>CM071633.1:5357775-6683086 GCA_036419045.1 Scirpophaga incertulas
TTAACCTATCTGGTTATATAGTTAAGAATATGTCCGACCTTGAAAGCAAATGTCCGACTTTAGTAAGATGACAACCCTATCCGCATCGTACACGAGTCGTCCGACAGCTGCTAACTTCGACGTCGCCGCACGTGCGGCGCGGCGCTCCTCTCCCCAGCGCGTATAGGGTTGCCACATTGCCACTTGAGACGTCTTCCCCGCGTTATTATCTTAGAATCATAAATTGTAATTACTTATCCTGTTGAATTTTTGTTATATTTATTTATTATGTGTAATTTATGTGATAGCGCTTCTATTGTTTTGATTAAATATCCTTCTTAAAAGTTTTATGAGAAAATTAATGTTAGTGACACAACCTTATAAGTAAACAGCTGCGATTGTTGGCACTTGGAGGTGCATTTGTACATGTGCAATAAATTGATAAAATGTGTTTTACTGGTTCATAAATTCGTGTGGCATGAACTAACGGATGCTCGCATTTATATTTAGAAGTTGAATAGTTGCAGTTGCACTCTTGGATACGGCGGAAGTGCAAACGGCCGCGTTTACGCATTTACCGAGCAGATGACGTAAAGCACAGATAGACACGAGTTAAGAGTGATAAATGGGTTATGACTCGGTAACGTGTACACGGAATGTTGCTAATTTTGTACAGAATCAGAATAGATGGGAAGGAAAGGGATAATCAATAGTTTATTTGCACATACAATTGCAAAAATATTGTGTGTTTGAATGTGATAAAAAACCTGAAAAATTGAAGATATGTTTATATTAATATATTACTTATTTAAGGTAAATATTTGCTGATGAAATATTATACTCAATTTTATTATACACACTCTCGTTTCGGGAGCAACTGAAGAACTAATAAAATGATGAGAATGCGCTGGTGACGTGAGCGCCACCTGAGCGTCGATAGGGTAAATCATTAGGCCCTAGTCAATCACGCTAGGCCAGTATGGGTTTATGGACTTCTCATTCATAATTGAGATTCGTTGCAGATTTATACAATGTTGCCTCACAATTTTTTGCTTCACGTCTTTTTAATACTATAACATATCTCGGATTAAGTGTTTACCAGACGTCCGGTCCAGTTCTTCTTATAAACCGAACAACGGACCGCAAAGCACGCGTCTCGTACAATGTCAACCTCAAAACTCAACAAAGGACTAAATACATTTTAAAACTAGAACTTTTTTATTATATTGTTATGAATACATATTCACACATAAATATTCAACCAGCGCATATATATGTATACAAACGATCCAGAGCAAATCAAACTTTTTAAAGGCAAATAAATTATAATAAACTTCACCGCACCCTCTCCTGAGGAGCGGTCGATGTCATTCCCAGCGATCAGGTCAATTTAAAAATAGTTAATAAGTCAATAGGCTTAAGGCTGAGTTTAGTTGGTAGGTCATGTCGATCGTGGCGCCAACTGACAGGGAGTCCATCATACTTCGTCTCTTGAGAGAAAAAAATATTATATTTGATGATACGGAGTTCTGACAAAATCACAATTCATTCATTTAACTAAACTCATTTTATTCGTATGTTGCACTTATCAATAGAATAAAGTAATGTTTTCTACATAATTCTTTCGACAAATAAAACAATTTGATCGTGCAAGTGAATGATATTATATATGTCTTACGAAAATTAGTTATGGCGATGTTGTATGTGTATGTACTTAACAAGTATACTTACTTCATTTAATAGCACGCAAGCACGACACAAATATAAATTATTGGGTTAATATCAATATATCAAACGCCATCGTCTTCCAGGCAACAAAAATAAACACAAATTAGATTTTTTTATACATTATAATATGTACAACAATTACGTGTGTACAAACAACAAGGAAAGGGAAGAGATGAGCATCAGCAATATTGCTGATGAATGATGATGATTAATTGGAACATTAGAACGTGTATTTGCTAGGCGCTACCTTCAATGACGAGACAATTCGACGAGGTGTCGGTGCGTAGATACAGTGAAAGCACCGCGCAAACTACACGGAAATTCGATGTAATCAAATGTTGTCACAGTAATGTCCACAAATTAAGCAATTACGCAATTTTCGTACAAACACTAGTCTTATGAATTAAAATGTTTAGTACAGTCGGCAGCGCATCCAGGTAAACAGTTGAACTACGCTAACAACTTTTATTGTGTGGGAAATAGAGGCGGTATCAAGATCCACATGACTGGATTGTAGCCATGTGTACAATGAATAGTTCTATGAATTTATGTATGATATCGGCTTGACTGACTGATCAAAAACACATTAAATATTCGAGATAAATAATAAATCTCTTTAAATGGTAGCCAGTGTGTGTACGACGAATTTGCTATCGTTTAAATTGAAGAAGTCATATCAACTAAAATCAAAACAATTTTAGCTAATTACGTTTGCCGAGGACCCTGTGCAAAGATTCCATAAAACAAAATTCTTATGGATATAGGATAGCTATATCTAAAAATGCAGTCGTACTGATCATTGCAAAAATCCGGAGCCCAATGAGTTAAAACATGCGAGGGACGGGATAGCAACAGCCTGTCTGCAATATATATAATACAATAAAAGCCGGGCAGGCCGGACAACCGTAACCGTTCTGAAGAATTTGTTTGATTTGTTGTCAAGCTTATCTCGACTACGCAACAAAACCACTCCACTAGATAGCACAGATACCTCTCTATTTCCCCACAGACTAAACAGAATGCATGCTTGCCGACTTTGGAACAATATTTTTATAATTAAATTGAATCAATAAATTATTTTAGTGCAGTATAGTACTGCCACGTGCTGCCACAAGTTTACATTTATTAGCTTTTTTTTTTATTTTCCACGTGGGATTGTAGTGAATCCTCATAGGGGGCGCGCCACCACAGTGGTCGCTATGACAACCCCCTGGTGCTTGGACGACCTCGCACCGGATACCACCCGCAACCGGTCTACGGCGGATGGTTATGTTGGACTCTAGCAGAAGGCTAGCAGAAGGCAACTAAACACTACCTACATACAGCCTTTGGTCGGGCGGAAGGCCTGGGGCCCTATCGGCTTGAACTAACGCTCCCGCCCTCCAGAACGGGGGCGGTGACCATTTATTTGCAATCGATATCAACACAAGTTTGCCATCTGTCCGAATTTTACTTTACGGCATATTCTACATTTTATAGGCTTTTTGTCTATGATCGACTTTGTTACATTTATAATAAATAAATATAAATATTTGTTACACTTACACCAATTAGCCTAGCCCAAGGTAAGCTCTGTAAGGCTTGTGCTATGGGATCTAGGGTAACGGATAGACATACATATATTATACATATATAAATATTTTTTATTGAAATATATATCAACAACCATGACTAAGGTACAAATGCTGGCATTCATCACACAAACATCTGCCCCCACCGGGATTCGAACCCGGGACCTCAGAGATGGCGACACCTTGAAACCGGTGTACTATCCACTCGACTATGGAGGTCGTCATAAGTCGTCATAATGACCGTGTCAGACTGTGGTACGAGTGCTAGTTCTCCAATGCCCTGCGTGTGTTCTTTGACAATAAAATACGCTTTGAAAGCCAAATGTATATACAGTAAGGCCTCGTTAATCCGGAAAGGCAAAAACAAGTCCCTTTTCGGATTATCGAGGCGTCCGGATTATAGTATGCCATATTTAATGTTAATAAAACATTAACCTCAGTTTCTTTAAAACACAAAATATATATGTTCAAAATTAAAACATTAGTTGCTTCTTTTGAAAAAGTCTGTAATACTCTTCCGTTTATAATTTTCGCAGTTCATTTCGAAAGCCCGGTCTCTAAGTCGACAGAGAAACATAACTTCGTGGCTATCAAATTCGTTATCTTTAGCCCATTTTAAAGCTCCTACTGCCTCTGAATTACCAACATTTGTGACGGCGAAAACTTAAATGATATTATCCTCATCTTGCTCATAGTCCTACTACTATTACTACTACTAGGTCCTACACCCGGCCTCCCCCGCGAATCCCACTGCCCGGCCGGATTACAGCGATCACCGAACAAGCGGGAGTCCGGATTACCGAGGCCCCACTGTACAATGATCTGTCCGTCTTTGTATTAGAAATAGCAACCATATGTAAAGGTTGAATAAAGTTTATTTTGATTTCGATCGTTGTATCTTAGTGACTGACTGCTTCGTGTCTGCTGTACATATTAGCATATCTTTGTCTGTGGACAGACAGACGCGTAATCAAGTATTTATGTTTATTAGATACAAATAATCTTAATGAATACGCCCACCACCGCACCCATTAGAGACTCTTTTATTATGTCCGCTTTATTCCTTTTACGAGTCGTAAATGCAAATTTGGATTTATTGAATTGATAATAATAATGGCGACGGCTCTCTCGGTCGAATGACATTGTATTTTTTGTACTTAATGAATAAACATACGGTCACTATTTTTTATGAATGCGCGATTGACCGACGAATTTAAATTGTGTATTTTTCAATGACTCAGAGATTTTTAGAAATAGATCCTCGCTTCCTCAATGTTTCTTGGGTCAAACGAGCTAACGGATCACCTGACGGTAAGCATCAGGTGATCCGTTAGCTCGTTTGACCCATAGATAGCCTATAGAAACCTGCAACACGAGGGCAGTTACAGATGCATTTTAAATAGGAATACGCTTTTTTATAGGTTTGGATATCGTATCGGTTCCAAAATATAAAATAAAAAATATTAAATTGAAGAAGACAATTCAGTCCACAGTTTGGTAGTGCAAGACAAAAATTTACTCCCAACCGCCAAGGTCATGAGATTAAGTGATTTGTCGCGTGGAACGATAGCGGAACTAGCGACAGCCCCCGTAATATATGCGATGGATAATAACGAATCAATATTTATTGATAATTGAAAGACGAGTAATGGCAAGAAACAAAGTGAGTAATGTTAAACATGGCTCCATTGGCAGTCAGACATTTTCAAAAAAGGCGCGTCTATTTGTATATGGAGGAATGCTAGTACCTACGCTATGTATAGGAGTGAATGTTGGGTGTGGTAATAGGACTAAAGCAAGATTAATGGAATGAAAGCTTTGAAAATGATGGATAAATTACTAAATAGTGTGCCAAGACAAATATGCGATGTGAATGAAGATATAGTGACAAAAATCTAGACGGGAATACTTTGATGGTTTGGACACGTAGCGAGGATGGACGAAAGACGACTAAAATCGAGACGGGAATACTTTGATGGTTTGGACACGTAGCGAGGATGGACGAAAGACGACTAAAATCGAGACGGGAATACTTTGATGGTTTGGACACGTAGCGAGGATGGACGAAAGACGACTAAAATCGATACGGGAATACTTTGATGGTTTGGACACGTAGCGAGGATGGACGAAAGACGCCTAAAATCGAGACGGGAATACTTTGCTGGTTTGGACACGTAGCGAGGATGGACGAAAGACGACTAAAATCGAGACGAGAATACTTTGATGGTTTGGACACGTAGCGAGGATGGACGAAAGACGACTAAAATCGAGACGAGAATACTTTGATGGTTTGGACACGTAGCGAGGATGGACGAAAGACGACTAAAATCGAGACGAGAATACTTTGATGGTTTGGACACGTAGCGAGGATGGACGAAAGACGACTAAAATCGATACGGGAATACTTTGATGGTTTGGACACGTAGCGAGGATGGACGAAAGACGCCTAAAATCGAGACGGGAATACTTTGCTGGTTTGGACACGTAGCGAGGATGGACGAAAGACGACTAAAATCGAGACGGGAATACTTTGATGGTTTGGACACGTAGCGAGGATGGACGAAAGACGACTAAAATCGATACGGGAATACTTTGATGGTTTGGACACGTAGCGAGGATGGACGAAAGACGCCTAAAATCGAGACGGGAATACTTGATGGTTTGGACACGTAGCGAGGATGGACGAAAGACGACTAAAATCGAGACGGGAATACTTTGATGGTTTGGACACGTAGCGAGGATGGACGAAAGACGACTAAAATCGAGACGGGAATACTTTGATGGTTTGGACACGTAGCGAGGATGGACGAAAGACGACTAAAATCGAGACGGGAATACTTTGATGGTTTGAACTCGTAGCGAGGATGAACGAAAGACAATAGAAATTTTTAAAGCAAATATGATTAGATAGGCCAGTTGGGCGGGCACGATCTAGGCGAACAGACTTGGACTAAATAGCTAATATCTTAGAAGGCCAAGTCAAGAGTAGCCGTAACCATATTTGTGGCAGTCGAAGAAGCTAAGTAGATACTTCCTCTTTGGATCGTAGCAAGTGGAGAAAAGTGATGTCTGCCCACCTCCATTTGAAAGAGGCGTGATTATATGTAGGTATTTCTATGTTTATGTGGCTACGAGCAGAACCGCCCCTGATCAAGTGCGCTCATAAACCCTATCTACCGCCCAACCGATTATGTAACCCCTGATGCAAACCGCGAAGCAATAGAATCTCATGACACAGTCACGCCACAAGATTCAGACATTGCTGAAAAAATATTAATAGAATGATAGTGTCATTGACCCCACGTACGCTTACAAGTGTCACACGGCGCCACGGGCCATTTATTTCAGTTTATACAGCTGTAGGAAACGGCGAATTACTTGCGACTCTCGAATAAAAACTACGATAATACAATAAGGTTGAATAGAATTCGAAACTCGGATTTATATAGTCTGTAGTCACACAACATGTAATATAGACAATTCGTTTGTATATTATATATTAATATGATATAATATAGTAATATAATAACAGTACATGTTGACGTGTATTCAAAGCAATTCAATGAGAATAAAGGTCAACGCAGCCGATGTATTTGCCTAACTAAACCATAAAATCAGCGGATTATCGGCTTCTGCGCAGGAGACGAATTTTTGAAACAATAGAAAACCAATTCGCATTGGAAATGCCAAAAATTAACTTTAGGTAAATATGCATCCGATTATCCGATCTCTACTAATAACTGATCAGTATTATCTATTTAGCATTTAACAACGAGTCTAACTCGTTGTTAAATGCTAACTATATCATATCTAAATTTTATGACATGATATTTTTTTCATCTTTTCCCGTGCCTTTAATGTAAATCCTAAGATTTAACATTTAAGTGAATGATGGTAAAAGTTCGAATCGCATACCTTTTTGGACATTTACCATAAAGAATTGGTAAATCTTGAGTATTACTGGAAAATCTTAGAATTTGCCGTAGTTCTAGCATTTAAATTTAATTTAGCATTACAATTGCACATTATAATAGTTATGTATGCATAAGCTGGTTTAGATCTGTATGTAATTTTTGGCGGGACAGTAAATCGAAATTGCTCGGAGCGGGTAAATGGTGTCTTAAATTAGAATATCCAATCCACAAAATGTAAAACTGGAAATTAATTTTTTTATCAGGAATAATTGTATTCGCAACATATGTAACATACGAGTATCGCGCTAAATGTTCAAAAGAACGAACTCGCTGATTAACGAACATATTCTTTTTTATTGGTAAAAAAGGAATTTCTTTATAATAGTTTTACCAATATTCCTTTATATTTCAATTATATAAAATTCTGCGAATTAAACAATATTTATTAAAAACGTTCAGCGAAACGCGCGCAGATGAAGCATCCAGGAATACATTTTCATGAATTTTATTTATTCTTAGCCATTACGTTTACTTGACGATTTCAAAGAAATAAGGAAAAGCGCGTTTTGCAAAAGTCTTCGCCAATATTGACTCATGTTTCTGCACGTGAATAAGTAAATCGGGACATTTCACGCTTTTCAATGTAAAAAAAAAACTTGCGTGTTTTATTTGAAAAAATATTTTTATTTTTGCTTAATGAAATGTGTCCCTTTTGATGTTGGTATCGCTTTATAAACGCTTTGTGTTTAATTGGGACAGTTTTTGGGGGACAAAATTAGCTTAGGCGATTCCGACGCCGCGCATGAAACGAAACCAAACTCGTAAATTTTTATATTATATTAACTATAAATTATTATTTAAATATTATGTATGATAAAATTATATCCTTTTATGTAAAACTAGCGGACCCGACAGACTTCGTCCTGCCAAAAAGATTTGTACAGTGGCAGTGTTTTGTTCCTAATTATTTTATAGATAATGTCGCATAGCCAACCAAATCGCAAAAACAGTCTAAATGACCTATTATTACATTATGTGGCTATTCAATTTAGGAACGTGATATTAAATCCTCCAACGATGTATTCTGTGCTCCAACGCACGCACGCACACTGTTTTGATAGATATGATTGAATTTCAACTATATGTAGCGTTAATAAAGCGCAAATTGACTCTTTGATGTTAGGAACACACCTTCATTGCTTAGACAACAGTGAGTGCTTGCAATATGAACTTTATACAATAACAATAAAGCTCAATTCGACTGTACGTTTTAGTTAGAAAACGTTTGCATGGGAAAATAAAAGGGCTGTTTTTAGGGTATTTCCGATAATTATTCGAATTTTCCTCATTGAAAAAACCCTCCTTGAACTTCAACGAACATTAACAAAAAAGAATTGGCCAAATTGGTCCAGGCGTTGTTGAGTTATGAGCTTACCAACACATTTTGCGATTCATTTTTATATATGTTACCGGCCAAACTCGATTTCAGGACAAACCAGTTTTGCCTAGGCTAAACTAGTTCTTCCTATAGGCGATAGGATAAACCAGTTTAGGCTAGGCCAAACTAGTTGATCCTGATATAAATATGCACACCCTAGGATAAACTGGTATGGTCTAGTCTAAATATTTAGAAAGTAAACATAAATAGATAAACTGAATAAAATAATCGGTAATTGGAACAATAATACATTTTATTAAACTAGAAAGATTCGTAGTTAAAAGGTAACATATATAAGACTAGCCGTATTTCGTATTACATTTCTTAGAAGCTATATAAGTAAAAAGATTGTTACCGTTTGTCGTTTCTACCACATCCGACTAACTATGCATTGCCTTTTGTGTTTATGAATATCTAGGAGTACTACATTAGAAGAAGCAATGTACTGCATAGTAAATGAGAACGTCGCCCTCTAGAATCACTAGTGGTAGTGGTGCGGGCGCATTTATTTGACAATAACCTGTGCGTGAACGCATTGTGTGCTACATTTACATCTAAATTTGGTTTCCATTTTTATTAATTGTGTATGATTGTGTAGTTATTGCCTGTGTGTATGTAGTAGTAGGTGCGAGCCAACAATTCCAATAGTATTGTATATTGTTCATACAAATTCTAACATATTGTCACTTGAATCTCTGTGATCCATATCTTTCAAATTTATACTTATTCGAGTTCTTTGTCTCTTACAGATTTCTTCAAGAAATTGCTGCACATGTCGAGAGAAGAGTTTCACACGATGTTCAAGCGGACGTATGGAATGATTTACGAGCAACACTCCTACGTATTCGAGAAGCTGTTCGAAGAATTGGAGAGGTGAGTTTTATGAGTGTTTTGGGTATGTCTCTAAATGCTCTACACAGAAGAGACGTAAGAACGAAGGTTACATTTCGCGGGAATACATAAGAAGGATAAATGTGTGCTGTGACTAGATTTTGTGTAGACGACAATTTTTTAAATTCTATATATAATAAGAGTACTCTTTTAAGTGAGAAATATTATAGAACGAACAGTACACCTGCACCTATTACTTTTGAAGATACAGCGACATGTTTGCGGCTAAAAACACTGCAATCGTGACGTCATAACTACGTAAACTCGCCAAATTTGTATGAGCGTATAAACAAATTTTAAAATAACTTAGTTATGCTAGAAACGTGTTCGTTTCATTAGAATTTAATAAATAATAATTGCTCATTTTTTAGAAATCTAAAAACAATATAAATCGATAATTAAACTGAAATTTCTATGTTGATATACTTTCATTAGATATAAATTGCTCAAATCAGATAATTATAGTATAAAAACGGCCATAATCAGTTGTGGTCGTCTACCCTTATTGACGAAGACGATTAAAAGTAAATAGATTTACGTTTATTACGAAATCATGTATTTTAAACATATTTATATATTACGAAATAATGATGAGACATATCAGTAGAATAATTATATGGATATGAATATTATTGGATATATTGCTATATGTATAACTTCAAATATATGTTGTAACAAAAGTTAAACAAATCTGTTGATGAGTTGTTTTACTTATATATTATATACTAGCTATGCCTACGACGTATGTATTTATATGTATACATATATTTTTTATTTATAATGCAATTAAGATTTCAGACATTTTCGAAAACTCTTTATTTTGATAAAATTAAAGTGAAGGATTATATCAATTTCACTATATGTACGCTACAATATGGCCGATTACGAAATGTTTCGGATTATTTTTTTTTTCGGTATTTCTACTTTTTCTATTTATAAGAATGTATATTAAAAAAAACCAAAAGAAGTTGTTTTAGAGTTTGTGCTAAACTGTCGTCCACCTAGAGACTGACTCGTGCCCCTCGGTTGAGACGTGGAGACTTAGCTCACAAGATACAAAGTAATAAAAAATCAGTCAGATCTCTTTTTGTATTCACAAATCGATCATTGCTTATCAAAAGCCCTCATCTCCCCCGGAAACACTCGCAGAGAATATTTCCGATTTATTCGATTCAAATCAAATTTGTGTGTAGCTCGAGTAGTAAATAATATAATGCTATTAAGTCGACCTGAGTGCTCGCTAAGAGCCCGCATACAACGAACAATACTCTCCACATTTTTTCATTCCATTCTTTATTTGAAATTGCTTACAATATAGGTAATTTGTATGACGATAATTGAATGAGAATTTATCAGATTTAAGTCATCATCATCATCTTTGTCAAAGCATATCTATCCATACTTTTTTTTTAAAATGTCCTGCAAACACCTAGACCCCATAACTTAATGCAGATTGCTAATATATATCAATAGAATATCGTTCACTGATCCGTCAATTAAATAGATATAGATAAGTTCAACGATTATTCAATTAATTTTCAACTTAATGTCAAAAGCATAGAGTTCAAGATCAATTAAAAAATAAAAACAATTGACTTCTCTAAAAGAGATCTAGATTAATTCTAGGGTTATTTAAATAACGATTTTCAAATTAGTGTCAAAAGCATGGAGTTCAATATCAATCGGAAAATAAAAATACTTGACACGGCATTCTTCTCGACAGGTACTACACACAAGGCGACGTGGAGTTCGACGTGATGATGGACAAGTTCTTCGGCATCCTCTATCAGAAGATGTTCACCGTCCTTAACTCGCAGTACAGTTTTGACGAAAAGTGAGTTATTTCATTTGTTCATCTTATCCATTTATGTCTGTATAAGTATTTATATAATGAATAACAAATTAATCTACACATACTCACATGAGTAATAAGTATAAATAGCTTACGTAAATTTACAACAAATCAGATTAATATAATTTACAATAAAGCAGACTGTAATCGAAACAGTGGGTAGACAAAAAAATATATTAGCGACGACTGACGGTATACAGAAAAACAGACGGTATACGGAAAAACAGTTTGTGTTTACATAGTTTTTTAAAGAATTATTTAATTTGTATATTATTAAGTAAATAAATTGCTTTGCATTATTTAGACTGAAAATTCTCTTGTTTGTGAATTACGTCTTAGGCCCGAGTTCACCAATGTCATTAAACAGTCGATCAGCTCATAACTAGCTGTTAACGTGATCTAAACAGTTGATTAACGATTTCATCGTGTTCACCAATTCTTAAATTGTGATTTTGCCAGTTAATCAGTTCATTAACTTAACGGACCTTCTCTACCTTGATTAACTCTTGATTATGAGACTTTGACAGGTTGTTTTCATTTGACACTTAATATTTATCTTGAAGACTGCTTGCAAAAATAATTGAATTTGATAATTATACAAATAGGTATTATTTATAACGAACAACGCATTTGATTTTGTTTTCGCATCCATACGAGTATCTTGATGTGCTTGAACATTTGGAAACTATTGAAAGAGTAACCCGGATGCCTCGAATTTTTGCAACGCGTCGGAATTATTATGAGGAGTATGATGCGAAAGCTTTTAAAACAAGATTTCGTTTATCTAAGGAATCAACAATGGAAGTTCTTTCTTTGATTGGGATTAAACTGAATATCCTAATGACAAGTAAGTCCATATTCAACTAAGAAAAATATCTTGTTTATTGTGCAGCTGAGAACTTTGTTATACATATATAATATAAATATGTTGCTGGTTAAATAAATAAAAAATACTCATATCTATTACAGTACACATTTAATAAATGATACAAATAATCTCCAAAAGACATTAGGCCTGCACCAGTCTGATAATAATAATTCTACGTCAGTTTTTCGTATGAAAACACACAAGACGAACTTAAAACTGGTATATAATTACGTTAAGAGAAAATTTTAACTCAAATAAATCAACACGCCATTTTGACAACTGATACCAATAATGAAACTAAATTAAAAAGTAAGCAATTTAACACAATAACCTTAAGTTGTTAGTGTATTTAATTTTGTCACGTTATAGTATTATACGACCATGGAGTTTAGTCCTCCCATTATTATGCTTTACGTGCTTGAACTCATCTTTCTAATTTGACATCTTTATACAGTTCATTCAAAAACGTTCAATTAAGTAATCAACAGACGATTTTACCTGATGAACACCAGATTTTTAATCGCCTGTTTAATCATCGTTAAACATTTGTTCATGCGTTTAGGTAATCAACTGTTTATACAAAGTCGGCGAACTCGGGCCTTAATGTAGTTTCGATACTGGCTTACCGATAGGGTCGAGGATTAATCTTGTTTTGTACCGACAGTCAAAGCGATCTTAATAAATGAGTAAATATTGTATTTATCTTGTATTATTATTTTTTCTCAATGATTTGGTCGTTCATATTTAAAAGGTAAAGCTTTTGTCGGCGTAATTAATGCCATTTCCTCCTTCTCTCTGCTCCTTTTTTGTTTTGTTTAAACAACAGAATGTTTTCTTTCTCAATAATTTGCTATGTGTCGCTCTTTATCTATCTTTCTCTCTTTTGTTCTATCTTTAATACTGTCCTTTACAATGAAGACTACCCCTAAAAGACTTGATATGTTGCCTCGTCTATTTTCTGTCGATTTTAGTATTTTGTTAATTATTTCTAATAGTGTTTCTCGCAGCTAATAAACGAGATGTGAATCGCACGTAATAAAAAAAATATAGGCAAATAAATTTTTGTTACTAGTTCAGTTTCAGATTATGTTACAGATTTCCAAGATTCAAAAAAACAACAGTGTGTATTTACTTAATATTTTTATTCTCCTTCAAACATCTATTGTGATAATGAATTAGCAAATCGTCAAGCAATTGAGCTGGAGGTGTTATTTGATTTATATAATGATCGCTATATCTATTGTTATTGTATCATACCATTGGTATGGAATGCGTCGGTAATGTCGCTAATAATTAAATCTTAATTGATGAAGTTCTACAAGTTTCTTTTAAACCGCAAAATCAATATGATTGACAATATTATAGTATGTTGATTCCGTTTTGATTCGAGCCATTCCCGTTTTATTATTTTCTACGTGGAGAAATATAAAGGTATTTCCTCGAGATATTCTTTGATATTGTCGACGACCAATTATCACTGTGGCTTACCTTCCCTTCGCAACAATTCAGTTATAAACAAATGCTTTTAAAATCGAAATAGTACAATAGAGATTAATAGCAATTAATGTTATCGATCGTCAACCACAATTTGCGAGGTCAAACGAAACCCTTTGAAACGCCATCGTTATGCTCGAGAAGTTGCAGTTTGAAACAAGTTCCAAGCTTAATAATTAGTGCGGGCACAATGGAAATGTTCACGAACTGCCATAATGAATTTGCCGTTGGACGCAATTCGAGTTTTGTTCTAACTTTGAACACACAAATTCGACATTGTTCTCGCGCTACGTTCTACTCTATCTGACATAATGAAGTTAAGAGCTACCTCTGAAGGTATGGCGCAGAGACGATGTTATGTAGCGTATGTTCGATTTTAAGGTCCCGCAATGGTATGGTCGCAAATAATACGAAGATCTGTTTGAATGTAATGTGATGGTGGAAACATTTATCTGGCCTTGAGAGTTCGTTTTGAATATTTAGAAATGGCAACCCTACTTTACATAAATACACCTAATTTCTGTTGCTTTGCATTATCGTATGGATACATTACATGAAATTCGAAAAAGGAAAATTCTGCAAGAATCAGCTTCGGATATCATAATAATATAACTTTTCAAGATTTATGCGACCTTTATTGTCCTGAACTTTGCATAATTGTCCCGTGGCGTAAACCGCAAGTCGCGGCGGCCTAATGACGGCTGCGGTCGGCCGACGGGTCGCGTCGCCTAATTATAAAGACGTGACACATCTAAAACTCACCGCAGGCAAGATCTGCGGTAATGTATTCTTAAATGCATTTATGTTCAACGATTTCGGCACTGACCTTACCTACCTCGCATGTACCCAAGTGTTTTTGTTTTTTTATTCTATGTAAAGGAAAACATCCATACTCCTAGCACAGGCACTGGTTTCCACACTTTTTTATAAATTAACATAAACTATTTATTAGAACATTTCAAACTTGAGTGACATTTTGAGTTGCACAAAATACCAGCAGCTGCACTTTTTGTTGTTAAATTCAAATTCAAATTCAAAATCATTTATTCAGTCTGGGCTGTTACAAGCACTTGTGAATGTCGAAAAGCTACGCCATCGGTTCGCAAATCTACGGCGGGAGACCTTGTACTGAGAAGAACCGGCAAGAAACTCAGCAAGGGCTGTTTTTTTTTCCTGTATTAAATAGATACAGAGTCGTCAATTTGGAAAGTTACATTTATTACATTATAGTTACAAGTTACATTTGGTAGACCTTTTTTTTTTTTTTTTTTTTTTTTTTTTTTTTTTTTTTTTTTTTTTGTTTCCCTGAGGAAAATGCATTAAATTGCATTGGCATGACATGGCCTTCCTCAGGCATGTAGGGAGCCCCGGGAACAGAAAGCTTCTTCCGGGAACCCCCAGCCTCCGCTCCCCCGTCGACACAGGGGAGCCCTCCTCGGGGAGGCTTACTACCTCCCCCGGTCTCCTCCACCGACGACGCCCCCCGGCCACGGAAGGGGCGTGGTCCATCCCGGGTCGCCGTAGCAGTCGCGAATTACTCGCGCCCGCCGGCGACCCGCGGCGGCGCCGCAGCTGTGCTACCGAGCCCGGCGCCGCCTTCTTCGAGCGGGATCGGCCATCTCCCGACCCCGCTCGGCGGCCTCCTTCTGGAGCATCACTGCTTCACAGAAGGAGGCCACAGCCCTCCAACCTCCCTCGTCCGCCAGCATTGCCGCAATCAATGCTGGCGGAGACAGATCTCGCCCGATCTCTGCGACCAAGACTCGGCGCTCGGAGGCCCACGCGGGGCACTCCGCCAGCGTATGCTGGGCCGAGTCGAGGTCGGATGCGCAGTGGTGACAATGTGTCGATCCCTCCCGTCCTATTCGACACAGATACTCACCGAAGCAGCCGTGCCCGGTGAGTATCTGAGTCAATCGGTAGGTGACCTCCTCCTTCCCGTGGAGCCAAGCTTCGAGGTGCGGGAGTACGGCACCGACGGCCCGCTGGCGCGCGCAGATCCGTAATTCGAGCTGCGCACGCCAGGCCGCCACAATCCGTCGGTGCCAACATTTGGTAGACCTAGTTTTATCCAACAGGGACTGGCTGGACCTAGTTGTAGCCGGCATGATGAAGGCTAGACCTAGTTTTACCCGAAAACAATCGGGTCGTACTAATTTAATGCATTTTCCTCAGGGGAAAAAAAAAAAAAAAAAAAGGTTTAACCAAGAGTAAGTGGCTACACCTAGTTCGAACCGGCTAAAACTAGGTGCAGCCGCGCTTCGGGTTTTAGCCGTAACATATATGTATACAGGATAAATCCTACGGTTATATCCTACTAGCTAGTGCGACTTCGTCTGCGCAGTGTTAGTATCGCGAGTAGTTTATATTAGCCTATTATATAAATTGTAGCCTATTATATAAATTGTATGTGTTATTCTGATCTATAAGCTGTATTATTATAACGTTTAATTAAAATCCATTCAGTAATTTCATCCATCCACACATACTTTCGCGTATATAATATTGGTAGGATAACCTTTTTTGGCTTAGAGTGCGGAGCCCAAACTTTGAAGTTATTGTTACACGTGAAAATTATTTTACGTGTAACCAACAATAACTTCTTTCTTCTATAATTAAATCGAACAGTTACAAAACAGCGAGATAGTCGCGCGGTCGACACATGCACGTTATAAACTTATCACAATGCTTTTCTCAATGTTCTTTACAGCGCGCTATCGACTTAATAGTTTGTTTACGTGTCCATAACAATAAAACTGTCCGCCTTAAGTGTTTTATAGGGCTCGGCGTGTAAACAACGGGCCCTTTCGCTGCGTGTATTGTGCACGTATAATAATATTTGCTCGCGGCAAATTTCAGTTTCGGTTCGGTCCGTTCCGGTCGAAATTTCATTACATACTCCTCTTTCTGTGCATAGTTTGTGAATTTGGGATTGATACTAAAGAATAGATAAGGTAGAATTCTTTCTATATCCATCTATGGCTAGAGTATGAAATGACGAAGTTCAGTTCCGTGAAATTTCAGTAAGAAATGTCATAGATTCGATTAATCGAGATTAAAAATAGCAGACGAGGCCGAACGGACTGCAATTGGCAGTTATTTGGAATCCAGTGATTTGGTATAGGAATGAACAATCTGTCGATAGCGTCTACGTAGTCTGTAAGGACAAATCGCTTATTGACACATACATACATAGAGACTCGCATGTCACAGTTTCCTCGTGACCACGGTGGATGCAGCTGTGCAATTGAAATTAAAAGTGTCGTGTAGGGTCTTATCTTAAAACGACATAATTGTCTCCGCTGCACATAAGATCGCAACCAAAACACAATCTTTAAGTTTGCTGCGCGTGAGTGACATCCATAATGGTCATCGGGGTCGATATGCCAGTGGTGCTGTCTTTGTGAATTAACATCGACGCCAGAAACGCGCGAGTGATGGTCTAACGTTGCAAATGTTCCAGCTACTTTGTGGTTCATTGTTCTTTAACTTTCGTTATTTTTCGTTACGTTCTTTTCTTAACCCTTTCTCTTTTCCGCAGATACTTATCGTGCGTCAACGAACATATGCGAGACATCCGACCATTCGAGGACGTGCCTCAGAAGCTTTCTGTGCAGTTGCGGCGAGCTTTTGTCGCCACTCGCACCTTTCACAAGGCGCTGCAGGCCGGCGCCGACGTCGTGCGCAACATGATGCAGGTATGACGTGCTGTAGACTGTAGTATGGGCGTTGGTTGCAACGCGACGCAGGTATGACGTGGCATAGACTGTAATATGGCGTTGCATGTCAAAATCAATCAAAATCAAAATAATATTTATTCAACATAGACCTTTACAGGCACTTATTGACGTCAACAAACAAAACAAAAAAAAGCTTAAGTAATAAAAAAAAACAAAAACCTTATCCGTACGTACGAATAAGGAAAAAAAAAAGAAATAATATATCGACTCGACACCTGTTCGGAAATTGCGAGAGCCTTCTCGAGAAGAACAGGCAAGAAACTCTGAAGGTCTATTTTTTATCTCCTCTTTTCAATGTTAAAATTATAATAATATAATATAAAAATACAATATAGTATAAGATACAATCATACCTAATACGATTACAGTCGTATGTATGTTTACATACACATATAAAATAATACAATATTATAAATAATGTTGTTACCAAACATGGCTCTATGAATAGTGTCCCTATTCCCAAATAGTGTGATCATTTAGATAGTCACTTACTTTATAATAACCTTTACCTAATGTAACACGATGCAGTGGGTGATGTGGTAGAGATTGTCTATGATGTCGATTGCAACACGATGCAGTACTGGTATGGCAATTGGGTAGATGACAATTTTTTAAATTCTGTATATAATAAGAGTACTCTTTTAAGTGAGAAATATTGTAGAACCAACAGTACACCTGCACCTATTACTTTTGAAGATATATCGACATGTTTGCGGCGCTGTCGCGGGTCGCTCAAAAACGCTCCATACTAAAAACACTGCAATTGTGACGTCATAACTCAGTAAACTCGCCTAATTTGTATGAGCGTATAAACAAATTTTCTAATAACTTTGTTATTTGTACGTTTATAGATATACTTTCTATATAAAAAAATGTTACATTTAATGCGAGAATGCTAGAAATGTGTTCGTTTCATTAGAATTAAGTAAATAATAATTGCTCATTTTTTAGAAATCTAAAAACAATATAACTTAGTAATTAAACTGAAATTTCTATATTGACATACTTTCATTAGATATAAATTGCTCAAATCAGATAATTATAGTATAAAAACGGCCATAATCAGTTGTAGTCGTCTACCCTATGCCGTAGCAGAAAATAGCAACAATTTTTTGACAGAAGCTGGAAAAGTACACTGTGGGTTTGCATAAAAGCACGTATTGAAAAATGTGTTATTATGCAGTCTTAATTATTTGATAAATTGGACAGTTGTCCAATAATTTAGATAGGCGTAATAAAAATAGGACAGTAACACCGAAGTTGAGTGATTGATTCATTTGCGTACGGTCGGCCAAGAAAGTGGTCTACCACCCTAAGGTTGAAAATCATTCGCGCGCTATAAAGTAACAGAGTTGATTTTCCCGTGCAAAAATATTCTGACAAAATTGACAGATTATTTTAGGTTTAAATGTCATCACTCTGCATAATCTTAAAAAGGTAATAAGTACAGGACTTCAACCTTATCGCTATTTTACTCACATATTAAATTTTGTCAAAACTGGTAGACCACTTTCTTGGCCAACCGTACCTACCGAGTGGCTCTCGAGCTGGCTGGGTGATAGGCTGAGTGTGACACATGTGAGCGAGCCGCGATGACGTCCAGAGAATCATAATGGCGGTATTATTCAAATGGCAGCCGCGCCTTGGCGATGATCTCACTGTCATTTTAGCACTAACTACACGCAGGCACTAATTTTTTTATAGGATAGCTTTACAGAACTCTGTGTTACGTGCACACATATTTTTTTATGATTCGTACGCTAATGAATAAGACTA
Organism: Scirpophaga incertulas; assembly: GCA_036419045.1. NCBI lineage: Eukaryota > Metazoa > Arthropoda > Insecta > Lepidoptera > Crambidae > Scirpophaga > Scirpophaga incertulas. The sequence goes on from CM071633.1 coordinate 5,377,027, forward strand.
ATGTTTATCAATAATATAGCATTTCATTTCCGTATAATATTAATAGTATAGAACTTAAAGAATAGCATATACTTAATTTTCTTGTACACTAATATTATAAAGAGGAAAGATTTGTATTTTTGTATGTAACGTATAAACTCAAAAAGTACTGGACCTATTTTAATAATTCTATTCTACATTATCACTGAGTAACATAGGCTATATTTACTACTAGATTACTATAGAAATCTTTAGAAATTCTTATTAAAACCCACCGAAGGTGTAAAAAAAATTTGCCATAAAATGTCTTTCATGGCATACGCTGTGAAGAGTAATGTCTACCCGTGTCAAGCCGGGACGGGCCGCTAGTTTTATATAAATTTAAATTAAATGAAATTGTTATTAGAATGCTAAAATAAAAATGAACATGTAATGTGTTCACTAACGCAGAATTGATTACAGAAGTGTGCATACTTCTCAATATGTGAAGAAGAACTAAGCATCTTTCTGTATAATTCGCACGTTATCGCTCCGTGGTTCAATATCTGCAGCGCGGAATGTCAATTTAAATGATCAAAACGTATCTTGTCAAATATACGTTTCGGGTTGATTATGAGCTTCTTTTTATCCTAAGATGGCCAGACTCCAATAGTCTGTGATGTCATAAAATTAAAGTTTCTTTTGGTGTGCATATATAACATAATAATAGTTGACGTAAAGTCCATTTTGTGCAGTTGTGGAATGATCATGGTTTAACATTGTCGTTTATGAGGACTGATGTTAGCATGAAGATAAAATCAATTCCTTTAGATCACTCTCTATCAGTCGAACGTATATAATGTTTGTTTTTTTTAAGATTAATCCATTCGATTGGAAAATAATAGCTATTACTAAAAATCTGCAGTCCGTCCGTCTGTCACTAGACTCTATCTAATGAAAATTGGTAGCCTAACTGTTGGAATGTTCATAAGTGATGTATCTCTATTGCCGCTATTAAACAACAACTAGTGAAAACAGAATAAATAAATACTTAAATGGGACTCCCATACAACAAACGTAATCTATTTGCGTTTCGTTTTGCACTATATTAATAGCGATAACAAGTAACCGCTTGCAATATTATATAGTGTCGAATGTAGTACATATATGTTTGGTGGTGCGGGACCTCGTGCTTGAGGCCGACTCGCACTTTGTCTTTGCATGTTCAATACTTAGTCCACCGGTTTCGAGGTGTCGCCATCTCTGTGGTCCCGGTGTGGTCAGATGTTTGTGTGATGAATGCAAGCAATTGTGGTTTAGTCATAGTTGTTAATATATGTATAGTATATGTATGTTTATCCGTTACCCTAGATCCCATAACACAAGCCTTACAGTGCTTACTCAGTCCGTTGATGAAGCCGACTAGCCCCCGTAGCAAAATCAAAATAATGTTGAATCAACATAGGCTTTTACAAGTCGTCACAGCTCATATAAGTCCCCACCGAGGGGCTCGAGCCTACCCTAACTACGTTAGGGCGATTAGGCCTTAGTCAACCACGCTGGCCCAGTGCGGGTTGGTTGACTACGTACACCTTTGAATCGCTTCGCAGATGTACGCAGGTTTCCTCACGATGTTTTCCTTCACCGTAGGAGCGTCGGATAAATGTGCATATGAAATTCGGAACGAAAAACACATTGGTACACGGTGGGGATTAGATCGCGGGCCTCCCGATTCTATGCGGCGCACAAACCAGTGCCGAGACCACAGCGCCACCGACGCTCTTCTTTTACAATTATTCTCGGATAATCCCCCCCCTTGGCGATGGCTCGACTAACTAGGTCGAGCTAGCCCGTGGGCGTGTGGCGGTAGAATCACGAAAGCGCAACCCGCCACGCGCCCCAGTATGGGCTCTCAGCTCCGGTTTTTCAGACCGGAGAGCCCCACACACAGTGCATAAGGAGCATTTCCCCTCGAAGAAAAAAGCTTTTACAAGCACTTATTGCCATCAAGCAAATATAACATATGACACAAAGAGCTTAAGTTCAGTATCTTTATACGCGGATACGTAAAATAATAATAGTTGCACTACTTCTGTTCGGAAATTGGTCAAGCTTTCTCGAGAAGAACAGGTAAGAAATTTGAAGGTCAAATTTTTTATTATCTCTTTTCAAAATCATAAAATATGATAAAGCTATTACCGTGCGATATGATATCACCGCCATCTTGGAATTTATCCTTTTTATTTTGATAATTTATAGTGTTAATTGCTCTATTATCGTGGTCATGGGACGGGCGCAAAAGTGTAAATCATGCAATTACAATTATTCGACCAACAAAACCCAAGATGGTTTCATCATCGCCCCTTGCAACATAGCTATGAAGTCATCAACCATCTTCAGTCCGCACTCTATATACACTGTGATGAAGTATTATTGCCTATCGTTTATAACATTTTATCGGCGCTCTCGACTTAATTCCGACCAATTAGTGCGAGCTGCCGGCGACCTTCGAATCGTATAAATTAATTCTGACTCATTTTAACTAAATATCCTTTCGTCCGTTGATCCCTTTCCGCCATTTTGGATTATATCTAATGGTTATTGTTTTGTTTTCTTAAGCGAATCTATTCTACAGTTTGAGCCGAGCGATACGGCAATAAATTTGACATGAACTGTGTTAGTAGTCCAAGTTTACTGACAATATGCTGAATGATCGTTCTAGTTTATTGTATTAAACAAAATATCGCGTCGTTCGTTGATACCTTGCCGCCATATTGGATTATTTGTAATGGTGATTGTTTAACGTGCAATTTCATCTTTCGGGCTCCGCTTACGCCATTGCCTCGGGAATAAATTTGACATTTATTGTGTTAAAGTTTACCCACAGCGCGCGCTGATGTCATCATTTGAATCATTTTGATTTAATGTCGTACTCGCATCGTAATGTGTTTATTAAAGACTCCTTGCGTTTGTTTTCTAAGAAATGTACGCTCGGGTATCGTCTTCTGTTGCTATAATTAAATGTCGGTACATTTTTCAAGTAACTAGGCGTTACTCACGTGTAGTATTTGTCGACGTGATTAATATATGAGACAATGTTTTTGATTGTGGCGATATACACATTTCTATTCGCTGATTACTCTATGAATAATTAGGTCTCAGCTAGTCGCTTCGTATATCAGTTATTCTCATAGTTTCCTATGAGAATAATAAAGTTATTTTCTTGCGAGAAATGTCTTTACTTTGAGAGAGAAATGGCTAGAGCAATAATTCCCGAAGCGGTCTATATCGACCCCTAGAGGTCTACGTCAGCGACACAAAAATGGGGGGTCCATGAAAAGAAAACGGGGGTCCACGATAATAGATCTAAACATACACTGATAGTACCTATTTACTTACATTATACTATTTTCCAATATAAAGACATAAAATTATTTATAAAAGTACCTATGAAGTAAAAAATCCATACTAATATAATAAATGGGAAAGTGTGTGGGAGTGTGTGTGATGAAGAGTAACAGGCTACTTTTTATCCCGGAAAAATCGTCAGATCCCACGGGATGCGCAATAAAGGCTTCGCTGAAAAACTACTGCACAGATTTTCATGCGGTTTTCATCAATAGATAGAGTGATTCTTGAGCAAGGTTTGCGATATTTTTTATCTCGGAAAACAGGGATAGTCCCACGGGAAGCGCGATAAAACCTTCGCGCCATAAACCGACTTCCGCGCATATGTGGCCGTGGGCAAAAGCTATGACCCTTAACCCCCTATATACCTAATCCCGAAATCCACGCGGGCGAAGTCGCGGGCAGAAAGCTAGTTTATTATAAATGTCTATAAAATTTAAAAGTTGTGGGATGTAGGCATTCAATGTCTGGTAGGAAGTGTACCCAAAACCGAAAAATATGGTAAAGGATCTACGACAAAAAAAAGTTTGGGAACCTCTGGGCTGGAGTGATGTGGCTAAGGATAATTAGCCAAAAATTTTGTGACAAAAATCGTGCAGCGATTGCTTAGACAATTTTTACACGTAGAAAAGATAGACGATATTTTCTCTTACTGAATGAAGATTCAGATAATACTAAACATAAAGTTAAACATACAATAAGTTATAAACAATACAAACTAACGTATGACGTAGGACCTGGCTGGCCCCAGCCTGTGAAAAGTACTCGATACTTTGAGGTATCGATACTTTTGTGTCGGTTCTTTTACGAGTACGATACTTTCTTATCGATACTATACATGAGTACAGTATCGATACTTTTTATTCGATACCGTGTCCTAGAGACGAATTATATGAATATCATCTGTTCTGAATTTCATACTGTCTCCATACATAATTACATTAAATGGATTCCGTCGTTTTTCGCAGATTTCACAGAGTTCTTCAAACCCAATTAAGTGCTGGATCATGCGCAAATTCGTTCTGCCCTTAGATTTTTCGTTGCTAACATGGTTTCTGAGCCACTCTGAATTTGGCGCCATGGTAACAATAAATATTAATAAAATAATCCCTGGTTAAGCTGACTCCTTCGCCTTGTCGTTTTCTACCATCGGTGAGAAGGTCGAGAGCTTATCTGTGGTGAGTTATTAGTCCCATCAACTTATGCACTCAAAAGAGAGGAATTTAGTCTCACACAGTGATTTGTTAACTAATAGTGCCCAGTTCAAATATACCAGGTAGCTTTTTCCACATTTTACTAAACTGCAAAAAGGAGCGTCCCTCTCCGGCTTGAACTGTCTGGTGATATACGGCTACAGTAACACCATTAAAACGATCCTGACCGAGAGAAACCTTCCGGCATCGTTCGTCTACGAGGCTTTGCAGACCTATTATATTTATCGCCTTACCCAACTAGTTTTCAAGACGAAACTAGCAAAGCAATCTTCGTGAATAACGTAAGTTCATAGGAAGACAATAATCCATTGTAAGTTAACGTTCTTCTGGCGTAGGTGGGCGTGACGTCTGAATGCGTTACGGCATGGGCTCGCATGCGGTTCTGCGGCGGATGCATCGGCGAGGAGGCGGCGCCCTGCAGCCGCTACTGCCACAACGTGGTGCGCGGCTGCCTGCCCGCGCACGCCGACCTTGGCGACCACTGGGACGCGTACGTCGGTCAGTAGACATACATTTAGATATAGAGCCACACAGATTACATCATCATCATCCTCTTGCCCATTTCCCATTATCTGGGGTCGGCGCAGTAGATCTTTTCCTTCCATTCCTCTCTATCAGCCGTCATTTCCATGCTTACTCCTTTCATTCTTATATCATTCTTCACACAATCGATCCATCTTTTATTCGGCCTTCCTCTGCCCGTGTATCCCTCCACTTTCATATTCAACATTCGCTTTGTGACATGACTTTCATCCCTCCGCATCACATGTCCAAACCATGCTAATCTACTTCCTCTCACTTTTTCTACCACTGGCGCTACTTTCAGGCTTCCTCTTATGTACTCATTCCTTATCTTATCCATCCTTGTCACACCACCATCCATCGCCACACCAGCCACACAGCTACACAGATTACAATACACATAGATTACACAGCTGCTAATGTCATCATTTGACGCGTGACATGATGCATACCTTAGTACAAATCCATACACAAATATACCAACACCCGCACACTGCAGCTGCTACTGCCACATTGTGGTACGCGACTTCGCTGTCCAATGGGAGGAGTGCATTGGTCGGAGGACACCAGTGGATACTTACTTACTCAGGCACAGTTTTATACAGAAAAACTAGACGTCGCTTGCTTGCCGCGGGGTGCAAGCACCCCCGGTGGGGTGCGTCCATCCCGGCTGTGTTTGACAAAAATTGTGGTCTGTCGAAAATTGGTGAAAAAAGTCATCTTTTTGTCAAAAAGAAGTAACTTGTATACAAAATTGTCTACGTTTGAAAATACACTAAGGAACTAATGGCGTTTGTGGTCGCGTGTGTGCCGCGAGGTGCACGCACCTCGCGGTGGTGTGGTCTATCCCACCAATGAAAAAAAAAATTGGCGGTCGGTCGAATATTGGTGAAAAATTGTCTCCATTTAAGTCAAAACAAACTGAAAAAGCGTTTGGAGTTGTAAATACACTAAGAACCTCACGTCGATTGTAGTCGCGTGAGTGCCGCGAGGTGCGCGCACCTCGCGGTGGTGTGGTCTATCCTACTACTGGAAAAAAAAATTGGCGGTCCGTCGAAAATTGGTGAAAAATTGTCTCCATTTAAGTCAAAACAAACTGAAAAAGCGTGTGCAGTTTAAAATACACTAAGAAGCTCACGGCGCTGGTGGTCGCGTGAGTGCCGCGAGGTGCGCGCACCTCGCGGTGGCGCGGCTCACTATTGCGTTTTTCAAATATAATCTTGTACAGTTGCAAAGCGGCACAAAAGTATATCGAGGTAGGTAAAAAAAAAAAAAAGAAAAGAAATTGTCATTATACTATAAATCACATTTGGATCGGTTCTACTCTTAAAATCCTTTCATTTGATACCCATATAGTTAAAATCGCAAAAAAATGTCAGTCGCCATGTTGGATCGGCGGCCATATTGAAATTTTAGAAACGTCACTAATGGCGTCGTATTCTACTTGTCAAGGCCTTTCATTTGATACCCATGAAGCATGTGTTCGAAAAAAAAAGCGGTCCGCCATTATGAGAACGGCGGCCATTTTGATTTTTTTTCAATTTCTCTAACGCGGCTGTATCAGACTTGCAAAACCCTTTCATTTGATACCCATATTGTAGGGATTACTGTACAAATGTTATTTTGGCGTTTTTGGACCGGCAGCCATATTGGTTTTTTACATTGCCACTAATAGGCTTCGATAGCACTGAAAAAATACGTAGACGTCGCTTGCTTGCCGCGGGGTGCAAGCACCCCGCGGTGGAGTAGTCTATCCCACTTCTGTTTAAAAAATTGGCGGTCGGTCGAAAATTGGTAAAAATTGTCTCCATTTGTGTCAAAAGAAACTACAAAACCGTGTACGGTTGCAAAAACACTAAGAAGCTCACGTCGATTGTAGTCGCGTGAGTGCCGCGAGGTGCACGCACCTCGCGGTGGTGTGGTCTATCCCACTACTGAAAAAAGAAATTGGCGGTCGGTCGAAAACTGGTGAAAAATTGTCTCCATTTAAGTCAAAACAAAATGAAAAAAGCGTGTGCAGTTAAAATACACTAAGAAGCTCATGGTGAGTGCGGTCGCGTGAGTGCCGCGAGGTGCACGCACCTCGCGGTGGTGTGGTCTAACCCACAACTGAAAAAAATAAATTGGCGGTCGGTCGAAAATTGGTGAAAAATTGTCTCCATATAAGTCAAAACAAACTGAAAAAGCGTGTGCAGTTGTAAACACACTAAGAAGCTCCCGGCACCGGTGGTCGCGTGAGTGCCGCGAGGTGCACGCACCTCGCGGTGGCGTTGCTCACAATGCGTTTTTGACATAAAATCTTGTACAGTTGCAAAGCGGCACAAAAGCATATCGAGGTAAGTAAAAAAAAAAAAAGAAATTGTCATTTTACTATAAATCATATTTCGATCCGTTCTACTCTTAAAGTCCTTTCATTTGATACCCATATAGTGAAAATCGCAAAAAAATGTCAGTCGCCATGTTGGATCGGCGGCCATATTGTAATTTTCGAATCGTCACTTATAGTGTTGTGTTCTGCTCTTTAATACCTATCATTTGATACCCATGAAGCATGGGTTGTAATACAAAAGCGGTCTGCCATTTTGAGAGCGGCGGCCATTTTGAATTTTTTTCATTGTCTCTATCGCGGCTGTATTAGACTTGCAAAACCCTTTCATTTGATACCCATGAAGCACGGGTTAAGAAACAATAGCTGTCCGCCATTTTGAGGGCGGCGGCCATTTTGAATTTTTTATATTGTATCTAACGTGGCTGTATTAGGCACTCAAAATCCTTTCATTTGATACCCATAATGTAGGGATAACAATACAAATGATACTTGGCCTTTTTGGACCGGCGGCCATATTGGTTTTTTAACGTTGCCACCATTTAGTTTCGATAGCGCTGAAATAATCATTTCATTCGATACCCATATCACCGTACCGGGATTAAAACCCGCAAGAATATAACAAAAAAAAAATATTTACCATTACAAAATGGCCGCCAGCGCCGCGCCCATCTTGAAAATGTCAAATGTCAATATTTTACGGTGTGTGGAATAAGCTCCACATCGGTCGAGCATAACTGCAGGCGCGCAACTGTCATCGGTTCGCGTCAAAAAAATTCGTAAATTCGCCGAAACCGAATCTGCCGCAGCGCCCAGTGTTGCCATATATCTGGCCCAAAATGGTGGTAGAAATGATCAGCGAGTCCCGGTCGACCCCGCCAAGTGAAAAAAAAATCGAAAAACACGTGATTTACGTTCTTCCAAAATCTGGAAATTACCCCTAAATCGGGTAAATTACCCCACCGTTCGATGCGGCTCACCGAGCACTACAAAAGGTCACCTGGGGTTGTCAGTCGAAAACGCCGGCAACCCGCGAAAACCGCGGTTTAATTTTTTTCGAAATTGCAACTTTTTACAAAATGGCCGCCGGCGCCGCCGCCATCTTGAAATGTTGGAGTTTCGGATTTTTTCCAATATCTGCACCGTATACGGGGTGGGATGACGTTTGTCCCGCGACTCCAGCGCACCCGATCAGGGAGATCAATTCGGGTCAAATTCAGTCTGCGAAAAGTTTTCGACCTCCGTGGAGGCCAGTGTTGCCAGTGGGGAAAAATGAAAATACCAGAAAGTCATAGAGGCCCTGCCGGCCTATAGGTCCATGGTTGTTGAAAAATTCCAATAGTCGTTATTTTCGATTTTCGCCTTTCTGGGCCCCTAGGGGGAAACTACCAAAAAACGGTAGAAAATTTTCTCCCACCTGGCAACACTGCTCGCCGAGCTCCACCCCCGCCCGGACATTTCACCCCGGTCGGAGGCGCCATCTTGGCGAAAATCCGGTCCGAAAATCGCGTCAAAATTGGCGATCCAAGATGGCCGCCGGCGCCGCCGCCATATTGTCTATTGCAGCGCGCCGCAAGTTTCTCGAGAGTCGAGGACAGTCCCGATCACACACAAAAGGAAAATCCGGGAAAAAACAAACGCCGCGCCGGTCGACGGTCGCCAACACGGGTCGAAACGGGTTTTTCAGTCCAAGATGGCGGCGGCGCCATTTTGTTTTTTCGCAGTTTGACAGCGGCACCGCATCCCCGCCACAGTAGTGAACACCCCCACCAAACGCCGTCAAAAACGGAGCCGATTTGGAAAAGTTGACATTTCGCGCGGGCCGCCATCTTGGATTTTAAAATCGAGCTTTATCGGTTAGATCGGAAAAAAAATCTAAAAAATCCACCTAAACATCGAAACACCCAAAACACCCTCTAAAACACCCTAAAATCACCCCTGATCAGTGAGTCAGTCAGTGAGTGAGTGGTAATCGAGCTTTATATATATAGGAGATACACTCAATTTTTTTATTAAAAGCGGTTTAATATTACAATTACGTAGAGATTCTCTATACCAGGCTCGTCTACTTGTCTGGTCAGAGTATTTCGCCGCAAAATAGCAGTGTTCGTATTTCTGTGTTCCGCTTCGAAGAGTAAGATAGGCAGTGTCGCGACATCTGAATGTAATGGAACGCCGCGACACGTCGTGTATCAGGATTGGATGGGAAGAATATGTCATGTCAACGGATTTCGAATTTCAATTTCAAAATTTTGCACATTCATTTTCGTCATTTACTCACTTGTAGCTTTGCATACCGGTCTCTGAATAAACGCACTTTGTACTACAGCATAAAATATCGCAATTTATTTGAACAACAACTGCTTCAACATCATTCGTAACAGGCAGTTATATTACTGTGTGCTGTGGCTTATGAAGTTTGCAGATTTGTTGTTAATCTCCCTGGAACCAGATGTACTATAGGCGACTGTAACCATTTACAATTATGTGGGTATTCTGCTTGCTTGTCAACATATCACACATAAATAAGTACACCTCAAATAAAATTCCGTCTCCAGACCTTTGATGTTCTATTTACGTATCTAGGGCTCCACCCATAGAGATTCTTCACACCCAATTAAGTCATGGATCATGCGTCAGTTCATTCTGCCCTTAGATTTTTAGTTGCTAACAGACCTTCTTAGCCACTCTGAATTTGGCGCCATAGTAACAATAAATATTCGCAGCAACACAACCATCTCCTTAGTGTTGAGAACACCTGGTTAAGCTGACTCCTACCTTCGACCTGGTCGTTTTTTACCATCAGTGAGAAGAGCGACAGCTTATCTGTGGTGAGTTATTAGCTCCCATCAAAAACTTATGCACTCAAAAGAGAGGAAATTAGTCTCACTAGAGTAGACCAAGAGTGCCACTTCCGACATACCAGTAACCACTTACAATTATGTCGGCATTCTACTTGCTTGTACACATAAATAAGTACACCTCAAATAAAATTCTGTTATCACCAGAATGGAAAAAGTAAACAAAATGTCAATTTGTTCTCTCAAGTGTTATATTCTAATGTTATTACTTACAACGAGAATTGAGACATTCTCTTGAAGTTGGCACGCAATCGGAGCAGCGGACTGTCGTTGCGTTATTTTGGGACGTAATTTTAACGATTGGTATCTTGTCTCAACCATTCACAGAGGCCGTGGACAAAGTGGCTGACCGGCTTCTCGGCCCGTTCAACATAGCGATGGTAGTGGAGCCAATCGACATCAAGATCTCAGAAGCCATCATGAGTTTCCAGGAGCACAACCAGGAGATCTCGCAGAAGATATTCGCGGGCTGCGGCAAGCCCGTGCTTGGCGGCGGCGCGGCGGGCGCGGGGCCTTTCTTTTCTGCGCCAAGAAGTCGAAGAAGCGCCAGCTCCAGTGAACTGGACTGGAATCCGAAACAGAACGAAGTAGATGATTTCGAAATCGAGACATCTTTTGAGACGGTCATGAACGGAGGACCATCAATGCCTTGGCTCCGGACACCTCAAGGTGAGTGGCATTCGATAATCAATAGTAGTGATGAAGATTTAATCTGGACTCCCAAGCAGAACAATGTGGATAATTCAAAGTAAAAGTCTAAAGTAAAGACTGAGTTGTTGACACTAGCTTAGGGTAAATAAGCTTTTAGTAATGTAGTGAATTCGTGAACACATTTCATTTGTTAAAATAAAAGCCAAAAATTTCAAATCACAGCCCTTGGCAAGATGTTCACACTTGGCAGATGCTAGCTAGCTGTGGACACAATAGCGTTCAATGGGTTGCTGCGTAGATTCCTCGTACACTGATGTAGGCTAATATTTTTTCTAAGGAACTTTACTTTTGATGAATACACTAAATTATTTGTCATTGGTCCTGAAACCTATATTATTTATATGCCAGTTCCAACTGTCAACATTGAATTTATAAATGTAACTAATTTGCAGAAAGTTAGGAACGACTGATGCATATCCGTTTTTCATTATTCAACTTTTTAGGCATAAAGAAAGCAGCACAGCGGCTTGCCGAGCAAGCGGATCTTCGCGAGAAGTTCCTGCAGTACATGCGCGGCTATATCCCGCTCGACGAGTACGAACGCCACGCGGACCTACATCGGGAGAGGAGATCCGCGGATCCGGGGCCGCTTCCGGACCCAGCCTCCGCCAGTTCAGAGATCGATTACCGCGCTTTTGAGTTTGACGGCAAGCGGCAAGGCAAGAAGCGGCGGCCGACGGCTGACGAGGACGATGTTCACGGTGAGTGCATGATAGCTGATTGTAAGAGGAGCTCGCGGATCTGGGATCCAGTGTCTGCCGGTCCTTGGCAAAAGATTGGTGAGGACAATGTCCACGTGAGCGTGTGGTAATTTTAATTTAAGAGATCTACGGATTCAGGAACTGCTTGCTGTGTCTGTGGAGGCAGAAGACAGATAAGGACGATGTTGTTGGTGAAAGTGTTGTATCACCTCTGTAAATAAGTGTCAGAGGAGATCTACGGATCCGGCAACAAGCAGAGATCGATGTATGACGAGACAGTTCACAGTAATTGTATGTAGTGATGGTATAAGTGTGAAAGAGAGGATTTTCTGGCGCGTTATCGGATTCAGTATTTGCAAACTGCATTAACAAGAAAAAGTAGTAGTAGACTGATAACTGATGTGGAGGATCTTCATTTTTATTAGGTCTTGATCTGATCTTTTGTGTCTCTGAGATAAAATGCCTGAGACATTAAAAGAGTGAGTTTCAAAAATTTCTGTCAGCACTCTGTTAAAAAGACACTACCAGTTGACATACTTTTTTGTCAACTGTCAAAACCAATAGATTTTGTTTGTGTATATTTGTGTTTTTGTTATTATTATTTATGGAGAGTACGGGTTTATAAGCAAAGACAGAATGTTAATTGTTAAAATAATAGATAACAGCGTAGACATCGTTTGGACAGGCGGCGGCGGCGCCAGCGCGGAGTGGGGCGGCGCGGCGCTGGAGAAGCTGGTGCGCGAGGCGCGCGCCCGCCTGCGCGCCGCGCGCCGCTTCTGGGGCGAGCTGCCCGCGCTGCTGTGCGCCGCGCGCAGCCTCACCGCCGCGCCCTGCTTCAACGGCACCGCCGCGCGCAGGTACGTGCACGCGCGGGGCGAGCTGCCCGCGCTGCTGTGCGCCGCGCGCAGCCTCACCGCCGCGCCCTGCTTCAACGGCACCGCCGCGCGCAGGTACGTGCACGCGCGGGGCGAGCTGCCCGCGCTGCTGTGCGCCGCGCGCAGCCTCACCGCCGCGCCCTGCTTCAACGGCACCGCCGCGCGCAGGTACGAGCACGCGCGGGGCGAGCTGCCCGCGCTGCTGTGCGCCGCGCGCAGCCTCACCGCCGCGCCCTGCTTCAACGGCACCGCCGCGCGCAGGTACGTGCACGCGCGGGGCGAGCTGCCCGCGCTGCTGTGCGCCGCGCGCAGCCTCACCGCCGCGCCCTGCTTCAACGGCACCGCCGCGCGCAGGTACGAGCACGCGCGGGGCGAGCTGCCCGCGCTGCTGTGCGCCGCGCGCAGCCTCACCGCCGCGCCCTGCTTCAACGGCACCGCCGCGCGCAGGTACGTGCACGCGCGGGGCGAGCTGCCCGCGCTGCTGTGCGCCGCGCGCAGCCTCACCGCGCGCCCTGCTTCAACGGCACCGCCGCGCGCAGGTACGAGCACGCGCGGGGCGAGCTGCCCGCGCTGCTGTGCGCCGCGCGCAGCCTCACCGCCGCGCCCTGCTTCAACGGCACCGCCGCGCGCAGGTACGTGCACGCGCGGGGCGAGCTGCCCGCGCTGCTGTGCGCGCGCGCAGCCTCACCGCCGCGCCCTGCTTCAACGGCACCGCCGCGCGCAGGTACGAGCACGCGCGGGGCGAGCTGCCCGCGCTGCTGTGCGCCGCGCGCAGCCTCACCGCCGCGCCCTGCTTCAACGGCACCGCCGCGCGCAGGTACGTGCACGCGCGGGGCGAGCTGCCCGCGCTGCTGTGCGCCGCGCGCAGCCTCACCGCCGCGCCCTGCTTCAACGGCACCGCCGCGCGCAGGTACGAGCACGCGCGGGGCGAGCTGCCCGCGCTGCTGTGCGCCGCGCGCAGCCTCACCGCCGCGCCCTGCTTCAACGGCACCGCCGCGCGCAGGTACGTGCACGCGCGGGGCGAGCTGCCCGCGCTGCTGTGCGCCGCGCGCAGCCTCACCGCCGCGCCCTGCTTCAACGGCACCGCCGCGCGCAGGTACGTGCACGCGCGGGGCGAGCTGCCCGCGCTGCTGTGCGCCGCGCGCAGCCTCACCGCCGCGCCCTGCTTCAACGGCACCGCCGCGCGCAGGTACGTGCACGCGCGGGGCGAGCTGCCCGCGCTGCTGTGCGCCGCGCGCAGCCTCACCGCCGCGCCCTGCTTCAACGGCACCGCCGCGCGCAGGTACGACCACCGCACGCAGACATTATCACATCGGCTTTACCAAAGGTAGATCCACTACCGATGCCGAAACTGCACTTATGAAACATATTTTTGACGCATGGGAGGGCAAGCGGGATGTAATTGGAGTGTTTTGCGACCTTTCCAAAGCGTTTGACTGTGTGAGTCATGAAACGCTTTTAAGTAAACTTAGACATTATGGTGTCTCAGATGGAGCTGTTAGCCTTTTAAAATCTTATTTATCAGACAGATTGCAGAAAGTCGTTATTGATAGATTTGCTAGCTCGCCTATAACGATGGGGGTTCCCCAGGGATCAATATTGGGTCCTCTACTGTTTCTAATATATATAAATGACCTTCCTTACTACATTTCAGAATCGTGTGAGACAGTATTGTTTGCAGATGATACTTCTTTACTATTCAAAGTTGATAGACAAAAGGAATGTTATGACGATGTAGATAGTGCTCTCTCGAAAGTTCTGTATTGGTTCACAACTAATAATTTGTCTTTAAATTCTAAGAAAACAAAATGTATCAAATTCTCTTTGCCCAATGTAAGGCAGGTTGATACTCGTTTAAATATGAATGGTGATGTCATCGACTTGGTAAATAATACTAAATTCTTAGGCATTACGTTAGATTCACGACTACAGTGGGATCCACATATTGAAATTTTGGCAATCAAACTTAGTTCAGCGGCGTACGCAGTAAAAAAGATTAGACTTTTAACTAATGTTGAAACGGCAAGAATTGTTTATTTCAGCTACTTTCATAGTGTTATGTCCTATGGACTGCTGCTATGGGGATCAGCGGCTAACATTGAAAGTATTTTCCTTTTACAAAAAAGAGCGATTCGTGAAACTTACTGTTTACGGGCTAGTGAATCCCTAAAAGAATTATTCAAAGAAATTAATATTTTAACTTTAGCTAGTCAATATATATATGATAATTTAGTTTTTGTATATAGAAACTATAATAAATTCAATAAAAACAGTGATCTACATAATGTGAATACTAGAAACAAAAATAAACTTGCCATTCCAATGTTCAGACTCCATAAAACTAGCTGTTCGTTCTTGGGGAAATGTATATCTATGTTTAACAAACTTCCTCAAAGTGTCATTTATTTGCCTTTATATAAATTTAAAATCCATATCAAAAAGACACTTATGAGTAAAGGTTATTATAAAGTAAGTGACTATCTAAATGATTACAGTATTTGGGAATAGGGACACTATTCATAGAGCCATGTTTGGTAACAACATTATTTATAATATTGTATTGTTTAATATGTGTATGTAAACATACATACGACTGTAATCGTATTAGGTATGATTGTATCTTATACTATATTGTATTTTTATATTATATTATTATAATTATTAACATTGAAAAGAGGAGATATAAAATAGACCTTCAGAGTTTCATGCCTGTTCTTCTCGAGAAGGCTCTCCCTATTTCCGAACAGGTATCGAGTCAATATATTTTTTTCTTTTTCCTTATTCGTACGTACGGACAAGGTTTTTGTTTTTTTTTTAAGCTTTTTTTTTGTTTGTTGACGTCAATAAGTGCCTGTAAAGGTCTATGTTGAATATATATTATTTTGATTTTGACATCATCTTTATATGTACATGGCAGGATCGACCCTGGGCCCCCGAATCATCTAATTTGTGGACGTAAGAATTATTTTCCACAGCTCACAATTTTACAGATTATCGAATCGCTCAAGGTCACTGTTGTCTTTGGAAATAAATTCTTTAAGAGAATACATTCGACACAGAAAAATTAAAAACTGATATGCAGTAAACTGTTAATTAAAGCCGATGAATTCCACGTAAAACGGAACGAAATTTAAAAAGCTCTCTAGCTGTCAGTCAACATTTCAAAACATTTTACTGTTAAATTATCAAAACCGAGTGGACGAGACAACGGATTGTATGAAATTAGTTTCACGAAAAGATTTAACAAAATCTCAAGCAGCTATATTTTTGATTTTGTAGCAATAAAATTGAAATTTGTATTCGAAATCGTAAGACACGAATACATTTTGTACGTACGTACGTGCGCGCCATTTCGGTAAGTAGTACGCTGAATTAACGGATAACATACTTGGGGAAATTTAACTAAAGTTAATTTGTTCGTTGCCATATAAAACATTAGTGGAACTGTTGACGTGACGTTGACTTTATTTCATGGTGATGATACTGCAACAAGAGCTGGTGTCGTTGCAGCTACAGCAGCGCAGCAGCAGGCAGCGGGGCGGCGGCGCTGGCCGCCAACCCCGAGGTGGGGGGCGCGGCGCTGGCGGCAGGAGCCGCGGCGGCGCGCCGGCACCAGGAGTCGCTGCGGACCCTCACGGCCAGGCTCAGGGATGCTTACAACGGAGTGGAGGTCCACTGGCCTGACACTGCCGGTGAGTCAATATGACGTTAAATCCTTATTCACCGTGAAATTAATCGTTTGTTGAAGGAATCAAAGTCCACCACATATATACCGTATTTAATAAAAATATCAACCAGACGTCGAAAAATAGTACAGTATTTGCAATTCGAATATTCATAATAAGGAAAAATGATTCAAATCAAATCAAAATCAACTTTATTCAAATATGACTTTATAGAATGCTCTTTTGAATCGTCCAAATTTTTTTTTCATACTATCCATTCAGGACGTACTTTTTAGCTGATAATAAGAATGGGCGCAAGAAACTTATCAGCTTTATCAAATGTAATAACAACATTTACAATAAATTATGTCGTTATCATACAATGCACATATGTGTTTACAATTTATAAGGGAAAACATATATTTACACGTTAGAATGTATCCTCAAATCAACACGAAGCATTGGCATCATTTAAATAATCATTGACTTTGTAATAGCCCTTACTCATTAGCGTCTTTTTAACATGTACCTTGAACTTATGAAAAGGCAATTCAGCTACACTATGTGGAATCTTGTTATAAATATATTAATACATTTGCCCACAAACGAGCCTCTAGTTTTTTGTAGCCTGTACGTTGGAACACGTACGTTGCATTGAGTGAGTGACTTGAAAGCAAAGGGGTCTAGACCATACGCTTGAATTTGAAGATGAGGTAAGGTTTAGCTCGGTGTTATACGGAGGGATGTTGTGGTGTTACAGCGGCGGGGGCGGCGGCGGAGGGGTGGCAGGGTGCGGCGGCGCGGCTGGCCTTCGCCGAGGGCTCCGGCTCCGGCTCCGGCGACCGTGGCGCTGATGATGAAGACGACTACGACTACTCCGCTCCTGAAGGTCTGCTCTGCTCTGCTTTGATCCTTGCTCGTCCTTTCAGCCGCCACGTGGCCTTTGCACGTTGACAAACGACCAGGAGACGAATTTTTGAAACAATAGAAAACCAACTCGCATTCGAAATCGTGAAGAATCGTATACGAATTAGCGAATTCACTATCTCTGAATTTTCAAACATTTTTTTTTGGGCCCCATTTTTTATTATTTTTCTACACTTACTGTGTGATGTTTTTTTGATAGATCTCTCCTCTAAGACAAAGTTTCCAAAAAGAAAAAATATATAAAAACCTGCGAACTTAAAAAAAAATGTTTAAAGTCTCGAATATTGATTTCTTTCATAAAGCTTTTTTTATATTTATAGGTTTTAATGAAGGCGTCAAGTTATTTATATTATTTTTCCGAAACTATTAATAAATTCTGATAGTAAATAATTCATCAAATTCAAATCAAATTCCTGAAAATGAAACCGTAGATGCTGGCTGTATTGGGTAGTTCCTTTGCATTTTTATTAAATAATGAGAGTTACCTCCTATCATCATAATGTCTATTAGATTTGGCAGTATGGCTTAGTACTTTCGCCTGTCCCTATGGACGATATTGACAACAACATTATAATGTCATTGTCAAAAATGAAAATAAGATTTGGCTAGATGGTTAAAAAAAACCAAAGCCGTAAAACTTTTAATAAAAAAAATGTCATTGTCAGTGTGACAGTGACATCCTTCTAGTATGGCGGTAAAGCTTTTGACATCAGTCATGTCACTCATTGTGACAATCAAAATCGAAGTTGCCAATATAAAAAAGCTTTGGGTTGCTGTTTTATTGATCTTAACTTCAAAACCTTTTCTTTTTTTTTACAATGTTTCGCAGGTTTTAAAAAATATTTTCTTACCGGTAAAGGTATAAAATATTATTTTATTACTGTAGGCTGAGAGGGGCCCAGCCTCCATACAAAAATGGAACATCTCCTTTAAACGTAAGCGACAAAACTTATCCGCTATTAAAACCTTAACTTTATTATACCTTACTATTTCAGGCTCCGGTCACATCCCTCCAGACTTCGAAGAGACTTCAGACACCGATGACAGAACAGCGGAGGTGGACACAGCAGCCCAGCCCGAAGCTCCCTTCGTACCAGCAGTCGTCGACGGACCAACACCGAACAACGTGGACGTGAGGAGTAGAAACGAACCGATCGACTCAGAAATAAATCCCTCGGTGGATAGGTCGAGTGAAACGGTCAGGGCTCAAGCCACTCCGGTGGAGCCCGTGCCAGGGTCGGCCAACAGACCTTCGTTACAGAAAGCCCTGTTTACTTATGCCCTGCCCGTGGTGTGTGCGTGGTTCGGATCCATCGTTACGGATCTCTTCTGAGCTGGTATGTGTTTCAATCAGATCCTGTTTTAGAGTGTTGTTTAATAACCGATCGCTTCACTATGTCTTCGGATCGACAACGAGCAGGACAGTGCTTTTTCATCGAATATCAACCTAGCAAGGGCAGTGCAGCTATCGAGACATCTTTGTAGATGTTCTCCAGTGATTAAACATAAGTGTCAATATTGTGGAAAGGATTCTTGACAAATTTTCTCAATTTGGTGTAACGGAAACATTACGAATAGGCTGTACCTTGTGGAATGCGGTCTGATTGGAACGGGGAGGTTGTCAGAACTAGTCAGAGCGAGGCCTAGACTGTGATAAAAATGGCCCGCGTAGAATTCGCTATGAACAGATGCAAAATTGTAAATTGGTCTAATCATAATCAAGCAAAAGATTTTTAAGAGTTCGGCACAGATCAACTGTTTCGAACCACTGGAAATGTGCAAGTTAATAAGCCCTGATATACATTATGTATTATACATTATGTTCTCTATTGCCAATCTATAATTTTATACATCTATGATATAGTAAATTACAATAATATCCGCAATATGTATAAAAAGAACTGGAGAGACCATTTAGCTGATCTAAATCATGTTAATTGTTCCTGTACAGTCCATATTAAGCATATGCACTGCCAATATTCCGATTTGATCGTATTCTTCGTGCATATTGAGATATTAATTAATTGTAAGTAATAAAAAAATATTGCAAGCAAATAGTGCATATTGGACCATAATAATAAGGCGACCAATCGGAATTCAGCACGCGTTAACGCTGTTAACTTGTACAGCGACTCAATTATAATCTTTCACGAGTACACGATAAAGTTCATTTTTCAATATCATCCTGTACGTTAAATGAAACACGCTACGCAGCCGCTTGAAAAGTGTCATTCAGCCAAATTTCGTTTCGTATTTATTTAGTAATGGAAATTTGTAAATAAAGGTTTGTATATAGTAATTAGATAGTGAAAAAATAATGCGTATACTTCTGGTATATATGTCCGCCGTGGGTCGCGAAGTGACATGTCTCTTGTATAATTAATAGGCAAAATTAGTGAAATAATTAGAAGACAGTCGATGGCGCCTAGCGCCAAGCGTAAATACGTTGAAATGTATTGTGTTGTCGTCGACTATAATTCTTGTTGTCGGCGTAAATCAGATAGGCAACCTTAAGACAGCCGGGCTAAGGTTCAAAATCGATTGAGATAAATGTACCGTTTTTATTAGATCTAACGGAGGTAGATTCATAAAAAGATAATATTACCTACAAATTGAGAATTAGGAATATTATGGAATTATGATTTTTTGACTGACACAAGAACAGTATAATTATTATTGATAGATATTTAAAAGAAAATACCCCCCACTTCGTGACAGTGTGTGTGTGTTTTTTTTTGTGTAAATGCCTAACAATAATTACATAATGTATGTACATAAAATTTAGTCATAACATCTTAACATAAGAGACTGATTTGCTTTTCGATGTAATTTGTTTTTTTTTTTTTATTTTATATTTAAAGTAAAAATGTTACAGACGTTTTATTCGGCTTAGAATATCTCGACTAATTTCTTATTGACTGATGTATTTGATATTTTTGTTTTTATGTAGAAGTTTTTTTTTTTATTATTTTTAGAAGTACTCTAGAGCAGTCAATGTATTTTAATCAGATAATCAATTTGTAATAATATATAAACATATATATATATATATATACAAAATTTGACAATATTTCAGACGAAGAATAAAATATAAGATAATAATTTTTTGTCCACAATTTTAGCCAGCGTTATTACATTGATATTGTGGTATGTTGCAATAGTTAAAATTGTATAGTGACCATATGATAGTGTCGAGAAATTAATGATTATTATTGTACTTACAATAAGAATTGATTAATTCCTGTAAAGATTCCCAATGTATGTTTGTGTTATGGAGTAGTCAGGAAACGGATCAAAGATTGATAGTTATTTAGGTCGTTTTACATTGATGTCCCAGAAAATAGTGGAATGTGAAACAACAGAGAGATATTGAATTTGTAATCACAGTTTTAACCGGCTCTATGCTGGATCTCTACACCGTACAGACATATTTACTAAAGAATAGTTCTAATAATGTAATCTTATTTTGTATTGAGATTTTCAATAACTCTATCTATTTATTAATCACGAAAGCAAAGTTTATGTAACTTTTACATGCGTATGTTAATTAATTACATTTTTTATAAAGCATTAACATGTAGTAAAGTAGAATCTTCTGACAAAAAGTTAAGAGCTTTTCGAAATTGATTGAATTTAAGCAACTTTGTGTACACCTATAAAAATTACACTGGACAGTCAAGGTGTAATACAAAAATAAATAGGTATAAAAACTATTTAAAATATAATTCATTATTGACAACTAACTTATTAAAAAAAACAATATATTAATAAGTGATAACTTTCTTATTAATAAACGATAACTTACTTACTAAAAACGGCAACTTATTAATAAGCGACAACTTTCTTATTAATAAACGATAACATACTTATTAAAAACGGCAACTTGTAATAAGCGATAACTTTCTTATTAATAAACGATAACTTACTAAAACAGAAACTTATAATAAGCGAAATTTTCTTATTAATAAACGACAACTTACTAAAAACGGCAACTTATTAATAAGCGATAAAGTTTCTTATTAATAAACGATAACTTACTAAAAATGGCAACTTATTAATAAGTGACGACTTTTATATTAATACTAGCTTTCTGCCCGCGGTTTCGCCCGCGTGGATTTCGGGATTGGTGTATAGAGGGTTAAGGGTCATAGCTTTTGCCCACGGCTACATATACGCGGAAGTCGGTTTATGGTGCGAAGATTTTATCGCGCTTCCCGTGGGACTATCCGTTTTTCCGAGATAAAAAATGCCGCAAAACTCCTCAAGAATCACTCTATCTATTGATGAAAACCGCATAAAAATCTGTGCAGTAGTTTTTGAGCGAAGCCTTTATTGCGCATCCCGTGGGATCTGTCGATTTTTCCGGGATAAAAAGTAGCCTATGTTACTCGGGGAGAATGTAGCTTTCCAAAGGTGAAAGAATTTTTGAAATCGGTCCAGTAGTTTAAGCGTGAAGAGGTAACAAACAAACAAACAAACAAACAAATAAACAAACAAACAAACAAACACACTTTCGCATTTATAATATTATAGTTGGGATATAAGCGACAAGACTTGCTATTTTCTGTGACATCAAAATATGTGTGAAACGTGATTAATAACTATTATTATTGTTATAAGTTAATGATAATATGTACTATGTAACCGTTGATATTAATGAGAAACGCACAATGTGGGTTGCTATGATCGATATAATCCACTTCGCTGCAGCTGCCAGAGTACTCGCACTGTTTGAACATATCTCTGTAATGTAGGACATACTAAAGTCTTCAGAGCCCAAGTTCGTTTTGACAGATGTCACCCTCACAGTGTATCTGTCAAAATGACAGTTTTGGAGGCGTTCAAGTATTACGTAACGCAATTTTGGGGGAGGGGGAGGGGGGCTTGTAAAACGTTGCGATGCGTTACAGAGGCGGGAGGGGGTCTTTCTTACAACACGTTACGTAACATGATTATATTTTAATAAAAAAGGGGTGTGGCTGTGTTATGGACACGGCCGTTTGTTGTACGTGAATACGTCTCGTAACGGGTAATAGTACGCAGCAAAATGGCCTTCAAATTGGCGGGGCTCCCCCTCCACCGCGCGCGATGTGTTACAGTCTTTACTGGGCGTAATAAATTCTTTGATCCTTTAGCTATCCAGTGGTGTAATTGGAATTAGGATGGGGATGATAGATATGAAGCTACAACACTAAACTGTATCCCCCGATTTTGTAATCATTCGATTTTTTGATTTGCGCCCCTATGGAAGCAATTTTAAAGATGTATTCACATCAAAATTAGTGAATTATAACTCGCAAACTGGCAACCCTTTTCGTTTACGTTTTACAGGCAATCCCTCGATTGTATTAGTCTGGTGGTCATTTTTAATTTGTTCCCACAAGTTGGCAAATCTTTTCGTTTATATTTCACGGGGAATCCCTAGATTGTGTTGTACGCCATTTAATGTTGTTTTCGTTGTCAGTGTTCGTTAGTGTTTATGTATACCAAGGATAAAAGTTATAACATAACAGGGTAAGAATGATCACTTGAATGTTACATAACGTTTACAGGGGGGGTACAGAAAACGTTACGGTGCGTTACAAAGGGGGGAGGGGGGGAGGTGTCAAAAATTGCTTTACGTAATACTTCAACGCTCCCTTTGACACAATGACAATGTGTCAGAACGGCCATCTTAAATCGTGAAGACTTTAAAATCTAGAGAATTGGCACCAATATTGAATAAAATGTCTTGTTATCCAGCAAGATGCGGGGACCAAAAGATTGTTGATACTTGCCTAACTGCAAAAGTGCCATCTACTTAATTTAATTTTTAAATTGTAATGAAATTGTTTAGTTTTATTATTGGACTCGTATAAACAATGATAGCTTTATTGGTATGAATTTAACTACGCGTACCTAAACACAATTCGAAAGTGAAAATTTAGTAGAAAATTGATTGGTCTTGTAGAAGTCGATTCTTATAGAATATTTTGGTGTTTCATTTTTTTTATTTATACGTAAGTATGCGGTGCGGATTATCGGATGACTTCATTGTTCATGTTATATATATAATGTATTTATATTAAGTCTTGTATAATTGTTTATTGTATAAAAATGTCGTATAGTACTAATGTAGTTCTAATGACGTGTAAGTTGTTGTCATATATATATTTTTTTATAGTCCTTATTAAGTTGTTTTATACAATTCTTTATATGTTACAGTAATCATGAACAATAGCCAGACTTCTTGTTGGTTTTCCTCACTAAGCGATATACTTTGCTTTCCTAACTATTGTCATTACAAAACCATAAAAAAACTCGCTTTTCAGGGTTGTTCAAAAAGTCGCTACCATCTGTGACACATATAATGAGGTAATATTTGGCAGCTATCGTAGTCGCATTGTTTTAGTGAAAGGTTACACACAATCTCGTTGCCGTCGTGAGTTTTACATTTCGTAACCAGTTGCTAAAGAAGAAATTAGTGTTTCGTCTTGTAACAAGTTACAGAGCACAAGTACACATCGCCTACGAACAAGATACGCCGCGGATACCACAAACGTATCCATATTCTGACTCGGTAACTTGATTATAGATCAAACGGCTTCCTTATAAAATTTCTTATTTGGCAACTGGATTCCGAAACACAGTTGCTATGATGTTCGAAAGTTCTGGAAACTGCAATACAATCTATCTGTTTTTACTTAGCTGAGCAATTCAGTAATAAAAGTCCAGGAAATATTCTCAGACGCTGTGGTGTTTTGCACTTGTAACTAACTTCACACTTAATCCGTTCTTTATCTAGATGCCATATGCGCAGATTTCATTCAACAACTTATTTTAATCGCTTGAGTGCGCACGCGCACCATGTTGTGCAAATATCTAAGCGATTACCCTCAAATCGATCAAAGAAATGTTCTTTGCTACTTCACGAAGTTTCATCCTATCCATTATAATGGAATTACCCGGTTTCTGGTTTGAGAATTTAATGTTGAACACTACTAAAATTTTATAAAGCATGTGTCAAATATTTTTTTTTATTGGATTGACATTATTTGACTCATGCTCAATCCTAGCTTGAGTCATGCTTAACTTCAAATTCACGAATTTGAAACTGGCAGTTGGAGTCAGAGTTGGGGGACCCGTTAATCGCCGATCCATTGCTATAAAAGTTATCCTCCTTTAACGTGAAGTTACTTTTCTCAATATTTAATGCAAGTTAACGTTGATCTGTAATCTATTAATACACGATCAAAATGGCATCTTATTAAAAATCTTTTTTAGCGTTTTGGAAGCTATTCGGTCGAATCGGTGCCATGTTATTAACAGAAGTTAATCGATCGTTAACGTAATATTTAATCCGTTAATCAGCGATTAATGAATGAATGATTTGCCCAGCTATTAAATTTGAAAACTTGAGATAAACATGTTTTACCTACACGCGCTTCACACGCTTCTTGGGAGAAAATCTAGTCACGTTTTGGTTTTGCTGTTGCGAAGTGTCAGTATGGCAGCATGTTTTGTCTCGATTTCCGTGTGATGCGCGATGGTATTTATTTCTATAATAATAGAGTCCATTATCTGACGTTTTACTCTGATTTTCATTTAGACATTACCGATCACATGCTTGTATGTGATATCTGCGTATTTTTATACTGTACTCGGAGTCTATTTGAATTTTTATGTTATGACACCAAAAAGGTAAGGAATATTTTTCTATCACCAACTGTTTCGTACAGTATATTACTTTGGCCAGTAAACTGTCATGGGTGTTCATTGAATCGACTAGCAATAGCAATCGGAACAAAGGTTTGCCGAGTAAGAAATGGTCCAGTCACGTTTAGAATCAGTACATTGTTTGAAATATTAAAGCATTTTAGCAAGATATACGATACACTTATGTAGTGCAATAATTTTTTTTTCACTTATGTACAATATAACTTGACAGAAATGATTTTAATGTTTATACTCGGTGGCTTTTTACTTAACATGTATCTTAATTTTTTTATGCTTTTATTTATAAAATCAGGTTAAGTGAAATCAATAAATTATAATAATTGAACATGTTATATGGGACAGAATGAGTGAAGTCTGTAGATTTACTAAATTTTTATAAAGATGTACTATGTAGGTATGAATTTCTGTATATAAATAAAAAATAACATATACCTTGTTGTTTTATTTTAAAATTGATTATTTTCGGAAAAGCAGCAACTTTGATATCAAAATAACTGTGTGTTTAATATAAATTGAAAACCAATTACAGCTCCCTGATTATGTTCCTCTATTACTATTAATTTTTATTGATTCTGGCAAGTGCTGCTGTTGCTGCTTTATTATGTAGAAATAGTTTTAAACGCCTAGAAGTTGGCACTCTTGCAGCGATGGAGAATATCGTGACCTATGACATCCAATGATGTTACAAAGAAGTAGATATCGCACTAGTGCAACTGTTGTACCTTGTCATTATAAAATTATTTAGTAATAGCAACACCATTTTGCCCCTCTCCTCCTTCCTCCTTGTACCGAGTTTTTATAGTCGATACGTGTGGTGTAAAATAAAGTGTATTTAATTAATATAATACTTTTATTACAAATTGAAAGTATAACAAATGGCGACGAGGCAATAACAGATAACGCGTGATAATAAATTTTGCTAAGATTTTGAGAAAAAGTGAAAAAAACGCGAATTATTAGACCGGCATCAGTGGCTTCAGTGTGAAGTTAGTTTCAAGTCACACAATTTCCTATCATCGCACAGCGCAAGTCTGCCAACATTACAAACTGCAAAACTGTTGTAACAACTTCACGATTGTTTATGTGTACATTTCGTCAAAACGTCAATGTCGATTTTGGAAAGTACAATAGTGACATTATAGAAAAAAAAAAACCTCATTTATCCAAACATTAAACAGAGAAAAATTGTTACGTTTTTGCACTGTACTTAATATAGTTGTGCCAGCTGATTACACAGTGGACTCCTTAAGAAAAGTTTTAAGAGAACATATTAAAAGTGCAACCAGATTAACAGTAAACAAGACTAAAATGTCTCTTAATTACAACATTGAATCGTTCGATGGAAAGGATTTTGACACATTCGATACTCAATTACAGTGTTTGATAACACTTAATGACGTTTCTGAGGAAAAGAATGTAGCATTACTTATTACGAAATTAACCCCAAAAGTCTTTGATACTCTGTGTCATATTTGTTCTCCAAATGAACCGACAACCAAAATTTAGTTGAATCCCAGATTAAACAATTAAAAAAATGCTGCAGGTAATAGGAATATTAATGTTAACATTGGTAGTAAAGTCATGGTAAAAGATTTCAGAAAAAATCACAAACAATGGTCTGAAGGAAGTGTATTAAGAATTTTAGTGCTAGGTACCACCAGGTACCAGGTTCTTCGGTAGAGGTAGAGGGTCAAGTGTGGAAACGCCACGCAAATCAATTAAATGTTATATAAAACCATACTCTGTACTATTTATAGATTTTCTAATTTTTTGGCATTTATGAACCATCGAAGTCTTAAAAATAAACTAAATAAATATGTATATATATCTTATAAAAACTATAAAACAAAGATGTTATTTTGATAACCACAATATCTAATTAGTTATTTATGGCTTTCATTGTATGCTAATGTTAATTATTGTTCAATGTCATTGTAAACAAAATTTCTCAGTGGAGGAGAGTGTTGTACCTTGTATTTATAAAATTATTTAGTAATAGCAACAACCATTTTGCCCCTCTCTTCCTTCCTCCTTGTACCGAGTTTCATAGTCGATACGTGTTAAAATAAAGTGTATATAATACTTTTATTACACATTGAAAGTTATAACAGCAACGAAACGGTGATGTTTGAGTTTAATTTTATTTAATCGCGTAAACTGTAACATCCTCTCCGAGAGAGAATATATGTAACGGAGCAGATATTTAGGGGGAAATAGTGAAACACTAAACTAGGAAAGATAAGAAATAATGTTAAAAAGTGTGGTGGTGGTGATTTAAAAGTCAACAAATATTTAACGTACTTTAGTCGACGACTGTCATTATTTAATAAGTCGTGCGTCCTAAGGTAAACTCTACTATGACCACTATTTCAGCAGTGTATGCCATGCGGCTTAATATAACATTAAATTAATTGCTGTAGTGACTAAAGCACACGTTGAGCAACACAAATAGTACAGCCATATTGGGTTACTTTGAATTGCAGTTTAACTTTGAGCAAAGTTGTGAAAAGATTTCTTATTTTTATTTCATAAAACCCTTTTACAGTTTTAATATGTATGGGTAGATTCGTTGATAATCACACAAGAACCGCGTACGTCTACGTGTAACAGTCTGTGTTCGATAGTTGTACTTATAAACAACTGCAGACGTCCTCGTGTGTCTGTGTCGAGCGAACATCTCTATTGTTACGCCGGTGGCTTAGTAAAACTTCAAAAGTGATTTTCTGTGACTTAGAAACGTTTTCAGCAGGCTGAAACGTCGTTTCAGGCCGTTTCAGAAGTAGCTCTTTCACATACTAAAAAATATAAATTACACCCAAGTTACAGTAATTTTCAGGCGCCTGAAACATGTTTTCAGTACGTTACAGACTACCCTCTATCCAACGCCGCAATAACCTGAAAACCCGTTTTCAGGCGTTTTCAGGACCCCTTATGAGCCATTAAGCCTACTTCAGTAAAAGGACATAAATTTCAATAGGAGTGCAGGAGATAGCAATAGTAGAAAGAGACAGATATAGTTGGAACATTCGAGAAGTATTAGAATGAGAAAACATCATTAGAAAGAGATAGACAAATTCAGAATATTCGAGAAAGATAGTATGGGAATATTCGAGTATTGTGTGACAAGGATAGCACAAGGAAGAGACAGTTATACTCGAAACGTCTCGAACGCGCGACCTCATTCCTACGCGCTTATGTTTTGGACTACACATTCGAGTGTGTCCGCGAATGTTCTGGCAAGAGTGGCAAGTACCTTAGGGGACTATATAAGGCTGTGTCCGGCCGCCGGGAGGAGTATTGTTTTGCGATACAGTGCGAAAACATCTAATAAGTGATATTGGAGAACTAAGAAGCGACTTTCAGTGCTTTCAGTGAAGTGATTAGTGACTGTTAGTGTACTAATTAATAAAAGTTCAGTGTTTTGGTAGACCGCCGTTTGATTTACTGACCCCAGCTCGTAACACTATTAATGGATAGGACCAATGATAGTTTGCTATAGACAGTAGCGGCGTTAGGGTAGGGCGCGGTTGGGCGACCGCCCAGGAGACCTATTTTTGAATTACGAATGCGATTTCGAAATCACCGCTGACTAAATAGTCAGCGGTGACTTTGAGGTCACGGATTCCTAAACATCCAATTTTTGAAAGTCGATCGCAGAGCTGCCAACATAGATAAAGTACACACATAAATATAAGAGTTCGGTTCCACGCAGAATGTAGCCGCTGCCGATTATTGTCGGCTTAACCATTATGGTTATTATATATATATATATACACACATATATATATATAATATATGGTATATTCATATATATATATATATAGACTGAAAAATCAAACAAAACACAGATAACATTTCCACAAGTATGACTTGATTACGAGTGGGTGAGGGCACTCGTAATGAAATCACACCTGTGACTAAGGTAGTCACATCAGTGATATTGAAAATCGGTGATTATTAGTCACATCGGTGATTTCGAAGTCGCATTCGTAATTCAAAAATTGGTCTCCAGGGCGCCGCAGTAAGTATTTATATGTAAGTTCCCTAAATTTTGGGGGTCCTAATAAAGTTGTAACAAAATCTTACTCCTAACTTTCGGTGCTGTCGAACTTATCTCGCCCAGGGCGCTGCTAGTGCTAGAACCGCCACTGGCTATAGAACTCGATACACAGTCCTATTTATAAAAGTTTATTTCAATATTTGCTTACATTGATTTAATTTAAGCATAATAAGCAAAGTAAGCTCTAGAGGGGCCAGTAACAGAAATACAGATCACGTATCAAGTTGGATGCCGCTTAATATGTCATAACTGAAATAAGAAAGAAATTTTAATAGAATCATCTATAAAATTATATTACTATTATTATTAATCTTTAATAAAATTCGACCAATTGTTAACGGAGTGTTCATAGAATTCCTTATGGCATATATGCTGCTGGATTACTCCTTATAATATTAGAAGACCAGCGTTAAAAACTGCAATAAACTGCTCCGACAACTCAGAACAGCCCAGCAGTGGGTATCTACAGTGGGAGTAATGATGAAAAAAAATTGCCGTTTTAAAAATATAGCCATAGCAGTCTGCTCTTTATTCTTACATTAACCTGCTATGCTATCTGCGCTGCGCCTAACAAGAATATTTATTTTCGGACGTGATTACTTCAAATAAAGCAGACAACGCCATCTATGAATACAATGCGACATTATTAGAGGATGTCCGCACGTCATGCCACAACACAATCGATGATCTGTTAGTCCTGTCATACGCCAATAGGTGTCATCCTGCCTTGTAGTCTTTACCACCTTAAAAATAAGATCTAAAATCAAATGCATACCAGTTACTGGCTATATTAATATTTTTTCGTTGCTCTTGCTCTTTCTTTCTACTGTTTGGATTTGCTGTTTCTGTCGCATACTAGATTTAGAGCAGACTAGCAAAACGCGGATAAATAGGTAGCATTTGATAAGCGCAGTACATGTTGCATTCTGCTGGATCTGTGTTCTGCTGTTTGCTAGCGTAGTGTGCTGCGTATTGCGTGGCATTTTGTTTGATGTGATTTGCTGTTGCCGAAGCTACCGGTTTTAGCTTCGTATTATTTTTATTATGCTTTCTACGAGTTCTGTTCTGTAGTGTCGTGTGTATATCATATAATATAGAAAGTTATTCAATACGTGTAAATATTTAGAGTAGGTGTTTGTTATTAAGTGTAAATTAGTTTGTAAATATAAAACATTAATTAATTGTACCTAATAAAAATGCCTAAATTTGGACAAGTATTTTTCAATGTTTTGGACGACCGTGAGAAGAAAGCAGAATGCAATTATTGCAAAAAGGCTTTGTCGTATAAAAAGACGATAACGAATTTAAAAAATCATTTGAAACAAAAACATTTGTTAGCATTCGAGGGCCTAAGTAATGATAGACGTACTCGGCTCACAACGAGCAAAGTGACAAATTTAATGTTTTTGCATGGCAATAGGCACATTTAGTAAATATTTTTTTTATTAATATAGTTATATATAATTTAATTAATTGTATTTTTAGACAATGTTGTATTGTACCCATGTTTCTCTATTTTTCTATAAATATAAGTAATTAAATTGAAACAGGCTTAGCATGTATAAATAATGTACTAATACATATCTTAATATATATATTTCTTGTGTGCGTGTGTATGTGACTGAACTCCTCCTAAACGACTGGACCAATTTTGATGAAATTTTTTGTGTGTATTCCAGGGGGCTTGAGAATGGTTTAGATTCACAATACGGTCATATAGATATTGTTTTTCAGCTAAATTATTTATTTAAAAACATTTGAGACAACGTGAGACAACGTGACATTTGAGACATTTGACATTTGAGACATTTGACAGGACAACGTCTGTTGGGCCAGCTAGTAATACATAATAATGATGTACTGACTGACTAATTTTAACGCATGCAGATATATATTTGACTCTAAAAAAAATCACTTCCATACATACGAAGTAAATACAATGAATCCATATTTAATATCATATCCGTTGATTACATATTAAAGAAATTGCGTTAAAAACGCTAAATCCACAACGAAAACAAACTTTTTGCTACATTGTGTTTATCTAATATATATTATAGCAAAAAATAGTATGCTTTTAATTTATAGCATAACGTTATAACGCGTTTTCGGTTAATAGCCGTTGTGAACACCGCTAATGATGAAGGCACTGAAGTATATATGTCAAGATCTTTATTATTATTATTAATACATTTGTTGAGGTAGTTAAACAATTGATCTTTAAAAAAATATACATATAAAAACATTAACATACAATATTTTCTATATACATATGCTTAATATATATACATCAAGTCTTGTCAAATCTACATTGTAGACTTGTACGAGTCGTTAATGTGTTTCCATTTTGTCTTCATCGCCACTGTCGCTATCATCAGATTTGGAGCCTGATTCGGTCTTTTCGTCTTCGGAGTCGGAGTCGGAGCCGTGCCAGTCTGGCAGCGAAGGCTGCTCGATAATAGTTTTCCAACCATTCAGTTTGCGTAAATCTGTGAAATCGAGACGTTTAAAGTTGCTTGTAGTTAATAATAGAAAAGTGACTAGTTTTGTTTCTATTTGAATTTTGTGTTCACCATCTATAGTGTTTATTATTCCAATATAATTAATTATGCAGATGAATGAGTTGAGTTGATGGATATGTCGCAG
The DNA here is from genome assembly GCA_036419045.1 of Scirpophaga incertulas. Classification (NCBI taxonomy): domain Eukaryota; kingdom Metazoa; phylum Arthropoda; class Insecta; order Lepidoptera; family Crambidae; genus Scirpophaga; species Scirpophaga incertulas. Next base: position 5,408,617 of record CM071633.1, read on the forward strand.
CCAACTGGTTAAAATAGCCTTTCAATCAAACAGCTACCCCTTTGATTGAACAACGCCATTCAACCATACGTCTAGCTTATTGAATATTTCGACGGTCCCTACGTATAAGAGGATAAATCTAACGGCCGGTTTCTGAAACGCATGTTATGTTAACACGCTGTTAACACGTTTACTACTTCTTATTAAACGCCAAATATATGAGTAAATAACCAAAAAATAGTCAATTAGATAATTTTACACTATAAACCCATTCAGTAACCAGCTGTTATCCATACATCTAACATTTAATGAGAGATTAACAACGTGTCAACAACATTTTAACGCTGACATGTGTTTCAGAAACCAGCCGTAAAACTAAGGTTTACAGGAGAGTGAAATGAAAGGTCAAATCGCTCTAGAAATAAAAATACTTTCAGCTTTGAATATATTGTTTGCGTAATGTGTTATTATAGTTAGACATTTTTTAAATGTTTTTAAAGATATTTAATTTATGTACATTTTCTATAAGAAAAACAGACAGATGACCGTTTTTACACCGTTATTGAAATAAAGCCACATCAGACAAATCTTAGATAACCGTTTGTACGTAGGAAGAAATAATGCAATTTTTTATGATAAAATGCTAGTATTACCTGTATAAAAAGAAAAAAATATAATTATTTGTTTACAATGGTACCTTAAACATCTCTAGATCTTTAAGCAATAATAAAAAAAACAATTAATGAAGACCGTGAATGACGTTAAGTTTGACAAGACCGCGTTTGCACCGAGTGGCGCGCATTTTAAAACGTAGTACAAAATGACAAGCATACATATCCGCGTCTACGGCACCAATTCCGTAAAATTATAATACTTGTTCTCATATACGGTTTGTGTATGTAGTAAAATACATACAATTTAAAAAAAATCATGTATTGATATGAGCGTATGGACAATCTAAAGCCATATGTGTAATAAAAAAATGACCATTTTCGACATGACCTTTTATACGTAGGGACCGCCGATTTGAGTCGCTCAAAAGCCGTTCACCACTACAACTGATTCAAAAGCCGCCGTCTAATTTAATAAGTTCAGCGCTAGGTGCGTTTTGTTTTCAATATGGCGTCAACTAGCCGTGGTTTGTGATTGTTTCAAGATATTTTTCGGAAAGTAAGTAGTAAATATACGTTACACGTGTTATTAAAGACACAGAAATTATGAGGTAACTTACGAGTGAATCAAAATTTAAACAAATATTGAGGAGTGATTACGGGATTATGAAATGATTCTTGCTTCGTAAATTTTTGAGTTTGTAATTTTTTGCTTGGTGCAATAAACAATATTATGATTAATATTTTTCTATTCCATTTTTACTTATTTGATAAAGCTTTTGGTCACCTTTTAAACTTAATTCAAGAATAACCTCCCAAGCAATTACAAAAAGTCTTCCTATTCTCTCAAATTAAGTACTAAACTAATGGTCACCTTAGTTAATTTGCCATTTTACCAGTTGGCTAAGCGTCTAGCTGTTAATGTTGAACGTTGCAATCAACAAGTCGGCTAAACGACGTATAGCTGTGTGATTGAATGACGTTGTTCAGTCAAAGGGCTAGCTGTTTGATTGAACAGCTATTTTAACCAGTTGGCTGCGACAGATACATACAAAATAATAATAATTTCTCGAATGTATGTAATCGCTCACTTTTCTAATATTTATTACGCTCGGTTATAACATAATTATTGTAACAGTATGAGCAAATTAAACAAAATGTAATAACAGCGTTTCACCTGCAAATAAATATAATAATAAAATTCATGCATGCTTTAAAAATACACAATTATTACAATAAAAATATTATACATATTATATTAAATACAAAAATTAATTATGGTGAAACACTTAATGTATTACAGCAAAAACGATAGCTTTCATGGCCACGACTTTGACTATGAAAGTAACACAATTATAAAAGAAGTTTGTAGAGAATATTTATATGCTATTTGTCTATCACAACATGACATTGTTTAATAAATGTTATTTATTGACAGTCAAATAATGGAGTCTTCTTCCTGTTCCCCTGTGATGAGACACACAATTTTCATTTGACAATGACAACTGGACTGTGGTTTAAGTTTATAGTTTTCAATTTTATAACATACGATTATCGTCATAATTTCCAATTTAGTAAATGCGGTTTTCGTCATAATTCCTAATTTAGAAAATAAGGTTTTGTCATAATTACAAATTTTTGAAAATACGGGTTTGTCATAATTACCTATTTAGAAAATTAGGTTTTCTGGTTAATTGTCAATTTATAAAATACGGTTATCGTCATAATTACCAATTTAGAAAATACGGGTTTCTGGTTAATTGTCAATTTAGAAAATACAGTTTTCGTTATATTGATCAATTTAGAAAATACGGTTTTCTACTTAATTGTCAATTTAGGAAATTAATTTAGAAATTGGGTATTTTGCTTAATTGCCAATTTAGAAAGTACTGGTTGCATCATAATTTCGAATATGGAAATACGGTTCTCGTCATAATTCCCAATTTAGAAAATACGGTCTTCTGCATAATTGGCAATTTAGGTTTCCGATATAACTCTCAAATTAGAAAATACGGTTTTAACATAAATCCCAATTTAGACAATATTTATATCGTCATAATTAATACGTTTGCGACATACTGACTCCTAGTTAGTGCCAATTTTGTGCCAGGTCCAGCGGAGCTAGTCTCTCGGGTGGGGCACATAATGTGATCGATGACACTCTGGCGAGAGCAAACATAGATTCTTTAACGCCATCCTAAGAGTGACTTATTTATCACTTTATTATATGATACAAATTAGACTGCTACCATCTGCAGTGCCGCATGTGAAATACGATTCAACTCATATTTAACATTGTAGAAATCCGCCCACGCAAATTACAATACGAACTGCAAATTAACTGAAACAAATCCGTCGACGTTCCCACCAACACTACAACCCGGGTGCATGAGAGTGAAAAGGCACACATCATCTTCATCTACGCTTATCATCAGGCGAGATGAAGCATGGGCAAACGGCATAAAAGAATTTGTTAATTCAATTTTACACCTTTATAATAAGTTTTATCTTCATAGATCTCAATCCATAAAGATAAAACTTCATAGATCTTCTCCCTCGCGATCTCGATTTCATAATTATGATTAGTAAGTGAATGAATGAATGAATGATAGTGACAGACACTTTACTGTCAAGTTTCTGTAACCTCCGGTATATATAGACGGTGTAAATAGTACCTTATCCATGCTCTACGTTATATACATATATTGTGACATGTTGTATTATCGAAAATAAATGTTGGCAGACTACCCTCACTTTTATGTATTATCATAAATAATTATTATTTAAAACAACGCAATGGTAAGGCGTTTAAAGCCAGTGACACGTATAGAAAGTACGTAAGGACCATTGCGTGACTTGGTAATTTGAGATGATTATTATAATAAAGGATAAGTTCCTTAATATTTGATTTATCAATATAATTGTCTAGACAAAAAAGGTATAAATTATGAAACAAATACAAAAAATTGTTTGCGATAACTAGAGATCGGATAATCGGATGCATATTTACCTAAAGTTAGTTTAAGACAACGTATGGAAACGGCTTTTTATTGTTTTGTTAAATAAAAATTTTCACCATTTCTGTTTTTTTATTCAATTATTTAATTGATTATTGTTTTAGTCAAACTAGCTCACTACTTTCGTATAACACTCTTCATGTAATAAATCGTACATTCATTAATCGCACGGGGAACTGAAACTAAACTTCATGTAAATACGTATGCATAGTTACTACGTTAAATTTGCAGACCCGTATTTTCCCGGGATTTTTATTTAACAAAATGTATTTTAAAAAGCCGCTTCCATAATTTGTGAGCCAAAAATTAACTTTAGGTAAATATGCATCCGATAATCCGATCTCTAGCGATAAGGGTACTTTTACACGTGTAAATATTATCGGGTATTAAAGAAAGTTGTAACAATATGTAATCAATTATCTAGCCAAAAAGGAAATTCGCATCCTCTGCGATTTACCTGCTTATATGCCGTAGTCTATGGTGTCGTCCAGCGTTTATTTCATATAGACTAGTACAAAAAGTCGTGAAATATTAACACATTCACTATTTAGAAAATAAATAAAAAATAATAGCTGGGAACCAAAACTTTTTAACGGCTAGATAACCGATAACTTAATTAGTAAATTAGCAATATACCAAATGTCACAGATATGTAAGTCTTCCAAGAGGTCTTCGGATGTTAGAACACCACTAGCTGCTTACCACCAAGACAGCCAGTTTGGAAACCATCATGTTTGTCTGTGTTTTATTTTCACCCCTTGCCGAATGATTTTCAATACATAAAAAGTCTCTCACCCAAACTGTACATATCACCGAGGTAGAACTGCTTGTCGCCCCGTTCCAACAGTCCGCCGTACACGTAAAGAACCGAACGCTGAATCGCCATAGCGGCTGACATTCTCGCACAAGGGCCCGCCCGGCGGGGGGCCGGCTGCCGGGCCTCACGCCGGGCCTCGTGCCGGGCCTCATGCCGGGCGGGCTGCTCGCGCCCGCCGCCCAGGCGCATCGTAAACACTTCGTCTGTCACCACTAGAAGAGGTTTGTCTATTGTACACCTTGGGAACTACAATGGACACAGACAATCTGACGAACGCAACTGACGACCTCTTCTCATACCTAGGAGCGCTTGCCACAGGCGTTATTTTGTTTGCTCACCATCACAACACGATATCCTGGTTACCTGCGACGTAATAGAATTGGGAATTTCGCAACGACCAATTGTCGTAACCGATTCCTGGCTGCAATGAAAAATCTCAACAAAAACCGATTTATCGCTCACCATCACAACACGACATCCTGGTTACGTTTGACGTAATAGAAATGGGAATTTCTGTACAACCAGTTGTCGCAACTGATTTCAGGTTGCAATCAAAAATATCAACAGAGACGGATTTATCGCCCACCATCGCTACACGACATCTTCGTTACGTGCGACGAATAGACCTGGGCATTTCGGTACGACCAGTTGTCCAAAAAGTCAACAGATTTATCAATGTTTGACATTGGAATTGAGCAGAAGACAGGTATATGCGCATGCGCAGGATGCAACAGGGGGCTCGATCTCGGTATTTTAATATTTTTTTCTTGCGCGAAAAAAGCGTTAATTAATTTGGTCGAAATTATCCTTGAGCGTGGGTCAGCAAATGACACACTGCAGTCAGGATTCGAAACGTTGACCTACTTTATTCGCAACTCGAAAAAAAAAGGTTGGAAACTTCACAATTTGATTTAACTCGCTCGCATTAAATAGACTTGCTTAAGAATATATCTGAGTTACTTATAATATTTCGAAGGTTTTCTCAAGCTTCAAAATATGAATAGTCCAAAACAAAGAATGATATCTTTCTCAATAATACTGAAAAATCCCTTCTAGTTTTTGTTCATAACATTTGTGTACACAACAGTACAATTATGTACCAGAACCCATTTGTTTTATTTTTCCATTAATATACCTTGCGAACTGCGACAGTCGGGATATTTGAAAAATGGACACCTAATGTTGGTGACCCATGCAAAGGCAATAGGACCAAGGTCCAAGCAGAGTTTAATTACAAAGAGTATGATATAACTGCCCACAGATTGGCCGTGCATGGGAGAAACAATAAATTGCCAAGCAATACTTCAATTTGATATTTCGACTACTCTGACAACTTGAAACAAACAGACCTCGGCATGCTTTGTGATTGGTTACGATGTAATTACTAGAGAAAAAATCAACCTTTTTTATGAGATTCTTATGAGAAACCCAGCCCCCTGCGCAGATTTCTGGTCAGCCATCAAAGCTTCTCATTGTCAAGTTAGAAAAATGTCTAATCATTATGCCGAGCACATACCGTCACACATTGTACATGTATTTTCACCCCTATTATCTAAAATATTAGTTTTATTCCCTATTTAACCCCAAGTTCGTTGATAAGTTTTATTGAACCTTATTCTAATTCAATGTTTGCAAATAATATCAAATACTCATCCCTCCCTTCATCGACACCCATGCACCCAACTCCATGGGATTTAAAATTAACATAATGTCATCAACATTCAAGAAATCAAAAATATAATTTATTATTAAGTGTAACAGTCATGAAAATATAATGTTATAGTCATAAAAATATTAAGGAATACATTGCCTCAAAGTACGTTCAAAATTTGAATGTTGCTTAAAGATGTGGATATCCTCATAAAGTGCTCTTTCACTCTGTACTATGCAGATACCAGGAGACCTATTTTTGAATTACGAATGCGCCTGCGAAATCACCGATGTGACTAATAATCACCGATTTTCAATAATTCTTATTTTTGAATATCACTTACGTGACTACCTTAGTCACGGATGTGATTTCATTACGAGTGTCCTCACCCACTCGTAATCAAGTCATAGTTGTGGAAATGTTATCTGTGTTTTGTTTGATTTTTCAGTCTATATATATATAATATATATATATATATATATATATATATATATATTATATATATTATATATATATGAATATAGCATATATATATATATATATATACCTATAATATATACATACATATATATATGAATGTAGCATATATTATATATATAATAACCATAATGGTTAAGCCGACAATAATCGGCAGCGGCTACATTCTGCGTGGAACCGAACTCTTATATTTATGTGTGTACTTTATCTATGTTGGCAGCTCTGCGATCGACTTTCGAAAATTGGATGTTTAGGAATCCGTGACCTCAAAGTCACCGCTGACTATTTAGTCAGCGCTGATTTCGAAATCGCATTCGTAATTCAAAAATAGGTCTCCTGGTTTGCATTTGCTACCATCTAATGCCTATTTCCCTCAATTTCCATTAATGGTTCATACGCGAAATTGCTTTAACATACCACGGAGCAACGACACAAAGGTGTCGATAGCAAGATTTTGACGTAATTTAACTATTCACCACCAGGTGTCGCTTTCGTTAGATCAACCCTCTTTTTTTTTTTTATTTATTACACTTACACCAATTAGCCTAGCCCAAACTAAGCTCTATAAGGCTTGTGCTATGGGATCTAGGGTAACGGATAGACATACATATATAAATAATTTTTATTGAAATATATATCAACAACCATGACTAAGGTACGAATGCTCGCATTCATCACACAAACATCTGCCCCCACCGGGATTCGAACCCGGGACCTCAGAGATGGCGACACCTTGAAACCGGTGTATTATCCACTCGACTATGGAGGTCGTCATTCTCTACTACTAACACGTGTCTTGAAACAATCGACCCGCGCACATTAATAGCGTGGAATGCTGTTTTATCATACCGTAGTTACAAATCAAAATCGAAGGCAAAAAACAATATATTTCCACTTGTAAGCTAAATTTACATTAAGTTCATAGTTTTATTTCGTCTAGAACCTTCGTTAATTAACTGGGCCATTTAGTATAATATTGCTCGAAACTGACCTTCAGAGTTTCTTGCCTGTTCTTCTCGAAAAGGCTCTCCCAATTTTCGAACAGGTGTAGTCAATATTTCTTTTTTTTCCTTGTTCGTTACGGTACGCACAAGGTTTTTGTTTTTTTTTTAAGCTTTGCTTTGTTTTGACGTTAATAAGTGACTGTAAAGGTCTATGTTGAATAAAGATTATTTTGATTTTGATTTGATTTTGACTGGTGACAGAACCGCTCCTGTAATCACCTTCAGTTTAGCAGCTAGGTGACTTACCTACTTGACCTACCTAGGTAACGTACATACATTCTATATATGTAAACGTATATATAACGCCACTATAAACTCATATGTCGCTAGGAACAGTCAAAGAACGACAAACATTCTCGCAGGACTTTCATATTAATCACTACCGGGACAGAAGAAAAGAAAGTGTACGCGTTTTTATCGTCTTCGCTACGTTACGAATACGTGCCATCGATAGAATCTTGCACATACGCGTGTCATAAACCGCGTCTTTATAAAATCACTCTCGCTTATTAGAGTGAACGTGTAAGCGACGAGTTAGAGGCGTTTAAAACCTTTATCTCGCGATCGTAGTAACCCATTAGAAAAGTATCTATCACTCAGGACACAAGACACGAATTTTGGAAACAATAGAAAACCAATTCGCATTCGAAATCGTGAGATTCGTATACGAATTACCGAATTCACTATTTCTGAACTTTCATTTCGTGCGTTGTGCAACGAGTGGTTCAACCCACTCGTTTTTGATTTCTACTAGTAGAATATCCAACGCTGACGTGACCTTGACAGTGATCCGTTTCACGTGTGGGTCATCGCCGGTTTTTTGTTTTTGTTGTTGTGATTTTGAATTTTTCTGCGTGAAACGGAATTTAATTAAGAATTTGTTTTTAATGGCAACACTGAATTCGAGTGATTCAAAAATCTATAAAATTGTAAGCAGTAGAAAATAATTTCGCGCACGATTTGTATTCGTATTCGAATTCCAAATTCACGTCTAATGATTCAAAAATACGTCTCCTGTACTTCGGTTTATCGCGACCTTGCATACTATCCAATTAAAACCCTATATTTATTTAATGAAGTTTGTTACAACACGTATTTTTCTCAACTGTGGTTGGTTCCCTTGACCGAGCCCTTTTTGTAAAGTATGTCTCACCAGTAATATCATCCTTCGTAGTGCCAGGCTGTGGCTGTGGCTGTGGCTCTGGCTGTGAAGGTGTACTGTCAGCTCCGCTACGGTCAGTTCGCATATTGACGTCATGCCATCGGCACGATTCCAAGTCCAGCATAAGAAGCTCGTCAGTTACTTCACCACGGATCTCTTCTTCCGTCTCCTCTTTATCCTGAAAATAGATTCTGATTAATACGAGTTGTAGTGGAGACAAACATTACATCTTCTTGAGCTTCTTAAGTATTGTTTTTTAAAATTCTATCCAATTTCCGAATTGTATTAATTATAAGTTCCTTGGTTCAACTTTATAACTGCCTTTTGTTAATCAAATAGTTGATTTGGTTAATCGCTATTAGGGATTGCAGTCCGGAAATCCGGATCTGGCATCATTTAATGGTTACCGGATCCGGTACCAATATCCCGGATCCGAAGACCGGATCCGGTGCTAGCAGTTAGTAATCATGATGGTATTCTGTCATAATCATAAATACCTACAAGACTTGTTTGTTAGCATTCTCAAATACTTTAATAATGATTTTGATCTCATTTCAGTTGATTACCTAAGGTTAATTGTATCTATTAGATATTATAGTTATTTGATAAATAATATTGTTACTTATAAGTTGATCTATCTGTGAAAGTGAAATCTAGAAAGACTGAGCTACTGGTTACGTCGTAAAATTATTACTAGTTACCTACACTACTAAATTTTAATTGTTTTCTTGTTGTATATTTGTCTTAACATTGGTTAGGAAATAAAGTCGATTTTATATATTTGCGATTTATTTTTTATAAACTACCTACATATAAGTGCAGTGACACTTGATTAACTCACTTATTTTGTACTAAAAAGCGAAAATCATCTTGATGCGGACTGAAAATGACGCCGGATTGAAATGACTAATCGCTATATATTAACATTTTTTATTTTCCATGCGATTGATATCGACTTTTTTATCATCGCGATATTGATCTAATAATCAAGTTATTGGTTTCTGTTGAGGAATGTGTCGAGTTGGAAATAAAAAAAGTTTATGATCTCTCCAGTAGTACGCTGTATGTTGCGTTCATTGATCGACTTAAACACACTTGTCAGAATATGTTGTAGGTACCGGACTAAGGGTTAAAAGCCAATTTGTTTGGGGAAAATATTATTTTCGTTATTTAACGGATTATTAAGTCAAATAATCTTTATTCATCATACGCTTTATTTACAGGCCCATAAAAAGTTCACGAAAACATGAAGAATTATGTACGAGTATACAAACAAGGGAAAGATCAATCTTTTATAGGTCTAAGCCAGTGATTCTCAACCAGTGCCTCGGCACTTTTGTGTGCCGCCAAATTTTACAAATATATAATAATGTTAATATTATTAAATTATATCATTTAAAAAGAAAAATATTTTTAAGACAACATTAGAGGAAAGAATTATTCATTATTTCCCAAAATTAGACATTAAGAAATTTCATTGGGTTCGTAATCCATTTCTCATAGCGGATACTTCTGTATTTGACTTAACTTTGAATGAAGAGGAAGAACTCATTTTGTTTTCCAATAATCGAAATTTAATTTTAAAACATTCAGAAGAATCAATTAATTTAATTTTGGATTAACATCAGATACAATTATCCAATGATAGCCAAAAAAGCTTTAAACATATTATTCAATTTTCCACATTTTATTTGTGTGAATTCGGGTTTTCAGCATTAGCCAACATTAAAACTATAAAAAAAAAACAAGATTGTTAAATGTAGAAGACAATATGAGAGTAGCATTGTCATTTTTACGACCAAATATAAATGAAATTATCAAAAAACATCAAGCTCAAATTTGGCAATAAAAATATTTTTAGTATTAGCTTGTAATTAATCACTAAACGTTTAGTTATTATTGTAGTATATATTAGTTTATTTCGTATATTTAAAATTTTTGTCATAAACTATTTATGCAGTGTTGTAAAGTAAATAATTTGAGAAATTTTGAGATCGTTAAATCGGGGTTTGATTAAAGTAACAGAACCTTCGATCATATATTTCTGTAGATACACAGTTACCGTCTAAAAAGTGGCACCGGCGAAACAAGGCACAAACAGTAAATGTGCCTTGTTTCGCTCTCATTCATTCGGTGGCCGCGCGCGATTGATAACGTCAGCGATGCCGAAATGCGTAGTTTATAATTGTAAAAATGACACACGTAAAGTGCAAAAGAAGGATGGAATGTCATACTTCCAATAAGTATATCTTTATCTTAATTTATTAGCGCATTTTTTATGAGTAAAACACTTTTATTCATATTATGTATTACTAAAATATCAATTTAAAACGCTTGCGTACCATGCCACGATGCGTAACGCATCGCATCTATCTCTTTCTGTCTCGAGTGGCTCACTCATAGGAAAAAATAGCACAGAGCTAATGTTTCAGAAAAAGGTCAGTGGAATGATGGAGTCGCCTATACCATTTTTTTGTGATTTTCTTTCTTTTTTTTAGTTTTCCGCTTTCTTTATTTGTAAGGCTCGGCAAAATAAAGATTGAGAAACCCTGTCTTAATAAAGTCTGTACTTTCCTTAGTACCTATTTCTACATACTTCTTGGTTTATGTTTAAAATTTAAAAAGTTTCCGTACTGTTAAGATAAGTGTAAAAAAAAAACTAAGCATCTCCACTGCTGTCTATGTTCAAGTAGGATGCGATAAGACGCGAGCACAATATTCGGAGTCAAATGGAACGTAGGAGCATTATTATATGAAATGAATTTGTGCTTAATTGCAACGGACTAAGGGCTTATTATCCAATATATTTGTTTTCAAATATGTGTTGTTCATTTCTGATTTCACGGCATCATTATATCATCGAAACCAGAAGATAATATGTAACGACCTTAACAAGGATTTATTTTCATACTTCATTACGTTACTTAAGATTTAAATTGGCTTAAATTATATGACACTTTAGAACTTTTTTTTAAAATTGGTACTATATTATACATCTATTCTTCTATGTATAGACGCGGGGTCATTATTTTGTTTGATTTTCTATGGAATTGTGTATCTACAGAAATATATGATCGAAGAACAGAATCATGTTATCTGGATGATAAATTGAACTTTTCTCAGCGCCGGGTTCGTTTTGCTTCGAGACTACTATGCCCTATTATTAGAACAGCTGCATTTCGTGGGAGTTTTACGTTACGCTGTCACAAAGTGTTGCAATAATTTACCACCACCCATCAGGAATGCATCGTCTGTCAGTTCATTTAAGTACAATTTAAAGAAACATCTCTTAACATCTCGATACAAAAAGCTTAGGCAGCTGGTTGTGATTTTACTGTCTTACAGTTAGGTATATATGTTAAGAATAAAGGCCGGAGGTATTGTGTATGGCGTGTTGTGGCTCGGAGCGAATGGTTATGGCAACCACGTTTGTAAAAGGGGTGATCCTACTACGTCCTGGTGGCCCCACTGAAAATCAGCGTCACAGTTATCTGTGGCTATTAGCTGAGTGGAGTCGCATTTGGTCGCCATTTGTTAGTATTATTATTATTCATATATTTAATTAATAATCTTAAATTTAAGTTTTTTACAATATAGATATATAAAATAAATGTAAATACTATAAAAAACTTAAATCTAGTATGCCGCCGGTAGCGAGGCAAGGCCCAAACAAACCGGTGGTTAGGGCTGCAGACAGAGAAATCTCCGGACAATACGTGCCGTGTCGAGAATCACTGCTTTTTGTATCCGGCCCTTAATCCATCCATCAAGCGAGAGCCTCTTAAGATGTTGATCGAGTCTCTTTGCTATCCAGCCATTTGCAGACACAACTATCGGAACAATGATTGTCGAATCAACATCCCACATGGCGGTTACCTCGTATGCCAAGTCAAAGTTTTTACGAGGTTCTCGTCATGAGGGATGGTAATAACGACGACGTAATATTATTTTTTTTATTATTTTAATTTATTTATTGTATTCTGCATTATATTGTAACTGTACTTTGGTATAATATGTTAAATTGGCGCCAAATAAAAAACTTTTCTTTGTTTCTTTTCTAACTATGTGCCGCAACAAAAAAAGGTTGAGAATCACTGGTCTAAACAAAAGTGTAGTACTTACAGCAACCCCGCCGAAGACGTAGGCCCTGTTGGCGTGCGTGAGCACGGCGGCGGCCTGGCCGGCGCGCGGCGGCGGCGTGCACGCGCCCCCCGACACCGCGCGCCACGCGAGCCCCCCGCCACCGCCACCGCCCCACGGCCCCCCAGCACCGCCAGCACCGCCAGCACCGCCATCGACCCCCCCCGACCCACCGACACCTGTAGGCTCCCCGATACGCCCCCGCCCGTACAGACGGAACATGTCCGTGTGAGTGAACGTACGCTCCGCGCGACCGTCGCGTACTCGGGAGAAGCCCCCGTATATTATCAGCTACAAAGGAAAACACTATTAACAATAATCCGGCCAACGCCGTGATTTAGCTAATACTAAGTGTTTTGGAATCTAAAACGACCTAAGCCAACAAGGCGTAGGGATAAACAATTTTTTCTCCCAAATACTTCTTGGATCGATTGACATCTGACTAATAGAAACCGATCCAATTCCTCAAATTAATCCTAAAAGTGAAGCTGTAAAAACGACCAGCAACTAACATTATAATGAACACATTGTTGTGCTGAAGAAAATATCTGAATAATATGTCAAAACAAAGAGAAAGGTCGTTTGACTGCCTGAAGACAATGCAGTCAAATAGTTTTACTTTGGGACCAATAAGCCAAAATATAAGGAATCACTCCAAACTTGAATTATTAGACAGTTTTACAAATATGTTAATGATATGACAGTTATATGTTTAATAAAAAGAGTTTTTCACAGCAAACTGTCACATGTCACTCAAAAGGTTTCATTAAATATAAAAACAGTCAATTGAAATTATTTGACCTGCACTGTCACTTTAAAAAAGACATTGGACATCTTGAAAATGACAACTTTAATCCAAGAAAGCAGCTGCTGGACTTTTGGGTTTTAGGGCATTTGCTAGTGCGAGTTTCTCTGTGCTGTATCTACATGAAGGGGGGACTTCTCGTCAAATGGAGTAGCATAGAGGCGATGCAGGGAATATACACCCAACACCATGGGTATAGCACAAAAATAAAAAATATTTTGAAACTTTTTAGCATGCTTTGATTTCATCTGGTAACTTATGTATATAATTTGTAGGATATATATGAGGTCAGTTAATACATTCGAGTATATTAAAAGCGTCCGCATGCAACTTTATAAGCAATTCTCATTTCACCTGAAATGTATACAAGAGCATAAAACAAAGCATTTTAGCAGAGACGGCCGAATCATGGTCCAAATCTTATATGTCAAACAGACATGTTTACACAATTTACAGTGTAATTTTAAATTTCACTGTAAAAGAAATAAAGCAAGAATTAAACATATATATGAAGATATGTCAATTTTTCAGAATATAATTGAAATTAAATATTGATGAACCTTCTGTTAATTCACTGCCTAAATTATGTAGAATTAAAAAAATATTTGACCAATTTTGAAACCTAGTAAGGTCATAGCCATCATTCATATGGGCCATAAAGATAAGTTTCGAGATTAATTTCCGAAACAATTATTTTCCGAATTTAATGAGATTATATCCCAAAATATGTATACATTTTTACTTTCAGTAAATTATCTTTTAAATATTCAACATGATTAAGATTTAAATATAGATAATGAACAGAAATAAAGATAATAATAAATAATATTATACTATTGATTTTATTTAATTATTATAATCTATATTTGTGGTCCTATCATTTTTGAATAATATGTAAAATGATGTCTAAATTATTCTCAAAAATTGCAAAAAAATTTTGTGCAACGTCAACTGTATTTAGATTTTAACACGGACAATATTTTTATATATTTACCTCTTCTTATGCTAATACATAGAAAAAGACATGTGTAAATTCATATATGATATACCTTTAGGAAATACACAATACCACGCTCTTCAATCATCTTAAATGTTCAAAACTAAATTAAAAGTAATATATTAAAATCACTACAAAGGAATACTTTACGCACAACAGTATAAAAAGCAATTTTCTCTCGAAATAAAGAACATTAATAGCAAGTGAAGTGAAAGAAAAATATTTTGTCATGATCATCAAGATTGATCGTCGAGACTGATCATTTGAGACACCCACTGCTGGATACCTCGGGGGACAGAGACCGACCTGTATGTAGACACAGGTCGGTCTAGCTCTGTGTGTAAGATTGACTGAATTTGTATGATTGAATATATGACTTACAGTATCATTCGACGCTGGTAATAGCAGACAACCCGAGCGCGGATCTGGATTATGTCCTTTCGCCACGACCAGGGACCATGTACGCGTTTTGAGGCAGAACGTGTACAAGTCGTTGAAGTAACGGCACGAACGGCCGTCGTCGTGGTATCCCCCGAACACAATGATAAACTGGTCGCACAGTACCATGCGGTGGCCGGAGCGCGCGCACGGACCGTTCGGGGCGGAGACCTGGAGGCAGTTAGGAGAGATAATGCAAGTACTGTAGTGTTCTGGAGGTCTACTCTTAAAAACTATGTTCGATAATATCGTGTCATAACCTACTCTTAGTTACTATCGTTTAAAACATTCCACCGTACGAACGCTATTGATTTTGACATAAGAAAGCCTCGAATAACAACGATGAATTGAATTTGACAGACGAACATTTGCAAAATAAACGTCAAATTTACGATGATTACAACGACACCTCAAACCGTATCGCATTACTTTTCGCAAATTTTACTTTATAAAAGATATTTTTCAGCCGAAAGACTGTTGGACATGTCGCTCCCAAGGATCAAGGAGATTCTGTCACTCACCACGCTGGCCAGGTGCAAATTGATCTCCATTAAAGCACCAGAGCCTCGTCTGTCTTAGAAAGTTAGGTGACTCTAGCTGAGTAAGCTACTCCAGTCTACTTCCTAAACAGAATTGTTGAAAAAAAAAAGAATTTCAAGGAACTTACTTTTTCCCATTTCTTCTCTGTCAACGAGAAGCACCACAGATCTTTGTAGTGATGGAACTGAGTTTCTGTAGGACTTGTGAATTCACCGCCGAATATCCACAGCTCGCCCCTGAAAAGCGTAGTTTTGTACCACCAAGAATTGGGAGCTGGAGTTGCAACTAACCAAAGGTTCTGTTTGGCCACCGGATTTTACCACTTACTACTATAAAGCTGTGCTGTATGACAGATAAGATTGGCAACGTAACTACTGAATATATAACACAAGCAATGTACACTGTTGTAAGTTCCTTGCGAATATAATAAATAGTAAATGGATTATAGTAATTGTAATCACTTAGCATCATAAGCCAATTAGCTTGTTTGACTATATATGTAATAAAAAACAATTATAATTTTACAATTGTTTCTTTTTTAAACAAGCTTATTTAGATTATCCGGTTTGACATTGTAATCTATGTCCATGGCATGTAGTGTTCCATAGCAAATAGAAACATTAATAAAAATTCATTTAGTGTGATGTTGTATGTAAATGAAGGATTTGCAAAAGAAAAATCAAATGTACGACCTCTATTTTTGGTTTACATAAATGATATAAGTAAGAGTTAAATCATTAATATAATCATCAAATAACATTATTTGCAGATAGTGGTACAATCTCCATAAAATGATTTGACCACGAATTATATGAATTTGACATAAAGATAATTAAATAGCTTAATAATAAAAAAATTAAGATAAATCTTGATACAGCCAGTATGATGCACTTAAACCAAAAACAGAATGGTTTGTATACTTTTACACAAATATAACAATAAAAGTAATAAATAGTAGCGAGCACAAGCTTTCTTACCATCTTTAGTGACAATAAATTAAATAGGAAATATCATATAGACAATTTAATAATAAAATTAGTAGTTTGGCTTATGGTTTGCTAAAACTTCCGGCAGTAATAAACACAGATGCATTGCTTTTGGTTAACCACTATCCAATAGAACCCATTCTTTGGTTATATATTTAATATTTTAGATATGGTTTAATATTTTAGGGAACTAAATAGATAAAGATCTTGTATTTAGATTGCAACAAATACTGCATTAGAACTATGTTTGGTCTTAGAACAAATCTGACTGTCCACTATTTACTACTATACTAAGAAGCATGTTTTGTAAAACACAATCGACATCCATTGCGTAGCGTAGCAGATATAAATATTAAAAATCAAAGAGATAACAATAAATATATATGAATATATAATAATAATAAATAGGTATGACCCAAGAATATATAATAAAATCACAGAAGATAAAAAGCAATTAAATAATAACATTTTAAGACAACACTTAAACTTCAGTTAAGCGAACAGTGCTAATATAATATTAATGACTTTTTAAATTAAATAACTTTCAGGAATGTACAATGTTGTAAAATTAAGTGGCATTGAAATTATTTAATGCATTAATGCCTGCCTAGTAAAGTGATTCTATAACAATAAGATCTTGTCTAGAATCATATCTTTTATATACAGTGTGAGTCTTTGACAAAAACAAATACAAAAAGAAAGATTTTATTGAAAAATACAAAAAGAAAAAAATATTGATGCCACTGTTTTGAAATTATTTCCCTCTATTTTTTTTTTGCAACCGCCTACTTGTATTGATAAATAGCCATAATATTTTTTGAGAAGTTGCCTATATAGGCGAAAATTTCAGTAAAATAATCATCATTTAAAATGATCCTTGACCAACATCAAGATTAAAAAGGCTCAGCTTTTTGAGAAAATTTTAAATATCACAGATATTTATCTAATAATATTGGCGACTTAATTACTAAAATTTTATTCTACCTTACATCAGCTTAATAATTGTTCAAAATAAATAGTGTTTCTAGTTAACATAATACATGTGCAGTGACGAATTTATTATAAGGTCTGCGCGCACGCTTCTCGGAACTCAGGTAGAGACTTTTCACATTAAACTCAGCTAGTGATCTTTTTGATTCCTTTATTAAGGCACCTCTATGTTACGGTAATAAATGTGCCCTGTCAGCTTTAGACAAAATATGCCAAGCAGATTTTTAGGCGGTTTGATAAATCTTTCTCTGCCACATAAAACAGATATGTAAGTTTCCTTACATCTACATGTCACTTTTGATTCTCTTGAGTAAGGATAACATGGATCATGATGACATATCATTGTATATTTATGACGGCCACATTGTAATGGTTTATTACAAACTTTATCACCTGGTAGACCATCCATTACAACATTTACGTCCACAGGCATGTTTACCACAGAGACGACTGACATTCGTTGGTTAGACGTAAAGCCAAACGTCATGCACTTATTATTACATCTGTGTAAAATTACAGACCTTCCATTACTGCTACGTTAATGATAATGATGCTACGTACTACTATTTCATTGATCAATATTCTTGGAAATTACGGGGGGAAGGTACTGATTTTCTGTTTGGAGCTATGTAAGCTCTACGAGCAACTCTAGTCGTACCAGAATAAAAATGAATGTCGGCAATATAAGATGAAAATTGGTTAAATCCGGCATTAAGCGAGTGGTCGCAAAAAATTCGGAACGACTGACTCTATACATTTTTGTGATGAAATCTAGCTACAACAAGGCAGATTTTTTATCTCATTCTCATACAGTAAACAGTAATTTCTTTTATTTTCCTAAGCTAGATGTCATAAAGGTGGATAGTTATATGTACAGTTATTAACGTAACAAAGGGATCCCTTCATAACAAAAGATCACTATCTCAGCTCCTTTGTTCACTGTGAACAGTCTCTACCTGAGTTACAAGTATTGTGCTTAGTGTGCTAGCAAGCGCAGGCCTTATTATAAACTTGTCACCGCACAAGTATTATGTTAGTTAGAAACATGACTTTTTTTTCTATTAGATAGGTTATGTAATGAAGAATAAGTTTGGAACAAAATCATTACATAAATTTGTGATATTTAACATTTTTCAATACAAGGTAGCAATTGCAAAATAAATAATAATTTCAAAACCATGGCAACAATTTCTTTTCCTTTTGTTTTCATCTACAAATTAAATATAATTTTCACCCCTCTTTATTTATGCACTTTATCAAGACTCACACTGTATATAAATAATTACTTCTTTCTCTGAAACTATTGAGCTAGGTGTAGCGTTCAACTTTCCAACATCAAAACATTTAGTTATCTTTTATTTATTTATATTCTACTCATCTTGTTTGTCATGCAAATGCACAACTTGTGAAGTCTCTACTCTATGCAACAAATGAATTTGAACTAAAATTTCAAAATGGCTGCCACAAACAAAATCAGTAGAAGCCTTAATATAGGTAATGGATATTAAGTGAAATGTAATTATGGAATATTAACTAATGAAATAAAAACCAAATGGTTTAATATTTAAATCTAGTATTTTTTTGTGACCAGTGTGAACATTTTTTAAATTTCTTTCAAATTATTGTTAAGTTCACAACCGTTTTAAATTAAACATTGCAACATCATTATCACCATTTCAGCTGAGAAATGCCTACTGTTTGATATAGGTCACCAACGATTTTGATTTCGAATGATGTTGCACTACTAACATCCAACACCTTTATGAGATCTTTACTTTAAGGTGATTGTGATTCTTCTAACTTCATTTCATTTCTGATTCAATCACACAAAGAAAGTCCAAGCATAATCCTCTGATTTGGGTCTAATTCTGAAATCCGAATCCATATAGGGCCTATTGTATGAGGCTAGGTTTCGGTTCCACATTCCAATGTATGATACAATGAAATTGATTTTGTGTCATGTCTAAAAATATTTATATTACCAAATTAATTATTGTCTAACATAGATTCTGACTTTATGGGTTCTATGTATGAACGTTTAATTTAGGTCTTAAAGGTAGAATAATTTGTAAGTTAAGAAATCATATGTACTTACTTATTTGCAGGTGTAGCCACAGCCTGATGTCCGCTGCGAGGTGGCGGCGCTCCAGGAGCCTTCACTTGGCGCCATATACGCTTCTCCATATTGAAGATAAGCAAGTCATTATATACTTGAGTCTAGAAAAAAGAGACACAATAATAATAGTTAAATTACATACTTACAGCACTGTTTCTGCACAGTCAGTAGAGCAATATACAGATGTTAATTAATATGAGTGACAAAAGAGCTGTCTCTAGGTCAGTCATGATCAAAGTCTGAAATGTAGCAGAGTACTAATGTACACAGATATCATTGATAAGACTAATTAAGCTGCAACATTGATGTTCTCGTACCAAACACTTAAATTTAAATATGAAATTTGTTATAAGTTACACAAAAAGAAAATGTATTACTATCGAAACATAAACGCTATACAATTACAGACATACTAAATCAACCATATTGAGTTTAAACAATAGCTGAGAACATAATTATTTTAAGTCTTGTTAATCTTAATCTTAGCTTCCATAGGTAAATTATGTTATACCGTCTGTCCGTTATGGAATTCGCCACCAAAAAAAATTAACTCGTTGTTTGTTGGATGTGAAGTTAATGAGACAAATGCTCTCGTTGTGGGTGGGCCGGGAAGAATTTTTTCAGTTGCTGTAGACCGTTGCAATTCTTCCCTCTCAATGTCTGCAATGACTTTGGTAATATCTTCCTGCAAATATGAAACTAGTTAAGTAAAATCAGATGACCGCATGGCCGAGTGGGGTTGGGACTTAGGGTTTCAAGGTGTTAGGATCACTAAGGTTCCAGTTACGAGTCCTAGTAGTGACAAATGTTTGTGTGACTAATACTAGCATTTATGCCTTAGTCATGGTTATTAAAATGTATTTCTATCAAAAATTATTTATCTATATTATAACAAGTGCCCTCTGAACCTGTAATTAGAGTAAATTGATGGCATCATCAATAATCATCAATTTATCGAAGTAATCGCAATTTAAATATTAGAAATCAAAAGCTGTCGTAGGTATTTCATTAACGACTCAAACAATGAACTAACCTCTCCGACATTTGCAAGGTGTTTCTTCAGTTTATTTGCTAGTTTCTTCTCAGTTTTAGCAGCTGTCTTCACGGCTCCAGCAACTTTGTTCTTATTTTTCCTCTTTCCCATGTTTATAAGAATATTACAAGAATGTTAGGGAAATAAAAGTAATGAAAACCTAACAAAGAAAAACCATGTACTAAACTTATATACCATGCGAACGCTAGGTATCAAATAAACAGTAACAAATGCAGTTGCATTTTTCGGGAAATAGTTCCTGTAAATTTATGTTGGCACCATTGTATATATGTGAAAATGAACCTAATTTACATAACAATAAAGACCAGAGGTTGACGTTATTTAAAAGTCCTGTCTGTAATTGATATAAAAGTGCCAACATATTTTCTTCTTCTTCTTATTTTTGTAACTGGCAATTTACTTCTCTTCAAAACTGAGAATTACTGCTGCCATTTTCACGTGTTAATGGAATCACAGATTAGACAGAATATGGGAAGTTTTGTTGGATTAGGGCAAGGATTGGGCGTTGGGCGTTATAGGGGAAAATGTAAGGAAACGGATAATATAATTATAAACAAATATCGTGAAATGAAATAAATTTAATAATAGATTTACGATAAAATTTATTCGAAAGAGATAGAATAGATGATAAATTATAAGGAAGAGGAGCATTAAAGGATAACATAATATCATAAAGTGGTAAGGAGTTGAAAAAAGGGCAAGAGAAAAGGATATGAATTACATTACCTTCTGCAAGGCCGCATTTGCACAGTGATGAATCCAAAATATGAAGTTTTGCTAAATGGGAAGGACATGAACAGTGACCAAATCTAAGGCGAGAAATAACAGAAGAGACTTTTTTACAATATCGCAGCTTTGAAAACCATGGAGTAAGGGAGATTGTTGGATGGATTTTGCGGTAAAACTGAGCCACATGTAGATTTGAAGATTGCCATTCCTGGTTCCAATCATATTCTAACGACACGCGAGAAAAATCTGTAATGTCCTGAGCAAAAATGAACTTGTAGGAAGTAGCACCTTGCTTAGACGCCAATCTAGCTAATTTATCAACATTCTCGTTGCCTTGAATTCCCGAATGACCAGGAATCCAAACTAAAGTAATCTGCAGACCTTTATCTAAACTTTCTTTTAAAATATCTTTAACCATAAGTGGGAGAGGATTAAAAGAGTTTTTATTAAACGGATTCGATTGAACCAGTTGTAAAAAGCTTAAGCAATCGGTAAAAATAAAAGAAGCACAAATATTGTTTATATTTATATATCGTATGCATTCTAAGATGGCCAAACCTTCAGCCGTAAAGTTAGAAGTGAGGCTGCTATATTTAAATAATTTAAAATAACCAGTGGACTGTTGTAAAAAAGCAGCGCCTACAAAGCAATCATCAGCCGGAAAGAAAGAATGATCGGATATCTTAGAAGCATCTGTAAAAAATATTTCAGCGTTAGTAATATTTTGATTAACAAACGATATGAATTTAGCATTCGCTGATTTTGAATTTTTTGTAATACCTATTGAAGTGATAACAGACGGAGAAAAAATAATAGAGCTAAACTTTTGCGCAAAAAGTGGGTGACAAGGGAATCGACTGAAATTGCAATTCAATTTTTAACCTTTCGGAGACTTTTAATTAAATATGGAATATCTTTATTTCGCCAAAATGAATTATTACCTAAAATTATATTATTGAGAGTATCTAATTTTAGAAAAAGCGGTGTGATTCTCAAATTGCATTAACTTAAAAAAATATCTGTCGGCGAGATACTGTCTTCGTAAGTATAATGGGGGGTCGGCACATTCTGCCTGAAGGGCAACAATGGGAGTACTTTTCATAGCACCTACAATTATACGTAAGCACTTAGATTGCACATTATCAAATTTCTTGATAGCCGTTTTATTTACAGGAATTAATGAAAATGAACCGTAATCTAGGAGGCTCCGAATAATAGCATTATATACAAGTCTTAAGGTAAAAGGGTGGGCCCCCCACCAGACACCAGATAAAGATCTTAATAAATTAATATGTTTTTCACATTTATCTACTATGTAATTAGTATGAGGAATGCCACTACATTTACTGTCGAATATTCTGCCTAAAAAGCGACATTCGTTATGTACCTGTAACCTAGAATTGTTAACACTGATTCCAACATTAGGAAGGGATCTTTTTTTAGAAAAGACTACTACAGAACTTTTTGTAACAGATAAAGATAAACAATGTCGGGATAACCATGAATATAAATTATTCAAAGAATGCTCTAGATTAGATGCAGCAACTGGAATAGAATAATTAGATGAATAAACTAAGATATCATCAGCATATTGAAGAATGCAACATGCAGGAGAAATTGACTTTTCTAAGTCATATGTGTAAACATCATAAAGAAGAGGACTCAAGACTGAACCTTGAGGAACCCCTTTCCAAAGCGTTCTGGGTTGTGAACAAGCACCCGGTAATCTTAATGTGATCAATCTGCCAGTAAATAAATTAAATATGAAATCAGAAAATGTGGGAGGGACTTTAAGAAGATTTAGTTTGTCTTTAAGAATTTTAAGGTTAACATTATCATATGCAGCTGAAATATCCAAGAAAGAGGCAACAACTGAGTCACCTTTAGAAAAGGCCAGTTGAATATCAGTAGAAAAAATACTAAGGTTGTCAGAGGTACTTTTACCCTTTCTGAAACCAAATTGAGATGCTGCTAATAAATTATTATGTTCCAAATACCATTCAAGTCTATTTTTAATTAAGTGTTCTGTTATCTTAGACACAGCTGATGCTAATGCAATTGGTCTATAAGCTGATGAATCGGTGGGATCTTTAAAAGGCTTAAGAATAGGAATAACTATATGCTTTTTCCAACTAGGAGGGATATTTCCGTTAAAAACAATAAGATTCAGAATATCTAATAAAAACAATCGAGATTTAGATGATAATTTACAGATAAATGAATATGGAATGGAATCAATACCAGGAGCTGAATCTGATAAATGATCCAGAACATAATTTAACTCTATAAGTGAAAAGAAACTATTTAAATATGAGCTATTAGTATTTGAAGTATATAAATATGGCATTTCATCAGCATTTGGAACAAAATTAGGCGCCAGTTTATCCAAAAATGGAGTCACCCAATCCAAAGAAAAAGACGTAATTTTCTTAATATCTGCAGAGCATCTGTACCTTTTTATATTTCTCCACACAACAGACGAAGGCGTATCCGGGGACAAGGAGGCGCAAAATTTTTTCCAACCATCTCTTTTCTTTTTTTTAAGAAGACGTTTGGTAGCCGCAGAAATATTTTTATATTTAAGGTACGACTGAGTATTTAAAAGCACATTGCATTCCTTCTCTGCGTTATTTCTCGATTTAATAGCTTGCGTGCATTCATGATCCCACCACGGAGGGGACGGGATTTTGCCAATGGCAACATTTTTTAAGGTAAACAAGGAATCTGCAGTAGACAAAACAGCCGATATAAAATAATCGTATGAAAATAAAATATTTTCTGCATTGAGCTTAGGCATCATTAAAAGTTTATTTTCTACAGCAGAACTATATGTGTCCCAATCGCAATTTTTATCTAACTTATACTTTAGTAAAGGGGGAAGTAAAGGAACCGATTGGTTCTTGGATGGCAAAGATATTATTATGGGGTAGTGGTCACTACCATAAGATAGAGGAAGACACTCCCAATAAAGAAGAGAAGAAAATGAAGATGAACATAAAGAGATATCTACAAAACTTAATGATTGGCCGGGGTAAGCCCTTCGTGTAGCTGAACCGTCGTTCAATACACATAAATTTAAGTCATCAATGATATCTAAGAGTTGAATACCTAAGGCATCATTATTTGGTGCTCCCCAAATCGAGTGATGAGCATTAAAATCGCCTAGAATAATTACAGGAGACGGCAAGGACTGAATAATACTTTTTAAAATTGTAATAACTGAAATGTCCTTACAAGATATATACAAGGAAAGAACAGAAAAATCTGATAATTTAGCAGCAACTGCATTAATATGATTATTATTAAATGGAGGAAGAGGAATATAATTAAATGTTATGTTTTTTTTAATAAGAAGGGCAGCTCCACCCCAACCATCATTCCTATCATCTCTAAGAATTGTATAACCTTTGACTCTAAAATTCATACTTGGTTTCAACCATGTTTCTGAAATAGCAATGATAAAGGGATTATGAGTATTTACAAGATGGATTAAATCAGTATTATTAGATTGTATACTTCTACTGTTCCACTGGAGGATTAGATCCATGTTTAATAATTTTGTATATTGACATTGTAATGTTATTTATAAGTGTAATGGCAACGGATTCTGGTAGTGATGAGTTTAAAATAATATTAACAAGAGATGTTAGTAACTCATTCAAGCTGTCAGAGGTAACAGCTTCATGACCTTGAGATGAAGTTAAACCACATCCATTTTTAGGAGTGGGCAAAGCAAACTGATTAATCAAATCATTATGTTCAGTTTGATCATAGCCTTGAGAAAGATGTCTGTTAGGTTTTTTTTGTATAAAAACAGTTTTTTTATAACTTTGGATGACCGGAGAAGTGGAATTAGGAATAGAAGACGACTGTAACTGAGAATTAGAGGGGAACGAATTTTTTGTAATTTCAGCAAATGACCGTTTTGACGGGGCAAACTCTTTAGCAGCTTCTTGATAAGAAATTGAGTCGACAGACATTTTTTGCTTAATCTTATATTGTCTAACATGTTCTGGGCAGGTTTTATTTGTAGCCTCATGTGAACCCTGACAGTTAATACATAGAAGATTGGCAATTCTATCACACTCAGAACCAGTATGTTCTAGTGAACACTTATAACATCTAGGTTTGCTTCTACATTGAATCTGAGTATGCCCAAATCTACAACATTTGAAGCATTGAATAGTGGGGTAAGTATACTGCTCAACAGCTATAGAGGTATAAAAAGCAGTAACACGGGGAGGAAGAATTTGGCCATCAAAAGTGAGTACTACTGATTGTGTAGGAATCCACGAGGAATTACCATTATCTATGGTAACTCTTCGCGAAATTCTCCTACTTTTTAAGATTTTACCATACCCAAATGGAATTACTAAATTATTAACTATATCATCATGGGTCCAGTCCACTGGGATCCCTTTAAGAATTCCTAACTTACAAATATTATAAGTGGGAATGTTAACTTTATAATTATTGCTTTCAAATAGCAAGTGATTGTCGATAAATGTATTGGCGTCTGAAGGAGATTTAAAATGCACGGCTAAGCGATTTCTTCCCACTCTTTTAATTCCGTCACTAAGAACATTTTTAAAATTATTTTTAAAAAGGAAGTTGCCGAACTTTAATGGGTGCAAAGTGGAACCAGCAGATGGCGAAGCTTCAATTAGTTGAACATGTACAATGTATGGGCCTTTGTCAGACTCATTGTATCTATTGCGAAAAATGTTAACATGAGAGCTGTCCATGGGAACACTATTGTCAGATGATGAATTGTGAGGTGTATAATTTGAAGAAAGACTAGGAGAACTGTATTTTAATGCATCTATAGCTAATTGGATGTTGCGAACATTGGATTTATCTTTTGTCTTTAGTGGAATTTTTGCAGATTTCTTTTTCAGAGTTTGTTTTACCAAGGAGAATTTCGATTTACCTTCAGCCTGCGAAATGTATTCACTTGCATTTATAAGTGAAAGGATGGGATTAGAAACAGGGTCAGGAGGATCAGGGTCTGGATCGGGATCCATAGTAAAAACAGGAAAAAGAAATTAAAACTAACACTTACCACATAAACTGAAGAATATATAGATATAAGAAAATTATAAATAACACTAAATAATAATAAATATAATAAAATAAATTATTTTTTGAGAGTTTCCTTTTTTGGCGCCGCCCTTTTCAAGTTCCCGCCGAAAAAAAAAAACAACATATTTTCAGAGTAATGAAATGCACTGTAGGATGCGTTCAGCAGTCTTATTATTAACATCGGTATCAAACTTTCGAATAATACCTATTCACAGAACACAATTCGAAGATTATTTTAGTATGGGCTCAAATCTAGTTTGGCAAATTATATTTAAAACTATCTAACATTTGTACCAAATTATATAATTTGGTATTTAAAATTGACGTCGTTAAGTTACTCAACTTAAATTTAGAGGATTATTTGATATTCTGCAACACATCCGCAAATGTCATTTTACTTTGTTGTAAAATAGTATAGTTATTATATGTTACACAAAATTTATGGAATTTCGGATATGCTCTCTAATGAATGCGAAATAAATGGGTACTATATTTTTTAATAGAGCAATAAATTAAGTAAAAATGAACGTTGACGTTTCTGTATTAGTTCTATTGGAATCTTTATAAATGTACGTTTATACTCCATAAAATGTAGCTTGATCTCTGTGACAGCTGTCACTAAAATCACACCCATGAAGTACTGAATTTCGTACTAGCACAGAACAGACACAGAACTTGTCAATGTCATTCTTTATGGGCATGTCAACTTAAACTGTCCATTTTGTAAATAAAACTTTTTGTAAACGGTCGGGCTAACAATATTATTATTTGGGTACTACAAATCCTGTATTTTTCTGTGTACTTTTAAATAAATAAATGTGTGACATGTATTCGACAACCAAAGACATTACAATATACAAAACATAGACAAAATAAAAAGTATTATACCGTTAACTAATAATTTTAACTCACAATTTTAGATCATCCATTTAAAGCAATTGACCAATGACTTCATTCGCCACTGCACGGTTGAAGAACTATCATACAGTTACTTTTTAGTGAAGAGTGCGGTACTGAATCTAAGGCTTTCTTGTAGTCAATCCATGTTGCAGAGAGAGATCCTCTGTTGTCTCCGTCGGACCTGTTGGTTAATTATCATGTTTTTAAAGCAAAGTTATTTTGTACCACGAGATACAGTCGTACATCCATTCTCAGAAAGGGCTAAAACATTGTTAAAATGTTTGTTTTGACGTATATAGGCGCCATAACATTTTTAAAACGGACCCATACTAAATATTGCAAATTACGACACTGGCTAAATGCTCTAAGCGAAGCCATGAAAGGAGAAAAAAAAATATTGCAAATGTCACTGTCAAGTTGTCATGTTTTCAATCAGCGAATTGTCTGCCAGTGGTTGCTTTTGCCAACTATCCAAAAGCAATTTCTTTAAATCAGAGTTTTTGTAATTAATACTTCGGATTGTAAAAGATATATATAATATCGATTCTAGCTTCAATATGAGTGTTTAAAATAAATAATTTCGATCTGATTCTATCCTTAACAACCATAAAATGATGTCGACTCCTGGTACTAGTGTATGTTAATTTCGTTCGCCATAATATTTTTTTCTATTTTGTTTTCCTTGATAAATATTATTTCTTTACAGCAATCTGTGTCTCCTACTGTACAAGAGTTCAGGATTCGAGTCCCAAAGAATGTGAAAAAGAAGTATCATGTGATGCGTTTCAACGCAACTTTAAACGTGGACTTTGCGAAATGGACACATGTTAAAATGGAAAGGGAAAATAATATTAAAGAGTTCAAAGGAATCGAAGAAGAGATGCCTAAGTAAGTATTACAGAAACTTAATTTTTTGGCAAAGCTATGAGAAATGCTATGTAGCTAGAGACAAAAAGTTTGTACAAGCCTGACATATTTTATATTAGGTGTAATGTTTTAAGGAGGTTGATCATTGGCATAGTTGTGTTAATCTTCAAATGTTATTACGTGTAGACAAAGATTCTCTAGTTACCTATACAGCTACTCTGTGTTATATTAGACTGTTACTAACTAAGCTTTGCCCCAGCCCTATTGGCTATATTGGCCATATTGGCCTCGGGGAAGAATTGGCTGATGTCCTAAAATGGTAGAAACGTGTCCATTTTTAGAGCAAATGAGAGACTGGTTTTGGATGTGGGTTAATATTAATTTTAATTTTAACAAGCTTTTGCATCAGAATTAGATCATTACAACTCTTTAGTACCCACGTATAGTGCTTTAAATTACTTACTTACTTACGTGTAAGTAGTTTGACAAATAAATATTTGAGAATCAGTTAACTTATATCAAACAACACAAAATTTTAATTCACAAAAATATGTGTCATATGGAAAATTGTGTAATTCTTTCAGTTTTCCAATGAAGAAAGATGTGTTTGTGCTTGCCTGTGATGTGGGTGTGTGCGTGTGTTGATGTCGTTAGGACAAGTGACTAACTACTTCTATCATTTGAATGCAATCAAAACTTTGAGTAAATTGCCCCTTAGTGTGGACGTACATAAGTTATTATGATAATAATGATATTTTTTTAGATTTGGTGCGGGTTCTGAGTTTGGTCGTGATATGAGAGAGGAGGCCAGACGTAAAAAATTTGGTATAATATCTCGCAAGTACAAACCTGAAGACCAGCCCTGGATCCTGAAAGTGGGCGGCAAAACTGGCAAAAAGTAACTCAAATGCTACGTAATATAAGTTCACAATGAAAAACATGAATTCGAAATGTGTATTCAGACAATTCTGTGGATTAATGGTATAAGGTTTGATTCCTCATGGGGAAGTTGTAATTTTTTTTAAACTTGGTAGTTATTTGTCCTTGTTTAGTTTTAAACTATTACTAGTTTTGATGCTTATAACTAATTTGATCCATAAACATGCTGTGTGAATAAACTTGATTAATTATTAATTTATCAACTTCATGTCATAATAAAATAAAAACATGGTGAAAAATTTGTGGTAGTATTATGGTATAGAATCTTTTATGTTGAATAGTTATTTTCATTTAAAAGCATCTTCAATGATCTTTGTCTCCATATTCTTTTCTTGTATTGACATTTTTTCCACTATGAATATTTTAACAGGACTTTTATGATTATCAGGTTCAAAGGCATACGTGAAGGCGGCGTATCTGAGAATGCTGCATATTATGTGTTCACGCACGCAGCTGATGGCGCTATTGATGCTTATCCTTTACAGGAGTGGTTAGTTTGATTTTACTTTATTTATTTTGTTTTTTTGCATAATTTTTTTTTATGTCAACCTCAAAATTCAGGCAAGAAATAGCCTCTGTCTGCTCAGCAAAGGCGATGGGATGGGATGGGATGGGTCCAGTCGATGCAGGTGTAGTGCGTTCTAAGATAGGCTGTGGAAAATATGTGTTATGCCTCCTTCATATCACAATGCAGTGAGACAGCATGATACATTTTCTCTCTCTGAGAGATTAAACATTTTAGACTAAAATCTCTATCCAAATTAAATATCCAAATTAAATTTCACCATAACTCATTATTAATATTAATTTTCTGATATTGATGGTTGGATCTGGGGTTATATATTTTGATCACATATATAAATGCTCGTTTTCATTACACAAATATCTGTCCTCAATGAAACTTGTGCCTGGGATATGAGAGATGGTGACATTTTGAAAACTAACACAATGACCTTAGAATACACTGAAATAGAATTCCTATTCTTAATACCTATAAATGAAAACGTGTAAAAAATCATAACACACTCTATTTTTTATTATTGACTGTGGTTTGTTTTAGGTACAATTTCCAGCCTATTCAAAGGTACAAAGCATTATCGGCGGAAGAAGCAGAACAAGAGTTTGGAAGGTGATTTTTTTAATCTATAACAATTAGTATACAGGTGAATTTTTTAAGTGGTTGTTAACTTTACCGACATGATGAATAGTGGAAAGTATTTAAAGGATAACTCCTTAAAAAAACCATGTCTTGACACTAAAGTGGCAACGGGCAGCCCATGTTTCTTACTCGAAAGACGACAGATGTCCATATATTCATGTCTATCTTACAGTCACTGAATGGCTAGGTCCTCAAGGAAAAAGGAGAGTTGGCAACTTCAGAAGCGAACTAATAATGTTATCCATGTTGACGTGAATGAATGATAAAAGGACAGGATAGAGAAAATTTGAGGCCAACAGCCAAGAAACGGATTGATACATAGAAAAATAATAGAACTTATTAACAATGTTAACATAATGTATTTTGAACAATAGTTCAACTAAGTCAACTAAAGTAAAAGCTTTATTATTTTTTACATTCATTAATAAAATTTAGAGCCTAAATATTTACAAACTTTGGATGTCGTATTTATTTATGTTTAACGAGAAACTAAGAAAATAAATATCAAACTTCTGCCTTCTACAAAAATGACGTGGTTTCTATACAAATTTTCATTCCCTATATCAATCCCTTACAAGTACTTTTTTCGCATTCAATGCCAATATCCTTCCTCAGGCTCTGAACTGAGTATCAATTTTCATTATAATTGGTTCAGTAGTTTTGTCGAACAAGCACACAGATAGCCACAGTTCCTTTGGCATTTATAATATTAAATAATTATAAATATTATTTACACTTAAAAAAATATTACGAAGGATTGGACCCGTCTAGGGACCTGATAATAGCTGTCACATCTTATTGCGATAGATGGGTTTTTGGGTACAGACTGTTTGTTGGTTTAACTTTACAAATCTGTACTTCCTTTACCTTTTGAGGTTTTATGGTCAACGAGGTGACGAGTAAAAAAGAAAATAGAAAAACTTTCAGACAGAAGTCACGTTTATTGCGTGCTTGACAGATTGACACATACAAGAAGCGACGCCATGACGGTTTTTACGTCAGTGTTGCCAACGCAGTTACTTGTTTAATTCTCAACAAATCTAATGTCTACAACACGAAATGTTTTGTGTTCCGTCGCAGACGCAACAAGGTAATGAACTATTTCTCGCTGATGTTCCGCAAGCGCATGCGCGGCGACGACGGGCCCGACGACGCAGAAGACCCTGATGAGAAGAAGACCAAGGGCTCCAAAGCCAAGAAAGGTGAATCTCGCTTTTTAAGTAATTGTATCACCTGTAGAGCTCCTTATTTGATTAAACCAATTGCTATCCCATTAAAAATTACCATAAAAATATTTCTTCTTTATTGTTACGAGAGATTCTTTCGTTTTTTCATTGGGAAATGTTCCAACCTGTGAAACTGTGAACTGTGAAATCTAACAGTGCATCTCCTACGTTTTGGTGACCCCAGACAGGATTATGGCTACTAGTGTCAATTTAAACCATATCATCACCTAGGTGACTATGTACGAATGTTCTTAAAATTGAAAACTTAGGCCCAAAGTGAGTCGCCGGCGGGCGCGAGGAAATCGCTCCCGCGGGTACGGCGACCCGGGAACCACGCCCCTTCCGTGGCCGGGGGCGTCGTCGCTGGTGGAGATCGGGGGAGGTATTGTAGCCTCCCCCGAGGAGGGCTCCCCTGTATTGGCAGGGGAGCGGAGGCTGGGGGTTCCCGGAAGTCGCTCGGTGTTCCCGGGTCTCCCTACATGCCTGAGGAAGGCCATCGCTAAGGTTTTTAGTGGGTAGGCCTCCCCCTTCTGGGGAGGAGAGCCCCACAAAACCGCCGGCTCGCCACAGCCGGGGTATGCAATTTAATGCACTTTCCTCAGGGGAACAAAAAAAAAGCCCAGTGCTAAGCTATGCGAGTCTTGCGCTCAAGATGATTACATTTATTATAAAAATCTGGATTGTTCGTCGTTTCCGAGGATTTGTTTTTGAAGCTTTACCGTACTCAAGATGAAGTGGCTTGAATCTAACCTTGACCTCGTCCACTAAATATTCATCGGCCTTCGCGCTTTGTTTCGACCCTAACGGCTCCGGAACGGCGTCGAACATCCGTTCGTGCGCCTTCCTCAAACACTCATTGCAAAGCTGACATAGCCATCTGAGGCTTAAGCATAGGTCCGTCCAAAAAAAAACTTCGTGCTTTCACTTCTTGCGACTGGACGGATTCATCCAGGCGAGGATAGCCACTCCCTTTTTATGGCGTTGCCCGTGACGAGGATACCCTGGTCAAGGAGCTGAGGAACTGGATTTTTTTTATAGTCAGATCTTCGATATCTAGTTGTTAGTTTTCACAACACAACCACTAATTGTTCCAACCAATTATGTTCACTTGATGGTATTTTTCACATTTTGTTCAAAATGTTGTTCTTTGGCCAATCATAGATATCTTCAGTTATACTTAACGTAGAAGTGTCCGGCGTGGCACCGTCTGATCGTCTGAATCGCAAAGAACGATGTTACTTATAAAAACGAAACTTATAAAAAGAGCAAAGATAGAGCAAGTCATATTATATTATGCAAGTTATATTATACTTTTTGGCAAGTCAATTATATTTTTGGACAAATTAAATCATAGTTTTTAGGCTAGTCAAGTTATATTTTTGGACAAGTTGAATTATACTTTTTGTGCATGTCAAATTATATTTTTTGAACTCTTTGTATAAGCTAAATTATGTCATCAGTTGGAGTCACAATATTAACAAAACTATGATTATTAGTGGCGCCAGAAAAGCACTTGGAACTACTTCCTGGTTCTTCTTTTGTTTATGCTCAGTACAGGAACACATTTTTTCCAAAGTTTCATAGCTGTGGGGGGCTTACTTAATGCAATAGTTTGAAAAGAGGAAAATATTTTTGATAGTTTAGTTAAATTCTTTCAGATTTAAAAATTTCTGAGCTCGATGAATGGATTAATTCTGACGATGATTCATCGGACTCTGAGGGCGGTGAAAAGGACAACGATAGTGATTCTGGCGCTAAGAAGAAAAAGGACAAAAAGGGTATGTTGAATTTGCATATAATAAATTGTGAATATCTATAAAATGCACAGAAATTCAATTATATAATTTGATAATAAGATTTTTGTAATCTGACCACCAAAATGTTTGTTTTCAATGCTTATCTATGGATTACATTTGAGGTGGTAAACCATCGATGGTTAGAGGTATGTATATAAAATATATATTTTTTTCAATATGTATTTAAACTTACAGTGGTTATTAAATCCGGCTACGCACGTACCTTTCGGTAGAAACGTATATAGGATTTTTAAGAACTGACTAAATAATATTTAAGATGGTCCTAAGGCTTCTATATGGCCTAAACATCTAACACCTGAATTAACTTACTTTATCACCCCTAATAACCTATTAATGCAAACTGTACACACAATTGCGCTTAATGCTTCCTAATATTTTTCTGTCGCTGATGTAGGGCTGCCGATATTTTGGATTAAAAATAATAATTTATTTACTTTGCTAGGGAAAACGTAGTTTAGTTTAAAGTACGGCCAACGAGAAGCGATACAAAATGTAAACAAAACCAATGCAAGGTCATGAATAGTAGGGCTAACTTTTTGATTAGAATATACTAGCGACTCGCCCCGGCTTCGCACGGGTTCAATGAAAAAATGGTTATGGTGGGTTATCCCTAAGAGATAGACATATACCGTCGCGGACTTTTTTGTTGAACTTTTTGAGGTGGACAATACAGTAGTAGATTATTTTGGTCTATTTCGTAGGGTTCAGCCAGCGTTTTTACCATATAAGCGCAAAAAACGTGCTTATTTACGACATCACATCAGAAATTTATCAGTGTTTCTCTACTATATTATGCATGTATTGTATTATACATATAAACCTTCCTTAAGAATCACTCTATCTAAATCAAACCGCATCAAAATCCGTTGCGTAGTTTTTTAAAGATCTAAGCGTGCATAGGGACAGACAGACGGCGGATAGCAACTTTGTTTTAGTAATGTAGTGATATTTTAGTAAGTAGATAGTATAGTTTTTAAAAATATCTGGCAAACCAAAAGAAAATAGACTTTTCATTTATTTAAAATGTTACTTTTCAAATTACAAAATTTAAATTTGATGCCTGAAGCTCTGCGCATCCCCTTATGCGATTACGAACGTGATAGATAACTTTAACATAACTTTAAAGACCGAACCAAGAAGTTTTAATAAAACAATTGATATTTGGATTTTAGCTGATGTATGAATGTTGCTTAGTAACATCCATACATTATCCCTACAGTAAAATGATAAAATATGGACATTTCTTTTTTGGAGAAGTAAAATCTGTTGGTTTATCTCTCTGTGTACTTGGTAACAAAATTTGTCCCATTTTTGCCTGGAAAACGAGATATTGCGACAAATATACAAGATGGAAAAAGATAAATATAGATTGTCAACTTTACAGGCTCTTTTAAGTAAATATCCTTTCGTACCGCTGCTAGTTGGCTTGGCTATAGTTTAAGTAATATTTTTTCTACAGAATCTTCTGTTCTGTCACTACATATTATTTCGTCCTATCTGAAACAGTCTGTATGAGCTGTGATGATAAAATTTCAATTTTTCCAGCGGCTGCAAACAAAAAAAAGAAGAAAGTTGAGGATGAAGCATTCGAGGAGAGCGATGATGGGGACGAAGAGGGTCGCGAGAGGGACTACATATCAGACTCCTCGGAGAGGTGATATGGCAATCATATAATAAATTAACCAATCTATTTGTATCCAGTATTATCGAGTTCGTTTGATTTTAGAATAAAAGTGACAGTAAAATGCAGCGCTGTTAAATGAACCAAAAAAATAATAATGAGTAGGGCATTTTTTCGTTGTGATATTTAATGTTTTACACAAAATTAACTGTTTTAATTTATAGTTGACGGAGCTATGTGTTCCGTTTATTTTACATTACATTTACAGATGTAGAGTAAAATTTTTTCTTGTTCGTTACATGTACGACATTTTATATGTTAAGCTAATATCTGTTTTGGCATCAACAAGTGCCGTACAGGTCTATATTCAATAAACAACATTTTGAATCATTTTGAATTTTGGATCATTCAAATCTATCATATTCTTTTTTTGTTTTAATTTGTAAAAAGTTAACCCAACCAATGCAGCCCAATTCTGTACAAATCTGTTACAAATGTAAGAAATTAATATTAGCACCGGTAAATAATATATGTTTTGTTACAGTGAATCTGATCACGATACCAAAGCGAGTAAGGAATTGAAGGGGGTGGCAGAGGAAGATGCTTTAAGGTAAGCACGCACGCAAGACATACTTATTTATCATATTAAAATAGTGGAAATCCCATTAATGACTTGTAGATTCGTCCATGTGGACATATTTGTTATTAACACGTGGACAACTGGATGGACGAAAAGTATTTTCGTTCCATCCAGTAAATAAGCTTAAAATATTTAGCACTATAATTCAGCTTTATAATATTGAAAAAATAT
Organism: Scirpophaga incertulas; assembly: GCA_036419045.1. Classification (NCBI taxonomy): domain Eukaryota; kingdom Metazoa; phylum Arthropoda; class Insecta; order Lepidoptera; family Crambidae; genus Scirpophaga; species Scirpophaga incertulas. The sequence goes on from CM071633.1 coordinate 5,444,552, forward strand.
ACAGAAAATGAATGTTTAGATAATATCATGATATCTTGTGTGAAATGACTCGAATGGATAATGTCATGATATCTTGTGTGAGATGACTCGAATGATAATATCATGATATCTTGTGTTAGGTGGCTCGAATGCATAATATCATGATATCTTGTGTTAGGTGGCTCGAATGCATAATATCATGATATCTTGGGTGAGATGACTCGAATGGATAATATCATGATAACTTGTGTGAGATGATTCCAATGGATAATATCATGATGTCTTGTGTGAGATGACTCAAATGGATAATATCATGATATCTTGTGTTAGGTGGCTCGAATGGATAATATCATGATTACTTGTGTGAGATGATTCCAATGCATAATATCATGCTATCTTGAGTGAGATGACTCAAATGGATAATATCATGATATCTTGTGTTAGGTGGCTCGAATGGATAATATCATGATATCTTGTGTGAGATGACTCGAATGGATAATATCATGATAACTTGTGTGAGATGACTCGAATGGATAATATCATGATAACTTGTGTGAGATGACTCGAATGGATAATATCATGATAACTTGTGTGAGATCCACATGTCCAATGGATAATATCATGATATCTTTGTGAGATGACTCAAATGGATAATTATCATGATATCTTGTGTGAGATGACTCTTACGGATAACTTATGTTGATGTGAACTAGGCTATAATTGTAAATTGATATTTACATTTGAATCATATACGCAGTTTCACGTTTGCAAAAGGAACATACAAATTCGCATTAGATCTTTTTGGTCTCAATAATTTATCAATATTATTCAAATATTTACGTATCAAATTGAAGTTCGGACATAGAACGAGAAAAGTATATGTATGTGCGAATCAATCAACGTTTTAAAAGTTACTTAAGCCCCTGTTTATATGATTAACTATATTTTAATAAAATCATAATTATCCCAGAAAACTGTTGACTTCGGACGAGGATTCGGAGGAGGAGCAGGAGAAGCCCGAGCAGTCAGAGCAGGAAGACGAACCCACTAAAGAGGGTGAAGAGCGCGCAAGTAAACTAAAGAAGAAAAAGAAAGAGGACACCAAGAAAGGTAGGTTATACATTTTCTCTGACCAACTGATAGTGACACGGTCTGTTTTCGAAAGTTTTTAACTATGATAAATGTGATTTTGTATATTCAAATTCACTGCAAATTTATTTATTTACTAGCGGACCCGACAGACTTCGTCCTGTCAAAAAGATTTGTACAGTGGCAGTTTTTGTTCCTAATTATTTTATAGATAATGTCGCATAGCCAACCAAATCGCAAAAAAAGTCTAAATGACCTATTACATTTTGTGGCTATTCAATTTTGGAACGTGACATTAAATCCTCCAACGATGTATTCTGTGCTCCAACGCACGCACGCACACTGTTTTGATCGATATGATTGAACTTCAACTATATGTAGCGTTAATAAAGCGCAAATTGACTCTTTGATGTTAGGAACACACCTTCATTGCTTAGACAACAGTGAGTGCTTGCAACATGAACTTTATACAATAACAATAAAGCTCAATTCGGCTGTACGTTTTAGTTAGAAAACGTTTGCATGGGAAAATAAAAGGGCTATTTTTAGGGTATTTCCTATGATTATTCGAATTTTCCTCATTGTAAAAACCCTCCTTGAACTTCAACGAACATTAACAAAAAAGAATTGGCCAAATTGGTCCAAGCGTTGTTGAGTTATGAGCTTACCAACACATTTTGCGATTCATTTTTATATATAAGAAGATACCAAAAAATTCACAGTTATTACAGAAAAAGAAAGTAAATAAATACGTGGTAAATTACTAGGCGTTACTAAGCAAAAGCGAGTTGCGATACATATATAAAGTATATTACATTTAACAGAAAAAATAATAATGGTAAAATAAATTAGAAATGTTTGTGTAGCAATGTTTGTGTAAAGTGAGTTTGTTAAAGGAGACGTTTTTTTTTTGGGCCCCATTTTTTATTATTTTTCTACACTTACTGTGTGATGTTTTTGTGATAAATCTAAGACAAAGTTTCCATAAAGAAAAAAAAATATAAATACCTGCGAACTTTTAAATAATATTTAGTATTTAAAAAATAATATTTAGTCTCGAATATTGGTTTCTTTCACAAAGTTATTTTTTATATATTTATAGGTTTTAATGAAGGCGTCAAGCTATTTATATTATTTTTTCCGAAACTATTAATAAATTCTGATAGTAAATATATGCTTTTACTGCAGATTTATTCCTGAAAATGAAACTGTAGATGCTGGCTGTATTAGGTAGTTCCTTTTGCATTTTTATTAAATAATGAGAGTTACCATCGTAATGTCATTGTCAGTGTGACAGTGACATCCTTCTATTTTGGTAGTGGCGGTGAAGCTTTTGACATCGGTCATGTCACTCATTGTGACAATCAAAATCGAAGTTGCCAATATAAAAAAAGCTTTGGGTTGCTGTTTTATTGATCTTAACTTCAAAACCTTTTCTTCTTTTTACAATGTTTTGCAGGTTTTAAAAAAATATCTTCTTACGGGTGAAGGTTCCTTATTTTTTGTTCTTTCCATAAAATATTCCAGCCTCCATACAAAAATGTAACATCTCCTTTGTGTATGGTATGTGTGTAAATGTCTATACATACATACATACATGCCTTTTTCCCATGGGGGTAGGCAGAGATTACGTCTTTCTACTTACTACGGTCTTTACATATCTCTTTCGCTTCATCTACTTTCATAACATTCCTCATACATGCTCGACGATTGCGGGTACTTCTGACCTGGCTTTTTTTGAGGACACTTTCGATTTTTTCGAAAAATGTTCGCCTAGGTCTTCCTCGTCCCGTATCTCCACTCACTCCAGCTTCATAAATCATTTTGGTCAGTCTACTTTCATCCATCCGTTCCACATGCCCAAACCACCAAGCATCCCTTTCTCTATTCTTGTCACGATATCCTCTTTCAAACCACATTTCTTTCTAATCACTTCTTTACACAATCTGTCACTCAGTTTTACTCCTGCCATACTCCGCAAAGCTCTCATTTCTACTGCATTTATTCTGCTTTCATGTCGTTTCTCCCATACCCAACTTTCACTTCCGTACATTAATGTGTATGTTTACGTTTATTGGGTAGTTGAACATTTTTTTCTAGATATAATAAGAGTATTCTTTTAGATGAAAAATACTGTAGATGTAACGATGTATCTGCGATTATTACTTTTGAAGATACATCGCCATGTTTGCGGCGCTGTCGCGGGTCGCTCAAAAACGCTCCATACTAAATCACTGCAATCATGACGTCGTCATAACTCAGTAAACTCGACTAATTTGTATGAGCGAATTTCGATTAATTACCATTCGAAAATGAAATATTTGTTCGTAGCCGACGAAGTTATAGCACACATAGTAGAATCATTGTCAAGATCACGATATATTTGCAGACTCTAGCAGCGACTTTAGTTCTGACTCGGACACTGACCCAGAGACGAGCTCTAAGAAGCCGAAGAAGGCCAAGAATGTACCTGAGAAAAACGGGCCAAGTGGCAACGTTTCTGGTAAGTGATATATTTTTATGTATATACCCTTTCAGTTATATCAGATATTCCGATAGCATAGAGATATTTTCCCGTGCTAAAACATATACAGTGGACCCCCGGTAACCCGGCCCCTGTCTAATCCGGCACCCCCTGTAATCCGACATGGTCTCTTATTTATATTGAATACTAATGCACGATTGAACAAAGAAACAGGCCCATTTCGGAACCCGTGTTGGCTATGAAAGCTAAATATTTTTATAAAGAAATAATAAAAAAAGATAATTTTGTGGCTAGCAAGGGATGGCTAGAACGTTTTAAAAGTCGTCATGGCAACGTTTAATGACTATTAAGGAGAGAAACTCTCTAACGATGCCACCTGTATAGAGTCATTTAAATTAAGATTCTTGCAAAAGGTGAAATATTTAAATCTGAACCAGTCACAGGTGTACAGTGCAGACGAATCAGAACTTTTTTGGGTGAAACTCTCTATTATGTTGTTAAATTTACTAAATAATGTACATAATAAAGCAATTTACTGTTTACGGGCTAGAGAATCCCTTAAAGAATTGTTCAAAGAAATTAATATTTTAACTTTAGCTAGTCAATATATATATGATAATTTAGTTTTTGTTTATAGAAACTATAATAAATTCAATAAAAACAGTGATCTACATAATGTGAATACTAGAAACAAAAATAAACTTGCCGTTCCAATGTTCAGACTCCATAAAACTAGCTGTTCGTTCTTGGGGAAATGTATATCTATGTTTAACAAACTTCCACAAAGTGTCATTGATTTGCCTTTATATAAATTTAAAATCCATATAAAAAAAGACACTTATGAGTAAAGGTTATTATAAAGTAAGTGACTATCTAAATGATCACACTATTTGGGAATAGGGTACTACTACTATTCATAGAGCCATGTTTGGTAACAACATTATTTATAATATTGTATTATTTTTATATGTGTATGTAAACATACATACGACTGTAATCGTATGAGGTATGATTGTATCTTATACTATATTGTATTTTTATATTATATTATTAACATTGAAGAGGAGATAAAAAATAGACCTTCAGAGTTTCTTCTCGAGAAGGCTCTCCCAATTTCCGAACAGGTGTCGAGTCAATATTTTTTTTTTCCTTATTCGTACGTACGGACAAGGTTTTTGTTTTTTTTTAAGCTTTTTTTTTTGTTTTGTCTGTTGACGTTAATAAGTGCTTGTAAAGGTCTATGTTGAATAAAGATTATTTTGATTTTGATTATAATTTGTACTTCAGATTATGTACATATTTGTAACATAGAGAATCTTATCACTGGATCTGTAATTAGTCGGATTACAAGGTACTCTTTTGTAAAAAAAATCGGACTATAAAGGGTCTTAGGTAGTAGGCTCTATAATCCGACAAATTCGATAGTTCGACACTGCCTTGCAAAACGTCGGATTACCGGGGGTCCACTGTACTATGATCTTCGTCGTGTTTCATATAATTCCCATATAAAATTTACATTATACAATTACATTTATAACCAGTATTCAAAGTAGGTACAGAGGTTTTTAGTCAGGATTGTCTATTGTATTCTAATATGGAGATATTAGAATGCTGGCAACAGCGTGCGTGTGCGCAATGGAAACTAGCGACACGTCGCTAATGTAAGTTTGGCAACGTCGCCCGCTCCCCAGTACATAAGACAAGTGTTCTAGTATACTTTATGTTAAAAAAAACTATATCATTTATTGAAATCCTTGAGTAGTCGTAGTTAGAATTATATATGTTACCGGAAATGTATGAAATCAAGGAATTGTATACAAATCCCAGGAAATGTGTACAATTCCGATGCTATTTAGGAAATGTATATAATTCCAATATTGTATTAGGAAATGTATAAAGTAAATGCTTTGTGTAATAAAACACGTTGTTACTCGACTGACTAACTCGCGCCCGCGGTTCCGTTTAAGGTAGACGTGTTATCGATTACTCCGTAGTTTCATACGAAATTCATACTTGAAAGTTTTATTTTTTTGGATCACGCAACAAAATTCTGCATTTAAGAAAACGCTATATTACATTGCGCACTCAGTTTTTCAATAAACCTGTGAGAAGTTATAAGCAAATTAAATTCAGAAGGGTCTTAGCATCAATAAATTGACGGGCGACGGCAGCGCGTCGCTTCGCTCGCAGTGAGTCACCCATCGCATGACACAGCATATCTGCGATACAACGCTTACCGTTTCGTGTCGTTTAAAGGTTCAAGTTTACTTGCTTGCCTGGAGCTCCGTTTGAACCAGTGTTATTTTATATATATTTAATTAAATTCACTTTTCGTCAAGATGTCATCATCAAACAAGAAGACGAATAAATCTCTAAGAGAATCCCCTGCTCGTAAATTATAAAAAGCGCGGACTGCTCTTTTTTTTAAGAAATCAACAATTCTACCACTTTATTATTCATTTTAAAAAGTATCTACTTTTCTTACATTTGGTAATGAAAATTATTTAGTTTTATTGGGGTTTGAAGATAAATTACTAATCGTGAACCAGAGCAATACTTTAGAAAGAAAGCCCATTGACAACGCCATTATTGCCGTTTCCTCTGTCAACCTTAAATATTAAAGAAGTATCATCTGCAATAGTGCAGTGTTGCACAAAGTATCAGTAAAGTGTGGGGAGATCATTAATATATATCAAGAAAAACAAGGATCCCTATATCGATCCCTGGGGCACGCCCATAACAATAGGAGTACCTGCAGTCTCATTCCCATTAATAACAATTTTCTGGACTCTGCTGGACAAATAAGATCCGATTAGTTTCGACACTGCATCAGATACACCATAATGTTTCAGCTTATTTAATAAGTTCTGGTGATCTATGCAGTCGAAACTCTTTCGACAGGTCACAAAAAATACCAATCCCATCCTGTTTACATTCCCAAGCGCTAAAAATGTGTTTGAAAAATGCAACACATACAGCGATAATGAGTAAGCAGTCGTAGAGTTTTACAACGTTGGTTTAATCGTTGGTTATACGGTGTTGTCAGAACTTGGAACGTATGTCAGTTAACTGAAATTATATGGAATTGAATATATTTTTTGCAGCGAGCGGCAGCGCGAATACCTCTCGCGCGGGCACGCCGACGCCGGCCAGCGCGGCCGTGGCCGCCGCCAACGCCGCAGCCGCCGCGCACCACCCGCACAAGCGGCCGCGCCTCGACCCCGCCCTCGGGTCTGTACCTCGCGCCCCCACTGTCGGCACGCTCCCACTGGTACACTACACACCGCACCACCCGCACAAGCGGCCGCGCCTCGACCCCGCCCTCGGGTCTGTACCTCGCGCCCCCACTGTCGGCACGCTCCCACTGGTACACTACACACCGCACCACCCGCACAAGCGGCCGCGCCTCGACCCCGCCCTCGGGTCTGTACCTCGCGCCCCCACTGTCGGCACGCTCCCACTGGTACACTACACACCGCACCACCCGCACAAGCGGCCGCGCCTCGACCCCGCCCTCGGGTCTGTACCTCGCGCCCCCACTGTCGGCACGCTCCCACTGGTACACTACACACCGCACCACAACCTCCATCATAAAGCGGCTCTGACTGCCACGCACCCCGCCCTCGCCTCGACCCCGCCCTCGGGTCTGTACCTCGCGCCCCCACTGTCGGCACGCTCCCACTGGTACACTACACACCGCACCACCCGCACAAGCGGCCGCGCCTCGACCCCGCCCTCGGGTCTGTACCTCGCGCCCCCACTGTCGGCACGCTCCCACTGGTACACTACACACCGCACCACCCGCACAAGCGGCCGCGCCTCGACCCCGCCCTCGGGTCTGTACCTCGCGCCCCCACTGTCGGCACGCTCCCACTGGTACACTACACACCGCACCACCCGCACAAGCGGCCGCGCCTCGACCCCGCCCTCGGGTCTGTACCTCGCGCCCCCACTGTCGGCACGCTCCCACTGGTACACTACACACCGCACCACCCGCACAAACGTATTACAGGCGACTCTCACCATTGACAGCTGGTTGGACTGCTTGTTTGTAAATGTTTGGTTATAAGCACCGGTGCCGAACAAACTGTATCATAATGTATATATTTCAATTTTAGCGAGTGCGGTGTGAGTGAAGAGGCGGTGAGGCGGTACTTGGCTCGCAAGCCGATGACCACCACCGAACTGCTCACCAAGTTCAAGTCCAAGCGCAGCGGCGTCAGCTCCGAGCGCCTGGTGGAGACCATGACGCAGATCCTCAAGCGCATCAACCCGGTGAAGCAGAACATCAACGGCAAGATGTACCTTAGCATCAAGCCCTCGTGATACAAGCTGTGATCAATAAACTAATTTATCAGACTTGCTGTTTTGTTTCTATTATAGTCAAAGTAAGTGCAGACTGCTGACGTAATGTCAGAGATACGTCTAATTGGAAACTGACAAAAGATAAAAAACGTGCCGCTCCGGTCACGTTAGGTTTATTTTGGAATTAATGTTTTTTAATATTTCAACATTTTTTTTAAATACAAAAATGATATTATAGGTATACATTTCATAACAATAATTACAATACTACTTATAAGTAAATACATTTTAGCATTTTTTATGTTAACATAAGATGTCATTTTAGTATGGTCGCCGACGGCCAACACGAATCAAACAGCTTATATTTATTACTATTAAGTTGCATTTAGTTTTTGGTCCTTCGAGTCGGGCCCTCGCACTCGTCGCCTCGCATATAAGAGTGTGTAACTTGTATATTTTCGATTCGAATAAAGATAATCAACTGGAAATCTTTGTTAATCATTGACAACTCTGCTCCTTGTTCAACATTGAGTTGCAACTTTCTTAGACTGTAAAGAAAATAAAAAAAATGTAGTGTTACTGTAAATTGTAGCTGTTGTAGAAGCTAAAGGTTTATTTTATACACATATAGGAATGATTTTAAAAGAAAAGTATGAACTAAGAAACTGCAATAGAGCATTTGCTCTCTGGTATATAGTTTATACCAATACAAGGTAACCATACTGGTCTTAGCGATGTTGCGGGTACATCACATATATTTTTGATGAAATAGACATTTTGCCTCAACCCAGGAGCGTCGTTAAATGAAATATTAAATTGGAAATTCAAAATAATAAGTTGGAGTCGAGGTCGTAACCATATGTGGTGTGTATGGCGTAAAAAGTTACTTCAACTCTATTAATGGCTTGATTAACTTTTACAAGTTCACAGTATATTTAATCATGATTTGTACAAGTTTTCCCTGAATAAAATATTTCTTGAGAATAAATAGATTACGTAACAAAAATACCAATATTAAGGGAACAATTTATCGATAATCAATATAAATATATGTATAACCGATTGTTCATTTATGATGTTATATTGTTTTCGGAGTGATGCAATATAAGCCTTTAAATGTTTCATAGAGTATAATACATTAAACATACATTTCATTAATAATAAACATTATACTTAGTTTACCAATTTAATGTCTGCTTTGCTTTGTCCATAGGTAACCCAACTAATAGCGAAGTACTCATTAAAATATTACAATACCTACTCATTTTAAACTGTGATTTTGTTACTTATCATTAGCAAAATTGTCAAATAAGACAAAAATCATTCATACAAAAAATAATAATAATAGCATTTACGTGCACACACATAATTGTGGTGGACTAAATTATAAAACATTTTCGAATCCAGTTAATTTCATACAAAAAAATTATCAAATTTAATTCAGCCGTTTAGGAGATTAGTCACAATCACAATACACCCGCAAAAAATAAAAAGACTAAAAACTAATGTTTGGATCAATTCACAACTTTACATTTTGAGCATAAAATTTCCATATTCTTGCTTAATAAAAATAAACAAATTTTATTTTTATTACATAATTTTGCCTTCTATTAGCTAGGTGCTTGTTTCGTGTTATGTTAAAAACAAATATTTAAAATATAAAAAAACGTACAAAAAAATCTCTAATGCATGTCAGGTGTGGGGTTCGAACCCACGCTCCCTCTCGGGAACCAGAGCTTAAATCTGGCGCCTTAGACCACTCGGCCAACCTGACTAGTACTTAAATTACGAATTTGTATATAATAAACATTAAGGTAAGTCGGACTACATTCTACTTATTTCAAAATTATCTTGTAATACTTTCTGATAGAATTTTATTAAACAAGATAAATCGGGTAAAACATATAACCTCAATTTTTTATATATGGATGTATTTTTTGACAGTTTGTATGGATGTTTGAGACAGTTTGTATGGATGGATGTTTGTTAGTCTTTCACGTAAAAATTACTAACTAAATATATATAACGAAAGAGATACACAGGGTAAGAATGATAGGACGAATCGGTGCAGGTCGACCTAGGCGGACATATCTCGATCAAATCGGAGATGTCCTAAAGAAAGGCCGGGTCAAGAGTACTCGCAACTGACGAGCATGCATGGAGACGCTCATGAATGTGGAGGAAGCAAGAGAAGTGTGCCAGGGTCGTAGCAAGTGGAGAGAGGTGCTCTCTGCCTACCCCATTGGGAACAAGGGGTGACATATATGTATGTATGTATACGCCACTCTAATATAAGCTACTCGAAATACTAATCGTGCGCAGACGAAATCGCGGACATTAGCTAGTAAATCATAGTTTAGAGCATTGATTCACAAAGTGGTCTCGACCCCTAGGGGGCTATGACAACTTGCAAGGGGTCTACGTCAGCGAAACAAAAATTTGGTCATCCATAAATAAAAACTTTTTTTTTTTTTTTTTGGACGGACCTATGCTGAAGCCTCAGATGGCTATGTTCAGCTTTGCAATGATGTGTATTTGTGGAAGGCGCACGAACTGAAGGTTCGACACCTAGCCAACTAACAACACCGGCAACCGTTCCGGTGTCGTTATGGTCGAAGCAAAGGGAGTCGGCGCAGCTTGAGCGCGCCGTCTAATGGCTCGAACGCTCAAGTTCGCCGTGTAGTGGAGGGTGAGAATCTACCCGGTACGTGACGGTATCGGGTATATGTTTGACGTAATAAATAAAAACGGGGGTCCACAATAGATCTCAACATACACCGACAGTAACTATTTACTTACTACATTATACTCTCTTCTAATATAAAGTAAAAAATATATTATAAATGTTTTTAAAATGTTGTAAGTTGTAGCATGCAGGCATTCAATATCAGGTGAGTAGGGGGTCTGCCCAAAACCGAAAAACATGGTAAAGGGGTCTACGAGACAAAAAAGTTTGGGAACCTATGGTTTAGAGTAAAAATATTTTAAACGTACTTAATCGTTTAAATTTTTTATTACTCCTAAATTGTCAGTAGATGGCAGTCCTGGGGGGCAATCGCACTAACAAATCACAGCTGAAACGAAACCAAATCGTTCCATTCAACCAATCCGAGAGCTAGAATATCACGTCATCGAACAGATGACGTGATATTGTGGCGTTCGGATTGGTTAAGCCGAACGGTTCGGTTGCGTTTCGCTTGCGATTTATTAGTGCGATCGCCTCTCTGGGGGGCAATCGCACTAACAAATCACAGCTGAAACGAAACCAAATCGTTCCACTCAACCAATCCGAGAGCTAGAATATCATGTCATCGAACAGATGACGTGATATTGTTGCGTTCGGATTGGTTAAGCCGAACGGTTCGGTTGCGTTTCGCTTGCGATTTATTAGTGCGATCGCCCCTCTGTTGCCTAGTTAGGTTCGTCGGCCATGGCCATTGACCATCTGAATTACATCAACTGTTTTATGGTAGTATTCCTAGATTTACAGCAAAACTTAATTAGCTTATTCCTTCTAAATGATGCCGCTTGCAAACTTTTTAAGGTTACCATACCGTTTACATGCATATTTGAGATCTTAAGGATGTAATCAATATAGTAAGTACGGCCACGAAACCCAAGAGGTGAACGACGGAAGAACTGCGCACGCGCATACCCTCGTGAAGATCATCTCGTTGGTGAGCCTGTAGTGCGCCCCGAGCGACAGTGAACCGAGCCAACACCGCCAATTTAAGTTGAAGCGTTCCTGTTATAAAGACTAAAATTCTGTAACCGCCCTCCGTCCCTCCGCCCTCAGGTTCAATGTCGTCAAAACCGATCGTCTTCAAAAACACCTAAAAATTTGTATGCTATTCTATGATTATATTTAACGTCGTGTTTTTTTTTCGTTCAGCGCATTGGTCGTGTTATCGGCTACTACGCAACGGGTCGTTCGATTCCCGCATGGAACAGATATTTTGTATACCTACTTAACGTAGAAAAATTTTCTTTGTTTGTGACTGCACCCACGACACAGGAAAAAAATCTAGTGTGAGGCTATTCCTTTTTTAGCTAAAATAAGTAAATAGAAATTATAACGCACGGAATTTCGACCGAAAAAACTTTCCTATTTTTATTCTTTGTCATAGGTACAAAGATAGAATTCATATGCACCACATGCACATACTTCCAAATTGGATCAAGTTTCTGCAGGTCATATATAAATATATGACCTGCAGAAACTGCAGAACTGCAATTTATACGGAAAAAAATATTTACACATTAGAATGTAATGTCTTCAAATCAACACCGAGCATTGGCATCATTTAAATAATCATTGACTTTGTAATAGCCCTTACTCATTAGCGTCTTTTTAACATGTACCTTGAACTTATGAAAAGGCAATTCAGCTACACAATGTGGAATCTTGTTATAAAAATGTATACATTTGCCCATGAACGAACCTTTAGTTTTTTGTAGCCTGCTCGTTGGAACGGCAAGTTTATTTTATTTATTGCAACATAACAACATAATTGTCCCAGTCGACAAGACAATTGACATTTACGATAAACCACAAAATTGTTCTACTTACATCGTGTGATGTCAAAGCAATCAGCCTAAGCAGTGAGATGAGCAAAATGGTGAAAAACATGTTCAATAATTAAGTATAAAACATCATCACAGCCTATATGCGTTCCTCACCGAGGGACACGAGCTTACTTCAAATATCTTAGGGTGATTAGGCTTTAGTCAACCACACTGATGTACTACCGATTGGTTCAAGCTTTAAATTTCTTCGTGGTGTTGGATTCTTGGTGGTGGAGGTGTATGCAAATTGTTTCACGATGTTTTACTTCACCGTAGGTGTGTACATATGAATTTAAAAACTATAAACACGGTCACGGTATTTAATAAAAAAATGTTTTGTAAGAAAGAGAGTGTTCAATTTTAATAGCACTTTTGCATTTTCATCACCATGAGTGTATTTTAAATACCTTAGGGTGATTAGGAGTAGTAGGTAGATGTGTACATTGGAGGGCTGTGGCCTCCTTCTGTGAAGCAGTGATGCTCCAGAAGGAGGCCGCCGAGCGGGGTCGGGAGATGGCCGATCCCGCTCGAAGAAGGCGGCGCCGGGCTCGGTAGCACAGCTGCGGCGCCGCCGCGGGTCGCCGGCGGGCGCGAGGAAGTCGCGACCGCTACGGCGACCCGGGATGGACCACGCCCCTTCCATGGCCGGGGGGCGTCATCGTTGGAGGAGACCGGGGGAGGTAGTGAGCCTCCCCCTTCTGGGGAGGAGAGCCCCACATAACCGCCGGCCCGCCACAGCCGGGGTATGCAATTTAATGCATTTTCCTCAGGGAAAAAAAAAAGGTAGATGTGTACATATGAATTCGTAAAACTATAAGCACGTTGGAACACGATATGATCGACCCCCGCGGCCTCTCGACTCTCATGGTTCAAAGAACAGTATCGACACCACAGCGCCATCGACGTTTATCGATTTATTGATTACCATGGGACATGATAATATGTGCAAATGAAAAAGTTACATTTCTTTGGAAAGTCTGTTTACACGATACCATTACAGTCGTTCAATTGTTTTTATTATCAACGTTCATATTACAATACATTATATTTTTTATATGAATGTGGGTACCAATATATACACACATATATGTCGCCGCGAATGTGGCGAATAAATCATAAACAAAAGAGGATGTTCTACCGTGTGAACGCGTAGGCGCCGGAAATTAATTAGTTTTTTTTAATTATTTCGATCGTAAATTATTTCAACAATCATAATTTAATTTTTAAGCAAGATTGTCAGTTTTGAACGTTATGCTATTGTAAAGTTTTAATTTTAGTGTCCTATTTTGATCCGATTCCGTGAGTATTTTCATATGTCGTCACCACAGATGTCGCTGTAAACGTTTGTAGGGGAAGTAAATTAATTATTGTTTTTAATTGTTATTAATAATTATTTTGATTATAAATTCCACTTGCTAAAATCATATTAAGAATTTTTAAGCAAGATGATAATTCGAAATGTTATGCTATTGTAAAGTGTTAATTTAGGGTTTTATTTTGATTCAATTCTGTGTATTTTGATAGTCATTTTTATTTATTTAAATGGTTTAATTGCTTTAGCTTATTAATTACTAACGCACTAGCATTTAAAATAATAATGTTTTTGTTTGGAATACTTGCTATAGTATTTCTTGGTAAAATTCATATTACGAAAAATATGTTGGCGCCATCTGCTTCCTTTTTGGACGGCAACTTTACATTGCCGCCAAAATAGTAGGCAGCGAGGTGACCTTTGGAGATGATTATTCATACACTGGATTTCTGTTCCTGACTTCGAGTAAGAAAGCATGTGAGTGTTGAACCCTTGTCTGATTTCTGGCGGATTCCAAATTAAATGAGTGCCTTGTTAAAACTTTGTTCTGTTAATGTTTAAATTGTTAAGAACTTGTGTTTGCAGTAATTTATCAAAATGTTGAGTGCCAACTTTCTATGTATTCTTAGTTAATAATTAATTAGTGTATTAGTGTATAAGTAGAGTATAAGTGTATAAGTAATTGTAATAGTGTCAATAATTTGTTAAAAAAAAGGAGTAATAGAAATTAAAGCCTATGAGTTTCTTGTCTGTTCTTCTCATAGTGACTGTCCCTTGCTGAACAGACAGTAATAAATACCCTCCTAGACATAAATGATAAAACAATTAAAAACATGTCAACTCCTTAGATGTTTTGTCTCATTTCAATACCAACTGGATAGTTTCCAATTAGGTAGGTAGATTTGTGTAACCTTACTTCTATTTCGATATATACATATATATATCGTTTCGACGATATCGATTTATCGATTACCATGGGACATAATGATATGAACAAATGAAAAAGTTACATTTAATTTTCTTACGAAACTTTGTTTATTTCCTTAAGTCTGTTTACACGATAGCATCACAGTGTTTCAATTGTTTTTATTATCAACGTTCATATTACACTACATTATATTTAGTTATATAAATATAGGTACTTATATATATATATATATATATATATATATAATATATATATATATATATATATTATTTTGAATTGTAAATTGCTTTAAGACAATAATAAACATTATTCTATTGTAGGTTCATTTTACTACGGTGGGTGCATCTAAAACTAGTTAAGTGACAAAATTGCGTTTATTGTTTAAAAAAATGCGCGTACCCTGACGCATTTTGTTTGTCTGATCAACCAGTGTAGCTACCAAGAGTTTACATTCGTTTGCAAACGATATCGACACCGTACATTTTTGTATGAAAACTTTGTACAGCGCCCCTAGCGGAACGTAATTGCACTATTCAGTCATATTACACATTATTTTTGTAGTATACTTTATCTTTAAGTTGTTGGTTAGAGAGAGAGATCCGATATATATCATGACGTCACTACGCGACCTTCATAAAATATGAATACATTTTTTTGTGTTAGAAAGAGATAGAGTAAAATTTTAATAGGTAATAACTTTTGCTTTATTTTGTAATTATACTATAGTTTGGCGATATGCCAATAAAATAAAAATTTGCACTTTACACCGGATATACTGCCGGATATCCCTATCCGTATCCGCGGATATCCGATTTGTATCCGTGTCCTTTGAATCTTTTACGGATCTATTTAGCAGAGTCTTCTTTAAAGAATAATTAATATTCTTGAGGATGTTTTCTTTGTAAATGATTTTTTAAGGAAGTTTTACACTTTGAACATTCATCATTTATTATCACAAAATAATTCCATATTACATTACTAAACTTCTTTGAAGACATTTTTTTAAATCACGTACCAATACCAAACACAAGCGTTATCTATGCTTCCCAGTGTCACATTAAAGTAAAACAAAATAAAAAAAAAGACTCGCCGCGCAATGCAAGTCGAAACATGTGACAACTGAAGATCGCGCGCACCGACACCGATTGTGTAAGAAAGTGAAGATCCGTATCCGTATCTGCGGATTTTGACAACAAATATCCGTATTCAGAACTGTATCCGCGGATCTAGATTTTTGACGACCCGGCACATCGCTGTTTTATACATATTTCTAATTGCGTCTAGTTTGCATACAGATAAAAATATAATTTGCTTAGTAAGTATATTGGCCGTTTATAACAATATAAAAACATATACCAAATCTATTATCAAAATGTTAAACAAAACCAGACAATTATCAGAGGATCTTACTCAAAGGTTTTCACAAAGTTTGTACATTTGAAAAAAAAAGACAAATCGTAGTATCTGAAAGTAATAAAGCATGTTTTACTTAACAAAGTTAAAAGTTAGAAATTAATCTACATTATTAAGACGTTTAAAATTATCACAATAATGCTATTTAATTAAGTAGAAATTAATTACATACGTAATTCATTAAGAACATATAACTTAAGAATGCAATACAAAATGTATCCAATTAATTTATTAAGTTGTACGTATACAAAACAACAATGTAATGATAAGTTTCATCAATAAAATAGCACCGTCTCAATACCTCTTGTTTAAAACAATTATTTCTTATATTACCTAAGTACTCGTAATTAAATGACCAAGTAAGGCCAATAAAGCTAAAATTACTTTGAGCTAAGTAACTAAAATAACTCATTTCTAGGAATAAAGTAGGAACGTTATATTTTCCCTTATCCGTCAATTGAGCCGAAGCGTAGGTACCCTGCGCGAGCGCTGGAGTGAGACTATGTCACGAGAGCTCTTTCCTTTTCTCTGTTCCATTCTTCGCCATCATCATCTTCCATTTTTCTGAAGAAATAATTTAAGTCATTAGTTGCTGTGGAATTCTAAAGGAATACTTTTTTACTTACCCATACGCGCTCGCCATACGCGGGTACTCGCGGCTCGCCATACGCGGCTACCGCGGGTCTCGGGCAGCGGCAACGAGGCCGCGTCCCCACACACTCACCCACACAGCGCGGCGGTGCGCGCCAGGCGCTCGCCGTCGCGCACGTCGCGCGGCAGCCGCGCGCCGCGGGTCTCGGGCAGCGGCAACGAGGCCGCGTCCCCACACACTCACCCACACAGCGCGGCGGTGCGCGCCAGGCGCTCGCCGTCGCGCACGTCGCGCGGCAGCCGCGCGCCGCGGGTCTCGGGCAGCGGCAACGAGGCCGCGTCCCCACACACACTCACCCACACAGCGCGGCGGTGCGCGCCAGGCGCTCGCCGTCGCGCACGTCGCGCGGCAGCCGCGCGCCGCGGGTCTCGGGCAGCGGCAACGAGGCCGCGTCCCCACACACTCACCCACACAGCGCGGCGGTGCGCGCCAGGCGCTCGCCGTCGCGCACGTCGCGCGGCAGCCGCGCGCCGCGGGTCTCGGGCAGCGGCAACGAGGCCGCGTCCCCACACACTCACCCACACAGCGCGGCGGTGCGCGCCAGGCGCTCGCCGTCGCGCACGTCGCGCGGCAGCCGCGCGCCGCGGGTCTCGGGCAGCGGCAACGAGGCCGCGTCCCCACACACTCACCCACACAGCGCGGCGGTGCGCGCCAGGCGCTCGCCGTCGCGCACGTCGCGCGGCAGCCGCGCGCCGCGGGTCTCGGGCAGCGGCAACGAGGCCGCGTCCCCACACACTCACCCACACAGCGCGGCGGTGCGCGCCAGGCGCTCGCCGTCGCGCACGTCGCGCGGCAGCCGCGCGCCGCGGGTCTCGGGCAGCGGCAACGAGGCCGCGTCCCCACACACTCACCCACACAGCGCGGCGGTGCGCGCCAGGCGCTCGCCGTCGCGCACGTCGCGCGGCAGCCGCGCGCCGCGGTCTCGGGCAGCGGCAACGAGGCCGCGTCCCCACACACTCACCCACACAGCGCGGCGGTGCGCGCCAGGCGCTCGCCGTCGCGCACGTCGCGCGGCAGCCGCGCGCCGGGGTCTCGGGCAGCGGCAACGAGGCCGCGTCCCCACACACTCACCCACACAGCGCGGCGGTGCGCGCCAGGCGCTCGCCGTCGCGCACGTCGCGCGGCAGCCGCGCGCCGCGGGTCTCGGGCAGCGGCAACGAGGCCGCGTCCCCACACACTCACCCACACAGCGCGGCGGTGCGCGCCAGGCGCTCGCCGTCGCGCACGTCGCGCGGCAGCCGCGCGCCGCGGTCTCGGGCAGCGGCAACGAGGCCGCGTCCCCACACACTCACCCACACAGCGCGGCGGTGCGCGCCAGGCGCTCGCCGTCGCGCACGTCGCGCGGCAGCCGCGCGCCGCGGGTCTCGGGCAGCGGCAACGAGGCCGCGTCCCCACACACTCACCCACACAGCGCGGCGGTGCGCGCCAGGCGCTCGCCGTCGCGCACGTCGCGCGGCAGCCGCGCGCCGCGGGTCTCGGGCAGCGGCAACGAGGCCGCGTCCCCACACACTCACCCACACAGCGCGGCGGTGCGCGCCAGGCGCTCGCCGTCGCGCACGTCGCGCGGCAGCCGCGCGCCGCGGGTCTCGGGCAGCGGCAACGAGGCCGCGTCCCCACACACTCACCCACACAGCGCGGCGGTGCGCGCCAGGCGCTCGCCGTCGCGCACGTCGCGCGGCAGCCGCGCGCCGCGGGTCTCGGGCAGCGGCAACGAGGCCGCGTCCCCACACACTCACCCACACAGCGCGGCGGTGCGCGCCAGGCGCTCGCCGTCGCGCACGTCGCGCGGCGCAGCCGCGCGCCGCGGGTCTCGGGCAGCGGCAACGAGGCCGCGTCCCCACACACCTCACCCACACAGCGCGGCGGTGCGCGCCAGGCGCTCGCCGTCGCGCACGTCGCGCGGCAGCCGCGCGCCGCGGGTCTCGGGCAGCGGCAACGAGGCCGCGTCCCCACACACTCACCCACACAGCGCGGCGGTGCGCGCCAGGCGCTCGCCGTCGCGCACGTCGCGCGGCAGCAGCCCGCGCCGCGGGTCTCGGGCAGCGGCAACGAGGCCGCGTCCCCACACACACTCACCCACACAGCGCGGCGGTGCGCGCCAGGCGCTCGCCGTCGCGCACGTCGCGCGGCAGCCGCGCGCCGCGGGTCTCGGGCAGCGGCAACGAGGCCGCGTCCCCACACACTCACCCACACAGCGCGGCGGTGCGCGCCAGGCGCTCGCCGTCGCGCACGTCGCGCGGCAGCCGCGCGCCGCGGGTCTCGGGCAGCGGCAACGAGGCCGCGTCCCCACACACTCACCCACACAGCGCGGCGGTGCGCGCCAGGCGCTCGCCGTCGCGCACGTCGCGCGGCAGCCGCGCGCCGCGGGTCTCGGGCAGCGGCAACGAGGCCGCGTCCCCACACACTCACCCACACAGCGCGGCGGTGCGCGCCAGGCGCTCGCCGTCGCGCACGTCGCGCGGCAGCCGCGCGCCGCGGGTCTCGGGCAGCGGCAACGAGGCCGCGTCCCCACACACTCACCCACACAGCGCGGCGGTGCGCGCCAGGCGCTCGCCGTCGCGCACGTCGCGCGGCAGCCGCGCGCCGCGGGTCTCGGGCAGCGGCAACGAGGCCGCGTCCCCACACACTCACCCACACAGCGCGGCGGTGCGCGCCAGGCGCTCGCCGTCGCGCACGTCGCGCGGCAGCCGCGCGCCGCGGGTCTCGGGCAGCGGCACGCCGCACGCGCCCGCCGCCAGCCCTACCGCGCCCAGCAGCACCAGCGGCAGCGGCGCCCACACTCGCTCCTGCGCATTCAGATTGTACGCACATTTTTGTCAATTCTTGACGCAAATTAAACTAGACTAAATTTTAGCGGTTCGCTAGCTAAACTAAAAAATATGTTACATAACTAAAGTTCGTCATTTGTTTAAGGGATAACTTAATTTAGATGCCAAAAAGACAGTTGACTAATCTGTCTTCCTTGAGTATGCCGTAGGGTTCCGATCACAGTAGTGACAGCTCTTGCTGTGTCGATTATCCGCCTATATCTCGCTCCGGAACCTCTCCGCCCCTGTAAAAGGTTCATTTGGGATTAAGCCCAATTCAGTGAAATTATTTCCTTAGTGAAGAACTGGGACTTCGTCATAGGCGGGATTGCCGAATGGGTGGCAACTTTAAAGTCACATGTCCTGGTCAGTAGTCAACTAATCAAGTTGACCTCATTCCTGCCACTAGGGAAATTGGACACTACTTACAAGCATGCCGTCATCTATCCTTTACCATAGATCCCATAACACGAGCCTGTGACACTGTTTACTTTGGATTAGGCAAATTTGTGCGAGTGCATGAAATACACTTGCAACCCGTCAAGATCATGACGATATTACCGAATACACGATGTAGGGCGAGACGACGGTGGCCACGTAGCCGCTGACGTGCACGAGCGAGGAGCCCGAGGCGCGCACGCTGGTGGGCAGCAGCTCGGTGGCCCACTGGATGGCGGCGTTGTACGCCATGTTGACGCAGAACCGCGCCGCGATGCACAGGCTCACCTGCGGCGCGCCTGCGATGCGCAGTAGTTAAAAGTAAATATCAAGGTCACCTTTTAATATTCTCCTGACTGGATAGTGAGTGACCAAGTAAATCGATAAACCTTACCTATGGCCGTTTTCACCAACCTTGTCTTAGCTTAGGCGACTCCCAAGTGACATGCTGTCACTTTTTGTATTAACTGAAAAGAGTGAGACAGCATATCTCTTAGGAGTCGCCTAAGCTAAGACAAAGTTGGTGAAAACGGCCATTAGTCTTCTATATTTTGTTTAAAAAAGAGGGTGGTTTTATAGTTTGAATGAATTTTTTTTTGTTTATTCTGTACAGAAAATTTATGATATTTGAAAGAGATAAAAAGATGTCAAAACGCAATGTTATGATCGGAAACTAATGTTTAGAACAAGAGACAAAGTTTGTTTATATTTACAAGATGGTAAGTATGACTGAGATATCGAAAAAAGAGTAATGGCAGAAAAAAGGGAATGTGACTATAAATGGCTTCATTGTCAGTTCAACCTTGTCAAAAAAGGAGTATCTGGTCGTGCATGGAGGTATGCTGGTCGCTATGTTTATGTATGAGAGTGAATGGTGGGTGTGGCCAAAGAAGAATAAAAGTAAAATTAATGTAGTGGAAATGAGATCTTTGAGGGGAATAGCTGGAGTCATTACGAACAATAAATTGCGAAATATATTGATAAAGGAAATGTGCGGTATGAAAGAAGATGTATCGACAAAAAACGAGGACGAGTTTAGACACTTAGAAGGGATGGACGAAAGACGACTGACGAATGACAAGGCAAATGAATTGGTCACTAGGTAGGGTACAACCTAGATGAACATACTTGGAGCAACTAGGTGATCTATTGAAAGAATGTTAGATCAAGAATACCCGTAACCGACGGGCGTGTATGAAAGTATTAATGAAAGTCGAGGAAGCTAGAGAATTACGTTTGGATCGTAGCAAATGGAAACTGTAATTACTGTAATAATAACCTACCCTTATACAAAAGAGGCATGAGTATATGTATGTATATTGTATACAAATGGAAACAAATATTCAGTTAGACGCTTCACTCGATATATCTTTTCAGTTTTTGTCCACACTCTGCCACTTTTTTTGGTTAGTCCTTAGAATCCTTTACCTTTGGGGACAGCTGCTGCAATAAGGGTTAGTACTCCAGCTACTGTTAGCGGTCCACATGTTAACCATCTTCGTCCCCACCTGTAAATTTATAAAATATTTATTTTGTTCAACATATTGCTAATCGTAGCACAGGTCGAAATGAACCCCAAGTTGGGTGCCAATTACAAATTTTAACTTTAAGTTAAATTTATATCCAGCACAATTATATTTCAAATTAGACAGGTAATTTAAAAAAAAATAAAGAAAAAACATAAGACGCATGAAGATTATGGAACTTATTGTCGTAAATTTTACCAAAGAAGACTGAATACCGAAATCAAATCACAAAAAGAATCACTATAAAATGCCAAGTGACTTAGCGGTTTCTACGTCCAGGATTTAATACTTATTCTTTTGCAGATTATTTTTGTATTGTTGGTTTGTACGCGATCGAAGTAGATGTTAGGGGTAAAGAACCATTAGGTTAAGAAAGTAACCATTAGGTTTGAACATAATATCCGTTCCTTCTGTACTTGAAATCTGGTGTTGCTATCGTATCAGATATGGCTAGGTATAGAGAGAAGTCAGGGTGGCGAAGGTGAGCACCAATGCATCGTGCAGGGCGTCTAAGGATACACGTGTGATTTAAGGCGCCAGATCCTAGATACTATTTTGAATAATTATAGACCTGAACAATTTTTGACTCCAAACCGATCCAAAACGGTCGAGAGACAGGTTTGACCTGCCAACTACACTCAGCCTGAGCCCTGGATATAAGAGCCCTACGGCTTGGATGGAGGGGATTGGAATATATGTGGCTATATACCAATAAAATCGCGAGGAGTGTAAAGGAGTTATCAAGAAGTTCATAATATAGTCAAGCGCATCCATTCTGTATACTTGTTTTTTTTTTGTTCCCCTGAGGAAAATGCATTAAATTGCATACCCCGGCTGTGGCGAGCCGGCGGTTATGTGGGGCTCTCCTCCCCAGAAGGAAGAGGCCTACCCATTAAAAACCTCAGGTATGGTCTTCCTCAGGCATGTAGGGAGCCCCCGGGAACGCCAAGCGACTTCCGGGAACCCCCAGCCTCCGCTCCCCTGCCGATACAGGAGAGCCCTCCTCGGGGAGGCTATACAATACCTCCCCCGATCTCCTCCACCGACGACGCCCCCCGGCCACGGAAGGGGCGTGGTCCATCCCGGGTTGCCGTGTCCGGCGGGCGCGAAACCCTCGCGCCCGCCGGCGACTCGCGGCGGCGCCACAGCTGTACTACTGAGCCGGTGCCGCCTCCTTCGAGCGGGATCGACCATCTCCCGACCCCGCTCGGCGGCCTCCTTCTGGAGCATCACTGCTTCGCAGAAGGAGGCCGCAGCCCTCCAATCTCCCTCGTCCGCCAGCATTGCCGCAATCAATGCCGGCGGAGACAGATCTCGCTTGATCTCTGCGACTCGGCGCTCTTAGGCCCACGCAGGGCACTCCGCCAGCGTGTGCTGGGCCGAGTCGAGGGCGGATGCGCAGTGGTGGCAATGTGTCGATCCCTCCCGTCCTATTCGACACAGATATCCATTCTGTATACTAGTTAGAGGCATTTTAAAATGGCATACCTGTCCAATATAAGTGCGAGCAACGTGACGGAAGGAATCTCTGTGGCAGACGCAAGTGTAAAGGTGATAAAGAAGTTGAGCCCCAGGCCCTCGGAGAGGCGCACCAGCCCGTCGAACAGCACGGCGCAGCCCATGTACACCAGCACCATGCACAGCAGTGCGCGGCGCAGCGGGCCGCTGCGGAACAGTGCGCCGAGCGACTCGTCTGAGCTACGCGTGTGCTGCGAGGCCACCTGCAAGTAATGTAATCATATGTGTAATCAGCGACTGATCAAGAGTTCTCACCACCCTAGGCTAATTGTAAGAACGCGCCCCCGCCGAGTGTGTTACGGTCGGCCTAAAAAGAACCGATCTGAGTCAAGCAGGCCCCCCGATCCCCGCACTGTGTGTAATGTCAACTATATTATTCAGACAGGAACCCACGGACATGTGTTCAGGGCATTGAAAAACAAACCAGCTCCTAAAAAATTGTCTACATTAAAGTACATTGTTCTCCTTGACGAGCTGATCACGAATATATAAGTTTTAGAAAAATTTATCGACAAAAATCGACGCTAAGGGGCTCTGAAGTTTTGGAATCAACTGAAACTCGGATATATAACAAAAAAAAAATTATGGTCATACTATTGCTGGCATACACGAAAACACCTGCGAAGCGACTGTTTGCTATTTTAGTTGTTAATATAACAAAATATTGTATATAAAGTAAGCAGGTTGTTCACGCAAAACGAACATGTCTCAATATTTAAAATTGTCTTGTATATTTTAATTCAAACCTTGCCGCGCTTCACTTCATTCCTACTAAGGTATTCATAAAAATATCATCATAAAAATAGGTTGTTAACTCAGTAATTAAAAGCAATCGGTGTAAGGAAAATTATCTAGTGGTTTCAATCATCATCAACCCAATATCTCAGGCGAGATAAGTTCCTGCAACATACCGGGACGGCGTGTACGCAGATGGTGGCCCAACAACTAACCTAAAACCGGGACCTGGTAAGAGATACAGGTCATAATCATCAAAACTCAACACAAGAACGGAGTATCAGGGCGATATTTCGAACACAGGTTGTTCTGACAGTTTATGTCACATCTTAAATAAGCAACTCGAGAATGTGCGTGTAAGTCATCATAATAAAAATATTGATGTTGTTTCTGGTTTTTTGTTACAAGTTAAAAGTTTTTAGCACTTTCGCAGCTTTCTGATAGTCTAAAATGAAAAGTAGCGGTGATTTTTGTCGCTACCTTTCTCTAAAATATATTCGTATATTCGTGATCTCGTCAAAGAGAACATTATCTAAAATTTGGAATCGATCGCCGCTCGCCAAACTGTCATATAAGCTGCGCAATGTACTTTCAATAAACGGAAGGTTTCTGTAGCCAGTCTTTACTGGCTACAGAAACCTTCCGTTTACAATGGATGTTTTAATATTACTTATAAAATTTCAAATTTTTGTGAAAACTATTTAGATTATTTAACAATCAAAAAACTAACTTTCTTTTTATATGTTGACAATCAAGTGGATTGCCCACCTGATATATGGTCTTGTGTAATTCGCAGCAAATCTGTAATCCTCACAAAAAGCACAGTGGACGATGTGACATAAGGAGTAAAGACATAGTACCCTTTTTTTTCCCCCTTGAGGAAAATGCATTAAATTGCATACCCCGGCTGTGGCGAGCCGGGGTTATGTGGGGCTCTCCTCCCCAGAAGGGGGAGACCTACCCACTAAAAACCTCAGGGATGGCCTTCCTCAGGCATGTAGGGAGCCCCCGGGAACACCAAGCCACCTCCGGGAACCCCTAGCCTCCGCTCCCCTGCCTAGAGGGGAGCCCTCCTCGGGGAGGCTACTACCTCCCCCGGTCTCCTCCACCGACGACGCCCCCCGGCCACGGAAGGGGCGTGGTCCATCCCGGGTCGCCGTAGCAGTCGCGACTTCCTCGCGCCCGCCGGCGACCCGCGGCGGCGCCGCAGCTGTGCTACCGAGCCCGGCGCCGCCTCATTCGAGCGGGATCGGCCATCTCCCGACCCCGCTCGGCGGCCTCCTTCTGGAGCATCACTGCTTCACAGAAGGAGGCCACAGCCCTCCAACCTCCCTCGTCCGCCAGCATTGCCGCAATCAATGCCGGCGGAGACAGATCTCGCCCGATCTCTGCGACCAAGACTCGGCGCTCGGAGGCCCACGCGGGGCACTCCGCCAGCGTGTGCTGGGCCGAGTCAAGGTCGGATGCGCAGTGGTGGCAATGTGTCGATCCCTCCCGTCCTATTCGACACAGATACTTACCGAAGCAGCCGTGCCCGGTGAGTATCTGAGTCAATCGGTAGGTGAAAAGACAGTACCCACTAATTACACTGCCTATGTTATAAGTTGTTGGTTATACCACGAATAAAATTAATCAACGACCCCTGGTGAAAGCCATTAGAGCAATAGATATTATATCAATAACTTTCTAAAAATGAATATTACTTGAAATAAATTCATGATGGCGGAGTTTATTCACATTTACCTTCCACATTAAATTTTTTGATCATTAATCCAAATTATGATGTTAAAACAGTAGAGTCCAAAATGCACCTAGATGAACAACATTTAACATTTATTGGCCTTTAAAGTCACCGTTAAGCAAAGATACCTTACTTACAATAAACTCATCCATAGCGTCTTGCGGGATCTTGGTACCGTTGACACGTTCGAACCTTCGCAGTACCTCGACAGCCTTGTTCACGCGACCCTTGGATGCAAGCCACCTGGAATGACGTCATTATGTAGACTTAACATGAGCAGTCTGCATGGTTAGTAAACAGCCGCAATTGTATTATACTCATACAATCCTAATGTCATACTATTTATCTTTTTTAAATACTTATTCTACATTTAGTCATTGTGCGAGTGTGTTTATCGTATCAAAAACTGTGTACGTGCGCTCGCGCCGACGCCGCGGTGATGGCGGGTTGTTGGCGAAATCAATACAACTTTGTATGCGATTGTATATGCGTATTATTATTTATACGTAATTTCAGCGTCAGTTTATTACCTATTTTGGTTGTTTCATCCTAAAATGTATATGTGAAGTGCCATCTTGTTTCAAACAACATCTTATAACTTAAAGTTTAATTTACATAGAAACTTTTTATTTATCTGTCTTCTTTGTTATTAATTCAACAATCAAAGGTTGAATCAATTTATAGATTATTAGCACTATTCCAGCGACGAAAACAAAGTTTGGGGGGGTGTGCGGCACCGATCTTATCTGTGGAGGCCCGGGGTCGATGCTTGCCATGTTTTACATATTTTGAGTTTTTCGAATTTCTTATGTACTGTACTGTACATTTACTGTACTGTTTACTTTACGTTTACTGTACTGTACATCTACATATACTGTACATTTATCTCACATTTCTACGGTGTAAGAATTAATCGTAAGATAACCTGCGTACATCTGCAGAAGGTACTAGGAAACTGTAGCACTGGGCCAGCGCTGTTAGCTAAGACCTAATTGCCATAACACAGAGTAGACTCGTGTACCTCGGTGGGGCCGAATATGACGTGTGTTTATGATGATTATTAAAATGATGAACATTTCTGTTATTTTAAATCACAACAATGTAATTGTTGATGTGGGTAAGACAAAGTATGCGAGACTCTGATCTGATAGAGAACCTTTAACTGATAAATTTCTTTTGGAGAAGTTTTACTTTAGTAAATAATGAGCAGGACAAGACAGACACTATGAATAAGGTGGCTACGTTGGCGGAACTCTTAGTAAATTTGGGGTTCTCATTAAGGTACAAATATAAATACGCATAGATGTAACAATTGTTTTAGACCCCGTTTTCAATGTTTTAACCTATAATACTAAATAACTTCAAATTTTTAATCACCTTGATCCTGTATCGTTTACATTATCTAAATCGCAAGCAGCTGTAAAGATAATCTTATTTAAGATTAATGCGACATATTATCTGAAGTCTGCGGCGGAGACTAGTACACAAACAAGGAAGGAATAAAAAGATTGCCATATTAAACTGCGTGATCATTAATGCTGTCATTATGATAACAGAAACATTAGGTTCGTAGTAAGTATTTGCATCCCCAAGTATATGTAGATTCTGTTTGATCCAAGTTGCTGTATTTTTGACCTATGTATCAACTTGATAGTAGCACTGAGTGTTGGTTACACTATCGCGACATGCTCCAATGGATTTGTCCCTGTGACAGAGTTATTTTTCATAAATGTGTAACGAAAGCAAATTCTATCATCTACATAATTAGAAGAGTCTTATGGCCGTTTTCACCAACCTTGTCTTAGCTTAGGCGACACCTAAGTGACATGCTGTCACTTTTTGTATTAACTGAAAAGAGTGAGACAGCATGTCTCTTAGGAGTCACCTAAGCTAAGACAAGGTTGGTGAAAACGGCCATAAAGCATCCTTATCCCTGAAACAATGTTTAAAATCTACAAGACATTTGTAAGACCTCCCCTAGAATACGCCGAATCTATACTTCAAAAAAGACACTGATTTCAATGAACGAGTACAGCGCAAATCAAAATCAAAATAATCTTTATTCAACATAGACCTTTACAGGCACTTATTGACGTCAATAAACAAAACAAAAAAAAAAGGTTAAAAAAAAAACAAAAACCTTGTCCGTACGTACGAATAAGGGAAAAAAATATATATTGACTCGACACCTGTTCGGAAATTGGGAGAGCCTTCTCGAGAAGAACAGGCAAGAAACTCTGAAGGTCTATTTTTTATCTCCTCTTTTCAATGTTAATAATTATAATAATATAATATAAAAATACAATATAATATAAGATACAATCAAACCTAATAAGATTAAAGTCGTGTGTATGTTTACATACACATATAAAAATAATACAATATTATAAATAATGTAGTTACCAAACATGGCTCTATGAATAGTGTCCCTATTCCCAAATAGTGTGATCATTTAGATAATCACTTACTTTATAATAACCTTTACTCATGAGTGTCTTTTTGATATGGATTTTAAATTTATATAAAGGCAAATCAATGACACTTTGCGGAAGTTTGTTAAACATAGATATACATTTCCCCAAGAACGAACAGCTAGTTTTATGGAGTCTGAACATTGGAACGGCAAGTTTATTTTTGTTTCTAGTATTCACATTATGTAGATCACTGTTTTTATTGAATTTATTATAGTTTCTATATACAAAAACTAAATTATCATATATATATTGACTAGCTAAAGTTAAAATATTAATTTCTTTGAACAATTCTTTTAGGGATTCTCTAGTCCGTAAACAGTAAATAGTACGAATCGCTCTTTTTTGTAAAAGGAAAATACTCTCAATGTTAGCCGCTGATCCCCATAGCAGCAGTCCATAGGACATAACACTATGAAAGTAGCTGAAATAAACAATTCTTGCCGTTTCAACATTAGTTAAAAGTCTAATCTTTTTTACTGCGTACGCCGCTGAACTAAGTTTGATTGCCAAAGTTTCAATATGTGGATCCCACTGTAGTCGTGAATCTAACGTAATGCCTAAGAATTTAGTATTATTTACCAAGTCAATGACATCACCATTAATATTTAAACGAGTATCAACCTGCCTTACATTGGCAAAGAGAATTTGATACATTTTGTTTTCTTAGAATTTAAAGACAAATTATTAGTTGTGAACCAATACAGAACTCTCGAGAGAGCACTATTTACATCGTCATAACATTCCTTTTGTCTATCAACTTTGAATAGTAAAGAAGTATCATCTGCAAACAATACTGTCTCACACGATTCTGTAATGTAGTAAGGAAGGTCATTTATATATATTAGAAATAGTAGAGGACCCAATATTGATCCCTGGGGAACCCCCATCGTTATAGGCGAGCTAGCAGATTCTGATCTATTAATAACGACTTTCTGCAATCTGTCTGATAAATAAGATTTTAAAAGGCTAACAGCTCCATCCGAGACACCATAATGTCTAAGTTTACTTAAAAGCGTTTCATGATTCACACAGTCAAACGCTTTGGAAAGGTCGCAAAACACTCCAATTACATCCCGCTTGCTCTCCCATGCGTCAAAAATATGTTTCATGTCGCAGATTCACTAAAACCCCTGTATAGTTAAAGTCGCTAACACACGAGCAAAGATTTAAAAAATTGGGTTGGATAACACTGCAGAAAAGGTGTGAACGTGGAGACATGATCGAGACCTTTAAGATTCAATGGATACTATAACTGTTTAGAACAGACCGACCTTTTTATTAAATTCTAAATTATTGACAACGTGAAGCGACATAATAATATAATTTTTTCTACACCTTTTAGCCCTAGTAGAAAATAGATTATTCCTATGTGCCGAATATCCGTATCCGTATCCGCGGACTTCCGAGGCAGAAGAAAGATTCGTATCCGTGTCCGTATCTGTTACTTTTTGGCGGATCTTTTACGGATCTTTTTGCAGAGAGATGAGAGAGAGATTTCTTTAAAGAATAAGTAATTCATATTCTTTGTTGAGAAGTTTAATTTCGTAAATGATTTTTAAAGGAGCCTTTACCCTTACGAGAATACTTTCCATCACAAGTTTTACAGTTTTACACTTTGCACATTCATCATTTATTATCACATAATAATTCCATATTACACTACTAAACTTCTTTGTAGATATTTTTTTAAAATCATGTACCAATACCAAACACAAGCGTTATCTATGCTGCCCAGTGTCACATTAATGGAAAACA
This sequence comes from Scirpophaga incertulas, assembly GCA_036419045.1. NCBI lineage: Eukaryota > Metazoa > Arthropoda > Insecta > Lepidoptera > Crambidae > Scirpophaga > Scirpophaga incertulas. The sequence continues at coordinate 5,474,275 of CM071633.1, forward strand.
AAACGAAAAAAGACCCGCCACGCAATGCAAGTTGAAACATGTTTCAGCTGAAGATCGGGCGCACCGACACCGATTGTGTAAGAAAGTGAAGATCCGTATCCGTATCTGCGGATTTTGACAACAAATATCCGTATTCAGAACTGTATCCGCGGATCTAGATTTTTGACGACCCGGCACATCACTACTTTATACATATTTCTAATTGCGTCTAGTTTGCATACAGATAAAAATATAATTTGCTTAGTAAGTATAGTGGCCGTTTATAAAAATTTTCTTTTTTTATTTCTTTTTTAATAATTCAACAATTGATTCTTATTGACTTGTTATTTTTACAAGCTTTTATATTAGCTTCACTTGTAACTATGTAAGAAAATGTTGGAATCTTAATTTGACCCACTTCCCGGTCTCCAATTGAGCTGAAATTTTGTACGCACGTGTAAGTCGGATGACAATGCATAGTTATGTGTGTGACGTCATTCTAAATCCAACATGGCGGCAATACCAAGATGGCGGATCAATTATTTTTAATGCACTCCTACAATATGGGTATCAAATGACAGGGCTTGCAAAGAACACCTCGATAAATAATATGACGTCCCTCTTAATCCAATATGGCGAAATCTCCCAAGATGGCAGACCAATTATTTATAATGCACCCCTACAATATGGGTATCAAATGAAAGGGTTTGCTAAGCTTGATTTTATAGTTGGAAAATAAATTAACTTGCAATTTTGTTCATAGTTTATTTATGTAACTAAAGTGCTGCGCAATTTGTTATAGTATTTAGAGAATAGATTAAGTAGTTGAAAAACTTAGTACGTGTATTTATATAAACTGGAAAATAGTCTAATTGTAAACAATTAAACAAGAGTACGGGTTTAATAACCCGTACCCGTACTGTAGAGGAAACTACTATTATAAAAAAATACATTGATTCATTCTCACCTTGCACTCTCGGGCACGAGGAAGGGAGCAATCAGAGCGATGAGCATGGGCAGGCTGGTCACTAGCAACAGCGTGCGCCAGTTGCCAATCCACAGCGCTAGCCACGGTAGCAGCAGGCAACCCCCTCCGAAGTAAAGGGCGATAGACATGTTCGCCACCCACGTCCGATGGCGTGGTCCTACATACTCGAGCACTGTGAAACATATAGTTTATTATCATCGTCATCATCATTTCAACCAGTAGACGCCCACTACTGGACATAGGCCCTCAAGAATCTCTACACTGTTCAGTCCTGCGCTGCTAGCGTCCAGCACCTTCCAACAATCCTCACCAATTCATTGCCCATCTTGTGAGAAGCGGAGAATCTATCAACGCTGCGGTATCTGGCATATGCTTGCCACCTGAGGATGCCCAAGTGGCCGTCATTCCTGTGAGAAACTTGCACTGCCCACTGCCAGTGAAGGTTTGGACTAAGTCGGTCACCTTGGTGCTTCTGCGAATTTCATAATTTCTGATACGATCACGCAAGAAGCTCTGAGCATAGCCCATCGCTAGACTTTAATGTTTAACCTTGAGCTCCTAAAGAAACTCTGCATAACTGGGGCTTACATAGTAAAAATCAGCAGATTGACATGGCATCGATGTATTGTCTCTGTATCTTTTATCATGGCAGTTACAAACAAAGAATCTCACAATGAGGCCGAAGAGAATTGTGCAACATATCGTACTTGCAGATGTAGTTAATACCTTAACTACTATGTAATAAAGTCCAAGATTGCAAGGAAATCAATTACCATCAGGACGTTGGTTTAATTTTAGGTAATTGAGAGGAAATTATAGTCAATTCCTTGCAAGAAACAGTAACAATATCAAGTGAAAGTGATAAGAAGATAAACTTCGAGCTTTTCCTGGACTCTTCAACAACAACAACACAGGTCTGTGGGAGCACCTTGAATGAATCGCCAAATTTTTCTGTGGTTCTTCTACTGCTTTGCTAAGAACAACTGTTATACGATTGTTTTTCAATCATCAGCGTTTTATTCTACATTCGAAAAATGTCATGATGGCAACAAAGAAAAATATAAACCCTCGAGGATTCTGCTTTATTCTCTCCTCCTCTGTTTCTAATTTTTACTTAATTCTATGCAGTGGAACGATCATTATGCAATGATCGTTGTATGTTTAAGAATCGAATCGAAAGAATCAATTTAATTATTCGGTACTCCAGCATCGGGTGTCAGGTAGATCTCTACCTCCAAAGTAGTTGTACGTACAGTGATGTGCCGAGTCGCCGTTTTGGTGGATCGAGTCGATTCGAGTCAGTTTATACGGTATTCGAATCAGGACTCGATTCCCTGATTTGAGCCCAGTACTCGAATTCTGTGTTAAGGTATTCGAATATTTCTAGACTTGCGTCCGATTCCTGGACTCTAGTCTAGAAATACGAGTCTGGAAATTCTAGTCCAGTTCAGAACTAGAGTCCGATTTTAGAACAAAAAGGAAATATAGAAAGGAATTAGCTTCAAACAGCGTGTAGGTTAGGTTAACCACAATGACACAAAAATAATAATACTGTCATTTTTATTAAAAGTTTGTCGGTGAGCGTCGGTGGCGCTGTGGTCGCGGCACTGGTTTGTGCGCCGCATAGAATCGGGAGGCCCGCGATCTAATCCCCACCGTGTACCAATGTGTTTTTCGTTTCGAATTTCATATGTACATTTATCCGACGCTCCTACGGTGAAGGAAAACATCGTGAGGAAACCTGCGTACATCTGCGAAGCGATTCAAAGGTGTACGTAGTCAACCAACCCGCACTGGGCCAGCGTGGTTGACTAAGGCCTAATCGCCCTGACGTAGTTAGGGTAGGCTCGAGCCCCTCGGTGGGGATGTATATGAGCTGTGATGATGATATTAAAAGATAATAAACATTGAATCAAGACAGAGCATAGGAGCTTATGTAAACAGTTTGCGAGTACAAGCGAGTTAACCAAACTCGAATACTAGACTCAAGTCAGTAGGACTCTGACTCGAGTACCGGAATCGTGTCCGGCGTACTCGAATCAAAACTGACTCGAGTCAAACCGTACTCGGCACATCGCTGGTTGCAGGTCAACTTACCAAGTATGTACATCATCATGAAGCAGCTGTCATAGGACATGCCCACGATAAACCGACAAAAGGCGAAGTCCCACAGCCCCGAGGTGTAGATACTCGCCACGCCCCCAACGCAGCCTAGTAAATTCGTACCTAGAATTAAACAAATAACAATAGATTGGCAGAGGCTTAGCATATTATTCAATATCACTTCTCCAGTCTGTGTCAAAAGTACCATGTAAATGAGTGAGTCTTTAATCAGTAACGGATTTTTCCGTCAGTCCGTCAGGTCTCCTATCTCTCAAAGCAGTGAAAAAATCAAATTTCAAAATCAACGCAATAAAAACATACATACATACATACAACTCACGCCATTTTCCCATGGGGGTAGGCAGAGATTACGTCTTTCCACTTGCTACGGTCATACATATCTCTTTCGCTTCATCTACTTTCATAACATTCCTCATACATGCTCGATGATTGCGGGTACTTCTGACCTGGCCTTTTTTGAGGACAAAGTGTCCTCGATTTGTTCGAAATATGTTCGCCTAGGTCTTCCTCGTCCCGTATCTCCACTCACTCCAGCTTCATAAATCATTTTGGTCAGTCTACTTCCATCCATCCGTTCCACATGCCCAAACCACCCAAGCATCCCTTTCTCTATTCTTGTCACGATATCCTCTTTCAAACCACATTTCTTTCTAATCACTTCATTATACAATCTGTCACTCAGTTTTACTCCTGCCATACTCCGCAAAGCTCTCATTTCTACTGCATTTATTCTGCTTTCATGTCGTTTCTCCCATACCCAACTTTCACTTCCGTACATTAATGTTGGGACCAGCACGCCCTCATGCACTGCTAGTCGCGCCTTTTCTGATATTTTCTGACTACTCAGAAACGTATGCATGGCCCCATTCACCATGTAATAAAAACATATGGACATTTATGTTGCATATTTTGACATTTGTAACGGAATGAAAACCTATAGAGATAGAGTACTTTCCATTGACATACTAGAATCATGACATTTGGCAAGAAGCAATGCCATGTAGCACAAGTAAAGGAAAAACTCCTAAAACCGTAAAGTAGTTGTTTCACAAAATAGGTACCTTAATTCTAGTAATAAACGAACAATTTACATGTCGACAAATTTGTACGGAACCCTCGTTGCGCGAGTCTGACTTGGCCGGTATTTTGTGTGATATGTTGACAAATAAGTAGACTCTCCACCTAATGGTAAATGGTTACAGTCACCTGTAGTACATGTGGTTTCTGTAAGCATCGCAGCATATATAGCCTCCAACCCCCGCACGAATCGCACGTGTACGTTGCCTACATGTGACATAAGATTCCTCATCGTACTAGATCACCGCTATTTTGCGGCAGAAATAGGTAAGTCAGAGGTACCTTAGCAGACGACCCTTGTTTAGAATCTCCTTCCGGTAAATATTATATACGTTGCTTATTAAATTTGTTTTATTAACATTTTTTATCGATATCAATTCAGAAATAAATAGGTAGGTAATTAAGGGGTGGCTTTATTTGGAAATATTTACGCAATGTTCCAGAGATAATTTTCCATTCAAAGAAAACATTTCAAACGGGTTAAGGTTTAATTGTAAGTTTATCCAAAAACCATCGTAATATATTAAATAAATTTATCAATTTAATGTTTGCTATTTAAGCATAGAAAAAACATAATATTTTTTTTTTAATTACTTCTGTCATTTTTTATTATCAGGGTGTCCACAGCTATTGGTTAAAGAAAATCCCTGACTTTCCATGACTATCCCTGACCATTTTTTCAAATATCCATGACTATTTTTTCAAATTTCCCTGACCATTTTTTCAAATTTCCCTGCCCAAACTAATTAAAACATTTTTTTTAAATAAGTCATTCACTTGCTCTAATACCACAATGAGAAGTGTTGGCAATTAAAAAATAATAATAAAACAATAGCAGGCCCCAAGTGGGGACGTGGGACTTTTTCAGCAAATAGAATGACTTTTTCATCAAAAAGGAGGACTTTTGTTACTGAAAAGTAAAACTTAATTGTACAAAAAAATCAAACACTTTTTTTGCTAAAACAAATTAAAAACCAAATAATATTAGAACATTCAACAGAACTTTTATCTAACTTTTTCTTATTATGACTATCTGGAACAGATGCGGTTGTAACGAATTCCAATACTTTATCATAAAATTTCAAAGCTCGGTCAATGCTTGGCCATTTTCAAGCCATCTTATTGAAGTGAACTTCTGGTGGAAATTCTGTACTGCCAGTAATTGTTGTATACAGAGCTCGACGTGCCGGTGAGTCTTTAAAATAATTATACATTGTTCTTAAGAGTTCGTTTATTTTCTGTAGGAAATTCTGCTTTCAATTTATGAAGAAAGCTCAGGTTAACATTGGGTCCATCCATCGAACTGCAATAACTTGTCATGGTCTAGATTTAACAAACCCTTTAAAAATCCATTTAATAGATCATTTCCAATCGACTTCCCTAGAAAAATACTTGTCCAATACCTTGTTTCAACTCTTTCGGTAGTCTTGTTCCAAAATCTTATAACAATATCCATTTGACATTTCTGGGAGACTTTATTTAATGATTCATCAAAGGAAATTTCGTAAAATAGACAATCTTCTAAATTTTTTTGCAAACATGTTCTTAAATAAGGTGCTATTCCGTAGTTTATTACATATGACGCTTTTGTTTTTCCCAATGTGAAGTTTAGGACAATTTTGCTGTCAGGAAATATTCTTTTGAATGCATGCTGGTTCTATCACTAAAATTAAGGGACATTTTGTTAAAAACAATTTCTAATGGCCAAAGTATTTCCGCTGATGTCACATCATCGTTTTTGTATGTAGGTATACACATTTTTGTAACTTTACTTTTATGGGAGTCATAAGAACTTTCGATATTGAGGGACGAAGTCTCTGTGGCGCTTGCAATTGTCCAAGTTGATGGTTCGTCAGATTCAACCTTTTTTGTAAAGAATGAAATGTTTGGTTGCATTTTTCTTAATTCATAATTTTTAACGTGTGTAGGTCTTTTGGCATGTGAAACCAGTGCACGTTTACCCATGTTATTTAATTTGATGGACTTGCAGCATATTTTACAGAATGCTAATCCTGGATCATTTGAAACATCATTCAGCCATTCAAAAAATTCAGGACTGACTTTGGGATCTAGCCACAATTTATTAAATGAACATTTTTTGGCATTCATTTTAGTTCTAGTGTTGTAAAATTTCTATAATTCCTCGTAGATAACAGTAATGAGCTGTTTTGTATGAAGAAATAGAAGATTTCTAAATACGAAGAATTAAGTAATATTAAAAGTAAGTAAACTAGTTATAACCTATAATTATAACATAGTTCACTCCAATTTTGAAGATACATGTCCATGTGCACAATATGACTGATAGTTCACCCTATCAAAGTAAAACTCTTTATTTATTGTAAATACTCATTTATTTCAAACAAGAAAGGAGTAATTTTAGTAGGTAATGGCAAAAAACTACGTAGTTTTCTCCGGACCTAAAAAAAATCTTTCCCTGACCACCTCAAGCGTCCCTGACTTTTCCATGACTTTCCCTGACTTTCCAGAATGTGGACACCCTGATTATTAAGTGTAAATATTTTGTCGCGGTTACCGCGAATCAGAGCAAATCCGCCATTGCCTATAATTCAGACAACGAACAGTAATCCAAAACAAATCTGCTACTGAGAAACACACTATAAAAATTTATTTTAGAGTGCGTTTACCAATAGTTAATCATACGAGTGACGCTCTTACCGACCAAGGCGGGCACTCTGCCGAAGGTATCGGCCAGCCAGCCGAAGAAGATACCGCCCACAAAGGAACCCGCGAAGAACATTGCCTGCGCCAATGGGCCGAAGCCAGCATTCTCGCACACCCAGCCTCGCTAACAAAGACAAATATTAAAACTTTGCTTTCCTTAAACATAAAACTGTCAGAAATGAGAAAGAAATTATTAAACCTATTTGCCTTAAATATATTATAACTATGCCTGAAAGGAAGAAAGTTGAAAAGATCACACAAATCCATCCCTTTGTCATAAAAGAGTATATACAAAATAGGATGCTGTTTTTATAACTGAATATGGATGTTTGTATTAATATAATTGAATAAATAAAATAATTTTGATCTTTTAAATTTATGTAAAAATGAGATAAAAGACAAACTTTTCACATTAAATCTAATATTTAACAACGAAAAGCATTCTCACATTAAATGGATGAATAGTAAAGTTGTTAGTATTTTTTATAAGCTTATAAAAATTAGGCGATTTATCGTTTTATGGCGTAATGATTGCAGCGTATTTAGTCCTCGTATGAGGCGATTTTGGCGCAACTTAGCAAACCGTGGCTTTTGTATTAAAAGCTTTTATTGGACTTCACGTGTATGTATGTCTTGGAATCTTGCAATCAATATTACCTACTTCCACTAAAGCTATCGAGCTGAAAATTTGCAATTTTTTTTTAATGAAAATACAAGATTTCATAAATGCTATCAATTTTAATCCAATATGGCGGACGGTACAAATGGCGACTTATCGCCATCCCCTACAATACGGATATCAAATGAAAGAGCTTGAAAAAATAAAAATAAAATTAATAGAAAATTTTATAAAGAACGCGATTTTAAATCCAATATGACAATCGACACTAATTTCCAATTTACCGTTTTCATATGTAAGTACCCCTACAATATGGGCATTGAAAGAAGAAAGGGCTTAAAAAGAAAAAAAATACTAAAAAGTCAGAAATAAAATTTATAATTAAAAAAAAGCTTTTATTTAGCAATAGATATAAAATAAAATATACTGATAAGGGGAAAATAAGTTTTTCTGAAATTAAAATATTACACAAATATATATTAAACATATTTTCACGGTAGGTATTTGTGTATAATTATGACTATAAATATAAGCTTGAGCACTTTATTTTTCTGTAATGCGTCAAAAATACCCTTAAATATTAATTTATCAATTGAGTAAGAAAACACAGTGTAATGCCAGTTGTCAGTTTGGAAATAAGTAGATGCAATTTGTTTTCCAAAAAGTTCAAATCTTCGTAAATATACGTCTGAACAAATAGCTCCTAAACTAATCTGAAAACTGACAGTACAAACGTGTAGTAAATTGAGGCGGTCTAATTTAGATAGTCCCACGCCTGTTATACTGTCGCCGTTTTAATGGTGGCACCGCTCCAGTGGGATAATTATCATTGTCATGGCCGTAACAATTCAATGGTGAACATGGCATACAAAATATACTTTTTTTTGTCATTACTTAAGTAATTAACTATCTATATTAGAGGTTCCCAAACTGTTTTGTGTCGTAGATCCTTTGCCATATTTTTCGGTTTTGGGTAGACCCCATTTTTTTTTTTACTTACCGGATATTGAATGCCTACATCCTACAACTTACAAAAAATTGTAAGCATATATAATATTTTTTTTACCTTTATATTAAAAGATAGTATAATTAAAGTAAATAAGAACTATCAGTGTATGTTGAGATCCATTATCGTTATCATTACCCCCATTTTCATTTAATGGACCCCCAATTTCATTTTCGCTGACGAAAACCCCATGCAGGTTATTATAGACCCCTAGGGGTTGATATAGATCATTTTGGCAATCACTGATCTAATATGGACGTTATACTGTCATAAAACCTATATGGGGTGTTTTCAAGTCAACCAAATCTCTTAAAATATAGAAGTGACTTTGAGTTTGATCCAAGGTTAAATTGGAAGCTTGGTTGCGTTTCTAAGTCGCAACGTGTTTTCCTCAGAAGAGGAGAAGCTGTGACCCTCATGGCCACCACCGCAACCAACTGACGCGGTGGTTATGTGAGACTCCAGACCGATCGAGGCGGCTCAAATATACCAACCAAACTCGGCCTAAAGCATTGTCCCAATGTCCCTATGGCTTGTAGTGAGACCGCTCCTCAGGCCAGGGCGCGGTGTTGTGTAGATAAAACGGATTCCGGTTTATTCTTAGATCCTATATTGGGCGGGAGTCTCATAAACTCTTGTCAATTAACAAGCTAGGTTAAATTGTTATCACATCTAAATTGGTTGGCTCAAAACGTTAATGAGATACCAACTCAGTGTTTTGGACTGCTTCTAGTCTGGATCACTTGTCCTCTGAGCGGATTTTATTGCACAGACTCCAGAAATATTATCCACCTTAATTATAAATTAAGTTTGCGTGTAACATCGTGGACTGTTTGAGAAACTGAAAATATAGGGCTGTTGAAGAGCATAATCGCGAAATCATCTAGACGCAAGAACTACCTTCACCGTAGAAGCATCAGATAAATGTACAAATCAAATTCGAATTGCCGAAACTAGAAACTCGTACATTAAATAATAATAATAGCTCTGTCTGTCAGCTCTTATGAATTTGTGTTAGGACATGTCACTGATCTCTGCTCGTCAACTTACCTCACTTATAACCGTGTGGTACGGGATGTCGCCTAGTTCGAAGTCCCAGCCGCTCTGGCACGGCACGGTGGGTGTGCTAGGATGAGGTGCAGTCATAGTCTCCAGCACCTGACTCCAGTTGGCGCTGTATGTCTTGCAACGGTCCCACTCTTCTCCGATGGTGATGGTGCTTAAGTTGCGCCTGGGAACAACAGGATTTATCGTGAATGATATATTCCAAGCTCTGTGTAATAAGAAGTCTTACAGTGACAGTTTCAAAATTGGCACTATTATAAATTCTTACTCAGAAGCTAGAAAATGTACAGTCATAGATGTAGAAATGAATTGTCTTTGCCTTTAAAAAATGTTGTGTTGTGGTACCTTGTTAAAGTTGTTAATTTGAAAATTCAATGAACTCATAAGTTGATTAAAGGTTGTTTTCCATTACTCACCCACACCCTTCGCCCTACATACATACATTACACATATATATGTACGTGTATGAAAAAGGCATTATTTGTGTTATCTAGACTTATAGTAAATCAGTAGAGGGGTCAATTCTGTACATGAAATATATTTTCAAAATAACTATCAGGGGGTGATTAGGGATCGATACTGATGCCAAAAATGCAATCAGTAAAATTTTTGTCTGTCTGTCTGTATGTTCCTTATAGAAACAAAAACTACTGGACGGATTTTAACGAAAATTGGTATAATTATTCTTCATACTGCTGGGCAGGTTATAGAATACTTTCCATTACGCTACAATTAATAGGAGCAGAGTAGTGAAGGGAAATTTTGGGAAAACGGGAGAAGTATCTCCATTTTTTTAGCTTTCGTCGCGTGTGTAGTCTTAATGGTTAAAGTCACATAAAAATCATGTATGACGGAAATATTCTACATAAAATTGTCTAAAAAACATCCCGCAACAGCATATGTCTATCTTTTATGGTTGACTCACAATAACACGTGTAACTCCTGATAGCTTAGCAGTTCGGAGCATTCTGATTAAATTTCTTTACTTTTACATTTATAATACTCTCACTCATCTCTAATTTTAAAAAGTTAACATTATTACCTATTCAATAAAAAAAGAATCATAGAAATTCCATACTAATATTATAAATGGGAAAGTGTGTCTGTCTGTTTGTCCGTCTTTCATGGCAAAACAGAGCGACGAATTGACGTGATTTTTTACGTGGAGTTAGTTAAATGGATGGAGAGTAACAAAGGCTACTTTTTATCCCGGAAAAATCGACAGATCCAACGGGATGCGCAATAAAGGCTTTGCTCAAAAACTACTGCACAGATTTTCATGCGGTTTTCATCAATAGATAGAGTGATTCTTGAGCAAGGTTTTGCGGTATTTTTTATCTCGGAAAAAACGGACAGACCCACGAGAAGCGCGATAAAACCTTTGTGCCATAAACCGACATCCGCGCATATGTAGCCGTGGGCAAAAGCCATAGCTTTTGCCCACGGCTACATATGCGCTACATATGGCTACATATGCGCTACATATGGCTACATATGCGCTACATATGGCTACATATGCGCTACATATGGCTACATATGCGCTACATATGCGCCAAGGGTCATAACCCTTAACCCTCTATAGACCCAATCCCGAAATCCACGCGGGCGAAGCTGCGGGCAGAAAGCTAATGATAAATAATAATCATCAATCAAAGCATATAAATACTTATATGTATGTATATACTTACGCCTCTTTCTCATGGGGGTAGGCAGAGATAACAGGTTTCTATTTGCTATGATCCAAACATACTTCCCTAACTTTCATTTATACGTGGATTACGGGTACTCTTGACATGATCTTCTTTCAAATTACCTATTTGGTCCAAGTATGTTCATCTACTTCGTCCCTTATCAACCGCTCCATTTATATTTATCTCATAAATTTCTTTCGTCAGTTGTCTTATCTCTATTCTTTTTACGTCTTCAAACCATTCAAGCATTTCCCTCTCGATTTTTGTCCAATATTTTCTTTTACACCGCACATTTCCCTTAACATAATATTTCGTAATTTATCCTTCATCGTTACTCCAACCATTCCTCTCAAAGCTCTTATTTCCACTGCATTAATCTTCCTTTTATCATTCTTTTGTTATACGTAGTATTCACTCCCATACATAAGCGTAGATGAACATACGCCTCAATAAGCCGAGTGCGCCCTTTTTGACAAGGTCAGGCTCACTTTGAACATTCAGTTCAAATTCAAGTAAATAGCTGTGAGGTCGCTGTTTCATGTCTAGCTGCTCTAGCTGTAGCTATCTTATAGAGTTGCAAAAGAACTTAATGCTGTTCTGGAAGTCTCTTTTCATCTTCTTTCTGTAATCTGACAATATCCTTAGTTGCTTTCTTCAATCTATTATGTTTCGTTTTTGCCTCATTTACATCTCCATTTGTTGCCTATTGCATTCGATGATTGGCTTTTGTGGCAATCCAATCTAACCAAGCTTTCTACTCATCTGAAATCGTATGCCTTACGTCCTTCATACATTGGTCACCTTATTGCTGTTCGTTTTATTGCTTACCCATTATTCAAAGAGTAATATGGGCACGATCAATACCGCATCAATATGCGGTATTGATTTTTTTTAAATTATCTAACCGATAAACGTAATGGGGGATTCGAGCCTTTCCCTCACGTCTTTATATATATAAATCTTCTGTACGTGTGTTAGTCATTGAACTCCTCCTAAACGGCTGGACCGATTTTGATAACATTTTTTGTATGTATTCCAGGGGGTTTGAGCATGGTTTAGATCAATACGGTCATCTAAATATTATGTTTTTAGCTAAATTATTTATTTAAATTCAAGTATATGGCTAATTTACAAAAGTTTACATTTGAAACGTGGGACAGGACAAGTCTACCCGACATCGACATTTGACAGGTTTGTGACAGCAAACATTCCATATCAAAGATAAAGTCAAACAACTCCTGTTATACTTGTTCAGCGTTGCCCAAATGGTGTCAAATACTAAAATATAGCTATACTAGCTTTCCGCCCGCGGCTTCGCCAGCGTTATATTCGAATTTCCACAGGAAGGATATGTTTTAACAATACTGCCATACAACTTTCACCCCCTCCTTTCAACCTTTTACAACCCTTTTCTGCTTTAAAAGGTAGCCTCTGTCTTTCTCAGCCTCTAGACTATCTGTGCACCAAAGAGCTATGGCAGATTTTTATTCACTATTTTTGAAAGCGTCTTAAGAACTCACAGCAACCAATGATTATAAAATATTCATAAACTATTTTTGATGATTTTAGCACATTTAGGTAAGGCCAGGTTAAAAAGTAATTAATTAAAAGTAGCTATTTTACTTTTCCGGCATAACAATATTTTAGTACAAGGTTGCCAGACTAAATAATAATTTTTTGCAATATTAAAATCATGAATGTTTGCTGTAAAATATGAGGCTTAAATTGTTTACGATTATAGCTAATGTAATTTTTGGTTTAGTGTATTTATGTTTATACAGATTTTAAATTATTTCAATGAAATTCAGTATTAAAAACCTTTTTTGGCAATTAACATGAAAATGGGCGCTGGCTTAGAGACTCTTATCCAGAGCTATCAAAAAAATACAACGTTTGACATTTCGTTTTTATTGTTCATCACTCACACAGATTAGTATATCACTCAGCTCCACAGACTAGTAAGTAACCAAGTTCTCAGCTCCCTTGCGCCAACGCTCGAGTGTGTTCTGTGTGTTTTCGCTGCAATTCCCCCGTTTTTTTTATAATTTTTGACCCGGACTGTCTAAGGACTCTTGTTTACGCCACTAATAATACGACTCGGACTGTGATATTGCTTTTGTGACTGGGTGTGCTTAAAGAATCTGATTTTGGCCTGTTTCTTGGATATTGTTGTTTATAAGGTTCTGAAGCCAAAAAGAGTGGTCGCGGTCGTAGCCACGGCAGATCCTCTGTGAGCACACGCATTTTGTGTGTTAATTGTAACATATGTATTAATACACTAAATCTGTTGCGTTTTTGTTGTTGTTGCGCAAAATAATATGGTTAATAAAGGCATAACCTATAATATAAACTTCTATGCAAAATTGCTCAAAACCTGGGCTCCTAAAATTACGATTTTATTTTCTTATTAATTAGCAATGCATGCTCTTTTAAACAAAGTATATTTGATTCATAGACGCTTACTTTATTTTTGAATAAAATGATGTATGGGAAGCTGCCATAGCTCTTTCATTTAAATCGGTTCAGTAGTTTTAACAATATTTCCATACAACCAATAATCCTCCTTTCAACCTTTTACAACCCTTTACAACCTTTTTTGCATGAAAAAGTAGCCTATGTCCTTTCTCAGGCTCCAGACTATCTGTGTACCAAATTTCATTTAAATCGGTTCAGTAGTTTTAACAATATTTCCATACAACCAATAATCCCTCCTTTCAACCTTTTACAACCCTTTACAACCTTTTTTGCATGAAAAAGTAGCCTATGTCCTTTCTCAGGCTCCAGACTATCTGTGTACCAAATTTCATTTAAATCGATTCAGTAGTTTTGGTGTGAAAGCGGAACAGACAGACAGACAGACAGAGTTACTTTCGCATTTATAATATTAGTATGTATGTATGTATAGTATGGCACAAAACAATGAGCTTTTCCACAAATACTATTTTCACAGTACTTTTGATTAAAATTTCACCGTCTTCAATTTTCACAGATGACACTCCAGTTTTATTTATTTGAGTTCATTAAAATGACGATAACTTTTTTTTTAATGAACCTATTTTGATGAAACAAAGTTTAGATATTATTCTGAGTTAAAACAAAGCAAATAGTGAAAGTTTCAAGCAAATCGGTTCAGTACTTTCGGAGATAAACGTGAACATACATACAGACAGACAAACAAAAAAATTCCAAAAAAATTTTTTTGCTTTCTAATAATCTATTTAAGTGCCCCTCTATCCATTTCAGTCAAAAATACTAAATGTACAGACAAAATATTTTTACTGTCTTATTATATGTATAGATAATGCTTTCAAACCATTATTTCTATGTGCTTTTGTGTCAATATATTTATGAAAATTTAATATTATGTTTATAAGAACTACGATACATTTAATACAAATTTTCAAATTCATCATTTAAACACGAGAAATAAAAATAAGCTTGCCGTTCCAACTTATGTTGCAACATATGTTCATACATGCTTCAAAAAACTAGAGGTTTATTCTTAGGGAAATGTGTAACTGTTTATAAACACACTTCCAGAAAATATTACTGCTTTACCGTTTCATAAATTTCAAGCACATTGTTGCGGACTGGCAGTTTATTTAAAGTTTATATGTAATTTGTCTATGTATTTTTGCTTTTTATAATAGTTATTGTTTTGTTATGTCATTGTCATTATTATAGTTGCCCAATACAAACGTACTCTTTTAAAAAAGTGTTTTATTTAATAATATAAAAGTACGTCGGCAACAGTTTGGTGTCAGAAGTGACCGTAAAAAAGTATCCGCGCGATTATAAAATTTTCGCGTCCCGTTGTGATGATATTGCGATCAAGAAAAGTAGCTATGGATCAAGAGGCACCGCCGATGGCTCAACCCGCAACCTCTGCCCTCAGCGCGGAGCAGCGCGAGGAGCGCTCATACCAAGCGCCCCTACAAGCGCCACCAATTTCTCCGCAGGATACGTTCGCGAGACCATCACCTTTAGTTACCTCCCACAGCTCTAGAATTACGCATAGATCACATGCATCTAAGTCAACCGTTCTCGCACAGCAGCTCTCTCTTAAGGTACAGCACGCTAGGCGAATCGCTGAGCTAGAAGCTGCGCGTGAACAGGCTGAGCTAACCCGTCGTGCAGCCGACCGTGAACTCAATATTGCCGAGTTGGAACTGCAGGCTGACCTGGCCGCAGCTGAAGCTGCATCCAGTTTGCATTCTAGCCGCTCAACGCGAGCAAAGGTAGAGTCGTGGCTCGATTGCAATGACCACAATATTAATATTAATTTACGTTCGCAGGTGAATGATTGTCAGTTGGGAAGCGTCGCTACCCCAGAGCGTGCGGCCGGGAGTAGCAAGCGCCGGTTGCCGTATGTGAACGTACACCAACACGCTTTCAAAAGCTTAAGTACACAAAAAACACAAAATTGTATAAAAAATAAAGATTTATTAGATAATCAGGTACCACAACCACAAAGTGACATGAAGGTCCTCGCCGAGACGATTTCCGGCCTTGCCGCAGCAGCCCAGGGTAAGTTCGTTACCTGCTTTTAATGGCCGCGTACAAGATTGGCTGTTTTTTTTTCTAATATTTAGTCAGATGAAAAGCAGACACTATTTCCACGAAAATATGGCAAGGTTGAACTTGGCTCTTAGTGGTGCAGCCCGCGAAGCCGTGTCCGGGCTTCTCGTGTCTGATTGTGATCCAGAGGATGTGCTCGCGACGTTAGAGCTGCGGTTCGGACGCCCGGAGCTCATAGTACTTCAAGAAGTAGCCTCCATTCGGTCGCTTCCCAAGTTGTCAGTTGAAGCGGCAAAAGATATTAATTTATTTGCGGCACGGGTTCGAAACTGCGTAGCAACTATCAAGCTACTCAATTTCGACAGTTATTTATATTCACCAGATATTTTTAATTCAATTTTAATGAAGTTTAATCCACTATTGCGAGCGCGCTGGTTGGATTATGCTAGTAGTCATGACGGCCAAAAGTACAAGTTAGATTTAATATCAGATTTTTTAGTACGTGAAGCCGATCTTCAAATTCAATACGGTCTTATTTCCGAAAATTCAATATCGCATTCATATTCGTTTGACAAAAATATTTTCGTCAGAATGATAGAAATAATTATAATGACAGGTTAAAAAATAAAGGTGACATTATTCATACCATCAATGAGAACGACTGTCAATATGCAACCTCTTTCGACAAAAATATTCCGAATTCTCGAAAATCTAAGATTTATTGTGAGTATTGTAAGGATTCTAGCCATAATATTATTGATTGCTCAAAATTTAGTAACCTTTCAATAGATCATAGATGGAGTTGGGCTTTCGAAAATAAGGTTTGTCGTCGTTGTCTCATTCATGGTGGTCATTCATATAGACGTTGCAAAGTGTCATGTTCTTATGAAAATTGCACATTAAAACATCACTCTTTGCTACACCGTGTCATGAATACTGATACAGTTTTGCCACATGTTGATACTTTGCCCTGTTCACCTTCGACCTCGAATGACAAAAATACTGTTAATAATAATAATATTTGCTCACAGAATACACGTCCTTTGCTAAAAATTGTTCCCGTAATATTATCTGGCCCGCAAGGTGATGTTTACACCTATGCATTATTGGACGACGGTAGCACGGCTACGTTAGTTGATTCTAGTATTACGAATTCTTTAGGAGCGAGAGGGCTAAAGTCAAACCTCACTGTGAACTGTATCAGTGGTCTATCTACCACCAGTGATGTTGAATTTGTAGACTTAAAAATTCGTGGTAAACATTGCACAGAAACTTACTCCTTACGAACGTCAGGTCTATTCCTAACTTAGGTGTGACTAAGCAAGCTGTTCGCGCAAATGACGTGAAACAGTATGATTATTTAGCAGATTTAGTTCAGTTTCTATGTTATGACGAAGTTCAACCTACTATAATTATTGGCGCTGACAACTGGCATCTTACGATTCCACGGAACATTCGAAAACGTAGTTCGAATGAGCCTGTTGCTGTAGACACCGCCTTAGGTTGGGTTTTGTATGGGTTTACTTCGAGTAGAACGGTTTCTGTGTTATTTATTGATTATTCTTATACTTCAATTTCTGAGCAGAACGAGTCCGAAACGTCGCTCGAGACGCTTATTAAAGAAAATTACAAGCTCGATTCTATTGGCATAATTAAAAAGGATTACCGAAATACTGAAGATGAGCGTGCCATAAATATTTTAGATACAACTTCCCGTCGCTTGCCTTCTGGCAGATATGAGACCGGTCTACTCTGGAAGCCTGAAATTCTTAATGTTACCGATAGTTACAATTTAGCTTTATCTCGATTAATTAATCTTGAAAAGAAGTTTAAGAAGGACCCCAAATATGCTAAATCGTACCGAGAAAACATTCAAGCTACTTTAGATAGGGGCTACGCTGAGCTTATTGCTGGGTCGGATCGATATCTAAACATAAAATGGTATCTTCCACATTTTGGTGTTATCCATCCGACTAAGCGTAAGCTCCGCGTAGTCCATGATGCCGCAGCTTGTGTGAGCGGTGTTAGTTTGAACAGTCTACTCTTATCTGGTCCAGATTTCCTTCAGCCTCTTGTTTCGATTTTAATGAGATTTAGGGAAGGCCTTATTGCCGCGCGCTTTGCATCATTCATATTGGAAAGTCACAGATATAAAGTCCATCATACATTTTTTTGGTCAGATAGTCTGACTGTCTTGCGATGGCTGCGTAGCGACGCTCGTACTTTTAAAGCTTTTGTCGCACACCGTGTTAGTGAGATTTTGGACATTACCGACGTAGCGTCATGGAGATATGTACCATCCAGTGAAAATGTGGCCGATGTCGCTACGCGTCCAAATGCAAAATTTCATTTATGTAGTAGATGGTACGCTGGTCCACCTTTTTTAACTTTACCTCAGAGAGATTGGCCAGTTGAACCATCCTCCGCTCCACCATCGGTTCTGGACGAACTCAAAAATGTCATCCCTTGTGCAGAATCGATTGGTTTAACGTCTCTTACTCCGCTCGAACTACCTTCTCCGGTAGTTGCGGAACATTCGCATTTCAGCGAGTGGATTCGTCTTGTCCGCGCTACAGCTCGCGTTTAAAATGTTTTGAAAAATTTAGATATATTTTACTTAAAATTCGTTTTCGTGCAAATCATATTTCTAAGCAGAGATTGCATCCTAACGACATTCCAACAATTGACCGCTTAAATCATTTAGATGCGTTGACAGCTGAAGATATAACTTTTGCTGAGTTGCAACTTTTGCTTAGCTCACAATTAGACTGTTTTAGGAGTGAGATAATTTCGCTCTTAAAATTTCAACAATTAAATAAAAGCAGTCGCTTAGCAAAATTTGATTTAATTGTAGATTCACATAAATGTCTTAGAATATCGAGTCGTATAACGGCAGCCCGAGGTACTCCACCACTCGATTATTTGCACCCGTTAGTATTAGACGGCAAACACCATATTGTACAGCTCCTTATAGCCCACTATCACCGCAAATTTATGCATGGTTATAACGAAGCCATCGTCAACGAGCTACAGCAGCGGTATCATATTATTCATTTACGCACGACAGTAAAGTCCATCTCAAAGACTTGTGCATCTTGTCGTCGCAGAAAGGCTTTACCGTTCTCACTTCGAGTTGGTGATCTACCAGAAGATCGGATTACACCCTGTCGACCGTTTTCGAAAGTAGGCCTAGATTATTTCGGTCCTATAAACGTCACAATGGTCGGAGAACTGAAAAACGATATGTGGCCTTATTTACTTGCCTGGTCGTTCGAGCAGTCCATTTGGAGATTGTTTATTCTTTAACTACGGACTCCGCTATTATGGCAATTCGACGCTTCATAGCTCGGCGTGGGTGTCCTGAGAAAATCTACTCGGATAACGGAACTGCGTTCGTCGGAGCGTCCCGTTTGTTACCAGAAGTATTTGATTTTTCGAGCTCCAACAAAATTACCTGGATTTTTATACCCCCCGTTGCACCTTTCATGGGCGGATGTTGGGAGCGCCTCGTTCGCAGCATAAAGACGGCACTCGCAGCGACGCTGAAGACGAGATCTCCAAAGGAGGAGATTTTATTCACACTCCTTTACGAAGCCGAGGCAGTAGTGAACAGCCGGCCACTTACACACGTTCCGGTAGATGTCGAGTCCGAAGCAGCCCTCACTCCCTTCCATTTTATAATGGGAACGTCATCCAACGGTCCTCTTCTCCGTCCTCTAGAAGATCGTGATTTGATCGGCAGACGCGATTGGAAGAAAGGCCTTCGATTGGCTGACCATTTCTGGCAGAGGTGGTTGAAAGAATATTTGCCCATTTTACGCCCAAGACCAGCGAGCGGATCCATGATTCAGCCATCGGAGGGAGATGTAGTGATAGTGGTGGATGGGTCATTGCCTAGATCATGTTGGCCTTTGGGCAAAATACTAAAAGTTTGGCCCGGGAAAGACGGAGTTGTTAGAGTGGTGGAGGTCCTAACCAAAGGGGGGATTTTAAAACGGCCAGCTAAAATGGTTGTGCCTTTAGTAAGCCAGTCCAACCTTAAATTTTTCGTTACACTGGGGGGCAGGCTGTTGCGGACTGGCAGTTTATTTAAAGTTTATATGTAATTTGTCTATGTTTTTTTTGCTTTTTATAATAGTTATTGTTTTGTTATGTCATTGTCATTATTTTAGTTGCTCAATACAAACGTACTCTTTTAAAAAAGTGTTTTTATTTAATAATATAAAAGTACGTCGGCAACACAATATAAAAATACTCTAATGAAAAAAGAGTTATACAAAGTCAATGACTTCTTGAATGATAAAAATGCTTGGATGTAATTTTCACGATATTTTAATTTCCTGAATAATTAAAACATGCTTGGATGTAAAATTTTGCGATATATTATTAAATGATATTTTGACCGGACATATTACATATCAGATTTGTTTAATGCGATATGACTCTTGTGACGGAAATATATACTCGTATTTGTTAGTTGTTTAATTTGTATCGGAGTTTGGGTTCAGACTGTGTATCTGAAGCCGGCTTCCAACTGACGACTCTGTAATGATACAGGGAGAAAAAAAATTGCCCTTGGTTGCTGGTTTTCTTGCTGGTTCTTTCCAGTACAAAGTCTCCCGCCGTAGACTTGTGGACCAATGGCGTAGCATCTTTGACATTCAAAAGTGATTGTAAAATCCTATTTGAAGAATAAATTTTTGATTTTGATTTTTTTGCATATAGTTGTATTAATTTAAATTTAATGTTGCTATGTGCCTTTTTACTATTCTAAAAATAGTTTTATGTCCTTTCGTTAGGTTATTTACGTGTAGATTTTATCCGGATCATGATTGATCTGCTGTCAATAAATCTTATTATCTCTACGTATCATCGAATGAAATTCGACACTTGTATGGTAAAAACTGTTTTTTGGAGACACATAAAAATTACTTCATAATTATTAACTAGTTCTAAACACGCCCAAACCATTTAGATATTTAAATCTTGGATATTGTAATAGCGACGAACGAAGAAGTACGAAAGATCACAACAATATTTTGCCGTTCATAAATCCATCGTAATAAACTTGAATTTATTTTCACAGTGCAATTTTTGATTACTCTTGATTTCCACAGTTTCTTTACTTAAATTTAAAAAATAATATCTAAAATAGTGTCTACTTTTACGTCAAAATTATGGCTTTCTCAAAACCGAAATTCGTTGCCTTCAAAGTGAGTTTTATGTCTACAGAAATATATAGAAAAGAATCCTAAAGTTTCCTTCCATATTTATAGGAAACATTAGTATAGAAACAGCAAAATTATAAAAAATCTACTAAGCGGCAACTTCATAAGCATGGAGAATCCGACTAAAAATATTTGCATATAAAATATTGTCCAGACGAGAACTAGCACTGTCAAAAAGTTATCAGATTTCATGTAGAGCCAAGCTTATAACTCTACACGCCTTAATTATACTAAGCCTGCCTTCACAAACTCTACAACTTAGTCAAAATATGTGACTTGTTCATTTCGCTATGTACAAATGGGCGTAAGGTTAAAATTGATCACCTGTTCATTACTTTTCTCCTATTCTATACTTCTTATAGTGACGAAATACGTCGCATATTTTGGCTTAGTTGTAGAATTTGTAGAAGTTAGGCCTTGTCATTTGTGGAGGAGATCGGGGGAGGTATTGTAGCCTCCCCCGAGGAGGGCTCCCCTGTATCGGCAGGGGAGCGGAGACTGGGGGTTCCCGGAACTCGTTTGGCGTTCCCAGGCGCTCCCTACATGCCCAAGGAAGGACATCCCTGAGGTTTTTAGTGGGTAGGCCTCCCACTTCTGGGGAGGAGAGCTCCACATAACCACCGTCTCGCCACAGCCGGGGAATACTTCCGTGGTAGACTACGTAACATGCACGATTGAAGTATTACCTCAGCTCTGGACTTAAATGCGCCAACTCCGGCACCTTACACCAGTGCCGCTGCGGCGTTGCAGCCACGAACATTTGCACGAAGTACACAAACGCGAAGAAGAAACCGAAGGGCATCATGGCTGCGAACAGCAGTCGCTGGTAGCGGCCCATGTCGCCGACGTGCGCGAGCACCGTCGCCAGCGGATCCAGCTCCTCGCCATCTTGCTTCTGATCTTCTTTTGTTTCCTGGAGGCAAATAAGTCGTCTATCTATCATGTCACCATAGAACTAGGATGATATATATTCAAAAGCAAATCAAACTCGTAGAACTTATTGAAATAGTCTGTTCAGCTCGATAGCTTAATGTGATATATTAACAAACAAGTAGACTTTCTAGCTAATGGGGTGTGGTAAGAGTTGCCTATAATACATGTGACCCAAATGCAAATCAAGTGCATGCAAATCAAGTGACCCATCTTTATAACATTGTAAATAAAAAACTGTATATTTACGGTAAATCTAACATTGAGTGTAAGAAATCCCTAACATCTTGGCTTAAAACTTTGAATTATGATGATACTGAAATGCTTATTTCTCGGGCTGTGTAGTCTCGGTTTCGGATTTGACTGAATGATATATAAATATAACATATAAATATAACTGAATGATAATTATTCGCTTTATTTATTGTATTTGTTTATACTATTATATATTATATAATATTCTATTATATCTAACTATCTAACTTTTATATATTATATATATGTCACGTATTTGTGTAACACTATTTGTAGGACATTGCTGTGTTGTCCCTCTATTTAGTATTGTTCTAGTGTCAAATTAATTATAATTATAATTAAATATGTATGTTATTGGAAGAGTTGGGCCTTCTGGTACAGGTAATATTCTACTTAAAAGAAGGTCCCAAAAATGTTATGTTATACACTAGCTGTAATGTAAGTAAATAAATATTTTAATTTTAATTTAATTTTTAATGTGGTTACAGGTATTTCCACAAAAACCATATTGTAAATTGCCACCATGTGACAAAGTTGTAAAGTCAAATTACCCATTCATTTCTCTACCGATCTATCCTTCACATCAGAACACAGCAATACGAGCACTGCTATTTTACGGCAGAAACAGTTAAGATGGAGATACCACATAGCCCCTTGGTGAGCACTCATAGATATCAAATTAACAAACTTATGTGATCACTAAACAATTTTATAGCTTTTATTTATCTTTATCATCAATTTTGATGTAAGTTAAAGTATTGTGCAAATTACATTTACAAAGTATAAGTTTGTGGCATTTAAAGATGATACAACAGTGGCGTTTACTGGAAATACTTGGGAATAAGTTTTTTAAACTGTATCTAAATAATAATCAGCTACTTTTAGTAACAAAATAATGCTTTGATGCTTAATGTTTTCACAACGAAACAATTAACCCATCTCAAACCATTAATTTGTTTCGCTACTGCTCTTAATATATCTGCAAATAGTATAAATTACAATTGTAGAAAATTTTGCAGAGGTTCTACCATTAAATATTAGGTGTGAATCTACATAATAAGCTCTTTTATTTCTTTTATTAAACTTTTACCAAGCGGAATCCGTAAACTTTACTACTTTTTAATAGCAACGACACGTTGCAGAATCTACAAAATTCATAAAACTGTATATTTTGATAATACTAATTACTAATAAGTCAATGCATATTATCCCAAGGAGGAGGCTTAAAACATCAATTTATTAAAGTTGGGGCGAGCGTACTTAGAAAGTTGTATTAGAGGCGGTCTTGGGTGAAGCTTTCTGTTTTCAAATGAAAGAACTTTATGACTACTGCAAAGTACTTAGGGGACATCCATAAATTTCGTCACACAAATTTTGTATTTTTTCGCCCCTCCCCCCGTCCTCGTCACAGCTAGTCACATTTGTGAGACTCCCCCCCCCCTAGTGTGACGTCACATATTTTGTAAATTTACATTTAGAAATTATTGAATGTTAAAAGCGGTTTCGAAATCAGTTTTGTTTTATTTCCATTTTAATATAATTTACAAGTAACAAAACAATAAACGATTACTTATATTAAATAAGTATATGGTCATTTCATGATTTATATATTATATTTTTCAAAATCACCTACTATAATCAATTAGAAAAATAGTGCCTTTCGGGAGTACCCCTATTAATAGATAGAAGAAGACAGTATGTATTCATTTATTTATTTATGAAAATGCACAGATTTTACAATAAAAATTAATATTTACAGCACTTTTCATATTAATAGTAATAATTTAAAGTTTGTGTTTTTACAGTTAGCTTATAAAAGATTTTGAAATGTGATGTCACGAAATTTAAGACCTTTCCCACCCCTTGTCACACAATGTCACACTTCGTCAACCCCCTCCCTCCCCTTACCGTGTGACGTAATTTATGGATGGCCCCTTACGATACATCGTCTTCACATTGCTCTGAACTTTCTGATGTGCATTAATCCGCAGAAATCCGCCTATAACTAATTTCCTTGACGCGTGAATAGAGTCCGTCGTTGTTATATTACTTGATTGAATTCCTTCATTTTGACATTTTATATATATTTTTGTAGTTATATAAGTGATTAATAAAAGATATAGGCTGTTAGCAATTCACTTAAAAACTGATATAACATTAAGACGATTTCGACTCTATTGGACTAAGCTATATAGAGACTCGTACTTACGTCAAAACTGAATGCTTAGTTAATTTAAGCAAATATTATTGTTTTAGGTTCATAAACCCACTTATTTGCTGTGTATGAATCAGGAAACATTAAGACTTATTATAATATAATAAATCACTGAATTGTTGAGTCAGCAACACGCCGAACTTTACATTGCGCTGCTAAAACCGCTGCTATTACGAGGGAAATTAGAGCTGTCGCAAGGTTAACGCGTAAAGCCTAACTCGTTGCTACGAGTATGTCTATCGCGGTAAAGTAAACCGTAAACCGATTCAGAAGATTTGGCGTTTATTTATTAAGATACAAAATTGAGTTGCGCATGATTCTGGTCCCTGATTCGTTCCTGCCTAAAGGTTGATTCCCATAACTTAAAGATTAGAGCGCGACAAGGATTTGACACACAACGATTCACGACACAACGTATTACAACGATTTCGTTAATTTAATAAGTGTTTTATTGATTGTTTGTCAATATTCCTGTGTATATTTTCCATTTTAGCGATCAATAATTTATCTGTACAATATTTCAATTATCAATTCATGTATGTACAGGCTGATTCACAGTAAAATACGCAAATAACGGATACATAATTTTTATCAAAATATCATTGCATTGACTCGAAACTGACTTGTATTAAGAGGCCTATTACAATTCTTCATTCTGCGAGATTAGGTATTTCGAAGCGTCCCGACAACTCATTGAAGGTCACACGTCCAAAATACTGTGTTGACGCTACGACTAAGTGATTTTGATACTTTTCCCAAAATTTTTATATTTATATTTTTATGGAATAACTCGTTATTACTATATATATCGTATATGAAGAAACACATTATATGAAGATGATATTATAAATCGGACAGATGATGATATTGTTAAAAATAATGTTTATTAAATAGTACCTAGTATGTTATTTGTGTGTGTGTAGAGAGGTCCTTAGTAATAAAAGTTAAATAATATGAATGTAATTTAATAATATTATAATATGCATAATGTCAATCTAATGATCCTAACCAAATTCAAATTTAATTATAATGTAATAATGTATTTGCATGCAATAGGAATAGGGAATTAATTTATTGTAATTAAGTGTAAACTTGACTTTATTATTATATACCATGTGACAAATTTTAATGACAAATTGTGATCAAAATTTTAATTGTAGTGTAATTTTATTATTATTATTTTTTTATTGTTGAATGTAGTGTTGTAATGTGAAAAATTGTATTTTACTAAGGATTAAATGAGGCTTTATTATTATTATAGTATGTTATTTAGCAAAAGACGGTTTTAGTTTTAAATTAAAAATAGGTCAGATTAGAAAAAAACTAGTTACCAATTATATAGGAGTATAAATCATCATAAAACAGAATCACCTATTTGCCGAATTTCCATCAAATCGATCCAATGGTTTTGGTGTAAAAAGGTTTAGAAATAATAGATAAAAATAATATATAGAAATGAATAACTTTAGAAAAAATATGAAATTAAAAAAAAAAATAGTTTAAATAACGCAAAAAATAATTTTAGTTACGTGATCAAAACTGATAATCGCGCTATACACTGACGATCAATGGTACGATCACTGGATTTGATCGATGTTGGCGCGAAGAAATTTGACATAGGTCCGACTCTGAGGAGCGCTCAAGCTCTCATGAATTCAGATGGCTATTTTTTTTTTAGTTCCTCTGGAGAGGAGGCTGAGAATCCTCATGGATACCAACGCAACAGGCAAGCGGGGATGCGGTGATTATGTCGGACTCCTGGTACTTCGGACGGCTTGTGCATCGCATTTTGTAGTAATTTTACAGTATGATTTATCGTTTTTATTAAAATAAAATAATAAATTCATGGTAAAAAAATATAACATATTTATTCCTCATAAAGTGACATTTATTCTGGTATAAATTTTATTAATAAATACTATTGTAGATAGAATATATTCACAGTCAACTTAAAGCGATTTCGTAATTTCATTTCGAATAAGATTTTTTTTCTATATGAAATCAATAATATATCAAAATTCCGAGGCCGCTACGAGCTATATGACTATACAAGAGATAAAATTATCATTTTTTAATTTCATTTATGTAGAGCAGTAGTTCAATCCAGGAGCTCAAAAAAGTGCCTTCGTGTATTTTATGAAAATCTTTCTACAATTTTGGGTTTTGTTAAAAAGTTAAGCAAAATTTACAAAAAGCGAGGCCGCTACGAAAAATGTCAAAATCAAAAATGTCATTTTACGCAAAAATCGCGTTCGAGATATAGTATGGCTCTTAACAAGAGATTTTTATTACTATTTTTAATAATAGCAGTTATTCGAGGGAAGTTAGTTTACAATATTTATAATCTTTACATATATGTACACAAAATCGATTTACAAAGTCGATATTTATATTAATTCATGGTTAAATTACTAAATTATAACTTTATTTGAATGGTTATTTTAGTTATTGTCATATTATTTTGGTATTTTACGCGATTCTATCATTTACACGCCATGCAATCAATGTAAGAGTGATAACGCTTCTTATTATTACAAATTATGAAATAACCGTACAATAACAAATTGTGCTTGACTGTTTATGACAAACGATACCTAACCTTTATATTGAAGTTTATTTAGCTGAATAATTAGTGATTAAAATATTTTACGAATTTTTAACTAAGTATACATACTTGGTTAAAAATTCGTGTTATATAAATAGTGTTTTTGAATTTTTGGGTCTACTTTTACAAATGTTGAATTTGCAATATGAAGATTTATAGAAATTTGTAAAGAATATAAGGAAATAATGAATGTAGTTTTACCCTAGATAAACGTAGTTGGACTATGTACGTGATATCCCTAATACTGAAGGAAGATCTGGAGACCTATTTTTAGAAACAAGTAGGTAACTAACGAGCGTGCTTGAAAGTATTGGTGAAAATCGTAATAAATGGAAAACTGTGATCTCTGCCTACTCCTACGGGAAAGAGACGAGAGTACATATATGTATGTATGTATGTACTTTTGCAAATCATCAAATGTTCTCTCTTGTAGAGATACAAAGAAGTGCAAAAAAGTTCAGATATACATACCAAGATACCGTCGAAAGAAGTACATTAAGCTTCGATAACTTTGACGCCCCTTTATAACAAAACTTTTCTACTGTGTTTGAACGTAACGATCTTCACTTCAATTAAGTTAAAAACGATTTAAGTAACAAAATCTATAAACAAATACATATACTGAACAATAATCTATTTAATAAATCTAAATAAAAATGTATATATATTAAATATACATTATTGATAATGAAGCTTTCGATGCACGGGACGCAAACATACTGTTTATTTTATTATATGTATATAGCAACCACAATTAATACCTACGTAAAATTGAATACACTTCACAATAAAACATGGGAAACTAACGAACCTTGCACGACTTCATCTCAATATTATCCTTTTGTTTCATAATGTGTGCGTTCGGAAATTGGTGCGCGTTCGACAGCCGCGCGCGTCGGGCATCGGGCACGGCCGAATATCGAGTGACGCCGTTATCTACTCACTATCTGGGTACTTCACTTATATAATTTGGCAGTGAGCTTCCGATAAAAAATGGTTAAGCACTGGATATAAAGAGATTTCTAGATGGAGAGTAACTGTAGATTTTAATGTAAATATTACGGGGTTAGAGAGAAGAATCGTTGTAGGGGGCCATCCATAAATTACGTCACACGGTAAGGGGAGGGAGGGGGTTGACGAAGTGTGACATTGTGTGACAAGGGGTGGGAGAGGTCTTAAATTTCGTGACGTCACATTACAAAATCTTCTATAAGCTAACTGTAAAAACACAAACTTTAAATGATTACTATTAATATGAAAAGTGCTGTAAATATTAATTTTTATTGTAAAGTTTGTACATTTTCATAAATAAATAAATGAATACATACTGTCTTCTTCTATCTATTAATAGGGGTACTCCCGAAAGGTACTATTTTTCTAAATGATTATAGTAGGTGATTTTGAAAAATATAATATTATGTAAATCATGAGATGACCATATACTTATTTAATATAAGTAATCGTTTATTGTTTTGTTACTTGTAAATTATATTAAAATGGAAATAAAACTGATTTCGAAACCGCTTTTAACATTCAATAATTTCTAAATGTAAATTTACAAAATATGTGGTCACACTAGGGGGGGGGAGTCTCACAAATGTGACTAGCTGTGACGAGGACGGGGAGGGGCGAAAAAACACAAAATTTGTGTGACGTAATTTATGGATGTACGATAGTGACGATTATGTTTTTTTTAAAACGTCGCCTTAGGGTTGGATTTTTAACCTGTGTCGTGAGTGCAGTCACAAACATAGCCAGACAGGAACAAATTTTTGTAAGTCATACAAAGTATCTGTTCGATGAGTGAATTGAACCCGCGACCCGTTCGTAGTAGTCGATCTCTCGACCGCTACGCTAGATGTGACGTCGGTTTTATTTGGAAATACATAGTGTGAAAAGATGAAACTACAAAAATCGGAATTCTTCGATAACTTGAACACGTGAATACACTGACGAA
This sequence comes from Scirpophaga incertulas, assembly GCA_036419045.1. Lineage (NCBI taxonomy): Eukaryota > Metazoa > Arthropoda > Insecta > Lepidoptera > Crambidae > Scirpophaga > Scirpophaga incertulas. The sequence goes on from CM071633.1 coordinate 5,503,217, forward strand.
TGAAATTTATAAGACAAATTCCGATGGGCAAGCCTGTTACTAAACAAATAAATAAATATTTCTTACACTTACAATTATGGGATCTGTGGTAACGGATAGACGTACATATATTATACATACATAAATATTATTGACAGAAATATATATTAACAACTATGTCTAAAGCACAAATACTCGTATTCATCACACAAATATCGACCTCTACTGGGACTCAAACCCGGGAAATCAGAGATGGTGACACTTTGAAACCGTTGTATCAACCACTCAGCTACGGATGTCGCCAAGTTAGGAATGACGTAGCTGAAACCTGGACCAAATAGGAGATATTAAAATTTTTCAAGATATTTATTCCTTGTAGCCTGGTCTCCGGGTAGCTGGGTCCTGTTGCTGGGTTCCGGTTTGAAGGAGGAAAGATAGGCAGTGAAATTAACCTGGTTTTATATTATATCATAAGTTGGACACACAGTGTAGTTTTTGTGGGGGATCCAGATCCAGATCTGCTGTGAGTCTCACAGGAACCGCATGCACTTACCATTAAAACAGTATGTTTTATCTGAATTAAAAAATAAACTATTACTAAAATAATGATAATAACTGAAAGTAAACTATAAAAATTAAAAGTAAAAAAAAAAATATACAAGCTTTTACTTACTTATAGAATACTTTTAACGAAAAGCTTTTATATGTAAAAGTTAATTTTGTTCTTTTTAACGCATTTAATAAAAGCTTGTATTAAATTTTTTTTTTACTTTTAATTTATTTTCCGACAAAAAAACCAAGCTTAGCAAACTCTTTCCCATATTGTAGGGGTGTATTATAAATAATTGGTCCGCCATCTTGGGAAAGTCCGCCATATTGGATTAAGGGTGACGTCACATTATTTATCGAGGTGTTCTTTGCAAGCCCTTTCATTTGAAACCCATATTGTAGGGGTGCATTAAAAATAATTGATCCGCCATCTTAGTAATGCCGCCATGTTGGATTTAGAATGACGTCATGACACATAACCATGCATTGTCATCCGACTTACACGTGCATGCAAAATTTCAGCTCAATCGGAGACCGGGAAGTGGGTCAAATTAAGATTCCAAGATTTTCTTACATAGTTACAAGTGAAGCTAATATAAAAGCTTGTAATATAAGCTTGTAGAAAGGTCCACAAAAATTCATATGACCATCTGCTGTATTAAACCGATTGCTTATTTATAGAGTTCCAACGCCCAACTGTGGGACGTACATGGGTTGAAGTGAATGATGCAATAGCTGCCATTGTAGTGAAACTTTGAAACTTTGGCAATCAAACTTAGTTCAGCGGCGTACGCAGTAAAAAAGATTAGACTTTTAACTAATGTTGAAACGGCAAGAATTGTTTATTTCAGCTACTTTCATAGTGTTATGTCCTATGGACTGCTGCTATGGGGATCAGCGGCTAACATTGAAAGTATTTTCCTTTTACAAAAAAGAGCGATTCGTGCTATTTACTGTTTACGGGCTAGAGAATCCCTAAAAGAATTGTTCAAAGAAATTAATATTTTAACTTTAGCTAGTCAATATATATATGATAATTTAGTTTTTGTATATAGAAACTATAATAAATTCAATAAAAACAGTGATCTACATAATGTGAATACTAGAAACAAAAATAAACTTGCCGTTCCAATGTTCAGACTCCATAAAACTAGCTGTTCGTTCTTGGGGAAATGTATATCTATGTTTAACAAGCTTCCGCAAAGTGTCATTGATTTGCCTTTATATAAATTTAAAATCCATATCAAAAATACACTCATGAGTAAAGGTTATTATAAAGTAAGTGACTATCTAAATGATCACAGTATTTGGGAATAGGGACACTATTCATAGGTTCACTATTCACTATTCATGTTTGGTAACAACATTATTTATAATATTGTATTATTTTATATGTGTATGTAAACATACATACGACTGTAATCGTATTAGGTATGATTGTATCTTATACTATATTGTATTTTTATATTATATTATTATAATTATTAACATTGAAAAGAGGAGATAAAAAATAGACCTTCAGAGTTTCTTGCCTGTTCTTCTCGAGAAGGCTCTCCCAATTTCCGAACAGGTGTCGAGTCAATATATTTTTTCTTTTTTTTTTTTTCCTTATTCGTACGTACGGACAAGGTTTTTGTTTTTTTTTTTATTACTTAAGCTTTTTTTTGTTTTGTTTGTTGACGTCAATAAGTGCCTGTAAAGGTCTATGTTGAATAAATATTATTTTGATTTTGATGTTAAAAGAAAACAACTTCAAAATTGAAAAATGAAAAACTAAAAAAAACAAAAAATGGTTAACTTAGCACAAAGTAATTCGAATTATGATTTACATGGAAAATAAACAATCATGTACTAAAAAGTAAGAAATAAGTTTATTAATTAAATATGAGTACTGTGGTTAACAGCTTAAGAATTTATTTAATTCCACCCGCGTCAGTTCAACCTACCTAAATCTTAAACTATAAACAATATTTACATGATATTTTTGTAATTTAAATGTAATTTAATCTAACAAAATTTAGCAATATACAACAAACCCTTAAAAAGGTTATATTAAAAATAGGAAATTAATAAAAGTAAATATTTGAAGCTCACACGTAATATTTTTGTACATTAGATTCATAGATTTAAATAGAAATATCATTTGAAAATTTGTATAATTTTTACCCTCAAAGGTAAAATAACAAAAGGGAATAGGGAAATATACTATCCAAAGTATAATCAGATAGGCAGTTAAATTTGCTAACGTAGCCTGTAGTGCTTATAGGGGTTGCAGATACCTATGCTGTAAATCTTGAAATCACGCTTATTAATAAAGGCGATCTAACCATTTACCATTACCAAATCAAACTAAATTTATTATTTAAATAGGATTTTCCAATCACTTTCAATCCAATCCAAGATGCTACGCCATTGGTTCACAAGTCTAAACGAAAACCGGCATGGGTTATTTTTTTTTCTCCCTGTATACAGAGTCGTCAGTTAGAAACTGGCCTCAGATAAATATTCTAAACCCAACTTCATTTACAAGTTCACATTATATCTATAAAAGCCATAGCTTCATTATGTTACTATAGTCAAAATATTTGGCGACAAAACTATCGAGTTATTAAAATTAAACCAAGCATTGTTATATCTTTTTTTAATTAGAGTATTTTTTTACAAATGATTTAAATCTGTGATAATAAGGCAAACGGGTAACACTTTGTGGAACTTTGTTGTAAAAGCCTATGCATTTCCCCACAAAAAACCTTCTAGTTTTTGTAGCTTGTACGTTGGAACGGCAAGCTTATTTTTAATATCTTGTAATTAATTTATGAATTTAAACATTTTTATCAAAATAGCTATAAGGTCTATATACAAACTTATTTAAATTCGTCCTTCAGAGATTCCCTTGATTTTGAGATTGTTAATTTATACATAGTACGAACTGCGCTTTTTTGTAGTGTAAAAATACTTTCACAGCGGAATTAGTTTACGTATTCGTCAGATATAGTTATAAAAATATATATAAACCTACTAGCTTTCCGCCCGCGGCTTCGCCCGCGTTATATTCGAATTTCCCACAGGAAGGATATGTTTTCCGTCGGTAAAATTATCTTATTTCCTTCCTTGGGTCCTCAGGTTTTACGATTGGTATATACGGGGTGGTTACCCCGTATATACCAAACGTAAAACAACCCTTCAACCCTTTTCAACCTTTTACAGCCCTTTTCTGCTTTAAAAGGTAGCCTCTGTCCTGTCTCAGCTTCTAGACTATCTGTGTACCAAATTTCATTTAAATCGGTTCAGTAGTTTTAACAATATTTCCATACAACCTAGCATCCCTTCTATACCTTTCTATACCTTTTTATACTTATCTATACCTTTTTATACCTTTCTATACCTTTTACAACCCTTTACAACCTATTTTGTATAAAAAAGTAACTTATGTCCTTTCTCGGGCTTTAGACTATCTGTGTACCTAGATTCATTTAAATCGGTTCAGTAGTTTTAACAATATTTCTATACAACCTATTATCCCTCCATTCAACCTTTTACAACCCTTTACAATCTTTTTTGAATGAAAAAGTATGCCTATGTCCTTTCTCAGGCTCTAGACTATCTGTGTACCAAATTTCAATTAAATCGGTTCAGTAGTTTTGGCGTGAAAGCGGAACAGACAGACAGACAGACAGACAGAATTACTTTCGCATTTATAATATTAGTATGGATTGTATCGCGAAGAAATATATAAATCATGAATTTTATTCTCGTCTGGCGTTTATTTTAGTCATAGCTCTCGACAATGACGGCACGACTACACAGTGATTAAATAGTTAATTAAGTATTGTCCACGCTGTTTCACGGCGCAGTGACATATTGTTTCACATTGGCTGCACTTTAATTAACAAAGGAGCGTGACGCGGCATTTTATAAAATGTCCCGTGTGAATATATCTCTCATTCTGATCCCCGAACAAGTTTAACGATCGAAATAATTAGAATTATGAAAATATTAAGATAAAATATTTTTATTAATAATTTATTATTAGACATCTTTCTTCTAGCAATCTAAAACACATAATTAAATATAAAAAAATAAATTAAATAAACTATCGATAGAGTATATTCTAAGCTTAAAACTACTTAACGACTAAAAATTACTACATATAAAATATACAAATTTACAAAATAAAAACACTTCACCTCCAGTGCTGCCGTCAGGGATGGTGCCCAAAAGGCTGGCAGCATTTCCCCGTTGGATGGCGAGGCTAATACGTTGAAAATATTTATATTACATTTGCAAATATAATATTAATGCTATAATAATATTTATTGAAAGAAAATGTTGTTTGTATAAACAAACAAACGCAAAAACTACTAAACTCGTTACAAAATCTGCAATTTCATACATTAACCCCAAATATTAAATAGATAACGGTTGCATAAAAGATTACTGAAGTATATAGTTAGTTTTACAGCTTACGTATTTAGAATAGTTGCCATTGTGCATGTTAATACATAAGTTGCCATATTAATTCAACAGTTAAGATATAACAGGTTACATAAATATTAGTTTAAACAAATAACCTGACGTTAGTATGAGTTGAAATATCGGTCTTTATATCACAGGCTTTATGTACTCATTCATAATTTGTGTCGGAATAATGTCACGTGAAGTTATAAACGACAAGCCTCTAACAATTCCAAAGTTGGTCACGTCCGGACAAACTGTTCTTCAACTTCACAAAGGCTTCTTAACCGACTTTGATTTTATCATAACATACAACGTACATTGAATTCTTCGAACTCAGATTCTATAACTAACAGAGAATACCAACAAATGCGGAAAATTTGAAGACTGGGTATTCGACTGTGTTATCATATCAAGTATTTATTGAATTCCTGAACTAATATTTATTGCATGGAAAGACAAGTAATCTCTCAGACGACCAGGAGACCTATTTTTGAATTACGAATGCGATTTCGAAATCACCGCTGACTAAATAGTCAGCGGTGACTTTGAGGTCACGGATTCCTAAACATCCAATTTTTGAAAGTCGATCGCAGAGCTGCCAACACAGATAAAGTACACACATAAATGTAAGAGTTCGGTTCCACGCAGCATTATGGTTATTATATATATATATATATATATATATATATATATATATATATATATATATATATATATATGTGTGCTACATTCATATATGTATATTGTATATATAGACTGAAAAATCAAACAAAACACAGATAACATTTCCACAAGTATGACTTGATTACGAGTGGGTGAGGGCACTCGTAATGAAATCACACCTGTGACTAAGGTAGTCACATCAGTGATATTCAAAAATAACAATTATTGAAAATCGGTGATTATTAGTCACATCGGTGATTTCGAAGTCGCATTCGTAATTCAAAAATAGGTCTCCTGTACTGTGCCGTGAGTGGTTAGTACACCAGTTTCAAGGTGTCGCCTCTGAGGTCGAGTGCGTGATGAATGCGAGCATTTGTATAGCTTAGTCGTGGTTGTTATTATATATTTCTATCAAAAATATAAATATATGTATGTCTATCCGTTACCCTAGATACCATAACACAAGGCAGGTGAAGGCGGGCAAGCGCCCGCCTAGTGACCCTGCCGAGAAGGCAGCGTGCGCGGCTGGCTACCGCGCATGCAGTTAAGTGCCTCGCTACCTGGGGGATTATTCTAGTGTTCTCGGACAATCCCCACCCTTGGCGGAGGCTCGAGCATCTACCATCAGTGGGTCGAGTGGCCACAACCCCGCCACGCGCCCCGATATGGGCTTAGAGGACACGGGGGGTTTTAGTGGCTAGGCCGGTCCATTTGACCGGAGAGCCCCACACACTACTGCGCCTAGCCAGCGCGGTATCACGATGCACAAGGAGCATTTCCAGCAAGAGCTTACTTTGGGCTAGGCTAGAATTCTTTTTATTGTGTAAACTGTTCTATGCGTTATTTTTAGAGTACTACGTACCTTAAAACGGAACTAAAAACTATCAAGTCCCTATTTTTCTGGAACGTGTATCAATATCAGCAGTTTTATATTTGATTTTCTAGAAAAAGATATCTAATATTTGCTTTTTTAATAATAGACATACACCGCGGTGAAACGCGACTGACAAAAAAACGAAAGTTTAAATGCAATAACTTGGAATCTTTAAATTAACAAACAACTTGTAAGATGCATGGTATCACTTAACTCAAATAAAACTATATGTGTTAGATTTAAAGGAAAGTGGGAACTATAGTGAAAATGAATGGAAAAAAAATTAAAGAGCTGTTAATTTTATTGATAGTAAAGTTTCAAATAGTTGTAGTAATTTCTTTCTTGTAAGTACAAAGTTAAGTAACTGTTGATATTCCCTTATTAATAGAATTGTTTTGAAGATTATAAGTACATGTAAAGACCTACATTAATAAAATATATTTTGATTTTAAAACATTTTATTTTAATAAAAGCCTTAATCGACTTGCCTATTCGAGTATTGCACTCCACCCTTATTTCCGATGACTAATAAATTTACTTAATTAAGTGAGCGTGTTGCTATGGGATTTTTCGCCAGGTTTTACTTCACAGCCATGAAAACTCTTTTAAAGTAGAGGCAACGTTTTTTATTTTTTCGATATCTGCAACTAGTGTATAATAGGTACATCGCTACCTATTGTATATGTTTCTGCTCATGTTGGTAGTATAACTATTTTACATTATGTTGGTAGGAGATAGGTTTGAAATATGACGTCATTACGACAAATGTCATTAATTAGGCAGTTCAGATTCTTAAAATGTAGTGATTGTATGTTTATTGATCTATCTAGTCCTCATAGACCATTGCACTTGCTTCTAGATCTGTAGGATTTGTTTGGTATGCAAGTTTAATGAGCTATTTAAAAATTGTATAACTGAAAAGATATCATGTTTGTACTAAAACAAGAAGATAGAATATTTTTAATTGCCAATGAACGTATAATGTACAAAATAAACAAATAATAAATTTCTTGAGTATACCTACTATTAGATCAACAAATTATCTTGAAATCTACAAAAAAGTATGTCCTTACATTGCCATTCAAGTGTCAGTGCATTCAAGCATTTTAAAAGATAAACACATTCATTTGAATCATTTTGTTATTTAAAACTATCTTGTTATCTATACAAATAAATAAAATTGGAGTGTCTGTTTGTAATATTAACATAACCGCTTTCTACTAAATGCATATGAATGTATATACGGTACACATACCAAAATACATATTATTAAAATGTTTGTCTGTCTGTCTGTCTGTTCGTTCCGACTAATCTCTGGAACGGCTGGACCGATTTGGACGGGACTTTCACTGGCAGATAGCTTATGTAATAAGGAGTAACTTAGGCTTATTTTACTTACTTTTATTTTAGATTAAAATAAAAATGCCAAAATAAAAAAGAAATAATTTTTTTTATTACATTCCATGCGGACGAAGTCGCGGGCACAGCTAGTTGCTTGATATAATCATGATGGCAAATGGCCACACCTGCCTTCATGCCACAGAAGAAGAAGACATAATCATGGACTGTACTAGACTTGGTACTTGACTGCTTTTTTTGAATTATAGTGAGAATCTAAATCGATATACTTACTAAAATATTAATAAATTTGTACCTATTAAATACAATACAACATATTTTAACGTGTTAAAAAGTATGTGTTTAATAGTAGTCAAAGAGAAATTATATTATCTATTACTAAATTAAATGTATGATACGGGCACGTAATAGGTGGCGCTGTCGTCTCGGCACTGGTCTACGAATCGGATGATATGGAGGCCCCGGGTCAATCCTGTTAGTATCAATATGTTTTTTGTTTATCGAATTTCATATGCACATTTATCCGACGTACTAGACAGCGTCATCTATTACGTGCCTGTATGCACGTAATAGGTGTCGCTGTCGTCTCGGCACTGGTCTACGAATAGGATGCTTTGGAGGCCCCGGGTCAATCCTGTTAGTATCAATATGTTTTTTGTTTATCGAATTTCATATGCACATTTATCTGACGTACTAGACAGCGTCATCTATTACGTGCCCGTATGCACGTAATAGGTGTCGCTGTCGTCTCGGCACTGGTCTACGAATCGGATAATATGGAGGCCCCGGGTCAATCCTGTTAGTATCAATATGTTGTTTGCTTATCGAATTTCATATGCACATTTATCTGACGTACTAGACAGCGTCACCTATTACGTGCCCGTATGCACGTAATAGGTGTCGCTGTCGTCTCGGCACTGGTCTACAAATCGGATAATATGGAGACCCCGGGTCAATCCTGTTAGTATCAATATGTTGTTTGCTTATCGAATTTCATATGCACATTTATCTGACGTACTAGACAGCGTCACCTATTACGTGCCCGTATGCACGTAATAGGTGTCGCTGTCGTCTCGGCACTGGTCTACAAATCGGATAATATGGAGACCCCGGGTCAATCCTGTTAGTATCAATATGTTGTTTGCTTATCGAATTTCATATGCACATTTATCTGACGTACTAGACAGCGTCACCTATTACGTGCCCGTATGCACGTAATAGGTGTCGCTGTCGTCTCGGCACTGGTCTACAAACCGGACAATATGGAGACCCCGGGTCAATCCTGTTAGTATCAATATGTTGTTTGCTTATCGAATTTCATATGCACATTTATCTGACGTACTAGACAGCGTCACCTATTACGTGCCCGTATGCACGTAATAGGTGTCGCTGTCGTCTCGGCACTGGTCTACAAATCGGATAATATGGAGACCCCGGGTCAATCCTGTTAGTATCAATATGTTGTTTGTTTATCGAATTTCATATACACATTTATCTGACGTACCTATGAAGAAATTCAACGGTGTATATAGTTAAACAAACCGCACTGGGCTAGCATAGTTGGTCGCCGGCGGGCGCGAGGAGGTCGCCGGCGGGCGCGAGGAAGTCGCGACCGCTACGGCGACCCGGGATGGACCACGCCCCTTCCGTGGCCGGGGGGCGTCGTCGGTGGAGGAGACCGGGGAGGTAGTAGCCTCCCCCGAGGAGGGCTCCCCTGTATCGGCGGGGGAGCGGAGGCTGGGGGTTCCCGGAAGTGGCTTGATGTTTCCGGGGGCTCCCTACATGCCTGAGGAAAGCCATCCCTGAGGTTTTTAGTGGGTAGGCCTCCCCCTTCTGGGGAAGAGAGCCCCACATAACCGCCGGCTCGCCACAGCCGGGGTATGCAATTTAATGCATTTTCCTAAGGGAAAAGAAAAAAAAAAGGGCTAGCATAGTTGACAAGGGCGAAGCTCCATTGGTCCGTTCCGTTGCGACATATTCCTTATTTTTTTTATGATATACCACATTGATGCGATGCGTTGTTGCACACGACGTTTCAACGGATCGAAGGACAAGAGACAAAGTGGGAGGGAGGGTGATGCGCACCGCTGTCGGAGATCCGGTGCGACGACGATGGTTAGTGTTCGACAGCTTAAAGGGCAAACTAGACGTGTGCGACAGTTTTCATCGTAAGCATGAATGTGAATATCGATTTCCTCATCTCCCTGGTACAACACGTTTGTATCGATCCATTGCGAAGGTACAATTGAGACGCTTTCCCTGTAACTGCAACTGCACACCCGTTCTTGCGTTACGACGTCGTACGTCGATGCAACGTTGGTATGGCATTCAATGTGTTGAGCTGTTGCGACAACGCGACACAACGCACCAACCAATGGAGCCTAAGGCCTAATCTCCCTCTCCTTAAGGCCGAATCGCCCTAATATAATTAGGGCAAGTTTGTGCCCCTTGTGTTGTTATGATGATTACTAAAATTAAAATCTACAAAATTAAAACTGGAGGTTTAGAATCGTACGCATGATTTTCGTAGTAATTCAGCAACAACCAACCTTCATGGAATTTAAAAAAATCATTATTGCCATATATTTCATAACATAACTCTTTATTGCACACTAAAAACAAGACGATAGTAAAAAAATACAACAAATAACAAATCTACAACAGGTGGCCTTATTGCTAAACAGCAATTTCTTACAGGCATGATAATTAATTGCTAGTAGCAGTAAGGCATCTCGTATTTTGAAGTCGGGTTTTGTAGAGATATTAAATAGTATATTTACATATTTTGCTTATATTTAGTAATTGTTTGATCATTAATATGTTATTTTTATGCCAGAAAAACTAGGCAAAAAGAATTTTTCAAACTTTTTTGTGATTGCCATATCGATTGCCATAGAAAGAAAGGAGGAATCTATTCCTCTAAATATCTTCAAAAAAAATTGGCAATGTAGTTACAAGAAGTTAGTAATAGAGTTATAACAACTAACTCTTAAATGGGAAATAGTTTACTATTTTAATGCCTGTAGTCTGTATTTGAAGCAATTGTAAGCAGTTCACTCGATCAGATAATTACGTGAATCAGTAATATATACGACAGATTGTTTGTTCAATTGTTGTATGATAGCAATCGGCCAGAAAAATAATCTAAAAATAGAAATCGTAACCTATATCAGCGAGTTGCAACAATCATTTGAAAAATTATGATGAATGATGAAGATTTTTACCTATTCTAAGCTACTCTAGTACTCGTAAGCAGTCGGTACTTAAGATTAGACAAAGTAACGTTTAACATCGCTAACAATAGACCATGTAGTAATCTTCAAGGATGATAGCTTATTGCATAGGTATTTAGGTACGTACTTAAGTAACAAAACGTTTATCTGTTTGTGTTTTAAGTCCCTACTAATGTTATAAATGTATAAGTAAGTCTGTTTGTTTGAACAATTGGTAACATTTTTTTTTTTTTTTAATTCTTTTATTTAAATAAAGCCATTCATCGTAGATTAAGCCGGCTTATTCAAAAACATTATGAGTTCTATTCTATTATACTTATTAACCTATTATATACCTTATATACTATTATAAACCAATAGGGGTTAGCCGTGATAGGATCCATAGAGAATTATTATTTTAATTATAAATTTGAGATCTTAAATATAATGAATGTATAACAAAACTTAACATTCTGTCACTGTGTTTATCCGTTAGCCCGGAGCTCAAAATGGTATGAAAAAGAAAGAATAAATCTCTCTTGCGGGTCTGTGTGTCCTCTAGAAGAGACATCCTTAGTTGGTCATTAATTTGCTGGTGTAACAACTAAAACGGCTTAAGTGCTCAATCGACTTTCTTTCTCAAAAAAGAAGGAGTTTTCCTTTCATTCTCAGGAGAGAGAGGTTGAGTCCTTACAAGGAGCACGCACTATACCAACCAACCAACGGCAAGTGTCACGGTGGTTATGTCGGATTCCACGCCGGCCAGAACGGTCTGACCAGCGTGACTTACCGACTAAACTAAGCCTTAGCCTTGGCCTACAGCTTGAATGGAAGGCGCCAGGACGAAAGTGCCATTCAAAAAGCAATGGCACACGCCAATTGCGTCATTGCCACGGATAACTGACTCAAGTTTGTTGAGCTCAAGGTCAATGATTGGCGCATTGACCGGTCTTTTTAGGACTAGGGCAATTCTTACAAGGATGGAATTTGCCAGTACTAAGATATGTAGGGCCTGTAAGAGAAAAGGACGGAACACTTACTGTGGTATTGCGATGCTCTAGCTTCGCACCCAAAACCGGAAGACTAGGTACAGAGCTATGCCACTGAAGGACATGACAAGCTCATGGGCATGATTGACTGAGCCGAAGGAGGAGATAGCTATACAGACTAGTGAGAAGAGAAGCACAAAAGATTTCAATAGGTCGAAATGCGAAGGCCCCTGGATAAGAACGTTTCCTTTTTAAAAAAAAATAACGTCGCCACATTATAGTACGGTTATAATGTGTTGTGGGTGCAGTCACAAACGTAGAACCACACACCGCTTGGTATTCAACTTCTTTTCCTTCCTTTTAAAATGCAATTCTAGGATAACAGGCTAATTAAAATTAAACACAGCTTTACAAAAGTTTGTAAATCAACATTTCGCATTCCCCTATTTATTTCTGCAAAACAGAACCAAATTAAAAACTTTGTATAGTAAGAAATTACGAAATGCTTTATCTGTGTTCTCTACCTATATTCTTTTATTTATTTATTTATAGAGATTCACCAACGTTTGTTTACATTGTTAATTGCATAAATTTAAACTATGCCAATTGAAAAAAAAAATGTAACAAACACTTACAGGTAAATCAGCATGCACAAACTACAGAATACTAAGCATATCAACTACATATTGTGAATAAACAATACTAACAAACTAATAATCTAAAGATCCTAATCTAAAAACCAAAAACAACTTATTCTAGCAACAGTGCAAAAGACCGTGCTACGGAGCCTGTTGGGTGAATCGGAAAAGATATCAATCGCATCACTAAACTCATTCACCAGTTTGCACATTCTGGCTATTGGGGAGTTAGAACCAAAAATCGTTCTGCGTAGTCGACTTACAAGTGGGGTTATTTTGCTGCGAGGATATCGGTAAGGTACACGTAAATTGAACCTGCGCAATAAAGGAGGGCAGTCAATTGTTTAAGATTTTGGATACGAATAGCAGGTCCATAATAATTCTCCGATCCTCTAATGAATTAATTTTAAACTGGGCCAGATTTTTCTTATAAGATAATATTTTTTTGTCTTTCGCTTGCCAGTTGAAAACACTAAATGATTAACAAATTTCCTCTGTATTCTCTCCAGTTTCAGTGAATGTGTAGCGTAATGCGGCCTCCAAACTACTGTACAGTACTCTAAAATACTCCTTACTAAGCTATTAAATAAAATTATTTTAGTTTTGCTACTACGCAGTATCTTAACATTTCGAAGTACAAATCCCAGCATTCGAGACGCTCGCTTGACAATATCCTCAATATGCGGTAAAAAAGTCAATTTACTGTCAAAGATGACACCCAAGTCTCTTATCTGATCCAGTGCCCTAATATTCATATTCTTTATAGCATAACCACGCGCGATCAAAGTTCCACCCCTTGTATATTGGACATAGAAGCATTTATAGATGTTTAAATCCATCCCATTATTTTCGCACCAATTAGCAATCTCATTGACATCGCTTTGCAGCTTGCATGTGTCTTCAGAATTGCCTATCACCCTAGCAAGTTTCAAATTGTCAGCGTATAAGAAAACTTCTGAAAACTTCACAACGCTGGGTATATCATTTACAAATACCTATAACAAACAGAATGGGTCCCAGATGCGATCCTTGGGGAACACCAGAAGATACCATTTTTGTGGTTGATTGAAACCCGTTTACAACTACGTAAATAAGGCGATTCCGAAGATAGCATTTAATCCATTCTAATAGACTACCACAGATACTGTATATGAATAACTTTTGAAGTAATAGTTCGTGAGGTGCCCGATCGAAGGCTTTGCTGAAATCTGTATATATTACGTCAACTTGTTTATTTGCATCCAGCGCTTCTATCAACTTTTAGTGAGATTTCACGTGAGATTACTTGCCGAATCTCTGAACGCACCAAAAAACTTTGCTATTTTTATATCTTTTTGAATATTTATATTCCTTTTCTAAAGCTATAGTTTTATATGAAAAAATATTGCTCCAGTCTAATTGTGCAGAGAGAAGACGAGGAACTACGTTTGTATGGAATACAAGTGATCAATACCGCCCGAATCGAATATATTTCTTTTATTATACTTTTCGAATGTCTATTCGTTTACTTTCTTCTTTTTTTGCCTTGTTTCCAATTTTAATTGGAATCAACGCAACATGACATCCATCGTTTCTTCGGTCTTCCTCTCCACACACGCCCATCCATTTTCATGTCCATACCTTTCCTAGTAACATGATCATTCCTTCTTCTTAATACGTGACCATACCAGGAAAATCTCCTTTTCATTTCTCATACTCGGAAAGTTATGTTGTTTTGATCTGATTATTGGGTGGAAAATGCTGCTTCCTGACATAGGGAGGAAAAAACTCATACAATTTACTTCCCACCCAAGGGCCGGAATGAACTTTAAAAATAGAACTACGAATGTCAGCTACGAACTGTCAGCTGTGAACTATAAAAAAAATGCTTGTGGCGGCCATGTGAGTTTCTAAACAGCCAGTGTGAACTTAGCGCAAACTACTTCCAGCAGAATAAGCCGCAACAAACACGCGGTGAGTTCCATATTTAAAATTTAAACAGTCGACATAAATTGGCGGGATGTGAATTTATTATATATATCTGTGACGGAATTTGAAAAAATTCAAATAATCTCTTATACTAGTTAAGATTTTAATTTTAAAAATGAGTTCAAGCGATTCCGAAATATTGACACCAGATTCAATTAAAGACGAGGCAAATTGTGTTCTGCCTACTGATGGTCTACTGATATTATCATATATTATCAATAAATAGACTAAATAAACAACCAATGTTTTATTTTCCTCATATATTCGAAGTGAAAAGTAGAGTGTTTAACATGGGTAAAAGAATCAATTCCTTCTCGGACTATAGCCGCCCTCGCGCGCTCGGGCGTCTAAATACCTCGGGAATTGATTCTTTCCACCCTCGGTTAACAATCTACTATTTCATTTCTCATACTCGGAAAGTTATGTTGTTTTGATCTGATTATTGGGTGGAAAATGCTGCTTCCCGACATAGGGAGGGAAAAACTCATACAATTTACTTCCCACCCAAGGGCCGGAATGAACTTTAAAAATAGAATTACGAATGTCAGCTACACTGTCAGCTGTGAACTATAAAAAAAATGCTGCGGCCATGTGAGTTTCTAAACAGCCAGTGTGAACTTAGCGCAAACTACTTCCAGCGAATAAGCCGCAACAAACACGCGGTGAGTTCCATATTTAAAATTTAAACAGTCGATTTAAATTGGCGGGATGTGAATTTATTATATATATCTGTGACGGAATTTGAAAAAATTCAAATAATCTCTTATACTAGTTAAGATTTTAATTTTAAAAATGAGTTCAAGCGATTCCGAAATATTGACACCAGATTCAAATAAAGACGAGGCAAATTGTGTTCTGCCTACTGATGGATATTATCATATATTATCAATAAATAGATTAAATAAACAACCAATGTTTTATTTTCCTCATATATTCGAAGTGAAAAGTAGAGTGTTTAACACGGGTAAAAGAATCAATTCCTTCTCGGACTATAGCCTCGGTCTAAATACCTCGGGAATTGATTCTTTCCACCCTCGGTTAACAATCTACTATTCTTTCAATATTTCAACAACAGGGGCTACTTTCAGACTTCCCCGGATATACCTATTCATTCCTCACTCTATCCTTTCTTGTCATTCCATCCATCCATCTTAACAAACGCATTTCAACATGCAATCTTTGTTCATCCATCCGATTAACGGGCCAACGTTCCGATCCATGCATGACGACAGGTCTGATTACTGATTTATAATTTACCTTCCTATTGTTTCATATTGTGTTGTGTAGTTAATCAAAATTAATTTTTAATGTTATGCATAGTAAGCAGTCAAACTAACTTTGTACTATGAAAGCCGCCGTTACGTCGCTCGTAATATAACAGCTGTCTGAAAGTCAACATGTAAAGTCATATCATGTCACTTAAAATCATGTCATGTCTGTACATGTTGTCACGTAGCGGAAGGCTACGGAGCAAAATAGGATAAGGATAATAAGAAAAAGATAAATACAAGAGACTAATATATTAAAAGAATTATTAAAACAGCACGATTTATTATAGAAATGCAGAAGCGTAGGTTGCATGAGCGTAGCTTGAAAACTAGCAGATGGGCAGATTTGCATTAAAAGATAACAATTTACTTATAATTGCAAGACCTGAGAAAATTCTAGAACATTCTAATAGTATAGACGTTAGAAGATTAAAACTTTACATATAATTGCAAGTTCCGAGAAATTTCCAGAATATTCTAATAGTATAGACGTTACAATGTACATAATAAAACCCAACAAAATATATACTGTACTAACTTATACGTATTATCATTGAAACAGAGTGAAAGTGTAAGGGATTTAGAATTAAATCTAAAGGGATTTCACTCACTCACGATGTACCCTGCAAGGTACGTTATGACTTTGAACAAAATCATCCCCATGGTTTGGAGATGTTCGGTAGAGACCTATGTCTAGCAGTAGGCGTCTTTTAGCTGAGACGATCATGATAATAAATTATTGAAATCCCAGCACTGTTATTATGGTATAGTTACATAACCGTTAAATACGTTCAGTAGAATACCATAACTATGTTATTTACAAATTGAACATTAGAAAAATGTATGTCCTATTGAGATTATTATCACATACCTTCGATGCGATTACCGTTCCTTGGCCCACAAAAGGAAATAAACGTGTAATTTTGTCGAGAACGCCATGGCATGCTGTATTGCAAGTTGATAAGCTAGTTATACAATGGACACGTGGAGGATGGGTGTGCATAGGATGGCACGTAAATCTGACCGCTAGTGTCGCAAGCCAGTGAAACATATCACTTGTCCTGTTATTTACATATATTAACATACATACATATATGGTTGATTCTACTGTTACCTTATTCAAAAATTTACTCTTCAAATAAGTTTTTTACAATCATTTTTCACGTCAAAAATGCTTTGTATTTAGTTCACAAGCCTACGTCGACCGTACGGAGACCTTGCACTGGAAAGAACCGGCAAGGTCTATACGGAAACTAACTTTCTTAAGTTTAAATAAATTCACGTTAGATCAATTAAAACTAAAATTTCTTTGCGTTATTTAGTATATTTTATTTTTTTTACATTTTATGGGCTTACTCTTGGTTTCAGGCTAGCCCGAGGGCATAGACGAGGCCTACGATGGAGCGAGTTTGCCCAGATAATGCCTGTGCACTCGTTTCTTAAATAGTTCCGGGTTGTATGAGCTCGGAAATACAGACGCCGGCAGGGAATTCCACTTTTTTGCGGTGCGCATAATAAAGGATTTGAATATACAGAAAACCATTTGGCAACGTAGATATTGAGTTATTAAAATTAAAAACACGCATTGTTATCATTTAAGTAATTCTAAACAGTATAATAACATTTTTTCATAAAAGTAAATTGACAATTGATTTAAATCTATGACAAAGCAAACCGCAATTTGCCGCATTTCCTTGGTCACAAAGTCAGGAACAGTGTGATAAGGGAGCGATGCGGCGTAGTTGAAGATGTAGTGACAAAGATAGAGAAAGGGATGCTTAGATGGTTCGGCCATGTTGAAAGAATGAATGAAGGAAGATTAACGAAAGAGATACACAAGGTAAGAATGATAGGACGAATCGGTGCAGGTCGACCTAGGCGGACATATCTCGATCAAATCGAAGATGTCCTAAAGAAAGGCCGGGTCAAGAGTACTCGCAACCGACGAGCATGCATGGAGACGCTCATGAAAGTGGAGGAAGCAAGAGAAGTGTGCCAGGATCGTAGCAAGTGGAGAGAGGTGGTCTCTGCCTACCCCATTGGGAACAAGGCGTGACATATATGTATGTATGTATGTATTCTTGGTCACTTCGGCCGGATACGGTCTCTGTTAACTGCGAATTTGATTTGATATCGTGCGTGTGAGAGCCGCTCGTAATTATTAAACATCTTCGTTTATTTTATAATCTATTTACTCTACTTACTACATAAAGAACAAATACAATAAGAGAAAATTAAGTTAACTACATCAGATGAAGATTAGAACTGCCATACAGTGAGAAAATATACCGGAGTACCTAATCCTATTTTTTTCCGATTTACATCTGTATTTGTTGCAGAATAGTTTTTAATGCACAAAATTACTGAATTGAGTCAATAAACCATAGTTCAAATTCAAATTCAAATTCAAAATCATTTATTCAGTCTGGGCTGTTACAAGCACTTGTGAATGTCGAAAAGCTACGCCATCGGTTCGCAAATCTACGGCGGGAGACCTTGTACTGAGAAGAACCGGCAAGAAACTCAGCAAGGGCTGTTTTTTTTTCCCTGTATTAAATATATACAGAGTCGTCAATTTGGAAAATGACTTCAATATTGATAATTCATGAAGTCACTTTCCATTACATAATATACAATAATTAATAAAAAATTATTTTGAAAACATGCCTATATTAGGAATGCCGTGTCATACAGTTTTAAAATAATACATTAAAGTTAAATTAAAATTATAATAAATACGAGTAGTACCCAGTATAGCAAAGAGCAGACTCATCTCCGCTGGCAGCACCCGTTCACGAGCATGACGCATGAACCAGCCATCGCTTCGCTCAACCATGTTTTAGGGAACGTAACGACCCGCCTCACACGACACTGCCGAAGAGATTTTAATGAGAGTATGACTACCCTTAAGCCACAAAAGGATACAAATTACCAAAAACAGGTACCCGTGTAAATTAGCAAAACTAAAAAAAAAAATCAACCGCAGGACACGCGCATACAATCATTTAAAACTAGCAATAATGTATTATGATACAAGTATCAAAAGGTTATTATAATAGGTACAGTTAAATATACATATTATTATGATACATATTATTATGTACAGTTACCTAAGAATTTATTAACAATTTGTTTATTTCAACGAGCGAGGGTTTTTTAGTCCCAGACACTTCGATCATCCAAGTAATCCTGGACTCGATAATATCCTTTGCTCATCAAAGTTTTTTTTACTCGAGTTTTAAGCTTATTAAAAGGTAGATTAACAATATTGTGTGGTAACTTGTTATAAAAAGTTATACATTTCCCCAAGAATGAGTTTTTTGTTTTATGTAATCTAAAATTTGGAACAGCAAGCTTATTTTTATTTCTTGTATTTAATTTATGAACATCGCTATTCTTAATGAAATTATTGTAATATTTGTGTACATAGATTATATTTTCATAGATGTACTGCCCCGCCAATGTTAAAATGTTAATTTCTTTAAACTTATCCCTAAGGGAATCCCTTGGTCTTAAATTATATATAGCTCTAATTGCTCTTTTCTGTAGTATAAAAATACTTTCAATGGTGGCAGCTGATCCCCACAACAAAATGCCATAAGACATTACACTATGAAAATAACTAAAGTAAACTAACCTTGCTGTTTCAACATCAGCTAGAAGCCTTATTTTTTTAACAGCATACGCAGCTGAGCTAAGTCTGCTTGACAGAGTATCAATATGGGTATACCATTGTAATCTGGAATCTAAGTGTATGCCTAAAAACTTAGTACTCTCAACAAGAGATACCACTTCACCATTAATATTTAAGGGTGTATTAACCTGCCTTACATTTGGTATAGAAAACTTAACAAATTTGGTTTTTCTCGAATTTAATGAAAGATTATTTAATGTAAACCATTGTAGAACTTTTGATAGAGCACTATTTACCTCGTCCGAACAATTGCTGCCTCTGTCAACTTTAAAAACAAGAGAAGTATCATCGGCAAATAGCACTGTTTCACATAAAGTGCTTGTATAGTAAGGAAGGTCGTTAATATATATTAAAAATAGTAAAGGACCTAATATTGATCCCTGAGGCACGCCCATAACTAGTGAAGTTCCAGCAGATTCAGTTTTATTAATAACAACTTTTTGTATTCGATCCGACAAGTATGACTTAATAAGGCCGAGTGATTTGATAGAGACACCATAATGCCCTAATTTCCTCATTAATGTGTCGTGACTTACGCAATCAAATGCTTTAGAAAGGTCACAAAAAATACCTATTGCGTCTTGTCTGCCCTCCCAAGCATCAAAAATGTGTTTTAAAAGTGAAATTCCAGCGTCTGTAGTGGATTTACCCTTGGTAAAACCATATTGGTTGCAATGAATAGAAAACGCTCAGTATATTTACATACCTAAACTATATAAGTAATCTTTTAAGCAAAACTTATATAACATGTATAGGTTATAACAACTATTGTATTGCTTAAGAATATAATTAATTAACCACACAAGTGATAAACAATATATAAAAATGGTCAGTTTTCTAATTCTTTACAAATTCTCTTTCCACTCAAAATAGACTTAGGGATCGATGGGGACTTTTGACATGTCATTTGTAATGACGCATTAACGCAAACTGGATTCATAATCTATACTAATATTATAAAGAAGTAAAGTTTGTGTGTTTGTAAATTGTAAAGGGTAATCTCGGGGTCTACTAAGTTTGATACCAACATTTGAAATTCGTAAATTTATTTAAATTTACATCAACTTAAGCACATTTTAAGTTACTAAGTAAAAACACAGTAATAATAATGATATAGTACAAGCATTAATAATATTCATAATCAGATTTTTCTACAGGAAAGTTATATTTTTGAACGAAAAAAATGTTGTTCTCCCCTGATCTTCAACCATCCTTAAAATAAATTCTTTAGAATCTGCTCACCGGTTTGTCGGATTTTCTCTTCTCACAGGAAAATAATATTTTCTCGTAGTAAAAAATTACTCTGTCTTTCCCTTGGACTCAAACTGGATCAAATAGAATATTAAAAAAAAAATATCAAGTCATTCTTCTGTCTAATATTCTCTAGGCTGCACACGTAACTAACAAATAAACGTAAATCAATAAAAAGTGTTCGCCATATATGTCCTCGGAAGAAATAGAGATAGGTGTCTTGTTAATAAAACATTATATACCTACTTAGTCGGAGTTACATAGTTCCAATATATAGTCCACAGGCTGCAGTGAGTACTTACCTTTACCTTTATTGCGGTATAAAAAATGTCTACTCAGTTAGCAAACGTATGATTATTTAGATGGTAACATTATTTACACAAGGCACTAGATTATATACAACATTATTTCTTTCAAATCTAGTTTTATATAACCGGTTATTTAAACGTACACAACATATTATTTACATTTTCACGTTAAAGGTTAATAACCTCCAGTATTTTGTCAGTACTAAAAAATGTCCTTACGTTAGCGATAGCGCTAGCTTCATTTAAATTTTTATTATAATATTTATTCCAAAGTATATGTACCTATATGTAATTAATCAAACAAGCAATATAAATTATAAAAGACATCGCGACCTTTCATTTCTCGCAAAATTCTTGTTTTACCAATGAGTAGCCATAGAGACGAGGAGATCATATCAGGAGATAGTCCAGTCAAAATATACTAAACTAGCTAACCCGTGCCCACTTCGTTGGGCATAATACTAATATCCCCGAAGCGAGCACGAACGCGAACCGAATTAAACCCGAAGCCATCGCGCTCCGTACACTACCCGTTTTTTCACCCATTTACTTTGCAAAACGGATTACCACGTAAAAGCCTTTTTATTTTTCGGATTTTAATATAACCTATGACACTCAGCAACATTGTGCCTTTCTATTGGTGAAAAAAAATTTAAAATCGGTTCAGTAGACCCCGAGATTACCCTTTACAATTTACAAACACACAAACTTTACTTCTTTATAATATTAGTATAGATTATGAATCCAGTTTGCGTTAATGCGTCATTACAAATGACATGTCAAAAGTCCCCATCGATCCCTAAGTCTATTTTGAGTGGAAAGAGAATTTGTAAAGAATTAGAAAACTGACCATTTTTATATATTGTTTATCACTTGTGTGGTTAATTAATTATATTCTTAAGCAATACAATAGTTGTTATAACCTATACATGTTATATAAGTTTTGCTTAAAAGATTACGTATATAGTTTAGGTATGTAAATATACTGAGCGTTTTCTAGATTATGTTTGCGATTTTCTAGAAACTTCTTCAGCCCCACAGTATTTTGAAAACTTAAACGATGTAACAACGTAAGCCGAACATGTATTCGATGATTGTTAATATATATTTTGCCTATTGTTTTCAAGAAGGCTCTTCCTGGACAGGTATAGTTATTTTTAACCTTAATTGTATGCACACAA
The DNA here is from genome assembly GCA_036419045.1 of Scirpophaga incertulas. NCBI lineage: Eukaryota > Metazoa > Arthropoda > Insecta > Lepidoptera > Crambidae > Scirpophaga > Scirpophaga incertulas. The sequence goes on from CM071633.1 coordinate 5,525,608, forward strand.
GGTTATATAACTTATTATGTTTTCTTAACTTAAATTTTGTTTCAACATCATTACGTGCCTGTAATGGTCTGTAGTGATTAAATATTTATGCATTTGAATTTGGACCGTACTTTGGACAAACAATAGACTTGTACACGGTTGTCACTTCTTCGTTTATTTAACAATCAACACTTCTCAACTAAGTTTACTTAATATTTAATACTTTATATGAATCGTAAACACCGTGTACCATAGAATTAAAATTAGAATACTTTATTTGTCTTAAATGTGGTACCTACATTACATAGGTGTTATGATTTTTTACAGAACAATGCACATGTACTTAACACAAATAGTATACAAATTATCCATTAACAATACTAATTACTAAATATTAAAATAAATGCTCACGTAGCATACACAATTATCAAATATTGTCTTTTTGTACCAAAATTCACATATGTCCTGAGGTGCAGCCATTTTTGGAGATTTCCCAACCTTTAGAAAGAATTGACAAAATTATTTATAACCTTCTAGCTTCAGTATTAAATATAAATTTAGACGATCACTCGTGGACCTAGGCATCTCTGCCGATAAGACACGGTGGTATAGGCATCAGGAAAGTAACCACAGCGTTTCACTCCCCGCATATCTGTCTTCTATACACAGTTCAATAGATTTAATGAGCAAGATTATGTAATCACAAATCCAGCCACTTAATATTCCCTTTATAACAGAGGCCATAGATGCGTGGAGCGCGGCCTGCCCAAATGTCGACCTGCCTGTAAACACCAGTTCACAGCGTCTTTGGGACGAGCCGCTTTGCAGGCTGGTACGGGACAACCTATACCATACGGCAACCAGCCCTGTAGAGCGCGCTCGCCTCATTGCCAGCGCTGAATGGGAATCCGGGCAATGGCTGCAAGCTCTATCTTCTTACAATTTAGGAACCTTTTTAGATAACACGACATTCCGTTTATCAGTTGCTCTTCGCCTGGGAGCGACCTGCGTTGTGCCACATCGCTGTCGTTGTGGTGATCATCATGTTGACCAACTAGGTCATCACGGCCTATCTTGCAGCAGAAGCGCAGGGCGTGCCTCTCGCCATGCCAGCCTTAACGACGTCATCCGTAGGGCCTTAGCCAGTGCGGGAGCACCGGCTGTTTTTAGAACCGGCTGGCATTAGCCGTGACGACGGTAAGAGACCCGACGGCATGACCCTCGTGCCATGGAGGATGGGACGACCACTAGTTTGGGACGCGACATGTGCTGATACTCTAGCGCAGTCCCATCTTCGTGGCACCGCAGTTAGGGCTGGGTCTGCTGCTAACTCGGCTGAACTCCTCAAACGGCGCAAGTATGCAAACATAAATAGTGGTTACATATTTGAGCCTTTTGGGGTGGAAACTCTGGGGCCCTGGGGGGAAAGTGCCCACAGAGTTTTTAAAGAGTGCAGCTATAGATTGACCAAGGCTACATGTGACCGGAAAGCTGGATCATATCTGGCGCAGCGAATCAACATCGCCATACAACGTGGCAATGCTGCTAGTCTTATGGGGACGTTGCCTGACGGCAGCGATTTATTTCAAATATTTATTTATAGTTTAGCTTTTAATTTTACTAAATTATTATTAGAGATAATATTTAAAATTTAATGTACATTAATTACTAATATATTTTTATTAAATTAACTAAAAAAATATCTCAAAATTATAATTATCATATTATACATACAATATATATATAGGTCTATGACTTTTATTACTGAGAAGTTCATTAATTGTGTAAAAAGGATTGTTAAGTAACCAGTTTCTTCACCTTAACAGGGATAAAAGTTAATTTTACCTTAAGAGGGATAAAAGTAGGAAATGTTTGTGTGATGACGTCGACTTAACTTAAAAGAAAATAAAAATGTAATAAGAAATACATACAGAGAATTAAAAATCAAATATAATGCGGGTGAAGTCGGAAAGCGTGATTAGTGTTTTCTTTTGATTGTTTGATAATTTCCTGAACTTTAACATCTAATAAGTCCACCCTTGAAATATAATCGTGACCACCACGAGGCAGCAGTTTTGACCTGTCGAAACGAAAGTGTGTTGTGGCTACAATCAAAATTACTCTCACAAATCATCGCTCGTGAAGTGGTAATTGTTTCATATTTTAACTACTAATATAGAAACGGAAAAACTTAAATCAATTCTATCTATTTATAGAAAAAGTTACCTATAGCTTAAAGTCTTATTTGCTGTCTTTGAAACAGTTCTTTTATGGTTGGAAATAGCGACTATTTTCGTAATCTATACTAATACTAGCTGGCCCAACAGACGTTGTCCTGTCAAATGTCTCAAATGTCACGTTGTCTCACGTTGTCTCAAATGTTTTTAAATAAATAATTTAGCTGAAAAACAATATCTATATGACCGTATTGTGAATCTAAACCATTCTCAAGCCCCCTGGAATACACACAAAAAATTTCATCAAAATTGGTCCAGTCGTTTAGGAGGAGTTCAGTCACATACACACGCACACAAGAAATATATATATAAGAATAATAATCTATACTAATATAATAAAGCTGAAGAGTTTGTTTGTTTGTTTGTTTGAACGCGCTAATCTCCGAAACTACTGGTGCGATTTGAATAATTCTTTTTTTGTTGGATAGTCCATTTATCGAGGAAGGCTATAGGCTAAATAACATTACGCTATGACCAATAGGAGCAAAGACAGAGCGGTAAATGTGTAAAAAACGGGGAAAATTATTCATTTTTGAAGGCTTTCTTTGCGTGCGCTGCGAAAACGGTTCAAGATACACAAAAAATATGTATGAAAGAATTATTCCTCTATACATGATCTAAAAAGAAGTCCGCGACGGCATATGTCTATCTTTTAAGGTTTAGTCACAATGACCGTTTTTATGGTACCAAATTTGGTCGAAATAATTTGTTTAAGTTGTATCAACATAATCAACATAATAATACTAAAAATTCTGCGGAAACTCGACCATTCCGAAAATCCCGCAAGAACGGGAACTATGTGGGAAAAACCAAAAATCTGCCGGAAGTCACTATTCCACGCGGACGAAGTCGCGGGCAAAAGCTAGTTAAGTATAAATGTCATTTTATCTTTTGTATATATAAATCTTCTGTACGTGTGTTAGTCATTGAACTCCTCCTAAGCGGCTGGACCGATTTTGATGAGATTTTTTGTGTGTATTCCATGGGGTTTGAGGATGGTTTAGATTCACAATACGGTCATCTAGATATTGTTTTATTAGTCTGTGGGACAGGACAACGTCTGTCGGGTCAGCTAGTATAATTATATATGCATATACATATTCGTATATACATTTTTTTGTTTGTGTACAATAAAGAGTAATATATAAATGTACAGCTAATAGTAAAGTTCCATAAAATAACTATAAACGTATACCATAACATTTTGATTCATGTCTAGATTGCAACGCGATTTAAACTCGCGTGATAATTGTTGCAATTCATTTTACGAAGATAAAGTCTATCATATAACGACAGTGTGTATTTACTAATGATACTTCAATGATTACATTGTAATGTATTAGCAAATCATCAAGAATTTGAACTGGAGCTGTTATATTGCTTTGATATCGTCTCCACCATATTAGGGTAATTTTATGTATTGTCATCGTCTTTGTATCATAACTATTGTTACGGAATGCGCCAGTAATGTCGATAATAATTAAATTACTGTTTAAATTGTGTTTTAATTGGCGAAGCTCTACAAGTTTCTTTAAATCATAAATATCATGAAAATTTTAATATGAACTAGCTGGCAGACTTCCTACGGCCTCAATCGTTAAATAAAGACCTAAACTTTTTTTTCATAACGGGAATCCCCAATACAAAAAAACTTTACTTCAACCGAAAGTTTTGTCGAAAAAATTGTTATTTTTTGTTCCAAGCATATTTATTCAGCTTTTAAACCTTCTCTATACTTCTACAAATAAATCAGGGCCAAAATTAGCCAAATCGGTCCAGATGTTCTCGAGTTTTAGTGTGACTAACGAACCGTAATTCATTTTTATATACTTACACTAGCTGGCCCAACAGACGTTGTCCTGTCAAATGTCTCAAATGTCAAATGTCTCAAATGTCACGTTGTCTCACGTTGTCTCAAATGTTTTTAAATAAATAATTTAGCTGAAAAACAATATCTATATGACCGTATTGTGAATCTAAACCATCCTCAAGCCCCCTGGAATACACACAAAAAATTTCATCAAAATTGGTCCAGTCGTTTAGGAGGAGTTCAGTCACATACACCACGCACACAAGAAATATATATATTAAGATATATAGATAGATCGACAATATTATAGAAAGTATGTTGATTGCTTTTTGGTCCGAGCCGGATCTTGGTAATTCCTTTTGTTCACTTTAGTTGATATATGGTATATAACTTATTATGTTTTCTTAACTTAAATTATGTTTTAACATCATTACGTGCCTGTAATGGTCTGTAGTGTTTAAATATTTATGCATTTGAATTTGGACCGTACTTTGGACAAACAATAGACTTGTACACGGTTGTCACTTCTTCGTTTATTTAACAATCAACACTTCTCAACTAAGTTTACTTAATATTTAATACTTTATATGAATCGTAAACGCCGAGTACCATAGAATTAAAATTAGAATACTTTATTTGTCTTAAATGTGGTACATTACATAGGTGTTATGATTTTTTACAGAACAATGCACATGTACTTAACACAAATAGTATACAAATTATCCATTAACAATACTAATTACTAAATATTAAAATAAATGCTCACGTAGCATACACAATTATCAAATATTGTCTTTTTGTACCAAAATTCACATATGTCCTGAGGTGCAGCCATTTTTGGAGATTTCCCAACCTTTTAGAAAGAATTGACAAAATTATTTATAACCTTCTAGCTTCAGTATTAAATATAAATTTAGACGATCACTCGTGGACCTAGGCATCTCTGCCGATAAGACACGGTGGTATAGGCATCAGGAAAGTAACCACAGCGTTTCACTCCCCGCATATCTGTCTTCTATACACAGTTCAATAGATTTAATGAGCAAGATTATGTAATCACAAATCCAGCCACTTAATATTCCCTTTATAACAGAGGCCATAGATGCGTGGAGCGCGGCCTGCCCAAATGTCGACCTGCCTGTAAACACCAGTTCACAGCGTCTTTGGGACGAGCCGCTTTGCAGGCTGGTACGGACAACCTATACCATACGGCAACCAGCCCTGTAGAGCGCGCTCGCCTCATTGCCAGCGCTGAATGGGAATCCGGGCAATGGCTGCAAGCTCTACCTTCTTACAATTTAGGAACCTTTTTAGATAACACGACATTCCGTTTATCAGTTGCTCTTCGCCTGGGCGACCTGCGTTGTGCCACATCGCTGTCGTTGTGGTGATCATGTTGACCAACTAGGTCATCACGGCCTATCTTGCAGCAGAAGCGCGGGGCGTGCCTCTCGCCATGCCAGCCTTAACGACGTCATCCGTAGGGCCTTAGCCAGTGCGGGAGCACCAGCTGTTTTAGAACCGGCTGGCATTAGCCGTGACGACGGTAAGAGACCCGACGGCATGACCCTCGTGCCATGGAGGATGGGACGACCACTAGTTTGGGACGCGACATGTGCTGATACTCTAGCGCAGTCCCATCTTCGTGGCACCGCAGTTAAGACTGGGTCTGCTGCTAAACATAAATAGTGGTTGCATATTTGAGCCTTTTAGGGTGGAAACTCTGGGGCCCTGGGGGGAAAGTGCCCACAGAGTTTTTAAAGAGTGCAGCTATAGATTGACCAAGGCTACATGTGACCGGAAAGCTGGATCATATCTGGCGCAGCGAATCAACATCGCCATACAACGTGGCAATGCTGCTAGTCTTATGGGGACGTTGCCTGACGGCAGCGATTTATTTCAAATATTTTATTTATAGTTTAGCTTTTAATTTTACTAAATTATTATTAGAGATAATATTTAAAATTTAATGTACATTAATTACTAATATATTTTTATTAATTAACTAAAAAAATATCTCAAAATTATAATTATCATATTATACATACAATATATATATAGGTCTATGACTTTTATTACTGAGAAGTTCATTAATTGTGTAAAAAGGATTGTTAAGTAACCAGTTTCTTCACCTTAACAGGGATAAAAGTTAATTTTACCTTAACAGGGATAAAAGTAGGAAATGTTTGTGTGATGACGTCGACTTAACTTAAAAGAAAATAAAAATGTAATAAGAAATACATACAGAGAATTAAAAATCAAATATAATGCGGGTGAAGTCGGAAAGCGTGATTAGTGTTTTCTTTTGATTGTTTGATAATTTCCTGAACTTTAACATCTAATAAGTCCACCCTTGAAATATAATCGCGTGACCACCACGAGGCAGCAGTTTTGACCTTGTCCGAAAGTGTGTTGTGGCTACAATCAAAATTACTCTCACAAATCATCGCTCGTGAAGTGGTAATTGTTTCATATTTTAACTACTAATATAGAAACGGAAAAACTTAAATCAATTCTATCTATTTATAGAAAAAGTTACCTATAGCTTAAAGTCTTATGTGCTTTCTTTGAAACAGTTCTTTTAAGGTTTGAAATAGCGACTATTTTCGTAATCTATACTAATACTAGCTGGCCCAACAGACGTTGTCCTGTCAAATGTCTCAAATGTCACGTTGTCTCACGTTGTCTCAAATGTTTTTAAATAAATAATTTAGCTGAAAAACAATATCTATATGACCGTATTGTGAATCTAAACCATTCTCAAGCCCCCTGGAATACACACAAAAAATTTCATCAAAATTGGTCCAGTCGTTTAGGAGGAGTTCAGTCACATACACACGCACACAAGAAATATATATATTAAGATAATAAGATAATAATCTATACTAATATAATAAAGCTGAAGAGTTTGTTTGTTTGTTTGTTTGAACGCGCTAATCTCCGAAACTACTGGTGCGATTTGAATAATTCTTTTTTTGTTGGATAGTCCATTTATCGAGGAAGGCTATAGGCTAAATAACATTACGCTATGACCAATAGGAGCAAAGACAGAGCGGTAAATGTGTAAAAAACGGGGAAAATTATTCATTTTTGAAGGCTTTCTTTGCGTGCGCTGCGAAAACGGTTCAAGATACACAAAAAATATGTATGAAAGAATTATTCCTCTATACATGATCTAAAAAGAAGTCCGCGACGGCATATGTCTATCTTTTAAGGTTTAGTCACAATGACCGTTTTTATGGTACCAAATTTGGTCGAAATAATTTGTTTAAGTTGTATCAACATAATCAACATAATAATACTAAAAATTCTGCGGAAACTCGACCATTCCGAAAATCCCGCAAGAACGGGAACTATGTGGGAAAAACCAAAAATCTGCCGGAAGTCACTATTCCACGCGGACGAAGTCGCGGGCAAAAGCTAGTTAAGTATAAATGTCATTTTATCTTTTGTATATATAAATCTTCTGTACGTGTGTTAGTCATTGAACTCCTCCTAAGCGGCTGGACCGATTTTGATGAGATTTTTTGTGTGTATTCCATGGGGTTTGAGGATGGTTTAGATTCACAATACGGTCATCTAGATTTTGTTATTTATAGTCTGTGGGACAGGACAACGTCTGTCGGGTCAGCTAGTATAATTATATATGCATATACATATTCGTATATACATTTTTTTGTTTGTGTACAATAAAGAGTAATATATAAATGTACAGCTAATAGTAAAGTTCCATAAAATAACTATAAACGTATACCATAACATTTTGATTCATGTCTAGATTGCAACGCGATTTAAACTCGCGTGATAATTGTTGCAATTCATTTTACGAAGATAAAGTCTATCATATAACGACAGTGTGTATTTACTAATGATACTTCAATGATTACATTGTCGTAATGTATTAGCAAATCATCAAGAATTTGAGCTGGAGCTGTTATATTGCTTTGATATCGTCTCCACCATATTAGGGTAATTTTATGTATTGTCATCGTCTTTGTATCATAACTATTGTTACGGAATGCGCCAGTAATGTCGATAATAATTAAATTACTGTTTAAATTGTGTTTTAATTGGCGAAGCTCTACAAGTTTCTTTTAAATCACAAAAATCATGAAAATTTTAATATGAACTAGCTGGCAGACTTCCTACGGCCTCAATCGTTAAATAAAGACCTAAACTTTTTTTTCATAACGGGAATCCCCAAAACAAAAGAAACTTTACTTCAACCGAAAGTTTTGTCAAAAAATTGTTGTTTTTTGTTCCGAGCATATTTATTCAGCTTTTAAACCTTCTCTATACTTCTACAAATAAATCAGGGCCAAAATTAGCCAAATCGGTCCAGCTGTTCTCGAGTTTTAGTGTGACTAACGAACCGTAATTCATTTTTATATACTTACACTAGCTGGCCCAACAGACGTTGTCCTGTCAAATGTCTCAAATGTCAAATGTCTCAAATGTCACGTTGTCTCACGTTGTCTCAAATGTTTTTAAATAAATAATTTAGCTGAAAAACAATATCTATATGACCGTATTGTGAATCTAAACCATCCTCAAGCCCCCTGGAATACACACAAAAAATTTCATCAAAATTGGTCCAGTCGTTTAGGAGGAGTTCAGTCACATACACCACGCACACAAGAAATATATATATTAAGATATATAGATAGATTGACAATATTATAGAAAGTATGTTGATTGCTTTTTGGTCCGAGCCGGATCTTGGTAATTCCTTTTGTTCACTTTAGTTGATATATGGTACGTAATAGTATACTTATCAAATATAAAGTCAAACTCTGGCCTCATAGTAAAAAAAGACGATTCGAAGAAATACCATCGATCAAGGTACATACGATTCAAAATCGATTCGCAGAAAATATATATCATTGAATAAATTTTATCAATTAAATTCTAGGAAGAACATATTTCCACGTGAAGTGTGCGGTGAACTCCCGTCATAGCAGTTACACAGTCAGCAAAACGTCAGGCATTATATTTGCACGACGATAACCGCCGCTATTACGAGCGCCATAAGAGCTATCTCAAGGTCAACATGTGTTTGAAGTGTATGTACGTAATTTATTTTATAGTAAAAAAAGTTTTTTATATATAATATTTTGGCATACGTACGTGTAGATCAGAGGTTTCCAAACTTTTTTGTGTCGTAGACCTTTTGCCATATTTTTCGGTTTTGGGTAGACTCCCTACTTACCTTTTTTTTTGTTCCCTTGAGGAAAATGCATTAAATTGCATACCCCGACTGTGGCGAGCCGGCGGATATGTGGGGCTCTCCTCCCCAGAAGGGGGAGGCCTACCCACTAAAAACCTCAGGGATGGCCTTCCTCAGGCATGTAGGGAGCCCCCGGGCACGCCAAGCGACTTCCGGGAACCACCAGCCTCCGCTCCCCTGCCGATACGGGGGATCCCTCCTCGGGGGAGGCTACAACACCTCCCCCGATCTCCTCCACTGACGACGCCCACGGAAGGAGCGTAGACCCCTTACTTACCTGATATTGATTGCCTACATCCTACAACTTACAAAATTTTATAAACATATATAATAACTTTTCTACTTCATAGGTATATCTTAAAATATATTACAATATGTTTTAAGATATACCTATAGGTATATAGGTCTACAAGGTAATCTTACAAGATATCGTACAGCTCTTTATATAACAAGATATAGTATAATCCAAATAAATAGATACTGTTAGTGTTTGTTGAGATGCATTATCATTTCATAAACACCCAAATTTTTTTTCGCTAGCGTAGACCCCTTGCAGGTTATCATAAACCCCTAGGGGTCGAGTGCAACTTAAACTTGTAAACGTAGATCCCTAACTTTGTCATTGGCTATTGTACAATCCGTGCAAGCCAGTAGAAAAAGAGAAATTTAAATTCCGATATGCAAACTCTTTAACTTCTCTTAATATTCGTTTAGGGAGCGTCGATGGCGCTATGGTCTCTGCACTGGTTTGTGCGCCGCATAGAATCGGGAGGCCCGCGATCTCATCCCCACCGTGTACCAATGTGTTTTTCGTTCCGAATTTCATATTTATCCGACGCTCCTACGGTGAAGGAAAACATCGTGAGGAAACCTGCGTACATCTGCGAAGCGATTCAAAGGTGTACGTAGTCAACCAACCCGCGCTGGGCCAGCGTGGTTGACTAAGGCCTAATCGCCCTAACGTAGTTAGAGTAGGCTCGAGCCCCTCGGTGGGGACGTATATGAGCTGTGATGTGAATATTCGTTTTCGGTCAAGAAAGATTTAATAAATAATACTCATATATTCTCTTGATAACACTGGTGAGTGATGCTATTAAAATAAAGATAAGCACTTGTAACAAGTGGCAAGTGGAATAACGTCACACAACTTTATAGGTAGATATATATTTATCAGTAAATACGATTCGCTAGGTCAAGTGTGAGAAGCGTATATTTCGACATTTCGTCATTGTTGCTGTCCTGATATCTGAAGAGCCAATGAATCATACGATAATGCTATTCATCCAAACAAATTCTTCTCAATGACATCCCAAGTACCAAAAAATTATTACAAAATGGTTACTAAATATAAAAATATTATCTTTGTAAAAGCCATATAATCCAATAAGATTGCATTTGGTTAAATTTATTTATAATTCACTAGCTTTCTGCCCGCGGCTTCGCCTTCGTGGGTTTCGGGATTGGGTCTATAGAGGGTTAAGGGTCATAGCTTTTGCCCACGGCTACATATGCGTTTAAGTCGGTATATGGCGCGAAGGTTTTATCACGTTTCCCGTGGAACTATATGTTTTTCTGCGATAAAAAATACCGCAAAGCCTTGCTCAAGAATCACTCCATCTATAGATGAAAACCGCATGAAAATCTGTGCAGTACTTTTTGGACGAAGCCTTTATTGCGCATCCCGTGGGATCTGTCGATTTTTCCGGGATAAAAAGTAGCCTATGTTACTCGGGGTTAATGTAGCTTTCAAAAGGTGAAAGAATTTTTGAAATCGGTCCAGTAGTTTCGGAGCCTATTCATTACAAACAAACAAACAAACAAATCTTTCCTCTTTATAATATTAGTATAGATGTATAAATTTTATTCAAAACATATGATCAACTATTCTTTCTAGTAATTATTCTACTTATACTCAACGGGTCTACGTCAACGAAAAACAAAGGAGATAATTTTTTAGGCCCACTAGAAAACGGCAACGTTTATTGATATTACTGAACTCTAAAATATCAATTTATTATTAAAAGCAATTGCACGATATTATGAGTAAAAATGAAACGGGAATAATAAAATCAATTAGGTAATTAAACTTAGTAATGACTTTTGACATTTGAGGTAAAGGAACTAACATTTTTTAAATCAAAATGAAAGATGATTTAATATATAGAATATATAGATTTAATATATAATAATAGATAAAGAATAGTGTATTATTTCTTTTTTATTTTATTAAGTTAAAATTTTATATATATAGTAAGTAATTATTTCTTTTTTATATAAAAGTATTGAACTCTCAATAATTATTTTAATACTATTTTAGATTATTTTAACTATTAGTTCGTCGTCAGTCCAGTATCGTCGTGAAACGGAACGCGTCATCATTTTTGACAGCGATAGAATGGTACCTACACTGACATCCAATTGACGTCGGTTTGTTTTCAACCGAATTCTGTGTTTACGTTTCCAACGGCTTGATTTCGTTTTCTTTCCCGTATCCAGTATTTAGAATGCAAAAAAATAATACGATTTCGGGCGTTTGGTAGTGGCCAAAGAAGATTGTATTTTTCAAGAATAAAAAAGTGTTAAATAGCATTTACGTAAAAAACTATTTGAATACAAATCAAAATAAAGCTACTAACTACTAAGAATCTTTAGGTTATTTAATCTTCATGTTTTAATTGATATCTTAATATTCCCGTTAGATAAAAACAAGCTAGTGTTCCTTATAATATCTAGGATTAATAAGAAATTATTTAACGTACTCGTATGTCTCATTAATAAACTTTACATTTTGTAGTGGGCCTATTCTCCATACAAGAAAAAATTATCTCCTTTGGGTGTCCATGAAATTAAAATAGGGTTCCGTAATAATGGATCTCAACATACACTGATAGTATCTATTTACTTTAACTATCTTCTAATATAAAGACTAAAAAAAAACTAACTATTATTTATAAAAGTACCAATGAAGTTAAAAATATATATATGCTTATAAAATTTTGTATGTTGTACGATGTAGGCATTCAATATGAAGTAAGTAGGGGGTCTACCCAAAACCATAACACATGGCAACGGGTCAACGACATAAAAAAATTTAGGAACCTCTGCTCTAGGGGCGTACTCTTAAAAACGATATTCGATATATCGTGGACTTCGTCGTGTCGTATCCGGACGATCGAACGAACGATATCAATTTTGACATAAGAAAGCCTCAAATGACAACGATGAATTGAACTTGACAGACGAACATTCGCAAAATTTACGTCAAATTTGCGTCAAAAGTAATACGATATGGTTTGAGGTGTCGTTGTAATTATCGTGAATTTGACGTTTATTTTGCGAATGTTCGTCTGTCAAATTCAATTCATCGTTGTCATTTGAGGCTTTCTTATGTCAAAATTAATATCGTTCGTTCGATCGTCTGTTGAAATGTTTTAAACGATAGTAACTAAGAGTAAGATACGACACGACGAAGTCCACGATATATCGAATATCGTTTTTAAGAGTACGCCCACTTGATCGTAATGTAAGTCGGCGCTGCGTGAGTACCACGTGGCACCCAAGGCGGTAGAACCTATTTTGGACTACCCGGAGTTTATGCAACCGGCATTTGGGGATGTGCGATAAAACTACGGACGCGTAGGTTAGAATGGGGCGAATACAAATTTTGTACAATGTCATCTTATTTTTAAAATACACTTTCCTTTTTTTCTAATAAAAGTCGGCCGAGTATAAAGCGTTATTCACTTATGGGTCGTTTTCGCAACAGCACAAACAGCATTTTGAACGCATTAGCCACCAGGTGGGACTCTCCCATGATGAGGCGCTGGGTTCGTCTGCACACCAGTATCGGCGTGTAGATGAGCACAGTTAGGTTATTATTATTAATTTTTCTTTAATTTTGTTATCAATTTACTACTAAGATAGGTTAAGAGAATTGTTACTAACAAAGATATGGAATTTGTCTGAAATAAATGTTTATTATTATAAAGAGAGCGCGATTTAGTACTATGTCGATGTGAGGTTTGAACGTTAACTGCCTATCGAGGGTAGCGACTAAATATTTGTGCTGGCTCTTCCATAGCCCGCTTTTCATCAACACCGAAATCGAAATACACAAACGTTTTGACCTGTAATGACAATAGTTTCTGTGCATCTAACTGGGTATAGTCTTTAACTGCATTGTTTATGGACCAGAGGGATATTAGACTCCACGCACACTTTCATTAAATTTCGCTTAAATGGCCTTATGAAGGACCGTGTCTTATGAAGACGCGTGATATTAGTGACATAACAATATAACATTATAATAACGTAATATATATGTTTATAAAACACAAATACGGTAATTAACATTATAGATATACATACATATATTCTAAACGCTGTACACTAATAATAAGAATTCTTTTCGATATAGAATCCTCATTTTATAAAGCCTCGGTATTTTGGTATGGCTGTCAAATTCTTATTCGAACTAAATAACGAACGAACTAAATTCGAATAAGTATTTACGCAAAGTAAACACTCATTTAAATGTTAATCAGTTTTGGTGACAGCCCGTCAATTTTCCATTTAAGAACGGTATATGTCTGAGAAGTGTGACTTTTGTTTCGACTAACTCTGAACAAAATTATTGGTATTGCGCTGTGAATTGAAACAGGTAAATTCACTGACAATACATTTTTGTTTTAGTTGCATAAAATTTCGCCCACATAAGAGTCCATATTTCTATAATATTAAACAATCTGTGATATTACGAAACATCAAAGTATGTAATACACTAACAAATTTACACTTTTATTTTAACTATAGTAAATTCAATATTACGAGTTTATTAGTGTTCTTAAAGTTATATTTGTAGCCATTTAGTTACCAAGAAAAAACTCATTATGTGATTCCAAATAGGGTAACAAAAAATGCATGGTGTGGTTTCAAAATACACAACAAAATCTCTTTTACGCAGCAAAAAACTCATTGTGTTTTTGAATAGTGCAATAAAGACTTACATTTATACATGGTCATTTATAGATGGAAAAAGCCTCCATACAAAAATGAGGATCTTCTTTTACTGCAAAGAGAAAGGACAGGAACGACGTATACTATACTGAAACTTAACTATTTACGATCAGGTTGGCAGTTACTTGTTGTTTACCAAGAAAATACTTATTGTGTTTTTAAATAGTACAACAAAAAAACTCATTGTGTGTTTTCAAGTAGTACAACAAATAAAACTCATTTAGTATTTTCAAATAGCAAGACAAAAACTAATTGTGTGTTTTCGAATGGTGCAACAGACTTACATTTATTTATAGATGGGAAAAGCCTCCATACAAAAATGGGTATCTTGTTTTACTGCAAATCTCACAGAAACCACGTGTACTATTTTGAAACTTAACTATTTACCATCAGATGGGCAGTTAGCTTGTTGTTGACCAAGAAAATACTAATTGTGATGTGTGAAATAGTACATCAAAAACAGCGAGCTGACTATATAAGTGAAATATTCACACCACATTTTTGTTTCTAAGACTAATAGTTTTTTAATTATTAAGGTACGATGATATAGACCTTTTCGTTACGGTCCACTTTTTAAACCTGGTACCCGTATGTTTCGGCGCGATTTTAAAGACGTTTCACGTCAAAAAACTCATTGTGTGTTTTCAAATAGTGCGACAAAAACTCATTGTATGTTTTCAAATAGTACTACAATCAAAAACTCATTGTCTTTTCAAATAGTGCAACAATAAACTCATTGTGTTTTTCTCGCATATGGGATATGGTATAGTGTATCGATTACTTCTAAAATTATATTCCTTTCAAGCAAACTACTTAATTTGAATGCCTACCTACATCAAAGAATTTAGTGTTGAACCTTAGGGACCGCACCTGTCGAGACTACCAACCCCCAATACTGGAATCCCTATCTCCTTCGTAATCCAAAATAGCACTCCCGCTGCCGCTGTTAAAATATTATTTTACTTTTTATAATCAATCGTATATTTTTTCGGTTACTGATTCACATAGGTAGCTTAGTAGTAGTGGCATTCAAATTGGAACCTTATTTAGTGTAGTGTAGCGTAGCTTACGTCACAGGCTTATATTATTCTCCATTTTCCAAACTCGGAGGCAAAGTTCACGTGTCACCGTTAACATCACATTGAGTCACGAAGCCCCGTCATTGTTACTGGTGCTAATTATTATGTATTTGAATAATATTTATTATATATTGATGTTTTAGACGATAAGTCTTTTAGTAGCTGTTATTTCTTGATAGCTTGAAGCAGTTGTTAAACGTAACCATCAGATGCATTTTCAATCTGCGTAAATATTGACAACAAACTTAACTAAAAAAGCTTAATTTTTCAAAAATATGAACTTGCTGATAATTATTTAGCATGTATCTCAAAACATAGGCCTTATATCTTCTATGATAAGCTATTTTGTATTCATAATTAACAATGGTTTTGAATAAATATCGTTTTATTTCACCTCCTTAGTAGAAAAGGGAGAGTTGCCTACTATGGCGGATAGTAGCCTGTAGTAGCGTGGAAAATGCTTCGGCGGATACTTGCCTCGGTATGATTTTATTTTAAACTAGCGGACCCGACAGACTTCGTCCTGTCAAAAAGATTTGTACAGAGGCAGTTTTTTGTTCCTAATTATTTTATAGATAATGTCGCATAGCCAAGCAAATCGCAAAAAAAGTCTAAATGACCTATTACATGTTGTGGCTATTCAATTTTGGAACGTGACATTAAATCCTCCAACGATGTATTCTGTGCTCCAACGCACGCATGCACACTGTTTTGATAGATATGATTGAATTTCAACTATATGTAGCGTTAATAAAGCGCAAATTGACTCTTTGATGTTAGGAACACACCTTCATTGCTGAGACAACAGTGAGTGCTTGCAATATGAACTTTATACAATAACAATAAAGCTCAATTCGGCTGTACGTTTTAGTTAGAAAACGTTTGCATGGGAAAATAAAAGGGCTGTTTTTAGGGTATTTCCGATAATTATTTGAATTTTCCTCATTGTAAAAACCCTCCTTGAACTTCAACGAACATTAACAAAAAAGAATTGGCCAAATTGGTCCAGGCGTTGTTGAGTTATGAGCTTACCAACACATTTTGCGATTCATTTTTATATATAAGATTGAGGGAAATTTATATCAATTTTAGTATCTTTATTATTTATTCAACAGTTTTACATTTACTGAAATCTTGATTTTCTAGAGAATTAGATTCTTGTTCCAGCGCAAGTTCCTCCAACGCTAGATCTGATACAGCAGATTCAGCATTTGGTTCCACTGGGTAGATTCCACTGCCACGAAAACCACTTATTGCATTGGCGGGAACAGCTGCTCGAATCCATGCCTTGGATATTAGCTGACCCGAGTTGTACCGATTCAGTTTTTTTTTGTGGATTGGTACGCATGAAATTGTTTATTTTTATATTATAACTAGCGACCCGCCCCGGCTTCGCACGGGTGCAGTGAAAAAATGGTTATGGTGGGTTATCCCTAAGAGATAGACATATACCATCGCGGACTTTTTTGTGGATTTTTGTAAGTTGTACAATACTGTAGTACATTATTTTGGTCTATCTCGTAGGGTTCAGCCAGCGTTTGCAATATAAGCGCAAAAAAACGTGCTTATTTACGACATCACATTAGAAACCTTTAAATTTATCAGTGTTTCTCTACTATATTATGCATTTATTATACATACAAACCTTCCTTAAGAATCACTCTATCTATTGAAAAAAACCGCGTCAAAATCCGTTGCGTAGTTTTAAAGATCTAAGCATATGTACATACGGACATACAGCGAAAGCGACTTTGTTTTATACTATGTATTGATTGATATAATATTTTTTAAATGGTCCTAATACTGCTACATCTAACGGTTGCAAAGCTGAAATAGTGTGACTAGGTAAACAAAGTAATATCACATCATTATTCCGAGCAGTTTCTAGCATGTTGACAGCACTTGAGTGCAATGAAGACCATCCAAATCAGTAACACCTTCCCTGGTGGTTTGCATGGGATAAAATGTTCAGTTAGTCATTTATAAAAAAGATCTGAGGTAATGTATGCCGATTTCTTTTGCATGTAAACTTGATAATCAGAACGAAGCATTTTTCTTATCTAGAATAAATATATAAAACAGTTAAGTAGATATTTATTTTAATTACAAGAAGAACTAAAACGTTGGCTGGATTTCTATAAATATAGGTAGGTAATATTTTAAGAAGCTAGAAGCTTTTGTTTATTTTTTTTTTCCTCAGTAGAGGAAGGCTGAGAATCTGTCAAGTGTCACGGAGGTTATATTAAGACTCCACGCGACCGGAGCGGTCCGACCGCGTGACCTACCAACTAAACTCAGCCTTAGCCTTGGCCATAAGGGTCCTACGGCTTGAATGGAGGAAGAGCTAGAAGCTCAGCGACTGTTACTTATATATTCAATATTCAGTACAATACGTCGAGATTTGTCGAACTTTTTTTTTGATAGATTTAATCGTCACTTTTTTTAGCCGTAGAGATCCACCGGATCTATTGACTGCAGTCTATGAAACAAAAGAGTTTTTTTTTCCTTAGGAGAGGAAGGCTGAGAATCCTCACAGAAGGAGTACGAAACGTACCCAGGATACCCCCGCAACGGTAAGTGTCATGGAGGTTACGTCGAACTCCACGCGGCCAGAGCCGTCTGACCACGTGACCTACCGACTAAACTCAGAGTGTGCCTAAGTTCTAAGAACCATATAGACAAATCGTGAGGGCGACCGCCCCTCAGGAAAGAGGGCGATGCAGCGCCGAACCTATTAAGGGGGCCCAAAAGCGCTAGAAGAGGCGCGGGAAGTCAAAGTGGGGCCGGCATTATCATGGCCTTACCTAGTCATGGTGATGCTGAAGGCTGCCGAACTAAAGCATCATGGGGGGATCAAAAGAGTTTAAAGTACCTGTTCATATATTCTGAAAACATTATTAAAGTATTGACAAATAGTCTAATTGGTAATCAATCATATAATAGTCTTGGATTTAGTATACCAAAATTCAATGTATCATTCGGTTTTTAGAAATATTCGCAGTAGAGCCATGTAAAGCTGTTTTCGTAGTTCAACTGTTTATCTTGACATGTTTCTGACTGTACAAGATTATTGTTAGTAAGTATGATTAATAATAATAAGGCTAACAATGGACGTGGAACTTCAAACAAGTTACGATTCAACTGAGTCGCTGTCACTTAAAAATGCTACTAAATAAATGAATATAGTAAAAGAAAAAAATTCAAGGTATATCGCGGAAGGAAAAAAGTTGTTTGCATTTTTCTTACATATTCATTAAATCTTATACATTAAATAAAATGCAAAAATTAAAATACTTTGTCAGCATGCTTTATCCTTAACTGTCGAGAAATTCACATCCAATTTGGGCTTTAATACATATAGTTACATTACATAAAGTTTACTTTTGCAAAAAATTAAGTTCGTTTTTGATTCGTTAAAAATTATGTTAACATTTCTTTTTAGATATTTATTATCTGTTACTAATAACATATAAATCTAAATTGTCTAATATGGGCTTTATCTGCAAACTGTACCGTGACAATTAATATTCCCGTGTAATCCGACGTCCTCTTTAAAGCACCAAAGCTTGATAACGAACTCGTAAGCTTTCTCGAAAAGCTTTAGTCATGTTTATAAATAGAAACGAAATCGTGCGGCAACAAAGATTTATTCAGCCTTTGTTTTGTGTAAAATAGTTTATAAATACACTTTTTTATGTGATATCTTAACAAGTCGCCGATAGTACATATTTGTAACCCCACAAAAACTATAGTGTTACGTTAGTAAACGTTGACTACATATGATGCACTAGTTGGTGCCCGCGACTTCGTCTGCGCAGGATTAGTATTTCAAGTAGCTTATATATTTACTAGCGGCCCGTCCCGGCTTCGCACGGGTAGATATTACTCTTCGCAGCGTATGCGATGAAAGACATTTTACTGCAAATTTTTTTACACCTTCAGTTGGTTTTAATAAGAATTTCTAAAGATTTCTATAGTAATCTAGTACTAAATATAGCCTCTATGTTACTCAGTGATAATGTAGCTTTCTAATGAAGAAAGAATTATTAAAATCGGTCCAGTACTTTTTGAGTTTATTCGTTACATACAAAAATACAAATCTTTCCTCTTTATAATATTATATATTAGTGTAGATATATCGTTAATATTTCGAGTAACGCAGATGAAATCGCAGGCCATCCCCTAGTGTCTTTATAAATTGTAACCTATGTGTCATTGTGATGTATAATAGTACATTATGGTACAAGTGTGTAATGTTGGTGATTACCGCTGAGGCGCATTTAGGCCCGAGCCGTCAGGCGAGGGTCTTAAGGAGCCGAGGACGGTAATCATCAATACACACGTGTATCATACAACGTTTTTCAACACACTTCTGAATAAAATAATACTTAAATAAAAAACCATTTTCTTCATAAATTGTATTTGTAGACATCTCAATTAATAACTAACTAAATAACTTCAAAAGAGAAAACGAGACGAGTTGTGAAAAATGTTTCGTAATGGCGGGAAAAATTAATCAGTTTTCCTATGCGCGCGCATCGGCCATAGACTAATAAATTTCGTAATGGCGGGAAAAATTAATTAGTTTACCTATGCGCGCGCATCGGCCATAGACTAAAAAATGAGGTTTCTTTTTTTTGGGCTTTTCGCGGATAGCTTTTTAGCGGAAATGTAAGCGTAACTCAACCAATAATATTAAAAAAAAACTATTACTCACTCGTGAATAATAGTAATGAAAAAATCACAGTTTGATTATAGGTGTCATTATGTGCCTAATTGCCATGGGATTAGAGCCACTTTATGAGGAAGTGTGTTGAAAACTATATTATTGTAAAGTTTTATTAAAATCTATTTAGTAGTTATTGCGTGAAAGGGTAACAAACATCCATATTTATAAAATTTCGCGTTCATAATATTATAGCAGGGATTAGATCAGAGGTTCCCAATTTTTTTTCTGTCATAGATCTTTTGCCATGTTTTTTTTTTTGGTTTTGTGTAGACCCCCTACTTATCTGATATAGAACGCTTACATCCTACAACTTATAAAATTTTATAAATATACATATATAATACACTTTTTTACTTCATAGGTATTTTTTGAAAATAATGTATATGTTTTTATATTAAAAATAGTATAATGTAAGTAAATAATTCCATTATCGTCGACCCCTATTTTCATTTCATGGACCACAAAGTATTTTTTTCGCTGACGCTGACTTGCAGGTTATCATAGACCCCTAGGGGTCGATAGAGACCTCTTTGGGAATCCGGACGGATACCGGGGCGGGTCGCTAGTTAAATAATAAATAAATAAATATTTCTTACACTCAAACCAATTAGCCTAACTCAAAGTAAAGTCTTTATGGCTTGTGTTACGGGATCTAGGGTAACGGATAGACAGTCATATACTATATATATACATATATAAATGTTTTTATAATATAAGCAACTAACCAACTAACTTAACCAACACACATTCATCACACAAATATCTGCCCCCGCCGGGACTCGAACTCGGGACCTGACAGCTGGTATTTACTGTTTATTGCACTGAAAACCTACAATAGGTGAATAGGTAGAATGCAACAAAGCATTCTCTATCAGTCAACCAAACGGCAAGTAAATAAAACAATTATATTTGATTGATGTAAACAGAAGTGAAAATTATATTACATATAGGTATTAATTACATATACTGTACATATATATATACTACATAGAAGTACATATATACAGTATCAACTCAATATACTACAAATCCAGGTAATATGATCCTAATCTATACTAATATATAAAGCTGAAGAGTTTGTTTGTTTGTTTGTTTGTTTGAACGCGCTAATCTCCGAAACTACTGGTGCGATTTGAATAATTCTTTTTTTGTTGGATAGTCCATTTATCGAGGAAGGCTATAGGCTAAATAACATTACGCTATGACCAATAGGAGCAAAGACAGAGCGGTAAATGTGTAAAAAACGGGGAAAATTATTCATTTTTGAAGGCTTTCTTTGCGTGCGCTGCGAAAACGGTTCAAGATACACAAAAAATATGTATGAAAGAATTATTCCTCTATACATGATCTAAAAAAAAGTCCGCGACGGCATATGTCTATCTTTTAAGGTTTAGTCACAATTACCGTTTTTATGGTACCAAATTTGGTCGAAATAATTTGTTTAAGTTGTATCAACATAATAATATTAATCTTTATTCAAATATAAATATAAATATGTTGTTGGTTAACCAAAAATCTGCCGGAAGTCACTATTCCACGCGGACGAAGTCGCGGGCAAAAGCTAGTATAGAATATTTACAGTGTGATAATAAACTAAGAACTACAGTTATCATTTTATTTAACGGGAACTAAACTTATTAGTTACAAGGGACCTATATCCATTTTTGTCCCAGTTTCCCCACTGCCCGTTAAATATTCGGAATAGTTACCAAATACTTATGTACTTCTATTATTGTTTAACTTATAGTACAATCAAATAATATATTAATTTATTTTGAAAGTTAATTAAATGTTCCTTTTATGCAGTTATTAATATCGACATAAGTAGTTCACAGGCCAACACGCCAAGACTAAACATATCTGACCTTGCATCCCTCAGGTCACAACTAATACCGGCGTTGTAGTGCAGAGTTTAAGCTGCGAGTTAATTACATATACGCAATGGACTGCTCCATTACAACATTAAATAATTATATCCATGCATCCTAATCAATATTTTCAATCATAATGTACAAAAGCTCCTTTTTACTTATAATTTGTACTAATGTACATACAAACAACATTTAAGTACCTAAGACACAAATAAAAATATATTGCCATATGTGTAATCTATACTAGGTAATATTGTAAAGCTGAAGAGTTTGTTTGTTTGAACGCGCTAATTTCAGGAACTCCTGGTTCGAATTGAAAAGTTATTTTTTTATTGAATAGAACATTTATCGAGGAAGGCTTTAGGCTACATAACATCACGCTGCGACTAATAGGAGCGAAGAAATAATGGAAAATGTGGAAAAAACGGGCAAAATTATTCATCTTTGAGGGCTTCCATTGCGTACGCTGCAAATCGGTTCAAGATACCAAGAAAATATGTATGAAAGAATTAAAATGTCTTAAAATGATCTAAAAAAATGTCCGCGACAGTATATCAGTATATGTTAATCAAATTTGGATATGTTGCGTTGTCAAGATCGGATTGCGGAGAAAACCAATATGTTCTTCTGCCACAAGAAAATAAAACTAAAAATATAATTTACGCAGAAGTACTTTAAAATAATTATATACTTTTAAAAACTTAAAACGAAATTGTCTAAGATAATAACAGAAATTGCCGCGGACAAAGTAAAATATGATGCTCAAAATAACTATTCCACGCGGACGAAATCGCGGGCACAGCTAGTTGTCTATATAGAAAAAAATAAACACGAGTTGTTAAGATTTCTTTGCATTTTTCTAAATTTGCAAAAACGACATACCTGTTACCTACTCCTTATTATCCTAGCTTCAGGCAAGACATCTTCTAAATAAGCATCATTTTCTGACGCCGGCAAATATTTTACTGTTATATTGATTGCAAAACAAAAATAATAAATATAATAAAATACTCAACACACACCGATCAGACATTTCGAATATTAATTGAGTTAAACAATAAGAGAAATCTTATCGAAAAAGGAACAAGCTAACAGAACACGTGTTCAAAAAATTCTAGACGAAAATGTATTCGGATTTTTATAATTTTATCCACGAAAGAGGGAATAGTGCCAAATATAACTTACCATTCTAGAGCGTGCTCCTTAAAATAGCCGCGACTTCTTCACAATTGTCAAACTTAACACTGTAAAGCAAACTTAAACTTAAAAGCAAAAACCCTCTTTTCAACATCGATATTAAAACTGCACAAATCGGGTTAGTGTTTAATAAAACCAGTCGGCGCGACTACTCATCGCCGACTCGAGCGGGCACTGCCCGCTGCCAGATGGCACAACACACATGTTTATACACTATACGGAAACAGCAAAAATAGACTTTATTACTTAAACCAATAGCTCAATTTCGACTGATGGTCGTCGAGCACAATCGTACATCATTCTAATACAAGCAAAGCATGTGCAGATTTAACTTTTGATCAAAGCGAAGTGAAAGTTAGCAACGTACCTCGCGACGCATTGCGACAACCGCGAAGTTCAGGCTGCCAGTACAGTGGTGTAGCTTACGGACCTCAAGGGCGCCTGAAGAAAGCTTTTCGTCGGAAAAAAATAAGTGCTTCCGCTGGTGAAAATTGATTTATGTATATACACATAACCCACCTGTGTACATTCTAGCGTTTTCTATTAGCAGACATTGGATATATATTAAAATACCTTTAAAATACGAAATAAAATGTTTAATTTTATCAACGAAAAACATTCCAATTTTTTTCTTTTTCGTTTTTTGTCAGCATTTGAATTTGACAAAATATTACTTTCCAGACGTTGCAGAGCAAATTCTTACTTTGTCAGACGTTGAAATTGACAAAAAAAAATATTTGCCAGTAAATTGGTACTTTATCATTCGTATTTTGTTAAATAAATAATAGTATCTGTATTTATGTAAGACATTAGGTCCAAGAACCACAGATCTAGTGGAATAGAATAGTGATTTTCACATTATCAGACCACGGAAAAAACGCCTGTGTTAAACAATTTATAATTAGTAATATTTCCTATTCCCATCTTACAATTCACTCGTTGATTATAATCCGATTTAATTTAACCAAAGGATGATGGTTTTATTGATTATTTAAGTTCACACAATACACATAACTTCGATAGTCAATATTAATAATTGATATTAAGACTATAAAATAGTATAAGTATATAAAATAGTTTTTTTCCTCAAGAGAGGAGGCTGAGAATCCTCATGGATACCACATCGCAACGGCAAGTGCCGGTGATTATGTCGGAATCCTAGCGAATCGAGGCGACTCGACCCGACAGACCTACCGGCTAAATTCAGCCTAAGCCTTTGGTCCTTTTTTTATGTATATTAATTTAATGAATGTATTGTATATAACATTTCGTTTCAATATTTGATCATAAAAAAAGAAAAAGCAATGTCATAATAAATACGACTCGACACGTGATTCGTGAAAATTTAAATGGTATTTTTTTTGGTTCATTTCATTACAATTGTCAAATACCATACTCGATATGCTGTGATTACAATATGAACTAGCTTTTTTTTCACTTCATACCACAACAAGTTTTTAAAAGAGTATATGATTACATGATTAGATATAGAAAGCAAAGTCGAATATTTAAGTAACTTGTGGTTCGAAACATGTCTCAATGTGTTTTTCGTTCTTCGGATTTCATAAATACATACATCCGACGTTCCCACGGCGAAGGAAAACATCTCGAGACAACTTGCATTTTCCTACGAAGACATTCTACCAAGAAAGAAGATGTATGTGATTTTTTTTTATGTTTTAGCGCGGCAAGGTGCAAACGGATCACGTGATAGTAAACGATTACCACCGCCGACTCGCCGACAGATACTCGACTCGACTCGATAGACGCAACACCTCAATACAATATGTGTTATCAATATTTTAAATGGGAATAAATATATATCAATAATATATTATCTATACTTATAATAAATCTGTAGAGAGGTCAATTCTGTACATGAAATATATTTCCAAAATAATTATCAGGGGGTGATTAAGGATCGACACTGATGCCCAAAATGCAATCAGTAAAATTTTTGTCTGTCTGTCTGTATAACCATTATAGAAACAAAAACTACTCGACGTATTTTAATGAAAGATACAACTATTTTTCATACTCCTGAGCTGGTTACAGTATACTTTTCATCACGCTACAATCAATAGGAGCAGAGCAGTGAAGGGAAATGTTGGGAAAACGGGAGAAATTACTCCATTTTTAAGCTTCCGTCACGTGTCTAGTCAATATATATATGATAATTTAGTTTTTGTATATAGAAACTATAATAAATTCAATAAAAACAGTGATCTACATAATGTGAATACTAGAAACAAAAATAAACTTGCCGTTCCAATGTTCAGACTCAATAAAACTAGCTGTTCGTTCTTGGGGAAATGTATATCTATGTTTAACAAACTTCCGCAAGGTGTCATTGATTTGCCTTTATATAAATTTAAAATCCATATCAAAAAGACACTCATGAGTAAAGTAAGTGACTATCTTAATGATCACACTATTTGGGAATAGGGACACTATTCCTAGAGCCATGTTTGGTAACAACATTATTTATAATATTGTATTATTTTATATGTGTATGTAAACATACATACGACTGTAATCGTATTAGGTATGATTGTATCTTATACTATATTGTATTTTTATATTATATTATTATTATTATTAACATTGAAAAGAGGAGATAAAAAATAGACCTTCAGAGTTTCTTGCCTGTTCTTCTCGAGAAGGCTCTCCCAATTTCCGAACAGGTGTCGAGTCAATATATTTTTTCTTTTTTTTTTCCTTATTCGTACGTACGAACAAGGTTTTTGATTTTTTTTTATTTAAGCTTTTTTTTTGTTTTGTTTGTTGACGTCAATAAGTGCCTGTAAAGGTCTATGTTGAATAAATATTATTTTGATTTGATTTTGATTTTGTGCATCCTTAATGGTTAAAGCTAAACAGAAATCATGTATGACGGAAATGTTGATTGACATAAGTATTATATTTCCCTATTAAAATACGAAAGTTAATCTCTCTGTTACATCAAAACCACTGAACCGTGAGGAAGGACATAGGCTACATTTTTATATGATACTAGCTGTGCCCGCGACTTCGTCCGCGTGGAATAGTTATTTTGCGCACCTCAGCTGTTACCCGATCTTGACAACGCGACATATCCAAATTTGGTACCATAAAAACGGTCATTGTGACTAAACCTTAAAAGATAGACATATGCCGTCGCGGACTTTTTTTTAGATCATGTATAGAGGAATAATTCTTTCATACATATTTTTTGTGTATCTTGAACCGTTTTCGCAGCGCACGCAAAGAAAGCCTTCAAAAATGAATAATTTTCCCCGTTTTTTACACATTTACCGCTCTGTCTTTGCTCCTATTGGTCATAGCGTAATGTTATTTAGCCTATAGCCTTCCTCGATAAATGGACTATCCAACAAAAAAGAATTATTCAAATCGCACCAGTAGTTTCGGAGATTAGCGCGTTCAAACAAACAAACAAACTCTTCAGCTTTATTATATTAGTATAGATAAATATGTTAAAAATTTGTAAAATGTGTCTTATTTGAAGAATAATTAAAAATGCTAAAATTACGATTCCACGCAGCTAGTATGAAATAAATTAACGTTAAAGTTGAGCAATCCGCACTAAACTAGATTCAGTTTGTGTAGATTCGTGCCTCTCAGTAACAATAGAACAACAGTACCGGGTAATGGAATGAGTGGTACCAGGCACCCAGAAGAATAGTGTTTTAAATGAATGAAATAATTTATTACTAATTTTCCGTCTGCGTTTTATTGGATTTCACAAAAGGAAAGTAATATTATTTCACCGTAAATATATATCGTTGGTCGCCAACCAACCCCATGCACGAAATCATCATATTTATTTAATTTATAAGAAACACTTAGTAATAGAATTAAATCCTAATTAAAAAGAAAAAATACAATAAATAATGCAAAATATATTCGCAAATAAAAACTGAACATTAAATACTAGCATACGATTATTAGTGCTAACAAATTTTTATAGGTATCTACCTAGGTGCGTATATATAGTATCATAACACATAGGATTTCTTTTATTTAGCAGCTCATAAGTTTACTAGTCCGCGTGGAATCGTAATTATAGGTAGGATTTTTAATTATTCTTCAAATAAGGCACATTTCATAAAATTTTTATGTATTTATATCATACTAGCTTTTTTTTTTATTACTATCTGGAAAACACCGCGGGATTATATCGGACTCTCCGCGCGCTTGGGGGCCGAGTGCCAGCCAAGCGCGCGGCCTACCGACTAAAAACCAGACAATGCCCCTCAGGGACGCCTTGGCAGGAGCGCATCAATCGTCGACGCATCCTCCCCCTCATCAGACGAGGAGGAAGACACGCCGAGGAGAGCAGCATCACTGCCTGACAAGGTCATGGGAACTTTTACGTACACTTCCACGACCTCGTCGGCGTCATTGGCTCGCCCGCGGCGAGCCCCTCTCACCCGCCTCCCTGGCCCGCTCCGCCGCCTCCTTCTGCGTCATGACGTCCGTCGGTGCAGAAGGAGTTCACTAGCGCCCACGTCCTCTCCCCCTCCAGCATGGCGCGCACCACGTTTTGGAGGGAGAGATCGTCGCCTATCACGGCGACCAACTCCTCGCGCCGCGCAGAGAACGCCGGGCACACCGCTAGGATGTGCTGTGCGGTGTCCTCCTTGGCGCCACAATGGTGGCACCCCGGGTTGGCTCCCTCCCGATGCGGTGCAGGTAGCGGCCAAACAAGCCGTGATCGCTTAGCACCTGTACCAGGTGGTAGAAGAGTGACCCGTGGCGCCGATTCGCCCATCTGGTGAGGAACGGATGGAAGGCCTCGACGCTCCGGCGCAGAGTGCCGGAAACGGAGGCCGAGACCATTAAGTCGCCCAGCAGCTCCTCAAACCACAGGCGAACTACCTCGATTGTGGCCTCCTCGGACGCGGAGGCCCTCTTGCGCGTATATCATACTAGCTGACCCGACAGACGTTGTCCTGTCCCACAGATGACCGTATTGTGAATCTAAACCATCCTCAAACCCCCTTTTTTTTTTCTTTTTTTTGCGAGGGGAAAATGCACATTATGCACATAGTCACCGCGCTGGCTAGGCGCGGCTGTGAGTGGGGCTCTCCGGTAGAGTACCGGTAGGGTACCCGGCCTACCGACTAAAAAAGCGCTTTCGCGATTCTACCGCCACACGCCCACTTCCTCAAACACCCTGGAATACACACAAAATATTTCATCAAAATCGGTCCAGCCGTTTAGGAGGAGTTCAATGACTTTTAACACACGTACAGAAGATTTACATATATATATATATGTCGGAGATTGAGTCGGATTAGGCTGAATTCCTTCGTCTGCGTCCGCCATTTTGCACGTGGTGTTATTGAGTCAGTGCGCACGTTTGTCGCGGTCAAGCTTCTACGAACCAATGAGCGCGTTCAAGTCTAAACGTCACAGCTTATCCTTTTTGACACATCACGAGAACGCCATCTCGAATCACATGCTCGAACTACTGACTCAAGGAGATGTCGGTAGATGTCGCTGTCTGTCTACAGGGAGACAGATTTATCGAAGTAGTAAGTGTACTTACCAAATGCGCCAAGAGATGGCGCTATAATCTGTCGCGTCTCCTTCACGAACTCCGACACGGCCATTCTGACACAGTGCACGTTCTCGGGCACAACATCATATTGAACTAAGACTCAAATCCCGAGCCATAGAGAAAACATCTATAAAGCATGAAGTGTACAAACTTTAAGCAAAAGCATCGAGGCAATAAGCATGGAGCTTCTACGCTCAGCGTTGTAGTATCAAGCGAATAACTTCCAAATGCGTTTAAGTATGAAGCGCGGAGCTTCCAATATTTGACATCGAGGCACGAAGCGCGTAGCTTCCAATGCTTAACATTGAAGTATGAAGCGCGAAGCTTCCAATATTTGACATCGAGGCACGAAGCGCGTAGCTTCCAATGCTTAACATTGAAGTATGAAGCGCGGAGCTTCCAATATTTGACATCGAGGCACGAAGCGCGTAGCTTCCAATGCTTAACATTGAAGTATGAAGCGCGGAGCTTCCAATATTTGACATCGAGGCACGAAGCGCGTAGCTTCCAATGCTTAACATTGAAGTATGAAGCGCGGAGCTTCCAATATTTGACATCGAGGCACGAAGCGCGTAGCTTCCAATGCTTTCCAAGGATTTAATCATGAACAACAGAGGTCCCACAGTTCAGAATCAGTTTTTATTCACAATCACAATGTTGAATCAACAGCGAATCTCAACATCCTTGTCGTAAAATTATATGATCCTAGTAACTACAACGTGATTTTCAGCTAGAAGATAACATAAGAAAAGTAACGCAAAAAAAATTACAATCAAATGAAATACACGATCGACTAATGTGAAAGGGAAACTTTGTATACAATTAATACGGCTGTGATTTTACTAATATTATTACAATATTATTATTATTATTTCTCAATATTACAAATCATTATTAGTAGCTTTATCGAGTTGATCCGATAAGTCGGGAATACTGATAGGATACTTTCGGAGCTTTTCGTGACAAACATATTGAATGCGTCCACCAGTTATTGGTTCCACCCTATATCTATCATTCTCACATACTTCGATTATTTTACAAGGATTTGAAAATTTTTCACTTAACTTTGTAATTATCCTAGGATTTATCTCGACCAAAACGATATCGCCGAGACTGAATCGCATGACTTTAGCCTTCCCTTTGTCAAACCGTTCCTTGTTAATACGCGCCTGCTCGTCCATTTTGGCTTTGGCGTCGCGTCTGATTTCGAAAAGATCTAAGCTTTCGTATTCGTGCACCAAGGCACTAATTCGAGGTGGACTCCTATTACACCCCATCAACAATTGAAGGGGACTTTTCCCTGTACTTCGCGAGATCGTACAGTTTAAGGACAGCTGAATTTCGCCAAGAGCCGCTTTCCACGAACGACGTTCATGGTTTTCAGCTATGCTAAAGCAGTTAGAGATAACGGACATGAACCGCTCTACTTGTCCGTTCGCTCGACTGACTCCGCTGGCGATTTCGTGGAATTCTATCGACCATTCCTTACACAATTCCCGAAATTCTTGTCCAGTAAAGGATGTGCCTTGATCGGCAACAATCCTAAAGGGAGCGCCAAAAAGAGACACAAAAGAGCGGAGAGCAACACAGGCCGATTTTGCAGTCAGGTCTTTAACTGGAGTTAAGTGACAATATTTGGTAAAAGCGTCCACTATCACAATAACATATTCTTTTGTATTACGACTACCAGTGAGTTTACCGCTTATGTCTATATGAAGTGTATGGATAGGTTCGGGGACTTTGTCAATGGGATGCAGAGCGGACCGTCGGGCGCCGGATGGCTTTTTGTTTATTTTACAAGGTAAGCACCTATTGACATACGTTCTAACACAAGAACTCATGTTCGGAAACCAAAAGTGCTCACGAATCTTGCAAAGTGTTTTATCCCATCCTAAATGTTTAAGCTCATCATGAAAGCGTTGGATGATCTGCCAACGATAATTCTTTGGAACAATGGCCTTGCATAAGTTCTTTTTATTAACTTGGAACACCTTACATAGTAAATTATTTTTAATTTCGTACGAAGACCGCACCGATGGTTCTAAAGTATCATTTTCGTAGGCCTGGATTATTTTGTTGATATCAGGATCAAGTCGTTGCTCGGCCTGTAACCAATCATCTCTGACCTGAATTACATTGACCGCTGCCGAAACATTAGGTTCGGTCGGGTTCCTGCTAAGAAAATCAACATGAGGGATCCTATCCCCCTTGCGATACTCGATGTCAAAGTCGAAGCTTTGCATATACGCCCACCACCTATGAACTCTGGGAGATAGTTCCTTTTTATGTCGTGAAGCCTTGAGGCTATTGCAATCTGTTACAACTTTAAAACGCCTACCAAATATGTAATGTCTAAAATGTTTTAACGCTTTAAAAACTGCTAGTGTTTCTAGCTCGTAACTATGGTAACGGCTCTCTACTTTGTAGTAGTCGCAATCTGTAGCTGTCTGTACTAATTTAATGTGCCCATTACAATTGACTAGCTAAAGAGTATTAGTGGCAGAGCAAGATATCAACGACAATTGTACTCAAGGCGTGGACAGACGATTTGGTTCGATGTAGCCTGGTGAGCAGTGTGAACAACTTATAACAAGGGCGCCATCACACTAACTCAATCAGAGTTTCAGATGGATGCAAAATAAAACAATAAAGAATTTACCAAAATGAGCATGCATGTATTCCTTTTATTTAAAATATTGATTAAGATTTAATTCTTAAGCTGTAGACAAATCATGTAAATATACACTATTATTAAAATCTTTGTCACTGGTATATATTAACAACAAGAATAATATTAGCAATTACAAAGTAGCATAAAAATGTAACATACTAAGTAATTCACAACGCAATCTATAACATCTAAAATTAGTTAGTCGATAAATTCTTCTTTTCATGAAAATTAGTAACCTATTAAAATCTTTTATATAGTTTAACAAATTTACCAGTTATTAGAAAGAAAATGATTAATGTAATACTAATTCTCAAATACAAAATGTTACTTAAATCCATTACGTAGTCAACCTGCTGTAGCCAACCGTTCCACACGAAATTTAAAAATACAGGTACTAAATTGTTAAATGGAGGTATGCACTCACGTTCCAGCCGGGCATCTGGTTACCTCGAGGTGGATTGACGTGATGAAAGCGGATGGAATCTCTCACGATGCACTCCCAATATGACACCCTCCACGTTTTTTCTTGAACAGATACGGCTTGACCACTTCAAGTTCGAAGATGCGTGCACATAGAAGATGTGCCACGCAGTATGCTACTCAACTAGCCAATGTTTGACCACTAGTGGGAACCATGAGCAACAAATAGATCATATGTTGAAAATATAATCGGATAATAACCAAAGATTGGAAGAACCCTGGAAAAGATGAAAATAAAAATTGAAATTGGCATCGGCCATTATGGAGAACTACCACGAGCTAATCCAATATACAAGACAATTACACTTACCGTTTATTAGCGGGTTTAAGAATGATATTTTTATACAAGTAGAAAAATGCACCCCATTTGGGTAAAAAGAAAATAAACTTAATTAATCAATCTTCAATTATAAAAAGATTTGAAGCGTGCTGATCTCCACTTCTCAAAGTTTAGGGTCACAATGCGTCCTGCCGCCATCGTGACCAACAAGAGAAAGAAAGCATTGACAAACGATTCCATACAATAGAATTCAGCCATAGACTAAATGAAACATAGACATCCGGACCTAATTGCCCTTCAGAAGATGTAATCATAAAAAAATGAGAAATAACAAATAAATATATTTCTACGAAATAAACCTATTTTATATTTAAGATACTTTAATTATAATTTAGAAATTTTAATATTTTAAATGTTCATAGCAAATATATTCCATGACCTTCACAGATACAAGTTCAAGGTGAATTATCTATTCACAGACTCAACTCAACATTAAAAAAGAATTTAAATTCTTTCAAGAATTACAGCTGCATTCCTTTAGGAATGCAAAGCATACTAACATCGGTTTGCCAGTGTTAATAAACAGTTAATTAAGTAAGACAGATTTATATATTGCACTGTCTCAATCATCCAGTACAGAAAGAAGTGTCTGAATGTAGGTGCATCCCTTCTGCTAACCGCGTCGGTAATATGTGAGGGCAAATGTCAATGTCAGTCCACCTTTCATGTACAACAATAACAAATAATTTGTCAAATGCAGTTTAGTATTTCAGTTGAAATCAATAAGAAAACAATGTACTAATGTTATTGAATTATGGATTAAGCATTTATATGCCAATCTTGAACTGTGTGTAAAAAAACAACGTTACAACTTCAGATGTTCTCTGACTGTAGTATTCGATAACCTTTAGTTGATTTTCGTATTTTTGAAAAAGTACCGCTCCATATCCCAGGGAACTAGCGTCGGTATGAATTTCGATTTCGCGAGATGGATCGAATATTGAGAGCAGCGGTTCTGATGTGAGATGTTTAATAATTTCGTTTCGGACTTTTGTATGACGTGTTTGCCAATTCCATTCGACATCCTTCCGCGTGAGTTGATAAAGAGGAGCCATTACGGACGAGAAATTAGGCACGAACTTTCTAAAATAACCCGCAAGACCGTTAAACTGTCGTAGCTCTTTTACGTTAGTAGGAAGAGGGGCACGAGCGAGGGCATCAATCTTTCTTGGATTCGGTTTAATAGAACCTTCGGATATTATGTACCCTAAGTATTCTACAGAGGACTTGAGAAACTTGTATTTATTCCAGTTGAACGAAAAACCAGCACTAGCGAGCGCTGTTAAAACCTTACGTAAATACGCAAAAGCCTCTTCTTTCGTCTTAGAAAAAATCAGAACGTCGTCCATATAAACAGTGGCGATAACATCTCTTAATGGTCCCAACGCTTTATTTATTGCTCTCTGATAAACGGCCGGAGCGTTACATAAGCCAAAGGGCATTTTTAGAAACTCCCAGGATCCGTCGGGGGTCACAAACGCAGTCTTTTCTACGGAATCAGATTTTTCAGACATCGGTATCTGGTAAAAACCCGATGCCATATCAAGCGTAGTAAAAATACATGATTGCCCTAAGATATCTATTTGTTCTGAAATTAAAGGCAATGGGTAATTGTCCCTAACAGTATTTGAGTTCAATTCCCTGTAGTCAACACAAAGGCGGTCAGAGCCGTCCTTCTTTTTAACGAGAATAGCAGGACTTGAGAAAGGCGACGCACTTTCTCGTATAATGTTTTTAGAGACCAGATCGGCAATAATGGTCTTAGTCGCTTCGCGTTCCGCTGGGGATAGACGATAGGGGTGACGTTGTACAATTTTGTTCGGGTTTTTAAGACGTATCTCCATTTCAGTTTCAGTCTGGGAATTACCCTCCACAAAATTATCACGGAACTCTGCAATAATACGTCGTAAATGTGACAGATCTTCGCTATTAGTTAGGTCAGTACTAATTGCACTAACATCGGAGCTTAATAAAAGGCACGAATCAGACTGTACTTCACGTATAACGTGAACACCTTTGCTATTCATAATTAAACTAAGACCTGGGCAGGCTAATACGTCACGACCTATGATGACATCATGAGGTAAAATATGTGACTCCACAACTATAAAACAACCTTCTACATGGACATCATTTATTTGTATCGGCAAAGTAATCCGCGAGAAAGAATATAAGTTAGTGGAACCAATACCCGTTAGACATGTAGGCGTAACATCTCGGGTTCCAGATAAATTATCAGCTATTTCTTTACGAATAAGTGAACAATCAGAACCACTATCGATCAGAGCTTGCAAATTATAATCACAAATTTTTATTTGTACAAGTGCGACGTTATTTCGTAGACACATATTGACAGACTTCGAAGTGCTCGACCTCTTAAGCTTTTCATCTCGCTGTCTCGTAAAACAAACTTGATCAGAGTGACCTATTTTATGACAATAAGAACACTGTACGTTTTTGTCGCTAGGCTTATTTGAGATTGAGGGCGGAGGGCCATCACTTAACGTAATACTCTTAGAATGAGTTTTCAATTTACAATTGCGCTGTAAATGACCCGACTTACCGCAGTTATGACATTTAATGACGCGATCACTAAAAGCTTGTCGTTTACGCTTAGCATCATGAGATGATGGAATACTATCCAGAGATCTTTTGTAATTTTTTATTTTCGAATAGGTGGCAAGGTGCCTATCGAGAGATAAAAAATCAGTCGGTGTATTCTTAAGCAAATCCGAACGTACCTGGAGATCAGAGATACCTGAGATAACCACTTCGATCTTGTTCGCTTCGCTCCAGCTCGTTTCTAGTCGGTCGATCAGCGCCAGCTTGTTGGTGGAATACTCGACGTACGTTGAAGCACGATCGCTAGTGTACTGCACCATGTCTTGAAAAATATCGTGGAATCTCTTCGTTGAAGCAAACTGCCGTGAAAGTCGATTTCTTGCTTCGATCCAAGTCTTGCAAAGTGGATAGGATTTCGATGCCCATCTTCTAGCTCGACCACGAAGATTTGTAAACGCTACATTTCTTGTCTCATAGTCAGTCCAAGAATTCTGCGTTCGGTGATGATCTATTTCTTCACACCATTGAGTCGCCGTGAATTCGCTGTCGTCTGGATCAAACGTAGGTACGTACACGTCGATAGGTCGCATTTTCTTCGACACATTCTTCGATGTTGATGTACTGGCTTCATTGTTACGAAAACTTTCCACCATTCCACGAAAAAACGAGCTCCACACTTCGAACGGAGCAGCTGGTATACTGATCCCCGATTGTGAAGACGTATTCTCTCTTTCCGAAAACATATTTGCGTCCTGGCCGGTTACTACTTGCGGAATAGGTGGATCGCAAAAATATTCCTTTTCCGAAGAAGCATTTCGTTCAGTAAGCGTATTCGTGGCGTTTTGTTGTAATCCCACCGCTGCTGTCGGAGATTGAGTCGGATTAGGCTGAATTCCTTCGTCTGCGTCCGCCATTTTGCACGTGGTGTTATTGAGTCAGTGCGCACGTTTGTCGCGGTCAAGCTTCTACGAACCAATGAGCGCGTTCTAAGTCTAAACGTCACAGCTTATCCTTTTTGACACATCACGAGAACGCCATCTCGAATCACATGCTCGAACTACTGACTCAAGGAGATGTCGGTAGATGTCGCTGTCTGTCTACAGGGAGACAGATTTATCGAAGTAGTAAGTGTACTTACCAAATGCGCCAAGAGATGGCGCTATAATCTGTCGCGTCTCCTTCACGAACTCCGACATATATATATATATATATATATATAATATATATATATATATATTATATATATATATATATATATATATATATTATATATATATATATAATATATATATATATATATATAAAGATATAAACTTTATTACTTATAACATATATTTACATACATACATACATACATACACTCACGCCTTTTTCCCACGAGGGTAGGCAGAGATTAGAGATTTCAGTAAATCAACATAGGCCTGTACAAGATCTTCTGACAACAAACAAATATAAAATTATAAAACAAATATAAACTTAAGAGTTATATAAGATTATACGTAGTAGACCATTGATTCCCAAAGTGGTCCATATCGACCCGTAGGGGTCTATGACAACCTGCAAAGGGTCTACGTGACCGAAAAGAAAATTTGGGGGTCCATGAAATGGTCTACGATAATGGATCTCGACATACACTAATAGTAGCTACTTATTTACTTACATTATACTATCTTCTAATTTAAAAACATATACTTATATCATTTATAAAATATTTATATATTCTACTTGTGTGCGCGCACGTATGTGTGTGTGTGTGTGCTATTATACTTGTATACGCAAATACGCTTGCTTATGGGCGCGCATAATGACTTAAGTCACTATAAGACCTTTGTAATTTCCTGCTAAGAAACCCTCGGGTGGTAGCAGAATACCAGTGCTTTGCTCACATCCTGATGTGAGTAAATTTCAGTCACTGAGCTACGACCCTTTTACACTTCTGCAGCGCACACAATTTAGTTTGTTTTGTGTAATTGTTAAGTTTGTATAATTTTAAGTCCTTTATATTTGTGTGTGATGAAGTCAAGTGTAAATAAAGTTTTATCTATCTATAATGTATGTACCTATGAAGAAAAAAACATTATTATTTAGTATTATATAAGATTTATATTATAGGTATTCCTAAAAACGAAAAACATAGCAAAGAGTCTACGATACAAAAACGTTTCGTAAGCACTTTACTGGACTAAAAAGTATTGGGACACCAAAAAACTGGCAATGTGGTGTAAATTTATTTAATCCCATAGCAACAGGGAGTGAAGGAACTCGTTTTTCGCTCCGATTTAGCTCCGATGCTAAGTTACGCTATTTATTTCCGTATCGTACTTTCAGTATGAACTGATTCATCACTGATTTTGAATTCACTACTTATTATTAAATCGTTATTTATAAGAGATACGAGTCGTCCTTCGACTTACCTATTTCTACCGCACAGTAGCGGCGTTAGGGTAGGGCGCGGTTGGGCGACCGCCCAGGGCGCCAGCCACAAAGGGGCACCGCAGTAAGTATTTATATGTAAAAGGAATGCTGTCGTTCTTATCTCGCCCAGGGCGCTGGTAGTGCTAAAACCGGCACTGCTACCGCATAATAACAGGTATTCGCATTGCTTTTTTTTTGGACGGACCTTTATTTGGAATGCGCACGAACAGAAGGTTCGACGCCTAGCCTGCTAACGACACCGGCGACCGTTCCGGAGTCGTTAGGGTCGAAATAAAGGGTGTCGACGCAACTTGAGCTCGCCGTGTACTGGAGGGTTAGAATCTACCCGGTACGTGATTGGTACCAGATATATGCTTCTCGAGGGCTTTCGCATTGCTGTACCGGTATGAAGGGTAATGATAGGCAGGAAAATTACTGGGTACTGTGCCTTTTCACCTAATTACATATTAGCAATGTACACTGCGATTTTTGTGCGAGTTACAGATGTGCTGATAATCTCTTAGGAACCAAATGTAGTACATTTGGCTAAGGCGAGTACTTCCTAGGCGACTGTATCCACTTACTACCACCAGGTAGAACATCTACTTGTACATTACATAAAAAAACACGCGAAGCGGGGTCAGTTTTATTTATTTATTTATTAGTTTTTTACCTCGCGTAGTGTGAAGTTGCGGTATCTTTAATAAAACATTGTTCTAGGTACGCTCGACGCCGTAGAAAATAGACATGGGTTAGTAGGTCAATATCGATTTACCATAATTATAAATAGAATGGCACAGTGACACATTGAAGTGATCCTAACTATAAAATAAAGCTGAACTCGCAATTAAATAGCATAACAAGACAAAGTTATATATAAAACAAAAGAAGATCAAATTTACGAAGCTTGATACTTCACTGGCATCTGCTGACAGATCGAGAGATGCTAATCTAATCGTCTCAAACAGATTATAACTTTAGGTATAACAACTTCATTCCATGTGTCGTAAAATATTTATTTAGTGACTTCTTATTTAAGTCATTATCCGAATCGGATGCAGCGGGGGACCCGAGATCAAATCTGCCATAAACTAATGTGTTTTTTTGCCGCCGACTACGAAAGTAAAGGAAAAGAATGTTAGGCTACTTGCATCCTCCCCCGAGCCAAAAGGGTGACGGGCGCATTGCATCGCCTGCTGCCCAATCTCGGGGGACCGAGGGATGGAGTCCGCCGCCTGTACGAGGGCGTCGTGCGATCCGTGGCCATGTATGGGGCTCCCGTGTGGTCGCAAGACTGCGCGAGGTCCCCCCGCTGCAGAGCTCTGCTACGGAGCCTGCAGCGGATAATGGCCATACGGATCGTACGAGGCTACCGTACAATCTCGTACGAGGCGGCGACAGTTCTGGGACGCTCCCCCCCATTCGACATCCTGGCCGACATGTACGCGGCGACGTATGCGTCGCGGCGTGTCGACCGGGGGGGCGATGGGGGGAGCGCCCTGGAACCCGCGCACGAAGTGCCTAAGCGGGAGTGGCACCGACGGATTGTGGCGGCCTGGCGTGCGCAGCTCGAATTACGGATCTGCGCGCGCCAGCGGGCCGTC
Organism: Scirpophaga incertulas; assembly: GCA_036419045.1. NCBI lineage: Eukaryota > Metazoa > Arthropoda > Insecta > Lepidoptera > Crambidae > Scirpophaga > Scirpophaga incertulas. The sequence goes on from CM071633.1 coordinate 5,564,388, forward strand.
GGTGCCGTACTCCCGCACCTCGAAGCTTGGCTCAACGGGAAGGAGGAGGTCACCTACCGATTGACTCAGATACTCACCGGGCACGGCTGCTTCGGTGAGTATCTGTGTCGAATAGGACGGGAGGGATCGACACATTGTCACCACTGCGCATCCGACCTCGACTCGGCCCAGCACACGCTGGCGGAGTGCCCCGCGTGGGCCTCCGAGCGCCGAGTCTTGGTCGCAGAGATCGGGCGAGATCTGTCTCCGCCGGCATTGATTGCGGCAATGCTGGCGGACGAGGGAGGTTGGAGGGCTGTGGCCTCCTTCTGTGAAGCAGTAATGCTCCAGAAGGAGGCCGCCGAGCGGGGTCGGGAGATGGCCGATCCCGCTCGAAGGAGGCGACGCCGGGCTCGGTAGCACAGCTGCGGCGCCGCCGCGGGTCGCCGGCGGGCGCGAGGAAGTCGCGACCGCTACGGCGACCCGGGATGGACGCCCCTTCCGTGGCCGGGGGGCGTCGTCGGTGGAGGGGACCGGGGGAGGTGGTAGCTTCCCCCGAGGAGGGCTCCCCTCTAGAGAGGGGAGCGGAGGCTGGGGGTTCCTGGAAGTGGCCTTTGTGTTCCCGGGGGCTCCCTACATGCCTGAGGAAGGCCATCCCTGAGATTTTTAGTGGGTAGGCCTCCCCCTTCTGGGGAGGAGAGCCCCACATAACCCCGGCTCGCCACAGCCGGGGTATGCAATTTAATGCATTTTCCTCAGGGGAACAAAAAAAAAAAAAAAAGGCTACTTGCATCCACATGCGAAAAAAATTAAAGGTATGTGTAATCGACCAATCCGCATTAAGTTAACGTAATTCCAGCTGTAAGCCGCTGTCAACTAAAAATTCACGAAGTGTTTATATTCACAACAGTTTTCGATTTCAACTAACGAAACTTTCGATGATCGAGTTCTTTTTTTTTATAGGATAGGGCAGCAAACGAGCAAACAGATCACCTGATGGTAAGTGATAACCGTTGCCCATGGACACCCGCAACACCAGAGGAGTCACAGACAGATTGCCGGCCTTTAAAAGTTCGTACAATAAGTTGACAATATGTGACAATTGTTGTATTTTGTATCTGTCTGGTTATTTGATCCTATCCCTAACTGTACATATGACTAATTTTATATCATTCACCTGCTCACCGAGCTGTAATAAATTATGTTATTCGATAGCACCACAAAAATAACCGAGTTCCACATCGATAGATTAAGTCTAGCACGGATGACCTTCAATCAGCTTCCCAAAACATTCACCTATGGTGTTACTAATTGTGTCCCACCGAAACTAATAACTTTATATCTCAATTAATTAATTAGGCACAAAAACTGTGACTAACTTATTAGGTAATTAACACAATCACTTTTATAAATATGTCACCTGAATATGTATTTATAGATAGACTTAGGTCCATACACAGACTACTTAGAGAAACTACGTTTGGTCCATATTAATTGGGAAACGACACTGTCTATAACAGGGTATAGAATCTTAGTACAAAAAAAAGTACTCTGTGGTCTATAAATAAACAACATAAATCAGTAAGAAAAAAAAAACAGATTAAGTTAGTTAGGTATAAACAAGCTTACCATCCCGTCTATTCGAAAAACGATACCTTATTCCTGAATAGAAAAGAAAAATACTTGATGTTTTTCGATTTTAACAATGCCAATTAATGTATCGTGAATTTGAAATTCTAAATATTCTTCAAATATTTTTTTTTTGTATACTGAATAGTAATGGATTCAATAAATGTTTTTCGAATGTCGATCTGATCCAATTATTTTAAGTATAGTACTGTCATTTTACAATAGGTAATCTGAGATTGTATGTAGGTATAGCTGTTTTTTGTTTTCAACATAGTTAATTTAAAATTGTTATCTCCAGCACACTGGTAACGCATATTGCCGTTTATTAATCAAAGATTGTACCATATCTTTGATTAATTGGCATCCTTCATATTAACCTCAAATATGCATCCTTCCCTCAAACACCATTTACTATATAGGCAATTGACATGAGTCTTGTCTATAGATTTATGAAGAAAGTTGGTGATGTCAAGTTGATGCGTGTCTTTATTGTCAAGTTGAAAATATATTGTACGTTCCCTAATTATATGTAATTCTATAAGTTGAATAAAGCCAAATAGTCTTGGTATTTTTTTTATAGTTTACTTCAGCAATGTTAGTGCCTGTTATAATAATATATGCAATTCCTCTAAGCTTCGCAAGAAACACGAATACTTTAAATAATTTCCAAGGTACCTCGACGAACCCAGCAGAAAACGCAGAAGTCACGTTGTAATTGCCAGAAAGATTAGCTCAATTAAATGACTAACGACGTTGTAATTCTCTCATATTTTCTTTATATTTCCGGGACATAATCCTTAACAAATTGATATGATTAATAAGTATATCAGGTAATTAAATATTTGTAAGGTCTAGAAGAAGTACCCGCAATCGTCGAGCATATATGAGGAATGTTATGAAAGTAGATGAAGCGAAAGAGATATGTAAAGACCGTAGCAAGTGGAAAGACGTAATCTCTGCCTACCCCCGTGGGAAAATGGCGTGAGTGTATGTATGTAAGGTCTATTTGATTAGGAGGCTGGAAGTAGTTAAAACCAGACGATTTCATCAGACGATCGACGAACAACATATAAACATGCTTGACTTAAGCACGTGATGAGCCGGTATCTATTCAATTAAATTCCACAATAATACTAGCTGATAACTAAATAGACTGGATCCTGAATATGATTGAAAAAGAGACGTCACTTAAATCTATATAATATTCAAACTCGGTCAAATACTCCGCTTGGGATATGATGAGCCTGCAGTCCTTTTTCTTCAGTTTCGTCAGTATTTCTGTGGTACGAGACTTCGAGATCTATTTGTTGATTCGCTGCGTATATCTTCAGAGGTCTGCTAATCTATCATACGTAATTGCTCCATCAATGTAAGGGTCAGCTCCACAATCTTGCTTCCCTTCTTAACAAACAAAACTTAATAAACATCTAGTCCACTTCGAAACTACTCTTCTACAACAAAAGAGCGACTTTCGAGCCTGTCAATTATTTACAACAATTAAATATTTCATACACTCACACCAACTAGCCTACTCCAAAGTAAGAACTGTAAAGCTTGTGTTGTGAGGTCTATAGTAACAGTATTTATACATATATAAATATTTTGATAAAAATATATATTAACAACCATAACTAAAGCAAAAATGCTGTAATTTACACTAAAAATCACTAATCCAGACATTTAGACATTCGTCACTGAAATTATTAGAACACTTGAAGTAAAACAAGAGGCTTCACATCCGAAAACTGAATACCGGCGGCAAGGTGTATGGAATTTTAGTACCTTTTGCCCAACTTTTATGAAGAAGAATAAAAAAGAATTTTAATCTGTGCCTTAATTTGACACTGAATTATGATTGACAATTGTTAGTTTTCAATTTGACAGTTTGACACTGACAGACGATAATTATTGCGGAACATATTTTAGTCGTAATTATTTTTGTTTTTATTTTTATTCTAAATTGCATGCAGCTTATTATTTTGATAATATCAAAGTTACTATTTAGTGTTACATGTGGGGGAAATTACACAGGCTTTCATGTAAGTAACATCTTTTTTGTAAAATGTATCATGTAATAAAGTATAGCTTTAGAACTGTCGATGTGAACAAGATAGACTGAATTTATTGTAACGAATTTAACACGTGATTCAATTCCAAAATTAAATAGCATGTATAATTAAGGTAATTAAATGAAATGCATACTCCATTGTTTCGTAAATTACCGAATACATTGGTTTTATCGTGAATTATTATTTAAGTGACATCCAATCATTGTTATCAGTTACCAAACAATAGTAAGTATATGACCTAATACCTTAAAATTTAGCTAACCACGTACGGTTAGATAGCAAATAGGTAAGAAACAAGACTCAGTGACTGTAGTATCTTGAGATCCTCCCATTTTGTATGTACCTAGGTAGGTATATCATGCATTGAGTCACCATCACATTCAATGTGTTTAATTATCCATTGTCACAATTTAACTGTATCACATTACTATCCTGGAAGCAAGATATATAGATGTGTATGCTAAACACTAACCAAATCAATTATATTTACATTCCTGGAAATAAAAATAACATATGAAATAAGTTGCAAATAGTATTCTATAGTTTTTTATAACACTATATCACTCGAAAATTATACTAAATAATATGAGAATTATATTGTCATTATTTGATATTTCTGTTCATCATACTTTGTCATGTTGTAGAATTTCTCTAAACACAAGTTTATGATGTTTTTGAGATACCATCATAAAAAATATGAAACAATATGTTTATGAAACTAGATTGACATTATATTGATAAAATTGAAAATCCTTATATTAGTCTTTGCCTTAGTCCTTATTGAACTAGGAAATATTTTAAATAATTGAATGGTTTGATCTCTGCAATACCACATTTAGAAAAAACAAATTTTGGGGTCAATTCAATGAGTAAATTCTTTTTTGCAATCATTGGCTTTGTTGTAATTTTGTAGTGATAGTAAAACAATGAAGAAGATAAATATCATGAATATCATAGTCTGCTTGAAGTTATACACATGAATATTATTGATATGTATTATATCAGTTGGTTTCTATATAATAAAGATGATGGAAAGGTTTTAACTACAAACTCTGTCTTTTATATATTTTGCCATATAGCTGGTTATCTACACTATCAAATATAACTTAAATATTGCTGATAATGCCTGTAAGATGTGAATGACATTTTTATGTTACAATCATATCTATAACCTAGCTATAGTATAATTTCAAATTTGTAATATAGTAGGTTAATATAATATTAATATTCATGACAAACATGAAAATGTCCCTCTATAGAATAATGAGAAAATGGATAATCTTGTTAAATGTTACCAGGAGTTTTTGATTGCATTCTTTATTGGTTCTCTATTCTGCTAAATGATGTTCATCGGGTTTCAATCACAGTCAAGTTTGTTCCAGACCTGTGGAACGGATAGTAGAGATTTTGGTCCATGTACTTTTGTGTTTAACCCCCTTCATTTGCTGCATCGTTTCAGTCACTATTTGTACCCTTTTATATGAAAGATGTGATGTTATATATAATGGATGGAAGAATATATTTTTTTTCTTTTTCTTTTATGTATGTGTGAGCTAAATTCCTATAGTCCCTGTGATGTTAGTCGTCAGAGTACTCATATTGCTGCTTTCGACTCTCACTTATCTTTACCTTAGTCTTTATTCTTACCTTGTAGTTGTTATGTTACATTATTATTATTCATTTTAAACATGTGATATATTTCGAATGGAATATCCAAATTAAATAATTCAAAAAGTTATATAATGGTATTAAAACAGATTTAAATATGAAATCATTTATTTTGATAAGGAGTAATTCCAAAATGTTATCAAAGCTTTTATAGCGGCATTTATATATATGTTTTAAAATGAAAAAACACTTATAGTGCCATAAGTATAATAATTATACATATGCTGTCGCGATATTTTTTATAGATAATTATATGTTCTGCAAAGATATAGTATTTTTTTTTGTTCTATAATCGATAGGTTTCTAAGCGCACACGATAAAAGAAAGTTTTTTGGTAATTTTTTCACACCTTGCGTTATACTATTAGAGTTTTAGTATGGATCCCTAACTTTTTAGAAAATTTTAATATAGCCAATATTTGCAGAAGATAGTGTAGCTTTCTAACACTGAAAGAATTTTTCAAATCAGTCAAGCAGTGTCAGAGTCTATTCAATGCAAACAAACAATCAAATCTTTCCTCATTATAATATTAGTATAGATAAATTTTTTAGCTATACAGCGCAACATGGTGTTTCTCTTTTACCTTTTTTTTTGCGAGGGGTAATGCTCCTTATGCACCATGATGCCGCGCTGGAAGTGCGTGGCCGTTTGTAGGGCTCTCCGGTCTGAAAGGACCGGCCTACCCAAATTTTTACCTACCCTAATTTGGTTGAATGAAAATTTATATCCAAAACTGATATAATGGTGTTTGATTTTACGTGTTTAAATGATAGAAGTAGTTTTAATATGTATAGTAGATTTTGGTTTGAATACAAATTAGTATATGATTAATGAACATTTTTTTTCACTTCGTTTTTGTCTATTGATTGAATATATGTGCGAGGGTAGTATTGTTTTGAATATTTCAAGGCCATAATTTTGAATTAAGATTTATTTTTGTACTACTTTTACATTATTTTCTGTTCTCATCCTATGTCAACAGCGTCTCTGCACTGAATCTTCGTCTTCGTTTGAAAAATGAATAAGGTCCTCTAATTCACTACTATCACAGCTTGAGATTAAATTCAAGGCCATCATTTATCAAAACAATAAATCCTTTGCATCGAAAGCTATTCGAAACTCAAAATGTCAATTCCGAACAGAAATATATATATATAATCTAAGATCAGACTTACCATAGATGGTTTGAACCCAGAGATGGTATTTACAATCTGTGGATATTTGATACACTCGAATACCAATTTGGATTGAAATCGCTATCTTGGATATTAATGGATTAGGATTGAATATTAATTTTAAGGTGTATATAAAAATTCAAAATAATTTACCAATACAACTCTATTTCCAGGATTACAGAAGATGAACCACAATCTTCGCCCTACAAGTTATAGCGTAGGTCTCGATGACATGTAATAGCTAGTTGATACCCCAAATTAATCTGATGCAGTGAAGGCCAAGATGTTGTCCATCATCGCAGGAGTGCTGGGCCTGTTGGCGGCTGCTAATGGGAACGTCATTGTCTACACGCAAGATGCACCACATTTGGTAAGCTATTGTATTGAAAATGCTAAATTAAAAAATAAATGGCGTTGTCGCTGATATCTGACCCACAGACTGTTTACCAATCTAGACCATATAAATAAAATGAAGCGACATTTTTACTCAGACGATCTGGTGATGACGGCACTGAAGCCGCTACTTTCTGGTGAAATGATAATATGCCGATAGAAACTTACTGACCAGCAGGTAAGTACTGTGGGCACCCTCTGACTACGGCAATCACGAGCAGAAAGTTTGTTCACAGTCAGTATGAATGCTGCTTAGAGGTACCTCGACGTCCCTATCTTATGCGTATATCTTAAAAAGCAGGATTACTTAAATTTTGTTCAAGTTCTCCGACGATCATGAACTGCCAGCACCGAATTAAAAGAAAATCTATCCATGGAAGAAAATATAGATTATTATTTCAATTAAAGTTAGCAGAAACGGTGAATGTAAAAAACGTGCTAATGAGATGGGTCGCACATTGAATCAATTTGAGGAGTAATTTAAGATAGGTCTAACCGCGATTCCGAATCAGCAACGAATCGTCGTGCTAATCTCGTGCGCTTGCCATCAAACCAGCCATGTCTGTCAGAGAATGTCAGAAATTCGCAAACCCCTGACCTATATCTATTTATTTATTTAATGCACATAAAGTGTACAAAGGCGGACTTAATGCTGTTAACTATTTTTGCTAGCCGACTTTAGGGTCGTTGAGAGTCGAGATGTATAATATCAGTTATAATGTACGCATACTGTTGGTATTTTTGGGCAGTATTTCAATAAAACTTTTTAGACTTCTTCAATATACTAAACACTTTATTAATCACACGAGTTACCATTGACCATAGAGAGCATTACTTGTACTAATCTATAATAGACTACATAACCACAGACTAAGTGTCCCGTGTCTCGGAAGAGCAATAGCGCCATACTGGCACAAAACTTAAACCTATACATTTACTGAGATACATATAAATCTTCTTTACAAATTTATTTATTCAACACATACATCATCATCATCATCTCAGCCTATCGCCGTCCACTGCTGGACATAGGCCTCTCCAATCGATTTCCAGCGCGACAGGCCAATTGCCACCTGCATCCAACGAGACCCAGCGATTTTCACTAGTTCGTCGGTCCATCTGGTAGGTGGCCGTCCCACACTGCGCTTGGTGGTACGTGGTCTCCACTCAATAACCTTTCTGCCCACATAAAATAAACAAAAAAAAACACATACTTATACATTAAATAAAAATATTTCTTACACTATAAGGTTTGTGTTATGGGAACTAGTGTAACGGATGGACATACTGTTACGAGCTGGGGTCAGTAAATCAAACGGCGGTCTACCAAAACACTGAACTTTTATTAATTAGCACACTAACAGTCACTAATCAGTTCACTGAAAGCACTGAACTGAAAGTCACTTCTTAGTTCTTAGATGTTTTCGCACTGTATCGCAAAACAATACTCTCTTCCCGGCGGCCGGACACAGCCTTATATAGTCCCCTAAGGCACTTGCCACTCTTGCCAGAACATTCGCGGACACACTCGAATGTGTAGTCCAATACATAAGCGCGTAGGAATGACGTCGCGTGTTCGAGACATCTCGAGTATAACTGTCTCTTCCTTGTGCTATCCTTGTCACACAATACTCGAATATTCCCGTACTATATTTCTCGAATATTCTGAGTTTGTCTATCTCTTTCTAATGATGTTTTCTCATTCTAATACTTCTCGAATGTTCCAACTATATCTCTTTCTACTATTGCTGTCTCTTTCTACTATTGCTATCTCTTTCACTCCTGTTGAAATTTACCTATGTCCTGTTACTGAAGTAGGCTTAATGGCTCATAAGGGGTCCTGAAAACGCCTGAAAACGGGTTTTCAGGTTATTGCGGCGTTGGATAGAGGGTAGCCTGAAACGTACTGAAAACATGTTTCAGGTGCCTGAAAACTACTGTAATTTGGGTGTAATTTAGTTTTTTTTCGTATGTGAAAGAGCTACTTCTGAAAAGGCCTGAAACGACGTTTCAGCCTGCTGAAAACGTTTCTAAGTCACAGAAAATCATTTTTGAAGTTTTACTAAGCCACCGGCGTAACAATACATATGTTATTATATATATATACATTATAGTCATGAACCTAATGTACAAATGCTCGCATTCATCACACAACCATCTCCCCCACTGGGACACGAACCCGAGAGCTCAGAGATGGTGACGCCTCGAAAACCGGTTTACTAACCACACGACTCGGGAGGTCGTCAAAAACAATATATTTCAATATAACAATAAACATCTAAAATAAATATGTGTATATAATTACAACATAAACCGTAGATACATAGCTTTGTAAAGAAATATAAATAAACATGATATATATATATTTGCATATAGGGCAATAAGAGACGGGTAAAAAAAACATTAGGTATATATTTGTAATTTGCAGTGGACGCTCATCTAGTAGTCATTTCCGTTTCGCTTCTTGAAGGCTTTGTGATATCAAACGGAAACGTGTTCCATAGGAGAATAGTAAACACATATGTATGTGGCAGAACGCAAGTATATCGCAAATAGTCAACCTTCACTATTGCCCAACGCCTTGCAAAAATAGCAATAGGTTATCAAATATATTTATTATTAATATAAGATATGATTTGACCATCAATATACGTGAGATTATTGTTTACGTTTGATCGTTAACTTCTTGCCAAGGAAAATCTGATAGACAAGTGCAAATACATAAGTTTAAAATAGAAGAAACAATAATTTACTACACTTATATAGGAACTTAATCGCTGATACACAATAATTTACTGCTGATCATTACGACACAGCGCTGACAACTGACTTGGTTTAGATTCAATTTGATATGAGGATGTTGGAGACATGGAAGGATATAAGGTAAAGCCACGGGCAGAAAACGGGCAAAAAAAATAATACAACCATCATATACGTCCTCATAGAGGGGCAAGAGTCTACCCTAATTATGATAGGGCAATTGGTCCTTAGTTAACCACGCTGGACCAGTATGTATGGGTTGGTAGTAATAAAATATACTTTTTTAACATGCACCTTTGCTCGTAAAGCTGATGTCATTGTAAAGCTGATGTAAAGCCATAAAAAACGCGTGTGTTACCAAAGCAAATAGTTAAGTTACTCGTATAGTCCTTAGAAATTCCATAACAGTAGTATCCTTTCGCGCGCTGTTGCTATTCAAATTTCGAACTAAGTCGTCAGTAGGCAGCGTTAGCGCACTGTTAAAATGGCGGGAAAGCAACAGTGTGCATTCACAGATTGAGTTTATTTAAATGTTATTTATTTTTTTCTCTGTTTCCACGCAAATGTGTTAAATAAACGTCGTACGATATACGTGCGTATTGGTTATAATTATAGAAATCGGATAATCGGATGCATATTTATCTAAAGTTCATTTTTGGCTCACAAATTATGGAAGCGGCTTTTTAAAATACATTTTGTTAAATAAAAATCCCGGGAAAATACGGGACTGCAAATTTAACGTAGTGAAAATTACTAAATTAACACGTGGTATTTATTTTCAAAAGACCGAGACTCCGCGTTCATTTATACAACTATGCATACGTATTTACATGAAGTTTAGTTTCAGTTCCCCGTGCGATTTATGAATGTACGATTTATTACATGAAGAGAGTTATATGAAAGTAGTGAGCTAGTTTGACTAAAACAATAATCAATTAAATAATTGAATAAAAAAACAGAAATGGTGAAAAATTTTATTTAACAAAACAATAAAAAGCCGTTTCCATACTTTGTCTTAAACTAACTTTAGGTAAATATGCATCCGATTATCCGATCTCTAGTTATAATATAACATGCTCGGCTCGGACTGAAATTCCGCCTAGCATATTATAACCATCATAACGCACTAATATCGTAATGTACTATTAAAACATTATTCGTATGTGTGCCTTGTACCAGTTATTCCATTACCATTATTAGTACTATTGTTCAATTGTCCCCGAAGAGCACGAATCTACACTAACTCACTTTAGTGACGATTGGTCAACTACACTTTTAATTGACGCCAGCGGTATTTCTTATAACGCGGGCAAAGCCGCGAGCGGAAAGGTGTTAATTCCTATGAAATCATAAATATATCGGGGCTTACCTCTTCGATGTTGTGACTGATTTAAAAACTAAACATTGTCATAAAACTGTGAATTGCGCTTACGACGATTAGTTTCAAGCTAGTTGATACCATATTGTCTGCGGCCACCGAAACGCGTACTACCCTCACGTTGGCACAGAATCGTCACGAAATCTGAATTTTCTCTAACCGCCTAAACCCCACTTAAAGCGTGCGAGCGTGTATAGTGGATTCCTACAAAGCTACCCTACAAAACAAACATTTATGATCGATACTATATGGTGTAAACCTTTTTATGTAACACAGGAAAAAAAATTACGAAATCGATGGAAAATGCGAGCCTAGATTTATTTGTTGTACAACCGTTATCAATTCGTGCTCAAGATTATTTATCAATGGTTTTATCGTGTTAAAATGTAGTCAATATCATTGTGAAACTGGCATTTGTGTCGTTAGTGCATTCGGTCGCGCCATTAATCATTGCAGTGATTTTGTTAGATGATTAACTGGGATTTTAGTGCGACAGGTTGTTGTGCAAACGTGTGTTGTATTGGTTGATACTTGAAATCAACAGTTAGTTGATTAATATTTTGTGAAACGCATATGAAATGTTTCAAAATTAAACATATTTGAAAGGCTATTCTTTATTTGATATACAAAGGGCAATGAAATATAAAGATAGTCGTGAGACATACAATTTCTGAATTCAGATTCCGAATACCGTACATGGACTATATAGGATATAAGGATAAATACTTAATGAATATTGTTACTGTTATAACGTATTTAATATTGAATAAACACAAACTTATATCGTCAAATTTCCTTATTATTATTTAAATAGGTTGAGGAATTTTCCAACAATTGGTATCGGGCGAAAGTAGATATCTGTTATGCTACGTTATCAGTATTTGCAGTAACAGTGTGGTACTGCTGCCTAAAACAACCATTGGTGATAACGAGGGCTGTATCTGTCCCATACATGGTCAGCGGTGAACCTGAGCAGGGAGGGAAAAGAGGCATAGGTTGACAGAGGGTTATAATGTGATTGTGTACGAAAGGCGCTAGCGTCGAAAATGTCGCCTCAATTCGCCGTACGCGTTTTCCAGATGATTAGTCTGCAACAGTTTGTGAGTATACAATTTATATACAACAATAATCTTCTGTCTTGGATAAGACGACGACCTCGAATCGTTAATCGTAGTCGAATTGTTAGTACACCGGTTTCAAGGTGTTACCGTTTCTGGAGGTCCCGTGTTCGAATGCCGGTGAGGGCAGATGTTTATGAGATGAATGCAATCATTTGTACCTTAGTCATGATTGTAAGATATTTATTTATTTATTAATCTAGCAAACTTTATAGCATAATAAATTTTTTATCATAACATTCAACTTACAAAGTTTGTCACATTTACATCCGTAGGTAACGCAGTTAATTGTAGTGTTGTAACGGAGGCCTTCTTAACGGAGGCGGAGGCGGATGCGAAGGCGATGAGTTTCACTTCCGCGGATGCGGAGGTTAACGGAGGCAGAGGCGAAGGTGAAAGATCATCGTCTAATTTGAATCTGTTTTCTATTTATATCCATTAATTAAAATTTTTCATATCATGAGGTTACTATTGCTGTCGTCATTTTCAGTTTCCTCTTCACTGTCACTGCGATTTGTCAATATGTCAGCCAGATTCGAATGCACGCTTTGTGTTGGTGAAAATATCTGGAAGCTTGTACTGCCTGGTTCATCATGCATTGGGTTTGATTCTACTCCAGCTTTTTTGGTAGCACAATTCGTGACCATTTAGCGCGCTACGCGCGACGCTCACGCGGTGCTGCTCTATGATAACGTAAATAAAACTGCGTTACAACTCCGCAAAAATTGTGCGGAGGCGGAAGCGGAGGCGAAAGTACGATTTCTTGCGGAACTTCCGCAGTAACGGAGGCGGAGGCGAAGTTCCGTTACAACCCTAGTTAATTGTTATAACTAGTGGTCGGAATAGGTAGTTTCATTTTATGTTTGCGATTTTGTGATATCAATAGTATGGATATGCCTGGGAACTTACTATTTTCAGAGATTGTAAAAATATTATATTGATATTTCAAAATAGTATTTTAATAATAAGTGGTAAACATAAAATTTCACAATAAAAGCGTAAATTAAAAACAGAAAATATTAGGTTTATCCATGTTACGCTTACATTGACTTTCTTTCTGCAAGTACATAAAATTAAATTAGCTATTCCGAGCACTAGTTATAACAAAATACATTAATAAGTTATTACGACAATTAAGGGCCGATTTCACCGTCGAAATTGAACGCGGTCAGTTTAAGTTAAACTCAGTTTACGCTCTAAACTGAGTTTCGCTACCGAGTTTGCATTTCACCAGCTTTGCGTAATCGTCGTTCATGTTAAACTTGGTTCAGTTTCTGAACGGCCGATTCTGGACGTTTAGCGTTTCTAAACGCGTTTAAAGAGCTCATTTTTTAATTTGACGCTGACGCTATCTGTTTTCTTACTTTCAACAATATCGAAATGCCGCTCGACAAGTTCTATGAGCGTTTGTTTTTCGCTCGCAGCAAAGGTCGGGTCCCTTTTCCTTTTCGACATTGTAATCGGAGTCCGTTAAACAAGCAGGGTCATTGTAAGCAGGGCCGGGTTATGCCTGTCGGGGCCCCTAGGCAATGCTCATCCAGGGCCCCCTACCCTCTTCTAATTTTTACGTTAACACAACAAAATTCAAAATTACACCGTTTTTTACTAACCTGGGTATATCATCATATTATTCAATAAAAATGTTGAATCAAATGAACAGAATGTTTATTTATGCATTTAAAAAAAACATACATAGCTTAAATATTAACTCTTCTAACTTTTTTTGATACAAAATCGTTCAAGATATCCTGAAAGGTAATCTTCTCCAACACGTCATTTTCAATTGCCATTATAGCCAATGAATTTAAACGGTTTTGAGACATCGTTGAACGAAGACAGTTTTTAATTAATTTCAATTTGGAAAAGTTTCGTTCACCAGTGGCATTTGTAATCATTAGACTTCTATATATTTGCAAAGCTGTCATTACATTCGGGAAAGTTGACTGTGCCATGTTACCAATAATCAGTTTGTAAGACTCCTCGGCTGGCATATTTTTTTGTCCGGCGTCATCTAATTGTAAGATGAAGTATTTATACTGCACCATTTCGTCTATAAACTCAGGCTCAATGTCCTCGAAATAATGATCCTTAAATTTTGTACAAGCCTGTCTAATTTGAGCGTCCGATTTTGTCGAGAAATCTGTTAGAAACCCAAACAGATCATTTATTCCCGGTAAGCTTCTAGGCGCCGCGACAGTTCTGTAAATAACATGTCTAGTACTGGCAAATATGTATCAACTTTTAACTTCTCTTGTCCTCTGAGCACAACTTCTTCTGCTGATCCGTCATCGTGATGCCTTTTCCTTTTTCGCTCACGCTGATTCTCATCACTGTATTGAGTATCAGTTTTCTCATTTGCCTTAGTCTCGTAGTCGTCAAATAAATCTCTCTGTGAAATTAAAAAATCTAAAAGCGATTTTAAAAGATCGACTGCCGTTCGTAGTTCAATTGTTTTCTTTTGTAAAGATATGCTGACACCATTGATCCGATCTAGTATGGCAGCCCAGAATACGGCCATTACAGCATTTTCTTTTTTTCTTAAGTCATTCAATAGACATTTAGCTTCGTGAATCGCTTGTGATGTCTGAGTCTCATCGCTAGCAATAGACTGCAAAGCTTTCTGAATTCAAATTCAAATTCAAATTCAAAATCATTTATTCAGTCTGGGCTGTTACAAGCACTTGTGAATGTCGAAAAGCTACGCCATCGGTTCGCAAATCTACGGCGGGAGACCTTGTACTGAGAAGAACCGGCAAGAAACTCAGCAAGGGCTGTTTTTTTTCCCTGTATTAAATAGATACAGAGTCGTCAATTTGGAAAATGACTTCAATATTGATAATTCATGAAGTCACTTTCCATTACATAGTATAATTAATAAAAAATATTTAGAAAACATGCCTATATTAGGAATGCCGTGTCATACAGTTTTAAAAGAATATATTAAAGTTAAATTAAAATTATAATAAATACGAGTAGTACCCAGTATAGCAAAGAGCAGACTCATCTCCGCTAGCAGCACCCGTTCACGAGCATGACGCATGAACCAGCCATCGCTTCGCTCAACCATGTTTTAGGGAACGTAACGACCCGCCTCACACGACACTGCCGAAGAGATTTTAATGAGAGTATGACTACCCTTAAGCCACAGAAGGATACAAATTACCAAAAACAGGTACCCGTGTAAATTAGCACAACTAAAATAAAAAAAATAAAAAAATCAACCGCAGGACACGCGCATACAATCATTTAAAAACTAGCAATAATGTATTATACAAGTAACAAAAGGTTATTATAATAGGTACAGTTAAATATACATGTTATTATGTTACACAGTTACCTAAGAATTTATTAACAATTTGTTTATTTCAACGAGCGAGGGTTTTTTAGTCCCAGACACTTCGATCATCCAAGTAATCCTGGACTCGATAATATCCTTTGCTCATCAAAGTTTTTTTTACTCGAGTTTTAAGTTTATTAAAAGGTAGATTAACAATACTGTGTGGTAACTTGTTATAAAAAGTTATACATTTCCCCAAGAATGAGTTTTGTGTTTTACGTAATCTAAAATTTGGAACAGCAAGCTTATTTTTATTTCTTGTATTTAATTTATGAACATCGCTATTCTTAATGAAATTATTGTAATATTTGTGTACATAGATTATATTTTCATAGATGTACTGCCCCGCCAATGTTAAAATGTTAATTTCTTTAAACTTATCCCTAAGGGAATCCCTTGGTCTTAAATTATATATAGCTCTAATTGCTCTTTTCTGTAGTATAAAAAATACTTTCAATGGTGGCAGCTGATCCCCATAACAAAATGCCATAAGACATTACACTATGAAAATAACTAAAGTAAACTAACCTTGCTGTTTCAACATCAGCTAGAAGCCTTATTTTTTTAACAGCATACGCAGCTGAGCTAAGTCTGCTTGACAGAGCATCAATATGGGTATACCATTGTAATCTGGAATCTAAGTGTATGCCTAAAAACTTAGTACTCTCAACAAGAGATACCACTTCACCATTAATATTTAAGGGTGTATTAACCTGCCTTACATTTGGTATAGAAAACTTAACAAATTTGGTTTTTCTCGAATTTAATGAAAGATTATTTAATGTAAACCATTGTAGAACTTTTGATAGAGCACTATTTACCTCGTCCGAACAATTGCTGCCTCTGTCAACTTTAAAAACAAGAGAAGTATCATCGGCAAATAGCACTGTTTCACATAAAGTGCTTGTATAGTAAGGAAGGTCGTTAATATATATTAAAAATAGTAAAGGACCTAATATTGATCCCTGAGGCACGCCCATAACTAGTGAAGTTCCAGCAGATTCAGTTTTATTAATAACAACTTTTTGTATTCGATCCGACAAGTATGACTTAATAAGGCCGAGTGATTTGATAGAGACACCATAATGCCCTAATTTCCTCATTAATGTGTCGTGACTTACGCAATCAAATGCTTTAGAAAGGTCACAGAAAATACCTATTGCGTCTTGTCTGCCCTCCCAAGCATCAAAAATGTGTTTTAAAAGTGAAATTCCAGCGTCTGTAGTGGATTTACCCTTGGTAAAACCATATTGGTTGCAATGAAATAACTTGTTAAGGGTAAAATAAGATGATAGCTGATTATAAATAATCTTTTCAAAGATTTTGCTCAAGGCTGGTAATATAGAAATGGGTCTAAAATTAGTAGGGTCACTCTTATCGCCAGACTTGTAAAGTGGAATTAATTTACTATTTTTCATAAGATTTGGAAAGACCCCCTCATCAATGCATTTATTGAAAATTAGGGCTAGGTGAGGCGCAATTTCAGAGATAATTGGTTTAATAATATTAGTTGAGATACCCCACAGATCCTCTGTTTTCTTATTATTAAGTGATTTAAAAGTTTTGAGGATAAATTCAGCATCAATATGTCTAAAATGAAAAGATTCCTTAATCTTGTTTACATTTGATTCAAGGAGGGCGACCGCACCGTTTGAACATGATCCGAGGCTACAAGTAGTATCTATAGGTATTTGGTGGAAAAACCTTTCAAATTCGGAGGCTACTTCGTTATCAGATTGAATTAACTTATCCTTAACCTTTAGCGAATAAGTATGTTCGTTTTGTTTTATTTTCCCTGTTTCATGGTTTATTACTTTCCAAACAGTTTTTACTTTATCTTTTGAAACATTAATTTTATTGGCAATAAAAAGTTTTTTAGCTGTAACACAGACTTTTTTAAATATTTTAGAGTAATTTCTTACATACTCAATAAATTCAGGGTCCCTAGAATTAGATTTTAGGGCATATAGCTCATATAATTTTCTCCTACTTTTGTAAATACCTGGTGTAGCCCAGTCACTGAATTTCTTTTTACTCGTGTAAATCTTAATGGACTTTTGTTTAAATATTTTACTAGATTCACTTTTGATAACATTAAAGACGCTGTTATATAAACTATTTGGGTTACTATCATCTAATGGTAAAGAATAAATTCTATCATTAACATTATTTTTAAATTTTTCAACACCGTGTTTTGTAATAGGCCTACAAGTAACCTCAAGGACCAATGGTGCATGATGGTGCTCAATAGTCACAAATTGTCCACTATGGTCAGAATTAATGAAATTAACTATGGATTTTTTAGTAACATCACTGTTGCAAAAAATATTATCTATACAAGTGGCTGATGTAGGTGTTACTCTAGTAGGTTCATCAAAGACATTAACTAAATTGAATGATTTAAATAGATTTAAATATCTGCTAGACAGCTGTGACATGTCTAATATATTTATATTAAAGTCTCCACAAACAATTACTTTTTTATTTTTCTTACAAATTAATCTCAGTACTTCCTCCATAACAGACTCAAACTCTTGGTAGTTCCCTGAGGGGGGCCGGTAAACACAGATAATAATTATTTTTTCAAGTTCCACACATGATAATTCTATTGTTCGTTCAATGGAATAAGATACCAAGTCTTTACGTTCCTTACATTTTAGGGAATTATGTAAAATTATCAAAGATCCACCTCTAATAGCTGTATTTCTGGTAAATGAACTCACAACTCTGTAATTATCAAAATTTATCATAGGTAACTGAGAGCTATTTAACCAATGCTCTGTAACACATAATATGTCAATGCTTTCATAATTAAGAAATAAACTAATTTCTAAATCTTTGCCAGACAAGCCCTGTATATTCTGATGAACAAAATTTAAGCAATTGGACCTATCTTTTGTCTTTGGATAGCAAGATGTTTTATCTTTTGTCTCATTTGTTAATTTAAACAATTGATATTATTAGTTATATTTGGAACAAATTCCAAAGACGTTCTTAATCAAAACTGTTGTAACCAGTTGCCAAAGCCTTAGTAGCATCGGCCCTTGCACACCATCTTGTATCGGATACACTTTTCAGAACCAATGACGAATTATGCTTACGTTCATCACGTTTTTCAAGATTTTCGAGCATAATTGCCCAGCGATGAGTTGATGCCGAAAAAAAGTTGTATATTGCCTGTACAAATCCGAAGAATGAGATTGCTCCAACGCAGCTTTCCGCTGCACGTACTCCAACCAAATTCAGTGAGTGCGCTGCACAGGGAACGTAGTGTGCGAGGTGATTTATTTTCTTTATATGCGCCTGGAGACCATTGTAACGACCAGACATATTCGACGCATTATCATAAGACTGACCTCTCAAATTTCTTACATCAATATTATATTGGCTTAAAAAATTTAATATTTCGGTGGCTAGTTCTTCCCCCCTTTGTGGTTCTGTATGAGAAGAAATTTAAGAAAACGTTCAGCCACTTCTCCATTCGACGTAACATATCTCAGCACTACAGTCAACTGATCAGTGTGTGATATATCAGGTGTCGAATCGACACTTATTGAGAAGTATTTGGCTTCAATAATTTCATTAACAATATATTTTAAAACCTTATTTCCCAATATTTCAATAAGTTCCTCACAAATCGTTGCAGATAAATACGATTGTTTTCCTTTGCCTTCATTACCATATTTTGCTAAATGCGAACTAAGAAAAGGATCGTTCTCTGCGATTAACTCTAAAATTCCCAAATAATTGCCATTATGTTGAGAACCGAGAATTTCATTGTCACCACGAAATGCTAATCCACGGGATGATAAAAATTTTATCACAGAGACTATTCTTTCTAAAACTTTTTTCCAATATTCTTTTTCTTTATTAAATGTAATCTCTAAAGAAGTGTCGATTCGTCCGTGAATGCGTCGTCTACTTATGAGTGTCTGTACACATACTCGGTGAGTTGCATTATTCTCATGCGATTGGATTCGGTGCAACGCATTTTTCCAATCAGAAAATCCAGTTTGAAATTGTGATCGGTTTTGTGCTTCACCAAAAAGGATACATGGAAAACAGTATATACTTTTCCAGTAGACGGAGAATACATGAGCCACTCCCGTTTGATTTTACCACCACTGATGTGTTTCCGAAAAAACATAGACTGAGAAAAAAATCTTTTACTGTCGTCGTACTGTCGGGCCGAAGCAGAAAAATTACAATCAAAGTGTTGACATTCGTTAGGGTCTCTAGTACACCAAAAATCTTGCATTTCGTTGGTAATATTTTGCCATAAGCCAATGTCATTCTGGTATTCCACCCCTAGATGAACTACGTTTTGATGTATGACCCCTGTCTCGGCCTCACCTTCCTCTGCACTGACTAACGTAGGTGTTTCTTGATCCTGGCCAATCTGTTCAAAAGGCTCGCAAGGAACCTCTACTGGGTCTACTTCCATCTTGTGGCTGGTAGAAGACGTACTTGGAGTGTCATGAGGTTGATGTTCCTTTAATTCGCGACTAAATCCGAGTTCGAAAAGGTTTTGTGTCTTCTTTAATTGTTCATTAAGTTTATTTTGTTGCTCTTGCCGCTTTTTACGTTTTTCGGATGCACTTTGATGCTTTTCTTTACGGGTACCTCCGACATTTTGTTCCTGAAAGGAATAATCTTTTGTTTTAAAACAGTAAAGAAAATTTCACCTTAGCAGCTCAAACAATATAATAATAATAATAGTTTCCTGCTTAATATTAATAAACACCCAAAGTAAAAAATATTTAATAACATAGAAATTAATTAAAATATCCAATTGAATAATAAAACGACACCTCACATTTGTCAAATCCTGTATCAGGTAATAAAATATGTAAAAAATAATAAAACTTACGTAAAGTAATTTTAACTTCAGTTGATGAAACTTTAGTTTCCACTACACTGTTTTTAACCCGTCGTTTCACCGATTTTCACAAAGCCTGAAGCACTTCTGCAGTCTTTATAAATAAATATCCAACACTTAGCCTTAAATTCGTAATTTTTGAAACACAAATTGTAAAACTCTCTTTTTATTCACAGCCGTGAAACTTGCAAACGAATTGCACGAAGTAAAAATTGAACGATTTAATTGAAAATGGTTCGAAAATAATGTCTATGACACATCATACAATACGTATTTAACGACTCGGGGAATTCCCCGTCATGCCAACGAACCAGTACTGCCAACCTTATGAAAGTAGCTTGGCCATAGAATATACATACTTGGTAGGTACCAGTATAGTAAGTGTGCATTCACAACAAAAAGTTTTGAGCGTTTTTAATTAAATTACCGCGATAAAATTGCTTGCAATTATATTACTGCGTTATAAACTTTTAAACTATCATAATAATCATAATAATAATATCTAATAAGGAATGCGTTCCGAAATGTACTAAAATAGCGTCGATGTAATGTACAGAGCAAATTTTCAAATTAATTTTTTACTGTTTAAGATACATTGCCTATTCTTTTCCCTGTAGCACAGGGGCCCCTGAACGTGGCAGGGCCCCTAGGCAGTTGCCTATAATGCCTAATGGATAAAACGGCACTGATTGTAAGCTACCGTAAAGCTACCCAATTATTTAAAATTCCCTGTATTTTGTTTTGAAATTTTATTTTATTTACACGAGATGAGTAATTGTTTTGTTATTATTTATAAGAAGTAATTAATTATGGAATTTTTAACACCCGTTACTGACTATCTGAATCAAGAATATCGTATCCTGAAGTAATTCTTATAATTTATGTTCCCATTTGATTTGAAATAATTTCTTTGATTGCAACACTTTAAAAGCAATCATTCATTCGTACATTCTTTGTCAAAGATTACTACTCTAATCTGTGGATTAACTACGTTTTAGTAAACGAGATCAATGGGAGTTGGTGAAATCGGTGCGGATGTAAGCCACGATCACAACTAACTTCTGAACTCGATCAATCAAAACCAAGTTTTATTAAACTCGGTTTCTATGAAGGACGGTGAAATCGGCTCTTAGACAAAACAAAACTAATCTCGTTCAGAAAAGATCATGGTACTAGGGGTACTAATATAAGGATGTGAACACGATTGTGTGTGTGTGAAAGTGTATGTGTGTGTAGGTTTGTATGTTACTACTCGACATACTATTTGAGAATCGGGGCATACGCTTTAAAATACTGTTTATGAATTGGTTGCGAGTCATAAGAAAAATATCGATATCATTAAATCTATCCTCGTAAGTTTATAACACCTATTAATATATATTTCTATCAAATATATTTATATCTATTCTTCTTCTTCTTCTGCCATTCGCCTCTGTCACTCGTCAGCTCAACATCGACTTCCTTTACTCTCATATCAGAATTCTCACATTCAATCCATCGCTTTCTTGATCTACCTCTCATCCTAGGTCCATCTATATTCATTTCCATCATTCTTCTTGTTATATAGCTTTCATCCCTCCTCAGTACATGCCCAAACCATGCTAACCTACTGCTCCTTACCTTCTCAGTCACTGGCGCTACTTTCAAACTTCCTCTTATATACTCATTCTTGATCTTGTCCATTCAAGCCTTACAGATAGGGTTTCAAATTGTATGACGACCATATCACAAACATACAATTCTCCCGGCATTGAGTGAAATGTAAGAAATGTATATATATATATACAGGTTTACAGGTTAAGTCGATGCAAATCCTTTAAGGGGTTAAAGTTTGCATTATTTCTGACTGATTTGACTATAGGGTATGGTACCCTAAACTTAACCGTTCTCAAGTTTTTGGACATTGAAGATTTTTTATAAAAATATCATTTTTTTTGTCTAATGTCCCCTTTTTTATGAATTTTTACACTAGAATTTTTACACTAGTTTTTGTATTAGTAAGTGCTAGTTACTAATACAAAAACTAGTGTAAAAATTCTAAATAATTACTCTAAATAGTTCAGAATATATAAACAAATGATATTATTACTCATTCTGCATGCAGCCCTTATCAGTGGAACTCAAAAATAAACCAAAGACGCTTTCAATGTTGACGCTTAAAATAGTAACTATTATCTTATCTCAATTGTAGTAGTTGAGATAAGTTCATAGAGAATTTGACCACGGATTAGACAGGTAGTCTGTGATGAAAAATTCGGTCAGAGTACTACTACTGCCGAATGGGACGAGACGTCAACACGGCACAGTATATGAAAGTCGCAGGTTTGAGTCCCGCCCGTACTGACAGCTTTTCTACTGTTTTTCATATTTATTTGGTATTTTTAAATAGAATGGCAAAGGCACGAATACAAATGACCTCAAAAATACAATACGGTAATTGTTAAATGTTTTTTTTTTTAATTTTGAGTTGGAATCTAAGATGTGTGTTGCGATTTATGTCTTCTACAAAGAAAACATCGTAAATCGTATCGTATACTTAACAACCTACGTAGTGAGGTGTTTGGCACGCCGGTATCAAAATGTCGCCATCTCCGAGTGTTGATGTATACGAGAATTTAAGGCTTGAAAATGGCTGTTCTCGTCACATTTCTATGTAAAAAAAATTACAATTACATATGTATCTATCCGTTACCCTAAATCCTATAACACAACCCCTGCAGTGCTTACTTTGGGGTAGGCTAATTGTTGTAATAAAGAACTCACCGGTGTATATGAAGTCCAAGACCAGCATCTGTGGCAAGCTAAACCAAGTTAGCTTAGTTGGTTCAAGATTGGTGAGGGCGTATGTGAGCCGCTAATGAAATCCCTTAGATTCGTACTAACGTGAGTCCAGTACCGTTGTCCCTCCATCACAAAACAATCCTGTTATAAAAAAAATTAAACTTTCTGCGAACACCGTTATATTTTTACAACCCTAGCTCGTTCATGTGACTTGCAATTCTGATGGCAAGAATGTCTACTATTTGTGCTAGTTATCATCAAAGTTTTGTTATATTTTTTTTTGCAGCATCATCTGAACGAGAGTCATGCATTATTATGACAGCTCATAATCGTCCCTACCGTGAGGACGCCACGAACCTGTTCTAAGTTGGGCTTTTAGGGCCAGTGCAGATTGATCGTCTTTACATAGACGTTAGAATTTATTGACAAGTATAATATGGTTATTTCACGGTGGTTTCCTTTACCGTTGCAGCGTCCCACAAATGCTTACATAAAAGAATCGACTCTGTACCTTCCTTTAGAAGACCATTGCCAAGAGCACACTTACATTATGGAATCATAAGCTTCACATTCCATATAACGAATTTTGCTTAGATCGAGGAGGAGTTCCGCGACATGCCGGCCAGCTTCGGGCCGGATCTGCCGCTGGAGGGGCTGCATGGGTTCCTGGTGGCGGGCGAGCCGCGCGATGCTTGCGGCAACCTCACCGGGCCCCCGTCCGCCGACAACTTCACTGGCAAGTGGATCGTACTGGTCGCCAGGTTAGTTCTCTTCTATGGCTAGGTTCATGTTGATGGAGACGCGTGTGGCAACCTCACCGGCGCCTCTTCCGCCGAGAACTTTACTGGCATATGGATCTTGCTGATCGCCAGGTAAATTCTCCTCTGTGGCTACCTTCATGTTGATGGTGACATATAAGGCAACCTCACCGGGCAACAACTTCATTGTCATGTGAATCTTGCTAGTCGCTAGGTCAGTCTCCTTCTGTAGCTAGTTTCATGTTAAAGGAGACGCATGTGGCAAAGTCACCGGCCCTCCGCTGACAATTTCACTGGCGTGGTATCGTGGTGTTCGCCAAGTCTGTCCTCATCCGTGGCTAGCTTCATGTTTCAAACCTCACCGGCTTGCCCTCCGCCTAAATATGTATATCAAACACATTATACAGTTTAAGTCAAATATTTGATAAATATTCTGTCAAATATTTTTTGAAGCGGACATCGTTTTGTAATTTGAATTCTCGGAAGAAAGACGATTATATATTTTTTTGTCTTATTACCACTTAGTTAATTAAGTCATGCAGCCTTCAATATTGTTCAAACTTATCTTAATTTTACTTACGTATATGACATAGTATAGAATGTTACAGACAAATTGTATCATATACGTTTTAAAACTGAATTAATATTTTAAGTATACGCTGAATGAATAAAATTTTTCGAAGCTATTTCCATGACAGGAACGTGGAAAGAAGAGTGTAACTCTCGGCCATAAAATGTTATATAATATCATTATAGAATAGCTCGGTTTATAGTCTACTTTTATTGTTAAAAATGAACACTTTATTTTATTGTCCGCCAGATACAACTGCAGCTTCGAGGAGAAGATCCGCCGCGCCATGGCCGCCGGCTACGACTGCGCCATTGTGCACAACATCAACTCCACCGATCTAGGTGAGTGACTTGGCGAATCAATCCCACAACTCGTTTTAAAAGTTAACGGTATCACTACAACAAATCTTAGAAACAGTTTTAATACTACGGCACACATTTGAAGCTGTTTTGTATTACGAAAAAGAGCTATTCGCGCTAGCTATAATATCTACCTAGAGAATTTCTCAGAAGCTTATTGATATTAGAAAATCAGTACATTGAAATGAAACGATAACGAATATGAACAATTAACGATAGGGTATTACAGTCTAATTCAAAAAAGTGTTTTAATTTAATCTGTTATTGATAAAATACCACAAAAAAATATAAATACATTTTTTTTATTCCAATTATTTCATTAAAAACGTGCCAATTCTCAGGCCGCCATGTCTGTGACGTCACGGGCATTGTAAACATTACGCTTCGCTGAAAGAAATAAACATATTTTCGAAATAAATATTTCGTATAATAACTGAGAAACTTCGTTAATCTAATAAATTACACAGTAGACATGTACAACAAAAACCGAGGTTGTTTATTTACAAGTCCAGTGACGTCACAGCGAATGCAAACATGGCGTACAGCGTTTTTGACATTCGAAGCACAGATAAAAAAACTTGTATTTTCAAATTGAAATATTTAATTTATTTTGCAGTTTTATGAATAGAAATTAATATTTTTCGTTTGTTTTTTCATAAATGAACTATAAAAACATAAATTTAGATTTTATTTTCATAGTGCGCAATACCCTATTGGGACCCATTGAATATAATAGTAATACATAAATAAAAAAATATTGTACTTGCGGTCTCATTAATGTTTTCCTGTATTTTTTTTTCTTCGACCGTATCACCCCGTGATACAGCCAGATACGGCACGCCGATCCTGGCCCTCCCACGTTAGGGAGAAAGAATCTATTTGTATCTGACCACTCGTTTTCTTTTGTTTCTTTTTAGTTAAAATTTAATGAAATTTTTACGCAGTCGGATTATTAGTATTTTATTTTAATATGGCGGCTGGTAGTAGCCATGTTGATTTTACATTACTGTCATAGTTCAGTGACTCTGGCAAGATTAAGACGAATTGATAGACTTGAAATTGACCCACGCGTTTGTTCTCTACAGTGCTGCATACAGGCTGATAAACACATTATCTCTCCTTTGCGTTTCGCAATCGAATAAAAATCAGCTATAAGAAACACTTTTTATGATATAATTAGTAAATGACATACATTTTGTGTCACCGACTCCATCCCCTGTCGCGATGCCTACAAGCAAGCGATAAGGCTATTCTGCAATCGCAGACGATATTCAACCTTGTTAGTATAGCCGCAAAATTCGTAATCTATTGTCAAGTTTATTTAATTACTTCAAAGATAAAAATGTATCGTGGAAAACAATCTTTCTTTTGTTTAATGATTAATGTGCTTGCATTGAAGATATTTAGGTTTAAAACGAATTAAATATTTTTTTGCATAATTGAGATGTATTTTTAACATAATTTATCAATAAATAACTAATAACACGATAGGAATTAAAATTAAAATCTTTTTTTAATATAATCACTTTTGCACATCACGCCGTAGATTTACAAGTCTACGGCGGCGGCGGGACACCTTGTACTATATTTTTACAGACTCGTCAATTAGACATAGACATAAATTTATTTGCAACCTTGACACAAAATATACACCAGAACATTATTAAAAATACATAGGTAACATTGTGCCCTAGTAGCAAACAATTAGAAACTGGCCTCATATAAATGCACCTAACCTCTTTTCCAAGCTTAAGTAAGTTCATTCACATTATATCTATAAAAGTTATAGATTCATTATGTTAATTAATTGTCAAAATATTTGGCAACGTAACCATTAAGTCATTAAAATTAAACCAAAGCATGATAAAAACTATTAATTAAATAATCTCAAACAGTATAATAATTTATTTGAGGAAGAGTATTTTTTTAAAATTACTTAAATTTGTGGAAAGGCAAATTGGTAACACGTTGTGGATCTTTGTTGTAAAAGCCTATGCATTTCCCCGTAAGAGAGCCTCTAGTTTTTTTGCCTGTTCGTTGGAACGGCAAGTTTATTTTTATTTCTTGCGTTGAGTATATGAATTTCAAAATGTTTATCAAGATAATTATGGTTTTTTATGAACATAAATTGAATTTTCACTAATGTATTGGACCTATTAAGGTCAATATACAAATTTCTTTAAATAAGTCCTGTAGAGAATACCTTAGTTTTAATTATTAATTTATATACAGCGCGAAATGCTCTTCAATGTAGTATAAAAATATTTCGGAATGCAATATATGTATATCATATCCCATAGTGAAAACCCAGCCTAAAGTCCTTTAATCTCGACCGGAGTATAATTCTAAGTGTATACCAACAGTGTTACATACGGAAGTCATTATAATATCAATCAAACAAGTGTCAAAGTACCCATTAATATATTATTAGCGGCAGAATCTTGCAATGAAGTTGTGATAAAGTAATTTCTTTATTTAATTATGTATCAATTTCGATAAAGGTAATAAACAAACGTAGTGCCGCCCCCTTACCGTGTAACTAGATATGATACGTTCGCTGACAATATTAGTAAGTTTTGTATGACCACTGACAAGACTGACAAATCGGAAATATGCGTTTTGGCTCAAACTAAAAATATTAACTCGTCTCTACAATATGTGATCGAAAAAACTATTACGAGGTCCTCTATGCAAGTAACTCGATATGTGCCTCCTATCGTGAAACGATTGTTAGATACTGAAACAACATAGTTAATCTATTTATCGCTTAGAACGCTACCCCGAAAAGAAGAAGAGCCATTCTTAAGGATTGTTAATTTTAAATAAGATAATAATGTTATACTGTTTTCAGTTACAATGTAATTAAACACTTTTCACAAACGCAATTAGAAGGATACTTTGTAATAAGTTTTAGTTTGTTATAAAGTTAAATACAAATTAACGGTAAAAACAACAATTAATGCTTCATTTTTCAAAATTTAATAGCTCATAGTCTAAATGGCCTATAAGTAATTACTTGCCGTTCTTATTTACATTAAATATAGTTTATCAGAGGTGTGCCCGCGCATCGGCGCTGTTTCTCAGTAATCTGTCAATTGACTGTCTTATTTTTAAACTTCATTTAAATCGAGAAAGTCGTATAGATGGCCAGTTCGCGTGCACTGTTTTTTCAATCATTGAAATTTACAATGTGCTATCACCGTTTCATGTGAGTCAATATGCAGAATGAAATTCAACTTCATTTTGGATTTTTTGTGTTTTTCTTTTGACGACTTTTATACAAATAGTATATTTTAATTTATGTTATTTGTTTTTGTTGGCAAATTACGGGTTTGTTGATAGAGAAACAACTTATTTCGTTAGCCGAATTTTCCTATAGAAAAAATAATATCTTAAGTCCTCCACGCGCCAAACTATCCCATCGCTAAATTTTAATATAGTTTAACATGCTGACAAAATTCCAGAGACCATGTCAGCGAAAAACCCTGACGGGATCAGCATTCCTTCGGTGTTTGTGAGCGACATAGCGGGCCTGCTGCTCGCCGAAAAATACACGTACGGCAACGGGTAAGTGCTTACGAACTATTGTTCTAATCGTTATTTAAATATTGCCTTTGACTAAGGCTAACATTAATCTAATTCGCTATCAACGTTACTAAGGAATTTACAGCTGTAATTATTTTTGAATTGTGTACATTTTGAAAGGAATTTCTAAAATGTTAATATTAAGTAGTAATGTAACGGAAGTGTCTTAGCGGAACCAGAAACGGAAACATGTCACAAGTAAATGTGATGGTCACAATTTGTATGGAAGGTGGGCCTGAGTAATGTGCAGCGACGAAACTTTGCCAGAGAAGAGTATAAATTATTGTACATCATCTGGATAAAGATTAGATTTTAAATATCTCCCGTTTTTTGGTAATTAATAATCTAAATTATTTAATACTAGCAAGTTAATGGAATCTTTTTTTTTTAGTTTTGTTTTTTCTTTTTATTAATTTGCGTAAGACATGCTGTCAAAGTCGCATTGACAGCGGACGAGTGTCATCATTCAGGGTGGTCAGTAACACAACATGTCTAGAACTTCATGAATTTGTAATTACTAAATTACATTTCTTTTGTTAACTATATAACCATTTTTCAATAAGATTTAAATAAATTATCATGTATATACTTAATTAAAACATTGAGACCTCGTTTTGGGATGTGTTTACTTGAATATCTAGGTACTTTCAAACATCATTTACAGAAAAATGGGGGATTTAAAAAAAAAGTAATAAATTGTAAATCGATGAACATAAAATTACCTATCGATATCTTACGTCTCTGCACATGATCGAGGCCCACTTTTTGTCCATGTCCTTTTAGCAGAAACGAAAACGGGTGCAGAAACGGAAGTGTAAATAATATGAAAATAAAAAACAAATTTACAAATATTATTCTTTATTAAGTATCAAATACACCAAATCTAGATTAGAAATAGAAATATTAGAAATGTACTATAGAAAACAATATTGCAACTTTGCAACTGAACATTTTATTAATATTCAAAATGTAGTAGTGGCAAGTTATATTTTATAAAAAGTAATTTGGCCGCTTTTGCACCTAACGATCTGTCCAGCGATTCGCACGCGCCTCGCGCCGCTCTCAGCCGTCGGTTGTAAACTTCCGTTTAAATCTCCGTTATAAAAGTTGCGGAAGCAGAAGCAGAAACGGATGTTGAAAAGCGCGCGGAACTTCCGTACCGCGTTGCGGAAATAGAAACAGCGGTCCGTTGCATCACTAATATTAAGGCGAAAAAAATACAATTTAACTCGGGTACATATAACACACGTAATAGCGGCGGTTTTCGTAGCGCAAATGTAAAGCTTGACGTGTTGTTAACTGTACATAAGTACCTTAAAAGGCCAATGTTGAGTTTTTAGAATTCTGCACAAAGTCTCAGAGCCAAATATAATTTTCAAACTCGTTCTTCTTTTATATCTTTATAGTTATTATATAATGGTGAACGGCGACCTGCCTTTCAACATCAACACGCATCTTCTACTGCCGTTCGCGGTGGTGGTGGTGCTCTGTCTGCTCGTCATCATCATATTCATGGTAATTAGCTACATCTGCTATAGGGTTCTGTACTCCATGCCACTGCACTGGAACGTTTCTAAATAGGGACTAGTGAAAAATAAGGCATCTGTGTCTGGCATATGCTGAACTAGCTCATCTTTTTGACGCAATTGTGAAACTCATTCTTGTTGATTTTGTTTTGTGTGTTACTGAGATAGCCCGTCCGTCAATTTATACAAACGTACTCAAAGCTAATACTGAGTATCGAATGAATAAAAAAAATGATGCGTGTAATTCAAAAATGTTGTCTAATAAATATTTCAATCACTTTTCTTATATCAATCATAAGTAGAGATCGGATAATCGGATGCATATTTACCTAAAGTTAGTTTAAGACAAAGTATGGAAACGGCTTTTTATTGTTTTGTTAAATAAAAATCCCGGGATTGCGGAATTGGATAGCCGGATGTTTATTTATTTACCTAATTTAGTTTTTGACAAAGTATGGAACTGTCTTTTTATTTTATTTCCATAAATAAAAATCCCGGAATTCCGGTACTGTAGAACATTTTGGTAATGCAAAACTAATGGTTGTATAAATGAACTCGGAGTCTCGGTCTTTTGAAAATAAATACCACGTGCTAATCTAGTAATTTTCAAACAATATCACTACGTTAAATTTGCAGTCCCGTATTTTCCCGGGATTTTTATTTAACAAAATGTATTTTTAAAAAGCCGCTTCCATAATTTGTGAGCCAAAAATTAACTTTAGGTAAATATGCATCCGATTATCCGATCTCTAATCATAAGAAATTTAGGGAACAATTACCAAATTGACATTATTATTGATCATAAATAATGCATACAACACTGAACTTAATGATATTGAAGAAAAATCACTAAAACAACATAAGTATTATCGCACTCTTAGGAAAAGGCGCGGTCAGCGCTGCCTTATGAAAGAGATATGCGCTAAAAGTGGTATACCCAAATGACAAACAAAAATGGAATATAGGCTATGTTGATTGATAAATCGTGGATGAGTGTAAATCATTTTAAACAACGTTGTAACCATGTTTAATTTAAAATTGAAGTAGTTTTAGCTATAGATTATGAAATCATAAAGGACATTGTTCCGGCTCCATACATGTTCTGCCTAAGAACCGTTCGAATCGAAAGTGACTTATATAAACTCTTAAAATTATATGGAATCCTATGAAATAAGTTTTCACGAACGGACACTTCAGGAAACTAAAATAATTACGAAAAAAGTTAATATTTTGAGGTTATAAATAAAAAATAACCAACCTTGCGTGAAATATCAGAGTAGTAATATCAAAGTAATATTAACAATACTATGTACAGCTATATATGTTCTCTTCTAGAACTAGGAAAGGACTACTCTAATAGATACTAGGAAAAGAGATAGTACCTAGTCAAGTTTAAGATAATTCTTTGACAATTATCATTTTACAAAATCCAGTCCTTTACACACAGCCGAGTCTACCAAGTACGCAATGTAATCGGAATCCGTAATCAAGCCAAAGTTGTTAGAATAAAACCATGAAACGCATAGAAAATCACAAAAGAAACGATAGTCGCAAAGCAATCAAAAATTGAATGAAACGGAGACAGATAAGGTATGAAATACACCAGTGTTGCCAATTACGAAAACTATAATACTCGAATGCCAAGCTAGAAATTCGCGATTTCGCTTAAAAAATATATAATACTAGTTTTTTTCTAGCTAGTCAATTTAGATATTTAAACGAATAAAGTATTATCAACTAATTTTAATAACCGACTTCAAAAAGGAGGGGGTTCTCAATTCGATCCGTATTTACCGAAATCGCGAAAACTTCCGAAACTGGCAGCACTGGCTGACGGAAAACATTTTATACGGCATCAATAATTGTGACCCAACTTTTTATTTGGAATTTATTTATTTAAAGTGTCCGTGGAATACTAAAATATGTTTCAAATAATATAAAAATAAATGAAAATTATAGTATAATTTATATTAACATCGGTTCTTAGGCCAAAATTGAACAATGTCCTTTAAGAGAAAGTTTTGATGTATGGATATTTATTACTTTTTCGCGTAAAAACTACTGAATAGATTTTTTTTATGAAATTTTACAATAATATTGACTAAAACCCTATGTGGCTTCATTTTATCCTATGTGGCTTCATTTTATAAAGATATACGCCAGCTAATATAAGCTACTCGTAATACGAATCTTGCAGACACCAGTTAGTTATTTATTTTTACAAAGGAGATTGACGATTTTAGTATGGGCAAATGTACTGACTTTATTATTTTTGTGTCTCGATGAAAATGCTTTTATTTGTTTATATACATAATAACAAATAATACTTACCAACTTCTGTCAAGATTCATAATGGGAATGTTCAAATAATCAATAAAATAAGTTTGTTTTTAGGTTATAATAGTTTCAAGGAAATGCACACTTTATGCAGTAAGTAATAAGGTTTGCATTAGTTTTTTGTGCTTGCACACCAAACTAACAAACACAGACTGTCAAATATCAAATCTAGGGATGTGATCTGAGATAGATTGAAGATTTACACCAAAGCAAAATCGATTTCTTATCGATTCTTAGAATAGATCTAGTGAATCGAATTTCATAAATAAACATCAGGATTTTCTGTCATAAAAATGGAATATGAACGCAACACATTCAGTTTGATTTAAACCGCTTGCGCGGCGTTAGTATGTTTGCCAAGACGAAAGCATGAATGAAAAGTATTTATTTTGCCGTTACCGAGGGCATAACAAAAAAGATTTTTTTATTCTGCATTCACAAAATCACCCCACAGATAATAATCGATTGATTTCTATAATTTCTCCCAACCCTACAAACATGGCAGATAATTTGCTGTAAAACGGAAGTTTATTACTGATTTATTTCAAAAAATTATTCCCAAAAGGAATGTTTAAGCAGAAAAGACAAAATACTTAAAATATTGTTTTATTTTTGGTAAGAAAATCATTGAGACACAATGTTTCTATAAAAGGTACTGGAATGGGCAATCTCCTTTTAACATATCATAGAACGGATATATTTTTTTAATTATTTATTATAATATCCGTTTTTCTAAGTGTACTGTGGTAGCTTATTTAGTTTATTATGTTTTTCGCGCAGATAGTGAAATGCATCAAAGACAGGCGGCGTGCTCAAAGGCATCGCCTCCCGAATCGCGCGCTGAAGAAGATTCCAACGTGCAAGTTCCGCAAGGGCGACCCGTACGACACGTGCGCCATCTGCTTGGACGACTACCAGGACGGCGAGCGGCTGCGCGTGCTGCCCTGCGCGCACGGTACGCAACGACCTGCCGCTACTAACTACTACTACTACTCATCTCTTGTACGGTGTCCGTCTACTAAGCGGAACATACAATTTGGTCCTTCGAGCCGGATTTGAACCAGCGACCTATGGATTCTTCTTGGTATAAAGTCTCTCTCCGGTAAACCAGTTAAATCCCTCTACACATTGTACACCACTTTCTGTTTGCGAACGAATATGGAGGAGCCAAGGTTGTGATGGTGAGTCGTTAGGGGTGTTGCAACACTATCCCGGCCTTTGCTCGATAAATGTAGAGTTCTTGTGTCATAGTTGATATGTGGTTTCCAGCGTACCACGCGAAGTGCGTGGACCCGTGGCTGACCCAGAACCGGCGCGTGTGTCCCGTGTGCAAGCGGCGCGTGCTGGCCAGCGCGGCCGAGGACGCCGAGCGGCGCGACTCCGACTCCGACGACAGCGCGCCGCTGCTGGGGGACCGGCACCCCACGGTGAGTGGCGGCCTGTGGCCCACTGTACTCCGCACTGGGGGACCGGCACCCCACGGTGAGTGGCGGCCTGTGGCCCACTGTACTCCGCACTGGGGGACCGGCACCCCACGGTGAGTGGCGGCCTGTGGCCCACTGTACTCCGCACTGGGGGACCGGCACCCCACGGTGAGTGGCGGCCTGTGGCCCACTGTACTCCGCACTGGGGGACCGGCACCCCACGGTGAGTGGCGGCCTGTGGCCCACTGTACTCCGCACTGGGGGACCGGCACCCCACGGTGAGTGGCGGCCTGTGGCCCACTGTACTCCGCACTGGGGGACCGGCACCCCACGGTGAGTGGCGGCCTGTGGCCCACTGTACTCCGCACTGGGGGACCGGCACCCAACGGTGAGTGGCGGCCTGTGGCCCACTGCGGGTGGGGGTCACTGTGTTTGACAAGGTTTTACTATGAACAAATTACATTTTTTTTTCAAGTTTGTATTAAATTCATAATAATGTATTTTCCGTTAGAAATTCGTGATAACTAGTTTCCTTGCCTTCCAAGACGATGTTATTACTTAGTAAGGACTTTTGACGTGCGTGGCAGGGGCGGGGCGGCACGTTCGAGGAGCAGCGTGAGAACCCGTTCCGGCGCGCCGCCCGCCTCGTGGCCGGCCTGCGCCGCCAGGCCCGCGCCCGCCAGGTACCGCCGCGCCTTGTGCCTTGTGCCACTCGCTTACACTCAACCCCCACCTTGTACCACTCGCTTACACTCAACCCCCACCTTGCAACACTCGCTTACACTCAACCCCCACCTTGTACCACTCGCTTACACTCAACCCCCACCTTGTACCACTCGCTTACACTCAACCCCCACCTTGTACCACTCGCTTACACTCAACCCCCACCTTGTACCACTCGCTTACACTCAACCCCCACCTTGTAACACTCGCTTACACTCAACCCCCACCTTGTACCACTCGCTTACACTCAACCCCCACCTTGTACCACTCGCTTACACTCAACCCCCACCTTGTAACACTCGCTTACACTCAACACCCACCTTGTACCACTCGCTTACACTCGACCCCCGAGTGACTATTTCACATTGTATAAATTGCTTTCACTTTGTATATCACTCAAAGTTAAAGGCAACTTTTTCACTTCGAATCTAAAGCGACAATAATAATAATAAATATTTCTTAGACACCTAATTATCCTGACCAAAAGTGAGCACTGTTATGCTTGTGTTAATCTAGGGTGACTGATAGACATACATATATAAATATTTTTGATAATATTTATACAACCAAGACTAAGGTACAAATGCTTGTATTCATCACACAAATATCTGCCCCCTCCGGGACGCAAATACTTTACCATGTTGAACTAGATTTAAGGTTTTTTAATTAATTCCAAAAATTTTGATCAAACATTTTTTAAAAATTCCGCGTTAAGACTTAAGAAATTTAAATCTAGAAATGATCTTCTAATATTAGTACAATAACATAATGAAATGCTTTCAAAGTTCAATCTTAATTCATATATCAGTTGTAATGTAAATATTACAACATTACTTGATTTGATTTAACGTTATGCTACCTATAGTGGATGCCATGTTATAGTAATGGTCGTTATTTCAATAACAGATAATATAATGAATTATTTTCCCGTAATGAATAACACGTTATTTAATAACGTCTTAGCCTGCTAACAGCAACTGTTGACAAAATTATCGCCTAGTCACATTGCTGTTGTTGCCACTTGCGTGTGTGCGGCACGGAGCGAGCGAGCACGACTGTGCTGCAAGCTACAAGTGCGAGCGAGAGAAAGTTAACCGTTGTGTAGGCGCTCGCTCTGTTGCCTGACTGCTTATTCTTGTAATATTAACCTTTCTCACAAGGAAATAAAGTTTCTATTTGTTTATTTCTTATAGTAATTCACAATGTTGTACCTTCGCGCGTATGACAATTAGACTCGTTTTGATTTCCAGTGTGACTTGAAATAACAATTAGGTAAACTGTCGCTGGCTTGCTGGCGCCTAAGCTGTTGTCATTTTTTTAGTCACGCGTTATTTTTTGTTGTAGTAAATAATGTAAACGTTGAATGTAAATAACAAATTATGTACAGATCAATGAACTTTTAAATACGCCAGAAAATTATATTGATTAGGCAATTAGTTTTAAATTATTTAAATTACTGCCTAATATTCTAACAGTCCTAAGCCATATCATTGTTAAGAATAACTAAGCTAGCTATAATAACAGTAACAATCGTACTCAACAACATTTGTCAAAATAGCAATATAACAGGATAACAGACAACAGCTTACAATAACAGTTATAGAAAAATAACATAACAGTGTTATTCATTATTACAAAACAGTCGTTATTGCCATCACTGCCATATCAATCAATCACTACATGTATAAAACAAAGTCGCTTTCGCTGTATGTCCGTATGTATGCTTAGATCTTTAAAACTACGCAACGGATTTTGACGCGGTTTTTTTTAATAGATAGAGTGATTCTTAAGGAAGGTTTGTATGTATAATAAATGCATAATATAGTAGAGAAACACTGATAAATTTAAAGGTTTCTAATGTGATGTCGTAAATAAGCACGTTTTTTTGCGCTTATATTGCAAACGCTGGCTGAACCCTACGAGATAGACCAAAATAATGTACTACAGTATTGTACAACTTACAAAAATCCACAAAAAAGTCCACGATTGTATATGTCTATCTCTTAGGGATAACCCACCATAACCATTTTTTCACTGCACCCGTGCGAAGCCGGGGCGGGTCGCTAGTTATACATAAATTAATTAATTTTCTATCGTCCGAAAATACGTCCTTTTATTGTCGACGTTAACCAACCCCATACCGACTTGCAGGCCACCACGACGCTGCAAGTGGATGCAGAGGATGCGATCGAACACAGCGACGACTCTGAGGAGTAAGGTTTTTATTTTATTTTATAGCCGTACACCTCACGGTTTAAGTCGGCCAGGTTTTAATATTGTGAATAGTATAACATTTTCAACATTGTTTTATTTCTATTTAGATTTATCTATACTAATATATAATCTATACTAATATATAAAGCTGAAGAGTTTGTTTGTTTGTTTGTTTGAACGCGCTAATCTCCGAAACTACTGGTGCGATTTGAATAATTCTTTTTTTGTTGGATAGTCCATTTATCGAGGAAGGCTATAGGCTAAATAACATTACGCTATGACCAATAGGAGCAAAGACAGAGCGGTAAATGTGTAAAAAACGGGGAAAATTATTCATTTTTGAAGGCTTTCTTTGCGTGCGCTGCGAAAACGGTTCAAGATACACAAAAAATATGTATGAAAGAATTATTCCTCTATACATGATCTAAAAAAAGTCCGCGACGGCATATGTCTATCTTTTAAGGTTTAGTCACAATGACCGTTTTTATGGTACCAAATTTGGATATGTCGCGTTGTCAAGATCGGGTAACAGCTGAGGTGCGCAAAATAACTATTCCACGCGGACGAAGTCGCGGGCACAGCTAGTATATTTATACAATACTAGCTGACCCGTGCCCACTTCGTTGGGCTTAATATTAATAATCCACGAAGCAAGCACGAACGCGAATCGAATTAAACCCGAAGCCCGTTTTTCTCCGATTCACTTTGCAAAACGAACTACCGCGTAAAAGCCTTTTTATTTCTCGGTTTTTATATAACCTATGACACTCAGCAATAATGTGGCTTTCTATTGGTGAAAGAATGATTAAAATCGGTTCAGTAGATCCTGAGATTACCCCTTACAATTTAACAAATATACAAATATACAAACACACAAACTTTACTTCTTTAATAATATTAGTATAGATACAAAAGATTAATGGACTGTGTGAATGTTGGTGTGTTGAAGAATGATTGGGAGTGATTGTCGAAATGGCGAGTTAAAGGGAAGACATGTTGCGCCGAATCCAAATTAGTGTGTTTACGAATTCTATTCTTTCTATATTAACAAATATTATCTACACTAATATTAAAAAGAGAAAAGATTTGTATTTTTGTATGTAACGAATTAACCTAAAAAGTACTGGACCGATTCATTAGAAAACTACATTATCACTGAGTAACATAGGCTATATTTAGTACTAGATTACTATAGAAATCTTTAGAAATTCTTATTGAAACCAACCAAAGGTGTAAAAAATTTGCCGTAAAATATCTTTCATCGCATACGCTGCGAGGAGTAATGTCAACCCGTGCGAAGCCGGGACGGATCGCTAGTATTTAATGTAGGAAAACTTAAAATAGTTTCGCTTTTTTTGGAATTGTGTTAAAAATAATGTCGCTCAATTTACAAGATTTAAATAAACCGGAAAATTATTTTGTCATGCAATAATGAAGTCTAAATTACTTAAATTAGTCAAATAATATAATAAAAACATCCTTATTCAGTAATAAAAAAAATACCCAATTGACACATGTCAGATTTGTCTGACCTTGGACATTGATTCGATAGTTTTATCGATCGATACGGTTATGGATGCGTGATACTATTTACTGATCGACAGTTTAAAATTACGTCATATAATAATATTTTTCAATATAAAATAACAAAGTTATGAGCAATTTTGATTATATATCGCACTATCGCACGCGATTGTAATATATTGGTGACGTCAACGTGCAGTGAGCGATCCGCGAAAATATTGCAATCGGGTAAACTTCAAAAGTATCAGGAGACGTATTTTTGAATTATTGGACGTGAATTTGGAATTCGAATACGAATACAAATCGTGCGCGAAATTATTTTCTACTGCTTACAATTTTATAGACTTTTGAATCACTCGAATTCAGTGTTGTCATTCAGAACCAATTCTTAATTAAATTCCGTTTCACGCAGAAAAAATAAAAACTACAACAACAAAAACAAAAATCTGGCGATGTCTCACACGTAAAACGGATCATTGTCAAGGTCACGTCAGCGTTGGATATTCTACTAGTAGAAATCAAAAACGAGTGGGTTGCACAACGCACGAAATGAAAATTCAGAAATAGTGATCTCGGTAATTCGTATACGGGCGTTTTTCAAAAAAAGTGTCGGTGACGTAATAGGACTTCCACCTTAGTAAGATCTTAAATTTAGATTAAAAATATATGTAAATTTATTTAATTATTTATGAACTACATAAAAATAAGTATTTCTAAAAAATATATTAATAGACTTTGCAAATAATTGTAATTGAATTTTAATTCTGTACTTATGAAGTTCTTTTACGTCACTAATTTCATAAACGTTTAATTAAAATAAAAATAAATTTATTACTTCAAATCTTTATATATGAAATCAAAACACAATCAGTCTTTTAAAAAATAAAAATAACTCCACTTAGGTAATTTAAATATTAAGTTTTTAAACAAAATCAGTCTTTTACGCTACTTTTGGATACTTTGTACTACAAATTATTTGTTCTAGAAAGATGAATATAAGTACGTTTTTTGGAATGTTTAATTATAACAAATTTAAAACTAATCGTTAACTATAATATATAAAAACAAAATAAAGTTTCTTTGACTTATATTTATTAATCTTAGCTAATAAATCACAATATTAGAAGGACAGTGACGTAAAAGGGAACAATCGGTAACGTTTAGGAACTCTAAGGCAGTGTTGACACGCCAATGATAAAAAACAAGATACTTGAAGATTCATATTTTTCTGGATCGTTTTTTATTTTGTCTCGATACCTTTCGATTTCTCTGCAGCTGTTAACGGCATATTTGGACCTAAAATATATAATATAATATTTTTAAATATATAATTAATACAAAAAAAAATAATAAATAATTCAATTTCTAGGAATGGGCATAAATAAGTACCTGCAAATATACAAGTTTCGCCTAAAATAAGTTAATATTACTAAGCTGAAAGGATAATAAAGATTTGATATTTTTCACAACTTTTACTATAGATCTGAAACCCTGAAAAACATAATCTGATCCATTTTATACTACATCTTTACTTAATTAAAATTGTATTAAACTGCAGAGTTTACCTGGATTTCCGAGTTGAATTCATAGTTATTAATAGTCCACTCCATAGTCATAATTTAATAGTTTTAAATATTAGTACTTAAACATCAATCCATACTTAGTATCTACCTACTCTTTTGTTTTATAAGTGAGCATTGGTAAAAAAGAGTATTTTCTGTTATTTTCTATTTTTTGTTCAATAAGGTATCTTATTAATAAACACTCAAGTCATTATCTAGGGTTTAAAGCAAGAATTAAAATTCTTAGATTTAGGTAGATTTATTGATTGAATATTAACTAAGTTGGCGCAGCTACCCAAGTTGAGTCTTGGCCTATATTATGCGTCTCCGCTTGGGTCTATCCTGATTGAATATTATGATATTTTATTATAAAAAATTTGGAATTAGGGTAAATTCATGTTAGTTTAATTATTTTCGATGATTTTCAAAGACCAATAAAAAAAATCTATCGTAAAAAGGACGCGAACTGATGTAAATAGATAAGAACAGATGAAAATAAATGCTTGGAAAATAAACAATTTTCTCGATTAATACTCGACAATTACTGTTGGTCTGGTAAACCGACCTTTAGAATTCCATTACGTCACTTTTATGTTCCATTCATGAGACTGTAGCGTAATGGAAGTAACGTAACCAGGTCAATATTTTTGAAAACGTATTTTACACTTAAAATATGAAACTTACGTTCATTTTAACTAAACATTTTATTTAATAATAAATAAACAAACGTAATACACAATAAAGTCAAAAAGATATGCTTAACTTAGCTGGAAAAATTGGAATCGTTGATGGAGTACTTTTTAGCACAGACGAAAGCGACCACTTCTGTTACGATTTCTTGGCAAAATGGCTGTCTGAAATTAAACATGGCCGCCACCATGTGCGTAATAATGTTGCTATCTTTGAAAAAAAACGTACTGGGTTGGTAATATTTTTTTAGAAGAAGTCAATAATGCGGTGACGTAGGGGGAAATTCCGCCATACACTATTTCACCAGACAACATAAAATCTGGTATATTTAAACTTTTTGCACCATAACTGATCTACATTAACGTTTCAATTCAAAAATAAGATCATATTCTATTAGTACAAGTAGAAATAAATACTGGGATAATAGGAAAAAATCGAAACTTTCGAGTCTTATCTAATAGAGGTGGGTGTAGGACATTCCAAAAACAGTGACCTGTAAGATTGTTTATTTTGAATTTATTTAGAATTTTTAAATCTTCATTCGTTATTTTTTGTCCATAAAGTAACTTTTTGTTAATCTATTAGTTAGAATGAAGTTTAGTCATAAAAGCCAACAAAATAAACGTTTATCGATCGCCAAAGTAGTAGGACACTGACTTATGTGTATGTACATTTTTTTTGAAAAACGCCCATACGAATCTCACGATTTCTAATGCGAATTGTTTTTCTATTTGTTTCAAAAATTCGTCTCCAGTCCGGCTACTTCTACGGTGTCGCTCAGCTAATGTGTACTCTAAATGTATGTAGAATAAAAAACATAATCGGTTAATCCGGTCGTGTTGCAGCGCGGTGAGTGCGGACACGGCGCCGCTGCTGCGCGGCCGCGCGCGGCACGACCACCGCGCCATCAACGGCGAGCGCGGCGAGATCGGTACGCCCTACCTTGCCCTGCCCTGCCCTGCCCTGCCCTGACTTGCCCTGCCCTGCCCTGCCCTGCCCTGCCCTGCCCTGCCCTGCCCTGCCCTGCCTGCCCTGCCTTGCCTTGCCCTAACCTACCCTGCCTTGACCTGCCCTGCCCTACCCTGCCTTGCCTAGCTCTGCCCTGCCTTACCCTGCCTTGTCCTATCTTGTCTTGCCTTGCCCTGCCCTGCCCTGACTTGCCTTGCCCTGCCCTGCCCTGACTTGCCTTGTCCTACCCTACCCTGCCTTGACCTGCCCTGCCGTGCCCTACCCTGCCTTGCCTTGCCCTGCCCTGCCTTACCCTGCCTTGCCCTATCTTGTTTTGCCTTGCCCTGCCCTGCCTTGCCCTGCCCTGCCCTACCCTGCCTTGTCCTATCTTGTCCTGCCTTGCCTTCACTCACTGCATACACACACACAAACACCTATTGTACAGTTATTTCAAATCGAATCTTTTATTTGCAAACACTATTAAAGGCCATTAAAGGCGTACAAACAAATCTTTAGCAATAATTAATACAATAGTCACAAAAGCACACGAAATTCAATAAATTTACAAAGTATAAGTAAAATTAACTTGTGTATTTGTACAATTTTCGTTATATTAAATGCAATTGTTCATTCATTCATAATCACTCGTAAATACAAATGTCCGCGATACAAGTGTCCGTTTGGAACGCGATATAAAATGAATGAATGTATTCTGTTGTATACTCGTTCATTCATAATCATTAAAAAAAATATACTATTTTAATGCTCGCCATATTCTGTCGTAACTGAGCAGCTCTGAAAATTGAAAATAGTAAACGTATTTCGTAGGACAATACACACTATATTGAATACACAATGTATAATTTTTATATGATTATAGCGATGG
Source organism: Scirpophaga incertulas (assembly GCA_036419045.1). Classification (NCBI taxonomy): domain Eukaryota; kingdom Metazoa; phylum Arthropoda; class Insecta; order Lepidoptera; family Crambidae; genus Scirpophaga; species Scirpophaga incertulas. Next base: position 5,606,661 of record CM071633.1, read on the forward strand.
TATTAAAAAAAAATACACTTTCTTGTACTTACTCACTTGAAACTTTGCGACCAGTATGAAATAAACGCACGCTTAAAATATCGCAATTATATATGAATACTGTGTCCCCGCAAATTTTTCTTTAAAAACGTCACAAACCATCTAGCGTTGGCCGAAAGAAGTCTCTCTGATAGATAAGTCCAGCTTTGGACCAATCAACTTAGTACCTCCAAATATTTTTTATTGTAATATTTACATACATACATACATACACTCACGCCTTTTTCCCACGGGGGTAGGCAGAGATTACGTCCTTCCACTTGCTACGGTCCTTACATATCTCTTTCGCTTCATCTACTTTCATAACATTCCTCATACATGCTCGACGATTGCGGGTACTTCTGACCTGGCCTTTTTTGAGGACACTTTCTTGTAATATTTGATTGTGTTCAATAAAGAGTTTATTATCTATACTAATATTATAAATCTGAAGAGTTTGTTTGAACACGCTAATCTCTGGAACTCCTAGTTCGAATTGAAAAATTATATTTTTATTGAATAGCCTATTAATCGAGGAAGGCTTTAGGCTACAGAACATTACGCTGCGACTAATAGGAGCGAAGAAATAATGGAAAATGTGGAAGAAACGGGGAAAGTTGTTCATCTTTGAGGGCTTCCATTGCGTGCGCTGCGAAAACGGTTCTAGATACCAAAAAAATATGTATGAAAGAATTATTCCTCTTAAAATGATCTAAAAAAATGTCCACGACAGTATATGTCTAACTTTTAACGTTAACTCACTAGAATCGTTTTTATGGTGATCAAATTTGTATATGTCGCGTTGTCAAGATTGGGTAACAGCTGAGGTGGTTGTTTGCAAAAATAAATATGATGCTCAAAATAAATATTCCACGGCGGACGAAGTCGCTGGCACAGCTAGTATATTATATATATATATTAGGTCTTTACCTATGAAATTGCCGTTTTCCGATTTTTTTTCATGTATTTTTTATTTGTATTAATGGAAGTAATCACCCATGCAATCAATGCATCTTTGCCAACGTAGTGGCAGTTTATTGATGCCCTTCTTAAAGAAATCAGCTAGACGGGAAGCAACAAATTCTTCAAAGGCATTTTGTACTGCCTCTCGGGTATTGAATTTTTTTCCCGCCAAGAAGTTATCCAAATTCTGGAAAAAGTGGTAGTCTGTAGGCGCAAGGTCTGGTGAGTAGGGTGGATGACGGAGAACTTCCAACCCCAGGTCTTGCAACTTGGAGACCGTCTGTTGTGCAGTATGAGGTCGCGCGTTGTCGTGCAGGAGCAGTGGAGAAGAGCGATTGACCAATGCTGGTTGGAAATGTGCCAGCTTCTCCATCATTGTGTTCAATTCTTCACAGTATACATCTGCAGTAATGCTCATCCCGTTCGGCAAGAAGCTGTGATGAATCACACCGGCGCTAGACCACCAAACAGTGACCATCACTTTTCTAGGGGTAAGTTTTCGTTTAGGGCATTGCTTAGGTGCTGAACCAGGATCCAACCACCTTGCTGAGCGCTTGCGGTTATCAAACAGAATCCATTTTTCATCGCAGGTAACAATGCGGTTCAAAATTCCTTCATTTGTGTGTCTGTTGAGCAGTGCAAGGCACGTCTCGACGCGTACTTCGCGCTGGCGATCATTGAGTTCGTGGGGCACCCATTTGTCAAGCTTTTTTACCTTGCCAATTTGACGCAAATGGACCAGTATTGTTTTGACGCTAACGTCGAAAGCTGCTGCTAATTCAGCCGTAGATTGTGTATCATCAGCTTCCACAATCGCCTTTAATTCGTCATTGTCAACCAAAGTCTTCGGACGACCGCGAGGTTTATTTTTCAAGTCGAAATTCCCAGAACGGAAGAGAGCATACCAATAACAGGTGGTGCGTTGGTTTGTAGTGTTAGCTCCGTAAACGTCGTTGATGTTGCGTGCCGCTTGTGCCGCGTTGCTGCCACGACGGAACTCATATTCCATAATTACTCGAATATTTAACGTATCCATGATGGCGAAACAGATTGAAATGCGATGAAAATGTAACACATCAATAATAATAAATAAATGACTACTTTTGGAAAAAGAATCCCATGTTTTTGAAACAAAATTAATTTGAAATTAGAATTCTTAGCCTAACAAAAACTATTTTGATTTGAAATGGCCAGTACTGCAGAACGGCAATTTCACAGGTAAAGACCTATTATCTACATCCACAGTAGTCATAAGAAGACGGCACGCTATTCGATGTTCTCGTGACCGGTTAATTTGCTTAGATCTGATAATGAACGTTGCGTCAGGTGTGGCGGCGCTGCCCGCGACCGCGCCCGCTGCCGCGTCCGCGCCCGCCGCCGCTGGCGCCCCGCACCTGTCGTTATGAGCGGAGCGGCGGCCGCAGTGTGGCCACACACGGCTCGCGCGCCCAGTCAGTCTACGTCACGTCTACGTTGGCTTGATGTAACAACGTATGCAAGAGAATTAATGCTCCTACGGCGTTAGTCTCAAGTACGCATCTTAACTATTATAAATTGTAACTTGTCCTCGGCTTATTGTAAACACTCGTCAACTACAAAAATCACATTACATGCGGAAATAATGCAAGTAGTTCTCGCCATTATTCGTATTAAAATGCTTGCTTTTTAACGTAACTGCAACGAGCCTACATTTTATTTTGTGTCTGTTAAAATTAACATAAGTTGATATCGTCAAGACTTTATTCCCAAAACCTTAAGCGGAGGTGTACTCAACACTTAACGTTTCGCTTTTTTTGGTGATTGATTTCGATCTCTGTTGCGCCCCTAACTCGTAAAGCCTTCATTTATCAAATAATTTTGCTGCATATTTGTCAAATTCTTACAGTTTGCATACTCGGCAAGCTGTCGTATTTAAGACAACGTAATCAAAGCTTTGACAATATTAGTGTTTCTAATGTACAGCGGTTTTTATTGATGTGTTTAAGAAAATAGTATTATTAAAAAACTTCGCAAAATGCCAGAGCACGACAAACTGAAAAGTAGACAATTGTAAAAATTTGACAAGAATGCAGACTTGACAATGCGTAAATAAAAGATGGTAACAAAATTAATAACAGTAATATAATAAATTATAATGAAACCACCCACACAACAACATGGCGTCACTGTCACTATAAAGCTTCTGATCCGGAATCCACATTTGGGAACCTGAATTATCTATTGTGGAAACATTTTTAAACAATACTCACACGTTCCGTACACTCAGATCAAAAGAGCCGGACGTTGCGCTAGTCCCACGGAATTTCGAATCTGAGTTTCTGATGAGGACAGCTTGTACGTGTAACTTCAATATTTCTATGTTCATACTAGAGATGTGTCAATATTTACACAAACGACTCAGTGAGTCGTTTCTTCCAAGTGATTCACTGATTCAAACCTCTAACAGCGCTTCAATTGAATCATTCGCTCAATTGCATCTCGGTTTCAATCGGTACGCGCGATTGAGATAAGTAAATAAGGCAAATCCATAAATTACAGCTAATCACATTTGTGAGACCCCCCCCCCCCCAGTGTGACGTCACATATTTTGTAAATTTACATTTAGAAATTATTGAATGTTAAAAGCGGTTTCGAAATCAATTTTGTTTTATTTCCATTTTAATATAATTTACAAGTAAAAAAACAATAAACGATTAATATTAAATAAGTATATGGTCATTTCATGATTTACATATTATATTTTTCAAAATCACCTACTATTATAATATATCAATTAGAAAAATAGTACCTTTCGGGAGTAGGTACCCCTATTAATAGATAGTAGAAGACAGTATGTATTCATTTATTTATTTATGAAAATGTACAGACTTTACAATAAAAAATAATATTTACAGCACTTTTCATACTAATAGTAATAATTTAAAGTTTGTGTTTTTACAGTTAGCTTATAAAAGATTTTGAAATGTGACGTCACGAAATTTAAGACCTCTCCCACCCCTTGTCACACAACGTCACACTTCGTCAACCCCCTCCCTCCCCCTTACCGTGTGACGTAATTTATGGATGGCCCCATAGTTCAGAGTCGGAGCGCTTCGGATCACGGTTTCATTCGATACGCGACGCTTACACGATTGACAACATCAATTTGTATCAGTGACTTTGAACTGATTTAATCGGTTGGTAACAAATGAAGCACTTTACTGATTCGAATCGTATGTACTGATCCGGATACAATCTCAACAAAGATACATTTTTTCCATCATTACTTCATACGTTCTACGTGCACGTAGTTAACAATAATCACATTTGAGGGATTACTTTAACCAATTGATTGTCGTCTAAATACAAGAATCGCTATAGCTTGTCCCGTGACTTTTCCATCTGACCACATAAAAATACTCGCCTGAGTCCTGCTCAAATACGAGCCCCCATTCACGTTTCGATCAATTAGAAATTCGGTAACTCTATAACTCTCTTCGGCAACTTCGGTACACTGCGTTGTAATCACTCTCACCACAACAATCAAATATGCGCCTTATTGTTTTTCATTAAAGCTTAAATTACATTGAAATTATTGACACTTAAGAAATCATTTCCCAATTCCATATTGTCAGTTCGTGTCGTGAATCGTCTATATACAAATTCATAGGTCAGGCGGAAAAGTCCGCGACAGTATGCACGATCCGTATGATATAGGAAAAATAGTGAAGTTTGGAACGCGATACAATATCACGTAAATAATTGAATTAATATATTCTATTCTATACTCATTCATTCATAATCACTCGTAAATACTTAACATGCAAATGGTACACAATTTTAATAATAATCGTTATATTTTGTCTCAACTAGCGTACTGGAATTTAATCACTTTTGGTGAACAGCTCTGTTACGATCGTCAATCAATTCTTGTTTTATTTCACGTAAATCTAATGGGTCGCATTGGCATAGTTTAGTCGTACTAATCTGTAATATAACTTCTTTCCCTTTCGTCGTTTGAAGTTGGTATTTCAAATTGAAAATAGTATATTTAATATTTCGTAGGACAATAAACACTATATTGGGGCAGTCTCTTCATATTATTTTAGAGACTTTAAAACTTCTATATTGCGATATATATATATTAATTCATCACAACTCTTATTCGCCCCCACCGAGGGGCACGAGCCTGCCCTAACTCTCGTATGCTAGGGGCTGATTACTTGACTATATACACCTTTGATTTAATTCGTAGGTGTATGCAGGTTGCCTCATGTTTCTTTCACCATAGGAGCATCAGATAACTGTATATATGAAATTAGAAAGACACATTGGTACACGGCAGGATCAAGCCCGGACCTTCTGATTCGTTGACCAGTGCCGAGACCACAGAGCCACCAACGCTCTAATAATAATAATTTACTAATAAATAAGTGTATATAAACTAATTGTAAAAATATATGTTATCGAAATCCGTTTAGGTTACTCTATAAGCTGTACAGTTCAATAAACGTTGACAAATTCCATTATGAGATGATGCCTTATAAACATTGAAATGTAAACGTTATAACATTGTATTATATATTTCACTAATACATTTTGTGTACAAGTAACAAGGTATAACATATGTGTTAGCGTAAAAAATATTGGCGTGCAGCGCTAATCTTATCGCTAAATATTTAATTAATAATATTGGTAAAAGACATTAATTTGGATTCCTATATTTCTCTGATTGGATGTCGAGCTGTCGATTTAAACGCCGCGCAGATATTAATGACAGACCTTCTTACAGTCTTCCTAAACATCTACATAGAAACTAGAAACAAACTTAAAAGGAAACATAAACAATTAGACACTTAAAAAATGGACAAATCTATACGATAGAGGCAACTGCAGTTTGGTCAGAAAATAACTACGAATAGAAGTCAACGTTTCGTAATTCCCTGTTTATTCCTCCAAATCTTAATCCATTTAAATACTTGCTTGAAAAAGAAATAAAGAAAACTTTTAGCTGTCCCTATGTTGTAATTTCAAATGGTCACGTGAAATTTATTTGCTGGATGTCATTGAAAAATCTGGGTATTATATATAACTAAGTAAATTATATAAAAAAGGAATCATAGGGACATGACAATAGAAGACATAGTTTTTATGACAAATTATTGCTCAAGGGAAAAAACAGAGGATGTTTGTATGGAAAACATACCGCGCGGTTGCCTCTGAAGGGAAAAAACAACACTACCTTAAAACAACTGAATAAGTGTAAATTAAGGTTTAATGTAGATATTTTTTTTATCATTAAGATTCCATCCATATTGTAATAATGATTAATAACCTAAATCATATGAATACTTACAATTTATAGAGATCTATGTTTTCCAATATTTGTAAGAGAGAAATACTCTCGTCAAATTCAATTTATATTATACTAATAAATCGAACAAAACTTAATTGTCTATGGTTGTCGAGTACCCCACGAATATGTTGGGCAGCTACCTATGTACTCATATCAGGAGGTACGTATAGTAAATCGTGTTTATACGAATACAACCAATTCCGAACTTTATTACGTCGAATTTAAATCGAGTTTCGGTATTTTACACAAATCAGCCCCCGTAGCTTGAACAAAGGAACAAGACATCATGACATGGCCGCCATCTTGAGACATATTCTTTGTATTTTGACAGTTCGAAGTGATAAATCGGTGTTTCGGTGATCATGCTACGGGACTGCACTATATAACCCCTCCTGTTATAACGTTAAGGTATTTTTACACTAACAAGTGTAGTTGTAGTGAAGAATTTAGAATTAAGTTGGAGTTGAAAATTATATGAGGATGTGATGATAAAATTTTGTACTGTATAAATTTATCGTAAGTTAATAGATACAGTCCAGTGCGGGTGTCTTTATTGGGTTTACGTCCTTATGCCAACGCACTTAGATCACATGTTGCACTTTGTAACGGAACAGGCGCAACGTGCCAACGATTTATTAAACTTTTTAACATAAATGTTTCTTTGACATTTTGTTTTATATATGGCAACATTTAACAATTTGGTTTCCTTTTATTAAACTATGAAATCGCCTCACAAATCAGAGTATGTTGTGCCGTTGTGATCGATAATCTCTTGTATTAAGTGATTTATGTTTGTTTGTATAAACCAACTGTGTATATATATAACTGTGTATGTATAATTTAAGTTCATTATCTGTAAGTATTCCTTCGTATATTATTATTGCCATGAATCACTAGAGGTAACGGATAGTTTATGTTTTACAGGTTTAACAATTACTGTTCTAACAACTTGTGATATTCTCGTGTTTAGTTTTATGCCAGATCCCGCATTCGTTGTCGGAACTGCTTACTCCCGTATTGTTTAACTCAATCATAGTAAAATAATTGAACAAAGCAACTAAAATTATGGTCGCTTCCCCCTCCTCATGGTCCAGTATATCTTACCTTGATAATATTTTTTTTTTCGTTTTTGTTCTCTCCTGATAGAAGTAGTTAGGCATTATGGGAGTAGGTTTGGTGCTTCGCCATCCGACCAGTGCTATTCTGGCTCTCGACCGCTTAGGATAAAGCCAAAGAAATAAAATCGTTTTGACACGACACCCGGAGTTTTTGTTATAATACAAATCCTGTATCTTTTATTAATAAATAGTTCCTTTGAAGTTCTCTTTTATTTCATTCGTAATCAAAGTATTAAACGCTTGTAATAAAATTTTCGATGTAACACAATGTCTTTGTAATCAATAGCATATACAAGCATAATATTTAACTATTACAAAATATGTGTATTGTACATAATCTATAGTTTTGTTTTAAAGCATTGTTTTTAATCTATGAAATGTGGCTTGCAAACGTAACGCCATCTATGAAGTCTGCCTGAAAAAGTCAATAATGTGTTACGGAAAATCCTTCGAGGACGAGATACCCACTTCCTCGGTTGAGTTCAGATAATGCTCGTTTATTAAGACCAACGAGCGTCCCTGATGTATATAAAAAAAGATTATTAGTAAATTACATAGTTGTCATTACATCGGAGCGAGCATAGAACAATCGATAAACAAAATTTGACAGCTTAGATTGATATACACGATAAAAAATCAGTAAAGTTGACAGATGATGACTCTTACGAAATGTGATATGGATGGATGTTTTATTGATTGATAAGCCCATGCTCTCCCCCCTGCACATCCCTACCGAAGGACTTTCGGCCACGGAGGCCTCACATGTTTCTCATAAATATAAAATAAGAAAAACGGGTACGCGCCACGATACTCGTTAGGTATAGCTGTTTAAAATTAATAAATAAAATGTGTTGTTTTTTATATTAAATTGATATTATCCACTCAACGGTTCCGCTGTCAGCGGCGTCTTACGTCCGCCATTTCCGAGCGCGCATCGGTATCAAAAACTGGATAAAAACAGTTTAAACTAAAACTACGCGAGCTATAGCGCAAAAAACATTATATATATTTAACTTTCCATACCATTGTATTTAGTAGAAAATAAATAAGGAACTTGAAAGAAGCGGAATATTTTTTGAAAGTTTCATTTTAATTTAGTTTATTCGCAATTTCAATTTATATCCTGCAATCCTTTAAACGAAATCACCTCAGAAAATTAATTATTCAGTCCACAAAGCATACTGTGGTGACATCTATGATTTTTTAGGTAGATTGAATAATAGAAGCCACCTCTAAAAGCATATTCTTGTCGTCACATCAACAGGCGGCGTTTTATACAGCTTACTAGACACATTGTACCATTTTACGTTTGGATACTAAACTATCCACAAACGTAAGTTTACAGATATTTTTTTTTGATAGCAAGGCAACCACGTACGGTTAAGTGGTTATACTTATTGAATTCGAAGTATAAGATAATATGGGTGTAAAGATTATCAGTTTATTTTCCTAAAAGCCTATGGAACGCTCAAACGCATTGAACGCGCAAAATGTTCATCAGGCCGACTGACGGTATTACCCCCGTCAAAAATACGACTGACGATTTTCTTTATTATTTTTAAAGTATAAAAATTGAGATGTATAAATTTCATTTTTGCTTTTTTTTTCCTCAGGAGAGGAGGCTGAGAATCCGTCATGGATACCAACGCAACAGGCAAGCAGGGATGCGTTGATTATGTCGGACTCCTGGTGAATCGAGGCGGCTCGACCCACCAGACCTACCGACTAAACTCAGCCTAAGCCTTTGGCCCTAGTGACCCTACTGGCTTATATTGAAGAGAGCCGCACCTCAGGAGAGGTACGGTTAGCGCTGCCCCATGGAGAGGGCATAAGCGCTAGAAGAGGCACGGTTCTCCAAAGTGCGACCGGCCTGTGTTGATTGGGAACCTACTCGTGGCTGAGCAGAAGGCTGCCGAATAGGGGGAGACAAAAGAGGCGACGGCTCAGACGCCGCCGCTTGCAGGTCTTGAAGGTCCTGCGTTAGTTGATTGGGGGGGTCGCTTAGGACATGTCGCGGTCTACGTGTCCTCTGCCAATATGGACTGGTAACATTTTTGCTCGGTATAGAAATCATAGGAGCAGATTTTTTTCCAATGACTTTCTCATGCTGTTTCCTTTAGCTCTACCGTTAGTGGCGACAACTGACGCTCACTTTACAGATTTCTGACCAATAATCAATTATTTGAAATAAAATTTATTCGTGATAAAGTTCCTAGAAAATCTGCAACACAAGAAACGGTCTAAATCCAATGAAAATCATTAAAAATTGCAATCTCTTTCAAAAGCGAAAAATTGCAAACTTGGCGAGCCCGTAATGTAACGTCACGTTACATATTGGATATCTAGAGAAAAGCTTTATAAAATTATCACATTTGTATTCTATCATTTCTATTCTCAATTGCACGTATAAGTCGAGAGAAATATGGTGTTAATATAATTAACACTGTAAATAAAATAATGAATATTTATAACACTAAAATTAATAAAAAAACGTTAATAATATAACATGTTTTGATCTTCAATGGCATATTTTCTTACTCGTGGCGCGCACTGCAAGCTGACGGAGTCAAATTTAGGTTTTCGAAATATATAATAGTAGCGCCGATACTAAAGCGCTACCAAATTTTCCAGACATTTTCTTTTTAGTTAGATTTCAAATTAAACTTGATCTGGCAAATTTCCATGTTACATGTCCACCAAGTTAAATAACACTACATGCCAAGAAATATACGGTGATAAGAGCCAAATAAAATACACTTTTCAGTTCTTTGTTAGTAGAATTATATTCTCATACAAATAAATCTCCGTATTTTTCTAGTCAATTTCTGTGTGTCGGACTTCAGTCCAAATCGCGCTCATTTGCTTTACTTCTTTTACTTTGCTCCAACATTTTCCTGCAAATAAGAAATATATAATGTTATAATTTATTAATGAAAATATGAAGAAACGATATCTCAAGATTGTAAGAAAGAAAGAAAGAGATATTTATTTGGTCATTCTTGTACAATATGTTGCTTATGATAATATACTAAAAAAAACATCGAAGTTTGGCCAAAAAGGCCCCTACCTCAGCTAATGCGTTTACTGCTATACGCAGCAAAAGCGCTGGTTTCAGGTAGGACCGTTGATTCCGATCGTTGAAGCAATATGCACGTGGACATAGTGCATATTGCCTCCATGATCCCGACATCGGACGTAAGAGACAGCACTACACATACAAATATAGAGCCAAATAAGCCTTAGACTACCTATGGCCCATTCAACGTCTACATGAATAAGAAATACACGATATAAACAATAAGTGTTGCCAAGAACTGGCTATACGCTTTTAAGCCTTTGCCGAGGACAAAAATCAAGAAACAAGACGTTATCTATGGACGTTATTACACTCACCATATAGTCTATGGTCATGACAGTGACATTATTAAAACAATAACAGATGAATAAAATTAGTGCAAAGTAACAATTTTGACGTTAGGAACAATCAATTTGTAACATATAATAATACAGAGTATAATAAAAAAAAATAACTGGAAATCATTTGAACAAAATCAAAATTTTAGGAAAACATCAGACGGCACCGACGGATTGTGGCGGCCTGGCGTGCGCAGCTCGAATTACGGATCTGCGCGCGCCAGCGGGCCGTCGGTGCCGTACTCCCGCACCTCGAAGCTTGGCTCCACGGGAAGGAGGAGCTCACCTACCGGTTGACTCAGATACTCACCGGGCACGGCTGCTTCGGTGAGTATCTGTGTCGCATAGGACGGGAGGGATCGACACATTGCCACCACTGCGCATCCGACCTCGACTCGGCCCAGCACACGCTGGCGGAGTGCCCCGCGTGGGCCTCCGAGCGCCGAGTCTTGGTCGCAGAGATCGGGCGAGATCTGTCTCCGCCGGCATTGATTGCGGCAATGCTGGCGGACGAGGGAGGTTGGAGGGCTGTGGCCTCCTTCTGTGAAGCAGTAATGCTCCAGAAGGAGGCCGCCGAGCGGGGTCGGGAGATGGCCGATCCCGCTCGAAGGAGGCGGCGCCGGGCTCGGTAGCACAGCTGCGGCGCCGCCGCGGGTCGCCGGCGGGCGCGAGGAAGTCGCGACTGCTACGGCGACCCGGGATGGACCACGCCCCTTCCGTGGCCGGGGGCGTCGTCGGTGGAGGGGACGGGGGAGGTGGTAGCTTCCCCCGAGGAGGGCTCCCCTCTAGAGAGGGGAGCGGAGGCTGGGGGTTCCCGGAAGTGGCCTTTGTGTTCCCGGGGGCTCCCTACATGCCTGAGGAAGGCCATCCCTGAGGTTTTTAGTGGGTAGGCCTCCCCCTTCTGGGGAGGAGAGCCCCACATAACCCCGGCTCGCCACAGCCGGGGTATGCAAAAAAAATATAGGAAAACATCAGACACGGCATCGATATTTCCTATTAACACAGTGTCACTTCATATGATTACAGCCAGCCATTGACTTGAGGGACACCAGTTTATCCTTTTTTTTGCGAGGGGAAATGCTCCTTATGCACCATGACGCTCTCCGGTCTGAGGGGACCCGCCTACCCACTAAAAACCCCCCGGTGTTCTCTGGGCCCATATTGGGGCGCATGTGGGGAGGTGCGCTTTCGCGATTCTACTGCCACAGCGCCCACACGCCAGTAAATCCTAACTATGTTAAGTTCACTGCAGATTGATCGACTACAAACATCTTTGAATTTATTCGCAAGTCTATGCATATTATCTCATCATATTTTTCTTCACTGTAGGAGCGTCATGTAACTGCGATCTGCATATAACTGAGCGTACATATGAAATTCGAAAATCGGAAAACAGGATCGATCCCGGGCCTCCCGAATCATCCGATTCGTAGCCGGGTACAGAGCCTACAGCGCCACCGTCGCACCGATGTCACTTAAATGACATCGGTGCGACGCTATATATTGCATAACTATTTTACAACTATTGCATAACATTTATTATTATTATTCGTGTAAGTTGGGGCTGATATGCATCAGTGCGACCAGTGCGATTAAGATCTATTGTGACCAGCCTTCTATGTAGGTCCTACAGTAGCTCCCTTAACTGGGCACTGACCAAGAAAGATAGGATGTTCCCAGTTCGGAACATCCTATCTTTATTTCATCTGGGTCAAGGATGTGTTTCCCCAGGTGTCTGCTTCTTTTGTGAATCAGCGGTTCACAGTAGCACAAGAGGTGTATTGGTGTTTCACGCTCTTGTTCGTAGACTCTGCATGTGTCAGTGTCCTTAAGTTTCATGTTGTAAAGGTGTCTATTCAACTTGCAGTGACCGGTCAAAGCCCTAACCATCACGCTCAAGTTACTCCTGTTAAGCTTTAATAGCTCGTCAGTGCGTTTGCGAGAGTATGGTTCGATTAGTGCTTTTCAGTGCGTCATCCCGGACGTACTGTGCCAGTCTGCTTTCGCCTCGTTAAGAAGGCGAGTTTTCAGGTATTGCATGGCCTGGTTCTTTGAGATACCACAGATAGGCTCTGGGCCGAACTGAATTCCTTGAGCCCCAGCCCTGGCTAGTTCATTGGCCTTCTCATTGCCGGTTATTCCAGAATGACTTGGCACCCATTTGAGAGTGATTTTGTTCTTTTCTCCCAGGTCATTGAGTTTTTTCACACAGTCTTTTACTAGCTTTGATTTAAGTGTGTTATTGTTTATTGCTAGTAAAGCTGCCTGACTGTCTGAATTAATTACGATTTTTTGGTTTACGTAGTTTCGTTGGCGGTTCGCTTGTACACTCTCATTCAATTATGGCAGACTTCCGCCTGGAATATAGTGGCATACTTTCCCAGGTTTATGCTTTTGCTAACCCTGGGTCTGCCCCCATATATGCCACATCCTACGTTAGCCCCCATTTTGGAGCCATCGGTGAACCACATCAAACATTTGCATAACATTGCTACTATTGCTTAACTATTTTCAAAACACAGTCAAACATTCTCGTATCCATAGTGTCACTTTCTCACTCGCTACAAAACACAGGCACGCGCGCACCTAGGGTTGCCAGGCCATAAAATGCAAAGATCGAACTGCGCACTATATAAAGCCGGATATTTTGTCCTAAAAGCCGAACATGTTTTTTTTTTATTGCCAAACATAATGTTTTTACAGCTGGGCTGTTGAAAAAAAGTATTTTTAACACCTTTGCTGGTAAAGCTGATGTAATTCCACAAGGTTTTAAATATGTAAAGCGGGTCATAAAAAAACCAAAGCAAACAGTAAAGTTATAACCCATACAAATTCCATAACAGTATTATTTGCCATTTCGCGCGCTGTTGCTATTCAAAATTCGAACTAATCGCCGCGCCAGTCGGTATTAAAATGGCGGGAAAGCAACAGTGTGCATGTATAGATTGAGTCTATTTAAATGTTTTTTTTTCTGTTTCCTCGCAAATGTGTTAAGAAACGTACGATATACGTGCGTATTGGTTATAACATGCTCAGCTCAATTACTGAAGTTCCGCCTCACATGTTAACCATCATGACGCCCTAATATCGTAAATGTATTATATACGTGATGTAAAGTGAGGATGAGATTTTGCCGGAAGACAGTTTGCTCTCCGTTTGCACTTCTCCGCTAGGGTCGGGCGCCCGTCGGCCCATCGTTTGCCTGACAAAAGCCGGACCACCTGGCGAGCCTACGCGCACCCATACACAGCTGCAGCAACAGCCGCAGCCACAGCCACGGCCACAGCCGCAGCCACAGCCACGGCCGCAGCCACAGCCGCAGGCACAGCCACTCACAGAGCCAGCAGGCGGCGCGCGGCGGCTGCGCGGAGCGGGCCGGCGCGCGGCAGCGTCTCGGCCAGCGCGGCCGCCGCCTCCGCCACCTGGCAAGCCTACGCGCACCCATACACAGCTGCAGCCACAGCCACAGCCGCAGGCACAGCCACTCACAGAGCCAGCAGGCGGCGCGCGGCGGCGGCGCGGAGCGGGCCGGCGCGCGGCAGCGTCTCGGCCAGCGCGGCCGCCGCCTCCGCCACCTGGCAAGCCTACGCGCACCCATACACAGCTGCAGCCACAGCCGCAGCCACAGCCACAGCCACTCACAGAGCCAGCAGGCGGCGCGCGGCGGCGGCGCGGAGCGGGCCGGCGCGCGGCAGCGTCTCGGCCAGCGCGGCGCCGCCTCCGCCACCTGGCAAGCCTACGCGCACCCATACACAGCTGCAGCCACAGCCGCAGCCACAGCCACAGCCACTCACAGAGCCAGCAGGCGGCGCGCGGCGGCGGCGCGGAGCGGCCGGCGCGCGGCAGCGTCTCGGCCAGCGCGGCCGCCGCCTCCGCCACCTGGCAAGCCTACGCGCACCCATACACAGCTGCAGCCACAGCCACAGCCGCAGGCACAGCCACTCACAGAGCCAGCAGGCGGCGCGGGCGGCGGCGCGGAGCGGGCCGGCGCGCGGCAGCGTCTCGGCCAGCGCGGCCGCCGCCTCCGCCACCTGGCAAGCCTACGCGCACCCATACACAGCTGCAGCCACAGCCACAGCCGCAGGCACAGCCACTCACAGAGCCAGCAGGCGGCGCGCGCGGCGGCGCGGAGCGGGCCGGCGCGCGGCAGCGTCTCGGCCAGCGCGGCCGCCGCCTCCGCCACCTGGCAAGCCTACGCGCACCCATACACAGCTGCAGCCACAGCCGCAGCCACAGCCACAGCCACTCACAGAGCCAGCAGGCGGCGCGCGGCGGCGGCGCGGAGCGGGCCGGCGCGCGGCAGCGTCTCGGCCAGCGCGGCCGCCGCCTCCGCCACCTGGCAACCTACGCGCACCCATACACAGCTGCAGCCACAGCCACAGCCGCAGGCACAGCCACTCACAGAGCCAGCAGGCGCGCGCGGCGGCGGCGCGGAGCGGGCCGGCGCGCGGCAGCGTCTCGGCCAGCGCGGCCGCCGCCTCCGCCACCTGGCAAGCCTACGCGCACCCATACACAGCTGCAGCCACAGCCACAGCCGCAGGCACAGCCACTCACAGAGCCAGCAGGCGGCGCGCGGCGGCGGCGCGGAGCGGGCCGGCGCGCGGCAGCGTCTCGGCCAGCGCGGCCGCCGCCTCCGCCACCTGGCAAGCCTACGCGCACCCATACACAGCTGCAGCCACAGCCACAGCCGCAGGCACAGCCACTCACAGAGCCAGCAGGCGGCGCGCGGCGCGGCGGCGCGGAGCGGGCCGGCGCGCGGCAGCGTCTCGGCCAGCGCGGCCGCCGCCTCCGCCACCTGGCAAGCCTACGCGCACCCATACACAGCTGCAGCCACAGCCACAGCCGCAGGCACAGCCACTCACAGAGCCAGCAGGCGGCGCGCGGCGGCGGCGCGGAGCGGGCCGGCGCGCGGCAGCGTCTCGGCCAGCGCGGCCGCCGCCTCCGCCACCTGGCAAGCCTACGCGCACCCATACACAGCTGCAGCCACAGCCGCAGCCACAGCCACAGCCACTCACAGAGCCAGCAGGCGGCGCGCGCGGCGGCGCGGAGCGGGCCGGCGCGCGGCAGCGTCTCGGCCAGCGCGGCCGCCGCCTCCGCCACCTGCGGCGCGGGCGCGCGCCCGCCGCCAGGCACAGCGTGTCTGCAACACACAGCACACACATTCATTCATTTTTTTTTTTTTTTTTATTTCATAAGGTGGCAGACGAGCAAATGGCCCACCTGATGGTAAGTGGTAACCATCGCTCATGGACATCTGCAGTGCCAGGGGCACAGCTGAGCCGCTGCCTACCTGGAGAGAAATACTCTTTTTAAGCCTCGTTTGAAGTTAGACATATCGTAGCGCTGAGGAAACATCGCAGCAGGGAGCTCATTCCAGAGTTTGCATGTACGGCGGAGGAATGAACGCTGAAACCGAACTGTACTAGACAAGATCGGTTCCAGGTGATATGGATGAACTCTACTGCGGTGGGGTGGTGCGATGGTAAAAAGGTGACGAAGGCACCATTGCAAATAATTCCTCAGAGCACTCTCCGTTAAAGAGCCTATAAAGAACACACAGAGAGCCAAAGTCTCTCCGCTGCTCCAAGGTCTCTGTTGAGGCCGTAATATTGGGATCACCGATGATACGGAAAGCACGCCTTTGCAGGGAGTCAAAAGGGTCGAGTTGATATTTGGGGGCTCCAGCCCAGAGGTGTGAACAGTACTCCACATGCGGCAGTATTTGAGCTTTATAAAGCATCAGACGCTGACTGGGCGTGAAGTACCGCTTCGCTCTGTTGAGAACACCCAATTTTTTGCTTGCCATTTTGGCTTTGTCCTCCAAATGACTCCCGAACTGCACTGTGGCTGAAATTTCCACACCTAGAATCCCAATAGATTCGGACATACGAAGAGCGACTCCCTGAAACTGAGGCACTACGATAAATGGGTCTTTCTTCGCAGTGAACGCGCACACTTGTGTCTTCGTGGCAGAGATGTGAATTATTTGAAAATACATATATTTCAAATGCAAATACAAAATGCAAAATACCCATTTTTATTTTATATTTGAAATACTTTTTTCTAAATGTATTTTGTATTTTATTTGAAATACTCTATATAAATATTTAGTATTTATAAAATACAAAATAGTTTCGTTGCATTTTTAATTAATTTTTACAATTTTTCATTCTTAAATCCATGATTTCCTTATTTATGAACGTACTGATCGTGATCGTAGTGTTCATTTCGTAGTTCATTTGTCAACTAGAACAATAATGCCAACATTTAGGCCCCATAGGCGGAACATGAAAGATGAACTCTTTGAACAAATACTAGTTTAAAAATCAGTTCAATAAATAAAAGTGGTTATGCTTAACAATGTATTTTATTTTCAAAACCTATTTTAAAAATACGTATTTTGCATTTTGTATTTAAATACTTTTATTCAAAACTATTTTGTATTTCTATTTGAAATAGTGCTAGCAACTATGCATTTGCATTTTGTATTTAAATACTTTTACTAAACTATTTTTCACATCTCTGTTCGTGGGGTTGAACTTGACTAAGTTCTTTGCACCCCATTCCGAGACTCGCCCTAGAGAGTCCTCGACTTCAGACACAAGTTGCAACCGTCATTTACTTTTTTTTTATTTATTTAAGGAATAAACAGTTCCAATCGGATAATATTATAAAACCAAGAAATACTTATAAACCTATCGTTTCATAGCTAATTACATGAAAGAGATAAATTATAATAAAGAGATAAATTTATATAACATTATTTGATACCTAATATATCGACGGTTAAAAATGAGTTATATATGCCATTGTATTTTAACAATAGTTATTAATCACGTTTCACACATAAATTTGATGTCACAGAAAATAGTAAGTTGTCGTTTATTTATAAGAAAGTTATATATATAGGTAAAGTCAATGGGACCACCCCCCCCCCTCAACCCTCAAATTGCGTGACGTAATACTTGAACGCCCCCATATGAGCCCCCAAATAAGTTCATAAAAGTAAACAAGTGAATTGTTTGTTGTGTATGATTTATTACTAACTAATAATCTGACAAAATCTTTCTTATATAGGTTATAACTAGTACTTAGATATTATGTGTAGATCTATAACACCACACGCCAATCGGCAAAAGAAAAAAAAAATTACACATGGGTATTTTTTTTTTTTTAATTATACGAGTAATATAAAAGTTTTCATACATTGGGTAATAAACGTTAAATTGGATAATATGTATAAATGAATAATACAATGTCATCCTTATAATCTAAGTATATTATAGGTATATTAAAAATAACAAGGTCTTTAAAATTATATTAAAAATACATAGTTATATAATTTTCTTATAAAGTCTACTCCTATTTTTATGTACTAACATTTCTTTTCTATTTCTTTACAATTATTCTCATTTTTTATTATACACACGCTATTTATTTTTAATTGTTTACACATTTCATCCAACTTCCTCACAAAGACATCTCGTGTGCAATATGATCGGAAAGAAGGATTAATATAAATTATGAGCTTCGTTGAGTTAAAAGCGAATAAATTAGTCATTTTAGGTGTGTTTTTATCAATCTTTCTCCATTCTTTAGTATTCACAAATCTTAATTCCACACAACCTTCTGGTTTCTTAAGGGTACCTAATACCTTTGGTTGATCAGACCAAGAGTCTGAGGCACTCTTATTGACCACAGGGTTGTCACTTTGGATTCCGATATTTTGATTATTCAATTGTTTATTCTGTTTCCGAGTTAGAACACACATCACCTTTTCATTCATCTGTTTCAGTTCATCACTCGATATTCGAATGCGGGACAATGCATCTGCAGCTGCATTGTCCGCCCCTTTTACATACTCAATAGTGTAATCATATTCTTCTAATAGTAATCTAAATTTTGTTAAGCGACTAGAAGGATTTGTCATGTTAAAAAGATAGACTAATGGTTTATGGTCGGTTTTTATTATAAACTTGCGACCATACAAGTACGGCCTAAAATATTTAACGGACCATACAATTGAAAGTAGCTCCTTCTCTATAGTCGGATATTTAATTTCAGCTTTATTTAAGTTGCGACTTGCGAAAGCTATTGGTTTATTGTCGCAGTTACTTAATACAGATCCGATTGCAAAACCAGACGCATCGGTTTGCAAAATAAAAGTATTTTCACTGTCGAAGTTTGGATATTGAAGAAGTGTTGGAGAGATTAATGCCCTTTTTAGGAATAAAAATGATTGTTGACATTCTGAATTCCAATTAAAATCTACATTTTTGCGACAGAGTCTATTAAGAGGTAATGCTATCTCTGCAAAATTAGGGATAAATTTTCTATAAAAGATGGTATATGCCACAAATCTTTTTGTTTCATCCACATTTTTAGGGACAGGATAATTTTGAACAACTTTAGTTTTCTCTGGATCTGGCTTTATGCCTTTAGTTGAAACAACGTGACCTAATAATTGAATTTCTTTCCTTAAAAAATCACATTTGTTTGGATTTAATTTTAGAATAGTTTGTCGAAGTCTTGTTAAAATATCAATTAAATTTTTATTATGCATATCTAAATTTCGGCCAAAACAAATTAAATTGTCTAAATAAATAAATAATTTGTCGTATGCTAGTCCAGACATAGCGACTGTCATTAATCGTGAGAATGAACTTGGACTAATTTTTAAACCCATAGGTAGTCGTGTCATTTGATATTGACCAGACGGGGTTGTGAATGCTGTGTACTTCCGGCTCTCAGGACTTAAATTTGCTTGGTAGTATGCCTGGGATAAATCTAACTGAGAAAAATACATTGCTC
Organism: Scirpophaga incertulas; assembly: GCA_036419045.1. Taxonomy (NCBI): domain Eukaryota; kingdom Metazoa; phylum Arthropoda; class Insecta; order Lepidoptera; family Crambidae; genus Scirpophaga; species Scirpophaga incertulas. The sequence goes on from CM071633.1 coordinate 5,626,320, forward strand.
CCGACAAAGAATCCAAAATATCAGTAATATTAGGCAACGGGAATTTGTCATCTAATATTCGGTCATTAAGTTTACGAAAATCAATCACTAACCTCCATTTTTTAGAATTATCATTAGATTTTTTCGGAACTAATAGAATAGGACTGGACCATTCACTCTTTACTGGTTCAATTATATTATCAGAAAGCATTTTTTTTATTTGTTTTTCAATTTCAGAACGCTGTGAGTATGGTAAGCGATATTGTTTTACGTATACCGGTTCCGCATTCGATTTTAGTTGTATTGTTTGGTCGTACAAATTAGAAGTAGTTAATTTATCATTAGGTAATTGAAACACGTCTGAAATTTTGCGCAAATATTTTCGATAGATATACGTTCTTCATTATTTAAATGATTCAAACTCAGTTGGGAAAACAAATGTCGTACTCTATCTCCACTTACAATAGTATTCTCAAAATTGCATATGTCGTACTCTGATAGTTTGTGTACCTCTGGCCTAAAGTAGTTAAGATTTACTTCCGTTTCGCGAGTGTTTAATATCTGAATACACATTCATAATCAATTATACTGTCAACGACATACATTTTTTCGCATCTTGGTGGAATTGTTAGATAACCGTTTTGACCTAAAGATCCGGTAACCATAGGCAACGTTATACTATTACCATTATTATTATAATTTAACTTTAAAGCATTATTTTCAAAATCTAAAATAGCTTTATACTTCTGCAAGAAATCTCTACCTAATATTCCTTGTTGTTTACACGGCAGGTAATCGATAATATAAAATTTGTTTTCGAATACCTGACCATTTATATTAAGCATAACATAAGAATGCCCGATGGATTGTACTTTGCCCCCTATTCCTTTTATGTAGGTGCGTTCCGTATGCATCGGAATGTTCCATCTTTGTACTGTTTCATATTTCAGCACCGACATCGATGCACCTGAATCTACTAGAAAACTATATTTGGAATCTTCGAATAACAATTCCACTGAGCTGCTATAGTCACAAACTAATACATAATTATTATCGAAAAAACGTTTTGTCGCATCATTACTAACTCATTATGAATAGAAGTACTCGATTTCTTGGTAAGTAAATGATCTCGCATATCCTGAATTAATAATTCACAGCTATCATATGACGTTGATAACCTTAACTTGGCATTTTCATTTACTCGCGTTTTTAAAATAAATTGTATAAGCATATTTTTACCTTCCTTATTTAGTGTAGAGCTATATAACTCTATAGAATCGATAAGGTTCTTAGTGACATTTTCATCACCAGTCATGACCGGGATTAGTGCTACCGCAGTTTTAAAATCAAAGACTGACATTGTTGGAAAATTTACGTTTGTACACTCAGGAATATAATTTCTTGGAACAAAAAGTTTCTATTTGCTCATATAATTGTTTAATTAAATCGCAAAATGACTGTAAGTCATCTAAAACTTTACCATCTATTTGCTTCGTTTGTATCTGTTCTAAAATAATCAACATACATTCATCGAAATGTTGACGCAACTGAATAGCCTCAGACAGCTTTTCCCGCAAAACATTCTTTGTTCGTCTAGCGTAACTTAATTTTACCAAATAATCTTTTATAATTTGAAGCTTATCACAAATATCTTTTATTTCATCAGCCAACGAAAATAGAACCAGATATTTTAATTAAAAAATACATTATTTACATATTAATAATTATACAATATTATTAAAAATACACATTAAACAAAATTCACGACACGAATTAACTCGACACGACTCGATGAAACTAGGTCAAAGTGTACGTTTTTGCACTTTTGAACAGTTCTATATGTTTTTATTGTTATGGCTTTATCAAACTTTCACAATTTGCACTCACTTGTACCTGGAACTGGGCGGTGACACTCGTAGCAAACACGAGCCTCCTGGATCGGTCGTCGAACAGAACGCCTCAGAGTTTGCGCCAATACTTCATTCCGGATCCATCCATGATGACATCTTCTATATAGCATGTACAGGCCAAAAACTCCAGCAATTGCTATCATAGTGCAAATGAGCACCAGGACTATGCTTATATTGTTCAGGTGAAATTCTTGATAATTTGAACCAACAGCATTTTGGTTCAAGAAAACGTCTTCCTTCTCCACAGTAGACCGGCACATTTTATATTTTTTTAAATGAATTAAAATTTTTAAACTTTAACGAATCGAATATAAAGTAATAAGTCGCGCGGCCGAACTCCAGCAACCCGCGTCGGATGGCAGGGTCGCCATGTAAGGTAGGGAGCTCGGGACAGTAAAGTAAACAAGTGAATTGTTTCATGTATGATTTATTACTAACTAATAATTTGACAAAATCTATCTTATATAGGTTATAACTAGTACTTAGATATTATGTGTAGATCTATAACACCACAAACTTATTTACAACAAGACCTCCCACTCGATCGGGGAATATGAAAAGAGACTTTGACCGGTCTTTACCAAAGTCCAAGGTGGCCGGTGGCCGCGCACTAGCGTGGCGTAGCTTTTCGACTTACACAGGTGCTTGTAACAGCCTAGACTGAATAAATGATTTAGAATTTGAAAATAGAATTAGGATGAGAGCTCACCGAGCAGCGCCAGCACGTGCGGCTCGGCGGCCAGCAGCGGCGGCGGGCCCGTGAGCGCCAGCGCGCCGCGCAGCAGCCGCACGCCCGCGCCCACGCAGCGCCGCCAGAACACGCCGCACGGGCCCTCCGCCACGCTGCACACCAATCATTACTAAACGTGGATACTATAGCGCCTAGCGCCATTCTATAGCGCGCTGTTCTGTCCTCGTAGCGCATGGCGCGCGCTAGGTAGGTCGACGTTACGATGCTATGAACGAAATTAATTGAATGACTATCGCGGGGTCGCGCCGGCCGCGCGATAATTTTGATATATTATTGATTTAATATAGAAAAATAAAGTTATTCTAAACGAAAACACTACGATCGAATCGCTTTAAGTTAACTGTGAATATCTTCTATCTACGATAGTATTGATTATTAAAATTTATACCAGAATAAATGCCACTTCATGAGGAATAAATATATATTTTTTGTATATTAATAATAAGTCAGTAAGTGCCTGTGAAAGTCTAATAATATTTTTTTTTGTAATCACAATTTATTAGTGCAGTGTAGATAAGATTAGAACAATCTGAGTCACTGGGATAATGGATAACGTGTGTCATAATTTTCTGTAAAAGCTTTATTTGTTCAAAACTTACTGTAAACATTCTACTTCTGCAAGCTTCCGTAACTCTTCAGCAAACTGTCACCGTCTCTAAACCTGTGTCATATACGAAGGACACGCAGACCAAAGATTACCCAAGATCGAGACGATAATTCACCACGTGTGGACGGCACCGGGGACACCAACGGCGCAACGGACGCTCGACAGCGGGCGCAGCGGGGCAGCAGCGGCAGGAACACGTCGCGCGCGGCGGCGGCGGCGGCCAGCGGGCGCACAGCGACGCGTACTCACGGCGCGGGCAGCAGCGGCAGGAACACGTCGCGCGCGGCGGCGGCGCGCAGCCGGCGGCGGCGGCGGTGGCGGCGGCGGCCAGCGGGCGCACAGCGACGCGTACTCACGGCGCGGGCAGCAGCGGCAGGAACACGTCGCGCGCGGCGGCGCGCGCGCAGCCGGGCGGCGCGGCGGTGGCGGCGGCCAGCGGGCGCACAGCGACGCGTACTCACGGCGGGCAGCAGCGGCAGGAACACGTCGCGCGCGGCGGCGGCGCGCAGCCGGGCGGCGGCGGCGGTGGCGGCGGCCAGCGGGCGCACAGCGACGCGTACTCACGGCGCGGGCAGCAGCGGCAGGAACACGTCGCGCGCGGCGGCGGCGCGCAGCCGGGCGGCGGCGGCGGTGGCGGCGGCCAGCGGACGCACAGCGACGCGTACTCACGGCGCGGGCAGCAGCGGCAGGAACACGTCGCGCGCGGCGGCGGCGGCCAGCGGGCGCACAGCGACGCGTACTCACGGCGCGGGCAGCAGCGGCAGGAACACGTCGCGCGCGGCGGCGGCGCGCAGCCGGGCGGCGGCGGCGGCGGCCAGCGGGCGCACAGCGACGCGTACTCACGGCGCGGGCAGCAGCGGCAGGAACACGTCGCGCGCGGCGGCGGCGCGCAGCCGGGCGGCGGCGGCGGCGGCCAGCGGGCGCACAGCGACGCGTACTCACGGCGCGGGCAGCAGCGGCAGGAACACGTCGCGCGCGGCGGCGGCGCGCAGCCGGCGGCGGCGGCGGCGGCCAGCGGGCGCACAGCGACGCGTACTCACGGCGCGGGCAGCAGCGACAGGAACACGTCGCGCGCGGCGGCGGCGCGCAGCCGGGGCGGCGGGCGGCGGCCAGCGGCGCACAGCGACGCGTACTCACGGCGCGGGCAGCAGCGGCAGGAACACGTCGCGCGCGGCGGCGGCGCGCAGCCGGGCGCGGCGGCGGTGGCGGCGGCCAGCGGGCGCACAGCGACGCGTACTCACGGCGCGGGCAGCAGCGGCAGGAACACGTCGCGCGCGCGGCGACGCGCAGCCGGGCGGCGGGGCGGCGGCCAGCGGGCGCACAGCGACGCGTACTCACGGCGCGGGCAGCAGCGGCAGGAACACGTCGCGCGCGGCGGCGGCGCGCAGCCGGGCGCGGCGGCGGTGGCGGCGGCCAGCGGGCGCACAGCGACGCGTACTCACGGCGCGGGCAGCAGCGGCAGGAACACGTCGCGCGCGGCGGCGGCGCGCAGCCGGGCGGCGGCGGCGGTGGCGGCGGCCAGCGGCGCGCACAGCGACGCGTACTCACGGCGCGGGCAGCAGCGGCAGGAACACGTCGCGCGCGGCGGCGGCGCGCAGCCGGGCGGCGGCGGCGGTGGCGGCGGCCAGCGGGCGCACAGCGACGCGTACTCACGGCGCGGGCAGCAGCGGCAGGAACACGTCGCGCGCGGCGGCGGCGCGCAGCGGGCGGCGGCGGCGGTGGCGGCGGCCAGCGGGCGCACAGCGACGCGTACTCACGGCGCGGGCAGCAGCGGCAGGAACACGTCGCGCGCGGCGGCGGCGCGCAGCCGGGCGGCGGCGGCGGCGGCCAGCGGGCGCACAGCGACGCGTACTCACGGCGCGGGCAGCAGCGGCAGGAACACGTCGCGCGCGGCGGCGGCGCGCAGCCGGGCGCGGCGGCGGTGGCGGCGGCCAGCGGGCGCACAGCGACGCGTACTCACGGCGCGGGCAGCAGCGGCAGGAACACGTCGCGCGCGGCGGCGGCGCGCAGCGCGGCGGCGGCGGCGGCGGCCAGCGGGCGCACAGCGACGCGTACTCACGGCGCGGGCAGCAGCGGCAGGAACACGTCGCGCGCGGCGGCGGCGCGCAGCCGGGCGGCGGCGGCGGTGGCGGCGGCCAGCGGGCGCACAGCGACGCGTACTCACGGCGCGGGCAGCAGCGGCAGGAACACGTCGCGCGCGGCGGCGGCGCGCAGCCGGGCGGCGGCGCGGCGGCGGCCAGCGGGCGCACAGCGACGCGTACTCACGGCGCGGGCAGCAGCGGCAGGAACACGTCGCGCGCGGCGGCGGCGCGCAGCCGGGCGGCGGCGGCGGTGGCGGCGGCCAGCGGGCGCACAGCGACGCGTATTCACGGCGCGGGCAGCAGCGGCAGGAACACGTCGCGCGCGGCGGCGGCGCGCAGCCGGGCGGCGCGGCGGCGGCCAGCGGGCGCACAGCGACGCGTACTCACGGCGCGGGCAGCAGCGGCAGGAACACGTCGCGCGCGGCGGCGGCGCGCAGCCGGCGGCGGCGGGCGGCGGCCAGCGGGCGCACAGCGACGCGTACTCACGGCGCGGGCAGCAGCGGCAGGAACACGTCGCGCGCGGCGGCGGCGCGCAGCCGGGCGGCGGCGGCGGTGGCGGCGGCCAGCGGGCGCACAGCGACGCGTACTCACGGCGCGGGCAGCAGCGGCAGGAACACGTCGCGCGCGGCGGCGGCGCGCAGCCGGGCGGCGGCGGCGGCGGCCAGCGCGCGCACAGCGACGCGTACTCACGGCGCGGGCAGCAGCGGCAGGAACACGTCGCGCGCGGCGGCGGCGCGCAGCCGGGCGGCGGCGGCGGCGGCCAGCGGGGCGCACAGCGACGCGTACTCACGGCGCGGGCAGCAGCGGCAGGAACACGTCGCGCGCGGCGGCGACGCGCAGCCGGGCGGCGGCGGCGGCGGCCAGCGGGCGCACAGCGACGCGTACTCACGGCGCGGGCAGCAGCGGCAGGAACACGTCGCGCGCGGCGGCGGCGCGCAGCCGGCGGCGGCGGCGGTGGCGGCGGCCAGCGGGCGCACAGCGACGCGTACTCACGGCGCGGGCAGCAGCGGCAGGAAACGTCGCGCGCGGCGGCGACGCGCAGCCGGGCGGCGGCGGCGGCGGCCAGCGGCGCACAGCGACGCGTACTCACGGCGCGGGCAGCAGCGGCAGGAACACGTCGCGCGCGGCGGCGGCGCGCAGCCGGGCGGCGGCGGCGGCGGCCAGCGGGCGCACAGCGACGCGTACTCACGGCGCGGGCAGCAGCGGCAGGAACACGTCGCGCGCGGCGGCGGCGCGCAGCCGGGCGGCGGCGGCGGCGGCCAGCGGGCGCAGCGCGCGCTCGGCCAGCGGCAGCGCGCCGGCGCGCACCACGAGCTGCCGCAGCCGCACGCACGCGCGCACGCACATCGGGTCCCACGCGTGCTCCACCAGCTCTGCAATTAAACTTCATTTTGTTTACTTCCCTCGAGTGTATTGTATGGTACATCCATTGAAATAAGACATCCGACAGTGCAGTAACTTACCAATTGACAATTACCTTAATAAAGCAATGTAGATGCACTTCTGTCAGTTTCGATCAAATTTTATAATAAGAGTTACATAATCGGGAGCTGTTTCGGTTCCGACAGTCAACGCGAAGGTAAAAAGTCGAGGGTCTCCAACCTTACTGGTGAACATAGCTAAGTGCATTTCCACCCCAAGTATCCCCTACACTGAGTTGTCACCAGACGATTAAGGATGAACAAAGTCGATACAACTCAAGTGCTTTGCTAAATGCTCGGACTCTGAGTTTGCAGTGTAGTGAAAGGTTATCTCAAAGTTGGGCCAATAAAAGAAGTTACTTAGAAGTGCATCAAATGAAGAACTAACCAAAAATCTAACAAACATTATTAAGAATCCAATAAGTAATATGTTATCAATATTTATTGGGGCAAGGTATCTTCAACCGTAGTACTGGGTCCGTACGTTTAAAATGTATATTATCACAGTTTCGTATGCAATCATACTGACCGGTGATTTTGGGCAGCACCACGCCACTGAGCAGGGCCGGCACCAGCATGAGGTCGGGATCGTCCCGCACCACGTCCTCGTCGGTGGGGTCGGCTTCCTCCGTCGCGTTCAAATCTTCATCTGATTCTGACGAGTCCGAGTCGAGCTCCTCGGTTGTAACCCCTTGGCCGGTACCGTACATCATTAGGCAACTGGCGGAGGATAGCACGAAAATATATTAACATGTTTATAAATGAATTTTAACATATCTTAAAAATAGGAATATGTTAAAAACTTACTTATACCAATCCATTTTTTCATAATCTTCATTATTCTCGTCGGCTAGAGGATTCCAAAGGACTAACTGCAAAAGAAATAATGAATGTCAACTACTGAACTCTAAAAGTTGCCCGTATGATATCGATACTCATATTTGGATACCATGTAGTGAATTGCGAAGATGCCAACTACCCAAAGAAAGAAATAAAGGAAAACAATGGAAGACGAAGCCAGCGATTATAAGTTTAGTGAGAACACGGCAAACTGCAAAAAGCAGATAAATGTGTTATTATCCAATCCAGAAAGGGAAAAAACAATATTATGAACAGTGGACACTAACCAAAAACTTGCAGTGAATCGAGAATAGGCTTGTATCCACTATGAACAAATCTGATGCATTAGGTTGCATAACTATTAAGATGATCATTTAATTATGAAAAAACAAAGTTTTATAAAATAATAACTTTTGATTATTTATATTTTTATAAAATAAAATTGCACAAAATAAGCCATAAGTCACGTGACAGCAAACACCATTAAAAAGTGTTACGTCACGCCGTGCGAAACGTCAAAGTCAAAATGTCATTCCAAGTGTCTTGTGGAAGTGCGAAAAAGAATGGGCATCATTCCTTCTCGCGAGTGTCAGCCACTTTTTACGTATCTGCTGATTGTTTGGCACGTATATAAATATTTTTTTTTGTGTTTTATACTTGTGCTTGTACACTGGGGCACTAAGCAGTACTTGTAATACGATGAATCCATTTTTTATTAAAATAACTTCACAATACCGAAATTCCGATACTAAAACAGCTGTGTTTTGCACGGCGTGACGTCATTCAAGACGCCATGACAGTCATGAGCGTTTTTGATGACTAATGTCAAATATTTAATTAAATGCAAAATTATTCTTATAAATAAGCATTTTTTTCAAAAATAATAATTATTGTTATAGAATAGGCATCAAGGTATATTAGTATCTAACTACTGAAATTTAGGCAACAAGCCTATTATGCGTAGGACAATAAATAAGACCCAGGCTCCTTCTGCCAATTGCCTATGATACGTGCCCTAAATCCAAAATTGGAGCGCCATGAGAACCTTCTCTCATAGTTTTTCCTTATTTAGATAAAACTGCATAAGGCAATCTGCATCTTAAATCACGTGTGGGTGCGGCACACCCAGCAGCGGCGGCAGGCAGCGCGGCACGTAGGCCCGGCGGCAGGGCCACACACACACACACCCACCTGCGCGCGCACGTGCGGCGCCAGCAGCGGCGGCAGGCAGCGCGGCACGTAGGCCCGGCGGCAGGGCCACACACCACACACACACACCCACCTGCGCGCGCACGTGCGGCGCCAGCAGCGGCGGCAGGCAGCGCGGCACGTAGGCCGGCGGCAGGGCCACACACACACACACCCACCTGCGCGCGCACGTGCGGCGCCAGCAGCGGCGGCAGGCAGCGCGGCACGTAGGCCCGGCGGCAGGGCCACACACACACACACCCACCTGCGCGCGCACGTGCGGCGCCAGCAGCGGCGGCAGGCAGCGCGGCACGTAGGCCCGGCGGCAGGGCCACACACACACACACCCACCTGCGCGCGCACGTGCGGCGCCAGCAGCGGCGGCAGGCAGCGCGGCACGTAGGCCCGGCGGCAGGGCCACACACACACACACCCACCTGCGCGCGCACGTGCGGCGCCAGCAGCGGCGGCAGGCAGCGCGGCACGTAGGCCCGGCGGCAGGGCAGCCACACACACACACACCCACCCACCTGCGCGCGCACGTGCGGCGCCAGCAGCGGCGGCAGGCAGCGCGGCACGTAGGCCCGGCGGCAGGGCCACACACACACACACCCACCTGCGCGCGCACGTGCGGCGCCAGCAGCGGCGGCAGGCAGCGCGGCACGTAGGCCCGGCGGCAGGGCCACACACACACACACCCACCTGCGCGCGCACGTGCGGCGCCAGCAGCGGCGGCAGGCAGCGCGGCACGTAGGCCCGGCGGCAGGGCCACACACACACACACACACCCACCTGCGCGCGCACGTGCGGCGCCAGCAGCGGCGGCAGGCAGCGCGGCACGTAGGCCCGGCGGCAGGGCCACACACACACACACCCACCTGCGCGCGCACGTGCGGCGCCAGCAGCGGCGGCAGGCAGCGCGGCACGTAGGCCCGGCGGCAGGGCCACACACACACACACCCACCTGCGCGCGCACGTGCGGCGCCAGCAGCGGCGGCAGGCAGCGCGGCACGTAGGCCTGGCGGTAGGGCCCGGGCGCGCGGCGCCGCCAGCGCTGCAGCCGCGCGCACACGCCGCGCACGCTGCGCCACGCCGGCAGGGTGTCCGCGAACAGCGCCGCAGCCGCCGCGCGGATACTCTCTGGAACATACAGCGTACACTCGAAAACACATTAAGCTTTTACATTTATACTACGAAAGCCTATTTAATAACTTCTAACTACATTGTATCATAATTAACTGATTATCTCATTATGTAATAATTTATGGAACTATAGGTTTATAAGAATCTCATGTTTTAAACAATATTATTAATATGTGTAACTGTTGGTTCCTTAATAAATAAATTAAAAAAAAAGAATGTTCGTAAGAAATAAATATACAGCTCTCAAGGATTTCCAACTATCTCTTTAAAATAGTGAAATCGTTAAATCCAATCTTATCGTCATAGACATAAGTGTCAACACGGAGACAGGCACACGTGGGCGCGTACCGGCGTCGCGGCGGTGCGCGGCGAGGCGCGCGGGCGGCAGGTCGTCGTCGCTGGAGTCGCCGTCGCGGTGCGCGGGCGCGGCGCCGGCGGCGGCGGCCACCTGCTCGCGGCGCCGCCGCCGCGCGCGCCGCCGGCCCTCGCGCTCCGCACAGCGCGCGCGCTTCTCCTCCGATTCGATCGGCTTCGTCACGCCCAGGCGACCTGCGACAAAAAAAAACACCCCTCTTCTTTTCACATTCTAACCTCTTTTACCATTCTAACAAAACAACCAAACCATTATACAATCTGTAAAAATGGCATTTATATACCAGAATCGCGAAATTATCTGAACTCAACAAACCGAACAACCTTGAATGGTATTGTAGAATTAAGGAACTTATTTATTGTAATTTTATTATTTTTATTGTGTGTGATGTTAAGTTAAAACGTTCTTAAAAACGGTTTCTATTTAGAACGCTCATCAACACACGCGCACATGAATTACAAATGTGAATTATCCACTAACTAATGGTGACACTGTGCGTTTCTATCGCTGAAAAATATTTTGAACACAGTAGATGACTACAATCGACTTCCATTGCAGTGTATTTATTTTTATGGTTGTAATAACCAGACAAATATTCTAAAGACCGTGGCTGAACGAAAAATTCTTAAAAATTACCAGATAGAATTAATTTTATAAAATCTACCATTAATTAGATTCAGACTATCGCCATCTAGTGACACGGAGAGGTAATTTCGAGGGAGTGAAGTTGCTATCGGCTTAAGTACGATATCTACCTCTAAACCTTAACTATTAACTTAATTGTACTACGATTTTACTTTTGAACCACCACACTCAGAATTGTACTACAAATACTTTTTTTTATTAATTACACTAGTTGCAAATACCAATTTTGATTCCATGAAATAAGTAAGTGACTCACCACTCAACGCAAGGGTGTCGTCGGCCTGATCGCGCACGTCAGCACGCCGCCTCTCAATTATGAACTCGCAGCGCTTTTTGTGAAGCGCGAGCGCACGACTCTCAAGTGCTTCTAACTCAGGCATCTGTAAAAAAGAAAACAGTCGGAATAACCAAGTCTAACGTATCTGTATTTTTTCGTTATGTACTGGTACAAAAAAGTGAGATGCTTCTCGTCGAGGCACTCCACCAGGTCGGTGAGGAAGCCGCGCGCGCGCTGCGAGCGGCGGCAGGCGGCGGCCACGTACCTTCTCGTCGAGGCACTCCACCAGGTCGGTGAGGAAGCCGCGCGCGCGCTGCGAGCGGCGGCAGGCGGCGGCCACGTACCTTCTCGTCGAGGCACTCCACCAGGTCGGTGAGGAAGCCGCGCGCGCGCTGCGAGCGGCGGCAGGCGGCGGCACAGGCGGCGGCCACGTACCTTCTCGTCGAGGCACTCCCCAGGTCGGTGAGGAAGCCGCGCGCGCGCTGCGAGCGGCGGCAGGCGGCGGCCACGTACCTTCTCGTCGAGGCACTCCACCAGGTCGGTGAGGAAGCCGCGCGCGCGCTGCGAGCGGCGGCAGGCGGCGGCCACGTACCTTCTCGTCGAGGCACTCCACCAGGTCGGTGAGGAAGCCGCGCGCGCGCTGCGAGCGGCGGCAGGCGGCGGCCACAGGCGGCGGCCACGTACCTTCTCGTCGAGGCACTCCACCAGGTCGGTGAGGAAGCCGCGCGCGCGCTGCGAGCGGCGGTAGGCGGCGGCCACGTACCTTCTCGTCGAGGCACTCCACCAGGTCGGTGAGGAAGCCGCGCGCGCGCTGCGAGCGGCGGTAGGCGGCGGCCACGTACCTTCTCGTCGAGGCACTCCACCAGGTCGGTGAGGAAGCCGCGCGCGCGCTGCGAGCGGCGGTAGGCGGCGGCCACGTACCTTCTCGTCGAGGCACTCCACCAGGTCGGTGAGGAAGCCGCGCGCGCGCTGCGAGCGGCGGCAGGCGGCGGCCACGTACCTTCTCGTCGAGGCACTCCACCAGGTCGGTGAGGAAGCGCGCGCGCGCGCTGCGAGCGGCGGCAGGCGGCGGCCACGTACCTTCTCGTCGAGGCACTCCACCAGGTCGGTGAGGAAGCCGCGCGCGCGCTGCGAGCGGCGGCAGGCGGCGGCCACGTACCTTCTCGTCGAGGCACTCCACCAGGTCGGTGAGGAAGCCGCGCGCGCGCTGCGAGCGGCGGTAGGCGGCGGCCACGTACCTTCTCGTCGAGGCACTCCACCAGGTCGGTGAGAAGCCGCGCGCGCGCTGCGAGCGGCGGTAGGCGGCGGCCACGTACCTTCTCGTCGAGGCACTCCACCAGGTCGGTGAGGAAGCCGCGCGCGCGCTGCGAGCGGCGGTAGGCGGCGGCCACGTACCTTCTCGTCGAGGCACTCCACCAGGTCGGTGAGGAAGCCGCGCGCGCGCTGCGAGCGGCGGCAGGCGGCGGCCACGTACCTTCTCGTCGAGGCACTCCACCAGGTCGGTGAGGAAGCGCGCGCGCGCTGCGAGCGGCGGCAGGCGGCGGCCACAGGCGGCGGCCACGTACCTTCTCGTCGAGGCACTCCACCAGGTCGGTGAGGAAGCCGCGCGCGCGCTGCGAGCGGCGGTAGGCGGCGGCCACGTACCTTCTCGTCGAGGCACTCCACCAGGTCGGTGAGGAAGCCGCGCGCGCGCTGCGAGCGGCGGTAAGGCGGCGGCCACGTACCTTCTCGTCGAGGCACTCCACCAGGTCGGTGAGGAAGCGCGCGCGCGCTGCGAGCGGCGGCAGGCGGCGGCCACGTACCTTCTCGTCGAGGCACTCCACCAGGTCGGTGAGGAAGCCGCGCGCGCGCTGCGAGCGGCGGCAGGCGGCGCCACAGGCGGCGGCCACGTACCTTCTCGTCGAGGCACTCCACCAGGTCGGTGAGGAAGCCGCGCGCGCGCTGCGAGCGGCGGCAGGCGGCGGCCACGTACCTTCTCGTCGAGGCACTCCACCAGGTCGGTGAGGAAGCCGCGCGCGCGCTGCGAGCGGCGGCAGGCGGCGGCCACGTACCTTCTCGTCGAGGCACTCCACCAGGTCGGTGAGGAAGCCGCGCGCGCGCTGCGAGCGGCGGCAGGCGGCGGCCACGTACCTTCTCGTCGAGGCACTCCACCAGGTCGGTGAGGAAGCCGCGCGCGCGCTGCGAGCGGCGGTAGGCGGCGGCCACGTACCTTCTCGTCGAGGCACTCCACCAGGTCGGTGAGGAAGCCGCGCGCGCGCTGCGAGCGGCGGTAGGCGGCGGCCACGTACCTTCTCGTCGAGGCACTCCACCAGGTCGGTGAGGAAGCCGCGCGCGCGCTGCGAGCGGCGGTAGGCGGCGGCCACGTACCTTCTCGTCGAGGCACTCCACCAGGTCGGTGAGGAAGCGGCGCGCGCGCTGCGAGCGGCGGCAGGCGGCGGCCACGTACCTTCTCGTCGAGGCACTCCACCAGGTCGGTGAGGAAGCCGCCGCGCGCGCGCTGCGAGCGGCGGCAGGCGGCGGCCACAGGCGGCGGCCACGTACCTTCTCGTCGAGGCACTCCACCAGGTCGGTGAGGAAGCCGCGCGCGCGCGCTGCGAGCGGCGGTAGGCGGCGGCCACGTACCTTCTCGTCGAGGCACTCCACCAGGTCGGTGAGGAAGCCGCGCGCGCGCTGCGAGCGGCGGTAGGCGGCGGCCACGTACCTTCTCGTCGAGGCACTCCACCAGGTCGGTGAGGAAGCCGCGCGCGCGCTGCGAGCGGCGGCAGGCGGCGGCCACGTACCTTCTCGTCGAGGCACTCCACCAGGTCGGTGAGGAAGCCGCGCGCGCGCTGCGAGCGGCGGCAGGCGGCGGCCACGTACCTTCTCGTCGAGGCACTCCACCAGGTCGGTGAGGAAGCCGCGCGCGCGCTGCGAGCGGCGGCAGGCGGCGGCCACGTACCTTCTCGTCGAGGCACTCCACCAGGTCGGTGAGGAAGCCGCGCGCGCGCTGCGAGCGGCGGCAGGCGGCGGCCACGTACCTTCTCGTCGAGGCACTCCACCAGGTCGGTGAGGAAGCCGCGCGCGCGCTGCGAGCGGCGTAGGCGGCGGCCACGTACCTTCTCGTCGAGGCACTCCACCAGGTCGGTGAGGAAGCCGCGCGCGCGCTGCGAGCGGCGGTAGGCGGCGGCCACGTACCTTCTCGTCGAGGCACTCCACCAGGTCGGTGAGGAAGCCGCGCGCGCGCTGCGAGCGGCGGCAGGCGGCGGCCACGTACCTTCTCGTCGAGGCACTCACCAGGTCGGTGAGGAAGCCGCGCGCGCGCTGCGAGCGGCGGGGCAGGCGGCGGCACGTACCTTCTCGTCGAGGCACTCCACCAGGTCGGTGAGGAAGCCGCGCGCGCGCTGCGAGCGGCGGCAGGCGGCGGCCACGTACCTTCTCGTCGAGGCACTCCACCAGGTCGGTGAGGAAGCCGCGCGCGCGCTGCGAGCGGCGGTAGGCGGCGGCCAGCCGCGGCGCGCGCTCGGCGGCCCGCTGGCGGGTGAGCGCAGCCCGCTCAGCGCGCGCGCGCATCTCGCTGCGGCGCCGCAATTGCTCCGCCTGGTCTACCTGCAGCTCGCTCAACCTGACGTGGTTCACGTAAAATTGTTACAAAATCATCTAAACTCCATTTGTCACGTGCAACCATCAAGCATGCGGTCCAAAAGGATTTTCATAAAAACACCTTTGAGTTCTTTAACTTTGTACATAGACATTCAAAATTTCTAATAAACAGGTTGATCATAACATGATTGACGTCCGCGGGCATATGGAGGAGTTGGAGGCGCCGACACGAGCGACACAAGACCGACCTGGCCCGCAGCGCGAGCAGCAGCAGGTGCGCGGAGTCGAGCGGCGCGGCGTCGGGCGCGCGCAGCGGCCGCAGGTGCGGCGCGGCCGCGGGCGGCGGCGGCGGCGGCGGCACCGCAAACGGGTTCATCTCCGGCATACCGTCCCCTGAGAACGTAGCCAACGATCCGATCAAATCGCACAGTTAACACATAACTTCACTGCAGTGTACAATCAAAATCAAAATAATCTTTATTCAACATATACCTTTACAGGCACTTATTGACAAAAAGCTTTAAAAAAAACCCTTGTCCGTACGTACGAACAAGGAAAAAAATCATAATAATTATATTGACTCTACACCTGTTCGGAAATTGGGAGAGCCTTCTCGAGAAGATCAGGCAAGAAACTCTGAAGGTCTATTTTGTATCTCCTCTTTTCAATGTTAATAATTATAATAATACAATATAATATAAGATACAATCATACCTAATACGATTACAGTCGTATATGTATGTTTACATACACATATAAAAATAATACAATATTATAAATAATGTTGTTACCAAACATAGCTCTATGAATAGTGTCCCTATTCCAAATACTGTGATCATTTAGATAGTCATTTACTTTATAATAGCCTTTACTCATGAGTGTCTTTTTGATATGGATTTTAAATTTATATAAAGGCAAATCAATGACACTGCGGAAGTTTGTTAAACATAGATATACATTTCCCTAAGAACGAACAGCTAGTTTTATGGAGTCTGAACATTAGAACGGCAAGTTTATTTTTGTTTCTAGTATTCACATTATGTTGATCACTGTTTTTATTGAATTTATTATAATTCTATATACAAAAACTAAATTATCATATATATATATTGACTAGCTAAAGTTAAAATATTAATTACTTTGAACAATTCTAAATGAATTGTTCAAAGTAATTAATTCTCTAACCCGTAAACAGTAAATAGGAAACAGTAAATACAGATTTCCATCTTTCTGTAAATGCATAAAAAATTATTGAAACAGATTTATACGAACAAATTATATTATTAATTAGTAACAATATAAAATCTTTTCACAAATTAAAGTTAATTAAAAACAATGTAGCAAACCTGTAATATCTGAAATAGCCGGCATAGCCTTCTGCATTTGCTGCTCCTCCCACTCCTCGACCTCACTGTCCAACTCTTCTGTGGTGGGAGCCGCCGCCGTACCACCTGTGAGAACGCATTGATACATTTATTTAAGAAAAGAGGCTTTTGGACTCGCATCTAAAAATCTTGCCAGAGTTGACAATTTTTTTTTTATTTAGCACTTTTAATGTAAATCAAAAGTCATTGTTACAGTCATTCATAGTTTAAGAACTGAAACATGTCTATATTTATCAACAACAAATGAAACAGCATTATATTTGCAAACATTATCAAATAGTTTTTAAAACTGTTTAAATTTTGTAGTTGAGCTAAACCAATGAATAGTTGAATAAACCAATTCTAAATTATCAAAAGTTTCTATCATAAACGCGATCTCGATGAATATACACAACACCAGCCAAAGAAGAAATTTACTCCCTCGCACTCACTACTAACACTACTTAGCTTTGAATTAATCAGATAAATGGCTGAACACTTCTTTTACCATCTTTAGTGTTATGCCTTTAAAATAACGCTTGTATATAAGGAAGATAGGCATTGTAGTTGATTTTTTTTATTAATTTATTAAAGAGGGTTTATTCAGTTTGAATATTGGAATATTGCACCCCATAGGAAAAAAAAGCAAAGATTACAATCTTAACTTAAGAATGTTTCACTAATGGCCGTTTTCACCAACCTTGTCTTAGCTTAGGTGACTCCTAAGAGACATGCTGTCTCACTCTTTTCAGTTAATATAAAAAGTGACAGCATGTCACTTAGGAGTCACCTAAGCTAAGACAAGGTTGGTGAAAACGGCCATAATTTGTAGGTATCTCGTGCTTCTTTAGATAGTGGTTGCGCAAGTATACTATTAAACATGCCCATCTCATGAGAATGACCGATCAGAAGGTGTTGCCGGTGAGTCCGTCCCCGAGTATACTCTGATAAAATATAATATACATCTACCATACCACACATTGAACACAGAGGGCTATCTGTCTTTCTCATGAGGTAGGCAAATTTATTCAGCTGTATATGGCCATAGCGCAGTCTTAAAGCTAACACAATGTCAGATCTAACGATAGCGCAGTTAATTGTTATAACAAAATACATCAATACAAAATACACGAATTACGACAATTTGGACAAAACAAAACTAGTAATTCATGGTGCTAGAAGTAATATAAGGATGTGGACGCGATTCAATACGAGCCTCATGTATGATATAAGAAGATGAAGCATACTCCACAACGCTTCTTATCCGACCCGCCCGACCCCATCACGCGCGCAAACGAATCCCTCCCGCCGGCCACCAACCGCGTCGTCCCTCACGCCACACACCCACCTCTCTCGCTCACTCACCTGACGACCTGGGCTACACACCCCTCGTCAAACATGTACCCGGTATCGTCACGTACCGGGTAGATTATCACCCTCTACTACACGGCGATCTTGACACACTCATTGCAAAGCTGAACATCGCCATCTGAGGCTTCAGCATAGATCCATCCAAAAATCCACAAAACATAGACAAAATACAATATTTTCATAGACTGTATTTTTTTTAATGGTTTAGCACTTCTATGGAGGAATATGAAAACAACATCTTGTAAGCTCTCTGCACAATAAATTCAAAATGAAACGCAAACGACAGCTTACTGTCCAATATAACGCCAATGTCACGAACTAAGTTAAGTAGAGGAATCGCGCAGCCGTCAAATTGGTACTCATAATATACAATACTATGCTTTTTTGTGTAAGTGATCACTTGACACTTTTTAACATTCGAATTCTAGGCGATTGCAATAACAATATTCGTTAAGCCTTATAAAATCGGCCTGTAGATTTTCACAGTCGGCACTACACCGAATCGGTATGAAAATTTTACTATCATCTGCATATAAAAGAATCTGAGAGTATATAAGACATGATTCAAGTCGTGCAGATAGACATTAAAATGCAACGGTCCCAGGTGTGAACCCTGCGGAACACCGGATGGTATTATTTCGAAATGTGATTTGAAAGTCCCAATCTTTACAGCTTGAAGACGATTTGGAAGATAGGACCCCAACCACCGAAGAAGATCGGCATGTACATATGTAATGCGAAGTAATTTGGATAGAAGTATATCGTGATCACAACAAAGTCAGTAAATACAACAAATCGTTTACGCATAAAGCCGGAATACAAGCAGCAACCCCCCGGTTAAGTTGGTCATATACAATCAGTTCAAACACCTTGCTGAAACAGGGCCTTATAGATACTGGCCTGTGATTCTCAACATTTGCTTTCTACCATTCTTGTGAACCGTGAATGATGAAAGTTTGCTTCCATACTTTAGGAAAGCAACCCTCATCAATAGACCACTTCTTATAATAGACAACTGCAACGATAGCTCCTCTGCACAATTCTTAATAAGATGAAATACCGTCGCTGTCAGCAGTTTTAGTTTCATCAAGGGTTTTTAAATAATTCCTTATTCTAGAGAGATTAATGTCAATAATGGATATAAATTGGCATAAAATAAAATATAGGGCATCGGTGAATGCTACGCAGGTGTCTGATGATGTGGGTCATCACATACTGTAGGTGACTTGTGATCACATACTGTAGACACCATCACTGCTCGACAGCAGGACGACTTCTGCTATAACCAGTAGCCATTTAGATTTGTCGTTATGTGGGTCTAGTCACCTGATGAGGGTATAATTTGTCACACACTGTAGCCATTGTTAGGGTACAAATGCCGTCACATACGCTGTGTGAATCTAGTCCCCTACTAAGGGTACAACTGTTATCACTGATATTGTCTTCAACAACCGTAAGCCACGTTAAGTTTATCACTAAGTAGGTGTAATTCTCTGATAAGGATGTACAACTGTTGTCACAGACCAAAGACACCTGTGCTGATTTTACCTTAAACATGTTAGTCATGTATGCATAGATAAATGGTCCAGTGCAGTGATGTTGATGTAACTGTGGCCGACATAATTTAAGTATCGTCAATGCCATCTAAAATAACAAATAGCCACTGAAGCTTCGGTATGCCACTTTGCAGGTCTAGTCCACTACGGGGGATTGTCGTGATCACACTGTAGTCTTGAATAACTAAGAGCTAACACTTACATTTGACGTTGTGCAGGTCCAGTCCTCTCATACGGGTACAACTGTCGCCATCACAGGCACCGTTGCGTAGACCATTAGACCTTCCGAATCCTCCTTTGCCTATTCTAGTCCAACCATTTCCGAGGACAAGTGTTTATCACTCACGTTTGGGTTTATCACTCGGTAGCTCCAGTCCTCGGACGTGTATGCGACCATCTTCGTCTTCATCGTCACCAGATCCGTCATCCCGCACTAGCCGCGAGCCTGGTCCGTTGTCTGGCTTCAGCGGCACATAGTCGCCTAGCTCGCGGGCCTGCAAATAATCACTGGGATTAACTACCTACCACTTTGGCGCAAAGGAGAATGGACTATGTATGTTATACTATATAAGAAATTCTATTATCCAGTCCAACTAAATCCTGCACTGTATCAACATATTAATGTTGTTTATCCCTGTATCCTATTACATTTAAATTAATCACATGTTTATTACATGTCATTGGCAAAACTACAAAAAATTTCATAAACGACATTTCAAATCCATTCTCCTATATTGCTTTGAATAATAAAATATTGTTCCGAAGTTTTCAATTTAACTAATACTACATTTATACAGTACAATCAACAACA
This sequence comes from Scirpophaga incertulas, assembly GCA_036419045.1. Taxonomy (NCBI): domain Eukaryota; kingdom Metazoa; phylum Arthropoda; class Insecta; order Lepidoptera; family Crambidae; genus Scirpophaga; species Scirpophaga incertulas. The sequence continues at coordinate 5,646,216 of CM071633.1, forward strand.
CATCTACATTAATATTGTACGACATAACAGCATTTTTAATCCCCTCTGGATTCTCAACCTCTCCCTTTTTCTTTTCCGGGGGAAACGCTTCTTATGCACTGTGACACCGCGCTGGCAAGGCGCGGTCTTGTGTAGGGCTCTCCGGTCTGAGGGACCGGCCTACCCACTAAAACCCCCCGGTGTCCTCTGAGCCCATACTGGGGCGCGTGGCGGGTTGCGCTTTCGCGATTCTACCGCCACTACCTCGCCTAGGTTGAGAATCCTCATAGATGCCGCCACCCCCAGAGCCACGGTGATTATTGCGGACTCCAAAAGAATCGAGGCGGCTCGACCAGAATGCCCTACCAACTAAACTCAACCTGACCCTTAGCAGTACTGCTTGGATGAAAAGTGTGACCGCATCCTAAAGGCACGGTCAGACCCTTCTGACTAATATCCCTATATTAGAGCATCCTGAAAGTACAATGTGAAATGTGACCTTTTGTATGTATGTATATAATAAAACATATCTATACGGGGATAAGAATTAAAAACATCATAATTAAAGATAATCAATTAATATTTCGTATCTTAGATATTTGTTGTAATTGGAAAGCCTTAGCACCTATGGAGTTAGTATTCGCAGTCAGCTCCCAGATTACCCGTGGAAGTAGAGTCAGCGTCTTTTTAACCAACATAATATCAAAATCCTTAGACAAACCATACAGAACATTTCAAGCAATATGCATTTGACATCAGAAGAGAGGTATGAACATTTGCAGCTAGATGTGATAGCTTAACATAAAGATTATCTCAGACAGAACAATATTACTCAACTCAATATTGGAATAATGTTATAGTCCACAGCAAACACAAACTGGGTAACTTTGCAGTGGATTAGTGCACGTAAATTTGTCTACATTTTACAAAATATTAAGAACTTATTTATTAACATTATATGTTTATTGCATATTTATTAAAAAAAAAAAATTTTTACAAATACACACTTAACAGTTATATTTGACAGAACAATTTAATTTCTTTTGGATCTGTCAATCCTATTGGATAATGCCCGAATGCATGAAGCTTACTATTAATAGTAGACTCACTCGACATGTTGAAAATTATAGTCTGCTATCACAGTGAAGTTTATATAGGCAAACAACAGAATGGATCAAAACTGCATGGTGGCGCCAATTGCATAATAGGCGAGATAGTGTCATGGTCTGTTGAAAGTTTAGGTAAACTTAATAACATACACCCATTGAAGATAAACCTCATTCACATCAATGTCAAATATGAAAGTGTGAAATGAATTGTGCACTCAAGCTATACATTCATAGGTTCTTGGACATTGAGTACTGCTTAAATGAAATCAAAACGTTTTGTCAGCGTCAAGAAGGTTGTGAAATACAAATTCATAGCTTGGGAAAGAATTCTAAATGTAATTAGATACAATATGTTAAAAACAAATCAAATATTCAAGAAGAATCTTTAATGATATTATGAACGTAATAGTTTGTAAGTATGGATTGATGTTTGTCACTCTTTAAAACGTAAAGTAACTCTTTTAAACATATCACGTAAAAACTACTAAAATTAATTAATTGTGGCCACCAACTAGTTTAGATGCATAAATCATTAATAATATTTCAACAAAACACAAGTTAAGGACATAGATTAAATTTATTTATATTTCTAAAATTGGATTATGATTAGAAAGGAAACATATTTTCACTTTTTGTATTAAAATTAAGATCTTGACAAACTTTGAACAAAATAATATCAATATACCTTATTACACATGTCAAAATGTCAAGGAGATGGCTCTGGCATGACAAAAATAAGACAAACCAAACAGATGAACCAGTAAAAAAATGAATGTACAAAAAACTATGTATATGCAGTTGTCTGACTCTCTGATTTTTTTTTTTAGGTGGTATCCAAATGTATTGTTTTATAGTCTGGAGCAATTGAAACTTGTTAATTCAATCAAACCACCAGTGGTGACCGATTGTATATGCTGATAGAAAAAGACCAAAACAAAGAATGGTAATGAATTTGAAAGGAAGCTTAACAAATTTCTCTCCGAAAAAGAGACAGTGAAATTCTCTTAGATATGTAGCAGTAAACAAACTATATCTTCAATATTCTTTGTGCAAGTACTCAGGACTTAACTGCAAATGCTTATATTATTGTTATTTGCACTCTACACTCTAGTGAAATGTATAAATCTCGAAAATGAACAAATCTAATTAACATACAACCAATGTGTTGAGTAGCAAACTGCTTATGCAATGACGGTAAAACGTTATCACTTGTCCAGCAGACAACAGGCGAGAACCAGGCGCGCGCTCCGGAGCCTCACCTCTCATACCTGCTGTCGCGTCTTGCGTGCGGCGTGGATGAGCGCGGCGTCCGGGATGTGCCCCGGCACGGCCAGCGCGGCCCTCACCGACTCGGCGCGGTAGCGATGGAAGCCCCGTGCACTCCCGTCGTCTATCTCATCCCCTTCTCCCTCCTCTTCCCCCCCACTGTCCCCAGAAACATCCCCCAACCCATCTGCCGCTAGCGCCTCCCGCCCAGATAAGATCAGTCCCTCCAATGTGACTTTCTTCTTTTTCTTTCCCTGCTTGTTGCTCTCCATGCTAATCTCCTCCTGAATATGAAATAAATACATTGTTCAACACACAGAAATACGATAATGATCCTATTGAATTTTTAAGATTTATATGATTAAGATTATAATATTTTTGGTTTGAGACAGCTGAGTGAGATCTTTTTAATACAATTATGATATAATCACAGATAAACTCAAAAATATCATTTATTATCATTTCATTATTTCCTTTATTCAGAGTGTAATATTACTACTTTTAAAAACACATTATAATATTTGCAGTGTTGCCACAAATATTATTATTTAGTATGAATAAATTAAATTAGGTAACTGTATAATTTAATAATGTATGTACAATTATAAGTGGGTAGTGACTTATAATTGTACATAAAAATTATTTAATTATACAGTTATCTAATTTAATTTATTTCAACAATGTTAAGGTTATAAAATATTACAGTACACTCTTTTGTGTAGTTGTGGTAGTAGTTTCTAGTACCAATAAAGAATTTAAGATTTCAACTCCTTGTAAGCAATCTAGAGACACTTCTTATAAATTAAATTATAATTATTCAATGTCCCATTTATTACACTTGGCTAGTCATAATGAAATGAATATATTAAGACCAATATGGGAATGACATCAGAAAATAACTATCATTTGACAGAAGTATTATATGGCAACAATGTAAGAAACAAAAAACAAAGGACTGGGTCAAGTGAACCCACCTCAAGTACAAGCCTTTAGCCATCTGACAGTGTGAGTGTTAGGTAAGCTCCTGTATGCTATAATATGACAATAGTGATGTAGCTACCATAAAATGAACATATGTATCATAAAGATCTCTAGAAAAAGAAATTTAACCAAATGTTACATATTTTTCAAAATAGATTATATATATTTAGACATAATAAGGATATCATAGAACAGGCAGACAAATCCCAAAATATCTGCACTAGAAGATTGTAACAATGCTGATAGTGTTAAATAAATACAACAATAACCCAATTCTACTCCACTTTCAGAAAATATTAACAACTTAACAAAAACGTGTCAACAAGATCAGTAGCTGTCTGTTGTCAAGACATATTACCTCCTGAATATTATTGTCATATTTATTACTATCACCATCAGGGACACGACGTTTCTCCTTCTCCCTACGCTTGGCCAGCTTCTTGCTCTGAGATGACTTTTTCACTTTAAACACCTCACCATCTTCCTCTGTAAACAAGAAAAGGCTCCATTCACAAAAGCTAAATCACATATTTTTTTCAATCTATGAGATATATTTAATAGTTTATAACCAAAGTGTACCATCATATCAATCAATTTTACTAATTAAAATAAACCATCATTTTATAATATTTTCTTATGTCTATAACAAATAATTAAATTTAGAGGTATTTGGAAAGTAGATATAACATAATAACATTAAAAGAAAAATTTTAAATTAAAATTAGATATTTCAATCATAAATCCCTTAATTAAGTTGTTGAAATATGCAAGTCGAAAACTATAATTTTCTTCAACTACATCTGTTTAATAACATGTTTACCATAAACATTGTATGTACGATAACAGATTTAGAATACAGATGTCACTGCTGGCATCACATAAGAGCTGACTAAGATAATGTGCCATAGATATATGACTGCAAATTGTCTAAATAGTGGCAATAGGCTTACCTTCGATTACATTACGCCATAATATCCAGACACATCAAAAATGTAGATAGCCTGTTCATTTTTTATTAATTAATTCATAAAACTTGAAAATTTACACAAATACAATAAAACAACGACTGAAACAAGTGGAGGTTACCTTCGTCAGCGAAACTTAATAATGAGGTTGTTTTTATGGGTTTGTTTTCCTTCTTCTCCTTTTCAAGGCTATTGTGACTAATTACTGGTGGTGGAGGAGGTTCAGGATCACCGTCATCCTCATCGTCAGCACAAAACATTCGACGTTGGATTTTCTTTGGTTTACGAAATAAAGACATTTTTCATGAAGTCAAAAGCGGCTAGCTGTTGTTAATTCCTTTAAACACTTTTAGCTTCTTAAAAGCATTATAATAAAAATATTTTTTTGAATTTTCATACTACAATATCAATACTATGAAATCTAAAATTATTGAATAAAATAAAAAAAACAGCAGTCCAGACTCACAGACTACTAAGATCGATCACAGAATACTTAGTTCCCTGTCTACCACAGATCAAGTATTTGTACTAAACTGTCTACGTTATAGAACACAGATGAGTATACTATCTATATATTAGATAAAGGATTAGAATAAAATAATATTAAAAAAAGGATATTTAATCCTTTATCTAAGATCTATATACATACTAAATAGATTCCTTTTGAGTCTATGACAGATTCGAATCACAAACGTTTTCTTACCCTTTTACCCTTAGGAGAGTGGACGCTGAAAATCTGTCACGCGAAGATTATGTTACATACCATATCGACAGAGCAGCCCGACCGAGGAGAGAGCCCGGTTCAGTGACTTACAACGAATAGATTAATAGTAGCTAGAAAATTAAACGAAATATGTGGAAGGGATGCCAATTCTGTTGACCAAAACTAAATTTTAATTTGTACATTTAAATTACGATTTTCTATTCAGTAAGCGGCAAATGAAATAAAAACTTTGACATCATATTCAATTTATGATTGCCTCATTCTATTATCATAGCTTATGTCAAATTACGATAAAAATTATAGATATGTTACTTTCCTAAATATAGTTCATATAGCAAAAGATAACATTTCATTTTACTATACTTAAATTTGAATACCATTTCGAAATCTAAGTTTCGTAAGCTTCAGTATATATTTAAAAATCTAAATAAAATAAATTGAACTTAATAAAGGAAAACTGTATTAATAAGAACTATAAATCTAGTTCATTTAATCTGCGTTGTTGCCTCGTTCCGTCCTAATTTTGGATTTGTAATTCAAAGTCCTATTTCGAACAAGAAACTCAATTACTCGATTTCCGAGCTCTAAAACAATTGTAATTATTGGGGGATAAGACACGAACGTGTGGAAGCTGTGGCTTAGTATGAAACGTGTAACTTTGCACTTGGAAATGTCCAACTTTTCCGAAACCTAATGTCAAATGTATCGAAATTAACCAACAAAAATTTTTAATTCGATTTTCGTGGAGAAGTTATCGACGGACACTCCAACTAAGACCGACAATCATTTAGATAGTTAATTTGTTTTCTCTGGAGAGGAACGTTTGAGAATGAAATTCCTTATAGATACTACCGCAACCAGTGCCACGGTTATTATGTCGGACTCCAAACGAATTGAGGCGGTTCAACCACAATGACCTACCTCGACTAAACTCAGCCTAAGTCTTGCCCATAAGGGACCTACGCCTTAGATGGAAGGCCCCACCGAATGAATAAAATCCAAAGATTGAACGACTTTTGTTTTTTATGACATTATTTAACAGCTCTATGCGTATCGAATTGTTAGGGCAACCTCATATTTCGTTAAAAATTACTTATATATTTTATAAGAGATTGCATAACTGACGATTAAGTACAGTTTTGTCATTTCTACATCCACATTCTATTTAACTGTAACAACTATTATTATTTCTTAATTAATGAATAATAAATCAGGAAGCCCGACTTTTTAAATGCTTCTAATAAAAGTAGAATATTTTCTTAGTTCCTAATAATCTTATTAGACAACGCTTTCTATTTGTTTATATAGTAAATTATTAAGGCACTTTGAAATCTTATTTCTTAGATTTAAATCTTCTTAAAATCTAAATCTAAGAAATAAGATTTCAAATATGCAAAATTATTGACAAAACATACTAGGAGACAAAACGATGTAAACCTGTATATACCGAAATGGATAGTAGTCTGTTGAATCGATAAATATCGAGTGACGAGCGTTCGATAGCATTTTCCTGTCTAGATTACTGGCACGTCACTATTACTTTCATCCATTTTGATTTTGATCTCGCACGAGTTTAGTGCGATTTGTCTTGGTAAATATTAAATCTAATATTTTCTACATAATCCTGCTTCTAATAATTTATCAAATGAATCTTGATTTTGGTTAATTATAAATCACTGTTAAGATTCCCATTATTTTTAAATTATATATAGTTTTCGTATTAAGAACATAACGTGGTTGTGTATGTGAAACAATATAACAAATTATTTTTCTTTTCAGTCCTTAAATTTCTTTGAAGTCCCTACTACACTCACAAGATGGGTAGGGAGGACAAGGCTACTTGGAAAACCAACTATTTTACTAAAATAATCGTAAGTATTACTTCATGTAAATGCCACATCTATGTAAATTACGGTTTTTGATCTAGATGTTGATCTTTTCTTTACTATTATACACGTGCATATTCCAAGTATCTAGCGCTGAAACCAAATACCGAATTTAGTTCTAACATGTAAAATACATGTTACTGTCGCCGACACAAATTAATTTTGCAAGCTCATTTATAATTTCAATAGTTATTCACTCATTTTTGACTTAAACAAATTTGTTTATTCAACAGAAATTTGAAAGAACATTCATTACTTTATCTTACTCTGCCGTGTGAAAAACCTCAACATTTGTTTATATCTATATATTCTTTATGATCACATTTAAAAACAATGTTTAATTTGCACACAGGTTTGGTTTTCAGACAACTTACCCGACCACATATTTAATTGTATTTATGTATCCACTTATGATGTTGCACTTATGATCTGCTACTTCCTCCAGTACCCCAAAACTTGGCCAACTCAACTATTTCTTTCTGTATTAAGCTTATGTTATATAATGTCGTTTTGGTTTCATTTTGTTCAATTTGATAATTTTAACACTAAATGTGTTTGCTATTTTCAGCAACTTCTGGACGAGTACCCAAAATGTTTTCTAGTAGGTGCAGACAATGTAGGGTCTACTCAAATGCAGCAGATCCGTATCTCGCTGCGAGGGCACAGTATTGTTTTGATGGGCAAGAACACAATGATGCGCAAAGCTATCAAGGACCATCTTGAAACCAACCCAGCCCTTGAGAAACTGCTGCCTCACATTAAGGGCAATGTAGGCTTTGTTTTCACCAGAGGAGACCTTGTTGAAGTAAGTTTTTTTTTGTATTCAAGAGATTATTTAATACAAATGCAGGATCTACATCCATGTCTGTTCTAATACCATCGAATGATTAACAGTTCGATTGGCTTCGCTTTCAGACTAAAGTATATCTTCAAATTTATCCTAGTGCGATTGTTTGTATTGAGATTGCACTGGCATTTGGAAGTTACACTTCTATTTTTAAATTATTTTGTATATTAATCTGTTTGTAAATAGTTTTTTAATAGATGTCATGTCTCCCGTCCAGTGCTCTAACTTATAGATATCCCACAGGTACGTGACAAGTTGTTGGAGAATAAAGTGCGTGCCCCAGCTCGTCCTGGTGCCATTGCCCCATTGGCAGTTGTCATCCCGGCCCACAACACTGGTCTTGGGCCTGAGAAAACTTCTTTCTTCCAAGCTCTTTCTATTCCCACCAAAATTTCTAAAGGTCAGTAAATAAGATTAACTCTTAAAAATCTGAATTTTTTTTATCACGATATGATAATTTGATAAATGGAACGAAGTATGTTGGGCTACAAAAGGAATGATAGGAAAAGGGCAAACGAGATTAGAAAGATTATGAAACTGGATGATATCTTAAAAAAAGTCAAGGAATTAAAGTGGAGGTGGTCTGGACATATATTGAGAGACAAAAATGGTAAATAGACCAAAAATATCATTGAATGGACTCCCAGACAGGATATAAAAAGGAAAAGACGGAGACCACACAAAAGGTGGTCTGATGATTTGCAAAAAGTTGCTGGCCCTCGTATGGACTAGGCTGGCCAGGGACAGGAAAACTTGGAAAGTGTTAGAGGAGGCTTATGTGTCAGGAGAAAACGCTGACAATGAAATGTTATATGATGTGTGAAAATATTTTGTTGATTTTGTAAATATCTATTTTGTCAGTAATAAAAAGCTTATTATTATTATGATAAATTTACGTGAGAGTTCTTTTTATTGAAACAAAATCTGTGAAACAGTTTGAAATATCTTAAAATACTTTAAATGTTTTTCTGTAATCCATTTCTGTCCCATCTCAAAACTTTGTCCTGTATTTTTATGAATTCATAAGCACTATGCTTTCATATTAATTAATAAATATGTGATGTCTGTGTATGTGTGAATATATATATGATGTCAGTAATATAGAATACACATATAATTTATATTATTTTTTCTAAATCCTATGTACTGGGCATATATTGTATATATTAATATTTACAGGTACTATTGAAATCATTAATGATGTCCACATCTTGAAGCCTGGCGACAAGGTGGGAGCTTCTGAAGCCACCCTGCTCAACATGTTAAACATCTCCCCATTCTCATATGGCTTGGTTGTCAAGCAGGTGTGTATTTATTGTTTTCTAAGTACCAATCGAAACTGCTGTTAGTGCTGGGGGGCAATCGCACTAACAAATCGCAGCTGAAACGAAACCAAATCGTTCCACTCAACCAATCCGAGAGCTAGAATATCACGTCATCGAACAGATGAGGTGATATTGTGGCGTTTGGATTGGTTAAGCTGAACGGTTCGGTTGCGTTTCGCTTGCGATTTATTAGTGCGATAGCCCCTCTGTTCATTCACTAGTTTCAAGTATTCTCCTTTGATTTTATTATTAATATAATATTTTGTAGAACCCATTATTCATTCAAACAATTACAGTTTAATCTTCCATGAAGTTGTTGTATACTGACTGGTTTGAAATTGGGAACTAATTGAATGAATTCTATAAGTTCATATTTTAGTTTGTGTTCAACTGAGTGTCAAGTTATCAATTGGTTTTTATTTCAACTTAGTGATCCAAAGTGTTGAGTACAGTTGCATTTCTATGTGCATACTGATAATTTACCTTTGGTAAACCAAGGTTGCTTTGTAACTTACATTGGACAAGTTACATTTTGACTAATGTTTATTGTTTAGCACACACTCTAACAATAAGAACTAGTCTGTCAATTTGGATTGGATTATGATAATACAGTACTGTAAATTATACATTTGACAGGTGTATGACTCTGGCACCATTTTCGCGCCGGCAATTCTCGACATCAAACCAGAGGACCTTAGGGCTAAATTCATGGAGGGTGTGGCCAATGTGGCTGCTGTGTCTCTAAGCATTGGTTACCCAACCGTCGCATCGGCACCTCACTCCATTGCAAATGGCTTCAAGAACCTTTTGGCCATCGCTGCTATCACAGAGGTTGACTTCAAGGAAGCCACTACTATCAAGGAATTCATTAAGGTAACTTTTAATATTATGTCTACATTCAGGAATGGTAGAATCACCACAATTGATGAACAAAATGTATTATTATCAACAGTTTTACTTTTTTACTACATCCATGTCTGTTCTAATACCATCGAGTGATTTACAGCTCGATTGGCTTCGCTTTCAGACTAAATTATATCTTCAAATTTATCCTAGTGTAACTTTTTCTATTGTGAAAATTGCACTGGCATTTTGAAGTAACATTGTTACAAAGACATCCATCCAATCCACTGTCAATCATTTGGTAAAATGATAATTTTGTAAATATTATTATAAAAATATTTTTATTAATATATTTGTGTTGCAAAATTGTTAGTCTGTTCCTTGAAATTGTCCAGTTTATGAAATTACTGGATGAATGTTGATTTAAAAAATTGATAGAAATAACCAAGGTGCTTTTGCTTTTTTGCCTTGTATTACTTTTAAAGTTTTTTGCAAAAATATCATTGCCAAATTTTAGGAATGTGATCTGATTTATGTATTCAACTGAAATTGAAATAAACACTTCCTCAAGGACCCGTCCAAGTTCGCCGCAGCGGCCGCGTCCTCCGCGCCGGCCGCCTCTGCTCCGGCTGCCGCTAAGGTGGAAGAGAAGAAGGAAGAAAAGGAAGAGTCTGAGAGTGACGACGATATGGGTTTCGGTCTCTTCGACTAAGCTGCCTTTGCAAGAGCTATGCTTCGATTGCCTATCTGTATGAAAGCATACATAGCTACCTATCTCTCATTCAGCTGGGCAAAACAGCACTGCTCTTGTAGTCGCCATAGTTGTTGGGTGCCGTACTGTTAGAGCGTCATCGCCGCCGGGTTGATCACCTATATGGCGGCCGGCGTGACTGACACGTTGTGTGCTTAATAAACTCACTTCAATAAAACTATTGTTTAATTTATACAAATCTTTCTGAGAAAAATATCTTCAAAGACATTTGTAAGTCCCTTATTCATTACATGCAATTCAAGTAAATGTAATCGAAAACACATTCCAAATTAACATACTAGTAACATCATATGATGAAAAATTAATTCCAATGATTCACCTGCTAGTGCTGGGTCCAGAGTAATTTTGATGCTTATTTCAATGACTAGAATTCATGTTACTTTATTTCGGTACCATGATGCCGCGAGATGCTACAGCATGACGTCATGCAGTTTTCTTCCGCGGCGCACCATCCATTGCCTCCTGCGGCGCGTCGGTGCGCGGGGGCTAGGGAGGGCGAAGTCGCAGTGGTGCGCGCGTTTTTTGTTTCCCTAACTAACCGAGCGTCCCGAGCGTGGCCAAAGATAAAAATACGGAAAGTGGACGAAGAGGAACTGATTATTCTGGTTCGTTCACATGAGTCTCGTTCAACATATGAAAAGGAACGCATGGCAGAAAATTACAGAAGAAATGAATAAAACCCGTAAATTATTTTTTAACTTATTGTCAGCAATAGAAACTAACATCTATTATCAATTTCGATTTGCCAGTACACGTTACCGACATTAGAAAAATATTCCATGAAACAATTTCTTATAACCATCCCTTCCAGGTTGTTGTAAACTGTATAATTGGTTCCATCACTTGCATTATTAGTATTACAGCTAGGTGTCTCCATAGAATGACCACCATCAATAATAAAGTTATTTAAACACGTGCTTGCTAGTATAATGTTGTTAATACACTTTGGTAGAACTTTTATACCTTTTTGAAATAATTTAAACCTTGTAACATTTCAAAAGCTTTTTCCACTATACGCCGTGCTCTATTTAAGCGATAGTTTAATATCCTTTTTTTCATCATTCAAAATATGTGAGGGGTATGGTCTCATATTTTCGGTTAGTGGAAAGGCTTCATCAGCTACAAATATGTGGGGTAAATTTTGAGTCGAGTGTGGTAATAAAGCCTTGGCCGGTGGTATGCGTAAAATACCGTTTCATATTTTCGATCAAAATTTAGAGCTATTTCGACCATATGCTCCGACATCTACAATCACAAATTTGTATTTTGCGTTGACAACGGCTAATAAAACAATGCTAAAGAACTTCTTGTAGTTGATGTACATACTTCCACTGTTATTACGAGCTCGAATCTTGAAATGCTTACCGTCTATGGCCCCAATGCAGTTAGGAAAATTCCAAAATTTCTCGAAGTCAGTTGCAATTGACTGCCATTTGTTGGCTCGTGGGTTTCGGCAATGCGCTAGACCTTAATACAGTAAAATATTGTTTGACAGGTTTCGTGGACTATTTTACGCACAGTGGTGTAACAAAACAAAAAAAAATGTAAATGACGGTTATTAGCGAGAAGAATAAATTCGCTTTTATACACGCTCGCCGGTTACGAGTACTCTTAACATGGGCCTTTCTTTAGGACATTATGCTCAACGTACGTCCGCCTTGACTCACGCACACTCCGTTCACATTCGCCGTACATATCTGTTTTGTAAATATTTCTCGGCCATTCTCTCCACACTTCCAAACCATTTTAACATCTTTGTCTTTTTTAGGCCACCTTACGGAGTTATTGACTAGTGAAGATGCTCGCCCTCTACCACCCAACCGTCTGTTGCACAGGAGCGGTGTAAGAATTTTTTGCTAAGGTCGTTTTCTCGCTACCTCCTCAGAAATAACATTTTCACAAAAGTATTTTCTTTCGACGACTTCGACTGTTACACAGGCCTAGTTTTTTTTGTGCAGCTCTTTTTTTCGTTGGGCAACTAGAGGCTACAACCCTCATAGCTACCGCCGCAACCAAGTGTCACAGTGATTATGTCGGACTCCAGCACGATTGAGGCAGCTCTACTATTGTGAGCTACCAGCCAAACTCAGTCTAAGTCAATAATCCTAATGACTGCGCGGCTTGAAGTGAAAGCGACCGCTCCCCTAGGACGCGGTACTGGCTCTGTGTCTATGGTCGATAAAGTTTGGATACCAGGACACAACGGTTTCCCTGGAAACGAAAAGGCTGATTACCTGGCAAGGAAGGGTTCGGAAACACCCATTGTGGGACCTGAACCCTTTGTCGGCATCACGTCAAAGACAATTGGAACACATATAAGAATGCAATCGCATGCGAGGCATACAGAGGAATGGAATAACCTAAAGGGAATGACGCACGCCAAGCTCTTTATGGGCTCAGAAAACTGGCTGAGATTCACACTGAGCTCAAGTAGGCTCCACACCCGCCTGGTGCTTGGTGCCCTTACAGGACACTTTGGTACTAGAACTATGCTGCACAAGATGGGCCTCACTGAGACCACTCTATGCAGGGCCTGCAAGACCGAGGAGGAGAGCATGACACATCTATTGTGCAACTGCGATGCTCTGGCCGGAAGTAGGCAAAGGTTGATAGGGATTGGATATCCAAAACCCAACGACTTTAGGGTAATGCCACCAAGGGACATAATCAGGCTCTTGAGCACGATTGATTGGACTGACGGTGGTCAAGTAACTGTCTAACGACATTAAGGAGTAGGAACCAATGGGGTAGCACAAAAGACCCATAATGGGTCGAAGTGCGTTGGCACCTCACGGTAGCCACCCCGGCCCCTAAGATAGATATATAGATGGTCGATAAAATAGCTGATGAGTTCGAATGCCGTATGTACTACGTACAGTATAATGTAAATTATACTGTAATTAAATTTTTTGCCTCTCTTATTCGTACATAGTAATTATTACAATAACATTAATAGAGTTTATTTTATTAGGACTAGTACGTCCAAAATTGAGTTAAGAATCGTGATACATTTTGTTTACCTACTGAAAAAACAGCGTCAGTCGATTACAAATACTATGAGTCGTTTGTATTTTGCTTCGGTATTGAAATTCGACAGAAAGATAAAATGTGGGTGCCTCGATGGCACAGTTTCTAAAGCGGATGATTAATAAATCGTCGTACAGTAAATAGCTAACTGGCACAAAACCATATCTTTATTGACAAATTCCGTGAAAATCGCGCCAAACTCCGTATCATTTATAACACCACGACTAAAATCAAGAAATAATTATTTTTTTGATTTTTATTACCCAAATGAGGCTGTAGAACAGTATAAAAAATAGCATTTTTTATAATAGATACCGGAATTTTTTTGGTGCGCTTCACGTATAAACTTGCTAAATAATCCATATTATGTCTATAACAGTCAATATACATTTTTTGAAAGCTCTATATTGCAAACAAACATACAGCTCATCTGACGTAAAAAGGTGATCATATAGTAAGAGCAAAAGATCGTTCTATGCGAAATTGCAACCAGAATTGCCTATAAAGCCATGGTTTTTTTAATTTCATTATTGTCGAAGAGTATCCTCCATAATGACTAGATTATGTCTGGGTCACTGCTGTCTCCCTGTACATTTAAAAAAACTAAGAATTTTAAATTCCTCTCTTTGTGAATGTGGTCTAGAAGAAGCAGATGCCAATCATGTTTTCTTTGTCTGTACAAAGTATGATCGAAGAAATTTCTTAGAATCATTAATTAAATATAAATATCACTATGTACTCTACAAATATAAATACTATTTTGTGTAATTTAGATTTGAAAACCATTAACTTACTTTGTTCTTTTATAGTCAATAACATTTAAGGTTTTTTGTTAAAAAATCGGGTGGGGCTGTGCCGTGGCACACGGCCGTTGGTTTTAACGTGAAACGTCTATGTTAGGGAATCGTTTTTAAAGAAAAAGATTCAAAATAAAAACAAGATTGACGGTTTTTTAAGTATTTCAATAAAAAAACTCAATGTCACAACAGCGAGCCGACTATATAGGTGAAATATTCACACCACATTTTTGTTTCTAAGACTTATAGTTTTTTAATTATTAAGGTACGATGATATAGACCTTTTCGTGACGGTCCACTTTTTAAACCTGGAACTCGTTTGTTTCGGTACGATTTTAAAGACGTTTCACGTCAAAACCATTGCCGTAATTAAAATTACTTACTCATCTGACGTCGAGTTGCTACATGTCACAGCAAATTTGCATTAAGCACAATATGCGTTATCAACTTGTAACATAAATAAGCTCACGACATCCAGTAAATTAATATACGCGAAAACTCCATTAAAACGACGAAGTGAACGGTACACATTTATTATTACACGAGTTGTTACATCAATAACACATAATAAGTTTATTAATTACATGCTCTAATATTGTGCTTTGAATTATTTCTACAATACATTTTGTATTAGATAACATAGTAGTATTAATAAATTTCTAAATAGAATGGTCATGGGTCTCAGATTAAGAAACCTATCCCAGTTCTTTTGATATGTTAATTGTAACAAAATATAAGTTCTGTATTAAACAGCACTGGTCAATATGTAAAATAATTGCATAATAATAATAAATGCATAAATTGATTCGTTTCTATTTTTTTTTTTTTTTTCCTCAGGAGAGGAGGCTGAGAATCCTCATGGATACCAACGCAACAGGCAAGCAGGGATGCGTTGATTATGTCGGACTCCTGGTGAATCGAGGCGGCTCGATCCAACAGACCTACCGACTAAACTCAGCCTAGCCTTGGCCCTAGTGGCCTTATGGCTTGAATGGAATGGGGTTCGTTTCTACTTTAGAAGGAGTCTTTTATAACACCGTTCCAATACCCCGCACTCGCGAGCTCTACATATATGCTACGCCAATAACATGGGCGAGTACAGCGTCTGAAGAGCGTTCACTCTCACTTTGAGCCACAAGCCGCTCATATCGAGTCCAACATAATCTCCGTGGCTTTAGCTGCTGGGGTATTGTGGGTAGAGATGTGTCAATCTTTACAGAAACGACTCAGTAAGTCGTTTCTTCCAAGTGATTAACTGATTCAAATCTCTAACAGCGCTTCAAATGAATCATTCGCCCAATTGCATCTCGGTTTCATTCGATACGCGACCCTTACACGATTGACAATGTCAATTTATTTTTTATTTATTTATTTTTTATTTATTTCAGTTTACAAAATCCACAGCTCTTAAATAAAACTATTAACCTAAGAATACAATACATACAGCCAAAAACGGATTTTCATTATTTAAATAAGCATTCTTAAATGCAGTTGACCAACCTCAAGAAATAAAAAAAATATATATATATATTTTTATCAGTAACTCTTTGTAGGTACTGATCCGGATACAAATGACCCAATCTCAACAAAGATACGTTTTTTTCATAATCAATTGTGGGCAGGCTTTCCACTCCTTAATAAAGATTCATTACCTCCTGAGAAAAAAAAATTACGAGTCTACATGTCATGTAAACTCTTAAGTTTTTCTTTTGCATAAATCCATACAGTTTCTTGAGCAATCTTTTATACCCTTGATAAATATATCCAAAATCGTAAAAGATCTAATAGGCTTAATTTAACTTAATAGTGGCTTGCATTGCACCATATGTAATTTCTATATAATTACAAAAATTGCTTTTTTTCTTTAGAATGACAAAAAACGGGAACAGGTTTCTTTCATGCCAGACCTGGCGAGATTATTTATTGACTATGACCATTTCTCCTTCGACGCTATTAAAAAGTAGTCAGGAAAATATTTCAGCTATATATTTTAGATAATCGAGCTTTATATATAATAGATTTGCGTTTATCACAGAATAGGTAAATATGGTTGAGAAAGCCATTGCCAACATCACATAGTATATATTCCAAAGTATATACATATGGGGCCATCCATAAATTACGTCACACGGTTGGGGGGAGGGAGGGGGTTGACGAAGTGTGACAAGGGGTGGGAGGGATCTTAAATTTCGTGACGTCACAGTTCAAAATCTATTATAAGCTAACTGATAAAACACAAACTTTAAATTATTACTATAAGTATGAAAAGTGCTGTAAATATTAACTTTTATTGTAAAGTCTGTATACTCTCATAAATAAATAAAGGAATAGTATCTTCTTCTATTAATAGGAGTACTCCCGTAACGTACTATTTTTTTAATTGATTTTAGTAGGTGATTTTGAAAAATATAATTAGAAAATCATGAAATGACTATATACTTATTTAATATAAGTAATCGTTTTTTGTTTTGTTAATTGATTTGATGTGAATTTTATTGAAATGAAAATAAAACTGATTTCGAAACCGCTTTTATCATTCAATAATTTCTATAATTTCAAAATTTGTGACGTCACACTAGGGGGGGGTCTCACAAATGTGACTAGCTGTGACAAGGACGGGGGGAGGGGCAAAAAATCACGAAATTCGTGTGACGTAATTTATGGATGACCCCTATTTACAAATAGCTGCACGTTTAATAAATAATAGCAGGACCTGTCTAATGTTTGGACGAAATAATATTGATTTTTTTGGGAGTCACCTATTCTGAAGCTTCACCATGATTGTGGGAAAGCACGAGAATTAATAAAGGTTTTGCTCCTTGCCTGTCAATGGACTCGGCGCGGTTCCGGGCTGGTAACGAGTAAACGCAAGTTGTGCGGCCGTCAACTGGCTCATACGCTTAAGACCGCTGTGTCGTGGGGAGTATCTAATTAATCGAATCGTATCGATTAATCCGAGATAATATCCAGTGTTAACAACATAGGCCCATTGAACACTTCCACACGTATACAGCGATATATATATATTATATAATTATATATATATATATATATATATAATATATATATATATATATATATATATAGTATATATATATATAGTATATAGTATATTTAAAACCTATCACTATGATTTCGTAAGTGTACAGAATGTCATAAATATTAATTTAAATATTTATAAAAACAACTACACTTACACTTTCTTGATCAGCCTTAAAACTGTGTCGATTAAATTCGGCCAATTTGCGGTAATTTCATTTAGACTAATAGCGATGATATCCCTTACTCTGGTTGGCTAACGCAACGCCCTCCCGTCCATCCCGTTATTTTCTGATTTTGATTTTCTTTTTAATAATATCTTCCAAAACATTAAGCGACTTCGTCCGCGTGGAATAGTTATTTTGAGCATCATATTTATTTTTGCAAACAACCACCTCAGCTGTTACCCGATCTTGACAACGCGACATATCCAAATTTGATTACCATAAAAACGATTCTAGTGAGTTAACGTTAAAAGTTAGACATATACTGTCGTGGACATTTTTTTAGATCATTTTAAGAGGAATAATTCTTTCATGCATATTTTTTTGGTATCTAGAACCGTTTTCGCAACGCACGCAATGGAAGCCCTCAAAGATTAATAATTTTCCCCGTTTTTTCCATTATTTCTTCGCTCCTATTAGTCACAGCGTGATGTTATGTAGCCTAAAGCCTTCCTCGATAAATGGGCTATTCAATAAAAAAAAAAATTTCAATTTGAACCAGGAGTTTCAGAGATTAGCGCGTTCAAACAAACAAACTCTATAGCTTTGATTAGTTTACGGATCTAACATGCTGCGCCTGCTTTACACTTCCCACCTTATTTATCTATTCCATGGTGTTAATATCACATTCATGACTAGAGATCATATAAATTAATTGCTAATATGCTATCAATAATAAATTAGATAAACCTATCTACACAAAACACTAATAATACCTATATGGTACTCTAATTTACAGTCTAGGCTTAGTAAGTAAGCTTGATTATTGTTGCATTAAACATATTATACAGAACCTTTGTCTTTTTATATATTTCATAAACAAAGGAAATGTAAGGAGCAGAAATTGGATACAATCTTCCTACTTACACATACACGAGAGATTATAGTTTGAATAGTTCCAGTCTGCACCATAAAACCCAAGAATAATGTATACTTGTGATAGTGTTTGATAAGTAAATAATTACATTACACTTCATGTGCACCACATAAACCTGTAAAATGTCTCCTCTACATCTCTTTCAATGATCACAATATTATTTAGACTTAATGTACCAGCCAGTCTATGTAGTTAAAAACAGATTGTAAACACTTTGCTAAGAGCAGAAGCAAACTAGACGCAATTGTACAAGTTAAACTTCTCTATTTGAAAGCACAAATAAATTGTCTAACTCCAGGGCACAACTTTTATATATCATTCAATAAAAATGTCTCTTTTCTCAATTGAATATCGAACTATTTAAATTTATGATTATCCCTTATATCAACTTTAATTTGTTTATATATTCATATTATCAACAACAAAATAGTCACAATTGTATGTTTTTATATTTGGTGAATACTTTGATTAATTCACTTATAAAACTGTTTTGTTTCTGATTCACAGTATTACAGACTGAAAACAACAACATCCCGGCAATCCTCCCTGATTAACCCAATGTGTACTGGACATACCACAAAAGAAATTATGTGATAAATTAAGAATAAGTATAAAAATTTGTACCTATAACTAAACAAAAAATAAACCCTTAATGTTTTTTTTCCCGTGGAGAATAGTATTAACAAACATAAAGTTACATAAATCAGTAAGATATGAACCAATACCATATCAAAATAGAATACAAAAGATTATTTGTTTGCCTATGCATGTGTGCATTATTACACTTGTCAACTTATACATAAATGAAATTGAATATAATGAGATAACAGACGTGTTAATGTAACTACAAGAGCATACAACTTTAGGAAACACCTTATTCAAACTATATATAAGGTTTCACAAATAAAAGAAGCCTGTCAGATCTATTAAAAAGAGACTTATATCTAACAAAATGTTTTATGTCTAATAAATGCAAAAGTATTAAATTTACCTATTTTGAGTAACATTTTTGTTAAGTAAGGAGTAAAAGTAGTTGACAATATACAACTGCAAGTAATTAATGGAATAATGATTCAAATCTCAATTTAGTTCTATTCTATAGGTCCTAAATTAATTTTAATGACTAATTAAGTTGAGACATCTTCAAATACCAATTTAAAGGATCTATCAGGATCTACACATCTAGAAATAATAGCTTTTGTAGAATGTTGGAGTTCATCATCTAGATTAATATAAAACAGCATACCATCTGTAAATGACTTTATCCTTCTAGTAGAAATTGTCTCCAAGCCTGGCATCAACTCTATGTTGTACCAACATAAAATTGCATTTGCTAAGCCAGTTTTGATAATTGGAATTTCTATCTCTTCCCTTCCAGCTGGTCTATCTAAAGAACCTAAATTCATTGGCTCTGTACAGGAAACATATTTTAAATTGTTCAAATCTATGCAGAAATTTTGGGTAACACCAAATTGGTTGATATGTTGAGCAACCTTATAACCCCTAACATTTTCATCAAATACTTTATTATTAATATCAATCCAATGGCTGTAAACAATTTGAACTTCCAATTGGATGCAAGCAGGGAAGAACAAGCCTCCAGGTAACAGATGATTTTCTTTTAATTTGTAACCTATGTCAGAGATATTTTTATCCACATCACCACACATATCCAGAACATGGCTAAACACTGCATGATACTTTTGTTTATGAAAATCATCAATTCCCCACTGGTTTCCTACCATAACAGTAACCAGAGACCAAGAGATTTTATTAGCTTCAAATACTTTTTTGAAAAAATCTTTGTCACTTTCAGTTCGAGCATAGCAGACAAGTGACTGAACACCATATTTCATCATAAGTAGGCCAAAGATAGGGAATGGACACAAATCTACTATATTAATATCTGAAATGCTAGCCATTTGACCTAAGTGAATAGTAACTATACCAATTGATCCATTAATCATATTAATGTATTCTTCATCATTTAAAAATCTTACAATTTCAGGTGAAATTCTTAAAATAGTAGAAGCTGACTCATTCATTAAAGTAAGTTTACCTGAATTTAGGAAAAAATCTATATTGTAAATTTGATTTTTTTCAACTGCCATAGGAATATTATCAAAGAAAATAGCTTGCTGCCAAGCATTTGCTCTTTCTTCAGAAGTAGGGTCAGTAGTAAGAAATATATTTTTTATTAAACATAATGAAAACCAACCAATATAAATATTTACCTCACCATCATTTCTAGCAGTAAATTGAATGTTAATTGGATCTTTTCTGTTAATTTTTTCTTGTAAGTCACGATAATCATTAAAATTTACCTCCACCACAGATTGTGGTTCAGACAAAAAAGTGAGATCTTTGATCAAATGAACATCTTCAGAGTCATATGTTTCATTATTTGATGTAACATGCACATTCAGGTGTTTTATATTTAAAAATAATTTAGCTGCAGAACCTACTTGATATTTTTTGATGAGACTATCACAGTTTGCTGCAGCAATAAAGAATTCAGCTTTACTTGGTATGATTCGAGTATTATGGACAGAGAAATATTCCCAAGCATGAGACAAAGTTTGTAAAGCATGTTCTCCAAAGAGGCCAGCATCAAACACCTCTGTGATAATCATAGATCGTTTCCCTCCAATATCTTTGTAATTCAAAGTAGTAGACAACTTGTTAACAATGACTATGTCCCTTTTATTGTTTCCTTGTGTGACATTTTCAGCAATCCAGGCCATAGGCTCTGATGTTTCTACACCAGTCACAGCACTTGCACCACAATCTCGAGCAAACATGGCTAGTATACCAGTGCCTGTTCCAATATCTAGGACACTATGTAATGCTCTATCAATGCCTATTTTAATAGCTTCATAATAAGCATCATTTCGACGTTTATCATTCAACATTCGGTAATGCCATCTTTCAACTAAAACATTTTTCATTGAATTTAAATTACGTTCTGCGTCTACATAAGATGGTTCGATATCCAAAGCTTTTACGAACTCTTTCATTGCATCTGTGTAAAATCCATATTTATAGTAGTACTTGCCGTATTCATTCACTATCTGCACATTTCTTGGATATACTTGTAATGCTTTCGAAAAATTATCGAATATGTCATCGATTCTATCAGAGTTCGTCAAAACTGATGTTAATTTCAGAAGATTTTCATAAAACTCTTCCGTCACTTCTGGGACAAGATCAATACATTTCTCGAAAGCCGAAAAGTAAAGATGAAAAGCTTTATTGTAATCACCCTCTGCGGTAGAATGTCTCGCCAAGTTCAAGAACCGACGTGCTGCTTCTTCCATTTCTCTGTATCCACTTAATATTTTTTACAGGCAGTTATTAAAATGTGACTCTAGTCATAGATAAAATAAGTATCACTTGTCTTAATTACACTTATATATAATCATTTTATAGTTAGAATTGAATATGACAAAGAAATTTAAATCTGCTTGAATAGGCGCTAATACTTCCTAAATTCCACAAACTATCCATCCAAATCAATTTTGAAATTGAATTTATTTTTGTTTTTAATAATAGTTTATTGACAATGGACACCACGTCCTTAAGCCTATGAATCACAGACGACGTATGAAGTAGGAATTTATGATGATGACTACGTCCAAACGTTAAGTATTTTTTTAGTATACAGGTTGTCCCAGAAGCCGACGTCAAGCCGAAAGCAGGTGGTAGTCTAACTCATATAAGTTATCAGAAAAATATAAAAAAAATCTAAGTTAACTAATCTAGCATTTTTAAAAAATTGATAAAATTTACTCTCTGTGATGGTTTTTCACTCTTGTTACTACAAATATTGACTTTTCTAAACATTTTCTTTTGTTTTGTAATCCTGAGTAATGTTTCTGTATACTCTAATCTAAAATTTAAAGCCAGCTGCTCCAGATTAGAAGAATTAGCAATTTTTATCTAAATTCAAAATTAATTTTTCACTTAGCTTTAACAAGCTGTACTGAAAAAAAATGTACTATGCGAGTTTGGCAAGCAACTGCAAAAGTTGGCGCATTCAATAAGGATTCCAAAATGGTATGACACTTGGTAGAAAATTTCTACTACTGCAGACAATGGACAACATTTCAAAATTCTAAGCATATGTTTATATTATTTTATAAGAAAGAAGACAAAAAATTAAGGGACCCGTATTTTTTCTTTTCATTTTTAAACTTGTTTTTAATACATAATTAATTAATTGAATTTTTACTCACTCTAAAAGAGCATATGTACAAAGTCAGGAATAATAAAGGTTTTTTCAACGCCTCTTCTCTAAAAAAAAATATTAAAGTGACATTAGCATAGGTACTAGCAATAATAGTGATGCGAAAAGGAATTGATCGTATCGATATACATGTTAATAAAGCATCTATCGATGCAATATAACACAAATTACTTTATAAATATTTTATTGCTCTTCTGTTTATATTTTAAGAATTTCGTATCATTTTACTTTTATAATATCTAGATCTATTGATAATATCTTGATTGGCGGTTCATTATCAATCTATAGGTAAAAATTTGTGTACAGAGGCGGACTTAATGCTTGAGGCAATTTCTCAGTAAACTGTCAGGTGAGGTAGATGTACCGAAAGACATGAAATATATATGTTATGTGGTTTTAATAAATGGGTTAGTTGCTGGCCCAACTGCTTAATATAATAAAACTATTGTATTTGGTTATTTAATTAATAATATGGTTATTATTTATATGACTTATTTTAGTTTAGTCTATTAGTTATCCGTTACCACATATATAAGTCACGAGTCATCGAATATAGCTTTTTAACCCACGGCTAAACAGAGGATTTTTTTATGTATGATCACTCATAACTATTTATAGAGTAGTCCGATTCTAATTATTATTTTTATTTTAGATAGCGTAGACTCTGGTTACACAAAAAATTGAAAACAGCATTTCATCCCTAAGGATAAGAACACAGGAGATGATTGATTGTTCACTGACTGATTTTAATGTACCCCCACCCATAACTTCTCACAGAGTAGTCCGATTATGATAATTCTTTTTTTTATTTTATTACATAGGACATGTCTCTCGAAGTTGAACTGGAATTTGCCTTCATGGGAATTTCTGGAAAACCCTACCTCAAGGGTGGGAGAATACTGGAATAATTGTGATAAATTGTTTATTTAATAGAACCTAATGCAGAGTTTTATGCTCACTCGACCCCTGCGATACGTTTGGTACAGGGATCGAGTGATAGGCTCCTACGCAGTTGCGGGTTCGATACCCGTACGGGACAAATATTTTGTATGGGCTACAGAAATTTGTTCCGGTCTGGGTATGTGTCAAAATATGAAATAAAAAACTCTAAAACTTTAAATTTTATTTTTTTATTACAATGTTTAAAACTGAAAAGCAAGAAATAATCAAACTTTTTTACCTTAATAATAACTGAGTGCTAAAACTAATGTAAGTATACCAAAGTGATTTTGTGGCAACGCTGACAATAACTTCGTCAACGCTTACGTAATGAATTTCTGGTTTGGTGCCGACTCTAAAGTATTTAGGTACTTTGGTATACTTACATTAGTTTATGCACTTAATTATTATTAAGGTTAAATAAAAATGGTTTATTTATTTTTTCTTTTTAGTTTTTTGCTGGTTATTTTTTTTTCCACTGAAATTCTCGTGAGGAGTTGTCGAAACTATCCTTTTCTTATTCAAATTATCTGTGCTTTAGTGCTTACCTGCGCTGATATCTATCGATATCACTTCTACAAAACTGAACAATCAATACAGCCCTAAGTCAACAAAACATAACCAACAGATAATAATAACAGTAGTGCTATACCACAGATTATAGTTTTTTTTTTACAATATCGCATCACGAATACTTGATATAATTCCTGACTTTCTCAATTTGTATTAAATTTCATTTTTTTTAAATAATTCAAAAAATACTGCATCAAAATTTAAAAAAAGTTTATATACGTGTTTAGAATCCTTAGCTCTCGAAACGGTTTTTGAATTTTTTAGTATGTTGTCAAAAATAAAATGTTGTTCATTTTTTACAATTATTATTAAATTAAAGATAAGAGTAAAAAACTAATATGCTAGAAACAATAAAACTGACTTGAACGCCATACGCACTCTTTGTACATATTTGTATGCTGCAGCAGTAAAGAAATTGATGATTTTACAACATATAGTTATAGTGCTTTATATTTATATATAATTTAGAAAAAACAATATATTGTCACCGTTAACTTTGTATTATAGTTCATATAAAAACATAATTCATATACAAATTATCTGGGTCTTTACCGCAATATTTGTCATATAGAAGTTAAAATTATAATATGCCAGTTGTGAACTGTTCTGTCTGTTAATAAATATTATAAGTAGAATAGTATTATAAAAAGAAAAATCAGATTAACTAAGTCAAGCTTAACTTTATTAATACGGGCCTATGCCATCAGATTGAGAAGAGAATTGAGAGTAAAAAATCGGGTGAGGCTGTGCAGGGGCACACGGCCGTTGGTTTTAACGTGAAACGTCTATGTTAGGGAATCGCTTTTAAAGTAAAAGATTGAAATAAAAACAAGATTGACTAATAGTTTTTTAATTATTAAGGTACCATGATATAGACCTTTTCGTTACGGTCCACTTTTTAAACCTGGTACCCGTATGTTTCGGCGCGATTTTAAAGACGTTTCACGTCAAAAAGTAAGGTTTCATAATCAACACATTCACATCAACGTCATTCTCATAATCAACACATTGTTTAGCGTCCGTAATGTTATTATAGACTATTTGCAATTCCATTTAGTTGACAGTAGATGATAATAAATTATAAATTTCCTCTCATTAATTTATACTATACAATTATACTTACTGTTTATGATGATATTACGATAAAATGATATGCTGCTTGGTAAGATAAAATGACTTTTTTTACAACATCAAATTGATGGGAACCAACGTACCATAAACGATAAAAGAGTTTATACTGTATAGGAATTTTATATTGATAATTATAATATTTAACAGAGCAAAGAAATTATTGCTTAAGTGTATCGCCGAATGAAATATGAGGCAGAAAAAGGAGTTGAAAACCTAAGCGATGCCAGATGGCGAACTGCTCAAGCTGTCGGTTATAGTAAACATACTATATCAAATATATTAAAAGAAGAAAGACAGGCTGGTGCTACAACATCCACATATATAGAACAGAAGATTTTTAAATCGCCCTCTAAAAGAAAACGGGTAAGTCCGAAGTCAACTTGGATGATTCAAAATCTGTATTACATTACCTTCGTACATATGTCTGTGCTACGAAGGACAATTATGACATTTCATATAGAATTTAATGAAATGCCTACATTAAAAAAACTTAAACAAGTTTTGAGTGAGAAAATTTGTTTTGATGGCTGTATTGAAACATTGCGTAAGATTTTGCGGGAATCTGGCTTTGAATGGTCTAAAACAGACGACAACCGTAAAGCACTTATGAAAAACACGAGATACAAATGTTGCGTTTTAAATATTTAAAACAATTGTTAAAGTATCTTGCTGAAGGTCGATATATCGTATTCACCAACGAAAGCTATATTCACACAACACACATGTAGAACAAATGTTGGAAGCGCGCGAAAGGAGTATCACCACTTCAGAAAAAGTTGTCGAAAGGAATGAGGGTCATCATTGTTCATGCCGGTGGATCCCGAGGATTTATTCCAAATTCTTGCTTGATATATAAGGCAACCCAAACAAGTGGTGATTACCATGATAACATGAACCATGAGAACTATAAAAAATGGCTTGTAGATCATTTAATACCTAATCTCCCTGAAAATGCTGTCTAATGCTGATAATGCTTCCTATCACAATGTTGTAACTGAAAAATGCCCTAATTTAAATTCAAATAAGGACATTATGAAAGCATGATTAACCGAAAAGAATATTCAGTATGATGAAATTATATGATTTGATTTTGAAGAATAAAGAGACATTCAAAAGATTGGCAATTGATGACCTAATCAGGACAAAAGGTTACGAAGTTCTACGACTACCTCCTAACCACCCAGAGCTAAACGCAATCGAAAAGATATGGGATATATTAAAAAACTATATAGCGAAAAAAATGTTGGCCGGAATTTGACATCAATAATGGCTTTAATAAGAAAACGAATTGAAATGATCGATAGTACTATGTGGGAAAATACATGTCAGCATGTTATTGAAACAGAAAATCAATATATGAGAAATTTTGATATGGATTTTGAGTTCACTATTAATGTTGACTCTGATTCCAATGAAAGTGATGACTTTGATTTAAGTGAATAAATTATTCAATTATTTATTAATAAAAACTTAAACAATCAAATCATTAGTTTATTTTCATTTGTGTTTAACTTTATTGCCTTAATTAATAAGTTTTAGGGTACTTTATATTAATGCATTGTATAATGCTGCAATTGCATTAATATATGTAAAATTTACAGCGTGGCGCAGTATGAACAATAGGTTTATAGTTTTTTTTTATATATATTAACATTTATTTTTTTATACAAATAATATCATTTTTTTTAAAACCGTACGTAATAAATATGCGAACAGCCGGATTTGTTGGCCAACTAGTGAATTTATGACGCGACAGAGCAGATGTGTCGATCCATACTAAACGTGCGCTTCTCGCCATACAGTGGTACTGCGATTGATCGTGCGACTAGTCGATCTCTTAGTGTGCGGACGAATCTAAATCCACATCCACAATAAAATCGCAGCACGTACACAAATAATGTGCTACAATAATTATTTGCCTATACACATGGAAACATAAACAATTAGTGCAGGGGCATTCATTTTAAGGCTAGACGATCTCTACTTCATTTTAATTACTTGTGTTTGTATTTATCTTTTTGGCTATGTTATAGGACTTATATTGTTGAGAAACGCAGTGACATTGAATGTTTAATTAGAATTTTAGAGGAGACATCAGTTTTTTTTTCTATCAATCAAATACCTTTGTAAGCAGTATGAAATCATTTATTAATTTTGTTGTAAGGATGTATTTGTTCCTAATAATTTCACACAACCAAGTGATGAAAGAAGAGCAAAATAAAAACATGACCTTTAAGGTTTTACTTATTGCATTCTATAACTGTTGACCAATGGCCACACTTTATTTTTTTACCATTTTTGCAGTGAATTGCTCTTCTGAAATAATTTACTGTTGGATGTAAGTCTGGTGAAAATCCTAGCTGCCCATATTTATTGTATCCAGTGGTCCACACTGAATTATCTTCCAAAAGTATAGCAGAATGTCTTGACCCACAACTCATATCTTTTATGTTAACATCAATTTCTTCACCATTTTCACTTACGAGATCAACTAATCTAGGTAAAGGGTAGCTTTTAAGTCCCTCAGTATTTAAAACTCCTTTCGTGTATGGCTGCCTAACTCCTAATTGACCAGTATCATTCCATCCCCATGTATATAAATCACCAAACTCACTAAGCACTTGACAATGCCAACCACCAGCTCTGATCTTTGTAATTTTTATGCCAGCCAATGCTTCTACTTCTGTTGGGGTATCGAGGTTGTCTAAAGAGCCATGGCCAAGCTGTAACCTTCTGAAATAAAGCATTAAAAAAATATATAAATTTTTAACCATATGCAACACACAAAAAAAAATTGTCAGACCCATAGAATATGTCTATGGAACATTGTTTAAGATATTTCTCTACTACCTCTACACTACTACCTCCACCCTAATACTTCTGTCTCCCCAAAGGATGTTTCAGATGATGGATAAAAGAAAATTTACCATTTTTGATATAAACTAAGCCAAAAAACTACTATACTTAATACATACCTTCCATTTCCCCAGGTATAAACCTTTCCAGTATCTGTCAGCAACATGAAATGTTCATAGCCACAAGTGATATCACAAACTTTACCTACACAGTGATTTGTATCTAAGATACTAGGTGGGAGACCTTGGTATACTCTTCCATCAGCTGTTAAGCATAAACATGAGTTGTTTGTTACAGATACTTTTGAAATACAGTTTTCATATCTTGCTTTTTTTGATGATGTGTCCAATGGAAATTCAATATTCAAGTTTATCTTTTTAATATCATTTTCATTTTGTAAGTCCTTTATCCATAAAATATTTTTATTTTTGTTGAAGATTGTAATATTATAGTCGTTTCCAACAATACAAAGATTTTCAAATTCATTAATATCACAGTCATTTGGGATATCGATTTTAAGAAATTGATTTTCAGTACCACGCCAATCACCGGCGATATAGAAATCTTTGGCGACCTGATAAATATTATACGACCATCCTATATGAATCAACTTCATAGAATCTATATCACACCATACACAAATGGAGTTATTTTTCGTGATTGTTCTAAAATCAGATACAATACGATCTTTTTGTAACCATTGTCCAAATAAATTTGATCCCGATACTCTATACATGTTGATAATTTAACTTTTCCATAGACTATTACAACAAGATTTGTTATTTTGTTTGATAACATAGGTAGGGATATTTTGATACAAGTAAATACGAGTAAATACTCGATACTTTTGTTTCGATACCAAGTACTTTTAGTATCGAATCAATTTTGCGATACTTACTCGGTATCGAAAAAGAGGTACTTAGTATCGGATCGAATCAGATCGTACTGAACTAGACCTGAGTCGATCGCGATTGATCAAATCACTGTGATTCGATCGCGTAGCATTTATGAATGATTGAGTCACGACCCACGAAAAGATTCGATCACCGAGATCGACTGGGTCACGGTAACTCGGTCCTGAGTCACGACCATTTATGCTGTGTATTGAAAACAAATTGTTACAATTCATTTTCGTTTTTATCCTTGTAAATATTTACTTACCACATTATGAAAAGTTAATAGTGGTAATTAATAGCAAATCAATCATTAAATTCGCAAAATGACCAATCGTGATGGATTTATATCCATTTACGAAAGTCTTTAAAGCGATACATAAAAACAATAACAATCCAGTGAGTTTTTCGCAGAATTCAACTATGTATGACAGACGCGTATTTTATTTCATTTATAAAATTTACGTCTAGCAATGAACACTATGAGATATAAAATGTGTGTTAAAAGTTATCTATTTATATACTATAACATAATAATCGTATCTAAAATATTTAAGTACCAAATTTTCTCGTAGCCCAACCAAACGAGCGTGACCCAAAACGTACAATAGCCACCCGATCAGAGACCCGAGACCTGTTGAACACCCAACCCGCTACCTCAATCAATCGATCATTTGATCGAATCATTGTGATCGAATCACCAAGCGAATGGGTCGCGATCGACCCGGGTCGCAACAAGTGATCGATCGACACAGGCCTATACTGAACTAAACTGACTGAATGAATACAGTGCACTCGTGAACGACACTCGTTCTCTCGCTCGCACGCACACATGGCATGCACGCCTATTGCCTATTCTGTCGGTCCGTCGGCTGCCAAGCTGCCATTTTGTTTTTGCGTGTGAGTTTGTTTGACAGTGGGTGTTTTGTTTGGATGTTGTGTTGAATTTCCGTCGAAATATCAAAATTATAACATATTACTGCGTGCGTTTTAATTTTTTAAGTAAAAGTGGATAACTATTTGTGTTCACATTTACTATGGCGCCTCCGAAATCAAAAATATGGACATATTTTACGAAAACAGACGAAGTTTCTGCAAAATGCAAGCAAAATGAAGCGTTCGCTAGCTGTAGGAAGCGTGTTAAAGAAATGATAGTGGTCGCGCAGGAACAATATCGTAACCGTGTCCAGAGTCAAATGCTGAGTGATCCTAAATTGTTTTGGAGTTATGCCAAATCCAAGAGGGGTAGGAGAAGTCCACAGAAAGTTTTGAAAGATGGGGAGGTATTGTCTGGTAAACAGTGTGTTGAGGAGTTTGCGCAGTATTTTTACTCGGTTTATAGAGTAGAGCCTGAACAATTAGAGCTGGTGGACGTATGTCGGGCGCTTTAAGACCTAAAGCCGAAACGGTCTGCAGGGCCTGACGGTATTCCACTAACATTTTTAAGGATTGTCGATCAGTGCTAGCCCGGCCGCTGCTTCATATTTATAACCAGTGTCTAAAAACTGCTAGGTTCTCAGAGAGGTGGAAGGTTACTCGTGTGGTTCCGGTTCCGAAGGCGGGGTCAGCTGAAACTGCTATTCATAAGAGCATATATCTGCAGGTAAACGCGCAGCTCTCAGACGCTCAGCATGGCTGTCACATGGCTCATCTGGTACCGACAGTGAATAGTGGGGGGCAAACGGATGCTGCTCACTTTGATTTCAGGAAAGCATTTGATTTAGTGGATAATGACGTGTTACTCACAAAGTTAGCTGGTGTTGGTTTCACCCCACATTCGCTCCAGTTTTTTGCCAGTTATTTGAGAGATAAGCGACAATATGTGGAATATGAGGGACACGTGTCAGATCCGTATTTCACGAGGTCAGGAGTAAGTCAAGACTCTAACCTTGGACCTTTGAGTTTCCTCCTTGTAGTTAACGACCTACCAGAAGTAGTCCAAGACGCTAACTGTTTGTTGTTTGCCGACGACCTCAAATTATCTCTCGCAATAAAGAGCAATGAGGATTGTGAGGCTACAGAGGGACATTGACAGGGTCGTGAACTGGAGCAAAGACAATCCATTGCAATTTAATAGCTCGAAGTGTGTGACAATCACTTTTTCTCGTGAACATAATCCAATCTTATGCAGCTACCATATTGACGGGTTGCCTATGGCACGAGTCACAGAAGTCAAAGACTTGGGATTGAGTTTTAATACCAGCTTGACTTTTCGTGATCACATCACGCGGTGCTGCAAAAGAGCCTTTAGGAACTTGGGTTTCGTGCTTCGTACAGTCCGAGGGTTCACGAATCTGAAAGCTATTATAGCATTATATAACGCACTGGTTAGGAGTCAGCTAGAGTGTAACGCAGTCATCTGGTCTCCACATGAAGCTAAATATAGTCTCATGCTGGAGAAAGTACAAAATAAATTTATCAGATATTTATAAATGCAATATTACGGTGTTTATCCAATGTATCCGTTGATGTATCCTACGAGTACTCTATTTATCTTAGGAATGGTAGGCTACAATCAATTAAGGGTTAGGAGGGATTTAGCACTTACCTCATATATATTTAAAATATTGAGAGGTAAGGTGCACAATCCGATTGTTTTGGGTCAGGTGAGCCTGTGCGTTCCCGACAGGTACGTGTGGCGACGACGACGACCGCGTCTGCTGGTTGAGCCGCGCGGACGGACCAATCTTTTAAGGGAGGCGCCGCTTACGCGGGCACTTCGCACGTTCAACCTGATTGCTGATGAGACAGACTTATTTTGTTGTATTCTGGGTGAATTCACAAGGATTGCGTTATTTATAATTAGTTATAGATGTTAGTACCTACAGTAAGTTAGTAAATAAAAACATTAGGATAAGCGCATTTATCGAATAGGGGATAAAAAAACCTGTAAAGATGTAAGAAGATGTAAGAAGAAATAAATAAATAAAAAAAAATAATCAATACGAATATACTAAAAAAGTAGTCAATGAAGAATATGCTCAAATAGGCAATCCGTACCTGAAACAAAAGAAAAATACTGTACCAAAGAATATATGTACTCGGAAGAGATTACTACCTAAATTACTACTAAATACAAATTAGATGAGAGAAACAACACTACTTATACTGAATATTTATTATTACTTATGGAGAAATATAAAACCTTTAAAACTACTAAAACTAAGCCGCCAACTTTAAATGTTATTGACTATACTAGACTAAGTAAGTTAATAGTTTTAAAATCTAAATTACATAAAATAGTATCTATATTTGTAGGTAGTGGAAATTTATATTTAATTAATGATTCTAAGAAAATTCTTCGATCATACTTTGTACAATCAACTTAAATAAAGAATAGGATACAGAAAATCTGATGCCGCTTACTCACCTATCAAAGCGAAAACTTTTTTGTTATCGAACGATAGTAAGGATATTTAATATACATCAATGCATCAAAAACATCGAAACAATGTTTTACAATCCGATATTTCGAATGAATCCAATCTATACATATAATAAGACAGTAAAAATATTTTGTCTGTACATTTAGTATTTTTGACTGAAATGGATAGAGGGGCACTTAAATAGATTATTAGAAAGCAAAAAAAATTTTTTGGAATTTTTTTGTCTGTCTGTCTGTCTGTCTGTCTGTCTGTATGTTTGTTCACGTTTATCTCCGAAAGTACTGAACCGATTTGCTTGAAACTTTCACTATTTGCTTTGTTTTAACTCAGAATAATATCTAAACTTTGTTTCATCAAAATCGGTTCATTAAAAAAAAGTTATCGTCATTTTAATGAACTCAAGGCATGATAATATTGCGAATTATAATGTACACCATTCTTACATAAGTTACATGGGAAATTTAAAATCTAAAGACAATTCATCATCATGATACAATACATACATAAGATAACGTCTTTATCCCCTGCGGGGTAGACAGAGCCACAGGTTATAAGACCCCAAAGGCCACGTTTAGCATGTTCGTGGGCAGTGAGATGGAACAGGGAACCAAAATACGATGAAACGAAACCAGTTCAACTCGAAATTTTACGCAGACGAAGTCGTGGGCAACAGCTAGTGTTATAAAAAGGTATTGATTATTTGAGATGTGAATCGATAATAGTCTTTATATTAATTTCAGAAAATTTCAAGTATGAGTCCCAAAAGTTTTACTTAAAATCTGACAAAATGAGCTGGGTTTAATCTACATGTACTATAAAGCCTTATTAAATTGATGTTGGCATCGCGAGACTATTTTCATTTTATATTAATCTTATTAGTTCTTTTTGTCAGACTTTACAAAATTATTGCATACTCTGGTCCAATCAAAAATTGTAAAAAATGTAGCTTGATCTCTGTGACAGCTGTCACTAAAATCACGCCCATGAAGTACTTAATTTTGTACTAGAGTCTGGCTAACGAAAGTTGGCCCCAGAATATAGGCGGCAAATTTAAAAAATACATGCATGACAACACTAAAATTATACTATGAAAATTGGAATAACCTACTTTAATACTTGGTGACGGGGCAAAACAAGTGTGACCGTTAAATCAGTCCCAGTAAGGATAGGATTAGGGTAGGTAGGGAATACAGTTATAATTGTTTTACCCTCGATAAAAAATGTTGACATATGCGTTCCGTTATACGTATATATATGCACCACTTGGTAAATCATTATCAAACATATATTTGTAATTAATTCTTGGTATTAGTAGGTAAAAATGCAAAGGCTTTTTTCGGCATAATTTCAAAACATCAGTGTAAACATAGTAAAAACTTACCAGTCATTGAAGCTATTTCTTTTAAGTAGATTCTGGGTTATTATCCTATCTTTCTGCTCTAATTCAGTGAGATATTAAATAGTTCTTTCTATTACATCAACTCCTTCGACATCTTGCAGATTCTCTGTTAAAGAAAGTTGATCGTTTTAAAATTATCAACAAAAATACAACATAAATTAATAATGAGTAGGTATACGTAAAACATAGGTGATGTTATTAAAATGAATACGTTAACTGATGCGATGTACGAATGAATATAATTAGTTTCATTCAATACGAAGAAACGTAAGTAACTTATTTGTAAGGATACGTAAAATATAAATCAAAATTTTATGATGAAATTCAACCTTGTCAAATTGACGTTGACGTTCATATAGAGTTCCTAAATAAAAAGTTCGCAAATAATTCCAGGGCCTACTTTCATAAGCCAGACTCTAGCACACACAGAATCAGAACCTGTCAATGTTATTCTTTATGGGCATGTCAACCTAATTAGTGATGCGATGAATCATCGTGAACGCAAAACATATACTGTCAGTTTTGTAAATAAAACTTTTTATAAACGGTCGGGTTGACAATATTATTATTTGCCTACTACAAATCCAGTATTTTTTGTGTACTTTTAAATAAATAAATGTATGACATCTATTCGACAACCAAAGACATGAATATACAAAACATAGACAAAATTAAAAGTTAAGAGCACAAGTAAGAGTACGAGTGCCGACTCCTTGTATAATACGCTACGTGTTTTACGTTCTCATTACATCGTTATTGTTATCTTTTGTTATTATTGTTAGTTTCTTGTTGACATAATACCGAAGAGTACGAAGAAAACTGTTTTAAACAGTCGAAGTCGTGAGTTTGTTGTACGCTTACGTGAATATTTTGAGCGAGAGAACCAAAATGGCGGTCCACTATTACCCATGGAGAAATTTTGTTGCAGATCTTGGCATTGGACGTGCGACAGTAATACGCATAAGTAAAGAAAAATATAGCGAATCTTCCACTGCAGCATTATCGGAAGACGAAGACAAAAAACTTGCAACGCTAAATAAAAAAGGAAAAGAATTGCTCCTGCCACAAACATTAAAGACTTTAACACCGCTGCGATTCGCAGTTATGTCTATGGTTATTATACGCGGGACGAATTGTCTACCCTAAAAAAATTTGCTGCGTCCCTCAAAGTCCCGTAGAGTTATTCAAAGAAAGCTTGCCATGAATATCGAAGACACTGAAAAATATTTGGTTTTCATATAAAAAAAAAGTGACAAAAGAAAAATCATTATGGAAAGAACCGATATCCTTGTTCGAGAGGATTTTCTGCAAAATGTTAAAGTATTATCAAATTGGGACAAAGTAGTCTTTCTTAACGAGACATGGTTGAACGCCAATCATACCGCATCTAACGCATGGATCGATAATACTGAAAAATCAACCACAAAAGTCTCCGAAGGCAAAGGTCAAAGATTTATTATGACTTATGCTGGAACTTCATCTGGTTTTGTGCCTAATTGTCTATAAAAACGTCTGAATATCACGAGGAGATGAATTTCGAAAAGTTTAAGGAGTGGTTTTTAAATTTATTTGGTAATTTAAAGGAGCCAAATTATATTATTATGGATAACGCTCCATATCACTCGGTCCAAAGGCGAAAATCACCAACTTCAGCAAACAGAAAGTTAAAAATTATTACATGGTGAATTAAAAGACAAAATCAAAGAATATTGGTTTTAATCAACTTTAAAATTCGTGTGACATTATTAATAAAAGTAATAGGTATGACATATAATGACGTTCAAACTAGAACTGCTGAAACTATGGTTTAAGACAAGTCACCTCATTTGTGTTATATACTACACATGGCTACAAGTAAAGGGAATAGAAGCAAACGAAACAATGCTGAAAAACGAATTGTTAAAACTCGTTGGACTGCACAAACCAAATAATCCAATGTATATTTTAGATGGCCTACGTATAGCCTACGAAATTAATTCGTTTCATTTAGTATCGTATGCAGAAAAAAGTAGATAAATGAACCATTTGGTAAAATCATGACCATATTTTCTTTTTCATTTAGTTTTTATCAATAAATAAATTATATTAATAAAAGTTACATTTTACGTCTCATTGATGTCTTCACACTATTTGTTTGTGCACTTTATCAAAACTCATATTACAACAAAATACAACAATATATAGTAAGTCGTTGTCATTCTGTTTAACCTGTGGAATCTCCACACATTATCATTATCTTTTTGATCTATGTTATAAATCGAGAATCGAGCCGCTCAAGATGTATTCTGTCTGTGCCCGTGTTGAAATTAATTTTGTACGCCGGTAATCAAGGTAATTTTATTTTTTAAACATTTCTACGTTTTTATATTTTCATATTAATGAATATTTCCGTTTTAAAAAAATATGTATAGTGATTTAAAATTGCTATTCAGATGTGATACTTCGAGATATCAATGAAGTTGAAAAGAAATCAATATGGCCCTCAAATTGGGAAAATGCAGGCTCTGTTTGAAGCTAGGAGATTTCTATTCTATATTTACGGTCGACAATGCCCTTCAACTTGCCGAAATGGTTATGGAGTGTACCCGAGTAAAGGTAAATATTCACTGAACTGCTTTTCCATGTACTTTCCACGAAATATGCTCTGCTGATTCGCGAGAAAGGCGACACCACCTTTAACAAGCACTAGAGAAATTCTTTTCATGTTACCATAATAATTCCGTTCTAAGGTATTTGGGAATAGCTTTTTGATTGTATCCAGATAAACATTTTTATAAATTATGTAAATAGAACAAGCCTTTAAAAGTTTATGACATAATTATGATTTCCATGAAGTTAAGTATAGAAATGTGTTTAAAATTAAATTTAATATATGTTCAAATTGTTTATTTATCTGATTAATTTCTGATTATGATTGTCAATATTTTTAAATAACACATACACACACACACTTATATATATATATATATATATGTAAGTGTGTGTGTGTGTGTGTGTGTATATATATATATGTGTATAATTAAATATATATTTAGGTATATCTTCTCTATTCCCTGCTAAAACCATCACATTATCAGGCTACTCTGTACATATAAAATGGATGATGTTATTTTACACGGTCTAAAAACGTAATTTTTCAAGTATTTGATGTTTTCCACTGCTTAACAATTGACTTATTATACTCCATAAAAAATATTGTATTTATAAAAAAATATTATTAAATCTTGAAAGTAGCTTCTGCAGTAATTTCAACTCCTAAATGTGAAAATAAAAAATAATTTGGTTATCAGAATATGAGAATATTAACTTTATTTCATAGTAATAAAAGAAGATTCCTTAAATTTTGTAAATCTGTCAATATGTTACATTAAGAAGACAATTCATTCACACCAAGACTTTTTGATAGAATCTGGTATACTGGTATATCAATCCAAAAGAAATGTGGATGGTGCAGCCATCCTTGATGGCTGCACCATCCACATTTCTATGGATAAACTATTATGGTACAGACTGATAAAACTGTGGCTGAAATACTCTAATTATACATCAAACCAAATACATTTCATGCATTACTTGCCTGGGAGGAATCTACTATATGATAGTCTGTCAAGACTACCAATAGATGCTATCAAACATGTGACAAATATAGTAATCAAGAAATTAGTTTCTAGTTTCTTTAATACTATATGAAGTCATATATGAGTCAAAGTTAAGAAGTACTTTCGACAATGATAAAAAATACCTTTTTTTATAAAATAAACTTTATAAATAACCTATTTATTACTTAAAACTAAATGTTTCCGACGCGGTCACTAAAATTTTTTGCGGAAATGAATGTAATTCAGTCACAATAATATCTAATATAAGAAAAAGATCTCTTCCCTGTAGTGTTATTTTGAAACGTCGGAAACCCACTTTCCGTTCGGATTCGAAAACTTTCCGAAGGCGAGTTATTTTGAAATGTCGGATCGAGAGATTTTGACATTAGGATTCGAAACGAATAACATTAGCTTACGGAAACTATTCCGTGAGGTTTTTGCTGTCGGAAACTTTTGTCGAATCTCGAGTTTTGGTCAAAAGACTGTATTTTCAACGTTTTTCGGCCTTTTGTAACATGTTTAGAGGTAAGTTAATAAATTGCATCAGATAAAAAATGATTTTGATTAAGGAATGATGGAAATTTGAATGTAAAATAGAATGTACTTAATAAGTTTGTTTATTTTGATCATGTAAATCTTATACCTTATTAACTGATTATTTACTGTTAAAATCACGATAGTTTTACTAGGAAGAACATGGTCAAAGTTATGAAAAAAAAGACACTTATGAAAACCCCAAAAAATATCGGTTGATGATCTTTTCTAGATGGAGTTTCTTATAACTCGACGAATGCAACGAGCTCGTAGATCAAGTGCCGTCGCAAGAAAGCGGAAAATTACGTTGGCTTTTTGTTTTTTTTTTTTGGTGGTGTATTATGTGAGCCTTGTTCAGGTTGTGTGGGAACCTCCACAAAACCTGAGCTTTTTGTGACAGGAACTTCACTGCGGTCTTCCGTTAGAGAGCCACTGGGACATTTTTTTTTTTCCCCCTGAGGAAAATGCACTAAATTGCATACCCTGACTGTGGCGAGCCGGCGGTTATGTGGGGCTCTCCTCCCCAGAAGGGGGAGGCCTACCCACTAAAAACCTCAGGGATGGCCTTCCTCAGGCATGTAGGGAGACCCCCGGGAACATCAAGCCACTTCCGGGAACCCCCAGCCTCCGCTCCCCCGCCGATACAGGGGAGCCCTCCTCGGGGGAGGCTCACTACCTCCCCCGGTCTCCTCCACCGACGACGCCCCCCGGCCACGGAAGGGGCGTGGTCCATCCCGGGTCGCCGTAGCGGTCGCTTCCTCGCCCCCCGCGCCCGCCGGCGCCCGCGGCGGCGCCGCCCCTCCTTCGAGCGGGATCGACCGCCACCTCCCGGCCCCGCTCGGCAGCCTCCTTCTGGAGCATCACTGCTTCACAGAAGGAGGCCACAGCCCTCCAACCTCCCTCGTCCGCCAGCATTGCCGCAATCAATGCCGGC
The DNA here is from genome assembly GCA_036419045.1 of Scirpophaga incertulas. NCBI lineage: Eukaryota > Metazoa > Arthropoda > Insecta > Lepidoptera > Crambidae > Scirpophaga > Scirpophaga incertulas. Next base: position 5,685,367 of record CM071633.1, read on the forward strand.
GGAGACAGATCTCGCCCGATCTCTGCGACCAAGACTCGGCGCTCGGAGGCCCACGCGGGACACTCCGCCAGCGCGTGCTGGGCCGAGTCGAGGTCGGATGCGCAGTGGTGGCAATGTGTCGATCCCTCCCGTCCTATTCGACACAGATACTCACCGAAGCAGCCGTGCCCGGTGAGTATCTGTGTCAATCGGTAGGTGAGCTCCTCCTTCCCGTGGAGCCAAGCTTCGAGGTGCGGGAGTACGGCACCGACGGCCCGCTGGCGCGCGCAGATCCGTAATTCGAGCTGCGCACGTCAGGCCGCCACATTGCACCAGACCCTAAAGAATTTAGAGTCTGGGCTACCTCCTCCGCCAAACTTTTTTTCTTCGGCGCAGCGTCGGCACCCATGACTCTGCCCTTGGCATAGTCTTCGTGGGCGCGCATAAATGCCAACATCACTTCACGTTGTTCATGCGATATTCTGTTTGTCTATAATAGTAAGTTTTCTTTAGAATAGTACCTATTCTAAAATTCGAGGTTTATAATGTTTAACAGAACTTCACAGTCTAAGTTTGATAATGTTTAGCAGAACTATAACACAGTCTAAGTGGTACTTACCATTTTTTATTATGGATAAAATATCAAATTAAAATTGTTGATAATTTTGTTGTATAGAAAAAGTTTTTAAACTTCGAAGAACACAAACTTCACTTTCATTATTCTTGTTTACAAAGATAGTTTATGCAAAAGACTTCACTGTCATGTATTTCTTTGTTTACTTATTTTAAATATTTTCTATTGAACATTTTGCAATTAATTATGTAAATTAAGATAGTAATTATGCAAATTGAGTTTCAAAATATTAAATTATTACATTATTTATATGTGCCGAAACTAAAATATGGTGCATGTCATTTTCTACTAAACCTACCATTTTCAATCATACTTTGTAAACGTAAAGGTAAATGCATGTTACTCTATGGTTGACTTTCCGAACGGAAAGTTTCCGTGGCCGTTTCCGACGGTGTTTTAGAATAGCATATTTCGAGTCGAACGGATTCGATTCGGATTGAATGTCACTCGGATTCGAAAAGTTTCCGACGTTTCAAAAGAACCCCGCTGGTCTGTCCTCCAACCGACTTTATTTGTAAATCAGTAATTATGAATGTATTAAAATTCAATGATTACTTGAACATCGTTAATTTTATAAAGACAACTTAGGTACAAAATTTAACAAGTGAAAGTGCCTATATTTCAATTCTTAATTAAAAATATTTACATCAAAATTGGTCCTTCGTGTTTCGTCCCCTGGTCTTTTGTTTTCGGTTAAAAATCAAAATTGCTTTCTTAGTCTGTAGAAGTTGTGACTTTGAATACATAGTGTGTAACGTAAAGTCAGCAGCAAGGGGTGCATAAACAACTGCACAGCCATATTGTCGGCAATTTTAATCACGCCACTCACTGGGGGCAGAAGTGTTTTAGTGAATGCTGTCTTTCCTCTGGTAAGTTTTACTTTGCAATTATTTGTTAAAATACTCACATATATTTAAATATTTACTATGAATAGTGTATACACTGTTACGTTTGTTTGTGAAATACGTGCGAGAAACAGTTTTACGGCTATTTTAGATTTCTATTCAAAAATATATCTGCCCTGGCGTATTTCCCCTGGCTCTTTAGATGTCAGGGGAGATACTTAATGTCCAGGGGAGATACATTTTTACGCGTTTCCTTTAATGCTTCTAGTTTTCTCTAAACCTTTACTTGGCGTTATGTCTATCTTAGCTTAATACAATATTACGTTTTTTTTTTACAGAAAAATTACATGAATTAAATGACGCGTGAAGAAGGGCGTTAAAAGATGAGGATCGCAGAACGAATACGATATTAAATATACTACACAAAATTTATCGCACTCACCTCCTGCTGTTTGGGCTCATTTATAACCCATACTTGACCGTCTGCCGGCTACTCTTATGAATTTACATTTCTTGAGCGATGGTCCGGTCACCCAATATCGTAATAAAATGATGTTCAAGGGTTTGGTCACAATGCTGGATGATTTCTACCTCAATCTTCAAAATTTCACATGGAATTTTCATGAAGCAGGTCACGGTAAAGGAGCTCCTGATGGAGTAGGTGCTACTTGCAAGAGAACTGCTGATCAACTAGTTACGAGTGGCACTGATATTTCATCAATAGATGACTTGGCCAAAGCCCTAGAGTTCAAGTATTAAAGTTTTCACTATAGATAATGTAGATATAACGAAAAAAACAGCAAAATTAGGTTCTACTAAAGGTATAAAGACCTTTTCTGGCACACTAAAGATTCACCAGGTTACCGGTTGCGTATTCGTACCCAGTTGCCTGATATTGAAAAGTTATGCTTCTGTGATTCTGAGTTATGTCGTCATTTTCAAGCTAGTGATTCAGACAATGAGCTACTAATCAAATATCAATAACATATAAAGAAGCCCGAAGAAATACAACTTTCTGTACCTACTACAAGCAATATAACCAGACTGCACAAGGAAGATCCAAAGCCTTCAACATCTAGAAAAAAAATTATTCTACAATGGGGACTTTGTACTGGTTAAATTTCAAGATAAAAAACCGAATATCGTTATGTTGCAATGTGCACGGGTGTTGAAGAAATTGATGAAGTTCAAGTTGTATTTTGTCAAATCTGTAATGAAATTGAAAACTTCAAAATGAATGATGATTATTTTTTTTTTTTTCACTTGGCATCAGGTTATAAAAGAACTAACTACCCCTAATTTAAAAATGAGAGGGCAATGTATTTATTATGCTTTTAAATTCATTAAAAGCATAATAAATACGTTGCCCTCTCGTTGACGTCTTTATACGCGCATTTAAAAAAAAAAGTGGTATGTTTTAGTTACCTTTAAAATTTTTTTATAGTTTATGCACAAGCAAAGTTTAATACTGTTTAGTAAGATAATTTTTAGTTTTTGTTTCTTTTTATTTAATTATTGCCTATTGATAGTAAAGTTATATAAGTATGTTTTGATAGACAAGAAAAATAAGAATCTTTTTATGTTCATTTTATTATTTAAAAGACAATTTTTAGTTTTTGTTTCTTTTTATTATTACTTTTTATGTTTTGTACCTAGGGCTTAGGAAACATTGAATTTTATTAACAAAGAAGACTGTTAAGAAATGAAAAGTCTGATTATAAATAATTCATAATTAAAAAAAGAATTATGATTCTTAAAAATAACCTTGTTTTTTTTTATCTTTTTGTTTATCTCTTCCCTGTTCATAAAGTGTACACCTTGTCTCTTCCCTGTACTGTGTATTTCCCCTAGTCACTTAAAACGAGATAAAATCAACAAATTGACTGGCCATTTGTAAACATTTTCAATTTAACAGTTTCCATAAAATAAAATGTATACTTAAGTAAAAATATAAAAATAATCCCATGGCGCCACTTCATGAGACGAATTACCTCTTAACTTAGAATGACCCATATATCAAAAAATATATATAATAATAAAAGTTGTGAAAATTGAATATTAACTTTCAATAACAAAATGTAATAAGATTTACTTAATAGTTGCTTCCATATGAGCAAATCCAAGCTAAGGTGTTAATCATTAGTTTGCAGAACAGAAAAATCAATTGCACTAATTTCAGTATTTGTAGGTATTGAATTTTATAATTGACTATCATGGTATTATAATAATTGAAAAGATCAACAAAATCATAAACAAAACAATCACAGCTTGGACTAATCCATAACAAATGGCTACTAAGAAAGGCGTCTATAAAAAATTGTATCTTTCAAAATATTTCAGGCAATTATTGATGTTAAAAAAAAATTAAAAAGAAGCTTGGAGCGCTTACTAGAGAAAAATGGGCAACACACTGTGACAGTCCAATTTTTGTCTCTTTTCAAAATCATTAAAAAAATATATGGATATACACATGTCCCGTAAAAACAATTATTTATATAGTACAGAATCATTGAACTATAATATATCATAAATGCAAGCATTTTCATGCTGTGCATGTGGTATTGGTATAGAATTTTAGCTTTTGGGACTTTTCTTTCTCAGAAGACAGACATTACACATGGAAAATACTCCTACATTAATTAAAGTTATTTTCTTTTATTAATCATCCAGATTAATTTGGGTATCTTGTTTTAAGTAAATATAATTTATTTTTTAGTCAAAACATTATCTGTGAGTCTGACTCTGAATGAATAAAATGGGTACAGGAAACATGTGTATGCCGGTGGATTCTAAACTACATGAGGCCCACATTTTAAGAATTTGTTAAATTCCTAGTCGAAAATTCATCAGTTGACTTGTATTGATACAACAATACATGTGTTGATGTTGTGATGACATTTTGATGTGGGGACATTCAACTAATTTTTGTGCTGCAGAAAAGGGCTATTAGAACAACTTACAAACTTAGGATTTGCTTTTAGAGGGAATTTAATGAAATGAGTATTAAAATAGTTTAAGCATTACTATATGTTTTTGGGAACATTCTATGTATTCGTAAAAATATTTTTTCATTAGTTATATTTTGTCGTTCGTCTTAATTTTTATTTTCAGGCATAAAAACTTAGTACCCACCCCATTTACCTTTTCAGTAGCATCCAAAAACCGAGCTATGAGCTACATTTTAATTCAACATTCAGTTGTTGCTAGGTATGGTCCTTTTATGGACTTTATTTGTAAATCAGTAATTATGAATGTATTAAAATTCAATGATTACTTGAACATAAAGACAACTTAGGTACAAAATTTAACAAGTGAAAGTGCCTATATTCCAATTCTTAATTAAAAATATTTACATCAAAATTGGTCCTTCGTGTTTCGTCCCCTGGTCTTTTGTTTTCGGTTAAAAATCAAAATTGCTTTCCTAGTCTGTAGAAGTTGTGACTTTGAATACATAGTGTGTAACGTAAAGTCAGCAGCAAGGGGCGCATAAACAACTGCACAGCCATATTGTCGGCAATTTTAATCACGCCACTCACTGGGGGCATAAGTGTTTTAGTGAATGCAGTCTTTCCTCTGGTAAGTTTTACTTTGCAATTATTTGTTAAAATACTCACATATATTTAAATATTTACTATGAATAGTGTATACACTGTTACGTTTGTTTGTGAAATACAAACGAGAAACAGTTTTTAGGCTATTTTAGATTTCTATCAAAAATATATCTCCCCTGGCGTATTTCTCCTGGCTCTTTAGATGTCAGGGGAGATACTTAATGTCCAAGGGAGATACATTTTTACGCGTTTCCTTTAATGCTTCTAGTTTTCTCTAAACCTTTACTTGGCGTTATGTCTATCTTAGCTTAATACAATATTACGTTTTTTTTTTAACAGAAAAATTACATGAATTAAATGACGCGTGAAGAAGCGCGTTAAAAGATGAGGATCGCAGAACGAATACGATATTAAATATACTACACAAAATTTATCGCACTCACCTCCTGTTGTTTGGGCTCATTTAAACCCATACTTGACCGTCTGCCGGCTACTCTTATGAATTTACATTTCTTGAGCGATGGTCCGGTCACCCAATATCGTAATAAAATGATGTTCAAGGGTTTGGTCACAATGCTGGATGATTTCTACCTCAATCTTCAAAATTTCACATGGAATTTTCATGAAGCAGGTCACGGTAAAAGAGCTCCTGATGGAGTAGGTGGTACTTGCAAGAGAACTGCTGATCAACTAGTTACGAGTGGCACTGATATTTCATCAATAGATGACTTGGCCAAAGCCCTTGAGTTCAAGTATTAAAGTTTTCACTATAGATAATGTAGATATAACGAAAAAAACAGCAAAATTAGGTTCTACTAAAGGTATAAAAACCTTTTCAGGCACACTAAAGATTCACCAGGTTACCGGTTGCGTATTCGTACCCAGTTGCCTGATATTGAAAAGTTTTGCTTCTGTGACTCTGAATTATGTCGTCATTTTCAAGCTAGTGATTCAGACAATGAGCCACTAATCAAATGTCAATAACGTATAAAGAAGCCTGAAGAAATACAACTTTCTGTACCTACTACAAGCAATATATCAACATCTGGAAAAAAATCATTCTACAATGGGGACTTTGTGCTGGTTAAATTTCAAGATAAAAAACCGAATATGCAATGTGCACGGGTGTTGAAGAAATTGATGAAGTTCAAGTTGTATTTTGTCAAATCTGTAATGAAATTGGAAAGAACTTCAAAATGAATGATGATTATTATTTTTTTTTTCACTTGGGATCAGGTTATAAAAGAACTAACTACCCTTAATTTAAAAATGAGAGGGCAATGTATTTATTATGCTTTTAAATTCATTAAAAGCATAATAAATACGTTGCCCTCTCGTTGACGTCTTTATACGCGCATTTAAAAAAAAAAGTGGTATGTTTTAGTTACCTTTAAAATTTTTTTATAGTTTATGCACAAGCAAAGTTTAATACTGTTTAGTAAGATAATTTTTAGTTTTTGTTTCTTTTTATTTAATTATTGCCTATTGATAGTAAAGTTATATAAGTATGTTTTGATAAACAAGAAAAATAAGAATCTTTTTATGTTCATTTTATTATTTAAAAGACAATTTAGTTTTTGTTTCTTTTTATTATTACTTTTTATGTTTTGTACCTAGGGCTTAGGAAACATTGAATTTTATTAACAAAGAAGACTGTTAAGAAATGAAAAGTCTGATTATAAATAATTCATAATTAAAAAAAGAATTATGATTCTTAAAAATAACCTTGTTTTTTTTATCTTTTTGTTTATCTCTTCCCTGTTCATAAAGTGTACACCTTGTCTCTTCCCTGTACTGTGTATTTCCCCTAGTCACTTAAAACGAGATAAAATCAACAAATTGACTGGCCATTTGTAAACATTTTCAATTTAACAGTTTCCATAAAATAAAATGTATACTTAAGTAAAAATATAAAAATAATCCCATGGCGCCACTTCATGAGACGAATTACCTCTTAACTTAGAATGACCCATATATCAAAAAATATATAATAATAAAAGTTGTGAAAATTGAATATTAACTTTCAACAACAACATGTAATAAGATTTACTTAATAGTTGCTTCCGTATGAGCAAATCCAAGCTAAGGTGTTAATCATTAGTTGCAGAACAGAAAAATCAATTGCACTAATTTCAGTATTTGTAGGTATTGAATTTTATAATTGACTATCATGGTATTATAATAATTGAAAAGATCAACAAAATCATAAACAAAACAATCACAGCTTGGACTAATCCATAACAAATGGCTACTAAGAAAGGCGTCTATAAAAAATTGTATCTTTCAAAATATTTCAGGCAATTATTGATGTTAAAAAAAAATTAAAAAGAAGCTTGGAGCGCTTACTAGAGAAAAATGGGCAACACACTGTGACAGTCCAATTTTTGTCTCTTTTCAAAATCATTAAAAAAATATATGGATATACACATGTCCCGTAAAAACAATTATTTATATAGTACAGAATCATTGAACTATAATATATCATAAATGCAAGCATTTTCATGCTGTGCATGTGGTATTGGTATAGAATTTTAGCTTTTGGGACTTTTCTTTCTCAGAAGACAGACATTACACATGGAAAATACTCCTACATTAATTAAAGTTATTTTCTTTTATTAATCATCCAGATTAATTTGGGTATCTTGTTTTAAGTAAATATAATTTATTTTTTAGTCAAAACATTATCTGTGAGTCTGACTCTGAATGAATAAAATGGGTACAGGAAACATGTGTATGCCGGTGGATTCTAAACTACATGAGGCCCACATTTTAAGAATTTGTTAAATTCCTAGTCGAAAATTCATCAGTTGACTTGTATTGATACAACAATACATGTGTTGATGTTGTGATGACATTTTGATGTGGGGACATTCAACTAATTTTTGTGCTGCAGAAAAGGGCTATTAGAACAACTTATAAACTTAGGATTTGCTTTTAGAGGGAATTTAATGAAATGAGTATTAAATATTTTAAGCATTACTATGTTTTTGGGAACATTCTATGTATTCGTAAAAATATGTTTTCATTAGTTATATTTTGTCGTTCGTCTTAATTTTTATTTTCAGGCATAAAAACTTAGTACCCACCCCATTTACCTTTTCAGTAGCATCCCAAAAACCGAGCTATGAGCTACATTTTAATTCAACATTCAGTTGTTGCTAGGTATGGTCCATATTATATAGCCATCAGGGTAAATGATCAAGAATAATAATTTTGTGAATTGATCCGGGTTCATTTATACAACTATGCATACGTATTTACATGAAGCTTAGTTTCAGTTCCCCGTGCGATTTGTGAATGTACGATTTATTACATGAAGAGTGTTATACGAAAGTAGTGAGCTAGTTTGACTAAAACAATAATCAATTTTAGAAAAGCGAAATTTAAATAAAAATTGTTAATACATGTTACTTAAAAATGTAACATTAGGCATGCACTATAGTTTACTATTATATCTGGTGGATCTTGTATTTGAGGCATTTTATTGTTGACTGTCCACTGCACAAAAAAACGTAAAAGTTTTAGGATACAGTTGGAAATAACATATGAATGTTTTTCTTTATCACACTGGATTGGATGAGAAAAAAAATGAAATAAAAAAGAATCCCTGCAGGGATTGGTTGGGTGAATAACTACATCCTTCATCATAAATTATCTTCTCCCTAAAATCATTGTTTCTTTTAGTGTAGCAGTTGACACCGCGCAATCCTTGATTCTGAGACAATACGAAGTTCAAAGGGTCAACTCATTTATAAGTCAAATTCCTTACTTTCCAACACTTAGACATGAGTAACTCAGGTCTGAACCGGTTCAATGATTCAGCTCACTCAGATTGACCTGTTGAGCTGCAGATCACCAACAAAACAAACAGCTCACAGATCAGTCGGACGGCTCACGTTATCTATGCGTCGCACACGTCACGAGTATAAGTTGGAGTCTTTAGACATATCTCTAATCTGTGAATTGGAGTCAGTTATAGTTTAATATATATATACATATATTTAATAACATATTTAATTATTTACTTTGTACATAGTCATCAAATAATTTAGACTATATAATTTACTTTGCCATCTTTGTTTTACGCTGTACATCTAACTTAATAAATAAAATAGAAGCGAAACAAGCATAAACCTGCCTGTTTTGCGCGGAACGGTTCGCGCGAGCTGCGGTCGCATTGTGATTGGTTCACGCTCAAACAGGTGTCGAGTCAATATATTTTTTCTTTTTTTTTCCTTATTCGTACGTACGGACAAGGTTTTTGTTTTTTTTTTATTACTTAAGCTTTTTTTTGTTTTGTTTGTTGACGTCGATAAGTGCCTGTAAAGGTCTATGTTGAATAAATATTATTTTGATTTGATTTTGAACAGGTCTATGAACTAAATCTACTTATGAGCCGCGCGCGTAGCTCGCGGAACCTATGACTCGCGCCCGAACCGTCCATAGAAACGATTCGATTAAGGTACTAAGTGAGCTGATCTGTGAGCCGGTTTACAGCTCCGGCTCAGGTACATGAACCGTGACCTGATCTGCAGCTCAAAAATTTTTGTTGAGTTACCCATGTCTACCAACAATGACACCAAATATTAGAACTCAATTAATCTATAGAACATTGCACATCCATCCATCGTTAAACTAATTGATTTTGAAGATTAACACTGCCATTTAAAAACATTTTACATCTATTGTATAATGGTTTGTGTGCTGATGTAAGTACTATTAAAATAGTTTTTGATTGCAGGTGCATGAAGGTGATGGATTGCCAGATAAAATTTGCTCAGAGTGCATTCAAAAACTAAGCAGCGCCTTCATATTCAAACAGCAATGTGAGAGATCTGATGAAGAGCTGCGACGCAACTATGTTCCACCGCCAGGTAAATCTGGCAATGTTGTAATAAATATACCGGTTCTTATATGTTTTTATACAACTTTTATTGTTTTAGGGTTTCATGTTACAACCCCACCGCCTCAGCCTAACAGACAAAGCAGTGATTCAGCGTTTTCGACCCACACTGAATTATCCTCTCAGACTAAACCATCGTCCTCCACCGACGGCGCCGCGACTCCTGCGAAGAGAAGTCGCAAGAGAAGTCGAGAAAGCATTGACGACACTTCAGTGAGCGGCCGCTCGCATGACAACACTATAACTACGAAACGGGTGTCGGAACTCAAAAATTTGCAAAAGCGTAGACGTTTTCAACGGTCTGCCAACAATTCTTCAGTGGACTCGGATTATGATGATAACAGTGTGTCCCAATTCTCAGCTGCCGAAACTGATTCCGATGAACCGTTGATCAAAAGCGAATTCAAGTGTCGGAAGTGTGATAAAGTCTTTTTGACGTCCAGAAGCCTCTCCAACCACATGAGAATACATTTGGCAAAATCTGATAATTTATGTAAAAGTGAAATAGGAAATATTCCAAAGAATCTTGAGGCCAAAGATGCAACATATCAGGTGTCTAAAGGTACGCATGATGTTTCTCAAAGCAATGATGCAACAGACGACGATGACAAACTGAGCTGTGAGAAGTGCGGCAAAACTTTTAAGCTTAAAATAATGTTAAAACGACACCACGATGTTTGCAGAAGGACGCCACAGACATCTCCTCAGAAACAACTACTCATTTCTTTGGAGCCCATAGACGGCGTGAGTCACAAAAAATATGACTGTGAAATGTGCCCCGCCAAGTTGAAAACAATTGACAATTTGCAAAAGCATATGAGGATTTGTCACGCTGCAGTTCTTAATAAAAGTAAATATGATAAATTAGTACAACAACAAAAAGTGTCTGTGCCATGCATTTTTTGCAAATTACCATTTGATGACTTTGATGTTCATAGTGCACACTTTGCCGTGTGCCCTGAGAGATTTGAAACTTCAATGTATGAATGCACAGTGTGTCAAAAGATGACGTATAAAAAATGTGCTTATTTAAAGCACATTAAGGACATGCATTTTGTACAGAGGAGCTCTGATGCTAATTCTTATGAATCAGACACTCCTAAGGAACAATTTGAATGTCGTATGTGCGGTAAGAAATTATCAACTCAAGACCAGTTGATTGCTCATCTAGCCGCTCACATGTCTAATATTGATGAAACAGACGCCTTAGCTGACGAGGACTCGAGGTAGTTAAAATATATAACCTTACACATCTTGATAAATATGTTACATTACACTGTTTATACATCTTGATAAATGTGATAAGTTATACAATTCTTTATATGATTTCAGATCGACGTTGGACGATTCCAGATCAGTTGTGTCTGAACTCAATTCGTCTAATGTTTCCAGTGGTCCCCTCCAGTGTACCCTGTGCGATAAAAGGTTCAAGTATAAGAAAGCTCTTTCAACTCACATAATGAGACATAGTGAGGCAAATATAACTGTGAAAGAAGAGCCTTCAGAAAAGGCCCACTCGTCAAGTCTTCTTTGCGAAACCAAAGGGCCGGAAATCGAAAGTGAGTCTAGTCAGGAGGAAGGCGATGACAATACTTGTGATATCTGCGAGAAGCAGTTCTCATATAAGCGCTTACTTATACAACACAAACGCACTAAACACAACCAATGCTCTGGTACAAAACGGGCAAAAATCAATCTTAAGGATTGTTCTGTGCGATGTCTGATCTGCGATGTAGAAATGAAAGTGAGTGCTATCAATGAGCACAACCAACAACATATATCTAAAAATATGAAGCCTCGGAATCTATATAGCTGCGCCGAATGCGGCGAAAAATTCAAGAGCTGTAGTGCTTTAGCAAACCATATTAAGTTTATACATCGTTTAAAACAGTCGCCTAAGGTGAAAGTGCCAAAGATGCTGGAGGGTGGATCTGAGCTGGCGGATTTTTGTGAAGTCGTTGTGACAAAAGCGGAACCCCTGGACGTTATCCAGAGTCACAACGACTTTGGAGAGGTTCCAGGCGACGCGAATGCCGAGCCGCTGATCAACATTGCTGGCTTCACGTGTCCATTATGCCAAAAACAAATGCCCACTCTTATTTCGCTCAAGAGACACGTTAACTGGCATGCTAATGTTGGAAAAAATATTGAAAAGAAGATTGAGTGCTTCGTATGTAAAGAGGTAAGATATATTTTGAAGATAACAAACTGCAAAAATACTAGTGAAAATAATGAAGTCAGCATTAATTTTAAATTCTAATTTAATTTTGATACTATTTAAAGTATATAATATTTGAATTTAACACACTGTGAAATAAAGTAGAATTAATCTTGTTTACCAGTGTAGGTGAAATGAAATGCATATTCCAAATGTCATGTATTTTCTACTGACATTCTATACAAATAAAAATAGATTATTGTATATAGCTCTTAGTTCACGATAGCTGATGTTAGCAAACTTGTAAGCAAATATGTTATATGTTTTGGAAGCATTGCATGCTGGTGAAGTTTTATCTTGTTCACTTGAATGTATACTTAATTTACTTAGATTTGAAGAAAAGAAAATATAAACCAACTTCTTTTTTTTGCTTTCAGTCTTTCCGTTTTCAATGCCACTACAAGCTGCACATGCGTGAGCACTACCAGGACACCAACCTGGATCCGAAGCACCTCACCTGTTCCATTTGCAACCGTAAGAGTAAGCATTTGCGTGCCGCGCAAGCGCATATGAACTTTCACAAGCAGACGCGCTTCAAGAGCAAGGACTACCAGTGCTCCATCTGCAAGAAGGTATTCCAGTATCGCAAGGTCTACTTGTATCACATGGCCATACACTTCAAACGAGGGGAAAGTGTTCAAAATACTATAGTCGGCGATGTGTTACCCAATTCGGTGGACAAAGCTGCCTTCGATGGCACGCACACGTGCCAGCACTGCGGGAAAGTTTGCGACTCTGAGAACTCTCTGAAATGTCATATAAGATGGCACAATTCCAAATCCTCGCTATTTGGTGCCAGGCATGAATGCTATATATGCAAACTTGTTTTTACAAATAAAAGAAGGTTAGAAATACACACGAGAACCCATTACGAAGACGAAAACGGACCATTCAAATGTCAGATTTGTGGCAAGGGCTTTATCGAAGAAAATTATTTCCGGCGACACCTCAAGGGGCACAACTTCGATCATCAGTCGCACAAAGACAGGATTGAGAAATTGAGGAAAGATAAAGTCAAATGTCCCATTTGTACTCGTTTCTATCCAGACCTCGTGAAACTGATACGTCACTTGCGAAGAACCCACCCAGAAAGTAAAATGATCAAAGAAGATCCAGATGCGCCCCCTCCTATTTACTACTCTTGTAAATTGTGCGCGAAAATATTTCTCGATGAGAAGAGGTTAAAGTTGCATGAAGAGGCACACATGAGAAAACCTCTATTTTTCAAATGCAAATTTTGTGGGAAAAACACCACATCACTAAAAACTCACAATATTCATATTAAATCTCATTTGACTCGAAACTATTTTGATAACCCGTTGAAATGTACTCAATGTGATGAGAGGTTTGTGAAAGGGTACGACTTGCATCATCACCTGCAGGATGTGCACAACATCAAGGAAACTTGGATGGCGGAGCGCACCGAGCAAACGCTGGAGGGTCCCCTGAAAGAACTCCAGTGTGCGATATGCCTTAAAGTGCTGGCGAGCAAAGGCAACTACGAAAGGCATATCGACTACCACAACACGTTACGGTGCAATTACTGTTTTGACTATTTCAGCACTTTGAGATTTTTGGAAGGCCATTTAGCATTCAGTTGCGATAAAAAGAAGTTGATAGGAGACACAGAGATTTATCCCAAGAAAATAAAGTGCCATATATGTTACAAAGCTTTCCACCTGCAAGTAAAGTTAGATTGTCATTTGAGAATCAAGCACGAGATAAAAGTATTCAAAGAAGCTTCATCAGACAAGAAGGAGACTGTCTGTGACTATTGCTTTAGAGTTTTTGAGAATGAAGATGCGCTTAATACACACAAAATATATCACCGCACTATCGGCTACTATGGCTGCATATACTGCAAACGAAAGTTTAACACACTCACACTTTACAGAAAACACAAAAACCACCATTTTTCACAATTGAATGTTGATAATCCATCCAAGTGTGAGCACTGCGATGAAACATTCGTCGCCTTCAGAGAGATGATATACCACATGCGCGACGTCCACGGCGACGACAAGGAATGGATCGTGATGCCCAAAGACTCGATAGAGGAGACTTGTAACATTTGCAATAAGAGATTCTACAATCTACACAAACATTTAGCATATCACGAGGAAAATAGATGTAGGAAATGCGCCGAATACTTCTTTTCAAGAAATGATTATGATAACCATCTGTGTGCTATAGAGAGTGACGATGAAGATCTACAAAACAACGGAAATGATATCATACCAGCGTATGAGGAGTGTCGCTTCTGTTTCAAACCTATAACGAGGGCTCAATCCAAAAAATTACATGAAAATATTCACAGGACATCTGGCGCCATCTCTTGTCGATTCTGCCATCTCAAATTTAAAACTATAGACGCCTTCAACATTCACGCATTTTCACACCGAAGCAGAAAATATAACAAGAGGCCAATCAAGTGCCGAAAGTGTGGAGAAAAGTTCGTCAAATATGGTCCATTCATGAAACACCTAAAATATGTGCACAAATCAAATAAGAAAGTGCATTACCGTGCGATCGTGAAGCCGGAGCGGTGCGTGGTCTGCGGTGACGACTTTCCCAACCTGCACAACCACTATCGCGCACACCTGCTCAACCAGTGTCAGGCGTGCCAGAAATATTTCACCTCGGCCAAGTTATTCTCGCAGCACCAGTGCGACAAAGAAGATTCCGACCCGACAAAGGTGTTCACGAGTGACGAAAACCTACCTGCTCTCATTAATTCTTATGTGCCGAAAGATTTGGCGGACGATGAGAAGTTTTACGGGTACAGCGATGACGAAGACGAGCCGGAAGAAGAGCTCGAGTCTAAGCAAGGCGCCGCGAGCGATGCGGCCAAGCCGGACGCCGCCCCCGAGCAGAGCGCTCCCGCGAACCACGTTGACGACAAACTGACTCAGGTTGAGAAGGACTTGCGCTTCATGGTCTCGTCGCCGATCATTTCGGACGTGCTGTCACTGTATCAACAGAAGCAAGAAAAGAAACAGATTGTCGACGACAAGGACATTGTGAATTTAGCTGATGACGACTCCATGGACATCGATATAAGTATACCTGTTATCACTATTGACTAAAAATATTTATTATTATGTAGTACTTAGCGCAAACGATTTATTGCAATATGTACCTGTCAAACGGCAACTGTACATTAACTTGTACAGCGTTCATTGTGATTGATCTGAAATTAATATAATATACAATAATGATATTTTTTAACCACATAAACAATGTTTCTTTCAGAGTTATGATTGTTTTTAAAGAGAAATTATATAATTTTCAAATATTCAAATTTTAAAACTATGTCATGCTACAGTCGAACTACATAACATAGTGAATTATTCCTTTTAGGCTCATATCAATGCATCTCAATGTTGAGATCGACGTTAATTTGCAAATAACAGCAATTTGATTTTATCTCATTCTTGAAATGCATTATTAACATATGCCTTCAAGTTGTAAGTAAACCTAACTAAATGTTTTATTTAAATATATACATAATAATTACCATTAGATGTATACATATAGTTTTGATGTTCCTTATATATTTATGGTCGAAAGTAAAGAATCTGCCATGAAACAATGATTAACAGATATAAAGAGAACGAATGATTTACATATGATCAGCTTTGACAGCTATATGATCCTTATATGGTTAAACATGAATTAATCGTATATATAAAAATTTCAGTTTGAAATAGTATTGTGTTGAATGTCTTTTGATTGAAATGAAACACATATTCGGGTTATATCACGTGTATATTTTAGAGTTTACTTACATATATTGTCTAGAATATTAGAACATAAATTATACACGAGTTATATCCGAAAACTTATTTCTTTTTGATGTGTAATGCTTGTGCGAATAAAAGACAATTCTAAAAAGAAATAAATTACACTTATTTTTATAACTGGCATTTAAATGAAATATTTGCCTTAATCTAATAAAGGGCATTAATATAGATTGTCTTCACAATGATCAGTTTGAAAGTAAACAGATGGGCTGATTCAGACTGTAGTGGTTAATTTATTCAATTACAAATATGCAGTATTACTACTGAATCTTTTTTAAAATACATGTCTGTTTTATATATTTACATGACAAGATGTTACTGTGTAACAAAATTGAGATCCATAATGGCATTTGTTTTTTTAATTTGTATCATATAATAGTATATAAGTAAAAATGTGGTAATTCCTCAATTTTTCATATGACTACACACACAATCTGTATATTTATGTGCAATATTTGTCTGAATGATATCGGCTAGGCCAAATATTCAAAAATGCATTAAATACTCTTAAAGTTACAGTTCTCTTGTTCCGAAAGTATAGAAGCACTTATTGTTTTTAGGCTGTGGGGAAGTAGAGGGCGGCCCACATATATAGATCAGTGCAAGATAATATATTTACAAAATTATGGGACTGAGATGTGTTTGTATGAAAATACGGGTGCCTTTTTTTGCCGCAAATTAGTGTTTGTTTTGGTAGAGGGAATTTCACATACTCGAGAGTCAGTCAGCTGACACGTCACTGTACACTTGTTTTCTTTGCTTACCTCCTCCTTCATTCCCATATATGCAAAATCCATAGCCGGCAAAAACTGTTAGGTTAAAGAAAATATAAGTTACAGAAAAAAAATTAGATTTTAAATCTTAATATAATTACTGCGCTGTAGACAGGGTACGCAAGAAAAACAACTGTATACAGTGATGATATACTGGAGTATATGAAATTTCCGCGACAGTATGTTTTTGTTTCGCTTTTCGTCGAAACGGAAAGTGGGCACTTCCCTTAGACTTTGTATAGAAATGAAATATTTTTACTACCGCTCTGTATGTGACTGACGCTAACCCATCTTGATTATGTTATTCTGTTACTGCCAATTTTGATCGAAACTGACAGTACAGTTACATTGCCCTTTTATTAAAATTCAATGTGACAATTATCTTCGTAAAGCGGTAACTTATACCGCAATGGCATTCATAATGTGTTAGCAACAGCGTTACATAATCAATCTGTTAATATCGCACATGAATACTAATGTCAATGAAACGAAAGTGATTAAGGCGTAATATTATAAAAATGAGTTTTAGCTGTTATTTGAGAATAATGGGAACATCCCTATACGAGAGCGTTCGTCTCACACGCCCTGGTCCTTTGCACTTATCTTCGTTTTGAGGAACATAAGCCTTTTTTTTTGATGGGGGAAATGCGGTCTTGTGCACCATGACACCGCGCTGGCAAGACGCGGCCGTGTGTGGGGCTCTCCGGTCAAGAGGACCGGCCTACCCACTAAAACCCCCCCGAGTTCTCTGGGCCCATACGGGGCATATGGCGGGGTGCGCTCTCGCGAATCGATCGCCATGTGTCCCGGTTGAGGAACATAAGCCTATTATATCTTAATAAGTAGATAGTATGTAGTATTAAGACGCGTGGACAGTGCGGTTAAGTAAGCTTAACCGCGCCATCTCGTTTTAATTCAATGCTGATCATTCTGTTATCGCAGCCTTAAACAATGTACTGACATTGTTTAATAGTACGTTTTTTTATGATTTTATAATGAATTAATAAAGTATTGAACACATATAAGTTTAAAATAAAAAATAATACAATATATTTAGTAGCTGCGTTTTAGTGTATTTGTAACACTAAGATTTTCAAAAAGCTATCAAATATTCGTCGACAAAAGTGATATAACATTCTCTTATCTTTTTCTAATTAATTCACTTCAAACGATGTGTTGATATCCTATGAGTAATTTAGATAAATTAAGCGGTAATCTAAATTATCACACCTAATGGAAATAGGGAAAGTTTATACTTCGCTGGTTGTAATTTATTTAAAATACTGTATTATATTTCAACATATTTGTGTGTGCATTTTATTATGTATATGACATCACATTAGTAATTATGAATACCAAACATTGTCAATAAAAATGGTTAAACGAAATAGACCTTCAAAGATTCTGAAAGCTCACCCAATTCGAACATGTTTTGTTGTAGCGTCTGTCTGTCTGCGTGCCTGTAAAGAGCTGTGTCAAGTAAAGATCTTTTTTATATTAAGTCAAAACCTGCCCATTTTAACATAGACATATAAAACACTGGATTTTAAAATGTATTAGGTACTTTCTCCAAAAAATTTCTACCTATGTTTGTATCGGGAATGTCGCTTGAATAGGATACTGACCAAACACGCCTTTTGCGATACAGTTCTAAATACGCAATTGACATAATCTCATATATGCATGGTCGATAGGCAACATCATTATCATGGATGATTTACTGCCTCATTGAGTGTGCTTTTCGTAGTTAGTCTTTGCATGAACCATGGTACGCACATGGAATAAGATTCATTTTTGGATTATCCTAAACACGGTTCTCGATAATGAATTTTTACAAATACTACGCATAAGAAACTGATATGCCCTGTTAAAAATAAAGTGTAGAGAAGTTATATTATCATTTGTCGTCGAAAAACATTGATTGATACAACAATCTTAAGCGCTCCGGTTGCTTACGTATCTGTGAGGCCATGAAGTTATACATGAAATAAATTATATGCAAGACTAGTCATTTGGGTTTCAGCTAAATTAAAATATAATATTCGCAAGTGTAGAAATTATCTCCTGCGAATATCGATTGCGTATTTGGTACCACACATCGAAAGGAACACTTTGCTTAGCGTGCGTAGCTTAAATAGCCTCTGATAAATATTTTGGGATGGGAACATGGGATTGGTGAAATTTGATGATTTATTAGAATAATTAGTTAGATTTAGCACTAATTTTATATAGACGAATCTATTTAAAATTAGTGCTAATTTTGTGTTAAGTATTAATTAAAAGTAAATTAATGTAGTGTGGATGTTGTTAAGAAGATGTTTAGTTAGTGCATTAATATTCAGCATTTCATTGACTGGTTTTTAATTAGAATTATACCATTCAAAAGGATTTTGTGTAAACAATGTTAATTAGTCTGTTTTTACCAGCTATGTGGCTGCCAGCTGTAATATGATGATGCTATGCCATTAATATTGGACACTAGAATACATATTTTTGTTTTAATGCTGAAGTATGTTAGTGGCGTGGTGGTTTTCATTTAAAGCAAAACTATGATAGTAATCATGTACTGTTAGTTTTAGGTATAAGTGAACTAAATGAAAATTAGTAATTGAATGATACCTACTTTAAGTTTATTTTTTAATTCGTTGATTTTTTTAAATCTAGAAATAGATTGTCTAGGTTTGTTGGAGCCATTCCAAAAACATTATGGATGCCTACGAGCAGTTGATTTGGTTGGAAGGGTAGGGATCAATTTGTGTCGGTTGTTATTGTGAAGGCATACATGTATTATTGACACAGTGATAACTTATTATTAATGCTTAGTGCTGTTTCAATAATACGTGAGTATTTTATTTAGATACTATAATTATTATGATTCTGAATATTTATAGTTTTCATAATGAGCAAAAGTACCTATATACAAACTTTGTAATTTTTTCATTTCGCTATTTGTTGAATAAATGATTCTTTAATAACAATGGATTTTTTTAATCATTTCATTACAACACTTTAGATAGAATTTTGAGTGCCTCTTGTAATACAGGTCGTAGCGATGGGCGTCTCGAGTTATTTAACTCGAGTAACTCGGGCTAGACCGTAAGCGAGTCAGCCCGAGTTGACTCGGTCCGACGCTGGGCCGGGCCGGGCTGCCCGGCCGCCTAGCCCGCGAGTCACGAGCTCCGAACGACTCCGAGCGAGCCCGAATCTGCCCGACGACCGAACGTCCGAGCCGCGAGAGAAAGAGATAGTTCTCGTTGTTGGTTTCTTATCAGACGGTTAGTCAGAATTTGAGATAGCCAGCTCGCGTCGGAGAATCGGGAGGAGAATAATACCGTTGGCAGCTCTGTTCCTGAGCCTCTTCAGCTACCTCTAAAGCGGGCGCGACAGATGCGCTTAACAAATAAATAAGCCAAAAAGCATGTGATGAAGCCTTACTAGATCTAATAACTATCGATATGCAACCCCTACAAATTGTTGAAAATGAGGGCTTTATAAAATATTCAAATCAAGAAAAAAAATATCTCAAATCTCTCAAATCTCCTAGTGACCCTACTATATATAGGCTTATATTTACGGGGAGAGACGACGCGGCGACGCGACGGATCTTAAGGCACACCGAGTCGAGTCAACTCGAGTTGCAGCCCGAGTTGGTAACCGGGTCGACTCGAGTTACCAAAAAGTCGACTCGGCCCATCGCTAACAGGTCGTCATACAATAGTCAAACTTACATGTTGCCACCCTTTTCTAGTGGTTCTACTATTTTGTCGTACGACCACAAGGGAGATCTCATTCCATAAGCTCAAAACGTTTTCGTAAACGTAAATGTTCCGTAGTTACTTCAACCACTTGATCTTTTGCAGCCTTATTCACTCCCTTCAATTTAGGCCGTTGAGGCCTTACGGTCAAGGCTGTCTATAGCTTATTCCGGTCGAGCCGCCAATCACCGCGGCACTTGTGGTGGTATGATAAGGATTCTCAGCCTTAAACCTTATTCACAAACGTCGGAAAGAACTTGCACTATCGATTCGAAATCTTTTCGACGACGAACATTTCACTAAAATCGAATTGAAGATTTTTGACATCTAATTTCGATACGTTTGGCATTAAGTTTCGGAAAATTTCCAAACACAATTCATTGTCGAAAATTATATCGCAAATAATAAAGTTACTGACAACAAACATTATTTAGTTTTTGAAATGAGTTATTGTTAATAATATTTGTATCAAATCAAAACCTATATAATCTATATTTAACATAGGCTTTTACAGGCACTTATTGGCGCAGTGATGCGGGTGAATAAGTGAACATAAATATGAACTGTTCTGGTAGGACAAAAAAAATGGAGTTGTAAATTAAATACCTCGCTCCATGGTGTCGTCTGGAGACTAATTTACGCTTTAAAATAACGGTCCTTGATTACATGATTGATACAGTCACGTAAATATTATAATAAACATGTTTCTGTATCTCTTATTTCGTTTGAGTGAAATAATAGGAATATAATTTCGAAAATGGTTGTGTTTTGATATTTTTAGACACTTTTCACTCATGTACGTGACAGAACCCTTTGACTGATAATTCGAGGTGTGAAATAACACAACGAATATATCAATATAATTTATTTCATCGACATATTGTTACAGGTGGTTTTAATATAATGTTAGTTACATCGCTCGTTTACCTCATATTTATACATTAACAAGTACAAAAGAAAACAATTTTCAATATTATAAAAAATAGCTTTACACCTATTTTTTTTACAATATACAAGTGCTACGTAATAGTTACATGTGCTAATATTATCCAATAACATACTATAACTTTGTTAGAAAATGTTACACTTATTAAAAAAATACTTTTGTGAAACTATTATACGACTATAGATTAACAGAGCTTTTTCAAGAAATGAATACATGACACCAGTACAGAGCGACAATAGTATAAAGATACAATCAAATATATCTATTTATTAATGCACACATTGCACAATATTGTAAATAAACTTGTTATTTTGCAAATTCTCGAAAATATTGTATATTTCATACGTCGATGAGAAAGAAGTTTCGCTTTGTTACCTTTTACTGTTTTTTTTTATGTTGCATTCGTTCCTACACGTTTCACCAGTGATAATAAATTAATTTCCTTATTACAGAACGAGACTCAAAACGAAAATCTGCTTGAGTCTTTTTCTGTAATATGGGCCTTTAAATGACAGGCGTAAATTTTCCACCTACATATTTAAGCATAGCTATTGAATATTAGTAGATAAGTTTGTTTTGAGTGTCTTATCATTCTCTGGTACTAACATACATTTATTGGTAAAACAAGTTACTATTTGAGACAATATTATTTCTCAAAGATAAAAAAAAACATTTCGACACAACAAGTACGCAGTTGGTCTTGTTGATTTATTTACTATCTATAGCACAAAATCACGATACATAAAAATAATCTTAAAGTAGAATAAATCACAATTAATCTGTAAATTAAAAACTGTCGTTAGTGAAAAATTATAAACCAGAATTGTTATAAAAGATTTTAATAAAATTACTGTAGCAAATCTGAGTTTGTATCGCGCTGGTAGTATTAATCATATGTATGATTAACCATCTCTTTAGTCCTTTCGTGCCTCCACTATGTAGTGGAGGCACGAAAGGACTAAAGACTAAAGATGAAAGGACTAAAGACGTCCGTTCATAATTCCACTCGTGTCTCTAGTTTACAACCTGAAATCAACATATTAATTCTTAACCTAAATCTATATATGATATTGACGCTCGCCATTAAATCACCCATTTTCCTCAGTCATTTTAATTTAATCATCATATTATGTACAAATATTATTATATTATACACAGAGATAAAATTTACAAACGTAACTGAGTCATTAACAGTTATTAGGACGCTATTCGACTCCGTAATCAAGTAATGATTATGAAGTAATTTTGACATACAACTTTCCGACACATAGCCACTCGAGGATATTTCCGTCCAATCGTCTCGCGAGCAATGTAGGTCATTAAATTTGAGGTTCGTAAATCTTCGGAGTATGTCAGTGATGCTGGTTTTTCAGAGATTTTATTATTTTTGATTTCATCATCCAGGGGTTTCATTTGTGATATAAAGCCCACTGCAGGTGGCCAAATTTAATTTAGATCAATTCAAGCATTTTGCATACTCATAGACCAATACATACAATGCTCACGTCTCTTTCCCATGGGGATAGGCTAAACATACTTCTCTAGAACAATTATTATTAATATATCGCACTAATAATACAATAGTGTATCAACTCAAAACGTCGTACTTGACATAATACTATAAACACACGCAAAATTTGATTCCTCACGCGTGATCAAGACCGTCGTTCTATTAGTGCAAAAACAGAATAAGGATAGGTAAATTAAAAAACATATGTGACAGTTATTCAATTTGCAACTATTACATGAAGTGAGTAATAAGTTTTTTGTTGATTCTGAAAAATGATCGATTTTGAGTTGATACACTATTGTATTATTAGTGCGATATGTTGGTACCTCAACCTTATATTAAAAAAAAAGCACAGCCGTGTAAGTTAGAACTCACACTTATCTCCTTTTCCAAAGACAACTAAAAAGAATAATCAAATACGCCAATTTTTTTTTAAATTTTATGACCTGGTAACATAGACCTTTAAGTCATAACTTATTTAAAAATGTTCGTTACTTTGGGGTCAAATACGTCAAGGTCACACAGAATTACAGCTCAAAACATCAATTTGGTTACACTTTCCAAAGCTGAATTTGAAAGCAATACAAGACGGGATTGCCCTCATACTTTTCATCCTAAATTCATTATACTTTATAGTTGGCTATTATTTGTACTTGCTATTATTGATACTTTTGATTTTGTAAATAATTCGCATTAACATGGAAAGGAATATAATGGCGAAAACGCCATCGTCCATCAGTGTGTATACAAATAAATACAGGTTAGTGTCAAAATTACTTTATTAATACTATACTAGCAAGCGGCGGCGCTCACACATAATTTAATTTTATATAATCGATTCTTGATTACGGACGAATTCATTAGCCCTTATGCATTGAAAATGAAACATAAACAGCATTTGTTGCAGTGCGACTGACGATCCTTCTCTCGGTTAAATAAAAACTTATTATCTCAACCCATCAACGACCTCACTAAAACGCTTATAAAATATGTACAGTTTGCAACACTTCACGCTTTACATTTGCATTACGAAATCCGTCGCTATCACGAGCGACAGAATGTTGCAAAGACAACGTGTAGAGCCTGAATCGTTGCTGTATGTACATTAAATAAATATAACAAATTTAAAATTAAAAGCATCTACATGTTTCGTATTTAATAATTATTTTAATAAGAGAGAAACAGATGGATTCGATGCTTTGTTTATTTGTAATTTTGCAATGAATCTATTAGATTTGCAGTAGAATTTGTTTGGTTGACAGAAAATCTACTTTTACTCTTGTATGTTTTTCCGAGAATAGTATTCTGTTACTACTTATTAGACAACTACCCTCCAAACTTGCAAAGATCATTATCGCCGTAAAACTAAAACACTAATGCACGTTCAACTTTGAACTCTAACCCGAAATAACTAAGAAAATAACCAGCAACTGTCTCCACTTAATTAAAAACTATCTCAATAACTGTCATAAAAATATTCAATCAAAGAAAGGACTGAAACATTATGATTATGTCATATTAAGCGACTGTTCTTACTTTAATAAATCATATATTATTGTTTATTCGAAATACCACTCAGTATTGTCTACGTTTTAGAAAAATAAGGTACAATAAACAACGGGGTACCACCAACATCCTCTCTAAGATATGGACACTACTCCACAGCACCTTGACTAGTACGAACTTTACACGAGAGGCACTGATCATTAGAATTAACACATTGGCACACCAATCACACGTTCGATGCACCGCTGAACCGCGACGTGCAACCTTGCTGCGTTGTTATTGGGTACATAATTGAACGCAGTGACTTTTCACTATGCGGATAATTCATGTATCGTATGCTTTAAAAAAAAACACATTAAAACATCTTCGTTTTACGTCCAGTAAATACATGACTTACTAATTTATATTATGAAATATGTAAGGTTTATTATTTACCCGTAATGTTGTTACGAAAAATTAAGACTCAATAGGGTAGACGACTACAACTGATTATGGCCATTTTTATACAATAATTAGCTGATTTGAGCAATTTATATCTCATGAAAGTATGTCGATATAGAAATGTCAGTTTAATTATTAATTTATATTGTTTCTAGATTTCTAAAAAATGGGCAATTATTATTTACGTAAATCTAATGAAACGAACACATTTCTAACATTCTCACATTAAATGTATCATTTTTTTTATATAGAAAGTATACCTATAAACGTATAAATAACAAAGTTATTTTAAAATTTGTTTATATGCTCAAACAAATTTGACGAGTTTACTTAGTTATAACGTCACGATTGTAGTGTTTTAGTATGGAGCGTGTTTGAGCAACCCGCGACAGCGCCGCAAACATGTCGATGTATCTTCAAAAGTAATAGGTGCAGGTGTACTGTTGGTTCTATAATATTTCTCACTTAAAAGAGTACTCTTATTATATATAGAATTTAAGAAATTGTCGTCTACCCAATTGTAGTATTGAAAAAAATATTTGGTATGGTTGTAGAATAACACCATAGACTTCCAAAAAAAAAAATGTGACCATAAATTGTAAATAGTGTCACGGTTCAGTGATGTAATCGACGAGCCACTCGCTCTTACGATACGAACGCTGTTACCCGATAGGGTACACTTTAGAATCTATACACATTTAATGTAAGGAAAAATGTGATGCCACCTATTTGTTTGAGCATAAAGATTTAGGGCACTTTTATCAATTCCCCTTAATTATGAAAAACAAAATAGATTTTATTATAACACACATACTGCGTGTTGACTGTATACACTTGTCGAAAAATGAATGTTTTGGGAAAAGAAAAAACATGGCCGCTGCAACAAAGGATTATTGTCAGTTAGTCATTGACAGTGACAGCTGGAATGTACTAAACTGTCAGTTTAGTATTGTAACAAAAAAGACAGAGGGACAACGAAAAAGTGATCGTACAAAATTTCGTTTCTTGGTACAGAGTATGGAATTCTAAAAATAAAAAATTCAAGAATGATAAATTTAATTGCTGTTTTAATAAACAATAGCCAACTTTTTGATATGCGCAGGAAATTATAGATACGAATCATTCACAATTTAAAACAATCTACACAAGTGTATACAAAAGTTGACAAGTTTGTTTGTTTGTACTCGCTAATCACACGAACTAGAAAAATACTTCCAGCGTCATGAGTTATTTATCGAGGAAGGTTATAGGGTATTTATCGATAGGAGCGAAGAGCTAATAAAGATATTTAATAAAACAGAGAAAACTTATTTTTGAGCTTCCGTTGCGTAAACCAAGTCACGCATAAAATCTATAAAGAAATATATATACATTTTCACCTACATAAAAGATTGCATTGCAGTATGACGAGCAACACGAATCCATTACACACGCAAAATCTGTTACACTACAGATTATGTTACACCATAGATGCATCTTACGTTACACCACAGAGGCAAATACTAATGAATGATCACAGTTTAGCATTTGTCACCAATTAACACAATAGTAATATTAATTACAGCTAATATTATGCATTAGAATGTACGCAAATCCACAGTCGCGCCGTATTAGATGAAGTGTACACAGTCCCTCTATACAACACTAACAATATAAGTGTAATAAACAAATAACAGGCTTACGCCAACGATACATAAAAATGGGTGTACATTTTAACTATTTACCTGTAGTTATGAGCTAGTCATTGAGCAATGTGTTGTGCTCTCTTTCATTTATGATTAAACAAATTACGCTACAAACTTCGATTGGCGTTTGTCATAATTATTGATGGTTTCCGCCACATTAATTCATAAAAATAATATATATATATATTTTGTGAATACAGCATTTCTTGTTAGTGACAAATTTTGTTTTAGCCTAGGTGATTCGTGTTTTAATAACAATATGATACCTTTGAGAATAAACGTATTCTTTGCATAAGTTACGTTAATAATCACAATTTAATCTAGTGACTGTTAAATAATGAAAGGAATTTTCGATAAACTTGTATTTTATACATCAATATACGGATATATATAATATTAGATTAAGAACCACTCTCACCACCTGCAATAAATTGCAGATATTCATTTGACAGATTATAAATAATTAATAAATTAACGAGATACAGTAATAGAAGGAAATCACTATGATTAGTATGAGAGATATGATAACGAGAAAATATAGTTTGAATTTTGTTGACATTGTGAATAACATTGCTATTCCACTTGCAATCAATGCAAATGCAAATAGCCAGTTGATTATTTCATACAAATGTTAAGTCACCAATATTCTTACACGACAGGCAACGGGATGTAGTTATACAGAACTGATCCGATCGGAAATCCAAGTAATTGTAAAATTATATATTTTTTTAAACATTAGCTTTAATCCCGTTGTCGATGTAAAGTAGAAAGCAGTTTATTTTAACATCCAAACTGTTCTCAGCTGAAATATTTTCGACATTTGAAAAAACATATTTTTACAAATTTTGTGGTGTCATAAACTCCACTTTGTAATTTTGTGGAATCCACTCTTTAGCGATCCAAATTAGAATAATAGCGGGATTACACATTAAAAGAATAGTTAAAAAAAAAGCAAACTTTTAACACTATAAAGTACGTAAATTTTATTCAGAATAACATCTAAACAACAAACAGGTAAATGCAAATATCTCACAAATGTAAATTTTCGAGGAATGTCTTTTTTTGTATTGAATTTGGAGGCGACATTCGGATGTTCTGTTGCATCAACGTTAAATGGAAATATGAAAAATACCTTTAAATTAACGCCAATCAATCCATCAGTCTATCATTTCAGTGTAAGCTGACACGTTTCACACACGGTATCCACCCTGTATTATTCGCACTCGCTTCTTATGAGCACCGCATCACATCTACAACGCTATTTTGTATGACTCAAATAGTGGTAATTACTTGTGTATTTATTAACTGATACGATAGTTTGACGAACATTATCAAAACCGCAGCTGTCAAATTAAAAAAAGAAATCAAATAAAAAGCTGACACATCGACTTCTAAGGAACACTAATAAGAATAGTGTATACAATAGCGAAGACAAATGGAGAATACAACGCTACATTTCACATATTGCCAAAAGACTATTCAAATATAAACAAATTTATGTGAAAATGTGAACACACGCGGTGTTCTGGCAGCCCGTCCCGTCACGTGTACACGTTTACAAATGTGATATTTGCCGATTATTAAACACATTTTTATCAACATGGTCTCTTTACATACGAGAGTCAACCGATAGTTAAATTGTGTGAAGAATGTGAACATAATTGAACACAATTACGAGGATGTTCAACTCATTGAACTCGTTATAATAACATACACATTAAAAATCAACAAATTTTCCCATAATCATGATCTCAGAACTACCCCACTTTAACGTAACAATCAAAATCGCTCGCGTTACTTTGACATCTGAAGGAGATGAATTAAGACTACAAGTCTTACCAATCCAAAGGACAGTCAATCTCGAAGTTACGAATACGTTGCGTGGATATGCGAGCGTCCAAGATGGCGGCCGCGTGCGAGCGAGACAGCGGCTCAGTCGTCCCATTCGTCGTCGGTGGGGTAGTCCTCTTCTTCCGAGTCTGAGGAATGGATGGCGCGACTTCGCTCCTTGAGCGCGCGAGCCAACGCGCCCGCTAACCCATCCCCCAATTCCGCGTCCCCTCCTCGTACGCTGTCAGAGTTGCTTGACGATCTCGTCACCTATAGGATTTATTTATTTTCCATTTCACATCCCCTAAAATACGTATATACAACGTGTCACAAAATTCAACGATAAGCGGCCACCAGAGAGTGGACTTACTCATGGCTACTCGAGAATATATAGAAGAAAAAAAAAAATTTTTAAAAAGTTATAAAATAAAAATGAAGTTTTTCGAAAATCTACCCCCTTATGGTATTTTTAACTACCATCACTACAATTTTACAAATATTTCACATATTCTTTTTGTATTGGCAATCCACTTAGGTTGCCAATACATTGCATTGCTATCCACCAAAATTCTTAAAAATACCTCAATATATAGTTGTAGTTTTTCGAAGAATTTCATTTTTATTTAGTAATTAAAAAAAAGTTTTTTTTTCTTCTATTTTTTCTCGAGTAACCATGAGTAGGTCCACTCTCTAGTGGTCGCTTATCGTTGAATTTTGGGACACGTTGTATATAGAGCCTTACAGAGTTGGAATAATAATAATAATAATAAATAATAAATATTTGTTACACTTACACCAATTAGCCTAGCCCAAACTAAGCTCTGTAAGGCTTGTGCTATGGGATCTAGGGTAACGGATAGACATACATATATTATACATATATAAATAATTTTTATTGAAATATATATCAACAACCATGACTAAGGTACAAATGCTCGCATTCATCACACAAACATCTGCCCCCACCGGGACTCGAACCCGGGACCTCAGAGATGGCGACACCTTGAAACCAGTGTACTATCCACTCGGCTATGGAGGTCGTCAAAAAGTTGTTAAAGGAATAAAGTTGTTAACGCCATATATTAGATGTGTTGTAATATGAGTAGGTCCACTCTCTGGCGGCCGCTTATCGTTGAATTTTGGGACACGTTGTATATAAAGTCTTACGGAGTTGGAATAAAGTTGTTAACGCCATCTATTAGATGTGTTGTAATATGAGTAGGTCCACTCTCTGGCGGCCGCTTATCGTTGAATTTTGGGACACGTTGTATATAGAGTCTTACGGAGTTGGAATAAAGTTGTTAACGCCATCTATTAGATGTGTTGTAATATGAGTAGGTCCACTCTGGTGGTCGCTTATCGTTGAATTTTGGGACACGTTGTATATAGAGCCTTACAGAGTTGGAATAAAGTTGTTAACGCCATCTATTAGATGTGTTGTAATATGAGTAGGTCCACTCTATGACGGTCGCTTACCGTTGAATTTTGGGACACGTTGTATATAGAGTCTTACGGAGTTGGAATAAAGTTGTTAACGCCATCTATTAGATGTGTTGTAATATGAGTAGGTCCACTCTCTGGCGGCCGCTTATCGTTGAATTTTGGGACACGTTGTATATAGAGTCTTACGGAGTTGGAATAAAGTTGTTAACGCCATCTATTAGATGTGTTGTAATATGACATCAATAAGTTATCTATAATAGATCAAGAATGATTATTGAATCTGTGCTATGTGAGTTATGTGTATCTATCTATTTACGTGTATTATGGAACAGTATTATTATTATGTAACTATGACTTGGTATTTTCGTATGTACTTTGATTATTTAAATAAACTTATTCTAAATACATAATTATCTTAGAATTTCTGAAAATACTAAGATACATGAACTTCTTGGGTTTAATTTAAATAACTCAATAGTTGCATTGCCAAAAATCTCGACTATAGTAAATAACATAATGAAACTATAGATATAATGTGAACTTGTTTAAATTTGTAAAGGAAGTTGGGTTCAGACTATTTATTTGAGGATAGGGAGAAAAAAAATAGCCCTTGCTGGTTCTTTCCAGTCTGCCGCGGTGACTTGTGAACCAATGGCATAGTATCTCTCGTACCGTGCAATAGTGATTGTATAAATCCTATTTGAAGAGTAAATTATTGATTTTGTTTTTGTCAAATCCGTCCAAAAGCTCAATATTATCACCAAATATATAGTCTAACAACCTCGGTATATGTATTGGCTCTGTTTAGGCCCTCGTTATTAAATATACTATACCGTCCCATCTATTTTAAAAGCAAAGATTAATTCGCAAATAAGTATTATTTTTATTGTTAATGTGTTATTCATATTCATTACCTAATGCAGAGCTAAATTAAAAAATGAATTACAAAATAATAACTATAAATAATGTCTAATGTTAATAGGTAACACGCGTGACTTACGGATCGTAATTCAATCCCTTGTCTGATTTCGCTGAGCAGGTTACTTCTGCTGTCTTCGTTCAACGATGATTTAGAGCCGACCTCGACGTGCTGGAAACAATTGAAGATGATGAAAAACAAGAAAAAAAAGGATTAAGAAATAAGTGCAGAGGGCGCCACTTTCGATCAAGGCACCAGTCATAAAATTGTGGTATAATCATGGAGCAAAAATAAAGAAATGTAAAGTAGATGAGACTGTTTAGATGGCCAAGTGGTTTTCGGGACCCAGGTCTAAATTTTGGATATGTTGTTCTCCTGGTCGAGCTGAGCAAAAAATGTAATGGTCGCAAAAAAAGTTAACGACTCATTTTCCCGCTAGGGGGCTCTGAAGTCTGAATTAGAAAATCATGATTTTCGGCAGAATCAACAGATTTTTGGATATGTTATTCTTAACGAGCTGATTCAGAATACTCAACTTTTAGAAAAAGTTAACGACTCATTTATCCACTAGCTCGACCAGGAGAACAACACATCCAAAATTTTGACCTGGCTCCCGAAAACCACTTGGAAATTTAAACAGTATCATCTATTTTAAATGACTACATAATGAGTAAAATGGGATATGTCATCCACCGTCATGTCTCCAAGTAACTCCCATAGCATATCAATTGAAATGCGATATAATAGAGCGATTTATCGCTTTGAACTGTCAAAATACAAAGGATAAATTTCAAAATGGCGGTTATATCGCGGTATCATATCTTGTTTTGTTGGTCATGTTACGAGCGCAAGACGGAACCTATATCAGAGTCAATTAGGTACTTGTATCTCACCTGTTTCTGTCGCTAAAGAGCAGTAAAATTACTGGTTAGTGTCATTTCATGTGCTGTAACTCTTGCGTGTCTCTTAAAATATGAATTCAAAACTTGAAATAATCGAAAATTGCTTTTGGCATCACACCTAAGACAAGGAGTACTCGTGGTCCATAGGTTTTCATTAGGACATAAACCTCCTTCCATAGAGGTTCATATCGAAAGTCTCGCTATACATAACGTTTCCAACAATTCCAATATGATTATTAAACAATCGATTGAAAGTATCACTATCGAGAGCGTCTCTGCTAAGCATCGTTAATCGAGAAACATCCACATCGATCTGATCACGAGCGCGAACGAACACATTTAACGAATGATACTATAAGAGCTCAGGTGTCCAAAGAACGTATCCTTGGGAGAGTAATATCCCCACTTCTGTGGAACATATTAGTAGATAGCCTCCTAATGTTACATGACAGAGGCTACACCACTATTGGTTATGCGGACGACCCAACCTTTTTCAAGTTCAAATTTTAAAATGACAATAAAATAATGATCAGGCTCACCCTTAAGTTCTTCCCGCCGCGTATGCTCTCCATGAGCGCGGCGCGGGGGTCGTGTTGCAGCGGCGGCGCCGGCGCGGGCGCGGGCGCGGGCGGTGGCGGCGGTGCGGGCGGAGCGGGCGGCGCGGGCGGCGCGGGCGGCGGAGGCGGCGGCGGCGCGCCCGTCGGCGGCGGCGGTGGCGGCACTGACGGCGGACCGCCCGACGGCACTGACGGAACATACACAGCATTTAACAATACAGAGCACCTAATGGATCCGAACATGTAATTTGCATTCCCAAAGGTTAATTGATTAAATTATCAACTAACGTTCTCGGCATATCTAATTCTCTCTCGGTTTCAGCTTATACAAACTGAGTAACTTCGCAATAGATATAAGCACACAGGGACTCATTAAGCAACGACTAAGCAGGCGTATTGGCTAATATGTGTGAAATTGGCTTTTGGTTTGATTATGATATATTCAAAAATCTATTGCATTCGAAATTTAAAATGTTTATGCGTCAATATCTCGAAACTGTCAAATTGTCAAGTGGATGAATACTCACGCGGGGCGGGGCGCGGCGGCGGCGCGTGCCGCGGGGGCGGAGGCACGGCGCGCGCGGGCGGCGGCGGCGGCGCGCGGGACGCTGTGCATGCCAAAGTGTACATTACTGGCTGCCTATGCAACGGTGTGGCTGCGGCTCGGGCTAAACACGGCTTGGATGTCATCCCAGTCACCATGACAAGATGGATTGTATACAGCGCAGACAGCAAGAGCTGTAGTTCTGACTAAACTTGAGAGCTGATAGTGGACATGTGCCCGTCTGTCATAGGGTGGCCGGCAGCGAGCTCATTGCAACCACTACCATATTTCAACAATGTGTTTCATTTAAATTGACTCAATCAATACTTTTGTTACACTTTCAAATAGGCAAAAATGGTTGTACTACATAAACCGATACGACCAAATTCAAAATGGGTACTATTTAGAGATGCTGTGCAAAACTCGACTGTTATTGTCACGCATGTCCTTAGTACCAACATTTTCGAATTTCGGCCATAAAACGATGTTACCATATCGCAATATCCGATAATTGTGTGGGTTGTGATACTCTATTGTAGCAGGTGTTATTTTGCGGAAGTCCATTGTATTACAAAGGATATTGGTTACGTTTGCTGATTCCGCGCAGTTGATGATGACTTGTCCAACAAGCAGACAAGGTCGACACGTGTTTCGTCTCTCAGCGAGACATCTTCAGGATCTGCTGCCCGCTCGGTGTCTCGTCGCTCGTGAGACACCGAGCGGGCAACAGATCCTGAAGATGTCTCGCTGAGAGACGAAACACGTGTCGACCTTGTCTGCTTGTTGGACAAGTCATCATCAACTGCGCGGAATCAGCAAACGTAACCAATATCCTTTGTAATGGGTTGTCATATTTAAATATATTTTTAACAGAACGACCAATATTAAAAATACATTGTCGTAATAACGACCGCAACATTTTTACAAATGGAAAATCCTTCAACTACAAAAATGTGTGCATTGAGAACAAAATAATTGTCTGCGTTGTTTGAAAACTCAATTTGGAAGACCCTTTAGTTTAACTATCATAATATCATATTGGTTTGCAAAATATAAAGAATATGGTAATATTTTGTGTGGACATATGTCGTATTGAACTAAAATGGTTATAATTGAATTGATAGGTAGAGATAAGTTGTGCAGTATGTGAGATATAGGCAGGGACAGCGAAGCAATACTCACGCGGCGCGGGCGGCTGCGGCTGCGGCAGCGCGACGCCGCGCGACGGCACGGGCGGCGCCGCCGCGGGCCGGCCAGCCGCCGCTACGGACAGACCAAACCAGCCTGCTTATCTCGCTCATTGAACGTCGCACGGTTATTAAACAATGGGCTGCGGGCTGCGAGACCCGCACCACTCGAATAATTTGTTAACATTCTTCATATTTATACAGTTACTGTTGCGCTTTTAAATAAAATACTAAGTAATAATCACAAAAGGACAATGCCCAAATTATACAGAGCTGTGCCCCAGTCACAATTATGCATGCCCACTAATGAGATTTTTTTTAATGTGTGCGTAATTAGCATAGCTTTTTAAATGAAGCAGATATAAGTCGAAAGTTCGTGCGAAAATAAAGATATTAGACAAATAAAATGAGCGCCTACTAATATTTGTTAGCAAAGTTGTAAGACGACGATATGCATTTTGTTTGACATAAAATATTTTTTGATAAAAAGAAAGGTATGTGTAATGTAATTAGTTGGAATCACAGTATATTCCTAGCATTTTCGTGTATTTTTAGCAGCTTACACCATAGTGTAAAAAAGAGAACTTATTTTTGCATTTCACATATGCAATATAAAAATAAGTTTATTAAATATACTAATGGCCGTTTTCACCAACCTTGTCTTAGCTTAGGTGACTCCTAAGTGACATGCTGTCACTTTTTATATTAACTGAAAAGAGTGAGACAGCATGTCTCTTAGGAGTCACCTAAGCTGAGACAAGGTTGGTGAAAACGGCCATTAATGAAATATAATAGAAAGCTTGTTCATTCAGTTTGAATTACAGTATTTTTAGCCTTTTCATTGATTTTCAGTAATTTACATGTACGATTATTAATGAGAAACCTTTCCAACTGTTTTTAATAACATTTATTAATAACCATTTATTTCGTTACAGAGCGCGGTTCGTGGTTGCTTAGACTAATACAAAGAGTATAAAAGCATAGACTATATATATGAAAGCAGTGTTGCCAAAAGTATTATATTGATTTATATCAACACCCCCCCTCAATATAATACATACACTTTAAACCAATCTATACTAAAAACTAATGTCCGACCGAACTTTCGGTTTCGGTTTCGGTTTCGGCCGAGTTTCGGCCAAAAATCAAGTTTCGGCTGCAGTTTCGGTTTCGGCCAAAATCGGCCGAAACTTTTGCCGAAACCGAAACTTATCTCGCAAGGTCACGCACGTTCGCATAACTTCGTTTTTCGCGGCAAAGCTGTGTCGTAAGCCGTCGGCTCTGTTCGGGAATCGTCGTGTGCCGTTCGGATAGCTCCGTAGTAATGCAATAAAACTTAGTCAGTGCGTGTGCGTCCGACGGAAACATTATTTGGAGGTTATGTTTTGATGGAACTGATAACATGTAAGTTTTTGTTTTGTTTCTGTACTTGAATGATTTATATAGTTAATTAAATAATATTTAATTAAATATTGAATAAATATTGAGTCAATAACTGTTTTGTTGTTATTAACAAATGAAGCCACATGTAAAAAAGAAATTGTAAGTAAGTAAATAAAAAATGTGAAGTGTTTAATTTCATAAATTACGTTTTATAGGTAATCTTATTCGAGATTTGTTTTTCATTCCGATGACCTATTGTCCGATTGTTATTGTTACGGTTTTATTTTTAATTGTTTCAGAGTAAAATGTCACAACGAGAAAAAAATCCGATTTGGCAGTACTTTGATAAAAGTATCAGTGATACATCAAAAGCTGTTTGCAAGATATGTAACAAGTGCTATTCATTAGGAAGCCACGAAGCAAAAAAACAAACATCACATGGACTGAAGTTGCATTTATCAAAATTTCATGACCATGAATACAGGCAAGTACAAAAACGTGTCTCAGAATTGAATGATTACAAAAGTGAAGCAAAATTGAAACGAACAGACTCGAGTGCATCGTTGAAAAAATCGAGCGCAGATCAGTCAACTCTTGTACAGTCAACTATCTTAAGTTTGACTTCTAAACCTAAAGTTGCACTATGGCCTGATGATCATGAAATTACAAAAAGGATTGACAAAACTATAATGGATCTGATTATCGTGGACATGTTGCCTTATAGTTTGGTGGGAGGTGAAGCATTCCGCCGTCTTAATTTATGGGACCTCAAGGAACTCGCAAATATCGCTTAAAATCTGAAAAATATTTTAGGACTTCTCTAATGCCCCAAACATATGACAGAATCAAATCAAAAGTACAGGAGTTAATGGCACAGAGTAAGTGGGCAAGTGCTACTACAGACATTTGGACCAACGCGAGTAAAACATGTTCACTTCTTAGCTTCACAGCTCATTTCATCGTTAATGATAAACGTCTTAAAGTGATTTTAGGTGCATGTGTTCTAGAACAAGACCACACCAGTCAATATATCGAAGAAAAATTTACAAGTATGGTAAACGAATGGGGTTTGCAAGGCAAGATTTTTCTAGTCCTACGTGATAATGCCGCTAATATGGTTCGCGCGATGCGTGATCAATATGAATCTGTAGGATGTGTCGCACATACTCTACAGCTCGTAATAAAACAAGCGCTATTTTCAGAAAACGAAATAAAAGACCTCCTAAAGAAATGTAGGAAAATCGTCGGCCATTTCCATCACAGTGAGCCAGCAACCAGGAAATTGAAAGACTGTCAAAAGCAATGTGGATTGCCAGAGCATGCTTTGGTGCAAGACATTGATGTGAGGTGGAACAGCACCTATTTGATGCTGCAACGACTTTTGGAACAAAAAAATGCGGTAAACTTATACTCTGTTGAACATGGTAAGATTGATTCTCTTCAATCAAATGAATGGGTCATTGCAAAGAACCTCACATCCGTATTGTCATTTTTTTATGAAGCCACCCTTGAGTTATCATTTGATAATGCATGCATTTCGATTGTCATACCTTTGATATCGTTATTAAACCGGAAATTGCAAGTTCGCTATGAAAGTGACAACGAAATGATGACCAAGATGAAAAATTCACTATACGAGTCCATGAACAATAGATTTTCATCAGTGAAAAAACTCCCTTCGTTGATGGTAGCTACACTATTGGATCCAAGGTTTAAGTCTAAGTACCTCAATTCCAATGAAGTAGACATTGCTGTTACAGAGCTAATATCTTTCTTGACCGAGTCTGAAGGCAACAAAAAATCATCCCGCACCACTGATAATGATAACGCCAATGATTCTGTGGCTTCAACTTCAACATGCGTCCCGCAAGCTCACAGCATACAGCAAGAAAAAGAAAGTCTTTGGGATGTGCACGATAATACGTCTAGTCAAACAGAGACCACAGAATCTGAAGAAGGCACAAAACACTTTCTAAAAGAAAAGATTCAGTCTTACCTATCGGAGCCATTATTACAACGTAATGCTGACATATATAGTTATTGGAACTGCAGTCCATATCCTATATTGAGAAGTGCTGTTTTAAAATATCTTTCAGCTCCACCTACCAGCGTCCCGAGCGAGCAGTTATTCAGTGCAGCTGGCCAAATATACTCGGATCGTCGCAATAATTTACATGGCGAAAATGTAGAAAAACTGCTTTTCATGGCGTACAATATAAGACTTTTCAATTATGAGTATTAATAATACGAAAATCCAAAAAACAACCCTATATTAAGAAGTTTTTATATTTGATTTTTTGTTTTCAATTTAACTGTTTACTATAGTTTAATAGTGAGTTACTTAATTTTAAATATATATACCTAAGTATAACTGTCCTGTTAATTGTGATCTAGTTAAGTATCTTTGT
Organism: Scirpophaga incertulas; assembly: GCA_036419045.1. Classification (NCBI taxonomy): domain Eukaryota; kingdom Metazoa; phylum Arthropoda; class Insecta; order Lepidoptera; family Crambidae; genus Scirpophaga; species Scirpophaga incertulas. The sequence goes on from CM071633.1 coordinate 5,723,089, forward strand.
TATCTTATCTTAAAATATGTGATTTTTGATTATTTTTTTGTTGAGACTGAAACTGAGTGTAAAACTAATTTTAGTTATTATTATTTTTAGGCCTATAAGAGGTACCTAAAAAGACTGATGATTATTCTAAGTACAATCCAAAGTATTAAATAGAAAGATCTCAAAACTTAGTATTTAGTGAAACAGTAACAATTACTTATTTGATTATATTGTCAACTGACATACAATTTTGCTATGAGAACTTACTTTGAAAAAGTATTAAAAATGTTATTAAGATTTTTTAATATTATATTAAATAAATGATTACAATACAAAAAACTGAATTAATATACTGTGTTTCCACTTCATGCCCTAATTAATGCAAAATAATGGTAAAAAACACCAAATTTCAGTATTTTAAGAAATTTTATACTTGACCATGTGAGTTTCGGTTTCGGTTTCGGTTTCGGCCGAAACTGAAGCCACGGCCGAACATTCGGTTTCGGTTTCGGTTTCGGCCGGAAAACCAGTTTCGGTCGGACACTGCTAAAAACTAACATAACAAACTCAGTCTTCTAACATGTTACACATATTTATGAATTTATACAACAAATTTTTATTTAGTGCTTTTGTGAACATATCTGCAATCTGATCGCTTGTTTTTATATATTTTAAAACTAATTTACCCCGTCTAATTAATTCTTTAATATAATGGAACCTTATATCTATATGTTTAAGACGCTTAACACATTCAGTGTTAGCAACCATTATGGCACTCTGATTATCACTGAACATTACTACAGGACAAACTTTCTCTATTTTAAAATCATATAATAAATTTATAAGCCAACAAGCATCGGCCGCAGCCATACTGATTGCTACATATTCGGACTCTGTAGAAGACAGACTAACACTAGCTTGCCTTTTTGAGCACCATGATATTAAACAATTTGCAAACATAAAACAAAAACCGGTTGTTGATTTTCTATTTTTCAAATCTCCCCCCCAGTTAGCATCACAATATCCAGTTAACATGTCATTATTACACTGATATATCAAACAGTAATTAATAGTACTTTTAATATATCTCAAAACTCTTTTTAAAGCTGTTAATAAAATGTTGTTTGCTTTATTTTGGTATCTGCTTAATATGGACACTACTACACAGATGTCTGGTCTCGTTCCTAATGCTGCATAAGACAGCTTACCAATGATTTTCCTACATATGTTTTCAATATTTTTATCAATTACATAGTTACAATTTTCCTCAAATATTTTAACATTAAAATTATAATCCATAGGGGTAGGCACAGTTTTACAATTATACATTTCAAATTTGTGTAATATAGATTCTAAATATTGTTTTTGACTCAATTTGGTGACTTTATTTTTTAAATCTTGTTCTATTCGTATGCCTAGAAAGTTTGACACTAATCCCAAGTCTTTCATTTTAAATTCAGAGTTTAACAATGACTTTAAATCAGATATTTCTTTTTCATTGTTACCAAAAATCAAAAGATCATCGACATACAGTAAAACATAGGTATTGCCACTATTTGTATGTTTCATATATAAACAAGTATCACTATAGGATCTTACAAAACCTAGCCTCTTTATCACTGAATTGAATTTATCATTCCAGTACTTGGGTGATTTCTTTAAACCATATAATGATTTATTCAATTTAACAATATTGTTACTCCCGCTATAGGCACCCTCAGGTAATTGTAAATAAACAATTTCATCAATACTACCATATAAAAATGCTCCTGTAACATCCATCTGATAAATGGGCAAGTTTAACTTGGTGGCAATTGACACAAATAACCTCAAGGTAGTCAAAGTAGCCACTGGAGCATAAACTTCATATGAATTTAACAAATCATTTTGTTCAAAGCCCCTAGCCACAAGTCTAGCTTTATATTGAATACTATCATTTGAGTTTTTAATTTTAAATACCCATTTACTACTTACAGTCTTTTCACTTACAGGTTTTTCACAGAAGTCCCAGGTTTTGTTTTCATTCAGGGTTTGCAGCTCGCTTTCTATGGCTTCTTGCCATTTTCTAGCATCTTGCCTTTGCATGGCCTCTTGATACGTCTTGGGTTCATTTTCTTCAGTAAAAACATTATGACAGGTATAGAATGAGGTTTGTTTCCTGATCCGGGTGCTTCGTGGGCGTTGTGGTGTTTCATCTTCATCATAGGCGCTCTCATCACTGAAACTTGGAACATACTCACTTTCGTCACTTTGCGTAGATGAATTCAAAGTTTCTTCTAACTGCGTAGACTGCTGATCACCCTCATTGGATTCCACCTGTCTTACACTTATCGTTTGACAGTTTATTTTCCTTTCCAACTTCTTTCTGTTGTTTAGACACTTGATCCTCATCAGTCCCTTCGAGTATATCCGAGTCATGTTCCAATAACACCAACTGTTCCGTAAGTTGTTCCAGGAAAACTATGTCTCTCTTTATTTCCAGCCTGTTTTTCTTTTCAAAAAATACCCTGTAGCCTTTAACGTCTTCTCCATAGCCCACCATTATTCCTTTCTCTCCTTTAGCATCCCACTTCCTTCTCTTTTCTTTTGGGATATGGACAAAAACAGGTGTTCCAAATACTTTCAAATTATTTATATCGAAATGCTTGTTGGTCCATATCTCAAATGGTGTTTTTCCTGGTTCATTACTTTTACTTGTCCTGTTCAATACATATGCTGCCGTCTGAACAGCTTCTGCCCATAACTTCTTTGGTAAACCTTTTGCACATAACATCGTTCTCGCAGCCTCAACTAGCGTTCTGTTTTCCCGTTCTGATTTTCCATTTTGTTCGGGAGTATATGGCACCGTGGTTTGGTGTATGATACCACGTTCAGCAAAAAGTTCCTGCACTCCCTTGTTAACAAATTCCAAACCATTGTCGCTTCGAAAATAGTGTATTTTATTGTTAGTAGTATTTTCTGCTTTATTTATGAAGTTTTCAATACACTTCTTTACTTCATCCTTTCCTTTAATGAAGTACACAGATCTATAATTAGAATAGTCATCCTTCATAATAACAAAGTATCGGGAACCTCCCACAGACGGCACCTCCATGGGTCCACATGTGTCAGCGTGTATAAGTTCGCATGGTCTAGTTGTTTTTGTTTCACTAGTATGGAAGGGCAAACGACTTATTTTTCCCTGCAAGCAGCTCTCACATTTTGCTTCGGTATTGTCTTTTACAGAAATGTTATTGTCCCTAAGCACGGCCTTCACGTGTTGCAAGTTTTGGTGAGCTAGTCTTTCATGCCAATCTTTGAGACTTGATTGCACTTGAGCCACATTTGCTCCTTCGCACTTGTAACGAACGTCCAAAAAATACATATCGCCGATACGATTAGCCACCGCACATAATTTGTTCTGTTTAAAGAATTTGCACAGATTATCATTTGTGATCATCACATAACCTCTATTGGTCACGCAATTGACAGATAATAAGTTTGTTTTCAGTTCCGGCACGAACAATACATTATCTATGGTAGTGTCTATCCATTGCTTTCCATTGTGTACTTGTAGCGCCACCTTTCCGCAACCATGTGCACTAATCGAATTCCCGTTACCGACGATCACAGATTTATTAGACAATGGGAAATATGTCGTAAAAAGATTACGATCATGACACATATGCTGACTCGCACCAGAGTCCACTAACCACTGCGATTTTTGAAAATGTCCGCTTGAAATTACGAATGCATTACTTGTGTTACCGTCCTTTTCTTTATTTTTCTTGAACCAGCACTCACTTTTTAGATGTTCCACCTTTTTGCAGTAATAACACTTTTTCACCGGCCTGTCATCACTGTTCGAGTTATTGTTTACGTAATTACTTTTACACTCATTCTGGAAATGTCCAAGTTTATTGCACTTATAACACTTGAAGTTTTTCTTTCCTGCTTTCTTTGCAACGAAAGCCGTCGCTGATTGCTGAGACACGTCCTCTTTATCCTTTAACCGTTCCTCTTCTATTAGAAGCCGAGCGACGAGGTTATCATAAGTTTGTTTCTCTTCCGGTGCAGATTCCCAAGCAGAGACAAAATGCTTATAATCGGCTGGAAGTGACATTAACACTTTTGTTATGACGAATTTCTCGGAAATGCTTTCTCCCATCTGCTTTAACCGATTCTTAAATTCTTCGATTTTAGATAGAAATGTGGACATGGGTGTTCCATCTTCATATTTATACTGAAAGAATCGTTGTTGAACGATGTGTATACTCGTTTCCGATGTTTGTTCGTAGACACTTGATAATTTTCTCCACATTTCCGCTGACGTAGTACATGTTAAAATATGCATCATTGCACTTTCTGACATTCTTGTTACCAGCCATGTTTGAGCTTTTGCATCTAGCCTTTCCCATTTTGCCTTTTCAGTCGCTTCTTCCGGCTTTACCCTGCTACCTTGAACCACGTCTAGCAAATCCTGACTACGCAGCAGAATGACTGATTGGAATTTCCAAACATTCCAGTTTGATGTACCTTCTAATTTGATATGTGTACCAAAGGCCTTTTCTTCCATTGTTCTTCCTGCTTCTGCTCGTCCCTTCCTTGTAATACAAGTATTTTTCGTCCCGAGCCCGCTTCGCGTCGGCTTAACCTCAAAGATGGCGTATGTAACCGCGTGTATGCCGCCGATGAAATTTTCCCTTTCTCGTTTTACTTACTTCCAGAATTATGGCGCTGGGCCCATAACCTGTACGATTATTAATGAGAAACCTTTCCAACTGTTTTTAATAACATTTATTAATAACCATTTATTTCGTTACAGAGCGCGGTTCGTGGTTGCTTAGACTAATACAAAGAGTATAAAAGCATAGACTATATATATGAAAGCAGTGTTGCCAAAAGTATTATATTGATTTATATCAACATTACATTATGTGCAGTTTAATAATAGAATTTTAATTAATTTAATGCGTCGTTTTGACTTTGGCCATATAAATGGTTTCGTATTTATGTCATACTTGTATTGCCATTTCCGTTTCTAAGAAACACTTTGTTTTATTGTGTTTTTCTCTCGCACGACTATTTGCGAAATAAATGCCACTAAAATTCGTAATAATATTTTTATATTTATTTACATTTTGTTATAGCTTTGGGACCAGTGGGGCAAATTTGGGCATTCTCCTTTACCACAAAGTCGTCCGACGGATGCCTGCGGATGGATGATTATAGTGTTAAAATAAATATGCTAGAATAAAATGTCAGCAATAGTCAAAATCTTTATTCGACAATTTATGCAGGCACTTATTTAAGGATACAAAGAGCTTGGAAATAAGAGAACTTTTCAGAGACTATTACATTTTTACACATTAAGACATCAGATATAGATATATCCGGTAAAAGTAATAAAGTCCTAGCTTAACAATTTTCATATTAATATGAATATTATAATAAGGATACGATATTATGTTAAGAGTGAAACTCTGTATATCAGAAACAAAAGAAAAGCGGGTTTTGGGTACAGAATTCAAACGTTTGAAATTTTACTGCGTTCCTGTACAAATTGGAACTGTAAAAACCTTATAACAAGAAAATCATGGCAGTCGGGACCAATTCTAAAAAGAAGTTGGTATATCAGCAGTATAAAGTGTCTGAAGTGTAAGTCCTAAAACCGAACCTTGGGCAACTCCTGCTTCTATTTGACACAAGGAACACAGGACAGGCTATCTTCGCACTTAACTTGGTATATTCCATTTTGAAGATAACATTTAAGAAGCATATGTATCGTGTACGGAAAGTAACACTTTAGTCAACTGATAAGATCCTAATGACCCATACTCGGTCGAAAGCCTCCTATACAATTATTAGCATCTATTCTTTTAATTTCTTGACACCTGTCGTTTATTTGAAACCTTTTTTGTGAATAACTTTTTTTCTGTTAACAAAATAATTATTAATATACAGAATATTAATATTTTTTTTGTTACCCCATCTTACTCAGTATTATTTTTAAGTTCATGTTTTTATAAATAATTGATTGTTATTTAATTTTGTAAACTTACAATTGTGGACAATATTTTACAGTATGACTGCGACAAGTATAAGTGAAGGCATGTTTACCTTTGTCGGGCATCCGCGCGTCGGTGAGGTCCTCCTTGACAGCGTCGAGTCCGCCGTTCTTGTTGATGAACTCGCAGATGAAGTGGCGGGTGGCTTGGTCCGCCAGCTGGTTGTCGGACACGCCCGCCTTCGACAGGAACGAGCGCATCTGCTCCCCGGGCAGGTTCTCCACGTCAAACCCTGAATATAATAGCGGTCACATTACCGTACTACACAGAAATAGTATGTAAACGTAAACGAGATGTCAAAACATGTGTGATCGAAATAAGAACACTCGTACACGTTGCACATGTTACTTTATCTACTATCATGCTATTAATCCTCTATAAAAGAACCTATAACAATTAGCTTATTGCCAACATTAAAACACTCAATGATATTATGATCATTATATCATCCAAACGCGTGATATTATGAATTTAAAAAAAAAACATTCTCGTGCAATGACACTTTCACCACCAGATCGCCAAAATTTTGAAAAAAGAACAATAAATTGTAGACTAATTCGTAATTTCGGATTCTCGTCTTATCGTGTTATTTCCCGCCATTTTATCATAGAGGATTCATATCATGATTGTAGATAAAGTCTTGTATGCAACTGTTATAATTAGGTATTAAAACCCACATTCGTGTTTTAATACCCCTGATTATACAACAGTTGCATAAATAACTATTATATATACACACAATATAAATAATTCTAAAATGTATTCAGAAGTCGAATTAAAATTGTAAAATAATAAAAATAAAATAATAATAATAATAAAAATTTATTATTTAAATGTATTTTTTTTCAATAATTAATACATATATTACTAAAGCCCCTATTCTCACATAGATCGACAAGAAACATCGACGTCTCGATTTTCTTTGATAATTTCGATTTCCATTGATATTAGAATATAGGCCTATTTTAATATGATTAACAAACATATAATAGTATTATTAATTTAACATATGATTAAATTAACTTGTTTACATTGATTACTATTGTTGTATTACTAAAAGTTTTTGAACCGAAATTATATTTAATAAATTCTTTGCTTAAAATGTATTCTACGCAACAAATATAATTAACTGTATTTTACATATAAACATGTATATATATATATATATATATATATATTATATATATATATATATATAATATATATATATATATATATGTGTGTGTGTATATATATATATATATGTATATACATATATATAAACATATATATTTTTATTAATAACAGAACATGAGAATTCAATGAAAATACATTTTTAGTCTTTAACACTTGGGTACAGATAATACAAAATAAAAACTCCAAATGAGAATGGTTAAACAGAGTATAATAGAGATTACCTTTGTCCGCATCCCAGCCAACGTGCGATACGTGCTTGAAGTCTTTGGGCTGGCCAATGTCGGCTTTCGTGAGTTTTCTTGTGGTTTTCTTCTTGCCCGTACCTTTGAGTGTATAACTTCCTGATAAAAAATACGATAAATTTTAACTCCTATCGCGGCACACTTATCAATTTATATTTATTTATTTAATAAAGGTTTACGAACAGATCACGCTATTAACAAGAGAACATAATATACATATAAGCATTATTGGTAAATTTAACATTCATTATACATTTGCTAGGTTCATATTAAATTAAATCACTATTTAATTAGGTAACTATAATTTAATTACTAGTGCACACATATATACAAATTAAAATCAAAACTACCTTGTATAGATATATGAAATTTATAAAAGTAAATGACTAATGTATATAGTAATTAACATATACACACTGTTCATTTTTTTGACGTGAAACGTCTTTAAAATCGCGCCGATACATACGGGTACCAGGTTTAAAAAGTGGACCGTAACGAAAAGGTCTATATCATCGTACCTTAATAATTAAAAAACTATTAGTCTTAGAAACAAAAATATGGTGTGAATATTTCACTTATATAGTCAGCTCGCTGTTGTGACATTGAGTTTTTTATTAAAATTCTTAAAACACCGTCAATCTTGTTTTTATTTAAAGCGATTTCCTAACATAGACGTTTCACGTTAAAACCAACGGCCGTGTGCCCCGGCACAGCCCCACCCGATTTTTTTTATAATATCAGGCTTGGAGCTATCACAAGGAAATCGTTTTTAAAAAATTGAATTAAAAAGCAAACTCGAGCATGATCTAGCCCAGAGGTTCCTAAACTTTCTTCTGTCGTAAATAAACCCTTTGCCATATTTTTCGGTCTTGGCTAGACCCCCTACTTATTTATTTATTTATTGATAGGACACCAGCAGTGCATGCATTAACACATTATTAAAAAAAAAAAATACTGAGTTGGTATCAGTCCGATACACACACCCTTGTAGGTGACACAACATTCCTACAACAATTAACAGATCAAAAACCTTAAAATTAAATTAATTACATAATCATTAACCATCATTGCAAAATTCACACAAAAAATTATTATTACATTAGATTATTAATTATTATTATTACATAAGATAGTGAAGAAAAAATACATATATGTATACATATTAAATTCAAGTTAATTAAAATTATACGTACATTAAATAGATAAAAAAAGCATTAAACAACAACAAAGCATTACAATGGAGCTGCTGAGTGGTATAAAAGCCTCATTACTTTAATACGAAAGGACCGAAACGAATCATGAAAAATATCCACCTTGTCACTACTATCCAAGCTATTGTACAGTTTGCACATTCTATTAATAGGAGCATTAGAGCCCAGATTGGTTCGTGATGAAGGACCGCGAAGTAGATTAGCAATCGGGTAGCGGGGCATATTGAATGGCACATAAATAGAGACGCACCCCAGCAGGTCACTGCAACCCGTTTGACCATTCACTATTTTGTGAAGTAAAAGTACATCGCGGGCAGTTCGTCGCGTTCTTAGTGAGGACATGTCAAAAAATTTCAACCTCTGACCATATGGGCACCTATGGGAAATACCCTGGGTGATGAAAGCTAGATGCCTCGTGAAGGAACGTTGAATACTCTCCACTCTTTGGGAATGCACAGCGTAAGATGGGTTCCAAACTGAACTAGCGTACTCCAGTTTACTGCGCACAAGAGAATTATACAGTAAAGTTTTAGTCTTAGTGTGAAACCCTCCCGTGCAACGTTTGAGGAATCCAAGCATCTGCGCTGACCCATTGACTATATTTTTAACATGTGACGCATACTGTAACTTTGAATCTAGAGTCACCCCCAGATCAAGAATCTCAGTAACCTCGGTGAGTTGCTGTCCCAAAATGTTATATCTATTGGAATGAGGCACTTTCTTTTTTGTGAATTTGATGTGGAAACATTTTTTTAGATTAAGAGTCATTTCATTGGTGGAACACCAGGAGCTCAACCCATCCAAGTCACTTTGCAACTTCAGCGAATCAACACTTGAAGACACCTCCCGAAACAATTTTAAGTCATCAGCAAACAATAAGACCTTACTGTGTTTAATGATACTACAAACATCGTTCACAAATATAGAGAAGAGTATAGGGCCCAGGTTAGATCCCTGAGGCACACCGGAACTGGCATAATACATTCGAGAGACAAAGCCATTCACTGCCACGAGCTGAGTCCTCTTCTCAAGATACGACTTAAACCACATGAGTAATGAGCCATGTATGCCACTGGCCTCCAATTTAGATAAAAGTATATTATGATTGACCTTATCGAAGGCACAAGAAAAATCTGTGTAAATGGCATCAATCTGCCTTCCTGCATCCATGTTTCGAGACAAATAAGATGTGTAGACAATCAAATTGGTTTCAGTTGAACGACCCTTACGGAATCCATGTTGTGAGTCACTCAAGATTGGTTCAATATGACTTGCAATGATGGGACATATTAGTGACTCAAACAGTCTGGAGAAACACGACAATATAGAAATAGGTCTATAGTTGGCCACATCACCTTCGTCTCCTTTTTTGTGAATTGGAATAACGCGCGCTTTCTTCCAGGAATTAGGAAATTTACCAGATTGTAGGGATCTGTTAAAAATTAAAAACAGCGGACGACACTGAGATAAACCACAACGCTGTACAAATACAGCCGGAATTCCGTCAGGCCCTGCACTCTTGCGTATGTCCAGGCCCCTAATTTTTTTCAATATGTCACTTTCCGAAATACTAACCGAGCTCAGTGATCTGTGCACGTCGCCTTCGCTTCGAATTTCTGAAGCATAGCTGATTGACGTATTCACATACATTGAGCAAAAATGATCCGCAAACAAATCAGCCAGTTCGGAACCAGTTTCAGCAGAAGTTTGCCCCAAGTACATTCGTTTAGGCATGCTTGAATGTCCCTTACGCTGATCTTTAACATATCTCCAGAAAGCCTGTGGATTCTCATTAATACTACTTTCGAGGCCGGATCTATAATTTGCGTAACATTTCCGAGCCAATTTATTACATCGAGTCCTGAGAATTTCATACTCGAGCCTATCTCTGGGGTTTTTATATTTCATGTACCTACGTCTAAGTTTTTCCTGTTCTGACTTTAACACAATTAAAGTTCGGGTAAACCAAGGCGGATTTGCATACCTCTTACTGCTACGCTTAGGAACATGTTTCTCAATTAATGCATTTAAGATGTTCTCAAAAATCTCTACCATTGAATCAACCCCGGTACAGTGCGAGAATACTTCATACCAGTCAACAGCAGTTAAATCAGAATTAAGTGCAATATAATTAGCCTTGAAGAAGTTAAAGTTACAATTTGATTTATTAGGAAAGTTCGGCTCATGTTCCAGAGGAAGCTTTAACAATAGATTCGGATGCCTGGCATCTAGTTTACATAAGAGATCAAGAGGCTGCACCACCTGCAATCTACACATTGAACATAAAATCAAATCTAAAGTTCTGTTATCGCAATTTAAAACATGATTGAATTGAAATAAGTTATTTGAATAAATAAAATCAACAAGGATATTGCCCAAAGCATTGTCATAATTATCAGGTGATAGAAAGTTACAGTGACTTTGCTGAGACCATTTAATGAATCCTAGATTGAAATCACCCATAATGATGACTTCATCAACTTTGTTCATTACATTACTAGCAGCGTTACAAAATTCCTTGAGATTCTCAGCTTTTACCGGTGGTGGAATGTACACAACACAAAGACCCACTTTTTTGTAAATGTTATTACACTTTATATTAATTACAATCCACAAGTCCTCACGATTTGATTCCCAATCTTTAACACGGTAAGAATCTACATCACGTGAGATGGCCACCATAACTCCACCACCATCCAATTTCGTATTTGAAGAAGAGCAACGATCTCTTCGATAAACATTATATAAGCGATCGTCGATTAACTCACCATTACAAATATTGTTATTCAACCATGTTTCAGTAAAAGCTAAAATTTTGTAATTTGTCTGTACTATATTCTGGTACATCTCCGCTGTCTTAGTTCTAACTCCTCTTAGATTTTGGTAATATATATTCATTAAGATAATATAATAATCGCTAAAACATTCATATCAAATTAGGATTTTAAGAAATAATAAAAAAAAAAAAAAACAAGTTACTCCATATGCTTAAGGCTGTCAATATTCTTGATTTGTATGGCTTGACTAAACTCATCTTTTCTGACATAGACACGTCCATTACGAACCCACACAAATTTATAAGACAGATCCCTGGATTTAAGGCGAGCAGCTGCATGTAGCGACTTGTTGGTTGGTGTAAGATGTTCTGCTACGAATACAGGAGTACTAAGCCCCTCATGACCTAGATGAGTGGAATTTAATTTATTCTTAGGGTTCTTTTTGTTGAAAGACGCGACCGCAGCCAGCAGGGCATCACGTTGTCGAGGACTACGAAGCTTGGCGATAATGGAACGCGGACGGTTGTTGTCACGATTGAGTTTCGCCACCCTAGTAACATGGAGCACATCTTCACTTGAGATTGAATAGTTTATAGACTGAGTCATCCGCAAGAAAACATTGACTAAATTTTCTGACTTTTTTTCAGGAACCCCATTGATCTCTACGTTGGACTCACTACTACTTACTATACTCATATTGAATGCCTACATCCTACAAAATTTTATAAACCTTCATAATAATTTTTTTACTTCATAGATACTTTTATAAATAACTAGCGGACCCGACAGACTTCGTCCTGTCAAAAAGATTTGTAAAGTGGCAGTTTTTTGTTCCTACTTGAAATGACATATGATGACATAAAATTCGTTTCACAGAACTAACGTCACTTTTTTGTCTTCGATTGTTTTGCCAAAGGTTCAAATTGGCTTTTAAGTATTAATACAAATTGTTTGTATATGGGAGTATAGAAAGATGTTGATTTTACACTTTATCAAGATTTTTTTAAAATTTTCTCTACGTACAAACCTTCTCTGGACTTCTACGAATAATTCAAGACCAAAATTAGCCAAATTGGTCCAGGCGTTGTTGAGTTATGCGCTTACCAACACATTTTGCGATTCATTTTTATATATAAGAAGACTAGCGGACCCGACAGACTTCGTCCTGTCAAAAAGATTTGTACAGTGGCAGTTTTTTGTTCCTAATTATTTTATAGATAATGTCGCATAGCCAACCAAATCGCAAAAAAAGTCTAAATGACCTATTACATTTTGTGGCTATTCAATTTTGGAACGTGACATTAAATCCTCCAACGATGTATTCTGTGCTCCAACGCACGCACGCACACTGTTTTGATAGATATGATTGAATTTCAACTATATGTAGCGTGAATAAAGTGCAAATTGACTCTTTGATGTTAGGAACACACCTTCATTGCTTAGACAACAGTGAGTGCTTGCAATATGAACTTTATACAATAACAATAAAGCTCAATTCGACTGTACGTTTTAGTTAGAAAACGTTTGCATGGGAAATAAAAGGGCTGTTTTTAGGGTATTTCCGATAATTATTCGAATTTTCCTCATTGTAAAAACCCTCCTTGAACTTCAACGAACATTAACAAAAAAGAATTGGCCAAATTGGTCCAGGCGTTGTTGAGTTATGAGCTTACCAACACATTTTGCGATTCATTTTTATATATAAGACTAGCTGACCCGGCGAACTTTGTTCCGCCTTAATGGCAATAAATAAGCAGTTTTTTTTTTATTTTATTCGAAAAAATACAAAAAAAATTAAATAACTACATTAATCATTCATTATTATTTCTGTATTTTAGTACATAGGTTGCTCTTCACTTAAGCACCTTGTGATACACGACATTTTTTGTTTTATTATCAGGCGCAAAAACAAACAACGCAGATGGTCTTCCGACCCGTGAACATGCCACGTATAATTGACCATGGGAAAAACATGAATGTTCTAGATCCTTTCATTTGCAGTATTTTGTATTCTTCTTGCATTACGGCTTTGTCGGGAAAGATTCGATCGTCTTGGTCGCGGCATTATTAATTAAACTTCACTTCACTTCAATCCACTTGTTAATTATTTATTTAAAAGAAATAGTTTTAATATTGATTTCTTACAAATATCAAATTGTCATCCATACGTCATTACATAGCTGTCATTTTACGTCAATTACATAGCTGTCATTTGCGTTTTGTTATTCCAAGTCTGATTCTTTTTTGTTATACCACGTTTTATAGTGACTGACGTTTCATGTCAAGTCACACAGGAACGCTGTCGAACGGGATAAAAAGTATCCTATGTCCGTCTCCTGGCTCTAAGCTACCTCCCTACCAATTTTCAGCCAAATCTGTTCTGCCGTTCTTGAGTTATAAGTGGTGTAACTAACACGACTTTCTTTTATATATATAGATTTTATGTCTTTATATTAGAGTATAATGTAAGTAAATAGAGACTATTCGTGTATGTTGAGATCCATTATCGTGAATCTCCGTTTTCTTTTCATGGGCATACAAAATTTTGTTTCGCTGACGTAGACCCCTTGGAGATTGACATAGACCCCTAGGGGTTGATATAGATGACTTCGGGAATCACTAATCCAACCGCTTTTTGGAGCGCTTTGAAAAAATAACGGAAGAGGTTATGCTATGGATCGTTACTGGATTTAAATCTAGATTCAGTACTATGAACCTTGACTTCATATTCTATGAGTCAAAACAAGATTTGATGCAGTTGCATTAAAATGACACCACCTGCACAATCGACCAGAAACAACAGAATAGGTACGCGTTAATATTGGATATCTTCGTCGTTTGCATTGTTGGACCACGTCTTCGTTACCTGCGACGATAGGGTTATCGAAGTATGTGTTAACATCTGCGTCGTTGGTATTTGCGGATCGACTTTAGGCAGATTGGTTTGCATTCTTTTACATGTTACCTGCAACATTAGCCTTGGGCATGAGCGCGGGCGCGGGGGCGGGGGTGGGGGGCGGCACATGGGCGACGCCATTTTGGCGCGGCACGTGGTTGACGTTGTTCGACGACGCGCTGTTAGCTCGCGCTGCCAGAAGTGACCGCTGCCGTCGTTCTGAAGACGATATCATATAATTACCTTTTTTTTTATAGTATTACACAAGCAGAGTTCTCATTTTTTTGGTAAATAGTTGCAGTTACTTATAGCACACGTAGTTCCTATGAGGTTCAAATAAAATCCCCACAAGAACGTGGAAGGTTTATACGTATAATACATGCATAATATAGTAGAGAAACACTGATAAATTTAGAGGTTTCTAATGTGATGTCGTAAATAAGCACGTTTTGCGCTTATATTGCAAAAACGCTGGCTGAACCCTACGAGATAGACCAAAATAATGTACTACAGTATTGTCCACCTAAAAAGTTCGCGATGGTATATGTATATTTCTTAGGGATAACCCACCATGTTCCCGGAAGTGGCCGTTGTGTTCCCGGGGGCTCCCTACATGCCTGAGGAAGGCCATCCCTGAGGTTTTTAGTGGGTAGGCCTCCCCCTTCTGGGGAGGAGAGCCCCACATAACCCCGGCTCGCCACAGCCGGGGTATGCAATTTAATGCATTTTCCTCAGGGGAACAAAAAAAAAAAAAAAAGGGATAACCCACCATAACCGTTTTTTTCCTTTACTAAAAAATGGTTATTTACGAAGTGATTTTCAGCAAAACATGTTTGTATTGTCTAATGACAAAAAAACTATGAAGGTTGTGTATGTAGTAGGTATATTTACATAATCATAGCACCATGATTTTGCGTACATAAATTGATAAATAAAATAAATACACCTATTCCAACATACTTATCCAATCCCTACCCCATCAGACATTAAGTAGCCACTCTATTATATCAGATTCCCGAATAGCGAGTAAATAAATAGACAATGTGCGTGACGGCCTACATTATTTAAGGCATTAGAACTATTTTACAGACTAACGAGTCTTTTCAGTATCCCGAAAGTTAATTCATTTAATAACATTGATCTTCACTAAACAACACGAATCTATCGCAGAAATATACTTAATTAATTCCACGCCCTGTTTGTATTAAACGCTTCGTATACATAAGTCAAATACCATGACTTACATAGACATATCATAGATAGATTGAATTATTTTGCTTTACAAACATACACACACACACACACACACATGCCGATATAAAGGACTATATTATAAAGTGCAATAACAAAAATTTCAGCATTTCGTTGACTTTCAGTTACAGCCTGGAGGGAATTACGTCTGCGACACTTAGCTGCGATGCACTGATTCTAATTTTATGTTCTTATGTAAATTTAAACTTATATTATCGCATTTTAAAATTATATATAAAAAAAGATATTTGTCAATGTCAAAATATAATAAATAAATAAAAATATATGGCAATATTAAATAATATAGGTTTATTTAAAAATACAAATTATTATGTAAAAGTATTAATACTAATCAAATCAGAATAATCTTTATTCAACATAGACCTTTACAGGCACTTAATAACGTCAAACAAACAAAACAACAAAAAAAAACCTTAAAAAAAACAAAAACCTTGTCTGTAAGTGCGAACAAGGAAAAAAAAGAAAAAAAATATTGACTCTACACCTGTTCGGAAATTGGGAGAGCCTACTCGAGAAGAACAGGCAAGAAACTCTGATTTTTTATCTCCTCTTTTCAATTTTAATAATTATAATAATATAATATAATATTAAAAATAATACAAAAGTAAGATACAATCATAACTAATACGATTACAGTCGTATGTATGTTTACATACACATATAAAATAATACAATATTATAAATAATGTTGTTACCAAACATGGCTCTATGGATAGTGTCCCTATTCCCAAATAGTGTGTTCATTTAGATAGTCACTTACTTTATAATAACCTTTACTCACGAGTGTCTTTTTGATATGGATTTTAAATTTATATAAAGACAAATCAATGACACTTTGCGGAAACTTGTTAAACATAGATATACATTTCCCCAAGATCGAACAGCTAGTTTTATGGAGTCTGAACATTGGAATGGCAAGTTTATTTTTGTTTCTAGTATTCACATTATGTAGATCACTGTTTTTATTGAATTTACACTCTAATTATATATACACTTCCTCTGAGTCCATACCGGGGCGTGTGGCGGTGTGTGCTTTCGCGATACTAACAAACATACTTCCCTAGCATCCTCGACTTTCTTGAATGTGTTTCTTAATTTAATACTTTCATGCACGCTCACCGGTTACGACTAGTCTTGGCTAAATGTACTTTCTTTTCTTTATTCTCAAACATTTTAGCGATTTAACCACAAGGATCTACTAGGAGTAGTTTACTCTTTTGGAGTGATTAGGCCATAGTTAACCAAGTTGCCCCTATGCGGGCGGAATTCATGTATACTTCTTTGCAGGTGACGGAGGTTGTCTCACAATGATTTTCTTCTATTAGTAGTATTAGTGTCAAATAAATGTAAATTCGAAATAACTATATCAAAAATCATCATCATCGGAATATTGACGGTTTACGTAATGTAAACTTGACATGTTGCTGACTGTGGTTAGTAGGGTCATATCCTGGACCTCTAGATTAGAAGGCAAATGTCGAAATCACAACGGTCAGTTAAATACCGTGAGTTTACAGTCGATATCGACAGTGAAATTCTTGTGGGAAAATAAGTTATGTCATTTACTTATTGGAAACTATAGTAAAGTCATGGTACACGCTAAATTAACGCGAGTTTACAGTCGATATCGACAGCATGAATTTTTATGTCAAAACTTTGTACAGCCCCTGGCAGCAATGTAATGATCTAAAATTGTACTTATTGCTATTATTAGGTTGACATGACTTATGTAATCCCAACTAATATTATAAATGCGAAAGTGTGTTTGTTTGTTTGTTTGTTTATTTGTTTGTTTGTTTGTTTGTTTGTTACCTCTTCACGCTTAAACTACTGCACCGATCATCACGAAAATTTGCATACACATAGTCTGTGGTACGGGGAAGGATATCACATTTTATCCCGGAAGAAAGTAGCTACTGTTCCCGTGGGATCGAAATTAACGCGGACGGAGCAACGACGGGCGGAGCCACGGGCAAGAAATAACAATATAATTATTTAATAATATTTAATATTTGCATACACATAGTCTGCGGAACGAGAAAGGACATAGGACACCTTTTATCTGTTCCCGTGGGATCTAAATTAACACGGGCGGGCTACTAACAGTGTAATCCTTACTAATATTATAAATCGGAAAGTGAGTTAGTTTGTTTGTTTGTTTGTCCCGCTTTCACGCCGTAACTCCTGGACCGATTGCTTTGAAATTTAGCAGACGTAAAGATAAAAGTCCGGATTAAATAATAGGCTACTTTTTATCCCAGAAAAATCGACAGATCCCACGGGATGCACAATAAAGGCTTCGCACGAAAACTACTGCACAGATTTTCATGCGGATTTCATTCATCAATAGATAGACTGATTCTTGAGCAAGGTTTTGCGGTATTTTTTATCTGTTTAGTCCCACGGGAAGCGCGATAAAACCTTCGCGCCATAAACCGACTTCCGCGCATATGTAGCCGTGGGCAAAAGCTATGACCCTTAACCCTCTATAGACCCAATCCCGAAATCCACGCGGCGAAGCCGCGGGCAGAAAGCTAGTTTACTATATGTCAAATACTTACTGGAAATTATAGTAAAGTTATGGTACACACTAAATTAACGCGAGTTTACAGTCGATATCGACAGCGTAAATATTTGTGTCAAAACTTTGTACAGCGCCCTTGGCAGAAATGTAATGATCTAAAATTGTACTTATTGCTATTATTAGGTTGACATGACTTATGTAATTTACTATATGTAAATACTTATTGGAAACTATAGTAAAGTCATGGTAACACTAAATTAACGCGAGTTTACAGTCGATATCGACAGCGTAAATTTTTATGTCAAAACTTTGTACAGCGCCCCTGGCAGCAATGTAATGATCTTAAATTGTACTTATTGCTATTATTAGATTGACATGAGTTATGTAATTAACTATATGTCAAATACTTATTGGAAACTATAGCAAACTCATGGTACACAATTAATTGAATAATTATTATAGTAAAACTGGTATTGATTTGAGTAAACGTCTAGATCTGACCACGTGCCTTACGACTAGACAACGAAACAAAATAAGTATTTATTAATTGTCATTAAGACTAGGTTTCGAATGTTGTTTTTACAATGAAAACAAGAACAACTAGTAAGCTAGGCTTAGAAGACTTAACAGTTTAGTAATCCGAAATCGGCAACAACAACCTTACATCACACAGTTTAAGCTACACGTTATTTATAAAACATTTGGCGATTATATCATTCGCATGTAAAAACAAAGAAATATTATAATAAGGATCGCAGACGGTTAGTGGTCGTCAACACAACAACGGCTTGCGTAAGACAAGCTCGTGTTTACAAACACGACGGTGTAAATGCTTTCAATGTTATGCGTACGTAGAATATTTAGAGCGTTTCGTGGCGGTGTAACATTTTCTTATTGAGTAACTAGCGACCCACCCCGGCTTCGCGTGGGTGTTTTTTTATACCACAATGGTGGCAAACAGGCCTACGGCCCGCCTGATAGTAAGCGGTTACTGTAGCCTATGGACACTTGCAACACGAGGGGTGTAACTAGCGCGTTGTCGACCCTTAAAAAACCTATTTACTCCCCTTTTGAAAAACCTCATACTGTAGCCCTTTGGGAAAACCTCGATGAAAAAAAACCTCAAAACCGCGTGCAATGCTTATGTAAAAATACCTACTTTAATTAAAAATTTAATTAAGAATTTCTTCTTGATATTTTTTATAATTGTGGACAATACTGTAGTACATTATTTTGGTCGATCTCGTTAGGGCTCAGAAAGCGTTTTTGCAATATAAGCGCAAAAAACGTGCTTATTTACGACATCACAATACAAACCTCTCAATTTATCAGTGTTTCCCTACTATATATGCATGTATTATACATATAAACCTTTAGTAAACAATTGTTAATGAATTAACGGATTTGAGCAAGATAAATGCTAATTAATTAACCTATTAACGTTTCTTAAATTTATAACAAATAGTTTAACTCGCAGATGTTGCCAGGTATGTTAGTCACTAACCTTCCCTTTTCTGTTTCCGAAGCTCGATTCTCTCAATGAGAATATTCCGCAGGACTCTCGCTTCATCTTCGTTAGCGAAGTTGAATGCAGTCATGTATTCCTGTAATCATAGTTTAAATTACCTAACTTTATTTACTAAAAAAAATCCTAGTTTTTTTAGTCATGCCTGGTTAGTGGAAGTACGTAGCCTCGCCTTATAACTGGTTAAACTATATATGTTATTAGTTGGTACTTTATTATAATATATGTATTTTTAGTTGAAGTCTTTAGTAAGACGTTGAAAGAAAGAAAGAAGAAAATATAAATATGCTGAATTTAAGGAAAATCTAAAAAAAAAAACAAATACAGGCCTAGAGTATTTACAAGGTCTTGAGATTACATATTTGAGTAGCTGGCATCGAATTTTCAAAAACAAATTATTGGTCGTTTCGTGTTACCAAAATGCTTGTAATTTCTTTGGTCAAAGAATAAGTATTGCTAATACAACTTGCTAATACTACCAACATTTTGAACACATTACCTTTTTTTTTGTTCCCCCTGAGGAAAATGCATTAAGTTGCATACCCCGGCTGTGGCGAGCCGGCGGTTATGTGGGGCTCTCTTCCCCAGAAGGGGGAGGCCTACCCACTAAAAACCTCAGGGATGGCCTTCCTCAGGCATGTAGGGAGCCTCCGGGAACGCCAAGCTACTTCCGGGAACCCCCAGCCTCCGCTCCCCCGCCGATACAGGGGAGCCCTCCTCGGGGAGGCTACAATATCTTACCCCATCTCCACCACCGACGACGCCCCCCAATGGCGTCGGACTGTTAGACTAGTCTTAGTTAAAATATATAACTAAGTTCTTATGTAGGTACTAATTATTAAATTTTAAATTTAGTTATCAAAATTTTTCGTAGGACATTGACCAGTGCAGGAGTACCGGCTGTTTTAGAACCGGCCGGCCTCAAAGGTTTGACGAACATTCAAAGACATTTGACAAAGTACTGAACATTGTTCCACCTGACATTGCAAATACTAGTTAGCAAAGAGCAATTTTCAAAATTGCTCTTGCCCCTGCACTGCATTTCTGCGACAAAATTGTAGCTGCATAAAAAGTCGTAGTGAAAGCTTACACTGACAAAACAAGGCTACGCGTGCAGATGCCTCAGGCGTCAGTATATTTCCATTGAAATGTTGCCTAGTTTCTTTTTCATCCGAGCTGAAGGCTCGAGCTGAGATTAGTCGGTAGATCACGATGGTCGAGCTGCCTAGTTTTTTGAGCGCGTCGTCTAGTGGCTCGAACGCTCAAGATCGCCGTGTTGTGGAGGGTAAGAATTTACCCGGTACCGGGTAAATGTTTGACGGATGTGTAGCCCGGGTCTTCGCGCTCGCCGACGAGCGCAATGAGTGAGCGAGAGACATGGGTGTCTGGCGTGAGGGACGACGCGGTTGGTGGCCGGCGGAAGGGATTCGTTTGCGCGAGTGATGGGGTCGGGCGGGTCGGATAAGATGTTTTTAGGGCGAGCTGCCTAGATCGGTTTGGAGTCCGAAATAATCAACGTGGTGCTTGGATGCACTGGTAACCATGAGGAGTTGCAATAGGCGCCTAATACTAATTTGCATCTAATGTAGCCCCCGTAATATGATACCAAATATGATAGAGCGATTAATCACTTTGAACTGTGAAAATATAAAACATTTAAAGATGGCGGCTATATCGCACAATAAACGTTTTTAATATCTTGTTTCGTTGTACACGTTACGGGGTAACAACTAGCGAGTCGGATCCTTGTGTGGTTCGCATTTGTTCTGTTGATATGGATCAACTTATTAGTTTACATTTAACTATAACCAAGGTGAACAAATTATATATTGCTAAACTAGACGTCGCTTGCTTGCCGCGGGGTGCAAGCACCCCGCGGAGGGGTGGTCCATCCCGGCTGGCTATGACAAAAATTGTGGTCTGTCTAAAATTGGTGAAAAAATGTCGTCTTTTTTGTCACAAAAATCAAATAAAGTACAAAACCGTATACGGTCGTAAATACACTAAGAAGCACACGGTGAGTATGGTAGCGTGAGAGCCGCGAGGTGCGCGCACCTCGCGGTGGTGTGGTCTATCCCACTGCTGATAAAAAAGTTGGCGGTCGGTCGAAAATTGGTAAGAAATTGTCTCTATTTGTGTCAGAAGAAAATAAAAAGTTTTTTCGGTTGTAAATACACTAAGAAGCTTACGGCGATTGTCGTCGCGTGAGTTCCGCGAGGTGCACGCACCGCGCGGTGGTGTGGTCTATCCCACTACTGAAAAAAAAAACATTGGCGGTCGGTCGAAAATTGGTGAAAATTTGTCTACTATTGGGATTTCCAAATAAAATCTTCTTCAATTGCGAAGCGGTACAAAAAAATATCGAGGTAAGTAAAAAAACAAACTGAAAAAGCGTGTGCAGTTTTGAATACACTAAGAAGCTCACGTCGAGTGTAGTCGCGTGAGTGCCGCGAGGTGCGCGCACCTCGCGGTGGAGTGGTCTATCCCACTTCTGTTAAAAAAATTGGCGGTCGGTCGAAAATTGGTGAAAAAATGTCTCCATTTAAGTCAAAACAAACTGAAAAACCGCGTGCAGTTGTAATCACACTGAAAAACTCATAGCGCTGGTGGTCGCGTGAGTGCCGCGAGGTGCAAGCACCTCGCCGTGGCGCTGCTCACTATTGCGTTTTTCAAATAAAATCTTGTACAGTTGCGAAGCGGTACAAAAGTTTGTGTGGTTGTAAGCACACTAAGAAGCTCAGGGTGATTCTGGTCGCTTGAGTGCCGCGAGGTGCACGCACCTCGCGGTGGTGTGGTCTATCCACTGCTGAAAAAAATTGGCGGTGTCGTGTCGAAAATTGGTGAAAAGTTGTCTCCATTTAAGTCAAAACAAACTGAAAAACCGCGTGCGGTTGTAAACACACTGAAAAACTCGTGGCGCTGGTGGTCGCGTGAGTGCCGCGAGGTGCACGCACCTCGCGGTGGGATGGTCTATCCCACTACTGAAAAAAAAAATTGACGGGTCGTCGAAAGTTGGTGTAATTGTCTCCATTTAAGTCAAAACAAACTGAAAAAGCGTGTGCAGTTTAAAATACACTAAGAAGCTCACGTCGATTGTGGTCGCGTGAGTGCCGCGAGGTGCACGCACCTCGTGTGGTGGTCTGGTCTATCCACTGCTGAAAAAAAAATTGGCGGTGTGTGTCGAAAATTGGTGAAAAGTTGTCTCCATTTAAGTCAAAACAAACTGAAAAACCGCGTGCAGTTGTAACACACTGAAAAACTCGTGGCGCTGGTGGTCGCGTGAGTGCCGCGAGGTGCACGCACCTCGCGGTGGATGGTCTATCCCACTACTGAAAAAAAAAATTGACGGTCGGTCGAAAGTTGGTGTAAAATTGTCTCCATTTAAGTCAAAACAAACTGAAAAAGCGTGTGCAGTTTAAAATACACTAAGAAGCTCACGTCGATTGTGGTCGCGTGAGTGCCGCGAGGTGCACGCACCTCGCGGTGGTCTGGTCTATCCCACTGCTGAAAAAAAAAATTGGCGGTGTCGTGTCGAAAATTGGTGAAAAGTTGTCTCCATTTAAGTCAAAACAAACTGAAAAACCGCGTGCAGTTGTAAACACACTGAAAAACTCGTGGCGCTGGTGGTCGCGTGAGTGCCGCGAGGTGCACGCACCTCGCGGTGGGATGGTCTATCCCACTACTGAAAAAAAAAAATTGACGGTCGGTCGAAAGTTGGTGGAAAATTGTCTCCATTTAAGTCAAAACAAACTGAAAAAGCGTGTGCAGTTTAAAATACACTAAGAAGCTCACGTCGATTGTGGTCGCGTGAGTGCCGCGAAGTGCACGCACCTCGCGGTGGTCTGGTCTATCCCACTGCTGAAAAAAAAAATTGGCGGTGTCGTGTCGAAAATTGGTGAAAAGTTGTCTCCATTTAAGTCAAAACAAACTGAAAAACCGCGTGCAGTTGTAAACACACTGAAAAACTCGTGGCGCTGGTGGTCGCGTGAGTGCCACGAGGTGCACGCACCTCGCGGTGGTGAGGTCTATCCCACTACTGAAAAAAAAAATTGGCGGTCGGTCGAAAATTGGTAAAAATTGTGTCCATTTAAGTCAAAACAAACTGAAAAAGCGTGTGCAGTTTAAAATACACTAAGAAGCTCACGTCGATTGTGGTCGCGTGAGTGCCGCGAAGTGCACGCACCTCGCGGTGGTCTGGTCTATCCCATTGCTGAAAAAAAAAATTGGCGGTGTCGTGTCGAAAATTGGTGAAAAGTTGTCTCCATTTAAGTCAAAACAAACTGAAAAACCGCGTGCAGTTGTAAACACACTGAAAAACTCGTGGCGCTGGTGGTCGCGTGAGTGCCACGAGGTGCACGCACCTCGCGGTGGTGAGGTCTATCCCACTACTGAAAAAAAAAATTGGCGGTCGGTCGAAAATTGGTAAAAATTGTGTCCATTTGTGTCAAAAGAAACTACAAAACCGTATACAGTCGTAAATACACTAAGAGGCTCACGGTGAGCGTGGTTGCCTGGGGTGCCGCGAGGTGCGCGCACCTCGCAGTGGTGTGGTCTGCCCCACCTTGAAAAAAAATTGGCCGTCGGTCAATAATAAACAGTCTAAAATTGTCTCCAGTTATGTCGCAAAAAACTAAAAAACTCTGTGCAGATGTAAACACACTAAGAAGCTCACGGCGACTGTAGCCGCTTGAGTGCCGCGAGGTGCGCGCACCTCGCGGTGGTGTGGTCTATCCCACTACTGAAAAAAAAAATTGGCGGTCGGTCGAAAATTGGTAAAAAATTGTCTCCATTTGTGTCAGAAGAAAATAAAAACAGTTTGTGCGGTTGTAAGTACACTAAGAAGCTCACGTCGATTGTAGTCGCGTGAGTGCCGCGAGGTGCACGCACCTCGCGGTGGCGCTGCTCGCTATTGCGTTTTTCAAATAAAATTTTGTACTGTTGCAAAGCGGCGCAAAAGCATATAGCATATAAGAAAAAAAAAAAAAAAAACAAATTGTCATTTTACTATAAATTACATTTGGATCCGTTCTACTCTTAAAATCCTTTCATTTGATATCCATATAGTGAAAAGCGCAAAAAAATATCAGTCGCCATGTTGGATCGGCGGCCATATTGAAATTTTAGAAACAGCACTTATGTCGTCGTGTTCTACTTGTCAAGGCCTTTCATTTGATACCCACAAAGTTTGTGTCGGAAAACAAAAGCGGTCCGCCATTTTGAGAGCGGCGGCCATTTTGAATTTTTTTTAATGTCTCTAACGTGACTGTATTAGACACTCAAAACCCTTTCATTTGATATCCATGAAGCATGGGTTGCAAAACAAAAGCGGTCCGCCATTTTCAGAGCGGCGGGCATTTTGAATTTTTTTCATTGTCTCTAACGCGGCTGTATTAGACTTGCAAAACCCTTTCATTTGATACCCATATTGTAGGGATTACAGTACAAATGATACTTGGCCTTTTTGAACCGGCGGCCATATTGGTTTTTTACGTTGCCACTAATAGGCTTCGATAGCGCTAAAAAATCCATTCATTCGATACCCATATCACCGTATCGGGATTGAAAACCGCGATAATATAACAAAAAAAATAATAATCATTACAAAAAGGCCGCCATATTGAAATTTTCGAAATGTCACTTAAAAAGTTGTGTTCTACTCTTCAATACCTTTCATTTGATACCCATGGAGCATGGGTTGGAAAACAAAACCGGTCCGCCATTTTGAGAGCGGCGGCCATTTTGAATTTTTTCATTGTTTCTAACGTGGCTGTATAAGACACTCAAAACCCTTTCATTTGATACCCATGAAGCATGGGTTGGAAAACAAAAGCGGTCCGCCATTTTGAGAGCGGCGGCCATTTTGAATTTTTTTCATTGTCTCTAACGCGGCTGTATTAGACTTGCAAAACCCTTTCATTTGATACCCATATTATAGGGATTACAGTACAAAGGATACTTGGCCTTTTTGGACCGGCGGCCATATTGGTTTTTTTTACGTTGTTACTAATAGGCGTCGATAGCGATGAAAAAATCCTTTCATTTGATACCCATATTGTAGGGATTACAGTACAAATGATACTTGGTCTTTTTGAACCGGCGGCCATATTGGTTTTTTACGTTGCCACTAATAGGCTTCGATAGCGCTAAAAAAATCCATTCATTCGATACCCATATTACCGTATCGGGATTGAAAACCGCGATAATATAACAAAAAAAATAATAATCATTACAAAATAGCCGCCATATTGAAATTTTCGAAATGTCACTTAAAAAGTTGTGTTCTACTCTTCAATACCTTTCATTTGATACCCATGGAGCATGGGTTGGAAAACAAAACCGGTCCGCCATTTTGAGAGCGGCGGCCATTTTGAATTTTTTTCATTGTCTCTAACGTGGCTGTATAAGACACTCAAAACCCTTTCATTTGATACCCATGAAGCACGGGTTAGAAAACAAAAGTGGTCCGCCATTTTGAGAGCGGCGGCCATTTTGAATTTTTTTCAATGTCTCTGACGTGGCTGTATTAGACTTGCAAAACCCTTTCATTTGATACCCATATTGTAGGGATTACAATACAAATGATACTTGGCCGTTTTGGACCGGCGGCCATATTGGTTTTTTAACGTTGCCACCAATTGGTTTCGATAGTGCTGAAAAAATCATTTCATTCGATACCCATATCACCGTATCGGGATTGAAAACCGCGAGAATATAGCAAAAAAAAAAGTTACCATTACAAAATGGCCGCCAGCGCCGCCGCCATCTTGAAAATGTCAAAAGCCAAATTTTTCCAGTGTAGTAGACTAAACCGCTCACCGATTGGCGGTGACTGCAGGCGCGCAACTGTCATCGGTTCGCGTCAAAAAATTCGCAAAGTCGCCGAAACCGAAATCTGCCATAGCGCCCAGTGTTGCCATATATCTGGCCCAAAATGGTGGTAGAAATGATCAGCGAGGCCCGATCGACCCGGCCATGTGAAAAAAATTGAAAAACACGCGATTTACGTTCTCCCCAAAATCTGGAAATTACCCTGAATCTGGGGTAAATTACTCCACCGATCGATGCGGCTCACCGAGCACTACAAAAGGTCACCCGGGGTTGTCAGTCGAAAAACGCCGGCAACCCCGCGAAAACCGCGTTTTTATTTTTTCGAAATTGCAACTTTTTACAAAATGGCCGCCAGCGCCGCCGCCATCTTGAAATGTCGGAGTTTCGGATTTTTCCCAATATCTGCACCGTATGCGGGGTGGGATGACGTTTGTCCCGCGTCTCCAGCTCACCCCGATCTGGGAGATCAATTCGGGTCAAAGTCGGTCTGCGAAAAGTTTCCAACCTCCGTGGAGGCCAGTGTTGCCAGTGTAGAAAAATAAAAATACCAGAAAGTCATAGAGGCCCCGCCGGCCTATAGGCGTGTGGTGTTGAAAAATTCCAAAAGTCGTTATTTCGATTTTCGCCTTTCGGGGCCCCTAGGAGAAAAACTACCAAAAACGGTAGAAATTTTCTCCCACCTGGCAACACTGCTCGCCGAGCTCCACCCCCGCCCGGAACATTTCACCCCGGTCGGAGGCCGCCATCTTGGCGAAAATCCGGTCCGAAAATCGCGTCAAAATTGGCGATCCAAGATGGCCGCCGGCGCCGCCGCCATATTGTCTTTTGCCGCGCGCCGCAAATTTCTCAAAAGTCGAGGACAGTCTCGACCACGTGATAAAAGAAAATCCCGGAAAAAAGCAACCGCCGCTCCGGTCGACGGTCGCAAACACGGGTCGAAACGGGTTTTTCAGTCCAAGATGGCGGCGGCGCCATTTTGTTTTTTCGCAGTTTGACAGCCGCACCGCATCCCCGTCACAGCGAGGAACACCCCCACCAAACGCCATTAAAAACGGAGTCGATTTGGAAAAGTTGACATTTCGCGCCGGCCGCCATGTTGGTTTGGCAAAAATCCCTTTATCCCATTCTATGAACTAAAAAATCTAAAAAATTCCACCCCAACATCAAAACACTCAAAACTACCTCTAAACACCCTAAAAACAACCCTGATCAGTCAGTGAGTCAGTGAGTCAGTGAGTGGTAATCGAGCTTTATATATATAGGAGAAGTATAGTTAACCACGATATTTATACTTAATTAAATAAGATAAATTAACACAAAACATAATTTCTAATACGAGCAGGTGGACAACATGTGGTCTCCCAAGCGTGAATGTTTTATGTAATCGGAGAAAGTTCATTATAATATTTTATTGGTGTTGTTATAAACTCGAGGTGGCTACTGCAGTTTTGGAAGATTTTGTTATATTTAGCACTTAATTATTATTTTTTCATAAATATATTAGCAAACTATGAGGCAAACAAACTATAGACATAAAATTTATGCATATTTGTTTTATAATTAATATTTCTAACACTCACATCAATTAGTCTTCCCGAAAGAAAGCACAGTAAGGACTGTATTATAGGATCTAGGTTAACGGACCTATATTCATTATATGTCAATATTTTTGATAGAAATTATTATTATTAAGAACTAAGACTAAGATACAAATGCTCGTATTCATCATAAAAATATCCGCCGGGACTGGGACCTCGAGAGATGGCGACACCTGGTTTTAACCAGTACTGACCGTTCTGCTACCGAGGTCGTCTAAATAATAATATAATTCCACCTGCACTTTTCTACCATCGAACGGAGAGTTTATCCATGTATGGTTGACATTCTTCCCATTCATACCAAACGATTCGCGTCCACATTCGTAAAGCGAAGCGCCAAACTGTGGAATCATTTTCCTGCGTGTGTAATGTAATTTGGAGAGTTTCTAGGGACGAGTAGGGCAATATTTGAGTAAGCGTTTTCTTAGAAGCCTTTCTTTCGATGAGAAGAAATTGAAGTTATTAGCCATTATTAAATTATTTGCCAGCGAAGACTTTACAGCTCAATTATTCGAGGATCACGACATCTATGATGGACTCTCTGCATGTCCACGAACACACTCTATGGATTTCTTTTAGTCAAGCAACTATGCTTCAAGCACTAGCTTGACTCAAAGAAATCCATATGTACGATTCGCAATGGTGGCTCGTCAAGCGGATGGATGAACAAAGATTGCATGTTGCTAAAATGCGTATGTTAAGATGGATGTGAGGAGTGACAAGAAAGGATAGAGTGAGTAATGAATATCAGGGGAAGTCTGAAAGTTGCTTTTATTGTTGAAAAATTGAGAGAAAAGAGACTTTCCTGGTATGGTCACGAATTAAGAAGAGAGAACGATCATGTTACTACGAAAGCTATGGAGATGAAAGTGGATGGGTGTGTAGGAAGAAGAAGACCGAAAAAAAAATGGATAAACTATGTGAATGAAGAATGTTGGAGAAGGGAGTGAGTGTCGAAATGGTGACTGATAGAGGAGAGTGGAAAAGGACGATTTGTTGCGCCGATCCCAAATACAATTGCGAACAGGGCAACAGAAAGAGTTCAACTAAATCGGTATCGATGTGACCAAAGTATGGCGTCACGGTTAAATGCTCGAGGTCGTTGTGTAGTGAAGTGGCAATAAGCAATAATGTACAGGTATCATACAATTATTAATGTGTAAAATTATTAAACCTTACCACAATCAGGAATATACTCACTTCAGCTTCAAAAGTGTGCAAGTAGGGCCTTGGGCTCTTGTACTCAATTTCCATATAAACCTCATGTTCCCAGATGAGACCTTTGCGATAGAGGCAGTACATGCGGAAGAAATAGGAGCGTTTGCCGTTGTCTTTTATCAGACAGAGGACCCCAGTGTCTTTCTTCTTCCATTCTAAATGATCTGGACCTTCGGTTGTGAACAGCTGGACGATTGCAGTTGCTAAGCTCTGAAAAGATAACTCCAGTAAGTGGATAGTGTTTTTGTTACACACAAGGCACGCATAAAATTTGCTTTATAAATTAAAAATAATAAGTTTTATTCAACAGTAGTAAATCTTTAATAATAATGTTATCAATAACAGATATGTGATTATAGTCGGTAATAAGTCAAGTTTTACATATGAACTACGGAAATTATTACTATTTATTACAAATCAATACTGTGTCGAGGTCGATATGTAGCCTGAGATATTTCTGCGTGTACTACAATAGTTATGAAGATGAATGCGGATGGCAATAAGGGTAGGTGTAAATCAGTGATTCACAAAGTGGTCTATATTGACCCCTAGGGGTCTGTAACAACCTCAAAAGGGTCCATGAAATGAAAATGGGGTCTGATAGTAACTATTTACTTACATTATGCTATATTTTAAAACAAAAACATACATTATTTATAAGAGTACCTATGAAGTAAAAAAAATATTATATTTGTTTATAAAAAAATTAAGTTGTAGGATGTAGGCATACAATATCAGGTAAGTAGGGTCTACCAAAAACCGTAAAACATGGCAAGGGCCTACTACACAAAAAAGTTTGGGAACCTCTAGTGTAAACCAAAGAGTATGAATGGCTTCCGTGAAGAAGGATACGGATGCGAGGAATGCAGATATTGCGATGACGTACAATAGACATAAATGAAAGAAGAAAATAAGTTACATAGCTAATTCATCCTCCCCAGAAGATAAACTATCCTCATTCCTAATCACAATAAGTTCCTATACATTACAAAAGGTTTAGCTGTTTTAACTGATTCTTTCACAGGAACGAGATATTATCCAATGTTATATTATCTTATATCCCAGCCGTTGTCCTCACACTAAATTATATCTTATTTTTTATGTTATTTATTTAACACACAATACAGAACACAATCGATTATTGATTTTGATTGATCGGTTATTTCTAATATAATATAGCAGACCAGATATATTCATAGGTGTAAAGCAACAGCAGAACATAACTATAAAGAACGGTGGACACAGTTCCAACTAATTTAATAAGAAACAAACGAAAATACAAAAAAAAAAAAAAACTAAAATAAAATATCTTAAACATAAACAATCACGTTTTAATCAATATGTTCATCGCACTATATTCGAATTTAATAAGACTTTGTCCTAAACTATCTATTGTCTCGTGGTACTTATCACATTTTGAGACATCATCATCATATTGACGGCACATCTTGACAATTGGATTGTAAAAAGAAGTACTGTTTTGAAAACTTGCAACGAGAAAACGTTTACAAAACCGTTATGCGATCACGATCGATATCGTAGTTTTTTTAGTGTACAAACACACAAATCTTTCCACTTTACAAAATATGTATACATGTGATAACAATTAACATACTAACGTATTATTAGTTAATATTATACAAGAAAACGGCATAAGCCAGTCAAGAACTGGTACTGATGGATTGTGTCTTGTATAATGTGATAGATTCATCTCATTAATATTCATTATACAAATATGTTAATTTTATTACTTAGAAAGTGTTAGTTGTGATAAGAATGATATAATAATGTTCTGTGCATTACGAGATTGATTTACGACGAAATCTAAAACGACGGAAGCTTTGTTTCAACAAACAAATCTTTCCTTCAACGATGACAGGTAAGAAGTCGGTTTACTAGCTGTTATAGAGTTAAGGTGAAGTTCAAATATCTTATTATCGCTTGTTATCAGTTGTGGTGCCTTTTATGTTTTTTAGTAAGAAATGCGCATTTTTTTTAGTTAGCAACATATTGTGGTTCTTGTAGGGGTTGAAGATTTGCTGAGAATCTCATAGTCGGGCTAGCAGATAAGGCCGCGAAAAGCGCGATAAAGCTACCTACAGAACGCGAGATTGTTTGTCGCAGGGTTCTATGGTCACGAAAAAAAAGATTCTTAACACCATGAATAGCGTTCATTCTCGTCTTTTAAATGACAGTAATTATGTCGAGGAGTGCTACCACGTTTTGGTCATACGAAGAGTAAAAGCAGCGGGCAAAATACATTTGTAGACTTAGTATTATTGAGAGAGATAATTTATAATTTTTTGACAGTTCTTCGCGACGTGCACCATCGCCAATTTTGTGTGCAAAACGGAAAATTTGAGAAATCTGTCTCGCACAAGTTAATACGCGGGCAAGAACCCCATGCACTATTAACTGTAAGCATTTACCATCAAATGGGTTGTTTACTTGTTTATCAATATACAGTTATAAAAACATCACAAACATTATACTTAAATAAAAATTTCGATTAAAAATCAAAATTATCTTTCACGAATTTTCTTTTGATAATTCAATTTGAAAGACAATTTATCTTACTAATCCCAACTAATATTATAATTGCGAAAGTAACTCTGTCTGTCTGTTACGCTTTCCCGCTTAAACCTCGCAACCGATTTTGATGAAATTTGGTACAGACCATCTTTAGACCCTGAGACAAAACATAGGCTACTTTTTATTTCGAAAAAAAGGGGTTGAAATAGAAGTTGAACGTTTGTATGGGATTTCTTAATTTTAAAAGATAAAACCATGAAAATAAAACTTTATATTTATGCACTTGATAAGAAATTATGAAACATTTGTTCTAGCATTTTTGAAATTTCGACCAGCTAGGGGGTGATAAAAGGTTGAAAGTTAGTATACCAGGATTGACAAAAAATAATTTCACGCGGGCGAAGCCGCGGGCGGAAGCTAGTATTTAATAAACGCGAAAGTTTGTATGGATGGATGTTTGTTAATCTTTCACGTAAAAACTACTGAATGGGTTTAAATGAAACTTTACAATAAATAAATGAAGCTTATACATCATAATGACACAATTTATTAAGATATAAACAATGTTAATATAAGCTACTCAAAATACTAATCTTGTGCAGACAAAGTCGTAAGCACCAGCTGGTAGTTTATAAATGTATATACACTGGGTGCTTCAGAGCAGGTGTAATAATTTTTGGGGGTGTGTGTTCATCTTGTGATGAAAATAAAGATTCTGCAAAATAAATAAGAACAATAATCAAGCTACTTCTTCTTCATATTTGTTAAAAAATATACATTTTGCATTTTCTATGTAGTTTTTCACTGATAATACTAAGAACTAAATGTAATTAAGCAATAATGGGCATCCAGTATCAATAAAAAATAATTTGATTACATTGTTAATTTATAAATAATTTGCAAACACATTAAGTTTTACAAATTGGTTAATTACCAACTCTTTTAGCGCATTAAACACATTAACATTGAAAAAAAATACAACTAATGTACAACAGATAGTCTTATAGCCAAACAGTAAACTTTGGACCAGAGCAGTAATTAGTCGGAAAAAAAGACAAGACTATATATAACAGGAACAGGTCACTGGCCTAGATTTTTAAAGGACTCCAGAGTTTTCATTCTCTTAATTCTCTCATCAGTCAATTAGGTATCAGTATAGTCAATTAAGGAAAGTTAGAGTGTTTGTGCTAATACTGTCTTTGTGACTAGATAAGCCAGTTAAGGAGATTTTGTAATCTTTTTAGAGAACTATATGTAGAAAACAGTTTCTTCATGACTTGCAGCCGCTATGCCAAGCACTGGTCAAATACTAATCCCTTCCCAAGTTTTTTACTAACTTGCATTATGGAATTGATATGATAAGATTA
The DNA here is from genome assembly GCA_036419045.1 of Scirpophaga incertulas. Classification (NCBI taxonomy): domain Eukaryota; kingdom Metazoa; phylum Arthropoda; class Insecta; order Lepidoptera; family Crambidae; genus Scirpophaga; species Scirpophaga incertulas. The sequence continues at coordinate 5,756,281 of CM071633.1, forward strand.
CTGCTGATACATACTCATACTAATTCAAAAACACTTAAAGGTAAATTGAAACTAGTAAAAGATATAAATTCTCATGACACAAAGTTGCAAAAAAAGGAGTGGGGATTTATTATGTTAAGAATGTTTCAAGGTCTACTTTAGTCATAGGTTACCTAGTATAGATTATTGCTATGGTAGTAATGCCATCTGTTGTTAAAGCCCTTCATTTTTTAAACTTCCCAATATAAAAATAGTGAACACATACTACTGAGGACTTTGCCAGATAAAAATTAATACCTATACATATGATAAACAAACTAATATGTTTCTATAAATAACACTATAAAAAAGGTATTGAACCCAACTGTAATTTGTATTCGTTATGTGCTAGTAAGAGAAATTTTGCATACTATTTGATTATGCATCTGAGATACTTGCTGTGATGTAACTATCTAGTAGCAGACTTACAATGTATTGATCATTTTATGGTTACTTCCAGTAGTATAAACTTTCGCTTTCTATGTACAGTAACTCCTTTAATTACTCAACAGGAAAACTTAACATAATTTATATCTTGATAGGATTTAACTTATTCTGGTCAAATTAAATGTAAAATATAAAATTAATAGTACAATATATAAATTTATGAGAATATATCACTGTTTATTTTGGTAAATGGTGAGGCCAATATGATCTCTTAAAAGAAAGAAATTATTATTCTAAAACAAAATTCTTAAATGGGTAATATTACATACGTTTTATGTAAATACGATTGTCACAACAGGTTCTTAATATTATATTGACTGATAATCCACTGATATGTTAAGATATTACACGACGTAATCTAAAAGATATGTGAATCACTGTATGAGCAACTTACGACTATGAGCCTAAAATGTTTTATATACGCACCTGGCATTTGGGACCGATCAGACTAAACACCTGATCATTCTCCTCTTTTGATAATAAAACACTATGTCTATTTTCCCCTCTCGGCATTCTTTTTGATTAAATAAATCACGAATAAATCACTTTAAACATATAAAATTGGAGTTGTCAGTCGGAGTGATTTCCCAGTATTTTATAGAAAGTAGAAAGAGCTCTTGGCATTTGATACATTCTGTAGCCAACGAAAATAACATTTCTCATAAATTATTAACGTTCATACTATTTTTTAATCCAACAAACTCAAAAATAATAAAAACACTTTCTCCACATCCGTTCTCGAAACAACAATCTATCAAACTGAACCATAGAGAAGACAAAACGATAGACTAAAAATTTACTTTTAATTGTCAAAGGTTACGAAAAGGCTGCGTTCGATAATATACAAAATCAGTATAATATTGATCAGCAATTTATAAAAGCCACTTCATGAAGTGATGCATATAATATAAACAAAGCGAACATCTAATTCGATCGATACACTAAAGCCCTCTGCATAAATCCATCTGAATGATTAGAGCTTGTATTTATTGCTTAAACTCCGTAGTGCGGTAGCTCTTACTAGCGCCCACAAGCAAGATGTTCTGAATTAGGTACAAGTAATGAAAATTTCTTCACCTACCTTCATACTAATCTGCGTAGCTCATAGATTTATGTTAAAGTAACATATAAACTATGAGGATGTCAGCACTAAAAATAATCCTATTTACAAAGTTGTAATGAGTGAGTCAAGAAGTATGGAGATAAATATGCATAGACTTTAGTAATAAAATAATCGAACTTGATAATTATGTTACTTAATTTTTACATTATTGAAAACACAAAACAAGAGAGCACAGTCAATTTAAAATCAGTGACAAATTCGTTTCGGAATATTGTCTATCGGCTTGACCGCGTAGTTCTTAACAAAAGTAAAGGTAGACAAGAATTAAAATAAAATTTTAATTGCTTATTCAAATATTCTATCGACGTAAAACTTTCCTCCGTGCTTTGGTACGGAATCATAACCTTATATGGCGATTCGGTGCTCGATGTTGACGCCGCCAGGACAGATGCATCAACATGGCCGTTGTGCCTGCCAAACCACAAGCCGCACTGTGGCTGAACGTGCGATAAACCCCAAGTAGCAAAATAGTAGTATGGAGTTTATCACAAAAAAAAAAATATACAATGTTATTTTAGTTACAGATGTAACCTTATATTATATAAAGAATGTGGGGTATTTTAATAGCATAATCAACATTTTGGTGACAGTAGTTTAATTTTAAACATTTACTTCACCACTATCACAGATTAAAGATTATAATATCAGTACATATCGCACGTCTTGCCCAATACTTCACGATCCTTAAAAGTTGACACTTTGCATGTAAGTTTTTAATATTTCATGTGTTTTTTTTTTATGTAATATTTGACAAATAACTGCTCACTTTATAATAGGTGGTTCGAGTCATCTATAGTACATGGTTCCTCTGAGATTGGCAATATTTTAGCAATCGCCACAAAAACTACGGTATACGTGGACATAAAAAGTAGGCCAAGTACCCAGTAATTACACAGCCTTCACGCTGTTATATAAATTTTATCTTCGAAATATAATATATAATCTCATTCTTCTTTATTTTTCGTACTGGCATTTCTGCAACTCACGATTGTGTGCTTATTTTGCGTCGGCGGGATTTTTTTTTGTTCCCCTGAGGAAATAGCATTAAGTTGCATACCCCGGCTGTGGCGAGCCGGCGGTTATGTGGGGCTCTCCTCCCCAGAAGGGGTAGGCTTACCCACTAAAAACCTCAGGGATGGCTTTCCTCAGGCATGTAGGGAGCCCCCGGGAACACCAAGCTACTTCCGGGAACCCCCAGCCTCCGCTCCCCCGCCGATACAGGGGAGCCCTCCTCGGGAGAGGCTACAATATCGGATCGGCCATCTCTCGACCCCGCTCGACGTCGGCGGGTTACTCGGACGTACCAGAGTGTGCATACTGTGCCAAGGACTTTACCCTCTATGTTACTACTTCTCTGCAACAGCAGGGGAATCACAATCAAGTTGTTGACCCTTAAACAACTTACAACTTCGGGGTAATGCGAGCCTAGCCTATATTATTGTAATTTGTTCTAGTTAATACTATTACTATTATTTACAAATATGCGCGTTTGCATACCTTACCTTTTAAATCAACTCGGTGGTATTGGGACAAACGACTGTGGTACTATGGGTTTCACGCTCCATCTCAGCATCCAATGTCATCATGTATCCAATGAAGAATTATTTTCTATACTTATTCAGGGCTGTGTAGCACTTATTACGTATAGTATATTTATACGTTTTGGTGCCGAATTTAAAAATAAGTGGTAAAGAATTTAGGTGTAAATAAAATTTACTTTGAGAGGTTTTGAATTGTGAAGTATATTTATTTTTTATATGGAATAGTTATTATTAATAATATTAAATTAAAATTAAGATAAAAATTATATAACAATTCAATTACTTAAATATTCTCCTACAAAAGTAAAACACATTAAAACAACAACAACATCAAACACTCATGTGTATTTGAATAGTTGTTAATAATAATCCCAACTAATATTATAAATGCGAAAGTGTGTTGTTGTTGTTTGTTTATTTGTTTGTTTGTTACCTCTTCACGCTTAAACTACTGCACCGATCATCACGAAAATTTGCATACACATAGTCTGTGGTACGGGGAAGGATATCACATTTTATCCGGAAGAAGTAGCTACTGTTCCCGGGGATCGAAATAACGCGGACGGAGCAACGACGGGCGGAGCCACGGGCAAGAAATTTCAAAAATTCTTTCCCCTTTGAAAGCTACATTATCCCCGAGTAACATAGGCTACTTTTTATCCCGGAAAAATCGACAGATCCCACGGGATGCGCAATAAAGGCTTCGCTCAAAAACTACTGCACAGATTTTCATGCGGTTTTCATCAATAGATAGAGTGATTCTTGAGCAAGGTATTGCGGTATTTTTTATCTTGGCAAAACGGATAGACCCACGGGAAGGCGATAAAACTTCGCGCCGTAAATCGACTTCCGCGCATATGTAGCCGTGGGCAAAAGCTATGACCCTTAACCCTCTATAGACCCAATCCCGAAATCCACGCAGGCGAAGCCGCGGGCAGAAAGCTAGTATTAAAATAAAATTATAAGATGGATGTAATGTGTGTTCTCCCTACAAAAAAAAAATAATTATTTGCCAATCTTCAATTTGCATTTATGTATTTGTTAAGAATTAAAATCAATAAACTTTCTAGCGATTGCTAGTACACATTGCCGGCCGATGCCGAGGCACGAGGCATCGCGAACAAAACGGAGCTTTGTAGAATGCTATCGATCCTCATACCGCTTAGACAGTCTTCAGCATGTGGAATTCGGGCCTAGCAAAGGGAGGTTCCATTCCTTACTGTTAAAGCTGCACAGACCTTGGGAGTCAGTGCTCTTCTAACTTTCGAAGTGGGTTTAGTAGCAGGCCGAGGTATTTACTTTTCACGTTTTAGTTATATCGATTCTTTCAACTTGCTAGTAGTCCGAGATAGTCCCAGTTAGGTTATGCGACTGGGACAAGGGACGTAATGGCCGTAATTTTTTTTCAGCCTCTGAGTGGGATACGTCGTATTTGTTGCATTCGTAGCGATTAAAGTGTCGTCGGCGTTATCTTTGTAAATGGTAGAATATTCCAGATTAGAGGGCCTAACACAGAACCTTGGGGCATGCTAGACATCATCCTTTATCTATCTACCATTTAGCGAAACTAGACCTTCACATCATCAGTTGTTCAGTTGTGTTTTTGCGAGCGATATCGACATGGTAAACCGATTAACGTCCCGGTGATTTACTGGGAATGTTGGCGTAATAAATTTATGAGGCTGAGTCATGAGCATCGATGAAAATAGATACAGTTGTAAACCCCATAGGACAATCCTAACAATTTCATTCTTTTTACCATCCTGCATTCAAATGAAAATACATCTCGGTATAATACAATTGTATTTATTTGTATATTGTACTGATAACAATAATGAGGAGAGAAATATTGCAGTTGCCGTTAGAAAATTACAAATTGACTTAGATATAAACCAAGACATAGGGGATAGTGCTGGTAATACATTTCATCGAACAAATATTATATATAGCTTAAAAAGTAGTAATACCAATTAATTAGTAAATATGGGTATAGGTATATCCACATATGTATATATAATTCTGCTGATCTGTACTCTCCTTACATAATAAAATTACTAAAGTTCGATTTTTAATTCGAGTCAGTAAAATGACATTTCCAGTGTCATGTGTCACAAATCATATTATTTAATATGGTATGTTTTTTTTATTTACAATAAAAAAAACGCTTTGATACCTAATAAAATAAAGCATGACTAAATGTCTAAATCTATTGATTGCCGAACATGACTATTGTAGTGGGTTGTAGTGGGTCACCCTTTTTTGTATCAGTGACAGTTGCACTTGTCATTTTACTGACTCGAATTAAAAATCGTAGTTTAGTATATGTACGGTCGTGCTTCTCCATTAATTATCATAATTTAGCACACAACTGAAAATAATGATGTTACCATTTAATAAAATTACTGGTCTATATAAATTGATAATGAGTTAAAGCGCGACTGGAAAACGCTCCTATTTCAAACATTGCAGCTTTTACAAATACTATTGAAGGTTTTATTGCAAGTCTCATTTAGTTTAATTGACTTTAATCTTATTATTCGTATCGTAAATACATCATTGATTGATAAATCACCATAAAGATTATTGTTTATATCCTGTTAAATAAGTAAGGCTGTTTCTATCTTTCTATAGGAGTATACAAGACATTTGCACAAAATTTTAGAAACAATTTCACCTACAACAGCAGCTTTCGACACTTGCAAGCATTTAACTCACACATGTTGAATAACATATACTTGGATTATAACTGCTCCATACTGGCGACAAATGTTGCCAGAAAAGAAAAAGTTTGTAGCAAAAGCGTAGTTTTGTAATTTTATAACGCAGTGGAAATTACAACGAGCAATTACAAATTACAAGTAGAAGACCCTAAGTCTAAGAAAATAATATTTTGAGAACCAAAATTGTTTCCACTTAGTGGCAACACTATATTGCACTATGAAACGAGTTCTAATACGGTGGTGACTATACGGATAGACAACACATTAGTTCATGATTGCGAAATAATGATAGCCTCAACTAGCTGTTATTATTTTATATAGAATTAATGTGACATCGTTACTTTTACAGCTGAGACGCAGAAAGAATGCATATTCAACAGGGCGTATTCAATTCATTGTATAATGAAACTAATGCCTAGTAAATAAAGTTCATTTTTGAGAATCTTATTTAAGATAATAATCCACAAATGAACCTTATTCCATTTACATAAGGTACTGATGGTACCTGTTAGAAACGCATTCTCTTAGTGGTCGGACTTGAAACGATTGCATAACTATACACAAATGCCACGTTAGTGCCAAAACGTTCTCTTTATACCTGTATATAATATTAAATAGTAAGATGAGATTTCTCAGCGTAACAAATTGAAATGCATGACATGTATATGCATACAATACTGTAAAAGTATGTTGTTGCAAAGGTAAACATTGTTTTGCGTTTGCATCAGAACTGTATAGAGTTTTTAGCGATGCAGCTGTTCTTGCATAAATTTGTCGATGAAGTACAAATCCTTTTCACTTCATCACACATCTCTCAAATTTACCGACTCTTATAAGGCTGTGTCCCCAGTAGGCAAACTGTTATCGGCCGACTGAATGAGCCTCAAATTAATGGCTAACTGAAATTTGAATTAGCTGCTAACTTAGATCAGCGTCGCAAGCAAACTGTTATATGGTAGCTGATTTTGCTGTACTCACGTAGCGCTCCAAACTGTGTACAGTGAGTCAAAACTAGCAACCTGGAGACGAATTTTTGAAACAAAAGAAAACCAATTCGCATTCGAAATCGTGAGATTCGTATACGAATTACCGAATTCACTATTTATGAACTTTCATTTCGTGCATTATGCAACGAGTGGTTCAAGCCACTCGTTTTTGATTTCTACTAGTAGAATATCCAACACTCGTCGTCGCCGGATTTTTGTTTTTGTTGTTGTGGTTTTGAATTTTTCTGCGTGAAACGGAATTTAATTAAGAATTTGTTCTTAATGACAACACTGAATTCGACTGATTCAAAAATCTATAAAATTGTAAGCAGTAGAAAATAATTTCGCGCACGATTTGTATTCGTATTCGAATTCCAAATTCACGTATAATGATTCAAAAATATGTCTCCTGTGGGCAATCTATTTCAAATATATGGAAGGGCGTACTAAACCGATAAGCCGCACTCCGTTGGCCGCTAACAGTTTTCTACGCTAAATAGTCAAAATATATAAAAACTTGTCATTATCAAATGTCGTTTATCAAAATTGAAAAAAGATTGGAACGCTCAAAATAGTTAGTTAACCATCGTTGTTCATTTCGAATTTGACTGGATACTAAACGCGTGTTACATTGTTACATCTAACATCGAATATCCAATAGGCCCCGAAGAACGTTGAATCAAATTCGATGTATAAAAGTACGAAGAGAATAAGGCAATGTTTATATGTACATATTATATACATAGTTTGATATATCATGCACGACAGATCTAAACAAAAGCTAGGAAATAGTCAATTCTTACACAGTTTACAGAAGATGGAAAATTGATTAGAATAATTAATGTCAATTTTATAAAACAAACCTTAGTTAAATTTTCTTAACGTTCCTGTGATGTAAAGAAACATTTGTAAACAATCATTACAATTCGAATAGTTAATAATCATTGAAAAAAAAACTAAATAATAGACAACAAAATATTTTGTACTATTAACACTAAAATTAACCTGATAATACGCACGTAATAACTGCAATTCAAAACGAGTTACTGTACTATATCTGTGTACTGTGTGTATCATATTTTATTTCGTTCAAGACATATTGACCAACGACATATCTAATAACTATTCTTTCAACATAAAATTTAGCTACTGTAAAATTAAAAAGCAAGACAGTTGTCATTTTATCAGTGTTTGAAAATAATTGATTAGTTTTTTCCATATAAGTTCATTCCAAATACGTTTTTCTCTGCACTTCAGTAAGAAATTTAAAATTTTATATTACGTCTTAATTTACGTTACGTTACGTTTAATACATTATAGCAAAACTTTAGAAATATTATATTTATAGGAATATATTTATTAGAAATACATTGATTGTAAAGTGCATATGTTGTTGTCTATGTTTTTTAATTGAACTTAATAGAATATTGTCTGACGTGTAGTTCTCTGTACATAAATTGTAAAAAAACAATATTAAGTTAAACTACGATTTTTAATTCGAGTCAGTAAAATGACATTTCCAGTGTCATGTGTCACAAATCATATTATTTAATATGGTATGTATTACATATTTACAATAAAAAAACGCTTTGATACCTAATAAAATAAAGCATGACTAAATGTCTAAATCTATTGATTGCCGAACATGACTATTGTAGTGGGTCACCCTTTTTTGTATCAGTGACAGTTGCACTTGTCATTTTACTGACTCGAATTAAAAATCGTAGTTTAGAATAAATTATATATATTTTAATCCAATTCATAGTTTACCTAAATCCTATAGTTAGCCTCGATTTGCTATGAGTACAGGCATATTATATAACTGTTATACACTTAATAAAGTGTGGTTTCAAGATAACCTGTAAAATGTACATCTACAACTTTCTAAGACTTCGTGGAATATTCATTCACATGTTTTACTTTAATTTAATTATTTTATGTACAGTTATAATTTACTGCACATAAAAATTTGGGGGTTTTTTTTAAGAGGTTGTTATTGTTTTTAGGTTTTCTAAGGAATGCTGTTTTAATTTGCACAAAACTATGACCGTGATTTTTATAAAGAAAAACTTTATGGCGTTCATAATAGAACTTTTCAACACACTTCCTCATAAAGTGGCTCTAATCCCATGGCAATTAGGCACATAATGACACCTATAATCAAACTGTGACTTTTTCATTACTATTATTCACTATATAGTTATATTATATTAGTGAGTAATAGCTTTTTTTTTAATATTATTGGTTGAGTTACGCTTACATTTGCGCTAAAAAGCTATCCGCGAAAAGCCCAAAAAAAAAGAAATCTCATTTTTTAGTCTATGGCCGATGCGCGCGCATAGGAAAACTAATTAATTTTTCCCGCCATTACGAAACATTTTTCACAACTCGTCTCGTTTTCTCTTTTGAAGTTCAAAAGTTTTCTAGGAGGTAGACTCTGTACCAGGGTCGTCTGCATGGGTACCTCCGTCTTACCTATTTCCGCCGCCAAACAGCAGGGTTCGCTTTGCTGTGTTCCGGCGTGAAGGGTAAGTTAGTAGCATATATTAGTTAGTGATAGGCAGTGAAATTACTGGGTACTGTGACTTTACATCTTATGTCACAAGTTGGCAACGTACACTGTGGTTCTTATGAGGTTTGCAGATTTGCTGCGAATCTCGTGGGAACCACATGTACTATAGGCGACTGTTACCACTTACCATCAGGTGGGCAGCCTGCTTGTTTGTCAACTTTAGCAATAAAAAAAAAAAAAAGTTATTTAGTTAGTTATTAATTAAGATGTCTGCAAATACAATTTATGAAGAAAATGGTTTTTTATTTAAGTATTATTTTATTCAGAAGTGTGTTGAAAAACGTATGATACACGTGTGTATTGATGATTACCGTCCTCGGCTCCTTAAGACCCTCGCCTGACGGCTCGGGCCTCAATGCGCCTCAGCGGTAATCACCAACATTACACACTTGTACCATAATGTACTATTATATCATTGGTCAGTATGCGTTAAGCGATATAATGTAGTGTGAACATAATCACAGATCTCAACGGAAACTTACAGACTACACTCTAGTTGCTAAAGATTTCGTCGACCACTACACAAAAACTATAACGTGTTAAGAATCTCAAAACTAATACGCTTACTCATACGCCTATAAAAAACTTGACCATAATTTTTCTCAGTCTTTCAGTACATCAGTGAGACGTTTGTACTACGTACTAAAATAATAATTGATACTGAAAAGACGCTTACAGTGCTCGCCTACATTACATATGTCATTACTCGCTAACTGCTACATATATGATATATAACATTACCACAATGCTTAGATCACAAAGGAATCCTTGCCAGGAGATTATTATTAAAAGGTCTTTTATTAATTTTGATCTTGATTAAGTACGTAGATATGTCCTTACAACTAAACATGTGTTATTAAAAGATCTGCAACAATATTAGATATGGCTCTTCAATGTTATTATTATTATTTTATATAATCCACTGTTCTCTTTCAGAATACAACAATGGCACTATATTATAACATTTACACACACAACTATATCCATAGCACGAATTACAACATTTGTATAACATAAATAAACTTATAATAACAAGCACCGTAAAATACAGAGGATTTACACTCATCGTATCAAATCAAAACTATCCTCTCTACGAAAAAGCTTTAATATAAAAGCAATTATCACTACACAATTTACAGCTGACCGTCAACTAAACAACAACAGATAAATTAATACAAATATTCAAGCGTATTAAAACATATCAAACGATAGGAACAATTGATGTAAGTCTACAACCGTAACGAATACAATATAAAATTATTGTTAATAATAGAGCAGATGCCATTTAAGACATATGTTATCATGATTATATATATAAAAAAAAACACATTCAAAATCCATTCAATCTACAAAATAAATAAATCAGAAACTTAACTACATAAAAAGAGCCGAATAGAGTGGACAGATAAAACAGTAATGTTAAATCGACACGTAAATAAGTAAATCGTCTTAACATAAATTGATATTGTAATAATAATATTAGCAGAACAAAACTGTATCTCTATACATTTTCAGCTATTGTTTTGTGCAAAAAATTATAACATACTATTCTATGTTGCTATCGTGTTATTTATATTATTATTGTAATATAATAATATAAATAACACATTTTACTTGATGGATATGCACCACAAGCGTTTCTAAAAGTAGATATTACTATTCAGCTATTAATAATCGTCAACTCAGAAAAAGATTTGAATATGTGCGCTCATTAGAATGAGAATTCATCTATCCGTATAGCTTTAGTCGGTGTACATTCATTATAAAAAATAGGTGATGATAAGATAATTTGAATAAATTAACATCTGTCCAAATAAATTTTGTGCGAAGATATTGTACAAATGGAATGGAATCCCCTTGCCATCTAAATGCAGGGCTGCCAGTAAATAAATCTCGACTGTGCAATTTGGTAACGCAATGACTTGTATTTTTCGCATTTTCAAATAATAAAAAAATCTCTAGACTACCGCAACGCCCGCCTAGGTAAATCAGGAGCTAGAGTCAAACGATATAACACATTAAAGTTGTCAACTTAGCAATTTCATCTCTGCTTATCTCATATAGAGCAGAGAACTTAAAATAAAAAGGGGGAACATTTCATTTCATGTGTCATTTATGTGTCTAATTAATGAAATAAAGCAATAAAAAAATGATGGACTGTACGTTATAGATACAATGCACTCTACAATACAAATTTCGAATACATATATTAGTGTCCAGTTATACGAACTGGCAACCCAGACTCAATGATAAACTTTCCGAGTGACAAGTGTGTTTTATTCAATAATTCCACTTTAGTTAAGTTGGCATCGCTTCCTATTAAGTCTTTAAAGTTGAGTTAACAACGAACATACAGGGGTGCCAACGTAGCCGCAGAGAAACTATTTGATGGAACGCACTTCACTGAGTATTTATCAAGCCTGTTCATAGGTGACATATGCATATTACGAACTAAAGGCAAACAACATTCATAGGTTTTTATTTTTCATGACTTTGCTTTAGAACATTTAGCTAATGTCAAAATGGTGCATTCACAGGTTATATTACCTATGAAATTGCTGTTTTTACATTAGCTCTTCTTATATTTACAACTTTTTGAATTTAAGAGTTACAGAAACAATATATTTTGCATTACATTTAAACCGTACAGTGTTGATTTATATATACAAACACGCGTTAGATATCGTACAGGCGCTTGGAAACGGAGGTATTAAAATTTGAGCAATTGCTGTGATGTCATTTAGTCTCCAGAAGAGAGTGAAGAGATTCGCTTTGATGTTATGTTTGAGCTAGAGATATGCTATTTCTTTCCGTCTCGTGCTATCTTAAGGAGCTGTTTTATTCACTAATAATCTTGTGAAGCATTGTGGGTCAATTACTAAACATTACGCAAAGACGAGATATACGTCACCTTTCGTAAAACATGATTGCTACAATGTAATCTTTATTTATTTAGATTGTGAAAAACAAATGACGAAGATAAGTTCTACTTTTCCGACAGAATTCATAAGTACTTTCTGAAAATAAATCAAATTACTTTTTTAGCGAGTATAATATCTATTGGACTACGTGTAAGACTTTCATAAATTGTTGGTTTTCTCAATATTAAATAAAAAGGTAAAACAATTTTATTTTTAATTCTCCATTCAAAACGGCAATTTCACAGATAATTTGCAAATTTCAGTTTGATGTACAGCTTGTCAAAAAAGTGTAGAAACGGAACTGACTTTTTTGTATGATGGCAACATTTCTAAAACTGTATTACTAATCTGTAATAGCAATTAAATTTTATTTTGTTATTCGTAATTATTGATTACAACGATATATTTGTTTAAAATACGACAAGCTCTACTAGAGAGGTGATCTTTCATGTTTATAAGCGATGTCTACAACTTTTAGGGTTGCTACATTAAACAACAGTGGCGCCCCTATTTATTTCTACTCTATTTTGACAAACTGTATGCTATGACAAAAGTGCCAATGGTACACTTTTTATATTTTTTTTTTCAATTTGCTGCCGGCATATTCTGCACTCAGTTCAAAAATATAATTGGCGCACAAGATCAGATACCAAATATAAAAATTGATACTGCAATACATCTCAATCTAAATATCTATTACTGAATTAAAATTTAACTATAGATGCTGGCTTCCTCTTTGGTATTGTCGATTTATCTGTTCCTCTATTGGCCACATTATATTATTTAAATGTAGAATACTTTAAAGCAACTGTTTTTATATATATATATATATTATATATATATATATTAGATTTATCAACAAACATTTGTCAAATTTTTTATCTCTTCTTAAAAAGTGTTGCTGTCTAAGACATTTTAAAGTAACAATATTGACTTGAACTTGATATATAACAAGAAATTATTGCTTAATTTCCAACACAACAATGATATGAACTCTCCTTCCATTTTGAATGTTATTTATTGGTCGCTAAGATACATAATTGGTAACACTAATGTGTAACATAACATTGCAAGGTTCTGTCGACATGTACATATCAATCAATCCTCTACAAAAAATCTATCAAAAACTCACGTCACTACGTCCTAACTTTTACGTAGTCAGATTCGACTTCCCATCGGATCTATTAAACATACTTAAAAAACATTTTCACTGCAAAATCTACTTTCTTCAGGATCACATAAAAAGCGCTTGTACAATCTATATGTACAGTACACACCCCAGCGGAGGGTGCTCGACTCGACTTAGTAATAATAGCTAAAATACCTTGATGAGATTACTTAAGCTTTGGGTGCGTCCAACGTCCGGAGCGGACCGAGGCAGGCAGCTCAACTGCAGTTGCCTTTCTTCGCCGGTGGCTCATCGTCTTTTTTTGAGTCGAGATCAGCTTTCGACGTTCCCGGCTGCGGATTGTCTATGTCTGGAAACAATAATAGTCATAACTACATATTATTTTGTCACGAACAGTCCTAGGAAGCTGTACTGTTACTTTTCATCTTTTTTTGACGACTGTTTAAATTTGTCATCATATATATAATATTTCCAAAACTGCCCAGTTTTCGTACATGTTAACCTATATCAGCGTCTGAATAAATCTGCCAAATTTCAAAAGTATATGTACTCGTACGTATGTTTTTATGTTTGTGTTCGCATATCTCCGGAACTACAAGTCCGATCTAATTCATTTTTTGTTTTAAGTGGTTTTAAGAGGACCCAAAAGGACAATGCCTAAATTATAAAGAGCTGTGCCCCAGTCACATTTATGCATGCCCACTATTGAGATTTTTTTAATGTGTGCGTAATTAGAATAGATTTTTAAATGAAGCAAACATGAGTCGAAACTTCGTGCGAAAATAAAGATATTAGACAAATAAAATGAGCGCCTACTAATATTTATTAGCAAAGTTGTAAGACGACGATATGCATTTTGTTTGACATAAAATATTTTTTGATAAAAAGGAAGGTATGTGTAATGTAATTAGTTGGAATCACAGTATATTCCTAGCATTTTCGTGTATTTTTAGCAGCTTACACCATAGTGTGAAAAGAGAACTTATTTACTTATACTTAATGAAATAAGAAAGCTTGTTTATTCAGTTTGAATTACAGTATTTTTAGCCTTTTCATTGATTTTCAGTAACTTACATTATGTGCAGTTTAATAATAGAATTTTAATTAATTTAATGCGTCGTTTTGACTTTTGGCCATATTAATCGGTTTCGTATTTATGTTATATTGCCATTTCCGTTTCTAAGAAACACTTTATTTTTTTACATTTTGTTATAGCTTTGGGGCCAGTGCGGCAAATTTGGGCATTCCCCTTTATAAATAAAAATCTTTATAAATTAAATTAATTTGATATTATACTTATAAAATGATAATATTAAAAAAAATCATCGCCAGCTAATTATTTATGGGTGTATTATTTCATGTAAGTCGGGGCAGATGTGCATCACTGCGACCTATTAAGATCTATTGTGACCAGCCTCCTATGTAGGTCCTACAGTAGCTCCCTTAACTGGGCCCTGACCAAGAAAGATAGGATGTTCCCAGTTCGGATTGTTTTTATTTCATCTGGGTCAAGGATGTGTTTCCCCAGGTGTCTGTTTCTTTTGTGAATCAGCGGTTCACAGTAGCACAAGAGGTGTATTGGTGTTTCACGCTCTTGTTCGCAGAATCTGCATGTGTCAGTGTCCTTAAGTTTCATGTTGTGAAGGTGTCTATTCAACTTGCAGTGACCGGTCAAAGCCCTAACCATCACGCTCAAGTTACTCCAGTTAAGCTTTAATAGCTCGTCAGTGCGTTTGCGAGAGGACGTACTGTGCCAGTCTGCTTTCGCCTCGTTAAGAAGGCGACTTTTCAGGTATTGCATGGCCTGGTTCTTTGAGATACCACAGATAGGCTCTGGCCGAACTGTATTCCTTGAGCCCCAGCCCTGGTTAGTTCATCGGCCTTCTCATTGCCGGTTATTCCAGAATGACCTGGCACCCATTTGAGAGTGATTTTGTTCTTTTCTCCCAGGTCATTGAGTTTTTTCACACAGTCTTTTACTAGCTTTGATTTAAGGGTGTTATTGTTTATTGCTAGTAAAGCTGCCTGGCTGTCTGAATTAATTACGATTTTTTGGTTTACGTAGTTTCGTTGGAGGTTCGCTTGTACACATTCAATTATGGCACAGACTTCCGCCTGGAATATAGTGGCATACTTTCCCAGATTTATGCTTTTGCTAACCCTGGGTCTGCCCCCATATATGCCACATCCTACGTTAGCCCCCATTTTTGAGCCATCGGTGAACCACACCAGACTCCCGTCATTCAAGGGATCACTATGTCGGCCTTGCGCCCAGTCTTCTCTCTTGGTGATTTCCACAGTGAAATTCTTGTGGAAGTTAACTTCTGGAAGCAAGACGTCTGTCGTCATTGCAAGAAGTGGACATTCAAACACTTTTTGATGTAGTGTCCTTATTGTCTGGGTTCTTGAGTTCTATGCCAGCGTTAGTCCTATAGATGCCAGCCATCATCTCCTTCTCGATAAAGAGGTTTAGAGGTGGGAGGCTGAGGATTGCATTAAGGGCTATGGCTGGTGTTGATCTCACGGCTCCTGTAGCCATCAGGCATGCAGTGCGCTGCAGGCCTGATAGCTTTTTTATAGCCGTAACTTGCTGTGCCTTCGAGCCCCATATCGTACAGGCGTAAGTTATTGACGGCCTGACAATGGTGGTGTAAAGCCATAAGGTGATTTGTGGGTTTAGTCCCCATCTCGTCCCTACAAGCCGTTGACATATACCTAAGGCAGTTTTAGCCTTTTGTATCGTGTTCTTATGGTGCGACTCCCAGGTCAGTCTCTTGTCGATGATTACGCCCAAGTACTTGACCTCTGTTGAAAATGGTATTGTTGTTCCTTTAATAGTCAGTGGTGAGAGCTTGTCCAGCTTTCTCTTCCTTGTAAAAGGGACTACAATAGTTTTTGTAGGATTTACAGTCAGTTGATTTTCTGAACACCAGTTAACAATTGTGTTTACGGTTTTCTGTAAAATTGAGGTCACAGTGCTTTGACAAGGGCCTATGACACAGGCCACTACGTCATCTGCATAGCTCTGTACGTTAAGATTCATTTCTGAAGTTTTTACTAAAAGTTCATCTATGACAAGGGTTCTATGACAAGGACAATTTATGGGTGTAAAGAATTTCAGTTTATTTTCTAAAAAGCCTATGCAACGCTCAAATGCATTGAACACGCAAAATGTTTATCAGGCTGACTGACGGTATTACCCCCGTTAAAAATACGGCTGACGATTTTCTTTATTATTTTAAAAGTATAAAAATTGAGATGTATGAATTTCGTAAGGTATAAAAGTAATTTGTTTGTCAAATTTTGAATGAGGTTCATGCACGTGACTGACGTATAACCCCCCCTCGTCAATACAGCTGACAACTATTTTTTGAAAAAATGTTATTTAAACAACATACATTTATGCTCGGTATAAAAATCATCGGAGTAGATATTTTCCAATAACTTTCTCATGCTGTCTCCTTTAGCTCCACCGCTATCGACACAGCTGACGCTCGGAGCTATTATGTGTTAGGGGTAAACTATTATTATTATGATTTTCAGCCGGTATAAAATGACTTGCTCAAAATAATGCTACATCCCTAACTATTGGGTTTGGCGTCAGTTCTTAAGAAATTTAATCTAGACAGTCTTGTAGCTAGAAGGTTTCTCCAGTTATTTATACGCCGCTGTTAATCTCTCAACTTCGAAATGTCACGGTTTAGACGTCTCAAATAAGTTTTGTTTACGAGTCATCGTCCGCTCGGCGCAGATAGCATACTGACGTCAATCATGGCTACGTCATTCATTCCACAAGCCGATTTGATCGATCTGTCAGTAGCGATACATTTTTTGTATCAGGGGTCCTATTTTGAATCTTTCGTTGGTACATTCGTCGCGTCGTCGTCAATTTAGATTATGTTCGTTTCAATATCGGTAAATTATTGTGATTTTTCACATACCGAAAATCGATTATTGTTTTTTATTTATGTATCTTATCACGTTAAACAATGCTGTTGTATCATTTAAATCTATCTTTGTCAAACTGCAATACTGTTTATTGGCTAAATATATATATGTATATATATATATAATATATATATATATATATATTATATATATATATTTGTATAAGAACTGTTTTCGTAGTTCAAATGTATACATTGACGTGCTATGCGTGACTTTATATCATATATCGTTTACGTTGGCTACATGACAATTATTATTTTATAGGCTGAGTTGTAAAAAAAACATCGTTAGGTCGCGTATGTAGGTAATGAATCATATAATATTATCCTAAATTATGTAAAGTAGCTAGGTATTCAACGCATTGGTAAGTTTGTTTTTTCATAATCTGTACGGACCTTTATGAGAGAGTCCATTTTTGCATTTATAGAATTATGCTTTATTTAAATTGTTATGTTCAAACATGATTACACTTAAATTACGTTTTAAAAAATGTACATCCGTATATATACTATTATACATTTTGTCTAAAATTATACGAATAGATAATCAATCTAAATCGAATGTCGGTTACGATCGACCCTAATTATAGAAGAATAGAGCCCCAGATTTCGTTACACACGTGCGATAAGACAATAACACACAGAGTTTATTGACGTGTATCACCTTGGTAATAACGACTTGGTAGTAACGACGAAATAGTATTATTAATGTTACTATATAAATAAACTAACATACGATTCTCCGTACTATTGGACAGGAACTTGGGTTCGATTTTGCGTGCATTGCGAACGATTACAATGTGTATTTATGGTGTAAGGCCACGAAATTATCTATGAAATTTTAAACAACTGATGACTTGTGCGAGGTTGGACCGTGTGCGTCATTGGGTACGCTCGGATACATCACGTGTTTGCCGCGTACAAAGAAGATTATCATAACGATTTATTAGCATGCTGTGTAGAGATATTGTCTTTCACGAGCATCATTCATAGGCTGTTTATGAAAGAGATAAGGACTAAAATAGAAAACCCTGAGCACGTAGGCCTTTTTTTCGAGGGGAAACGCTCCTTTTGCTCCTTGTCACCGCGTTGGCTAGGCGCGGCCGTGTGTGGGGCTCCCCGATCAGAGGGACCGGCCTACCCATTAAAACCCCGGTGTTTTCCAAGACCATATCGGGGCGCATGGCGGGGTGCGCTTTCACGCTGCTACCGCCACACGCCCACGAGCTAGCTCGACCTTGGTCGGTCGAGCATTGCATTGTCCGAGAACACTAGGATAATCCCCAGGACCACGTAGGCCTAAAGCTGATCGAACATCACATACACTTTTCGCTTTGTTCAAATGTCCGGCCTTTTATGGATAATCAGTTCGGCTTTTAAAGAGATTGCAAACTTAATCTCGGTGACCCAAAGCGGTTTTGTTGAACTTACAAATTATTTTTCTATCATTAAAAAATACAACTTAAACTCCAGTGATATCATCACGGTCCTTTTTTTCATTTGGTACATTTGATCTTATCTCGCTTGATGTTAATTGTAATTCACGTTAAGGTCAAACATGGATTAAGCGGTTCGAATATCTCCGTCCTTATTCAGATTAAAGTCGTTTACGGGTAAATCAAATGACCGGAGACACAGTGCTAACGCGACCGTCTACATGAGGCGGGTACAGTTTCAAATTACTGTGCATCCGTACTAGACATGTGTAGATCCGAATCGTAATACTTCTTGGAGCGAAGTCGTTGCTTTCCGAAGTGTTTGATTAGGTATGTTCAGTTTCTCACATGTCGAACATCGTCTCACGAAACATCGATCCGAGACTCCCCGAGTGTTTCGGAACTTACTTGTCAAGTAGGCGCAAAAGTGATGGAGTAGATATGAGCTAACTTGCGAGGAGATATAAACAAATTTAAACTTTAAGTATGTGACTCATGTGCGACTCATTATTGTGAAGAAATTAATCAAATTATTAAGAGCCAAGGAATAAATTACATACTAATGACAGACAATAATATATCATCATAACTCATATACCTCCCCACCGAGGGGCACGAGCCTATCCTAACTATATAAGGGCGTTTAGACCAGGCCTTAGTCAATCACGCTGGCTTGGTGAGGATTGATTGACAACATACATCTTTGAATTTCTTCGCAGGTATGCAGGTTGCCTTATTATCTTTTCTTTCAGCAGCAGGAGCGTCAGATAAATGTACATTAGAAATTCGAAAAACACATCGGTACGTGCCATTAATCTCGAAATACACATTAAAGTCCAATAAATTAAGGAACTATACGTTATGGAACTACTTGTCGGATACAAGTATCCAGATCCAAAACAAATATATCATAACTAGTAATAGATTTAAGTATATCTAATCCGTGTTTACAGTAGTAAAGCGTACGTCAGTGGCTTCGCATAAGATTCTAAGTAATTTTGATTAACCCGCCAAATCATTTAGTTCGTTCGACAATGTAAACCAGTATACTCCAAGACGCACTGCAACCGCTAATGCAGTCTCATTGCACGCTAAATCTATTGCTGTTGAAAAGTTCGCTTGGTCAATTGAATAACATCATTTATAACAAAGAATAAAGGTAAAAATTTCTATCCTTTTCCATGAGATCCTTTGACACGAGAAAGATGGTCACTTCTTTGCATTATGCTCGTGAAAATAATTTGCGTTTAATAGAAATTGAATCAAATTAATTGCATGTGAAGGGAAAGAAAAATGTTAAGTGCGGAGCAGTGGAAAGGCCGAACAACTCTTAGGAACACTTCACAAAATGTACCCCATAAAAGGTTGCCCCGATCAACCACTAAAAGCACATCATTATATCAACGTACATTTTACTTTCGTAGATTGGAAGTTGACTCAGTCTGATTTTCTTCCCTGGCCTCGGAGATATTTAGTGGCAAGTTCATGTTTTGGAACGGGAGTTGCTTAATTCTTAATCGGTGCGTAAAAGCATGAGGTAATGAGGCCATTACCCCAAAGCAATTCAAAGCTCTCAACCGTAATTTCGCTACGATACGACATAATGCGTTTAAGTCTATTACCGCTGACGAATATGACATCAAATGTAATGGTAATTGGATACTGTGGGGCTTCTGTAGTATAGTTATTTCCGGATTCATGTACATAATTAATAGAACCGAAGGTAGATTTTATACCAGGGTTTATCTTCTCTATTTCTACCGCAAAATTACTATGTTCGAAATGCTGTTTTCCGCCGTGAAGGGTAAGGTATTCCTCTCTAGAGAGGAGAAGCTGAGAATCCTCATGGATGCCATCGCAACCAGGTGCCACAGTGATTATATCGGACTCCGATGACCTACCGACTAAACGCAGCCTGAGCCTTGGCCATACAGACCTTATGACGTGGATGGAACGGTGACCGCAACCTCAGGCGAAGGCACGGTCAACGCTGCCCTATGAAAAGGATGTATGCGCTTGAAAAAGGCGCGACATACCAAAGTGGATCTGGCATGAATGGACGAGGCCAACTCGTGACGAAGCAGAGAGCTGAGAACTGGCTGAGCCTTTTCTCAGCCAGTTCAGACTACAAGGGGTGGTCGCGAATGCCGCCGCCTGGATGCCGCTTTTGGATCCTGTGCTAATTGGTAGGTAGGGTCGTCTAAGACGTGTCTGGGTCGTCGACACACGAGTTTATTAGGATTGACTGAAGATATTACATATCTTATATATATTAGGAATGTGTACTGTAGTTTTTGTAGGGTTACAGACATACTGTGAAACTTACAGAAATCATATGTACTATAGGCTACTGTATTCGTTTACCATCAATTAGGCAGTTTGCTTGTTTGTTAAGAGGCATATTACATCTCGAACGCGATTTTTGCGTAAAATGGACAATTTTAGCGTTCTTGATCTCAGAAACAAAGATACATTAACAATTTTGACTTAATGAATAATGCATTGACATAGTTCGTAGCGGCCTCGCTTTTTGTAAATTTTGCTTAACTTCTTAATAAAACCCAAAATTGTAGAGAATTATTATCATAAAATGCGCGAAGGCACTTTTTTGAGCTCCTGGATTGAACTACTGTTCTATATAAATGAAATTATAAAATGATAATTTTATATCTTTATAGTCATATACAAGTTCGTAGCGGCCTCGGAATTTTGATATATTATTGATTTAATATAGAAAATAAATCTTATACTAAACGAATAAACTACGAAAATCGCTTTAAGTTGACTGTGAATATATTCTATATACGATAGTATTTCTTAATAAAATTTATACTTATAAAATTTAGAATAAATGTCACTTTATGAGGAATAAATATGTTATATTTTTTAACCATGAATTTATTATTTCATTTTAATAAAAACGATAAATCATACTGCAAAATTACTACGAAATGCGATGCACAGGCCGTCCGAATTTGCCTCGCCCCCTCCCCTGAGAGGGCGAGCGCTCAGATGAAGCCGATAGGGCCCCAGGCTTTCTGCCCGGCCAAGGCATTAGGCAGTGTTTAGTTGGTAGGCTGGCTTTCCGTCAGAGTCCAACATAACCACCCACCGTAGACTGGGCGCGGGTGGTATCCGGTGCGAGGTCGTCCGAGCACCAAGGGGTTGTTAAGACGGCCACTGTGGTGGCGCGCCCCTTATGAGGATTCACTGCCTCCTCCCGCGAGGAAAAAAAACCGTCCGAATTCATTAGAGCTTGAGCGCTCCTCAGAGTCGGACCTATGTCGAATCTCTTCGCGCCAACATCGATCGAATTCAGTGATCGTGCCGTTGAGCGTCAGTGTATAGCGCGATTATCAGTTTTGATCACGTAACTAAACTAATTTATTTTGCGACTTTTAAACTATTATTTATTTTGAATTTCATATTTTTTCTAAAGTTATTATATTATAGTTATTAAAAATAATATAAACATATTCTATATATTATTTTTATCTATTATTTCTAAAGCTTTTTCACACCATTGGATCGCTTTGATGGAAATTCGGCAAATAGGTGATTGTTTTATGATGATTTATACTCCTATATAATTGGTAACTAGATTTTTTTAATCTGAGCTATTTTTAATTTAAAACTAAAACCGTCTTTTGCTAAATAACATACTAAGTAATATTTAATAAACATTATTTTTAACAATATCATCTGTCCTATTTATAATATCATCGTCATATAATGTGTTCCTTCATATACGATATATATAGCAATAACAAATTATTCCATGAAAATATAAATATAAAAATTTTGGGAAAAGTATCAAAATCGCTTAGTCGTAGCGTCAACACAGTATTTTGGACGTGTGACCTTCAATGAGTTGGCGGGACGATTCGAAATACCTAATCTCGCAGAATCAAGAATTGTAATAGGTCTCTTAACATATCACGTTAAAAAATAAAATAACACCAACGTACAAAAAGCAGCCACCAAAACGAAATGAAAATAATGTTAAAAAAACAATTCCGCTAGAAGTTGGGTACTGGATCCATAAAGCACCAGCGGGGAGCTATTACCATCATATCGTAAATACGTGGCTCAAGGTTAACAACAGAAGACAATTTCCTTCAATGACTCATGACAGTCAATAAACTACACTGTAATTTTACAAACAATCCAATAAAAGATAAAACGATGAAGATTTTATGATACGCAATGAATGATACAGAATACGCGGTCAAACAAAATTCTAACTAAAAAGAGTATTTGAGTACGTAAAAGCGAATTAGATACGTATAATCAAAACATCACTGTATTTAAGCGAAATAGCCCCCTACTTCCGGGGAATGTCGACTTTGTCAAAGACATGAACGCACAATATTAGTACATCTGAACGCTCTTATCGTTATTGCAATAAAATGCGATATAAACATAACACATAAGTGTTATCACATAGAGGATATTGTCATAAAACAAGTAGTGGTGCCTTGTTATGGCTTAGTTGACCACGTTGACTTTGTGCGAGTTGGTATGGTCGACTTCACAAGTACTTTGGTTTGTTCTTAGCACTTTATTCAGTTTGCCATACGATTATAAGGTTATTTTACAGTTACTAGTTAGTTAGTTACAGGATTACTTAAATGATAACTATGTTTGAATTTAATTTTAATGTTTCAATAGTTACGTGGTCAAATACTTTGGCTATAGTAAATAACATAATAAAACTATAGTTTTTATAGATATAATGTGAACTTGTTTAAACATGTAAAGGAAGTTGGGTTCAGACTATTTATCCGAGGCCAGTTTCCAATTGACGACTCTATAAAAACTACAGGAAGAAAAATAAATAATCCTTGCTGGTTTCCTTGGGTTCTTTCCTTGGTAAGTATTTATGTTTGTCTATGAAGTATTTTGTAAGTCAGAAAATGTCGAGGAATTTTCAAAGAAATCAATTGTCAATAGTAGTTTCCGAATAATTTAAGTTGTAACATTTTAATAGATACTTTTTGACGGATTTTTGGGTTTCAAATATTGTTTCTTTAATTTTTCAGGTACATATTAACTTTTGTTATTACGTAACTAATATAATACCGAAATAAATCCTTAATAGCAACACGTTTTTGTTTATTCTAACATCAATACCACGTTATAAATAAAAAAATAAATACCGGTGGTGACAAGCTGCTGCAGTCGAGAGGGCAGGTCGGAGGTGGTGACCTCCGCGCCCTGCGGGTGCAGGATGTCGGGCATGGCGTTGCGGCGCCCCGTCCGCCCTGTCTCCAGAAACTCCTTGGGAACCTCCTCGCTATTCCTGTCCTGCATTATGGCCATCATTCTCAGTACTGAAAAGCAAAACACCATTTCATTTTTTTAAATCACGTCAGCGAAAATCATTCAAGGGTCTATTTATAAAGATGTTGCCGCTTACGGGCGCTTAAAGGACCTTACATTAACGCGATAATCTTCCTTGTCTTTTATTTGATTAGAACATTCTCCTGATCAGATCACAAAATACATTTTTTAATGTCAAACTTATAAATAGTACAATTAAGTGTCTAATTATCATTCGTTCATCGAACATTTGTATCAAAAAGCAAGGTACGATATACATACCATGTTAAATTTAGCATTTGCTCTCGAATGTAAAGGAAATATCACATTATGCATTCGTCAGGGTAAAACGAGATTTCCCAAAAAACTTACTTGGTGACTGTAATTTACATTTTACTACGTTTGAAAACTGGATAACAAAATAATGTATTTTACTATTTATAAAAAGTACCTACACACAGCTAACCCTAGACTAGATGTTGACCTTGACATAGTTCTTATTTAGATCGTAATAGCAGCTGTTTTCATTGCGCTTAGGGCATATAATGTCGTAAGGTTATTAATTCCGATACTCAGTTACGATGTCGGATCTCAATATCGCAATTCGGATATTAATATCAAAATGACACATCTATCATATGTTGTTCCACTTTTACGTTGTAATTACAGAATCAATGAAAATCGTATTAGAAGTCCTGAATAATTAATTGTGTACTTATATCTCAAAATTCCCCCTGGAATCAAATTACAGCCATAAAACGTCCATGTGGGCGAATTAGGAGAAGGAAAAATATAGTGCTTTCACGCCAAAACTACTGAAACTATTTGAATTAAATTTGGTCAGAGAAAGGATATTGGCTAATTTAAAAGTCAAAAAACAGCTGCAAGGGTTTAAAATAGGGCATGAAAGTTTGTATAGAAAGTACGTCAATTGACAAACTAACAGGGGGTAAGATAAGATATGCAAGTTCTTGTTTGAATAGGCTCATAAACAACCAAAGCGATTTTGAAGTTAGTTTGAGACCGGAGAAGGACATAGGGACCTTTTATTCATAAAGTTCACGAGCGCTACTGGATAATGGAAATAACAACTGCAGCAATACTGGAAATAAGAGAGAAGTAGGTATTAAGTAGTATAAGAAAAAAAACTACACTATATTACCATTACATACATACATACACTCACGCCTTTTCCCCATGGGGGTAGGCAGAGATTACGTCTTTCCACTTGCTACGGTCTTTACATATCTCTTTCGCTTCATCTACTTTCATAACATTCCTCATACATGCTCGACGATTACGGGTACTTCTGACCTGGCCTTTTTTGAGGACACTTTCGATTTGTTCGAAATATGTTCGCCTAGGTCTTCCTCGTCCCGTATCTCCATTCACTCCAGCTTCATAAATCATTTTGGTCAGTCTACTTTCATCCATCCGTTCCACATGCCCAAACCACCCAAGCATCCCTTTCTCTATTCTTGTCACGATATCCTCTTTCAAACCACATTTCTTTCTAATCACTTCATTATACAATCTGTCACTCAGTTTTACTCCTGCCATACTCCGCAAAGCTCTCATTTCTACTGCATTTATTCTGCTCTCATGTCGTTTCTCCCATACCCAACTTTCACTTCCGTACATTAATGTTGGGACCAGCACGCCCTCGTGCACTGCTAGTCGCGCCTTTTCTGATATTTTCTGACTACTCAGAAACGTATGCATGGCCCCATTCACCATGTTACCAGCTTTCACTCGCTTCTCTATATCGTTATCACACCTTCCATCCCTTGTAAACATACATCCCAAATATACAAACTCTTCTACTTGTTCTACTTTTTATCCTTCTATCATAATATCACACAATGTCATATTTACGTCTCTTTCAAACACCAATACCTTGGTCTTACTTACGTTCACTTTCATTCCTTTATCATTTAAAGCGTCATTCATAACAGTATACCATCTCCTGTAACTCACTGGCCGATGATGCCAATATTACTTGGTCATCAGCGTATAGTAGGCATTTGACAAGTAACTCATTCATGCGTAAACCACATTCACTCTCTTTCAAATTCGACAGGCACTGATCCATGAATAGGTTAAACAGCCATGGAGATGCTACACATCCTTGCCTCACGCCTTTTTCGATGTGAAACGGTTCTGTGTATGCACCATTTATCCTAACACGAGCATTAGAATTCACATAGAGTGATTTTAATGCCCGAATTAGGCTGCTGCTCACTCCATGCATGGACAATGCCGACCACAACTCATTTCTCACCACTCTGTCATAAGCCTTTTCCAAGTCCACGAATATGCAACATACTCGTTGACTTTTGGCCAGAAATTTCTGAGTAATGCATCGTAAGGAAAAGACTTGATCCGTACATCCCATTCCCTTTCTAAATCCTGCTTGCACGTCCCAGATTCTATCACTCGTCTCTTTTATGACTCTTTCTATCAGAACCTTAGCATACAATTTGCCAACGACGCTGAGAAGACTTTTCCTCGATAGTTTTTGCAATCCAACCGCGACCCTTTTCCTTTGCATAGTGGGACTATGACGGCTTCGCACCAATCTTTAGGTACTCGGCCGTTCACCCAACACAAGTTGAAAAGGCAGTGCAGCTGTTTTGCGACGGGACCTTTTCCAGCTCGTAGCATCTCTACCACAATCCTGTCATACCCAGCAGATTTTCCCGCTTTCATACTTTTGAGAGCTTTCACTATCTCTTCCATACTTATTTCACTTTCATTCCAATCCTGTTCCATGTACACATAATCGTCCTGTTCGCCCTGATCTGCTCTTTCATACAAACTTTCAAAATACTCCTTCCATCTCTTCATCACTCTTTCCTCACCCTTAATCATACTCCATCGTGGCCCCTGATGTTACCCAGCTCCGAGTTTGTACTCTTTCCTCGAGCTGTCCTAATGGATTTCCAAAAAAACTTTATGTTGGAACGGAAATTATCAGAGAGCCTGCGATCAAACTACTTATATAGTTTAGCAAGCTGGCAACGCGAGTATAAGATTACATGCTGCACACACAAGGAGCTCCTTGTGTGTGCAGCATACAATACTAAAATTTCATATCTGTAATCGATCTGAGATCGTTTTTTACACACCTCATATCGCAACTGCTCTACAAATGAAGTATTATGAGAGCATACATCATCAAAGTGATAACTTTAGACAGTGTTGCCATTAATAAAATTTATCAACAAGTATTTTGAATCTTACTAATATAATTTAAAAAAACGTCTAATTACAAAATGGCTTTCCGTATTTTACTTTTCAAATACTAGTAGGCGTACCAAATAAGTATTATTTCTGAACCATTGTGATGCGGTAAGAACTCTATATGTGTGAAAAATTGCATACGGATATTGATCTCTCGATATCGGAACTTTTGTTTCGAAATCCGAGATTCATGATCTAGTTATTCTAGTCAAAGGTGGAATTGGAGCGAAGAACGTCTTCCGCTACTACCTTCTCTACTAAACTAAATTACACCAATTGACCTAATTTGACTGCCTCAATTTCGACCCGTTTGTACTAAAAATCCGTAATAACCATTTACACACAACGAACTCTTATGTTCGTGTGGCCAGGCTTTCTACTTAACTCAAGAGCACCGATAACTACATGTCTATTTCAGTCAGACTATTCAGTTTCTAACAGCCTTTATTCCTTCGGTTATTAGTACCATCATAAAAAAATGTTCGTTGCTTTCTTATTATTTATGACACTAATGAAAGTTGGGGTATTCCAAGACAACAAGTATTAGAACGGCCGTGTATTACAAATAGAATAGGTATCAAAATTTTACGTGGCGTGCTAGCAAATTATCCAAGGGCATTAAGACTAATTACTTCGCCCTGCTAATCAATATAACCTATTTCACGTATGAATAATCTAATATCAATACTTACGTATTATATTATAGTATTGAAGTATATTGACTAAGATTATTATTTATAACCACGACCACACAACTTTTTAAATCACGGCCAGTATTACTATACTTTCACTTCTGGATACCTTTCAGTATTTAAAATTACCTACCTAATTTGAGCAGAACATTCAGAATACTGTCATAAACGTTACAAAATACTACTACTTACTTCCACTCTAAGATGTTTCTAAACCATTCAAAAGGCAAAAGCATATAATCTTGTAATACACACATAAAATTATACTGAATATTCCTCTTACTACCCAACCAACTGCCATAAAAATATGCAATGTAATAAAAAACATGTGAAGTGGATTGCCAATAATCATTCAAGTTGACCGTACGTTCACCTATAAGCTGATAACGCAGTGGATTTAATGCAATATAATCATAAATTATCTATGAGGTTAAGTAATATAATTAAAGAGATAAGATGAAACCATCACATATTGAATATGAGTGGTGTGTAAATATATCCACATTTCACAATACTTAGAAGCCAATATAGCCATTTTAAATTGAAAACTTTTAGAAGTTAAATAATTTTCATGAAATTGTACCACAGACCACTTTACAAGACTGGACTAATATCGAAACATTTTATCTACCATCATATATGTAATTATATATTTTACCATTGTTATATTTTTTAAGTTCTGTAACAGAACCTTTTTCTTTCTTTTCCAACCTTTTCAGTAATAATACAAAATTACTCAAAATCTAGTTGATTAGGCTTTACGAGATGGCTCAATGTTATTGAACCAGCAATGAAATAAATATGCTTGGTTGCTCTACTTATTCGATAAATTATGCAAATAAACCAGACACGGAGCTTACAAACAATTGTGAAACTTCAATAGCAATGGACAGGACACATTTCTCATAGAGCTGATGACATAGTTCAAGTGGCAAGCATATGCCAGGAAATGTGGCACTGATTACTTGATGACTGATGGAAGACTAGATATTGGAA
The DNA here is from genome assembly GCA_036419045.1 of Scirpophaga incertulas. NCBI lineage: Eukaryota > Metazoa > Arthropoda > Insecta > Lepidoptera > Crambidae > Scirpophaga > Scirpophaga incertulas. The sequence goes on from CM071633.1 coordinate 5,785,374, forward strand.
GCACATCAACGTGGAGAGTCCACATATTTGGTCAAAGTATATAATCATTTGACAGTCCATTCCAGCTTTTTGGTGAACATGTGCATAATTTTTGTGATGATAGTGAAGATGGAAAAGGATAAACAAAAATATTTAAAATAATATTTTAAATCATTTGATAGTGATTCTGAATTACACTCGAAACTACTGTTTGTGAGTAGTTTTAGAGTTAGCAATATCTTGGAAAGCTGTCTAACATAAGTATCAAATAAAGAAAGAACTAAGTAGAGTCAAAGCGGGAATGTTCTAAATCTATATATATGTTCTAGATATATAGTATAGATTATGCCATTGTAATTACAAAATTAATACTTATTACATGTCAATATGATGATAAACCTCAATAATCCCATTGTAGCCAATCTTTGAAAATTAAATATGTGATATTTATTTTAATTACAACACTATGTGATCAGCAGCTAACAGAAAAGCAAATATATTCCATTTTACATACATATCGATGAATTATTACCAGTAATACAGAATATAGTAATCATTGTAGACAACAAAGAACTCGGTGCTGAATTCAGGTATATAAGTTTGAATAAAAATACACAACAGCAGTGAAGGTGAACAGCAATTGTTTAATTGTGGTCTAGAAATTGAAATCTATTTATATAACATAACAAATATCTTAATCTGTAATTTATTTTTAAATCTTTAATAACTTTAAATTAAATTTAAATGTGCTTTGAAGATACCTACATTGTATTTGATTATTGTACTTTTTTAATTAATTTATAATCAAAATCAATTAAGTTTATAAATGTTACTATATATGAAATATTAACTGTAAAAAAAAGTTATAGTTAATAAAGATCACATATAAATGTAATTAAAAAATACTTATAATTTAATTATGTAAATAGAAAAGTTACACACTTACCTGGAAATATTATATTGCACACACAACCCAAAATGTAATAATTAAAACATTGCAACAAAATCAATTTAGGGCAAAATTAATAATGAGAATAGAATGTTAAAAATGTGAAGTTCACAGAAATTCTTACATTTTATGGAAGATATTTATACTGTGTAAATTAAACGGTAAACTACAGCAACTGTTACATGAATGAATAAGTGGCCACAAACACGTTAGGATAAGGTATTTCATTGCCTACCTGTAGAAATAGATTCCATTGAAAATTCTTCAAAAGTCTCAGCAAGGCTTGCTCTTTTTTATCACTAACAATAATTATAAGTAATACTTAGTACCATAAAATATAGTGATACAAATAGTACTCATTGTTATCATTAAACATTTGGGAAAAATATGACTGAACTAAGAAAAATAACAACAATGGCAAAGTACCATATCATCCCAAGAAAATCTTCAGCTGTGCTGCAGACACCAAGAACAGCTATTCAAGTTGCAGTCACACAACGCATCATGCACCTTAGTGTCCTGAATCAATGCAATTCCATGTTAGTTATCTTCAGCATTATCAAGGATAAATAGGAGAAACGTTAAGTAAATTGTTAGTTTAAACCTGTAAATATAATTATTTGTAGGAAGTAAATATAAATAATATCTCAATAATGAAATTTCAAATATTAATATAAATCTCATAAATTTCATTAACTATAGTAGAATTGAGACATTATTAAAAAGAGATAGTCTTGTTAGATATCAAATTCATTCTCAATCAATACAAGGTCAGCTATTAAGACTAAAAAAATACAGCACTAAATAAAACCCCTAAAAATTATTAGCTGCAAGCAAAAACATCTACATGCGTGCTACATCTATACCTGTGCGGCTCTTCCGCTGATTTCTCTTGGCTTTTGTGACACGACCAGACCGTATTGCGGACATTTTTAATCTCTAAACCGATCACAAAGTTTTACTAGTGTTATTTGTAAGACAATACAATTGAGTTGAATATTTATTTGGGTCTCGCCGTCTAGTAGTAATGCATAGCATTAGTAATTTCCATATAACTACACTACCGTAATTTATGCTAATATTCTTAGTTATTGTACACAATATGGAACAAATGTTTTCACTAGCTTTTCACACAATTTCAAGAATAAAACACAGTGATATGAATTTAAATTTGTTCGTCTACGCAATTAACACATATGATGTATAATAATCGTATACAGTAACACCACTTTACGGAAAGAAAGTAACGTAGTAAGCAGTGGGAACCAACCACAAAGAAAGAGCCACAAAAATAATTTGACTACAATTTGACATAGAGTTGAAGTTGACGTATTATCTTTATTTCCCCTATAAACCGTAGATAGAGAATATATCTTTCTACGCTATAAACCTATACCATAGACTAAGACAGTTATGACCAAGGCTGACTTTGGTCGGTAAGTCACATCGGTCGACCCGCCTCGATCGGTTTGGAATCCAACATAATCACCACGGCACTTGGTTGTAGTGGTATCCATGAATATTCTTAGCTTCTCTACTGAAAAAAAAATTGGTACATACTCCACACATATGTGTTGGTTACCAATTTTTTTTATTTGAAAATAAAATGTTATTATGTTTTGGAATTATCCATGTATGTATATATTACAAGGCAGCCATTCCAATAAATAGAGATATTCTTCCGTGGTAGAATAATAATATATTGTAACTTCTTTTCTTGGTCTCAAACAAGGCTTTAAGGCTTGAGGATTTTTTTCACAAACAAATAAATAGATTAATCTTTCCCGTTTCTATTAAATAAATACTATAACATTTGCCTTTTCTATATTCCTTTATCGCAATAATAATTTACCATAAATCGAATTTTTTATATAAACTTTCCGTTAGATATATTTTATATACATAAAGTACTCGAAATACTAATTTTGCGCAAAGTCACGGGCACCAGCTATTATATAATATACATTAAATAGGAATAAACATATCACATTTTCATCATTGGTTTGATAGCTTCCACCGATTCCAATAGCAAACATAGTTCAATTCGGACCGCAATTATAAAATGACAGTTATTAGCGAAATGATTTCTTTTGGCAATAATCTCATATCTGATCAGCTGCTTTTAAAATACTATTTATGTAACTAGTCAAATTGTATATTTATTCACAAGGTACGTTTATTAATTAAAGTACGTAAATTTGACACAGTTTTTCTTATTTTCCGGATTCTTGCAGATGATTAGAGGCGTAGTGGTTGGTTCTAGTCTCTTGGCTCTTATACCCAGTGTCAAGGCAGCAACTCCTCTTAAAGATGAAGCGAATGCACCAGTGAAACCACCTCCAACAGGCTATACTGACCTACCCATTTATGAAGCTCCTCATGCAGAATATATGGAGTAAGTCATTTTTTTGTGCTCTGAGACTACCGAAAATTATCTATTATTTAAAAAGATAGAATTTTATTAAGATTGGTATACAAAAACATGCATGTTTTCTAAAGTTCTAGCAGTACTATGGTTATATGTATCCACCCAATGAAGCAAAGGCTAAAAATCTTTTCTTATGAAACTAAACAACTATTTTTGAGAATATTAATGAAAGAAAATATTAGACCAACATTATCTATAGGCCAATTAAAAAAAACTATAATATACTGAATTATTCTAAAAAAAATACTTAAAGGTATTAATTTCTGGCACTTTGCATCACTTGCTAAATGACAACAAAGTTTATTGTAGAGCATATTTATGATGGTACTTTTGTTTTACAGATTCACGCAAACCAAAGTATCCGAAAATAAAAGCACTTATGTGAAATCTGCTTTATATCCTCCTGTAAAAGCTGTCCGTGAGCAAGTTCAGTCTGTGTTGGAACAGACAGAGTCCGTGAAGCACATGATAAGTGATCACTACAATCAGTTCCAGGATAAAAGTGACTGTAAGTTAAAAACTTAAAACTGTTCAACATAGTTTACCCGATTCATTGCCAGATTATAAATTTACCCTGTCAAAGATAGAATAGAATGCAAAAAATTCTAATACTAGAACTAATTAAATTCACATGCAATAAAATTATAAAATCTCTTCCTGTGTACCATTTTGAAATTCGAAGCTATCAAATGATATAAGCAACACAACAACCCTTGCTTCTATTTTGATTTAGTACTGTTCGATATAGTGGACTGTATTATAGATGTTTTACGAAATTTGACGACACGAGACGAAATATATTAATTAAAATAAAACTCACCTGAGTATCTTCTTAACACTAAGGTAAAGCACGGATAGAAATGAATAGAAGTTTCCTAGGGATTACCTAGTGCTGGATCCAGTTGAGTTTTCCCTATTCCGCTATCTATCAAAACTATAATAATTGTGCTGTTTTAATTTAAACAAATTATATATGATAAACGAAATAAACTATTTATAGTTATTCAAATATCTCGATTAGTTTACACAATAAGCGAAAACGACAATACGATAGGTAAGAAGGTTCAACTAACAAGTTGGAAAAGAGTGACTGTTACTTCCTTCTATATTTAAATTCATACATACTAGGCAATAGTGTTGCCATTACAAAAATATCAAAAATTTGTAAATATCTCGAATACTAAACAAGTACATTATCTATAGTATACATAAAGTTTATGAAATGACTTATCTAATTATGTAACTTTCAGAGAACTAACTTGAAATCACTAAAAGAAATATTCATTATAACCTTTTGTTTTATTTTGTCATTTATTTAATAAAAATTGTACCTATATCTTAGAATTTATTTAGTTGCAATTATAAATAATACACAGCAACATATACATTATGTCAACCAATCAATATATATACCAAATCAACATCTTTTATTAAATAGTTTAACATAAAACAAATGTCATACTTTGTGGTGAATCAAAAATAAATATTGATTTATTTTATATATTTAAAAATTATATAAAATTAACAGTTTTTAATTAACATATTAGATGAAGAATCAAAAAAACTGGAATGATATATAAAACCATTCTTTACATAAGTTATCTTCACATTACAATATGGAAATAAAATATAGTATTTTTCTTTTGAAATATTCCATAATTTATTATTTGTATTCACAAACATATATCAAACAGATGTTTGATTAAAAATATATAATATTTATATTATTAAAAAAATAGTCAAAATAAAGAATGACAAGATAGGGTGGAAAATTTGAATCATATTAAACACCTTTAATACCAGGTTCTTTATGAATTATTTCGAGTAATAATTATTAGTTAATATTTAATATTATTAAATATAATAATTAATATTAAAATAAACAAGATTATTGCTGTGCAATATTCTTCATAAATTAATATAATTACTTTGTTTAGGGATTTTTCAATATTTACGGGAAGAAGAAAACAAACAGGTCCGATATGGTGCTGTAGCAATGGGTGGCCTTACAGGATTCATATTTGGCTTAAGAGGAGGTATTATTAGGGTGTGTATTGCATAATATAATTAATATTGGAACTCACATTTATTTATATTAATTTGACTACTTATATGTCGTTATAATGTAAGGTACAATTATTTATTTATTTTTTAGAAAGTGTTGTATACTAGTTTAGCCACTACAGGCATGGGTCTTGTATGCTTCCCCGAGGAAACTAAGGAAATAATGAAAAACAATAGTGGTCTAGCAAAGCAATATATCAACATTGCATACAATTTCCTATATGGAGGTATTTATTAATAAGTTATTTATTAAATATATGAACTGTAAATAGTATTTAAAATTAATTAATATAATTAAATATATTAATTAATGAAATTAAAATTATGTAATAATTCTCCATTAGTGAAACCTGGTGATCCACAACTTGAAGTCAAATTCCCGGAATTGTCTTTTCCAAAAGACTTTTCTGAATTTGTTGACTTAACTGTGTCTTTGGGTTCTTCAGTCAAGCAAGCATTGATGCCCCCTCCAGTAAAAGAATCTAAAGATTCCAAACCCACAGAAAAGAGTAATTAGGTACTGTTACTGTATAATATGGTGGTGGTTTGATTAAAAATTGATAATTATGCATGTAACTTAAATTTTTGTTAAATTGCATGGTTGTAATTGCATGGTCTGAGGCTATTAATTTTAATTCTGCAATTGATTTACTTGATATGACATTACATCTGTTTTAACCACAGTATTGTAACTAACATTAAATATTACATTCAATACACTTGCAAGTATAGTATATTAAGTATAATTTTAATTATTAATGCTGGCTCTACACTCTGCGCCTGTGTGACCTAATACTATATGAATAATTAGCTTTGGGCTCATTGTTTGGGCGAGCACTGGAATATATTATTTTGGTGCGATCTCCTCTTACATTGGTCTGATTTTGTTGCAATACACTAGGAACTCACACTAAATAAAATGTCATCCACTTTAAGAAAATGATCATTATATCAATAAACTAACATAAAATATGAATATATTGAAGTCTACAATGCTTATCCAATAAGTTGACAGTTGCTATAACAATGAAACAATATATATAATATAATAATATTAATAAAAATATGGGTAGTTTGTGATGTATCATTTACACACTATCTCCTTTGCTGAGACTTTTTATTGCAATATTGATTTAAACCCGCTACTATGGAGTTTAATTACATGAAATTCTAATTCTAAAAATCATAGCTCTAGTGGAAAGTAACAAGTTGATAGCCAACGTTTATATGTTCAGCATATATGAGTTTAGGTCCAGTGTGGAGCCGGCGTAAAATACGTTTAACTATCGAGTCAAGAATGCCATTAACCCTTCATTTCTCAATTTTATTTCTCAATTTTTTTTGTTGGTCTTTTCAGCAGCGTTGATTTGTAAAATAATTTTATTCATCAGTTACGTAATTTTGCTTTTTATTTGACACATGTTTAATTTTATGGCTAACATGCATTAGTTTCATTAAAATATTCTTTCAATGTTACATACATTTTAAAGTTAGACTGTTATAACAATAACATCACATGGTATAATACATTTTGTGAAATTGACCCAGCTTATATCTTACATTTTAATTTCAATCAAGCAGTATAAACGAAGATGTACGATTAAACTCTTTCGAAAACCGTTTTATGAATGTGATATATGTTTTTTTCTTAGAAACAAAGTGATCGAGTTTTATATATTTTATATATTATTATTATTATTTACCTTTTTTTATAGAATTCAAAACATATGTTGTAGTTCTCACAGATTTATAGTAATAAAAAAAATAATGAATCGCAATGAGACAATATTTAGTAGTACATAATTAGTAGCAGTCACACGGGTAAATAAATTAGTAACAAAATTTAGAACCCTTTACAGATTTTTGTAGTGTATAGGAGTATATGTATAACATGTGTGTGTGTTATTTTTAAAATATATTAAAAGTTAATTTACAAGTCAAATATAAATAAACTAATTATTATTATAAAATTTATATTAGTTTAGCAACTCTAAAGTCGCGGAAATCAATCGAGTGAACAAATTGGAAATTGGAGTGGTTGAGTCGAGTCCTCAGAGTAAATAGAACTGGAGTAGGCATCAGTCAAATTTCTCGAACTTTCTGCCATATCTTGCGGGGGGCGAGGTTACTACTACACTCTAAACCAGCACACATAAACAGAAAAAATTAACGTTTTTACAAATGCACACATGGACACATGACACACAATTTTGAAATTCACGCAAACAAACCTTAAAAAAGTACGTTGACGTTCTATTCGAACACAAAAATGTAAAAGTGTGGGAAGTAACGAGACATCACCCAAAAGAATGATATCGATAAATCGCTTTCGTTCAATGAATGAATGTTAACTTGGCGTTAATATTTCAACATAATTAAAATATCATGCTTCGACATTTAGTATGTAGTCAATATAAAATTGACAGATATCGAAGGTTAATAAAATGCAAACTTATACTCAGTAGTTTATTATAGTAAATTATAACATCTAATAATTTTACCTAATTTTTGTGTCTTTTTAACTGCATATTTGTTATTTGGTAGGATATTAAGGTAAAAATACGAATTTTGTTGCATGAGAAGCTACAGAAGTCCTATTAAACCGGAAAATAAAATAAGTTTTATTGACACCAAGTTGCGGATACAACAAAAATTGTATTTTTACATCAAAATTAGATACTGCAACACCGACATTGTTATAATAATAACATTAAAAATGCGTTTCCTAAAAGAAATATTTTATTGAAAAACACGTTTTGATACACACTATAAAAATAATTGAGTTTTTTGACACGGGATTGACAGTTAGTTCTATTATTCCCATGTATGTCATTATAATAATTAAATTAGTTCAATCGTATTAAATACAACTAAATATCAGATAGGGATCTTAAAAATACTTTAACAATCAACAATATCTCTTAAACGAATTTTTTTGATTTTTATCCTTAATATGTTAGCAATAATTTTTAGTAATTTTTTTTGCAGATTTATATTGGGTTATATTATTTTGTGAACCCCCATGCTCCGGTCACTGATGTAATTAATATTACATCATTAGGTAATTTTTCGACTGCACCTTTTAGTGTATTATAATCCGAGACGTCATTATTAAACAATATTAAATAAAGCGTACTTATTTTCTGTTTACTTACTTTGTTTGTCAATTATATTTTATTATTCAATAAGATTTAAGCATAATATTTTTAATTAATGTCAATTATTCCATTCATTCATTCATTCCTATTTACTCGTAAAACCAAAATATCGATATAGTTGCATCCCTATTATGTACCCATTCTAGTGTGAAAATCAATTAGGGTTGCAGATTAAAAAAGATAATATTTTTTAACTAAAATTTTTAAGTTTCTTAGAGATGATGTTGGCGCTAGTTTACAGATGCTTACCTTTTAAGCATGGCTCTTATATTTCCTTTAACAAAATTACACTCACAAAGTAAGTGTTACTATTTTATTACTGCTATTTTTATAAACAAAATAACATACAATGAGATTAACAGTGACAGATTGAGTAATTCGCGATAGATAAAAAAAAACTATTGCAAATGTCCTCCTCATACATCTTTTTGATTTCTATATATAGAAACCGCTAATAGAAACAAAACTTGTTACTTAACTGTTATTCTATCAAGGCACCTTCACCATTTGGTATTGTACAAAAAGTGTATGTCTCGATAGAATAACAGCAGTGTGCTACTTGATTTATCATCTATACTTGATTTGAAGGGAAGTTTGAGTTTAGTTCATTTTTACATTATTGATTGTTTTAAATAATGCACCTATATAAATACTTATAAAAATATTTAATTTAAATGGTATAATTGCTAGTACATCGTTATGTATAGAACTGTTAAAGTATCAAAAAATAGTAAAATTGTGTATTATTGTAACAAGGCATCGGCAATTTAAGACAGCAGAGTACCAAATGATGCTGTTACTGATTAAATTAATACCTACCAGATTAGAAAATTGTTATATGAACTATACAAATTCTATATGTCAAATGTCATAATTAATTGAAATATGATAATGTTCAACCCTAGCCCACGCACTCCCCACGAGACTATATGACGTCAGACCGCACTCCTCACGAGACTATATGACGTTAAATTTGAATTTGCAGAATTGTAAAACATGAAATTATGAATTAAATAATCAATAAATCTTAAAAATAATACTTGCAAATGAAAGGTGACACCATCTTTTTGCATACTTGACGTGTTAGACTTCTTTTTACACGAAAAAAACAGCACAAATAGGCATTTTAGTGGGAGCTCTGTTCGCCGCGACATGCACAATGTTGTGTGACAGCCCATAAGGCAGCTCAACTAGTTTTATATAACGTACAAGATTCCGAGTCTTATGCTTTGGCAGAGGGGAATGTTAGACAATGGCATCTCCTGTCTTGGTTACTTTGAGGTCGAGTCACATGTAGGGTTACCAGATGAAAAAATCAAAAGTCCGGAGAAAAGGCCTGATTTCCATGGAAAAGTCCTGAGATTTTCTACAGATGAGAATTTTCTCTCAAAAACGTATTATTATCGTTGTATACGCGTTTTACGCGACGCGTTGCAAGCTTGTATGTACATCGCACTCAAAACAGCGGGGTGGAGGGAGGAGGGGGGCGCCCGTCGCCCCGCAGCGCGGTTGCCGCTCGCTCGGTCGGTCACTCAGTCAGTTCGTCTTGCGCCATTGCGAAGGTTGGATTACGCTTCATTGAGTGTCACCACGGGACGGGCGAGCGAGCGAGAATCGGAGCTGTTGGATGGATACGAGTTAAAATGTCTTCAAGTACCAAACGACCACGATACGTGTGTACATTCACAGATACTTTAAAACAAAGATTTCCGATTATGAAAGATGGAAGAGAACCTACCGAAGTGTTTTGTTCAATATGTAACAATCATTTTTCAATTAAGTTCAAGGGAGGTGCTGATATTGAAAAACATATCCTAACGGAAAAACATAAAAAAAATAGTCTGACTGTTTCAAGTAACACCAAAATCGACTCTTTATTTCAACCACAAAGTTCTGGACTGACAGACCAAATATCCGCCGCTGAAGCCACTTTAGCTTTCCACACAGTGAAACATCACCAGTCATTTAAATCTATGGATTGCACCAGCCAACTGGTTAAGGCTATATTTGCCGATTCCAACACTGCGAAGAGTATTTCTTGTGCACGAACGAAGACTGAGGCCATTGTAACGGGCGTGATATCTCCGTGGGTAATTGAACAGGTACAAGTCTCATTACAAAATGTCAACTTCTTGGGCGTTTCCACAGATGCAAGTAATCACGGTGCTGAAAAAATATTTCCTATTATGATACAATTCTTCGACTGGCAAGAAGGAATTAAAACCAAACTGCTGGATGTGCTGAGCACACCCAATGAAAATGCTAACACTATAACAGAGATAATTAAAACAAGCTTGCAAAAGTACGACTTGTTGATGAAATGTGTATCATTTACAGCAGACAACGCTAATGTTAATTTTGGCGGAGTAAATCGGCAACCGGGACAAAATGTTTGGACTAATTTAAAAAACTTTCTGGACAAAGATATCGTAGGAGTTGGGTGCCCAGCGCACATACTACACAATTGTATTCAACATGGCACTGATAATCTGCATATTGATATAGAATCTGTAGTAATGAAGCTGTTTAATTATTTTTCCGTATACACCGTACGCACGGAGGCGTTGAAGGATATCAGCGAATATATAGACGTCAATTATCAGAAACTATTGTTTCATAGCAAGACCCGATGGCTTAGTCTGTTTCCAGCGATCGAAAGAATATTGAAGATGTATGAACCGTTGAAGCAGTACTTTTTATCTACTCCTGGTGTACCAATTACTTTGAAGAACTTTTTTGAAAATGAACTCAGCGAAGTTTATTTATTTCTTGCTCACTCATTGATGTCAATATTTCAGACGAAAATTGAAGACATCGAAAAAGAAAACAATTCTGTTTTAGATATTAAAAGAATCCTCGAATCCACACATGAAATTTTAGTTGCACGAGCGAACGCAAACTTCATGCCACTTAAAGTGCGAGAGTTGCTGGCTAAGTGCACTGCGGAAAACCAAGAAGTTTTCAAGCATGACCTTAAAAATATGTATAAGACTTGCGTAGAATATCTGATCAAGTGGATGACGCCTTTAGATGATTTCAAAGTCTTTAATTGGTTGATGCTGAAAAAGGGCCAAATGATCGACTTTGATCAGATTGCTTTATCAATTCATTATCTAAATGGAAAAGGAATACACATAGATGATGTGAAGTTATTCGATGAAATTGCATCTCTGAATAGTTTTTTGACAAAACAGGAAGAAGCATTTTTTGACGTAATGCTTCATGCGTTGTGGGCAAACATTTTCAAGACAATAGGTATTTCACGATTGCCAGAGATACTGCGTATTTGTCAATATATATTTGCAATAACAGCTCAAAATGCAAACGTAGAAAGAGTTTTTTCTATCATGGGAGCTCAATGGTCGAAAGAAAGAAACCGACTAAACGTGTCTTCAATTCGAGCTCTACTTTTAGTTCAATATAACTTGAAGAGTTTAACTTGTGAGGCATTTTATAAATCAATAATCAAAGAAAAGAATTTACTTAAAAAAGTTTCTTCAAATATTAAATACGACAAAACTAATTAAGTACCTATTTGGATAAATAAGTATTGATTTTACCTGCAAATGTTAGTAACATTATTTTTAAGGATGATTATTGAAGATGATTATTTTTAGTTTGTTTTACTTTGATAAATAAGGATTGATTTTAACTGCAACTGCAATTGTTACCAAAAGAAGATTGTCTTTAGTTCGTTTTACTTCGATAAATAAGTATTGATTTAACTGCAATTGTTACCAAAAGAAGATTATTTTAAGTTTGTTTTAAATTAATACATAAGTATTGATTTTAACTGCAATTGTTACCAAAAGAAGACTGTTTTTAGTTCGTTTTACTTCAATAAATAAGTATTGATTTTAACTGCAATTGTTACCAAAAGAAGATTATTTTAAGTTTGTTTTAAATTAATACATAAGTATTGATTTTAACTGCAATTGTTACCAAAAGAAGACTGTTTTTAGTTCGTTTTGCTTCAATAAATAAGTATTGATTTTAACTGCAATAGTCACCAAAAGAAGATTATTTTAAGTTTGTTTTAAATTAATACATAAGTATTGATTTTAACTGCAATTGTTACCAAAAGAAGACTGTTTTTAGTTCGTTTTACTTCAATAAATAAGTATTGATTTTAACTGCAATAGTCACCAAAAGAAGATTATTTTAAGTTTGTTTTAAATTAATACATAAGTATTGATTTTAACTGCAATTGTTACCAAAAGAAGACTGTTTTTAGTTCGTTTTACTTCAATAAATAAGTATTGATTTTAACTGCAATTGTTACCAAAAGAAGATTATTTTTAGTAGTTTAATAAGAGAGATCTTTAAAATGTAACCTGTATTTTATTAAAAATCCTAAGATATCACTAGATTTGCTAAATCCGGCCGGAATCCTGAGAAGAGTCGAAAAATCCTGAAATCTCAGGACAAATCCTGAGATATGGTAACCCTAGTCACATGTAACATAACAGTTACACACATACACGCAGTCACGCACACAGAGTTAGTACACATAACCCATTTTTGTCAACATTATTCAAAATGGTTTTGTGTAAATGCCGTTTTGTTTGTCCTCCCAAAACATTAGTTGCTTTATGTCAAAAAACATACTTCGGAGGATACTTACCTCATGCGGTATCTCACTAACGGCCGGGTTCTGAAACGCATGTTATGTTGACACGTTGTTAATCTCTCATTAAATGTTAGATGTATGGATAACAGCTGGTTACTGAATGGGTTATAGTGTAAAATTATCTAATTGACTATTTTTTGGTTATTTACTCATATATTTGGCGTTTAATAAGAAGTAGTAAACGTGTTAACAGCGTGTTAACATAACATGGGTTTCAGAAACCGGCCGTAAGTTTATCCTTTTTAGGAATAAAAACAAATTTATATAAATTTTACCCTAACCACGATGTATTATAGAATTTCTGATTTCGTTAACTCTTTCACAACATGTAATTTTCAAAAATTCTATAGTAAATAATAATATTGTCTCTTAAAAATAATGTCGTATTTTTTAAATATAGGAATTATAAGTGTTGTATATTGAAACATCTTGATAGGGATCTTGAAAGCCTTTATTTAATTTATTATGTAACAATATCGATACTCTACCCTATAACAACAAGTATACGTTATTGTTTACCGTTTTTTATCACATTCAACTGTACATTGCTTCTAGTATTTGTGAATATCTGGGAGTACTACACTACAAAAAAGGCAATGTACTGTGTAGACACTGATAGCTAAGTGGTACAACTGCAAATCCAGTAACCAGCTGTCATAACGTGAAATTGTTTGAACGAACGTATTACTAGTGACTCAATGTTATAATCAGTCTATGGGACTAACAACAGTTAGAGGCGCACTTCATTTTTGGCATGGCTTGCGTAAGATGCTGTTGTACTAAGGAGTATTTGTTTAATTTTATCTGTGATATTTACAATTAAACATGATTTTTTCAGATATTTCATTTCACGACGATGGTCTGGATGAAGATCATACATGTAAGTATACAACTAACATCGTAATAGATGAGGTAGACTGCACTTGTTTCTGATTTTGCAACAGAGATGTCATTCTCCCCAGAAAAACTATCTATACCTCAAAGCAGTGCACACCAGAATACACACTAATGTTACTGTTTATATTAGTGTGGCAAAATGTTTTTTTTGTCAAAAAACCATTGCCATTAACAAAATTACTTACGTATATTAGTGTTGGTCTAAGAGCGTTCTCGGGAGTGGGAATAGAGAACTTGGGTAGTTACCAATATAGTAATATTATACAGAAACTCGTAACACAGCACGGCATATTACCTCGAGGAGTAAAGTGATATATTTTTCAAAAATGTTACATTTTAAAGACTACAAAATTAAGCAAACTCACACTGTATCCTATACTATAAGGAGCCAAAAATTGGTGTTAAAAAATAAATATAGATATAAAGGAAACAGACCTATCTGTGAGAGGTAGTCGCTGCTTTAAGTGCTCAATATGTTTTTATAACACACACTATAAATGCTTATATATTTTTTTGTTTCAGCTACAATACAAAAGCAAGGGAATGAAGATTTATAGATGAAATCATGTTGGATAAATATTTATTGTTAATTAATTGGCAGTGTATATATTAAATATTACAAATATTAAGACTTTTATTTTAAAAAAAATTTTTATAGATACGAGTAGAGTAGATAGGTGGCCTTAGCATAAGGTACAATAGACACAATATCAGAATTTTACTATAATTGAATTTGGGGATAGACTTGCCAGGGGCTCAATTGATGATGATTAGCTAAGGTCAATTCGAGTAATGGTTAAATTATATACATATATTATTTAATATGAATAGAATAAAAACAATTTAGTGCTAGTCTTTTTATTTATAACTAGTTACGTTAAATATGGTCACTAAGGTTTAAAGTGAAATTAATTATATTATGATGGTTGTTAATCCTGCAGGGGGTTGTCAGTTCCTATGTAAGATTAAAGGATATGATGTAGTGTGTACCTTAATAACATTATTCCTCTTCATTCTCACACTAAAGCATATAAGGTGTGTTTTTTAAAATGTTAATTAAAAAAATATTACAAATTGGCAGGAAGATATACATTTTATTTTACAATATTCTTAATTTATTAGGCAAATATCATTTCTTCCCTTCGCTTTTTGGTCACAACAGTGCCTGGCTTATGTTGTGCTTCAGGATGATTCATAAGTTCTGGAGGACAAGTTGATACTGAACTGGCCAATAGAACCTGTTTTAGATCATAGAATAATGCAGAGTCCTCTTTAGTTACAAATGATATAGCTTTACCAGTTTTACCAGCTCTACCTGTTCTCCCAATTCGATGGGTGTAATCTTCAATAGTCTTTGCCATATCATAATTAATGACTATGCTGACATCTTTGATGTCAATACCACGTCCTGCAACATCTGTTGCTACCAAAATATCTTTTGATCCATTTTTTAAACTTGCCAATGCAAAATCACGCTGTTCTTGGCCTTTACCACCATGCAATGTACATGCATTGAAGCCTAGCTTTTCTAAACCTTTTGCAAGAACATCTGCACCCTTCTTTTGGTTAACGAATATGATTATTGGCGGTTCAACTCCACGCTGTAATATTTCTGTCAGTTTCCTGCGTTTCTCATTTTCACCAATCATGAATACTACCTGTTCTGTTCTATCAACTGGTTTGCCAACAGAGCCAATGTATACAATGGCAGGTCTTCTGAGATAACTTCTAGCCAAGCGTTCTACAGCTGGAGGCATAGTAGCTGTAAACATCACAGTTTGTCTATATTTTTTCTTTGTATTGTAATTTGCTAATAATATTGCAGCATCTTCTGCTGCATCTGTGTCAGGTTTAATATTTGATACTGGCATGTATTCTAAAATTTTTTGCACATCTGGTTCAAATCCCATATCAATCATCCGGTCAGCTTCATCAAGCACTACATATGTACATCTGTTTAGAACTAAATAGCGATTTTCTAGAACATCTATAAGACGACCAGGGGTTGCTATAACAATCTCACAACCCAATCGCAATTTAAAACCTTGTTCCTCCCTTGAAAGGCCTCCAACAACTACAACAGAAGTAATTCCCAATGGCACTCCAAATTTATTTGTTTCTTCCTCAATTTGTTGTGCCAATTCACGTGTTGGTGCTAATATTATTGCATAAGGTCCTTGATCTGCATCCTCCATGCGTTCATTCTTTGGCAAGGACTGGATCCATGTCAATAGTGGGATAAGAAAAGCTAATGTTTTACCAGAACCAGTTTCAGCAACTCCAATGATATCTCTATTTTGTAAACCTATAGGAATGGCTTGTCTCTGAATGGGTGTTGGACTTTTGTAACCAACTTTTGTTATAATGTCCATAACATCTTGATGGAAGCCAGCTTCTTTCCAAGATCTGATTGGATTTGGAATTTTACCACCTTTAATTGTGATATTGTAGTCCTCTCTGAAAATTCTCCAATCTCTTTCTGTCATCTCATCCTGGTCTTTTTCTGACCAATGACGGTCATCCCATTTCTGTTTATCTTCCTTTTTCTTAACTTTTTTAAGACGTAACTTTTCTTGTTCTTTTTCATGTTCAGTTCGACGTTTCTCTAACAAGTTTCCATAGAATTTACTGTGGTCTTTCTTTTGAGCTTTTATATCAATTCCAGCTATATGACCTCTACCAAAAAATTGAACTTGATGCCTTTCTTTATACAGAGCATTATAGTCATTTGATGTATCTTCTGATGCATCCCAATCAAAAACAAACTTCCTGTCATTAAGTCTCCTTACTCGTCGTTTCTTTTTTATTATACCTAGATACCTAGCTTTGATTGCTTCTTCTTCTCTCTCTTTGTCTTTAGTTTTGGAAATATCATCATTTTTGTCTTTTTTATCATCACGACGGTCACCAGATTTTCTTTCGTCATATTTACGTTCTCGTTCTTCTCTCCGGTCTCTCTCATCTTTGTATTTTCTTTCTTTGAAATCATCTTCCTTTTTGGAGGAGCCAGTCAAGTCAATAGTTGGTACAACAGGTCTTTCAACTTTGGCTCTAAGGGCTTCTACTTGTTCATGTCGACGTTCCAAAGCAAGTGCTGCTCTCTGTTCCTTTGTTAAAAAAACTGGTTTGCTACGGGCTTCCTCTTCAGCTTTTTTCTTTGCCAATAATTCTTCTAAGGATAGTGGTTCGCGTTTGACTGGCTTTGCGTCATCCGTTTTCGTTTCTTGTGTATCATCCTCCTGCTTGTCTTCTTCTTTTTTGCCTTTTTCTTTATCATTATAGCGTCTGTCTTTTTCTTTGCCTTCGCGTCTTTTAGGACTTCTAGAACGACCACGATCTTTCCTTGGGCTTTTAGAACGATCTCTTTCTTTTCTTGGACTCCTCGATCTGTCGCGGTCTTTACGGCTGGGACTACGTGACCTATCACGATCTTTTCGAGGACTTCGAGACCTATCCCTACGTTTCAACTTATCCCGATGAGATTCACGATCGTCATGTCGGTCTCTATCGCGCCTTTCCCTGGAACGTGATCTCCGGCGCTCTGGACTTCTATCGCGCGCCATTTTTTTATACCAATAATTGATAATTATATGTAAATCTAGTTCATGGTCTTAAGAAGCAGTAATAAATTAAAAATTTAATATGAACAAACAAATCGCCTTTTTATTTTTTTTTTTTTTAATTAAAAGTTTTACGGCTTTGGTTTTTTTTTAACCATCTAGCCAAATCTTATTTTCATTTTCTTTTATATTTGTCTAATATTCTTATATTCTTATATTTGTCCAATAGTATTAGTGATATATTTAAAAACGACTCCATATGTTTCTGTGTTCTTCAAAATAGATGGCAAAAGGCGGGGAATTTCGTCTTTTTTGTAAATCTTTTGTAAGCCATCTATTAAAAGTAATCTTGACAGATTGAATGCAGAGCAATAAAGAAATATATGATCTAGGGTTCCATTTTCCTGACCACAATATTCACATAAATCTGAGTTTATTAAATTAAGTCTTCTCAGATGAGCACCAAATTTACAATGTCCCATTCGTAGTCTATTTAAAGTTGTGATGTATTTCCTTGACGGGGAATGCAGTTTAAAGTACCATGGTCTTGTGGGAATTTCTTCTTGAATACTTGCATACCATTTCCCTTTATTCTGTTTCGTACTCTCCCATGTTTCATTCCAATGTTTAAACATTCGAGTTTTCAAAGCGGAATTAAAGTCAGTCATTGGAACTGGTGGCATAACATAATGGGAACCATAGTTATTAGTATGATGAGGTACTTGAATTTTCATTAATTTATCAACGGTTTCATTTCCTGAAATTCCACTGTGAGATGGAACCCATAAAAATTCCACTTGCATATCTTGATTATTAAATATATATTCTCTTATTTTATTAATGTATAAATTGTTTTTATAACTTATATGGCAATGTTCCAAACACGTTAATACACTCAATGAATCTGTTATTATTAAAAAATTATTGTTACCAGCAATTCCTTTTATGTACTGTAATGCTACAAATATTGCGTATGCCTCTGCTGTAAATATTGAAGCATTTACGTTTAGCGTAAAACATCTTCCAAATTTAGTTAACGAATCGTAATAAGCTGCTTTAGTATATTGTTCTGTTTTCGATCCATCTGTGTATATCCTGCGATATCCTTTTTTATTATAGTTTACAAAATTTAAAAACTCCGTGTTATTGGAAATTTTCTTGGAAATAATTGTAGGTATAGTAATTTGTATATCCAATGAACTCAAATCCCATTTATAATTGTGGTCTATGTATTTACAAATATGTTTTAATTCATCAATATAATCAAATCGAAATAATCTATTATTTACATATAAATTCAATAAATGTTTATTTGCTAATACTTTTAAATAAAATTTTTCAGTTAAGTAACGTATACGTACATTAATTGGAGGTATGCCAGCCTCTATTTCAAGAGAGTTAATAGGGGTAGAACACATTGCCCCAGTAATTATCCTAAGTCCCTTATTTTGAATAACTTCTAATTTTTTTAGTAAATATTGACTTAAAAATTGCCCGTAAACTAACAACGCGTAATCATAATGACTTCTCACTATAGATTTAAAAATTAAGTTTAGTAATTTTGGATCCATTCCCCAGGTAACACTTGCTAAGCAACGCATAATATTTACACTTTTTTGCATTTTTTGGATGATATTCAAAACATGGGACTTAAAAGTTAGCTTTGAATCAAATATTACACCTAAAAATTTTTTTTCCTTGACTAATTTAATATTTACAGAATTATATTTAACAGATACATTTAAGTTATCATAATAATCAACTTTACTACTAAATATTTGAATACAACTTTTATGAGGATTAATGTTCAGCTTTAAATAATTCTTATAATATGTACATAAAGAGCTTAATGCTTCATTTAAGTTATTGACTGCTTGTGACAAGTTACAATGTTTGGCATACAATATAATATCATCTGCATATTGTAATAAAGTTATATTATCACTAGACACGTATTTACGAATCAGTGAAGTATACAAATTATATAACAATGGTGACAAAGTAGCTCCTTGCATTACACCTTTATGTGTCTTTCCAGGTCCATAATAAGATTGATTATGCTTGATAAATACCGTCCGTGAATTAAAGAAATTAAAAATCCATTTACAAACTTTACCTGGTACATTAAAGCCGTGAAGAATTTTAACTAAAATATTTAAATTGATATTATCAAACGCTCCAGAAACGTCAAGAAAAGAACAAATCATATAGCTATTTGTTAGAATGGTGTTCTGTATATCTCCACAAAATTTAACTAGGCTATCGGTGGTGCTATGACCTTTTCTAAATCCAAACTGTTCACATGGAATGATTAATCTTGATTCAGCATAGAGTTCAAGTCTACTTTTTAACATATTCTCAAATATTTTGCCAACACAAGAGGATAACGATATTGGCCTATAAGATTCAGCCAACTTTGGATCTTTTTCTGGTTTTAGAATTGGTACAACTGCAACGGATTTCCAAGAATTAGGAATAACATTTTGATGCCATAAGTTATTAAATATTGTAAGCAAAATATTTTTGGCAGATCGATGTAGTTGCTTTATCAAAATGTAAGGTATATTATCCAAGCCTGGAGTAGTATCCTTCCTACTAGTTATTGAAAAATTTAATTCATGAATGGAAAATGGAAGATTCAAATGTGCGTTAAGTTCATCATTTTCAAAAATAAAGCTAAGATCTTCTGTATCTTCGGAAAGATCATTTGAAACCACTTTATTAAGAAAATCATTGATAAAACAATTTTCCTTACTAACAGACGATGATTTTTTTCTATTAAAACTTTTAACAAAATTCCATATACGACTAATCGGCGTATTTCTATCAAAACTTGAACACAACTTTTCCCAGCTAGATTTTTTCTCCTGTTTAATTGTACGCTTTTTCATAGCATCTAGTTTTTTGTATAATAAGTAATTTTCTATTGTAGGGTACTTCCTATAAGTAAACAATGCTAATTTGCTTTGATTAACAGCATTTGAGCAGTTCATATTCCACCATGGTACAGTCTTGTAAGTTTTATGATTAGGGTTTTTATTTTTATGCAAAGGTACAAATTCATCTCTTAACTCATACAAATAATCACAAAATTTGTCATAAGCAACAATAGGATTGGGTTCTAATAAAATATTGTTGAAAATGTACTCAGATTTCTTTGAATATTCTAACCAATCAGCTTTTTTATAAAGAAATTTTTCAAATTGTTGTTCATAATTAAATACTTCCAGACCTACATCCACGTTTGCAATAGTAGGAAAATGATAACTACCGAGTGTATCATCCGAATATACTGACCAATTTATAGAAGAAGCTAAAGTAGCAGAACAGAAAGCGATATCAATGGCAGAGGCACTTTGATTAGGACGATTTAGCGTTGTTGGGTTACCATTATTTAATATGAACATATTAATTTCATCTAACATATCATATATTTGTATACCACGCGGTTTATTTGTTACACAACCAAAAGCGGTATGATGTGCATTAAAATCACCCATGACTAAAACGGGAGAGGGCAAAGATGTTACTACTTGTTTTAACACATTAATTGGAAAACGACCATTCCGAGGTGGACAGTACACATTTAGTATTGACATTGGTCCATGTCGTGTATTAATACTAATAGCTATTGTTTGAATTTTATCAGTACTACGAGTGTGTATAATTTTACTAATTATTGTATGTTTGCAGAGTATGGCAACACCACCATAGCCACTTACACAGTCTTTACGTAAAATATTATAACCTTTAAAATTTATCTTATCTGTGGGCTTAAGCCAAGTTTCATTTAATAAACAAATATCCACATTTTCGACTGCTAAAATATTTTCTAAAAGAGCTTTTTTCGATTTTAAACTTTGAATATTGTGTTGAATAATTTTTAAAGAAGTACTATCCATTATTATATGCTATATTTTTTATAAAAATTTCCTTTATTGTGGATGAATTTACAGGTACATTGATATCTTTGTTATTTAAACTCAACAAGGTGTCAATTATTGCTTTTAGTATTTTATCATTATTAATCACATCACTGACAAATTCTTTATCAGATTTGTTCAATGACTTTTTCATATGTTTATTCTGCATTGGAGAGCTAGTTACTTTAGCAAAGGACTCATTTACAGTTGGAAAAAAAGCACCGAGTGTTTGTCGGTTTACAATTTTTGATTTGTTCTCAATAATTTTCTGTTGTTTAATCGGACAAGATTTAGACACAGCAATATGCTCTCCTTTGCAATTAATGCAATGAGGCTTTTCTGTATTAGTGCAATCTTTATAATGATGTGATTGTGAGCATATTGAGCACACAACATTATGTTTACAATACTTAGTTGTATGTCCAAAAGCCAAACATTTGTAACATTGAATAACTGGTTTTATATATGTTTGTACAGGTATGTTACACAGACCATAATTAATATGAGTTGGAAGAATATTTCCAGAGAATGTAATTGAAACGGTCTGCAAACCAATTATACCATCCGGAGTCTTTTTTGTAAATCTGCGAACAGACAATATTTCATGTGTTTAAATGGGAATATTCATATGGGATCCAAATAAAATATTTACTTACTCAGTTTTCAATCTCTATATATTCATTTTTTATTTTACAAATCATCTTGCCATCAGTTCAATTGTAAACATCACTAGATAAAAAAAAACTCATTATAAAATAATTATAAATGCCCCAAACATTACTTCAACATTTTTTACTATCTATTTTTTTTACAACTTCCAACTTCAAAAACCATCTCTTTGATTCCCTATTTAAATTATGACTATCAAAACCATAGATCACAAAATTCCATATACTAATATCCCCTCTAAATTTTGTCTTTATATCTTTATACATAATCAAATAAAACCCAAAACAATTATTACCACAGTAGAACACAATAACACACAAAACTGAAACATTATTCTAACTACACACTATTTAAATAACAATCCTTTTTTCACATCTTACTCAAAATATAAACTAAAATAAAACTTTTGAATGAAAACTCGAAACAATTAAAACTAAACAAAATAACTACCTACCTAACTACGAAGAGTTCACAGTTTAATCACCGATCACTCACAATACACTTTCTTAAGCGCAAAAACTTAGTTCTGTCCAATCCTTTAGTCAATATATCTGCAATGTTGTTGTTTGTTTGACAATAAAATATTTCAATTAAATTTTGTTCTATTTTTTCTTTAATAAAATGAAATTTCACATCAATGTGTTTGCTTCTCCTGTTTAATATTCCATTTTTAATAAGCACTATAGCTGATTGGTTATCTACAAATAATTCTGTTTTTGGAACTGTACCAGTAATCTCTTTTAATAGACTCTGTACGTAAAGCAGATCCTTAATGCATTCAGCAGCTGAGATGTATTCTGCCTCTGTACTGGACAATGCAGTGACGGATTGCTTTCGCGAACACCAATGAATCGGTCCACCACCATACATAATAACAAAGCCAGTCGTGCTTTTCCTACAGTCAGGATCACCTGCGAAATCTGCATCACAATATGCTCTCAAAACTTTGTCATTACTCCGAGAATACTGAATACCTGAACTTACTGAACATTTTAAATACCGAAAAATATTTTTAATATTGTTAAAATCATTAATATTGGGACATTCCTGATGTCTACTACAGTACCCAACATGAAAAGAAACATCTAACCTTGTTTTATTTACCAAGAACAATAATGAGCCAATCAACGTGTGTGTCTTCATTGCCCAAAAAAATTTTGTCAAATTTGTCAAACATTTCTTTTGCCGTGTTGCAATTTATAATGTGGTTTACATATTTATCTCCGACAGAGCATATAATTATATATTTCGCCTTCGCATCTTTTTGTTCAAAATCTTTTCCTTTTTCGTCTGTTGCCAAAACTGAATTTAGATTTTTAGCCGATAATAATATTTTATTTTCTTTTTCCACATATTATAATCTTCCTCATTATTTAATTTTGATGTATTCATATCATTATTTGAAAATTCGTCAGACATTTTGAGACTCTATGTTGAAAACTGAACTCTGTACTTTATATACTCATAATTAACCTCGGATACACATATTACTCTATTTAAAATCAAACATCTAAATGCTATGATAGGCCCATAACCTTTAAATGGGAATATTCATATGGGATCCAAATAAAATATTTACTTACTCAGTTTTCAATCTCTATATATTCACTTTTTATTTTACAAATCATCTTGCCATCAGTTCAATTGTAAACATCACTAGATAAAAAAAACTCATTATAAAATTATTATAAATGCCCCAAACATTACTTCAACATTTTTAACTATCTATTTTTTTTACAACTTCCAACTTCAAAAACCATCTCTTTGATTCCCTATTTAAATTATGACAATCAAAACCATAGATCACAAAATTTCCATATACTAATATCCCCTCTAAATTTTGTCTTTATATCTTTATACATAATCAAATAAAACCCAAAACAATTATTACCACAGTAGAACACAATAACACACAAAACTGAAACATTATTCTAACTACACACTATTTAAATAACAATCCTTTTTTCACATCTTACTCAAAATATAAACTAAAATAAAACTTTTGAATGAAAACTCGAAACAATTAAAACTAAACAAAATAACTACCTACCTAACTACGAAGAGTTCACAGTTTAATCACCGATCACTCACAATACACTTTCTTAAGCGCAAAAACTTAGTTCTGTCCAATCCTTTAGTCAATATATCTGCAATGTTGTTGTTTGTTTGACAATAAAATATTTCAATTAAATTTTGTTCTATTTTTTCTTTAATAAAATGAAATTTCACATCAATGTGTTTGCTTCTCCTGTTTAATATTCCATTTTTAATAAGCACTATAGCTGATTGGTTATCTACAAATAATTCTGTTTTTGGAACTGTACCAGTAATCTCTTTTAATAGACTCTGTACGTAAAGCAGATCCTTAATGCATTCAGCAGCTGAGATGTATTCTGCCTCTGTACTGGACAATGCAGTGACGGATTGCTTTCGCGAACACCAATGAATCGGTCCACCACCATACATAATAACAAAGCCAGTCGTGCTTTTCCTACAGTCAGGATCACCTGCGAAATCTGCATCACAATATGCTCTCAAAACTTTGTCATTACTCCGAGAATACTGAATACCTGAACTTACTGAACATTTTAAATACCGAAAAATATTTTTAATATTGTTAAAATCATTAATATTGGGACATTCCTGATGTCTACTACAGTACCCAACATGAAAAGAAACATCTAACCTTGTTTTATTTACCAAGAACAATAATGAGCCAATCAACGTGTGTGTCTTCATTGCCCAAAAAAATTTTGTCAAATTTGTCAAACATTTCTTTTGCCGTGTTGCAATTTATAATGTGGTTTACATATTTATCTCCGACAGAGCATATAATTATATATTTCGCCTTCGCATCTTTTTGTTCAAAATCTTTTCCTTTTTCGTCTGTTGCCAAAACTGAATTTAGATTTTTAGCCGATAATAATAATTTTATTTTCTTTTTCCACATATTATAATCTTCCTCATTATTTAATTTTGATGTATTCATATCATTATTTGAAAATTCGTCAGACATTTTGAGACTCTATGTTGAAAACTGAACTCTGTACTTTATATACTCATAATTAACCTCGGATACACATATTACTCTATTTAAAATCAAACATCTAAATGCTATGATAGGCCCATAACCTTTAAATGGGAATATTCATATGGGATCCAAATAAAATATTTACTTACTCAGTTTTCAATCTCTATATATTCACTTTTTATTTTACAAATCATCTTGCCATCAGTTCAATTGTAAACATCACTAGATAAAAAAAAACTCATTATAAAATAATTATAAATGCCCCAAACATTACTTCAACATTTTTTACTATCTATTTTTTTTACAACTTCCAACTTCAAAAACCATCTCTTTGATTCCCTATTTAAATTATGACTATCAAAACCATAGATCACAAAATTTCCATATACTAATAATGTGTGGATATTAACTTATCAAATAGGTGCTTACAGCTTAAATCAGTTGGAATAAATCTAATTACACCAATACATTCAGAAGTTGATGCTGGTATAAAGGCCTTTAGTTCATGAGATGTTAGAAAATATGTATTTGTAAGCAGCGAGTTTGCATTCTTCGGGTTGTCAAATAAAATGGCATAACGCAAAGCATTTACTCGTTTGATTTCCTTTATTCCTTTATTATATCTGCTGAATATATTATTGAGGTAAATGGGGTCTTTATTACCAAATTTGACAGATTCATTGTTACTCTCTATATATACAGGAAAGATAATACCTGGTGCATTCTCAGGATAACTTCGAATATGGTTTTGTTTGAAATATGGAGCTAACAAATCTTCATCTTCCTCAGAATGGGCAGAATCAATAGGTGCTTGTGCTTTTCTTTTTTTCTTTGTTGTTCCACCACTATCCAAACTCATTTTTGAGTTTTACTTGTGATTTCATTAAGAAATGTAATAGCAAAAAACTAAATTAATTTAAGCAGTGATAAATCAAACCTCCCGCCTTGAAATTTCCCGCCAGAATCAATCGCCTTTTTATTTGTAGGCACAGATAAGTTTCAGTCACAGACATACAGACAATGACAATCTACTCTGTGGTCACAGACCAAAAGTTTTCATTACCTATACCTACGATTATCAGGTATTCTACTTTTTTGAAGATTTTTAGTCGTCTCTTTAGGGAAGAAACTGGGTCAATTTCAAAATTTGAGATAATGCACTGGAAACTCGTGTACTGCTTCACTTTGGCATTCTAAAAGCTGTTTAAAAAGTATCATAGTATATCGTGTTTGCGTCATAATCATATAATAGTTCCTCAATCTACGTTCGTATCGTATGTACCACTCATCATCTGTGACACAGCACAGACCGAATAATAGTATACTAATTACTAAACTGTGAGACCGAAATGACATGAGTATTTCGTATGTTTATTATTCATTCTTATGAATAACAAACATACGAAATACTCATTATGTATACTAATCTTAGAGCGTATGTATACTAATCTGTGTTTATGGCTCAAGTTTTCTGATTAAAACTTCTCAGTATATACTAATGTACTCTGTGGTTAAAACTTTAATGTATTTACAACTTGTACTATCATTTATAATTTTATGAGACTGTCTTTTGTAGCTAACTATAAGCACAGATTAACATATATGTAGCTAGCTCTATAAGTCCATTTCAACTAGAATGATCTCTGTGACAGTTCATCGTGCTACGAATTACGCATTTTTCGTTTGACAAACAAAAATAATTTTATTCTTTAATATTTTTTTTCATAGTAGCTTCATTACAAAAAAAATAATAAAATAAAATATATTTTACTTATAAAATGAAGACAGTATCGCTTAGTTTAATTTAATGAAATAAAGAATAAAAATAAATCTTTTTTAAATAACTATGCAATTCGCAAACATGAAACGGAACGTCAAAAAAACATAGAGGTGGGACATCGAATAATCGGCGGCCATCTTGTGATTACCTGACAATCGAGTCAGTACGAGTGTGTCAGCCTTGTATGAGAGTTGTGTTTTCATCGATTTTTGCGTGGTGTTCTGTTATTGTTGTTATTGTTGACTGTTGTTGCTGTTTTTGTTTAAGTTTTTCTTGTTATTTTGTTATTTTTTTGGCAAAATGCCGAAAAAATCACAGGTAAACACTAACACTAATATTATATACATAAGATAAATGCATTGAACAACAAAAAACTTTCAATATAATACAGAAACACTAATGATACTCAAAGTTTTGGTACTCGTAGTAAGATAATATCGATTTTATTTCCATATAAAGTATAATCGATTACCAGAAACAATCGATTTTATTTTCACTGTAGGACCTCTCTACAAGTGTCGAAATCGAACTGTCACAGAGACAAGAGATCATCTTATTTGAAATGGACTGAATGGATTATAGTAGACAGACAGATTTTATTCGTCATATTTAATTATGGATTACTTTGGTGTTTTAATGGAAAATAAAATGAGTTTATGCGGTATTCTAACCATAATATTAGGTTTTGCTGGAATAGTTTATTACTACGTCAATAGGATAAAAAATCAAATGCAAGACCCAACTGAAGCTTTCAAATATTTAAATATATCAATCGTCACGGATGTTGCAAAGTGTAATGAAGTTATATTAGAATTAAGAAGGTAATGAGAGCATTAGTGGCCTACCATAAAACAATGTTTAATTAAATACACAACCATATTTTGTCTACCATCTAATATTTCTTTACACATACTGTTTACTAGTTAATATCTCAATAAAACGAAAAATAGTAATGAAATATAATACAATTGGTTTAATCTTAATTCCAAGTTTGTCACCATGGTTACAGAATGTCATGTTCTGGTAATTAGAGCTTAATTAGTCAATTATTGAGCGTTCTGATAAAGTTTGCTTCCATCTTTGCCTGGCTTAGATCTTCCTAATAGGGTACAAGGATTTACAAATGAATAAAGAATAATCTCCTTAAACAACAATATCATTAAAATATCTGTTTTGTATTACATTAGGATTGACAGACTTTTAATTTATATTTCAGGCTATATATTGTGCATAATTTACATGTATAATGAAATAAAAAATAGAAATAACAACTATACTAATAATGAAGATTTATTTTCTTCAGGAGACTAGTTCCATATAGATCGGTTGGGTTTGATTGTGAATGGGTCACAATAGATGGTAAACGAAATCCTGTATCATTAGTGCAGTTATCATCATATGATGGATATTGTGCACTAATTCGATTAAATCATTTGAAACAAGTGCCAGATTCTTTGAAAGTGAGTATTATTCTATATTCTAAATATATAGCCATATCTTATTATTTACTGTTTTCAATTTGTAAACCATCAGGAGTTTTTGGAAGATACAGAAATTTACAAAGTTGGTGTAGCTCCTTCTCAGGATGCAAACTATTTGTTTTGTGACTACTCAGTGGGCCTCCGATCAACACTGGACATTCGCCACATTGTCCTTAAGTGCGGTTACAATCATGGGGGTCTAGCTTCTCTAGCAAAATCACAACTAGGTGTCATTTTGGACAAAAGTTGGCGGGTGAGTTTAATTAGATGTATAAAATTACTAACTAAAAGATTTACTTATTGTATTATGCATGTTGTTGCTATGTAGTTTTTAATCTTTACTGTGCATAATTATAACACTGACTATAAACAGTGTTATCAGACAGTATTGTATCTAAGCAGTATAACTCAATTGTTGTGAATGGAATAGGAAGTGCCATAACTAGTGCTCGGAATAGGTAGTTTAATTTTATGTACTTGCAGAAAGAAAGTCAATCTAGGTGTAACATGGATAAAACTTTTTTTTTTTGAGGGGGGGAAATGCGACCTTGTGCACCATGACACCGCGCTGGCAAGACACAGCAGTGTGTGGGGCTCTCCGGTCAAGAGGACCGGCCTACCCACTAAAACCCCCCTGAGTTCTCTGGGTCCGTACGGGGTACATGGCGGGGTGCACTCTCCCGATTCGACCGCCATGTGTCCCAGTACATGGATAAACTTAAAATTTTCTGTTTTATATGCTATTAGTTTCTTTATGCTTAATTTATTGTAAAATTTTATGTTTACAACATCTTTTAGCTTATTACAACAATAAGCTAAAAGATGAAATTCTATTTTGAAAGTTAAAAATAATATTTTTACAATCTCTGAAAATAGTAAGTTCCCAGGCATATCCATACTATTGATGTCACAAAATCGCAAGTACATAAAATTAAACTACCTATTCTGAGCACTAGTCAATACAGTCTAATAATAGCAAATTCAAGTATCAACTCGTATGTATCATTAGATGCTGTTATCAATATTATCAATGAAATACTCATTGTATGATCAAGGTCATTGTAAAATCAAATGAACCCAAACTTGATGACTTTTTTGTTATTTAATTATTAAGTTTCTACAACCAGCTTATTGCTTCATTGGGTTGAGTCAGATGACCCTGGTTAGCATCTAACACCAAAGTCCTCATCAAGAAGGCTCAAACAAGTTTAAAATCAAACTCTATGGGGTAGTGTCATTTGACTACATAGTTCCCATGGCCACCTTGATGTTCCATCGTTAGATCAGCTCCATTATAATTTTAAATTTTCAGCTGATTTTTAGCTTAATTGGTACCAATGAATGAAATTTTATTAACTACAGACTAACACTTACATTGGGGACAGGTGAACTTGTAAAATGATATTTTTTTTTATTGCAATAAATATCTCAGATAGCCTGTAATTGAATAATTTGTAACTGTTTTTATTCTATTCATTTTATTTATTAATTCTTAATTTTATTCTGGAGAAAGAAATTAAATACATATCCATAAAAAATACGAAAATTACTTGTATAAATAAGAAAGATAAACATTTATATCCTTACCTTTCAGAGTTTCCAGGTTAATTAAAAATGTTATTTCTGGATTCGGTATTGAGTAATTCATGTAACAATAAACAACAGAATATAATCTATTCAGAATATAATATATTATATAATTGCTCCTTGCCATATGTATTACGTAGATACTGTTACTTATTTTAATAAAAAATCGCATACAGAACACACCATTATCGTGGCACATTCGCTACTGGTTGCGATTCATGCTTTGATCTGCATTAGAATACTGTTTGATATCACTACTGTGACTATAACTACAATGCTTATATCAAATTAATGCTTTTTATTTTTCTATTGATATATTAATAATTTCTAATCTTTAATTTTTTTATGAAGTCTATAATTGTTGTATGTGGTATAAATTTCAAATAAATATCTTTATTATTTTTTTTAATATCATA
This sequence comes from Scirpophaga incertulas, assembly GCA_036419045.1. Classification (NCBI taxonomy): domain Eukaryota; kingdom Metazoa; phylum Arthropoda; class Insecta; order Lepidoptera; family Crambidae; genus Scirpophaga; species Scirpophaga incertulas. The sequence continues at coordinate 5,815,926 of CM071633.1, forward strand.
TCCATTCTGTATTGCAGATTCGCTGTAGTGATTGGGAAGCAGATGAACTTAAGCCAAAACAAGTAATGTATGCTGCAACAGATGCTCATGTTGCAATCAAGATATTTGGAAATCTTGTCAATAATTACAATAATAATAATATATGGCAATTCATTAGCAGAAAGACTAAGAATAATAGTATTAAGAATACTTTGGATGAATTATGTAAGCAATATACAGATGTAGCTTTTAAAAGTTCAAAAGTAAATCAACAAATTGATTCAGTTCAGTAAGTACATATTTTAGTTTGTTACATTTCATATAAAGTTATATTTGGATTTATTTGATAAATATGATTTTTACATCAGTTTATTAAATAAACCATAACAAATTATTACTTAGAAGATGTTGTTGTTAAAAATACTTAGTTTAGGTACTTAGTTTGAAATAATAATTCTAGATGTGACTTTGCTGATCGAAAATTGCTCGACTAAGCTACCAACTCACTTGTATCCATAGGTACTCTGTTTCTGCGGCTAACATTATTTTTTAAGTTTTTGTCTCTTATGTGGTATAACATAGAGTTGCATTATTTTTTTTTACATTAATTAAATTAAGAGTGCATGATTTTCATTTGTCATAAAATTTCTCCATATTTCTGCGGGTTCGCTGTCTCCGCATACGAGCCACGAGCCACAGCCACAAACGCCGCCACGAGAAGCTAGACGCAGCTACAAAAGTAGCTGAAGCGCGCGACAGCCACTTGTGGCCGGTGGTCGCCACTTGTGCTCGGTATCTGCTACTTTTTTTAACATAATGGGACTCGGACGAAGAAGGTTTAATTGCGACACTTTTGATAAAAAGACATCGTCGTAGAAGACGAAACCGTAGTTATTGGATAGTTTACTGAAAGGGATAGAGGGGCGAGGAATCGCGCGAGTGGCGTGTGGCGACTTTTTGTGTGGGCGTTTAGTGGCCGGTGCGAGCCACAAGAAGCGAGCTGCGACGATTTGTGGCGTGTGGCCGCCTGTGTCAGTCCATATAAAATGTATGAAAATTACAGGAAATATGCCAGTGGCGGCGTTTTGTGGTTGTACGCGTGTGCGGGAGCGCTTAGTCGCGGGCTGCGTATACACATTGCACACAACGAGCGAGAAAAGTTTCTCACTCACTAACATTTACGAACATAGTAATGGCCACTGCCCGGCATGGCTGGCGAGTGAGAACGACCAATATAACAGATTTTGCAGCTGTGATCCAAGCTCTAATCAAAAAATATAGACCATTGTCTTGATCATTCTTAAGCTTATTAATTAATTTAGAACAACCTAATTAATTGTTGATCAATATGTTTATTTCTAGGGCTAAACGTGTGAGAAACAAGGTCATAAAGTATGATTCCATTCCAGTTCGCAAAAAGCCACTCTACCACAACTGCTATCTCCAGGCTCCTGATGGTGATGTGCTGTGCACATGTGACTCTAAGAAGGCTATGTGGTGAGTATATTGTTTATATACCAAAATAAAAAAATAACTTTTATAATATTATCTGTATATTACTTAGTCTGATATGAAGCATGCCATATTTTTAAGCAGTATCACAAAGACAAAAGTTGCAAAATGACAATATAGCATTAACATATTTTCAACATGTCATCACATCATAACTTAGATTTTTGAAAAAATAATAGGTAAGTCATATTTACATTAATAAGAATTCATAGAAATTATATCAATCAGTCGATACATTAACTTATTATTTACCTGCTTACATCTTCGATGTAATATACTGGACCGAAATTATGGTTGCTGATATAATGAAAGAAGGTCAGGTCAATAGCCCCCGTAACTGACGAGCATTAATGAAAGCTAGGGAAGTATGTTCAGATCGTGGCAAATGGAAAACTGTGACCTTTGTCTACCCCCATGGGAAAGAGGCATATATGAATGTATGTGAACAATTTATATATTAGTGATGTGCTGGATCTTCGAAAATCTAGATCCGCGGATACAGATCTGAATACGGGTATTTGGTGTCAAGATCCGCAGAAACGGATACGAATACGGATCTTAACTTTCTTAAGGTGGATTTAGACTAAAAGAACATAGAGCTAGAGCTAGAACTAGAGCATTCTTTCGTTAATATCTAGTGTAAACTAAAGCTTGACGTATCTATTTACATCAAACGAACACCGAACTAGAACTAGAACAACAATGTTCTTTCTTAATCTTTTGTTGTAAACAAGAGCTAGATCGAATGTTCTTTGCTCCTTCGAGTAAATTCTTTGGTTGGTATTGGTAGTGCTTTGTTATGTCTGATATTGACAGTGAAATCATTATTGCAGACTCATTTATTATTTTGAAGCAAAAACTCAAAAATAAAAGACGGAAGAGACGTTGGTGGGTTACAAAAATGCAACGAAGGACACTGGATAATGTAGGTGAAACAATGAAACAAAGTTGTATTTTTATAGTGTTCATATGTCGGATCCCATAGACATCTGGCATTTTGGTAGGCTTCTATCATTAATAAACATTTCTCTTGAGACCAATCCATAATTTAATCGATACGATACGTAAACAATCGCTAGTACACAAGAACACTTTGATGAGACCGCTCAGTGGAGCGAGCGCGTCCGAACACGCTAGAATGTTCTAAGCAACTGTTCACGCGCTCTTGCGCCGTTTACATCGAGCGAGCGAGCATTCTTAGAATATTCTATAGAATCTTTGCGAACGCACTAAGAACAACGAAAGAATGCTCTACGCCTGTTTACACTACAAGAATTTGACGTAGTGGGGATAGAATGAGCATTCGCTCGTTTGGTATAAATCCACCTTTACACAATCGGTGTCGGTGCGCGCGATCTTCAGTTGACACATGTTTCGACTTGCATTGCGCTGCAGGTCGTTTTTTGTTTTGTTTTACTTTAATGTGACACTGGGCAGCATAGATAACGCTTGTGTTTGGTATTGGTACATGATTTTAAAAAAATGTCTACATAGAAGTTTAGTAGTGTGATATGGATTTATTTTGTGATATTAAATGATGAATGTATTCTCGAAAGGGTAATGGCTCAACTTCCTTAAAAAATAATTTACAAAGAAAACATCCTCAAGAATATAAATTATTCTTTAAAAATGACTGCTAAATAGATCCGTAAAAGATCCGCCAAAAAGTTACGGATACGGACACGGATACGAATTTTTCTTCTGTCTCGGATATCCGCGGGTCCTACGGATATCCGGCACATCACTGTTATATATACTGTCAAAGCTCCTTATTCGCGCTTCCTTCATTCGCGTTATCATTAGTCGCGGATCAAAAAAATGCGCCTCAATTCCTTATTCGCGGCAAAAAAAAATTGTCATTCGCGGATCTCATTAATAGTTTATACATAAAAAAAAAGATTCCAATTAGCGATTTCTGTATCAACATTAACCCGTCAATGGAACGATGTCTTATTTTTAAAAGGCAAATTGAAAATGCGACTGCTGCATATCAGTCTGAATTAAAGAAGCTTTTCAAACTACCAAGCGAGAGAAAATTACAAAATTCTGCAAACCTCTTAACCAATTACTTAAACCTTAAGATAATGAATCAAAATATTCAAAAACTTCAATTATTATTATTTTTTCACCTAGGAACGTATCCCCTATAGTCCTACACAAATTACCATTCTGTATTCACGGTTTCTGTATTCGCGCCATATTTATGGAACGTATCCCCTGCGAATAAGCAGCATTTACTATGTATATGTATATTTAGAATTCTCCATTGCCCGGTCCCTCTACTCAGTATGTCACAACCGGTGGCGCAATCGCAAGCCCCGCCAGACGACAGCTCGCCTCGATCGCCACTTTTGCTACGGGCGCTCAAACGCAACGGATGTGCTATTAGTATCCTGTAGTTTATATATTAACCATTCCGTGTTTGTTATAATTGATTTCAGTTTAGTAAATCGTAAATAAGTTATTTAGGTTGTTATCTTTTTAAAAAATTACCCTTACTTTTAATTTCTTACAATATATATATATATATATATATATATATATTCTCATCTCATAACCACTACAAACATTTCCTGTATATATAAGCAAGAGAGAGTCAATATATTAGTTAAAAAATACAGGTACGCAGAGAGGCAGTTAGGTGACGTAGTTTGCGAGGAGCCCTTCACGGTGCGGCTCCGCTTCGAACCTTCAGGCCGCGCGTCGGGTGTCTCCGGCGAGTACTACCGGCTCGTCAAGCAGAACGTGTGCGTCGTATGCGGCGCCACCGAATCATTCCTCAGAAAGAATGTAGTACCCAAAGAATACAGGAAATTTTTCCCCGGTAAGTGCTTCGTGCAGAACCGATCACTGTGCAGATCTTTGCCTATACCTGTAAGAGTCTCCCAACGCCCGAAATTATTATTCAATCCTATGGGCGTACTCTTAAAAACGATATTCGATATATCGTGGACTTCATCGTGTCGAACACGACGGACACGACGAAGTCCACGATATATTGAATATCCTTTGTAAGAGTACGCCCACTAGTCCATATTTAACATCCAAGATCGCGATTTCAATTGAAATCAGTGTTTAAATGTGTCAATGATGTATCCACAAACGGATAGCAAATACTATCTGTGAGTCCAAACCATCCATGGGAGGTCTGGAGACGAATTTTCGAAACAATAGAAAACCAATTTGCATTCGAAATCGTGAGATTCGTATACAAATTACCGAATTCACTATTTCTGAACGTTCATTCGTGCGTTGTGCTACGAGTGGTTGAACCCACTCGTTTTTGTTTTCTACTAGTAGAATATCCAACGCTAAAGTGACCTACACAGTGATCCGTTTCACGTGTGGGTCGCCGATATTTTGTTTTTGTTGTTGTGATTTTAAATTTTTCTGCGTGAAACGGAATTTAATTAAGAATTTATTTTTAATGACAACACTGAATTCGAGTGATTCAAAAATCTATAAAATTGTAACCAGTAGAAATAATTTCGCGCACGATTTGTATTCGTATTCGAATTCCAAATTCACGTCTAATGATTCAAAAATACGTCTCCTGATCTCAGATTACGGATTGGCCTTTGTTCGCAAATGACTTACTAATTTAAGTAGCCTTTAAATTAAAAGGTGTCAATTAAATGGTTAGCATAGTATTGTTATTTCTGTGAGCAGAAACGGTGAGCAGAAATAGCTAATGGTCAGCAACTCATGGTCAGCAAACATTTCAAAATCAATCAGCAATTTATGTCATTCTGGATGGCTGTAATTATTTTTGTACAGCATATTAATTATATAAGCTGCAATCAGCTGCTCATGTTTAATAAAATTTTGGTAAGCACTCAGAGTGTAAGCAAAAAATGCATTTTGTGCTGCATATAAGAGTAGCAAAAATACTTTATTTGTCATGCCTAACCTAACCTAACTAAAAAAAAAAAAAAAAAAAAAAAAAAAAAAAAAAAAAAAACCCTAACCTAACATACCAATCAAATATACTGCTTATAGACATGTTTTTCTGCGCCGCTCAATCATGAAATCTTGCCGCTCAAGTAGTTATTTTGCGGACTGAATGTTTATATGCAGACTCATGTTATTGTTGCTGCCTATGTATGATTTAATTTTTGACCATTATCAAAATTAGTTGCGGAACAAGAATTGCTGCCTGTTTTTTTTTATTGCAAACAAAATCTTTGTATGCTGACCAAATTATTTAAATGCTGCTTTTGGTGGCTCGCCAAATTTTATAATTGCTGACCAATGTATAATTACTTCTCAAATTAAAAACGCAAATCTACCTGGTATGATTTCTTTCGTCCATTGTTGCTACAATGTCCGAACCAGCTAAGCGATTCATTGTAGGTTTTTACCATTGTATTTCATTCCTTCACATTGCTCACTTGCTTCGAATCATACATACATACATTCATACACTCACGCCTTTTTCCCACGGGGGTAGGCAGAGATTACGTCCTTCCACTTGCTACGGTCCTTACATATCTCTTTCGCTTCATCTACTTTCATAACATTCCTCATACATGCTCGACGATTGCGGGTACTTCTGACCTGGCCTTTTTTGAGGACACTTTCGATTTGTTCGAAATATGTTCGCCTAGGTCTTCCTCGTCCCGTGTCTCCACTCACTCCAGCTTCATAAATCATTTTGGTCAGTCTACTTTCATCCATCCGTTCCACATGCCCAAACCACCCAAGCATCCCTTTCTCTATTCTTGTCACGATATTCTCTTTCAAACCACATTTCTTTCTAATCACTTCATTATGCAATCTGTCACTCAGTTTTACTCCTGCCATACTCGCAAAGCTCTCATTCTACTGCATTTATTCTGCTTTCATGTCGTTTCTCCCATACCCAACTTTCACTTCCGTACATTAATGTTGGGACCAGCACGTTTAAAAAGGCAACATTTAAAAAAGGAATACCTTCTAAGTCATCGTCTCTCGGTCCTTCATGACATCTGGCAGACGTGATGAAGGACCACTCGTGTCATGATGTGGTGCTGATGTGCGCGTCGTGCCACTGCCGCAGCAACGCGTCGGACCAGGCGGTGCGCCAGCAGCTGGCGCGTGACTGCGGCGCACCACTCGCCGATGCGCACTACACCAGGCTCACTACAAACTACGTAGCCCGGTGAGTCCCTTCTAGCATTCGCAGTGTATGACTACTGTACATGATAAAAAGGCAGTGCACCTAACGGAAATGTATATCTATGTTTAACGAGCTTCCGCAATGTGTCATTGATTTGCCTTTATATAAATTTAAAATCCATATCAAAAAGACACTCATGAGTAAAGGTTATTATAAAGTAAGTGACTATCTAAATGATCACACTATTTGGGAATAGGGACACTATTCATAGAGCCATATTTGGTAACAACATTATTTATAATATTGTATTATTTTTATATGTGTATGTAAATATACATACGACTGTAATCGTATTAGGTATGATTTTGAATTATTATAATTATTAAAATTGATAGGGGAGATAAAAAATAGACTTTTAGAGTTTCTTGCATGTTCTTCTCGAGCAGGCTGTCCCAATTTCCGAACAGGTGTAGAATCAATTTTTTTTCCTTGTTCGTATGCACAAGGTTTTTGTATTTTTTTAGCTTTTCTTTTTTTTTGTTTTGTTTGTTTTGATGTCAATAAGTGCCTGTAAAGGTCTATGTTGAATAAAGATTATTTTGATTTTTGATTTTAACAATCACGCCACCACACGACCTGTGATAAGGGAGCAGTGACTCACAATAATGCTACCACACCACACGTTATAATATAGCAGTGGATCTAACAGTCACGCCACCACACGACCTGTGATGAGGGAGCAGTGACTAACGATCATGTCACCACTTTAGAAGCCTTACCTTTCCATTCAAGCCGTATGGCCCTTATGGCCAAGGCTAGGCTGAGTTAAGTCGGTAGGTCTGTTGGGTCGAGCCGCCTCGATTCACCAGGAGTCCAACATAATCACCGCATCTCTACTTGCCGTTGCGGTGGTATTCATGAGGATTCTCAGCCTCCTCTCCAGAGGAAAAAAAAATTTGAAGTCTTCAATATCACTTCCGCACAACACTTATAAATATCACTAAACAGCACATTTAAGTCAGATATAGCGGAAGCAATGCGTTGACACATTCCATTGCAATTTCGCCATCTCGCTCAGACAGTAAATTTTTTGCATAATGCAGACAGGGATAGGTAAGGTATGGCAAATTTGAGATATAATTGTGTCACCAGCGAAATACCAACACACAATATTCATACTATGGTCGCCAATACAGACCACCAAAGTCTCTAAGCTCTATTATTCTATATCATTCGCTGTAATAAGAGGGTAAATTGTTTAACTATATGATTAAGGTTAATATTACCCTTGTTCCTAGAAAAGTTCTACGCACAGCGAACACTCTCCTCAAGATGGCTGAGAAAATCCCAGAGAACAGGCGTAAAGAGTTGGAGAACATTGTACTTGCCTATTTCGAGGACCACACGGAGGTAACGCCAGAGCTACTGCAGAAAGCTGCTACAATGGAAACTACGTAAGTTCTTTTTTTATTTTGATTGGGAAAACATACAGAGATCCTAGATAAATATTGTTATATGCTAGCTGTAAGTTTCCCAAATATAATAAAATAAAATGACATGACAGGATCGATCTCGGGACCCCCGAATTATCAGATTGTTAGAGCAGTGCTTAGACTACAACTCCACCGACGTGCTGGAGACGTATTTTTGAATTATTATACGTGAATTTGGAATTCGAGTACGAATACAAATCGTGCGCGAAATTATTTTCTACTGCTTACAATTTTGTAGATTTTTGAATCACTCGAATTCAGTGTTGTCATAAAAACCAATTCTTAATTAGATTCCGTTTCACGCAGAAAAATTCAAAACCACAACAACAAAAACAAAAATCCAGCGATGACCCACACGTGAAACGGATCACTGTCAAGGTCACGTCAGCGTTGGATATTTACTAGTAGAAATCAAAAATCGGGTGGGGCTGTGCGGGGCACACGGCCGTTGGTTTTAACGTGAAACGTCTATGTTAGGGAATCGCTTTTAAAGTAAAAGATTGAAATAAAAACAAGATTGACGCTGTTTTAATTATTTTAATAAAAAACTCAATTTCACAACAGCGAGCTGACTATATAAGTGAAATATTCACACCACATTTTTATTTCTAAGACTAATAGTTTTTTAATTATTAAGGTACGATGATATAGACCTTTTCGTTACGGTCCACTTTTTAAACCTGGTACCCGTATGTTTCGGTGCGATTTTAAAGACGTTTCACGTCAAAAACGAGTGGCTTGAACCACTCGTTGCACAACGCACGAAATGAAAGTTCAGAAATAGTCAATTCGGTAATTCGTATACGAAACTCAAGATTTCGAATGCAAATTGGTTTGGTATTGTTTCAAAAATTCGTCTCCTGATATGAAGTGTTTGTCGGGCAGTGTGGAGAACGAGGAGTACGAAGCGCACGGGTCGCGCGTGGTGGAGTGGTTCGTGCGGGGGGGCGGGCTGCCGCGGCTGGAGCTGGTGTGGCGGCAGCACTTCTTGGGCGCCATGCGCCCGCGGCACCTGCCGCCGCTCTGGTCCGAGCGCCACAACGAGGACCGGTCCGCGCTTCACTCAATTCTATCATTGATTTTGTCATCAGGGCTATTGCGTACCGACCTCGCCTCGGCCCAGCACACGCTGGCGGAGTGCCCCGCGTGGGCCTCCGAGCGCCGAGTCTTGGTCGCAGAGATCGGGCGAGATCTGTCTCCGCCGGCATTGATTGCGGCAATGCTGGCGGACGAGGGAGGCTTCCTTCTGTGAAGCAGTGATGCGCCAGAAGGAGGCGGCGCCGGGCTCGGTAGCACAGCTGCGGCGCCGCCGCGGGTCGCCCGCGGATGCGGCGTCCCGGGAGGACCACGCCCCTTCCGTCGCCGGGGGGCGTCGTGGCGGAGATCGGGGGAGGTATTGTAGGGCTCTCCTGTATAAGCAGGGGAATGGAGGCTGATAGTTCCCGGATGTCGCTTGGCGTTCCCGGAGGCTCCCTAAATGCCTGCGGAAGGTCATCCCTGAGGTTTTTAGTGGGTAGGCCTCCCCCTTCTGGAGAGGAGAGCCCCCACATAACCGACGACTCGCCACAGCCGGGGTATGCAATTTAATGCATTTTCCTCAGGGGAACAAAAAAAAAAGGGCAATTGTGTAGACGCCAATTTTTTAAATTCTGTACATAATAAGAGTACTTTTTTAAATGAGAAATATTGTAGAACTAACAGTTCACCTGCACCTATTACTTTTGAAGATACATCGCCATGTTTGCGGCGCTGTCGCGGGTCGCTCAAACACGCTCCATACTAAAAGCACTGCAATCGTGACGTCATAACTCAGTAAACTCGTCAAATTTGTATGAGCGTATAAACAAATTTAAAATAACTTTGTTATTTATACGTTTATAGGTATACTTTCTATATAAAAAAGTGTTACATTTAATGTGAGAATGTTAGAAATGTGTTCGTTTCATTAGAAATCTAAATTTGATTTTTTAGAAATCTAAAAACAATAAAAATAAATAATTAAACTGAAATTTCTATATTAACATACTTTCATTGGATATAAATTGCTCAAATCAGATAATTTTAGTATAAAAACGGCCATAATCAGTTGCAGTTTACCCTATTACCCGGCAATACTAATTTACGAGCAAGGAAATAAATCTTTGTTAAATTATCTAAATGTACGAAGCGTGGCGAGAAGACTGATTGGTTGGACTACCCTTTACAAATACATTGGGTAGGTTTGATGTTAGGTTTTACTAACAACTAATTTATCTGTACTATTTCGAAAAAAAGCCAAGATTTTGATACCCTTTTTTTTCTCGAGGGGAAATGTTCCTTATGCACCGTGGCACCGTTTTAAGGAGGGCTTTTCGGTCTAAGAAGACCGGCCTACCCACTAACACCCCCCGGTGTCCTCCAAGCCCATATCGGAGCGCGTGGCGGGGTTCCACCGCCACACGCCCACGGGCTAACTCGACCTAGTTGGTCGAGCCATCGCCAAGCAGGGGATTTTCCGAGAACACTAGGACAATCCCCCAGGTAGAGAGGCAAGATTTTGATCCCTACCCTATCAACTATTTAAAAAAAATCACCTTATACCTTTGACAAGTGGGACGATTCATAAGATAAGAATGGTCCATTTACATCCCGTGGGTTCACAGGATTACCAGACATAAAAATATTTTGAATTAAAGCCTCATTGGTAGTGCGCCCTTCTGTAAAACAGAACCGCTCATTAGGTAAATTATATTTATTGAAATGTGTGTGAAGTGGAATTAAAATTATTTTTCCAAATATTTTGCTTAGTGTATACACATTATAAATTGTCTGGTCAAATGGATGGAATATAAATGAAAGTTGTTGAAAATCTCTTTTTAGTTTGACACTGCAACCACTATGCACTATAAATTTTGAATTACTTGTCAATGATTAATGTGTCATTTGTCTTTAATAAACATATTGAGTGATACATGTCTCAAATTTCTCCTTACAATTTTATTCTTTTTGATAATTATTTACGTAATTGTCAATAAAAGTAAACTGCCAAACTATATCGTAAAGTTTGACAGACGATTTTGCGACAGGCGAGAATTTAGTCTGGCCTTCCTTAGTTTATCTTTTACATTTCTAAGTCAAAACGACACTATCAATTTTGATAACAATTGGAAAAGTATTAAGATCCTGGGAAAGACAATAATGAGTGGTGTGAAAGAAATTGAGAAGGGAGTGATTAGATAGTTTGGACCCTCAATCCACATTTAAACTTATAAGTCTTATTGTTTTACGGTTTTCGACTCAACAAGTATTGCGCAAAGGGAATTATTATTTTTTATCTTCTTACAGATTACGTGAACGTTTACAAGAAGGACGACTAACGGAGGTGGAATTGAAATCTATTGGGCTTACAAGTTGGATAGACAAGCTTAAAGACCGGCAAATACCAGTGAAGACATAAATATTAAATTAATGTTTTGTTGTGATACTATGTAATAAGTAGAGATCGGATAATCGGATGCATATTTACCTAAAGTTAGTTTACGACAAAGTATGGAAACGACATTTTATTGTTTTGTTAAATAAAATTTCTCACCATTTCTGTTTTTTTATTCAGTTATTTAATTCATTATTGTTTTAGTCAAACTAGCTCAATACTTTCGATAACACTCTTCATGTAATAAATCGTACATTCATAAATCGCACGTATGTATAGTTGTATAAATGAACCCGGAGTCTCGGTCTTTTGAAAATAAATACCACGTGCTAATTTAGTAATTTTCAAACAATATCACTACGTTAAATTTGCAGTCCCGTATTTTCCCGGGATATTTATTTAACAAAATGTATTTTAAAAAGCTTCCATAATTTGTGAGCCAAAAATTAACTTTAGGTAAATATGCATCCGATTATCCGATCTCTAGTAATAAGTCTAATCAAAAATTAATCCACCTGCAATATAACACGATAGAGATATATTTCAGGTGGATTATTTTAGATAGATAGATTGGAGATATATTTCAGATAGATAAATCAAGCAAGAGAAGTGTGCCAGGATCGTAGTAAGTGGAGAGAGTTGCTCTCTGCCTTTTTTTTTCTTTTTGTTCCGCTGAGGAAAATGCATTGAATTGCTTACCCCGGCTGCGGAGAGCCCGCGGTTATGTGAGGCTCTCCTCTCCAGAAGGGGGAGGCCTTCCCCACTAAAAACCTCAGCGATGGCCTTCCTCAGGTGGTGGGCCCTCAGGATCGAGTGTCGCATCTGAGGACCCCCGGCCTTTGCTCCCCTGGGTGCGCTAGGGGAGCCCTTCTTGGGGAGGCTCTTTAGGAGGAAACCCCGCCCCATATTTTCCATACAAACCTGGACTAGGTTGTTTTCTTCCTTAAGAATCATACTACAGCATTTTCATTAATTTTTCATGTCCCTATGGTTTCCTTTTTTATTATAAATAACTTAAATAATAAATTACCAGTTTTTCAATGTGGACTGATACCTAGCAAATTAATTTCACGTGACCATTTAAAAAAGTTACAGCTGAAGCTTAAATCATTATTTCATTTGTTACTGAGGAAAGTATTTAAACCGATTCCGTTTTGACAACCAAACAGGGTACTGCGAAACGATGGTTGTAGTTATTATCAATTGTCGCGTTAAAATTAATTAAAAATAAAAAACAATGAAATATAAAGCGTTTAATGTCGTTGCCTCCTATACAAACATCGCGAATCACTACGGTCCGTGCTGACGGTTACTTCAAATTGTTAATTTATTCAGAATTCGAAAAAATCGTTAAATGGTTTTTGAATAGTAATAGAAATTATTACTAATCACATTAATGAAATATTAAAAAAAAAATACAACTTTGACAGTTATCAGTTCTGTAATTATTGATTTACCGCGTATATAGTTTTGTCAAGAGTATTTCTACACCGTGTCATAATGTGCAAGTGAACATTCATTTGCACTTTTGTACACACCTGCTTGAAGAACATCTGATGGTGCTATTTTTAGGTTAGATTAGACTTTTAAGCATTCTCTTAACAAGTATATATATATATATCAATCAGTCATAACATATTGCCTACCAATCTGGAGAGGTGCAACTAAAATTAAATTGTTAAATTTGGAAAGAGCTCAGAGATCACTTTTAAAGTTTAAACCATATAGATATCCAACTGAAAGCCTATATTCAACAAGTAGCATTTTATCGGTGAGAAAATTATATTTACTACATATAATGCTTAGGTAACACAAATCGCTGCCTTATGACCCTAGAAAATGTAATAGTAGAGGGATACGTAATGTTGCTCCTCAACCCCTGGTAAAATCTACTTTCGCGAAAAGGCAGTACAACAGACTATCAGCCTATTTATATAATAAATTAAATATATTACTCAACATTTATCCTCTCTCAACTCAAAAATGTAAAGTACGCTTAGTTGAATGGTTACTAGCAATAAGTTGTGTCGAAATTGAAGACTATTGATTATCATGACCTGTCATCAAACACTTAATTTAAGGTAACCTTTCGTTGTATAATATAATACACGTATAATATTCTACAAACAAACACACGTTAACGTATCCTTCACTCTTGCACACATTCGCACACACAAAACACATAAATATACATACACACACCAACACACACACAGTGACTATATGTTTCAGATTTCTTTTTATATTTATCTTTAATTGCTAGTACTGGTACGCTAGTCCTATACTTTTTAAACTAGTTATGGAAGAATGGTGCTTCCTAGCACAAGCAAATCTTTTCCTTAAATGGAAGCTCCAGCCACAATATATTTGTATATAGACCTAAGTTGATGAAATAAATATATTTGTATTTGTGTATATGTGTGTGTGTGTATCTCAATATCTGCGAACGAATTTTACTTACCTAACCTATCCTACCTTAACTGAAGAAACACTTCTTTCACATTCTGCCTCTGTAGTATGACCACTGAAACACTATGGAAATAGAGCGATAAATCACTATAATCCGTCGAAATACAATTAGTTTAAGATGGCGGTAATATCACACGGTATATGCTGTATCATAACGTCTAGTCCGTATTTCAGTGTTATCAAGTGTTTGTAAGTAATACTTTTACAAAAAAAAATACATTTTTTTATGATATTGTTTTATTTACCGCATCAAAGAACTTCGGTCGCTAAACCAGAACTACGAAAGTCCATAAGTAGTCATCAGATGAAAGACTGAACTATATCTAGGACGCACATCAAACTGCAGTTTGATTTATATGTAACTCAACCTATTCTTCCTGCACTCATTAGGTCTTGAGCGATATACGCCTTAAGCGGGTAATTAGTAGAGATCGGATACATACAATAAAAAAATATATTAAAATCAATTTATAGTTGCCTGAATAATCACATAACAAATGCATAATAGTTATTTATGCAACTGTTGTATAATCAGGGGTATTAAAACACGAATGTGGGTTTATATATATGATAGAGATCGGATAATCGGATGCATATTTACCTAAAGTTAATTTTTGGCTCACAAATTATGGAAGTGGCTTTTTAAAATACACTTTGTTAAATAAAAATCCCGGGAAAATACGGGTCTGCAAATTTAACATAGTGATATTGTTTGAAAATTACTAAATTAGCACGTGGTATTTATTTTCAAAAGACCCCGAGACTCCGGGTTCATTTATACAACTATGCATACGTATTTACATGAAGTTTAGTTTCAGTTCCCCGTGCGATTTATGAATGTACGATTTATTACATGAAGAGTGTGTTGTAGGGGATTAAATTACCATACATTTAATCTTCAATATATATCTATTTAAAATATACAAGATAAAAACTTAAACATAAAACATTACAAAAACCCTCGCACTACAATTTCAAATTCCACAATCAAAAACTCAATGCCAAAACACCTTTTCTTTTTATAACCTACCAGAGACAAAATTTCAACCTCTTCAACATCCCCTCTAAATTTTGTATTTAATTATAGACATATCAAATCCATCCCCAAAAATTAACTTCAACATTAATACACAGCAACAAATTAAATCTTCATATCAACTACATTCTAAGTTCGACTACATAAAAAAACTTTGAATAACATAATTCACTTAAATCCATCTTACTTTATAATATAAAACATAAAATAACTTTCAAGTTAAAAAAACTAATAATTAAAACTAAATTAAATAACTACTTAACCACAAAGAGTCCACAGCTTAATCACTGATCACTCACAATACACTTCCTTAAGCGCAAAAACTTAGTTCTGTCCAATCCTTTAGTTAAAATGTCTGCAAAATTATTGTTTGTTTGGCAATAGTAAATTTCGATAAAATTTTGCTCTATCTTTTCTTTAATAAAATGAAATTTGACATCTATATGTTTGCTTCTTCTATTCAAAATTCCGTTCTTAATTAGTACAATGGCCGACTGATTATCAACAAATAGTTCTGTTTTTGGAATTGTACCGGTAATTTCCTTCAGTAAACTCTGTACATACAACAAGTCTTTGATGCATTCAGCAGCCGAGATGTACTCTGCCTCAGTACTCGATAAAGCAGTGACAGACTGCTTCCGTGAACACCAATGGATAGGTCCACCGCCATACAAAATGACAAAAGCCAGTCGTACTCTTTCGACAATCAGGGTCACCTGCGAAATCTGCATCACAATATGCTGTCAAAATATTGTCATTATTCCTACAATATTGTATGCCAGACGTTGAACTTTTTAAATACCGAAAAAAATATTTTTAACATTATTAAAATCGTTATATATAGGACATTCTTGATGTCTGCTACAATAACCAACATGAAAAGATACATCTAGTCTAGTTTTATTCACCAAAAACAATAATGAACAATTAACTGTCTATACCGATGTACATCATCTTTATTCCCTTTCCCCTCTTGATGTACATCAATTAAGATATCTGGATACACACACTGTTTTTAAATTGTTATATTACCTAACTTTTTTCTAATAATTGTTTAATATATGATTCTTGATAAATTTTTATCATATTTTCATTAACCACAATGTCAAAACCAATAAATTTTTCTATTTTGTCAAACCTTCTCATCTCAAACTCTTTTTCTAAATTTATAAGTATTGAATTTAATTCCATTTCATTATTCCCAATTAATAACCCGTCATCTATATTATATAAAGCTCGTCTACATATATAGCTAGATAAATCTCTTTATTTCTACATTTAAATACACATGGATCTAACTTTAGTTGTTCAAACCCTAACTTTTTAAGATAATTAGTTAATCTTATATTCCACATTAAAGGCGCCTGTTTCAAACCGTACAAACTTTTTATTAATTTACAAATCTTATTCTTTTCTGCTTTAAAACCCAATGGAATTTCCATGTATATATCCTCTTTTAGATCACCATATAAAAATGCTGTTTTAACATCAAACTGCTTAATTTTATATCCTTTCTTTCCAGCAATTGACAACAAAATTCTCACACTAGTAGTATTCACAACAGGACTATAAGTTTCTTTATAATCTATATTATATTTTTGAAGAAAACCCCTAGCTACTAACCTAGCTTTATATCTACCACCTGGCTTTATATTAAAAATCCATTTACTAGTTATAATTTTCCTATTTTCCGCTTCAGACCTATCTACTAATTTCCAAATTTTATTTTTCTCTAACGAATCTTTTTCCTCTTTAATAGCTTGTTTCCATTTCTCTTTTTCGTCGCTTTCTAATACCTCATTATAGGTTGAAAATGACATATCCAAATCATAATCCTCAAACTTCCTCGGTAAACATCTATTCCTCTTAGGTAAAATCCTCCTTTTTAAATTTTCCTCAAACTCGTTCATATCATTTTCATCCCTATTATTCATTTCTCTGTTTTCAACATTCCTGCCATCATCTATAATTTCATTATTTTCATTAATATTTCTACAGACACTATCATCTCTACCAACAGTTTCATTTTCAGTCAACAACTCATCATAACAATCTACAAAAACATCATTATTTTCAACACCATCGACACTTTCTTCATAATCTATTCTATTCTCAATACAAACTCTATCGTCATCAATAAAATCTTCTTCATCTCCAATATTTCCTTCATCTATAATTCTTTCCTCACTTTCCACAAAAGTATTCATCCTACACCTTGTTTCACTACTCTTTATTTCATCTGTATTCTCTAAACTAACTTGTCCCCTCTCAAATTCAGCATTTCTTGTCAACGATTCTCTCATGAAACTATCATTCTTTTCTTGCTCTAAACAATCATGATCATCAAATAAATTTATCAAGTCCTTCCGTTTCGTTTGTTTCTTACACTGTTTTAAAAACATCTCAATCTTTTCCCTATCATCAATAAACCTAACATCTCTCGAATAATAAATCTTATAATTCACTGGATCCCATATCTTGTAACCATTATTCGTATATCCAACCAAGAGTCCTTTATTACATCTAGAGTCTAATTTACCAATTTGATAATTCTTTTTAAAATATGCTAAAGATCCGAATATATTTAAATGTTTTAAATTTGGTATTCTGCCGAACCATAATTCCGCTGGAGTTTTATCATTAATAGTATTAAATGTTCTATTTAATAAGTAAGCTGATACTAAAGCAGCTTCGCCCCACAATTCTTTCGGTAACATATTGTCAAGTAAGAGTGCTCTAGTTCTTTCCATTATTGAACGATTTAGTCGCTCTGCTTTGCCATTATGTTGCGGGCTATATGGTATTGAGTAATCGATAATAATTCCTTTATCCAAACAATAATTTTTAAAATTTTGACTAGTATATTCACCTCCGTTATCGCATCTGAATGTTTTAACTTTCCTACCAAAATGATTTTCTGTTAGATTAACATAATTTTTAATTTTTGAGAGAGCCTCGCTTTTTGATTTCAGTAAATAAATTCTAGTGAAATGTGTATAATCGTCTAAAAATGTAATGAAATATTTGTATCCATTCCATGTTTTGATGTCAACTGGTCCACAAATATCACTATGTATAATTTCAAGTGGTGTTTTGGCTCTATACCTAATTGTATTAAACGGTTTCCTACATAATTCTGATTGAATGCAGACTTCGCAGTTTTCAATTTCTTTTCTAATATTTTTATCGATTCCAAAGACTATATTTTTTGTTTTAAGAATTGAACTGTGACCAAGAGCTCGATGCCAAAAATTTACATTTTTTGTTAGATTCACGAATTTTGTGACTGACCTTGTCATTTGTTGACTGTACCTCTCGACTCGAAGTTTTACAGAAAACAATCCATCGCTGTCCCGAGCAGCATTCAGCAAGCACCGTCCACTAAATGCATCAAAAACTTTACATGTCTTTCTGAAAAAATAAATTTTGCAATTATTTTGAACTAATTTAGATATTGATATCAAATTCTTCTTTAAATTTGGTAAAAAATATACATTTTAAATGTTATATTTTCATTTTTGCAGTAAATATCTCCAATCCTGTCTACTATATGCGTATTACCATCAGCTGTCATAAATTTATGATTACATTTGTCAAAATTTTTAAATAAATGAGAAGAATTTATTGTGTGACACGTGGCTCCAGAATCTAAAATAAATTCTGTTTCTTCTTCTTTATTTAAATCTGCAATATTACTCACAGAATTATTTCCTCTGCTCAAACAAAATTTTGTGAAATGCGTGTTATTCTTGCAATTTATACAAGAATATTTCTCTCTGCAATTTGAGTTTTTATGACCAAAACGGATGCATTTAAAGCATTGAATTTTCTTTTCAAAATTGTTTATTTTGTTGCTACAAAATTTTGCTATATGTCCGGTTCTTCCACAACTATAACATTTTTTTATTGTAAGAAATGTATTTTCTCGAATTTTAATATTTTCTGTCATGTCTACAATTTCATTTGTTTTATCATCGTATTTTGTTCTAATTTTATTTCCAATAATATTCTGTTGATTAAGTTAGATACTGTCTTTTCTTCTTTTGCAGTTGATTCCCACGCTGTTCTCAAATTTAAATATTTTTCCGGAAGGCTACATAGAATTTTTGTTAATAATTGGTTATCCCTAATTTCATGTCCGAATGATCTAATTTTTGTAACTATCGTTTCTAATTTACTTATATCTTGCATAACATCGGAATTTAAAAATTTATAGTTGTAAAAATCTTCTAGTAAACTACATAATTGTGTGTCTTCATTGCCTAAGAATATTTTATCTAACTTTTCTATCATCTCCTTTGCAGTCTCGCAATTTATAATATGGTTAATATATTTTTCGCCAACAGAACATATAATCATGTATTTGGCCTTAGCATCTTTCTTATCGAAATCTTTGAAATTTTTATCATTTCCTTCTAATACACAATTCAAATCCTTTGCCGATAATAATAATTTAATTTTCTTTTTCCACATGCCGTAATCTGATTCATTATTTAATTTTGAAAAATCCATATTTGTCAATTCATCACACATTTTGCAAATTTTGAGACTCTAGATTAAAATCGAACTTTATATGTACTTACTGCATTTCTGCCTTAAACATCTGAATTACAATTTCGTCGAAGGGCCCATAACCTGTTGTAGGGGATTAAATTACCATACATTTAATCTTCAATATATATCTATTAAAATATACAAGATAAAAACTTAAACATAAAACATTACAAAAACCCTCGCACTACAATTTCAAATTCCACAATCAAAAACTCAATGCCAAAACACCTTTTCTTTTTATAACCTACCAGAGACAAAATTTCAACCTCTTCAACAGAGTGTTATACGAAAGTAGTGAGCTAGTTTGACTAAAACAATAATCAATTAAATAATAGGGTATTACACGCATTTTTGAAATGTATCTTAAATAAATTCTACAGTCCTAATATATCACAAAATGTTTTTAAAATATTTTTTTTTCTCGCGTTATGTACGAATATAAATTAATTATTTTATCATAATTTCAAACTTCGCGCGTATCGCGAAAACGCGGCAAACAGCGGACGCCATGATTGTTGTGGAGTCATGACGTCATTACGTGAGTAAATTAAAAAACATAACCCTCTTCCATGATGTTGAATTAAAATTATTCTATTAGAATATGAAATGAAATTGAGCGGGCGGGATGCGAGAAATTGTAGCAAGTAGTTAAGGTAGTTATTACCTATACGTTTAAAGGTTAGATACATACCAAGTTGACATTGACAGCTGACACTTTTGTTTACTAACGTAATGACGTCATTAGCATGGCGGCGAAAGTTTCGTAGTGTTCAAAGACAGATAAAAAAACCTAAAAACGTTAAACTGCAATAATAAAAATTCAGGCACTGTATGAAGTGAAACTAACATTTCCCGATTTCTTTTCCTCTAAACAATCATTGTAATACACTTTTAAATTTTTTCCCATCTAGACTATAATACCCTATTGAATAAAAAAACAGAAATGGTGAAAAATTTTATTTAACAAAACAATAAAGCCGTTTCCATACTTTGTCTTAAACTAACTTTGGGTAAATATGCATCCGATTATCCGATCACTAGTAATTAGTTATGTTGTTAGTCATATTTTGTATATATAATATATTGATTATTATTTATTAGATATAAGTTGAATTCAACATTGAGTACGATGTCTCAGTACAACTATAAAAAAATACATTTAATTGATATTAATAAATTAATATCTAAATTGTATATGACAAAAGATAAATATTATCTTACTTCTTATTATAAGAGACAAATAGCTTTATCGCTATTATATTATTTTACACATATAGCCAAAACTTTGGCTAGTACATCTGCTTCTATTGAGCAGGACAATAAAATTAGATTAAGAACGTCTTTGGAATTTGTTCCAAATATAACTAATAATATTAATTGTTTAAATTAACAAATGAGACAAAAGATAAAACATCTTGCTATCCAAAGACAAAAGATAGGTCCAATTGCTTAAATTTTGTTCATCAGAATATACAGGGCTTGTCTGGCAAAGATTTAGAAATTAGTTTATTTCTTAATTATGAAAGCATTGACATATTATGTGTTACAGAGCATTGGTTAAATAGCTCTCAGTTACCTATGATAAATTTTGATAATTACAGAGTTGTGAGTTCATTTACCAGAAATACAGCTATTAGAGGTGGATCTTTGATAATTTTACATAATTCCCTAAAATGTAAGGAACGTAAAGACTTGGTATCTTATTCCATTGAACGAACAATAGAATTATCATGTGTGGAACTTGAAAAAATAATTATTATCTGTGTTTACCGGCCCCCCTCAGGGAACTACCAAGAGTTTGAGTCTGTTATGGAGGAAGTACTGAGATTAATTTGTAAGAAAAATAAAAAAGTAATTGTTTGTGGAGACTTTAATATAAATATATTAGACATGTCACAGCTGTCTAGCAGATATTTAAATCTATTTAAATCATTCAATTTAGTTAATGTCTTTGATGAACCTACTAGAGTAACACCTACATCAGCCACTTGTATAGATAATATTTTTTGCAACAGTGATGTTACTAAAAAATCCATAGTTAATTTCATTAATTCTGACCATAGTGGACAATTTGTGACTATTGAGCACCATCATGCACCATTGGTCCTTGAGGTTACTTGTAGGCCTATTACAAAACACGGTGTTGAAAAATTTAAAAATAATGTTAATGATAGAATTTATTCTTTACCATTAGATGATAGTAACCCAAATAGTTTATATAACAGCGTCTTTAATGTTATCAAAAGTGAATCTAGTAAAATATTTAAACAAAAGTCCATTAAGATTTACACGAGTAAAAAGAAATTCAGTGACTGGGCTACACCAGGTATTTACAAAAGTAGGAGAAAATTATATGAGCTATATGCCCTAAAATCTAATTCTAGGGACCTTGAATTTATTGAGTATGTAAGAAATTACTCTAAAATATTTAAAAAAGTCTGTGTTACAGCTAAAAAACTTTTTATTGCCAATAAAATTAATGTTTCAAAAGATAAAGTAAAAACTGTTTGGAAAGTAATAAACCATGAAACAGGGAAAATAAAACAAAACGAACATACTTATTCGCTAAAGGTTAAGGATAAGTTAATTCAATCTGATAACGAAGTAGCCTCCGAATTTGAAAGGTTTTTCCACCAAATACCTATAGATACTACTTGTAGCCTCGGATCATGTTCAAACGGTGCGGTCGCCCTCCTTGAATCAAATGTTAACAAGATTAAGGAATCTTTTCATTTTAGACATATTGATGCTGAATTTATCCTCAAAACTTTTAAATCACTTAATAATAAGAAAACAGAGGATCTGTGGGGTATCTCAACTAATATTATTAAACCAATTATCTCTGAAATTGCGCCTCACCTAGCCCTAATTTTCAATAAATGCATTGATGAGGGGGTCTTTCCAAATCTTATGAAAAATAGTAAATTAATTCCACTTTACAAGTCTGGCGATAAGAGTGACCCTACTAATTTTAGACCCATTTCTATATTACCAGCCTTGAGCAAAATCTTTGAAAAGATTATTTATAATCAGCTATCATCTTATTTTACCCTTAACAAGTTATTTCATTGCAACCAATATGGTTTTACCAAGGGTAAATCCACTACAGACGCTGGAATTTCACTTTTAAAACACATTTTTGATGCTTGGGAGGGCAGACAAGACGCAATAGGTATTTTCTGTGACCTTTCTAAAGCATTTGATTGCGTAAGTCACGACACATTAATGAGGAAATTAGGGCATTATGGTGTCTCTATCAAATCACTCGGCCTTATTAAGTCATACTTGTCGGATCGAATACAAAAAGTTGTTATTAATAAAACTGAATCTGCTGGAACTTCACTAGTTATGGGCGTGCCTCAGGGATCAATATTAGGTCCTTTACTATTTTTAATATATATTAACGACCTTCCTTACTATACAAGCACTTTATGTGAAACAGTGCTATTTGCCGATGATACTTCTCTTGTTTTTAAAGTTGACAGAGGCAGCAATTGTTCGGACGAGGTAAATAGTGCTCTATCAAAAGTTCTACAATGGTTTACATTAAATAATCTTTCATTAAATTCGAGAAAAACAAAATTTGTTAAGTTTTCTATACCAAATGTAAGGCAGGTTAATACACCCTTAAATATTAATGGTGAAGTGGTATCTCTTGTTGAGAGTACTAAGTTTTTAGGCATACACTTAGATTCCAGATTACAATGGTATACCCATATTGATGCTCTGTCAAGCAGACTTAGCTCAGCTGCGTATGCTGTTAAAAAAATAAGGCTTCTAGCTGATGTTGAAACAGCAAGGTTAGTTTACTTTAGTTATTTTCATAGTGTAATGTCTTATGGCATTTTGTTATGGGGATCAGCTGCCACCATTGAAAGTATTTTTATACTACAGAAAAGAGCAATTAGAGCTATATATAATTTAAGACCAAGGGATTCCCTTAGGGATAAGTTTAAAGAAATTAACATTTTAACATTGGCGGGGCAGTACATCTATGAAAATATAATCTATGTACACAAATATTACAATAATTTCATTAAGAATAGCGATGTTCATAAATTAAATACAAGAAATAAAAATAAGCTTGCTGTTCCAAATTTTAGATTACGTAAAACACAAAACTCATTCTTGGGGAAATGTATAACTTTTTATAACAAGTTACCACACAGTATTGTTAATCTACCTTTTAATAAACTTAAAACTCGAGTAAAAAAAACTTTGATGAGCAAAGGATATTATCGAGTCCAGGATTACTTGGATGATCGAAGTGTCTGGGACTAAAAAACCCTCGCTCGTTGAAATAAACAAATTGTTAATAAATTCTTAGGTAACTGTGTAACATAATAACATGTATATTTAACTGTACCTATTATAATAACCTTTTGTTACTTGTATAATACATTATTGCTAGTTTTTAAATGATTGTATGCGCGTGTCCTGCGGTTGATTTTTTTTTTTTTTTAGCTAATTTACACGGGTACCTGTTTTTGGTAATTTGTATCCTTCTGTGGCTTAAGGGTAGTCATACTCTCATTAAAATCTCTTCGGCAGTGTCGTGTGAGGCGGGTCGTTACGTTCCCTAAAACATGGTTGAGCGAAGCGATGGCTGGTTCATGCGTCATGCTCGTGAACGGGTGCTGCCAGCGGAGATGAGTCTGCTCTTTGCTATACTGGGTACTACTCGTATTTATTATAATTTTAATTTAACTTTAATATATTCTTTTAAAACTGTATGACACGGCATTCCTAATATAGGCATGTTTTCTAAATATTTTTTTATTAATTATACTATGTAATGGAAAGTGACTTCATGAATTATCAATATTGAAGTCATTTTCCAAATTGACGACTCTGTATCTATTTAATACAGGGAAAAAAAAACAGCCCTTGCTGAGTTTCTTGCCGGTTCTTCTCAGTACAAGGTCTCCCGCCGTAGATTTGCGAACCGATGGCGTAGCTTTTCGACATTCACAAGTGCTTGTAACAGCCCAGACTGAATAAATGATTTTGAATTTGAATTTGAATTTGAATTGGATTAATACATTATCAAACCTAAACCTAGACAAAATTGAAAATATATTGAAGTTCCCCATCAGCAAAACAATTAGTAAATTTGACAGATATTTTTACGAAGTGACAAGGATGGGTGCTTTTTACAAGCGACAAATTTATAATTTCACACCGTATATGCCTTTGTTAACAAGGATATGTTTGGGCTCCTTAGAGTAGTTAACACGATGTATAGCGTAACTTTGATCACAGACTACTTAAAGATTCTACATGTACTTTGATTAGTTTGAGGAAGTTGATCGCTGTTATTATGATTATAGTCATCCAGCATTACAAGTTAGTAATGTTCATCATTGTATGGCGCTCCAAATCAGGATGACAGCTCTGATGTTAAATGCCATGATTTCATTGATTACGTTACTATCCACTCAGGGTGATGAAGTGAAAACAACAAATGTCATTGTCAAAATGAAGGGAAAATAATTTATACTATTATACATATGGCCCACTGATTTATACCAAGTAGATTTTAAATCTTGTTTTTATTTTAATAAATATCTTACTTCGTGATGTGATAGAAGGGCTAGGGCATTTGTAGGTCTTATAAAAAGATTCGAAGGCCGATTGGCTAGAAAGCCACTAATCACAGATATCCTAAGTAAGCATATCTAATCGCAGAATAATTTCAATAGGCTGATTATGTATTTTTCATGGAATTAATAAGTACTACGTACAGGTAGTACAGTTACATTGTTGCTTTATTCAAATTCAATGTGACAATTGTATTTATAAATTCCATTGCGTTGATAATTAAAAGGTCTTAAAAAAATCTTGTGACTATCAGCGGTCTCAAAAGCGCATGCTCTGAGAGAAGTTAATTTCTTCCAAACTTATTGTCTCAATTCGGACTGTCAGGCATTACTGATCTGTGGAATAATCTATCACTGTACTGATGGCCTAGACAAATGCCACAACTTGGTTACTTTTAGTCACTGCGGAAAGAAGAAATGTATGGAGATGTCACGTGACTTATCGTTACCTAATGTCATCTCCATACATTTTGTCTTTTCCGCAGTTTCGAACGCTAACGCCAAGTAGCATTTGTCTAGGGGGTCTGTACTCATCTGTGGTGTCAAGTTCACTCTCATCTGTGAGATTATGACTTAAAAGTATATGTTGCCAGGTCACATTTCGCTTATCAACGGATTGGCTGTATGGGCTCTGCTCTTTGCCTGATCGATACGAGCGAAGATTAAATGAAAATTCTTAGACTTAAAAACAAAAAAAATAAAAAATTATCAACGGATTCATGGCTGCATGGGCTTAGTACCCTTTGCCTTACCCTAAAAGGGGATAATTTACCAAAAAAAAAATGGATTTAAGATTCAACGGTTGTATTTTGACATTTTTTACATCTACAGTTTCGGCTTTTAATTATTACTTGATTAAAAAATCGCTATGACTATTAAAAAGCAATTGAAAATTACAAAACTATTTCGAAAAGGTAGTAATTATAGTAAGATATACCGAGTTATATAGTTGACCTCATTTCAAATTTTAACAATATTCCGGCGTATTATAGCTCAATCAGAGGACTGCGATGAATTGCAAGAAGAAATTCAGCAATTGGAACAAAGATTGAAAGAGAAGCAGAATGAATTATTTCAGCTTCAGCGTAATAGATACAGAAATAAACCTTCAGCACCAAAAAAAACTCCAGAGACCTTTATAAGACCGCAGGTATTAACTAAATCTTGATTCATTTTTATTCTCTATTACTTCTTTAATTGTATCTTTACAATTGTAATCTCTTTTCCAGAAAATTGTCCTATATAATTCTATTGAGAACTACAAAAAAAATTTAGAAATCATTTCTATGCTTACTGGATTTGAGGTGAAGTCCTATGTGGCCCAAGACCATTGTTGTATTGTATATCATATGCAGCATGATGAGAAGCATGTTATAAAACATGGGCTTAAAATTGATATGAAAGCAGGTAATAATAAATAAAAACTTCTATTAATGGCAAGAATTTTAGCAATGCTTTATGTTTGTTGTATACACAGATAAAACATAGATTACATAAAAATCTGTAATCACAGTTAATAACTATAAATTAATAAACTGTTTAAAAATTAAAATTATCTTAAAAATGTACAAGACTAGTATCACTGTTGGATGTAATGCCCAAAATGCTAGCATAATGCTATAAATATACATGTTCTGCAAAAATACCAGGTGGCAGAGCAAAATTGAGTATTGAAAATTATATAGTGTTCCCACCTAAAGATCTGTCCTAAATGTTTTTTTTTTGCAAATTAACAATTTTTATAATATTCTACTCTACTAACCAATAGGTTCCAATAATGTCTCCAGTTCATCTTTGCCGGTTGGATATAACTTGGAAACAGTCCTGGAAGGTTTTGACAATGTCATGATGCCAGATTGTCTTGCAGCCATCAGAAAGGCACTTATAGCCTACTATGACAGAATTGACCAATATGAAGCTCTTAAAGTACGTATAAAAATCATGGACCTAGAAGAATGACTGGCAAAACATTAGATCAGGAGTGAAATATGCAAATACCACACATATAATTTGCATAATGAAGCAAATTTAAAAATTGTTAAGAAAAAAGCTGAAATTATGCTGATAAGAATTTTTAATACAATTTTTTGTTATTATTGATACTGTTCGATCATAACCTTACTGGTAAACTAACTGGTAAACATAATCAAATTAATCAGTCTTGAGTTGTTGATTCATTAACATATCTGTTGTTATAAAGTCTATTTTCACAAAATACAAAATTGAATATAGAGGGCATGCATGTTGTACTGGAGTATTTAAGTTAGTTTATGTATTCATTTTCACATTTGAATTCATTGTTATTGATGTAAATTATGTGTTAAAATTGCACGATATCATATAGCAGACTTTATGGATCGTGAATATGGGGCAGGAGTCAAATATTTTATTACACTTTCCTATCTCACTTGTGAAATAAAATGAGATAAAATGAGTCCACATGCTGAGTGCAGATCCATTATAAACATATATTATTTTTGTGTTGTTTTTGATGACTAAAGCTTATCAATATTTTATTTCAGAAAATGTTGAATATTGAGGTACAACTATTCAAGATTGTTGACGGTTCACATATTGAAATATCTTTCAATGTGCAATCTAATATAGATGAGGCTGAAGACCCAATAAATATTGTTTTAATGCTTGATTACAGAGTGTACGATATAAGACCCAAAACTTACTCCTTCAGAGAACTGGGTAAGGAATTCAAGATGTTACTTTTATTATAAATTTGAGGTTATGATCGCCCTTTGGCGTTTGAGTTGTTGCCGCTGATAACGTCTCTTCAGATGCGGTCATCATGCTTAATATACGCTTTAAAAACCGATAACGTTTGTACACTGTCATCTGCGATTAAGCTTGATAATCAGCACATCCTTACAATCGCTTATCTCTACACAAACGTGCTCTCGAAAAATGAGAACACTAAATTTTTTCTTTTTGACTTTCCTCTTTCTTTTTACTGATGCTTAACAAAATAATTTTACGCTTAGTGCACTTTCATTAGCATGTACAATCTAAGATGTTCATCTGTCAAATACTATTTACAGTTTTGATAGATTAACTATGGGCGTGACACCTGTCAAAGATGTGGACATTAAAAGGTACATTTTATGTTTATAGATCTGCCTGATTCCATAGTAGAAGCAGTGAGGCAGCAATGTATGGTATTTAAGAGAAAATCACTCCACAAAGCTTTTAAAGAGGCATTTATTGATGGTATTGGTCCATACAAACTCATTCAACAGGTATGAGGATGTTTTGAAATATTTTGATACCAATAGTACAAATTACCTTTTAATATATTGAAACTATAATTTAAAATACTTGTAGTATTACTTTTTCTTATTCACTATGATTACTAAGCTTGATAATATATATAATGATTTATTTCAAGGTCGGACCTCGGCGATCGCCGCCTGTTCGTCGTCGACAGAAAACTGCACGAGGTCAGCAGTACAAGAACAATGATGACACATTTCAGCCAGAAGAGTGTTCGGAAGAGAGTGACGATGATTATGGAGATCAATAAAGTGTTGATGTGTAATGTGTATGTGGTTTCGAGTCACACTATACCGATTTCATTTATAGTATAATTAAGTGTAACACTTAATCATGATATTTCAAATGCCTTGTTATAGGCATGTAATTCTGTATTGTAGAGCATGATGAATAAAGAAGGACTATTAGATAAATTGTACTTAACATTAACTTTACTTATTAGTAAAAATATGAGGATTGACTAAAAAGTAATTCCTCGAAATACAAATACTTCGTAAGCTAGAAGAGCGGTACACCCAAATGATTCTGACCTATATTGTATGGGACCCACTCGTGACAAAGTTGAAGGCTGCCGAGAAGGGGGTTATAAGGGATGTGCCAGCTCGGACGTTACCGCAAGCAGGTCTTGCGTTAACTGGTTAGTTGGGATCGATAAGAACGTGTCGAGGTATGCGAAGTCTGCCGATTCTGATTGAAATTAGCTTTCTGAATTACACACTGACACCACATGAGTACGACCATCGTCAGAAGTTTTATATCGGAGTCCCGTTGCTTATACGAATGCCTTGCTTTCTGCTCGAGTCTGTGGGGTGTTTTTTTTTGTAGGCTATTGACTGCGTTGCCGCTCATAGCTGCTGCACTGCTGGTAATTTTGTAAACCAGTAGTTTATTAGTTAATCTTAATACGGACCTTTAATTTATTCATTTTACTGATAATGTAATTTTAATTTGATTCATTTTGAAGTACATAAAATATATTCTACTACGTACGCTTGTTGTCTCGTTTGCGAGATGTTCCCGTTCATTACCATGCCAAATGTATTACCATGATTCAAAAAACCTTTTTTCATTCTCAAGTGAAACCACAAAGCTCTACTTCTGTATTGTTTTCGTTATCTGTCACAACTATTAAGTGACATTAACAAATAACAGTTGATTGATAGAATGCTCCAGCAATTACAATCAAAGGCATGGTCGCTTTAAACGTACGATGACGACGTTAACGACCTTTTAACCGTCATCCTGAGTTCAGAAAGTCAGGTTTACCCTTTTAATACGTGCAGTGCATTATTCAGGCTAAGTTCAACAGCACAGATGAGTTTGCTTGATTCGCCCGCCCGAACACTCACTACGTTCTAGTGAAGTGCAGGGTAGACTCTGCACCTCGCTCAGCGAGTCGTCGCCATTCGCGCAGTGTGCATCGCTCATAGGCCGACAATAAACATAATTAAAACAGTGATTAAATAGTAAACCTGAACAAAAATAATTATTGAAAATTTAAGTAAGTAAAATATCTACTTCTTTAAGTGGAAATAAGGATAATATTATAATTATACAACGTAAACAATATTTTGTATTTAATGACGCCGCGCTGGCACGTGCTTGCTAAAATCATAGAGTAAAGCAGATGTTCCTCCATTCCTAAGCATACGCGGGCGACTTAGGTTAATATAATATGTATAGACGGGATGATTATAAAATGTTTAGTTCGTAATTTTTTATTGTTTAGTACAAATTTATATAGTAGTAATAAATAAAGTCCTAATATTTTGTTTTCTTTTATGTTGCCATTAGTTATTTAATAGAAGGCTATTATAAAACATAATAAGTGTATGAGGTACAATGTGCTTATTAAATTTGGTATCGCTTCTGCGGTGAAAACGTTGATACAAAGCGCTTTAACGTCATGTTTCACTGCGCTCGGCAAAACGTCATAAGTAAGCGGCGGTTACGACGTTTTGGTTGAACGAAATCTACACTTCGACTAGTGATCAGCAGTTGTCTTTTTTCTATGGTCAGACGAGGTCACATAGATTTAGCGGTCTAGTTGATTATAGTTCTAACATTCACCAGTATTTGAACACACTTTTTCCTTTAGTGTTCTTGTCTATCGGTAGAATATATGTCAATGAGTTACAA
This sequence comes from Scirpophaga incertulas, assembly GCA_036419045.1. NCBI lineage: Eukaryota > Metazoa > Arthropoda > Insecta > Lepidoptera > Crambidae > Scirpophaga > Scirpophaga incertulas. The sequence continues at coordinate 5,846,500 of CM071633.1, forward strand.
TAGTCATTCGATCTTTAAGCATGTCAGCATCGATGAGTGTGTTCCGATCGACGATTATATCGTTGTCAGCACTCTAGAAGTTTTCGTTTTCAACGGTCCATCCAACCAGATGATGTTGAAGTTACTTTTTTTTCTTTTTAACTTACGATATTGATTGGAAGATTTAACGCGACAGCAATGTAGATTTACTAAATTACTTAACAGTCTTTATTAATACGGTCCATAGATTGCGGCTAATAAGAATGCCGCAGTAAGCGACGACAATTAAGTGCATAAGTAAGTGCATGTTAAGAGTTACCATATAAAAATTTTACCCTAGATCGTCCGACTTTTTGAGAGAGTATTTTTATAGTTTTAGTTAATAAATGTCAACAAAAAATGGTATCATAAAATTATGAAATATATTTGTTATAACTGTGATATCGTGTTTTCGTCATGCTAGCTTGGCTGTGGTGATTCTATTGTCACCAAGAATGTTCTGATGACAGGATTCCAGTAAAAGTAAATTAAAAACCACAAAAATACGTATATTGAAGTCGGTATATTACCTACTATAATTACCGGTATATTACCGAAAATATAATTCTTTCTGGTTTTTATGTTCAATAATTGATTTTAGCTATTTCTTTAAATCGACCACGAAATATCTTTGTCAGATGTAGTTTTGTATGTTTAAATCCTCACTTGTCTTTATTACTTTATTATTTTCTTGCCCAGCAGTGCGGACTTCGAACTAATGATAAACAAAATTTGTCAGCAATGATTGACATTATATAGTGTAACAAGTATGGATGCTTTTGTCGATCTATATATGCCGATAAATCAAGGCCATGATCGCACACTTATTTATAAAAAAAATATCGCGAAAAACTGGTGAAAAATCATATAAAACAGCTGGCCGGGTTTTGATATAATTTCGTATTAAAATGTTTGGGTACATAGGGAGGAAAATATGACAAGTTTTACTTTGAGAAAATATATATTTCATTTTGAAAATTCAGATATAATGCATGCGAAGTCGCCGACAGATGAGCTGAGCTACTGGTACATAAAAATATGGAGCTATATAGCGGTTTCATATTGTAGCGTCTGTTGTAGTCATAGATAGCAACCTTTTTTCTTAAATTATTTACTGTCACATTTTCTGTATGTCTATAGAGTTTAATAAATTGTCAGATGGATTTTGTCAAGAGTTTTTTTAATAACTAATTTACGATTTTAATTAAGATAAATCTATCCACAACAACTGGCGACCGTGATAAATATTGTATAACCATGGAACGAGTACTGCTCGAACGAAGGGTAATTCGCAGTCGTTTTACTATATGTAGTAAAAAATTAGAGAAGTTTATCGAAACCGGTGAGAAATCAGGTATGTCATCTGAACTATTAAAACTATCTAATATACACGATGAGCTTACCGCAGTTCAAAATAAATTGTTAAATGAATGGCTAGATCAAGATGATAGAGACGAACACTTTTTTGAGAATGATTTAGAGACGTCAGATAATTATGATAGTCAATTTTATTCTATGCAACAAAGAGTGAACGAACTATCTGCTAGCAGTCAGCCTGATTCTTCAGCAGGTGGAACTGTATGTAAAGCAGATAGATCTGTATCGTCAGGCCATAAACGGAGAATTTTGAAACTGCCAAAGCTACAACTTCCCAAATTTGACGGCAACGTCAAAAGCTGGCTACAATTCTGGGCTCAGTTCAAAAAAATTGATAGTGATAGCGACATAGAAGATGACGATAAATTTCAATTTCTGATACAAAGTGTGCAACCAGGTTGCAGTGCTAGAGAGTTGGTAGAAAGTTTCCCACCATCGGCGGAAAACTACCCAAAAGTTATTGAGCAATTGAAACAGAGGTATGCTCGAGACGAACTTATTATAGAACATTATGTCAGAGAGCTGCTGAAGCTAACTATTGCACAAGGTAGATCTGATAACAAGTTGACGTTGCGGGCCTTATATGACAAACTGATGACTCAAATTCTGTCACTTGAATCGCTAGGTGTAACCCGCGATAAGTATGCTGCCTTTTTATTTCCCATGGTGGAATCCGCGCTACCTGAAGAAATCCTTAGGGCATGGAACCGATCTGATATAAGCCGTAATTCTTCAGACGATACAGAAAAAAGTCAGTTGACTTATTTGTTAGAATTTGTGAGAAGCGAGGTTGAATCTGAAGAAAAGATCAACATGTCAAGATCTGGATTTTCTAAGGTTGACACAAGTCCAGCTGCACCATCGGCTAGTTTTTTGACGACAAGCACAAATGAAAGACGAGTTGACAACAAAAAACTGTCATTACCGACGTCAAAAATAGAATGTGTTTGGTGTGACAAACCTACACACAATAGTTCTGAGTGTAAAACGCCGATAAAATGGAGCTTACAAAATAGAAAGGAGTTTTTGAAGAAGAAGAACGCTTGTCTAGTATGTTTGAGATGTGGTCATTATGCGGAAAAATGTAGAAAGTTTCCAAAGTGTGTAGTCTGTCAAAAAAGACACTACCCCATCATGTGCGATAAGCTGTCTAAGGATACAAATAAGCCAGAAGAGCAAACTGTAATGAATCTTGTTGATAAGCCAAGTACAGTATTGCTACAAACCGTAAAGTTGAACCTTAGTGAAGGCATGATTTCTGTTACAGTAAGAGCGCTACTGGATTCAGGAGCACAACGGTCTTTTGTTAAATCAGATGTCATAAAGAAGCTTAAGTCTATACCATCTGATCAAGAACATCTCAGTCACAACTTGTTCGGCGGAATTGTAAAGAAGATGGAAGTTCACAATTCTTATGTTCTGAACTGCATAAGTTTAGATGGTAGTTTTAAATTTCAGCTTTACGCCCTTGAACAAAAGGTAATATGTGAAGACTTGCCTAAAGTACGTTCAGAGGAACTACTGTTACAACTTAAACGTAAAGGTTCGCTATACACGGGGCGATCAGAGCACGTGAGTGATAATTTACTAGCTATACAAACAAAGTTTGGTTGGGTGAGGCAGGGACCTACATGTGATGTATATAAAAACAATTATGATTCTTTATACGCATATGGAGAGTTAAGACCGGGTTGGCGGTTTATATCTCGGTGGCAAGATGTGTCTGATTTTGAATGGAACAGTTGGAAGTATTTTATTCAGACTGCATGGCTTTATTTACTATTTCAGTTTTTTATATCAGAGTTCATACGGAAGACTCACCCAAAACTTCTAAAGTATTGGTATATTATATCAAGTATATTATTTATTGTACTACATATGGATTTTCAGCAGTTGTTAATCATATTCATTCAACCTGTGATATTCACTATAATTCTATATGAAGAATTTAAAAAGAGCTTTTGTAATAACTTAAAGTTGACAACAAGACTGAGAAGATTTATGTGGGATATGTTTTTTGTTTGTTCCTATTGTGTAGTAATATAAAAATGTGAGTTTATGTTATGTATGGGGTTGTAAAACATAGTTTATTGCAAATGCATAAGTTAATGTTGCGCATAATCCACTAGCATTTTAAATCTGCGTATGCGCAAGGCGGGCAGTATGTTGTAGTCATAGATAGCAACCTTTTTTCTTAAATTTTACTGTCACATTTTCTGTATGTCTATAGAGTTTAATAAATTGTCAGATGGATTTTGTCAAGAGTTTTTTTAATAACTAATTTACGATTTTAATTAAGATAAATCTATCCACAACAGCGTCATTGTCGTCCATTTTACAGTACTGTCAATGTCATTAATGTCAAATTGCTTACTTTACTGCATCAACCAATGCTTTATTCATTGTCAAAAGAAAATTTAGTTATCAATTTTCGTCAAACATCCCACATTAGTTTTTGTAATTCATAATACAGTGCTTAAACAAGGAACAAAATCTACACACAGGCTGACAGGGTTTGTATATTAAGATATTATTTATTTTTTGGTTTTACACTGTCAATGCATCTTGAAATTACGGACCTATTTTAATAGTCCGTGAAATGGAATACTATAACACCATATTTCTAATGTTGCTCCGTGGTTTTTGAAACTGGCGTAAATAATTTAAGTTCCCAAATTTTAAATGTTTGATTATAGTTCAGTTTCAGAGGTGTATTATTGGTAAGTCGAATAGCATCAAAGTACAATTTTGTGATATTTGTTCGTATTTCGAACTTAACTGAGAGTATAGTTTTAGAATAATTGTGAACCCTTAAAGACAACATTTGTCTGAGTTAATTGAATTGTTTAAATTTGGTACAATAATTTTTGTGTCCAAAGTGTTCCGAACTTACGGAAGAGTGCAAACTGATAGTACACGCATCGTTCAGAACATTATAGTAAGAAATACTGACAGGGTTAGCATGCTTGTTGACTATTCAGCTCATAGTAATGCTACCAGAAAACCACCTCAGGCATAAGGTAAAAAATAATATCGATATCAGAAATATAATGTTCATAAATTATTTTAACATTTGTCATTTTTATAGATTCCAGTATAGCTCAAAAATAGATACTACATTAATTTGAATGAAAGTGTTAGAAATCACGTGCCCGTTGGTTTTTATTAATTAGAGAGGCTTAAACAAAAACTGACCTTTGTATTGGGCCTAGATCGTTTTACTTTTCTACAAACCTTCTCTTATACACAAAGTGTCAAATCTAAAAATATTAACAATAAGTGTTAAATCTATAAATATTAAAGATATTTGATTAAATTATTAAAAAATATTTGGAAGTAGCCAATTAGTGAATCTGTAACATTATCACTTAAACACACAAAAAATTAATTAAAATCATGGAGTGATTTTAGTTTAAAGGTAAAGATAAGAAACCAACCTTCAGATGATAAAGCATATTATATTAGTGACTGCTTATGAAAAGATTCTAAAACCCTATAAAAATTGATGACTGGCTTAATATGTCATTTGTCAATATATATTCAAAGTGTTTATATTCAGAAAAGAAACATGTCTACAAGTGCAATTAAATAATGACCAGATACCTTAAGGTGACAATGCGTAGAAGCTAGGAAGGAATTTGACCACGGCTAACATGATCTAAACATATGGACTAAGAGGAAGTAGTTCAACACAATCTAGAAACGAAGTGTAGTAGACTGAAGTGACAGTTTATAAATCCATACTCAAACTTAAGTGGAAATATAATATTCAACTTTGGGGTACAGTTGAAACTAGATCTCTTGAAGTAATCTTGAAATACTAAAGAGATTTTAAACTGAGGCACTACTGACCATGTTTAAGGATCTTCAATGTATCAGCAATAAATACATTGACCACAGCATAAAACCCGCAGTCAAGCAAGAGATCACTTCATGAAATACACAGAAATGAATTAGCTATCAAACTGGGTGGAAGATTGCTGTATAAGAGATAGAAGACATACTGATGTCAGTAGACATAATGAGAAATCAGTTTTGTCACAGTCTGAGGAGAGGCCACCTGTTCAATAACAAAGTTGGTGCAAAAGTACTCTTGGTTGTATTATTCTGATTTTTGGAATGCTTCTTAGATCAAATCAAAGAGAAGCATTAATTGACTTTTAAAAATTGAGGTCAGTGTTGACAGAGGCAAATAGAAAATTAGTGTATAGACATGAGGAAAACTCCAAAGAATAACTTTCTCATCATTCTATGACTATCTTTTCAAACATTGCCCTTTTTTATTTTTTATATTGTTCTTGAATATTTATACAGGACATTTTCTCAAGTTATTTTACATTATGATTAAAAAGGTATCTTTATTTACTTAAAATTCTTATTTCACAAGAATTCTTAAGGCATACCTATTTTTATACTTTACCTTTAAATTTCCTTTCAAATCAACTATTGTTTTACTGCTGCATAGAATGTGATGTCTTACAGTCTATAGGAAAAAAAACAATGAAATTACTGTTGATAATAGATCAAACAAAATTTTAGAACTGTATGGATAAAAACTGGTTTAATTCACGATTCAGATTTGGTGCAAAAAGTAAATCCTTAGGACAGGTGACTTAAGGACTACAAAGCTGGTATAAGTTCAAATGTACATAATAAATATTAAACAAAGTTGATTAAACAATGTCATACTAAATTTAGCATGCTTGTGAGTTCTAGTGTTGTGCAAATAATAAATCAATCTAAAATCCAATAAAAATAGCAATTAATATATTATTTAATTTCGGATTTTGGGAAGTAGTAGTTGGTAAGATGGTTAAATAAACATAATTATTAGACATTTTGAAAATACTAGTCATTTAAGTGTTTGATATTTGAAAAAAGGACAGTACTACTGCCCAAATAGAAAAATGAATAGATATAAGTACTAAGAATAGTTATTCGATTTGTGTAATATAATTCTGTTCTTCTTTTAGCTTTTTAGTTGTCTTATTCACATATTCTGCCATATATATAATAATTATATTATAATTAGAGCATTATAGTAAGATATGAGCTTGTTTTCTAACATTTGATATTCTGTCAAATGTGTGGAACAATATTTGTTCAGTGTTTTTTACTATATATTGTTGCAATTAATTTATAGTGAGTGAACAGCTAACAAAAAATCTTTTAGCAATCTTCGTCCCGTGGTGGAGTTTCTTCTTTATTGCTAGGATATTATTATATATTTAACTGTAGCTTGTGCGAGTTTACAAGGTATTTTGGATGTTAGTTACATAACATTTTTTGGATGACCTTAAAATGATATTTATTAATATAAAAACTAGGAAGCATTTCTTAATGTTTCTTAAATAATTTAAATATGTACATTTTTTAGATATTGAGAGTACTAGTGCACATGCCACAAGTCACAAGTTATTTATTGCCGAATTTACAACAGCATTTAAAGATAGTTAAATAAAACTACTTAAAATTAATAGTAGCAGGGGTTATATAAAAAATAAAGAGATACAATACTAATAATCAACCCCTGCTCTAGTGCTTGTATTCTCCCCTAGCATTCTGGACATTCAGTTGATCGATGAAGTGTGAATTAAGCTAATGGTAAAGTTAAGACAGTAAGTAGCATTATTCTCAATATCAGTGATATCCTAATCTTCACAATTGAATTTATATTTTATGGAATAATTTCAAAGAAATGGTGGATATTGGTGTACTACAGTTATGAGTAAAGTAGAAAGTGGTTTTTTATTTTGTATTTATAAATTAATCACTCAACGTAAGCAAGGGGTTATCAACTAATATTGGATTTGATTGCTAAAAAGGACTTTGTAAGTATTATTTGATTTAAGTTAATATACCTACCATATTGAATGAATAATATATACAGAATTTTGATACATTTAAATTACATTCACAGTTGGGAGGTGAAGAAGAAAGAAGGGCAATTACATTTGTTATACAGTTTATGACCGTTGTATGGTCATAAACTATCAAGTGTAGTCGTCCAGATGGAGCTTCCCGACCGTCCTCCTGGAACAGAGGGATATGATGACACAGTGGTTGAAGTTGCTAAGAAATCCATGTTAGAAGAAGGTACCAAGGTAAATATACCTGTTGTTTTATCAAATTCATTTATCACACTTATTGCTTACAAGAAACAATAGAAAAAAAAACATAGTTAATATTAATGATTTTATTTTGTAATGGACTTGATTGATGAATGAATGCAAATGATATATTTTTAAGACATATGACTTTTAACTTCTAATTATTACCTTTTTTGAATACCTATTATGACATACCAATCCACAATATGTCATAATATATGTCCAAATGTCATATGTTATGTCATAGCAGTCCCTATTTTATAATAGTCATAATTTATATAATAATCTAGAGAAGATGTGTATTTAATAGGAGACCTTGATTAGTTAGTATGTTACTAACATACAGTTGAAAGATTTATTAAATATTAGAGAATCAAACATTACAATAATTTTATGTACATGATCAAAATATTCAATAAATCGTATGGATAATTCCAGAACAAAATGTAATTAAAAGAATGATGTATAATTATTTAGTATACTTAAAAAATGATTGTATTCAAACTCACTGATAATGATATTAAAATGAAGCAACTAAAATATTTTCAACAGTTAGCGGTAATACAAACACCAATAGTTTAACTGCAATTTTTACTCAGTTTAGTACAAAATTGTGATTCTGTATCAGTTCGCTTTTTTTACGACATTTAATAGTATTATACATAACGCTATATAAAATTATATAAATAAATTTTTCTTCGTAGCTTCATATAACAAACATACTGACCTGTACTTTTACGCTTTTGTTTTTATTCTTTTCGAAATTGAAATGTTTCAAACTGGTTACATTCAAACACTCACAATATATATATCGTAAACTACATAACGCATCTTCCGATTATACATATTTTGTATATAAATATATTCTGGCAACCTTAACAATAAACAAACTGAGGCCTTTTCCGAGTCACAGATGAATTTTCCATGCTTCTTCATAGACAGCGTTTTTTATTAATTTATTAATTTTGTTTGTAAGCGTTACTGATCACAAAAATATCTTTACGAATAAAATTTATGCTTTAAAACATTAAATAAGATTATGAAAATAATGTTTCGCGACAAGTGTACATAATTTTGACTCATCTTAGGACAAAAGCTCTACGTATTCTATTATTTTTTAAGACAATAAAAACGAAACATTAATATCTATTTATGATGTTGGCGATTGCTATTTTTGTTATCAATGCACCTATCTGAAAAGTGATAGATTTGCAAACAATAAATAGTTGATAAACCGACAAAGTTTTTTTTTATTTAAAAAAAATGCGACTTAGTATAAGTCCATTATATGCTCTTTGGGTATTGTCTATTGTGATAGGCAGCTCCCGTAGCATGACCACGTGAACGCGCTATTATAGAACGATTTATCACTTAACTTTTCAAATATCAAGGATAATTCAAGGTAGCACTTGTATCGTGTGATAAACGCTTTATCATATCTTTCATGCTATGAAGTCTGAGCTGGGTGCCATTAATCAAATAGTTTCCTTCGTTAAATGATAAATCGTTAGTTTTCAGATTGAGAAGGTGAAGATCAGTGAAGTTGTTTTATATCGTACTAAATTTTCTGTTTAATATCGTCGCCGTAGTAGTCTAGTTAGAAAATCTTATATTATATTCTGGAATTTAGTAGCTTATATTCTGGAAATAGTCAATTTACGCTCTCATGATACGAGTCGATCTGTATTGGTCAACCATTTATACGTTCATACGTTCACATTTATACGTTCCTTTAGAGACGATACTTTTGAACGAATGATCCAATCAACCATCCATTTTCGTCACGAAACGTCTTATCCTAAATAAAACAGGCGCAACGAAGTGGTAATTTGATTTTGGTAAAAGAAAGAAGGCTGGAACAATATATGGTACATGTTTTCTTGATGATGTTACTTTAGGGTTTGGATCAAAAACTCAATATTTTGGTCTTGTGCCCGTGGTAACAAAGTGTTGCAAAGTTCGAGAATATTACTTCCACAAATTTAATCCTATTCCTAGAATGAAACTCAACTCCGCATAACGTTCAAATAATAATATTTATTTGACGGTTCCGAGTAGATTATGTGTGCACAACATCACGATAGTCAAAGAAAACAGTCACATAATGAGATCCAAAAAAAAAAATCCATTGAACATGTAAAATTCTTTGTTCTTGTTTTTGTCAATTTATGAAATTTGAAAATCAGCACTGCATTCGATCTAAAGAACAGATGTAACTCGAACTCCGCGTCAAAATTGGTCACACTTCTGCCAACCTAACAATAAATAAAAGTTTGATTTTGCCTTTTTTTCCTCGAGATTGAATGCTTTTGTATCCGACGATGGCTAGTCGTTAGGCCTTTATAGAACTCTATCCGCAGGGCATACCCAATAAACCATCCCAACGGACATCTTGTCCTTGCGGCAATCCAGGGACTGAGTAACCCGATTTCTCCAACACCTCAGGACGACTCTGCCAACTATGGATCGGGTCTGAACGGCTATGACAACAGTAGGCTTAGCACGGGCCATAAACAAAAGAGATAACATAAACAGATAACATATTTCTGTTCGCTCTTGAGTTGCGAGACCGGACCAGTCTTTGTCATTCTCTGTTCTGTAATCCACCTGTCGTGAAAAACTCAATATTAAACAGTGTTTAATTTTCTCCTCGCCATAAAGAGAAAGAAGTCTTGTAGAACGGAAGTTAGCAGCAAGTATGTTGAACTGAGAGCTCTGAGTAGATATTCTGTTTGGTAGTAATATTTTACTAAAATTATTGTAACAGTACGATTATTCAAGTGAACAATAGGTATGGTGTGGCTCCCCTGATATCTCTCCTGGGGAGACACGGGAATTTACTTTTCAAATAGCGTTTTGAGTACTCGTGTCGCCCAAGCTTTGATTTAACTGTCTTGTGTTCGTCACTTGTGCTGTGTATTTAGCTATTCTTTCATTTTAGCGAAATTTACCCTTTATCAATTATTTACTGTCATGATAAAATTTATCTTTACATTAAAAGAAGTCTGCATCAGTCTTTTATGACCTTGTGCATAAAGTATTATTTTCTATTATAATTAAGACTTAAATCTCTAAATATATATTATATAAACAAAAATATATTACATATTTCCTTGTACACGATGTAAGAACAAAAACTAAGTAAATCTCGACTATAAAACTTAGTTTACCTCCGATGTAATTCGCTCTATACTTGTTTGTACAATCTACTTGATAAGTAAGTATCCCACTGAATACCATAAGTAGAAACCGTTTTTGTGCCCATAGTTAAGAAAAATTGTACTATTTACAATATTTTCAAAAGAACTAATGTATTTATTAATGATTGGAAAGCTTACATTAATTTATTACTTGTTTATTATATATTAAGAAATTATATATTGGAATGATCATTTAAACAGGGCGTTTAAGTAATGTACAATATGTTTTCTTCAACGCAAGTTAAAAAATGTGCTCTTCCGGATCTGCATATTAATTTTACGTACCTGGACGTTTTCGTGTGTCGTAAAATGAAAATAATTATGTTCTCTCAGTTTACTTAGTACGATTCTCCGTCTTTCTCTCAGTTTTATTTGAAATGGAAGTCGTCAAGCATTTTTGAAGATAACAGATTCACCAAGTAGCTGATTTGTACTTGTTATGTAATACGTTTGTTTAAACGTAAAACACAACGTAAGCAAGCGACGTTATTATATGTGTATAATGTATGTATTTTTATAGAATTGCTGCTAAAGCGAAGTAGTGACTTTTATTTATACGTTTACGTTCGTGTCCGCAACCGTCGCCGATTTGTGTGTACGTTCGTCTACGTCATGGAGTGGGCGTTACCGCGTAATCCCATATTTTTTACAAATATTAAAAATAAATTTTAAGTACATAACATACGTTGTTTTAAGTATATAAATTTAAGATTACCAGGAAAGAATCGGCTGGATATCATCTTTAACACCGAAGTTTCTCACATTTATGAGATCAAAACGACTCAGTTCCCATAGTGCGACGGCACATAGAATGGATTTGAAATAAGAATTATGTAGTATTTATTATGAACTGCCTGTACCTACAACGTCGTGCCTCCATATCGAAGTTCCCTTGCCTGTGGGAAATTTGGAAAATTATGCATAAGGTTAACGTTGAAATCTATGCATATTCTAGCTCCATAAGTTTGAGCGGTAAATTTACCGTCAGTCAGTCGACAAGGTTCTTTTATATATATCGATAATTTTTATTGAAATATGACTGGATAGAAACCTTTTGAATCATGTTTATCAGTATTATTGGTGTATTTATGCAGGCTATCTGTGGTGCGTCTTTCTTTGCATAGTAATCTGTGTACCCGCGATAACCACACTCGCCATTCATTATAGTAGCGAAATGCTCCGAATCGAAATAAAAAATGCGCAGAATAAAAGTTCGCATTGAGTAGCTTTACTGTTTGGATTCGATTCGATAACGTAACCTGTCATTCTCATACACACATTTGTTTTATTTAACCTGCTTCCTCTATGGACATCTTTTAACTGATTATAAGATTTAGATAAATAAACTTATAGGTTTGTCAGAAGTTCTTCGCCATACACACCATATATTACTAAGTAAATCCACTTAATTTTAGCTTAAATAATAATATCTTTATGTATCTACTCTTTGTCTTCGTATATAACACGGATATATGAAGTTGCCACGGTATTTCTAATGTCAAATTTGACATGCACGTTTATTGGCTGTCGTGCGACAATTGCAACGATGGCATCTAATAATATATACAAAACCCTTTCCGGCGGTGCCTACGAATGTAAAACTGTGATATAAGTTATCATATAGCCATGACATTGTATTCGAATAAACTATTATTGGTGACATACGGTAGAACGGGTTGTATCGTTAATTTACATGAGAAGCTTATTTACATTGTCTACTACCCTTTGCTCTAATGGTAGCCTCCACTAAATCAGGGAAACAGCAAGGCAAAACAGCAGAAAGCTGCTCCAATTTGGACTTATAATTATCAGCGCATTATCCTTAGAAATATATCTTAACTCTTAATTTAGCTCTAAGTTAACAAGTTATATTTAAATATATTTATAATGTTTATTTTCTTGTTTTACACATGCAACATTTGTATGAGAAACGGTATATTTATCTTTTTTAATAAGTATTCAAAAACGATTTTTTCAATACAATAGTGACTGTGATATGGACATTGTATTATACGGTCCGTATAGTGCTTAGCGTGTTCCAAGTTTCTTTTATTTCCAGTGAACAAGGCGTGAGTATTAGTAAGTATACACCACAAACGATTAATCAATATAGCAATAATAATAAATAGTCTTTTATGAACAGCATTGGCCTATCTCGGCAATGGTAATATTTTTAATCTGTTTATGAGCAGTAATAACACTAATTAAGATTTTCTGCGGCAAATAATAATATTGTTTATTGTTGAGATTGATTTATGATGTAGTTTTGCCGTTTTTTAAGTAACATCTGTCAAAAATAGCTATTTTATTAATTAGAACCCGTCCCACAATGTATAAGTCCATTAATTTATGTGATTTAAATTGAGTGAATGACATTCTAAGAAAAGCAACAATTAGATAGCTTTCTAGAATTTTATGTATATTGTGCAACTGCTTCATAGTTTTGAAAAATTATCTACTTGTACTTATATTTTATAGATTTCCATTCCAGAATTAAACCATTTTTCATCATTGTGGTAGGCCAATGCTGAATAGTCAATAAAATAAATGTACAAACTATATTGGTATGTTTTATTTACAACCCTCAAATGTCGTGTGTTGATTTTATAAATTACGTAATGTTCTATTATTGGCGCCATTTTGTTTCGTGAGGTTTAATCGTCAAATTATAGGTACAGTGTGTGACCGTTGTTCGTTTGATGTGTTTCAGGCGGAGCAAGAGTTCCTTGAGCACCTGAATAGCTTGAAGATCAAGGTTGAAAATGGCACGACACGCTGCATGGTGGAAAGGCGCGGGCGGGACGTGTCCGGCAAATGGATTTATCTTTGCTACCCTTGTGCGGCCGTCTGTAGCGGGGAGAGTATACTGCAGGTTAGATGATTATACTTAGTATATAATTGCAATATTGATACACTCAATAATGCTGATAAACCCATTATATTATAACGCAATTATACATACATACATACATATATGTCACGCCTTGTACCCAATGGGGTAGGCAGATACCACCTCTCTCCACTTGCTACGATCCTGGCACACTTCTCTTATATTGCAAATTAATATGAAAATTGCAATGGTAAATACTGGAGAACTGTTTCCCGTACCCCAAATGATACGCCCTAACCCATTTTATTAGTTTTCAATTTATAAGTGGAAAATATTAACTATTGAGGTTTTAATAGCCTTTTCCATTTTTCTTATAATTACATTACTAGCTTACGTTCGTTTTTATCCGATTGTACCATAGGATTCAAAGTATACCAAAATTAAAATACATCATATTACAACAAATTGTTTTTATCGGAGTTTCCCACAGAAGATACATATTTTATGTCCTTACTCTGATCTCAATTTCATTGTGTCTCAATTGTCGTGCAAACGTAAACTAACAGTCAAGACCAGACAATACAGAAAAACAGACAGAGTTACTTTCACATTTATAATATTAGGTTGAATTCGTTTCTCGATATAAATTTGGAATCCCCGTTTCATCCCCCTAGGTGGTGCGTTTCAGCAAAAATCTTTTCTCAGTGTCCTCCGAAACGTCAAGGGGAACTTATGTACCAAATTTAGAGTCTCTACATTCAGTGTTTTGGACTGTGATATATTGGTATATCAATCAGTTTGTTCTTTTATGTATTCAGATTTCTCATCAAACATGTCTAATATGAGTTTTAAACTTTTGGAACATATGACATTATTTGCATTTTACACATTAATCATTGAAATGTTTCAGACGCATATATCCGGGAAGAAACACAAGGTGAAGTTGTCGGCGAGGGTTGTGTGGCCATTAAGTATATTCGATGAGCATCCTTACGTGTTGAGCGAGAAGGGAATGAACAAAAATAAAACTGGAGAAGGTAGATATTTACACGACAAATACAAGAATTTTAAACTACCTCGCTTATTCGATGTGTATCTTTTTAAACACTATTTATGTACTACTATGTTGCTATCTGTACCGTACTATGTATTTTCACAAAAATCACAGTGTTCACTTCAAGTTGTATCAAGTATAAGATATCAAGTCTTGGTATCCGGAATCTAAGACTGGATATAGCTTTTGTTAAAGGTTGTTGTATAAAATAACGTGTAAATCCTGCCGTGTCACAACTGTACAATTGTCTTTTCCACCCCAGCTACGGAGCAAGTGCTGATGAAGATAGCGGAGGAGGTGAACATCTTCAACAAGGATGTGACCGAGCTGGACGAAAAATATAACTCGCTTCGGAACGTGCGTTGCCATATACAGGATTCGTTGGACTCCATCAAGTTAGTTTTCTCTTTCTAATATTTTTAGTAACTCGCACAGTTTAAAGGTTATACATTATAGTATCTATACTCCAATAATAATAATAATACTTTATTTTCAATTAGAATGTACAATTTAGTATTTAACGAAAACCCCCACACTAGGCTATGCCTGTCCTGTGGGAGCTTTCACAATTTTGTTTAAAGGGCACTGGAATGCGGTACTCATATTTCTGTCAAAGAATACACAAAAGAAATAGAAAACCATTGCACTACAAACAAATAAAATAAAAAAATATATAAAAAGGAAAACTAGCAATAAAAAAACATATATATATATATATATATAAAAAACCAACTACAAAAATATTCAATAATATACAGTTACTTGAAGCGCTGGTTGTAATGTTGGGTTTTGAGTATTAAATTTGAATGCAGGAACCTGAAATTCAATATAAGAAATTAAAAGATGTATGTATTCAACTAATCCGCACTGGGCCAAGGTGGTTGACTAAGGCCTAATCGCCCTAACTTAGGTTGGGCTCGTGCCCCTCGGTGGGACATATATGAACTGTCTGTCATGATTGCTCAAATAAACAAAATACTTCTTGAAAATTCCCTTAAACATTATTAAACGATTCCTATTGTAAAATGAAATGTCAATATTAAAAGAGATTCATATGGAGGGGAAACTGATATAAATGTGTCACCCTATCTTTAGAAGGTCATTATGACTTATATTTAGGGAGTGGACCATCTGTAGAGATACCTAATTGAAGGAGAAAAAGCTATCATACTTGTATAATAAATTACATTTCTCACCGCTTGGGGTACGTCATGCTGTAAGATTAATATGTCCTGCTTTTAGAACAGCAGCGTTTCGTGGAAGCTTTAGATATGCTGCAACGAAGTGCTGGAATAATCTACCCCTACCTATCAGGAATGGCTACTTCGATCTATTCCTTCAAGAGCAACTATCGGAAGTATTTGTTAAATGCCCAAAATAATATTCTTGTACTAGTTTTAAGTAATATCTGATGAGTAGTGTAAGTTGTGTCATGCTTTGGAGGACGTCTGCGCATATTCACGGTGATGGAAACCCCGCTGTCGTTCTAGCGGCTTCATTGAAAATCAGCGTCACAGTGTTCTGTGACTTAGAGCTGAGTGGAGTCGGTTTGGTCGCTTATATTATTATTATAATTAATAATTTGTTAATTTTGTTCCTTTTTGTAAACACTACTAAGCGCCAAATAAATAATTTTTCTTTCTTCTTTCTTTCTTTCTTTCTAATAAGCGTACATTGCAAATAGTGAGGGACATTTAGAAGAAAAAAAGATATTTTTCTTGTATGATTGTTAAGTCGTATGTTTATCAGGGCGCCGGTGCTCGGCGTGGAGTACCTAGTGGAGCACCCGCCGGAGGAGCCGCACCACGAGCCCTCGTACATCTGCAGCCTGTGCAACAAGCAGGGCCACCCGCGCACCATCATCAACCATCTCACTTGCTTCTGGCATCGGTACAACTATCTGGTCAGTACTGTCTATCAATTTGCGAATCGTTTGTTGCTTTTCATTTTTCATGTAATTTTTGACGTTTTCTTATAGTTGTTTAAAATTACTTATTTTATACCATTATTGTTTTCACTTATTATTGTAGCTTACATCACGCGTCTTTATAAGACACGGACCGGAAAGTGTGCGTGGAGTGTACCAACTGAGTCTAATCTCTATCTGCATCATGAAAATTGCAGCCAAAGGCTACACCGAGTTAGATGCACAGAAACTATTGTCATTAGTGGTCAAAAAGCCTGTGGACTATTGCATTTCAATTTCGGTGGTAATGAGAACCGGACTATGGAAGAGACTCCGGTCACCTGCCTTCTCAAGCCTCCTTATTGATTTTAAATATGGCAGGTGGTGACTCGCCACTAAATGGGCCCCAAAAAAGCAGATCAATATTGGTGCGAAGAGAGCAACATTGGTGTGAACGGCTAAGGGTGTAGAGAGGTGTGTCTGCGACAGCGATCGAGACGGCGTCGGCGTTATGGCATTATTACGCTTCCACCCTTCGAGCATCTGCTCTTGCGGCTCCACTCTGTCCGGCTGGTTAAGGCAAGACAGAGGCGGGTGGCATACGCCCCCCTGAAGCACATCGGTACCCTCGGTGACGCAACTCACCGACAGCTCGCCAGCTTTATTTTCATGTATTCTTGTAAACCTCTGACCTTTATAACTCGTGCGCGACGATATACATCCAACACGTAGAGATTATTGAAAGTGTCGTAATTATATGCACAATAAAAAATGTAGGTATAGACCATACCCCATTAGATGCACTGGAACTATTGTCAGGTCAAAAAGTTTGTGGATTATTACATTTAAATTTATTATAATTTAGCTTAATGTCACGCATCTTTATAAGACATGGTCCCTTTATAATACATTTCGATTTATTATTATTTAGCTTAATGTCACGCGTCTTTATAAGACACGGTCCCTTTATAAGGTGTGCGCTTGGATCCAATATCTATTTATATTTATTAGGACCAAATATTATTATGTAAGGACCAAATATTGAACCTTGTGGAAGTCCTGTTTTGACCGACACCGATCGTGCAGACCTCTTCTCGTTGATATTTACTTTCTGTATGCTCACTCACAAACTCACAAATAGGAGACGAGAAGATCCAGAACAAATCTATAGTTGTAATTTTCTGATCAAAGTTTCACGATGAACGCAGTCAAACACATTTGATAAGACTCAAAAAACGTATAGAACGTACAATATTTGAGTGGCGTCGCGTTCGAACGCACTTGTCAGAGCAAGTTTTTCATGGCGTAGTTGATAAATAAATACTACATATGTTTATACCTCTAGTTCTGGTATGTTTAATAAAAGAAATTTATTTAAATTGTTACATAACTTCCAAGTTTATTTTCTGTGTTACAAAATTTTTAGAATATTTGACAAGTTTGTTTTTTTATATGACACAATAAGTCAAATCCATTTATTTTCTATCTTGAGGTTTTATATGACCTCTTAACATTCCGCCCACTATGGACAGAATGTGTCCATTACAGAATTATTACAAGAATATATTTAAATGACAAAATAATACAAAAGGAAGCTAAAGCAAACATTTCCTTTTTAACATAGTAACATAACAATACTAGCATAACATATTTATGTAACTTCTCAAAACAAATAACTTAGTGCAAGAACAAATTTCATAACTACTGTATTAAAATAATAAGAACAAACATTTACTTCTCAGGAAATATAATGGATTGTACATTTAGTCAATCAGAAAGTGGTAAAACACATATCTTGGACACTGGCCTTTTAATTATAGTGCCACCTTTACATCGTAGACTAACTACACGGGTAATCTTGTCAAATCCAGAATGCTTTTCTGTGATTATACCGTATAACCACTTAGAAACGGCAAACCATCCTCTTTTATAAGAACACGGTCCTCAACATTTGGCTCAGGGTTTTGCTTAATCCATTTATGGCGTTGTAGCAATTTTACTAAATATTCTTGAAACCATTTCCGCCAAAATTTCTTTAAATAATCATTTTCAGAAAATACAGAGTGCAATTTTACGATCCTATTAGAATCATCATTAAAATGAACCGACAAGATCCACCCGAGTTTTGTGTTTTGCGCGATAAGTGAACTCGACGGACCTTTGATAAGCCCTTCTTCTAATATTTGCCCATAAACATCCGCAACAAGTAGCAGATCAATTTTATTGGGTATATGAAACTTCGGGTCTGCTAGTTGCATATGTGACAACTCAGGCCAAGTTTGAAAATTAACTCTTTTCCCAGGAATGAGACTTGTTAACTTCCCCAAAATATGAACATTGACTGAAATAGCAACATACTGAATCAAACGTCAACAAATTTAAAGAAGATTAATGGAAGTTAACATTTTTGAAAGTTATGAGAACAGGAGCTCGTTGTCCGCAGCTGCGGCACTTCAGTAAAGCGTCGACGATGCTGTCTCCATACAAATCGCAGGCCAGCTACCGCGAGGGCGTGGCCATCATCATGAACCGCATATCGCAGCGCATCGAGGACAAGTTCGGCCGCATGAAGCCGGTCAACATCGACAAGGCTGTATACGACAAAGAGAAGTGAGTTGACCAGTAGACTTAGAATCATTTTTTTTTGTTTTTTTTTGTCATCATTAAGTAGTATGTTTCTATTATTTATTGTGAATTTATGTTTTAACTTATATAAAGATAGTGGTGTGGCGTGTAAATAGCCCACCATAAATTGAACGCGGGCGCGTAGGGTCAGACACAAGTGATCCACACAAAAAACAGCGTACCAGATATAGAAGAATCAAGGGTTCTCTCACTCACCAAGGCTGGAGTATTCCCTCTTCTACCTGACTGCTTGTCACTTAGGGTCGACCCTTCAGAATTTCACTAATCGCTTATTATAAACTTATTTAATATTGCGGGTGCGTTAAGATGTGTTGCGTTTAAAGGTAACGGAAAAAGAGTGGTCAGGGTTTTAAACGGGTTATGTTTGTATTGTGCACAGGAGCGCCATTGGTCCACGTCAGTATCCAATTCAGAGGGATGCTCTTAGACGACCATAGATGGCACTAGCTACGCCCAAGAAGTTTAATACCGGACACAATTGATTGCGGGTACCACTAAGTCTAACCCAACGCGCTCAACCAGATAGTATTTTTTATTAATTACACCTTGCATGGGTGTAAGTAAGACGTTCCAAACTACACCTGACACGACCCAAGCTACCCTCATTTGTTCGTGGAGTACCTTGCCAAGTACCAACCAACAGACGAGGTTCTGGTGCTCCTCACCAATCCGTACTCCGGGCCAGCGTGGTGAGATATGTACCAAAACCAGTTGAAGTAATGATAATGCCACTTTCCTTCTTTTCCAGAGACCGCATACATCTTTGGATATACAAGGGAAAACACTTCACAGAAAAAGATGGCCATACGTTCGAAGAAGTCGTTGACATTGATCTCATAGAATCATTGAATAAGAAGGGTAAGTATATGATTATTGATATCAAAATCGAAAATCAAAATGATCTTTATTCAACATAGACCTTTACAGGCAGTTATTGACGTCAAAGAAACAAAACAAAAAAAAAACAAAAACCTTGTGTATTATGTACGAACAAGGAGAAAAAAAAAACACCGGTAGCACTCCGGAAGTGCCGGCAAAAGTGAAAACTTCAATATTAACGTTGTGTTTAATTATAAGTACAAAAGTACTATCATTTATGAGGTAGAATACAATGTTTATTTACTGCGCTATCGTACACAAATATGACAGACATCGACATCATCAGACAGACATCGCGTAAGCGCCCTGTACCGCCTAAACGGAGCAGCACACTCAGGCGCGGTAGAAAGAGTGGGAGATACTAGTTCCTCTCCCTTCCCCTCGATCTTACGCTTTTTCGATCAGCATCACGTGACCCTGACGCGAGTTTGGAAGTTTTTACCCATACAAAAAGTGCTCAGCGCCGCTAAAGAAGTTTTCACTTCAAAAAATATTGACTCCACACCTGTTCGGAAATTGGGAGAGCCTTCTCGAGTAAACTAACTTAAAGATAAATTATTAGTTGTAAACCAATACAGAACTCTTGAGATAGCACTATTTACATCGTCATAACATTCCTTTTGTCTGTCAACTTTGAAATAGTAAAGAAGTATCATCTGCAAACAATACCGTCTCATACGATTCTGTAATGTAATAAGGAAAGTCATTTATATATATTAGAAACAGTAGAGGATCCAATATTGATCCCTGGGGTGGTCCCATCGTTAAGGCGAGCAAGCAGATTCTGATTTATTAATAAAGACTTTCTGCAATCTGTCTGATAAATAAGATTTTAAAAGGCTAACAGCTCCATCCGAGACACCATAATGTCTAAGTTTACTTAAAAGCGTTTCATGACTCACACAGTCAAACGCTTTGGAAAGGTCGCAAAACACTCCAATTACATCCCGCTTGGCCTCCCATGCGTCAAAAACATGTTTCATAAGTGCAGTTCCGGCATCGGTAGTGGATCTACCTTTGGTAAAGCCGAATTGGCTTTCATGCATGAGTCTGTTTGTTCTCAAGTGACCTATTAATTGATTGTAAAGAACTTTCTCGACGATTTTGCTGAAAGTGGGTAATATGGATATAGGTCTGAAATTTGAGGGATCTTTTTTGTTACCCGATTTGAAAAGAGGTATTAATTTACTATATTTCATTAGATCAGGAAAGTAATACCCACATCAATACAAGAATTAAAAATTTGTGCTAACAATGGGGCTAATTCATCGATGACAGTTTGAATTATGTGAGTTGATATACCCCAGAGATCTTCCGTTTTCTTCTTGTTAAGTAAACGGAATGTTTTCTTAATTGAAGAAGCATCAATATGGCTAAATTTGAATGATTCACTGCACCTATTCACACTTGACTCGAGGAGGGTGACGGCTAAACTAGGAGATCAGTTAAGATTACTGATAGTTATAGCAGGAATTTGAGAAAAGTAATCAACAAATGCATTGCAACTGCATCGTCCGACTTGATAGTCTTATTATTAATTTCTAAAGAGAAAGAGTTCCCAGAGCTTCTACTTTTCCCCGTTTCCTGATTTATAGTCCATGTAGTCTTAACTTTGTTCTTTGACATATTTATGTTATTTGATATGATAAAGTGGAATGAAAATATTTTGATATTTGATGTAGAGAAAATATTATTCTTGACATTGATTTGTATGAATCCTAATTAAATAATGTCAAAATTAGCATACAAACATTGAAAGATATTTTATTTTCATAAAATATTTACAATACTGTTTTATTGTTTGAGCCTTTGTAATTTAATTCTTCATTGCTTAGAGTATTTTTGTAAACTATTATTCTAGTAGGGTAAACTTAAGTCTAGAATAAATAGATAACATATGTACAGTCGACGATAAGCACCAGAGTGTACTACCAACATATCCCCTATTTCCAGTGACATAAAGTCTCAAGGACAACATGTGAAGTGAGCGTTAAGTCCCATGTTTAGTTTCCTATTGTAGCGTTGTCACTACCTTTTTACATGTGCACTAACTAACTTGACTTACGTTATTTATTTAAACACAAAAATTCCTGAATTGGCCGACCTAACCTTCAGGTGTATGATCATAAAATAGAGAGTAAAAAAAAATGCAGAATTTTCCAGACATTAATATTCATTACGTTTGTAATTCTAATGTGTTTCTAATTATTCATAAATTTGTTTCAGGTGGATACAGTTTTCCTAGCAAGTAAGACCAGCAAATTAATTATTATTTTTTATATTTGCTTACATTATACTAGTATATTTTTATCACACTTAAATTAATCCAGTTGTGAAAACTTTGTTGTACAATTTATTGATTTTTCTGTGATATTGTTTTCAGATGTGCATTTCAAATAATACATTTTTTCACAGGTATGAAAAGAAAGATCCATCTCCGCCCGTGGTGAAAGCACCTTCAAAATCACTGTTCAACAGTTACTCGGTAAGTTAGTTTCAATTAACTTTCATATGTCAGTAAACGACCAATTGATAATATTTTGATTATCTTATAGTATTAAAATAGTAAGCAATTATCATTTGACCACCACATAAATGTTTCCATTGAAAATTTTGTTTATAGCATTTACACAGAGTAAAGTGATGTTTTTAATGTGCACGCTTAGCTCCTCAATCACTCAAATACACTGAAGTTCTTTGAATATTTTCCAAATACCTTCCACATCATTTATACTGTCCAGTAAACAGAAGATTTGTGTGTTATCAGCTTAAACATGGTATGCTATGGAAATTCTGATGTAAATTTATACAGTATATACAGCATTGGGCATAAGTTTGTGCCTTGTGGTATCCTTTGTTTGAATCCTCGCATAATAGTTTTTTTTGTACTGTATATTACTTCTATAGTTATATAGTAGTTAGTATCTCGATCTCCTAGAAATGATCTATATTGTGTAAACAGAAGGTTTACACAACGTATAGATCATATTTTACATTCACTCGTCTTAGGCAGACAGTTGGCAAATATGTTATAAAGAATAAGCAGCACTTATTTTCGACTTTTTTATGCAATATATAGTTGTGTTATACTTTTAGTTGTACATCTAAATACAGGAAATAAAATTAGTGTTAGTTACATCGCTTATTACGATAAAACGACTGTCAAGAATAGCAGAATAACTATTGGTATGTATGAAATTCTGAAGGTAATAAACTGAAGGAAGATCGGAACCGACGAGTTTGTCTGAAAATAATAATGAAAGTCGAGAAAGCTAGGGACAAATGTTTGTATGTAAATTCTGAAGGAAAATGTTTATTTATTCATTATAATATTAGTTTTGCAGTACCACTATTTTTCACAGTTGACGCTCATGTTACAAACCCTGTTCCCAAAAGTTATCCGAGGCAGTTAGTAAATAAATAAGTATGGATTCGTTCGTTAGAGAATGTATGGAAATAGTAGATTGCTTTATAAGGGTGGAAAGGAATCAATCCCTACGAGGTTGTTAGACTATATAGACTATAGTCCGAGTAGGGTTTGATTCCTTTTACCCGTGCGTAGCACTCTACTTTTCATTTCGAATGCAAGGAAAATAAAAATAAAATAATTTTATATTCCTTGCATCTCGCCACTTCATAAAGTCGGAATATGTATTTAAATTTAAATATCTTTTTACTTTGTATTGTATTTGCTTCGTTCGTAACTGAATCTGGAGCCGAAATTTCAGAATCGCTTGAATTCGTTGTTTTTCTTAAATATCTAAATCACAATCAAGATTTCGGTACAGCGTAACAGATTTCGCTCCCGCCAAAATTATCTTTTTCACAGGTACTTTTAAATTTGGAACACATCGCGTTACCTTTTACTGGCCATTCAGCCAAATACTTTTATTATCATTGTACCAAAGAGTGTATGTACGTAACCTAATTCAGTTCTATTTTTAAAATTTTACGTTCCGCCCTAAGGAGGGAAGTAAACAGTATGAGAATTTAAAATGAACTAGCGTTTTCCTCCCAATACTCAGATCAAGGAAACGCTCCTTTCCGAGCATGAGGAATGAAAAATCTATAGACACAGTAACGGAGCTGTGTTATCACGTGTGAATTGTTCTTTAAAAGTGGTTGTACATGGTGCCGTTGCATTGCTAGCGCCCGGCGGGCCGGCAGGCCAGGCGGCCCGACGGTGCGGCGTCCGACGACGACGGCGACAGGCCCTCCGCGCACCGCCCTGTAAGGTACGCGTACGTCTCGCTAGCGTTTGTGTCGCGAATCTTTTTGTACAGATATTGTTTGTATGATCTTTTTGTATACATGTCGCAGCCAACTGGTTAAAATAGCCGTTCAATCAAACAGCTAGCCCTTTGACTGAACAACGCCATTCAACCATACGTCTAGCTTATTAATTGAATATTTGAGTCGGTCAAAACGTTTAACACTACAGCTGATTCAAAAGCCGCCGCTTAATTTAATTAGTTCAGCGCTCACCACCGCTGCGCTAGGTGAGTTTTATTTTCAATATGTCGTCAACTAGCCGTGGTTTGATTGTTTCAAGATATTTTTCAGAAAGTAAGTAATACGTATATGTTAGTACGTATATACGTTACACGTGCTATTAAAGACACAGAAATTATGAGGTCACTTACGAGTGAACGAGTGAATCAAAATTTAAAAAAATATTCGAGGAGAAATTACGGGATTATGAAATGATTCTTGGTTCATAAATTATTGAGTTTGTAATTTTTTGCTTGGTGCAATAAACAATATTATGATTAATAACTTGTTTATCTTTTAACCTCCCAAGAAATTACAAAAAGTCTTCCTATTCTCTCAAATTAAGTACTAAATTAGTGGTTAAATTAACATAAAATAGCCGTTCAATCAGACAGCCAGCCCTTTGACTGAACAACGCCATTCAATCACACAGCTCTACGTCGTTTAGCCGACTTGTTTATTGCAACATTTAATATTATAGCTAGACGACGCTTAGCCAACTGGTTAAATGGCAAATTAACTAAGGTAAACATTAGTTTAGATCTTAATTTGAGAGAATAGGAAGACTTTTTGTAATTTCTTGGGAGGTTATTCTTGAATTAAGTATACTAGTTGACCAAAAGCTTGATGAAATAAGTAAAAATGAAAAACAAATTATTAATCATTATATTGCACCAAGCAAAAAAATACAAACTCAAAAATTTACGAAGCAAGAATCATTTCATAATCCCGCAATTTCTCCTCGAATATTTGTTTAAATTTTGATTCACTCGTAAGTGACCTCATAATGTCTTTAATAACACGTGTGACGTATATTTACTACTTACATTCCGAAAAATTTCTTGAAAGAATCACAAACCACGGCTAGTTGACGCCATATTGAGAACAAAACGCACCTAGCGCGGTGGTGAGCGCTGAACTAATTAAATTAGACGGCGGCTTTGGAATCGGCTGTAGTGGTGAACGTTTTGAGCAACTCAAATATTCAATTAATAAGCTAGACGTATGGTTGAATGGCGTTGTTCAGTCACAGGGCTAGCTGTTTGATTGAACGGCTATGTTAACCAGTTGGCTGCGACATACACGTACTATATAACAGTAATATTGTGTGTAGGGTGCGCATACTAATTATCCTTTCCACAAGTTCAAGGTACATGTTAAAAAGACGCTAATGAGTAAGGGCTATTACAAAGTCAATGATTATTTAAATGATGCCAATGCTCGGTGTTGATTTGAAGACATTACATTCTAAAGTGTAAATGTTTGTTTTCCCATATCAATTGTAAACACATTACATTGTACAAACACAGTACATTGTATGATAACGACATAATTTATTGTATATGTAAAAAATACATCCTGAATAGGTAGTAGGAAAAAAATTTGGACGATTCAAAGGAGCTTTCTATAAAGTCATATTTGAATGAAGTTAATTATGATTGTCTTTGAACTCACGTACAATGGGCCACACAAGAGTAAGTGTGGACAGTACACACACCGAGGCAGCAGGTAATCCATGATGGTGATAGTCTTTGAATCTGATAATTCAGGGGCCTCGGGGTCGAACCTGCTAAATAACAATGTGTTATTCGAATTTCATATGTACATTTATCTGACGCTTCTACGGTGAAGGTAAATACATCATGAGATAAAACTCCATAAAGGCCAGCGTGATATTAAGGTAGGTTCAAGCCCTTCAGTGGAGACGTATATCAACTTCCAAAAAAAGGTCACAAAAAGCACTGTGGGAACCGACAATGGTCCCCAATTAATTTATTAACTTGAAGTCAATTTTAAATGTGTTGAGATAGTTGGAAAAAATATGCAACATGTATTTCTTCAAATTGTCTCTCCAGCACTAACTGTCTTCATATTTCCATTCCAATTGTCAATTGACAGAATAATTGTTCGTTCGAACTGTGACATGTGTATCGTTGATTGCAGGGGCAGGCCAGACTCTCATCAGAATCGTTACGATCCGTACCGAGATAAACGGCGAGAGAGCCCCGGACGACCTGAAAAGGTACAGGTAACTCTTTATTATATAGGGATAAGGTTTAATATTAGGCTAGGTAGTGTTAGGACGGGAGGGATCGACACATTGCCACCACTGCGCACCCGACCTCGACTCGGCCCAGCACACGCTGGCGGAGTGCCCCGCGTGGGCCTCTGAGCGCCGAGTCTTGGTCGCAGAGATCGGGCGAGATCTGTCTCCGCCGGCATTGATTGCGGCAATGCTGGCGGACGAGGGAGGTTGGAGGGCTGTGGCCTCCTTCTGTGAAGCAGTAATGCTCCAGAAGGAGGCCGCCGAGCGGGGTCGGGAGATGGCCGATCCCACTCGAAGAAGGCGGCGCCGGGCTCGGTAGCACAGCTGCGACGCCGCCGCGGGTCGCCGGCCGGCGCGAGGAAATCGCGACTGCTTCGGCGACCCGGGATGGACCACGCCCCTTCCGTGGCCGGGGTGCGTCGTCGGTGGAGGAGACCGGGGGAGGTAGTGTAGCCTCCCCCGAGGAGGGCTCCCCTCTAGGCAGGGGAGCGGAGGCTGGGGGTTCCCGGAGGTGGCTTGCTGTTCCCGGGGCTCCCTACATGCCTGAGGAAGGCCATCCCTGAGGTTTTTAGTGGGTAGGCCTCCCCCTTCTGGGGAGGAGAGCCCCACATAACCGCCGGCTCGCCACAGCCGGGGTATGCAATTTTATGCATTTTCCTCAGGGAAACAAAAAAAAAAGAAGGCTAGGTGGTGTAACTGTTGTCTCCTAATATCTGTTCACTTTATTCTTAGACCTTCATCACATTCACAAAATTGAGTATTTTATATACATAATTTGCCTAATTTGAGTAATTTTATTCTCATAGAGAAAAAGAAAGAGTAAAAAAAATTATATGTTTACTTTTTAAATTAATTGATTTCTCAAATTAACGATTTGAGTGTTGGGATTTCTAACATTAATAGGGTAGACGACTACAACTGATTATGGCCGTTTTTATACTATAATTATCTGATTTGAGCAATTAATATCTAATGAAAGTATGTCAATATAGAAATTTCAGTTTGATTATTAATTTATATTGTTTTTAGATTTTTAAAAAATGAGCAATTATTATTTACGTAATTCTAATGAAACGAACACATTTCTAGCATTCTCACATTAAATGTATCATTTTTTTTATATAGAAAGTATACCTATAAACGTACAAATAACAAAGTTATTTTAAATTTTGTTTATACGCTCATACAAATTAGACGAGTTTACTGAGTTATGACGTCACGATTGCAGTGTTTTTAGTACGGAGCGTTTTTGAGCGACCCGCGACAGCGCCGCAAACATGGCGATGTATCTTCAAAAGTAACAGGTGCAGGTGTACTGTTGGTTCTACAATATTTCTCACTTAAAATAATAAAATAAATAAATAAATAAAATATTTCTTACACTTACACCAATTAGCCTAGCCCAAACTAAGCTCTATAAGGCTTGTGTAATGGGATCTAGGGCAACGGATAGACATACATATATTATACATATATAAATAATTTTTATTGAAATATATATCAACAACCATGACTAAGGTACAAATGCTCGCATTCATCACACAAACATCTGCCCCCACCGGAATTCGAACCCGGGACCTCAGAGATGGCGACACCTTGAAACCGGTGTATTATCCACTCGACTATGGAGGTCGTCACAAGTCGTAAAAGAGAACTCTTATTATTAGTTATAATGTTTTTCAATATAATAGGGAAAAAAATTGGTTGTCTGTAGAACTCCGTCTACTGCCGATATTTGAACGTGACAACGTCTATTACATGGTAATTTTTTCTGGGTGCAATGAAATTATTTAAAATAAAGTAATGTATAACATTTATATTTTTATTTAACAGTTTGTTTAAATTTTCTGCTTCTGAAGTTATACATAAATTAATTATTATGAGTAATGTGCACTTGCACACTAAATACAATAAGCATATGATTGCACATACATATGAACATACATTCATTCATCTTCATACAGAAGTTTATAGTTACAATAAAATTAAGCGTGCACTCCGTGTGGCGTCAGATTCGGCCGTTACGGTGTTTTCGAGAATGACTCCACGCCGTACCAATTTAATAGACGTTGTAACGTCAAAAATATTTATATGTACATTTAATATGTATTGGATAATTTTGTTTATTGTAACATGGCAGAGTCTACGACACAAAAAAGTTTAGGAACCTCTACCCTAAACTAACCCACAACAATACTAATTGCACAATAAAGAAGCTAAAGCATACAACAAAACCAGATTTAAATAGATAAAATCAGGTAATTAGGTGTGCATTGTAATACTTTTTGCAGTGCTATTAATTATTTCCCTAAAAATACTCAGATACCCAATTATCTGTCACTGGTACTTACATATTTTTATCCACCTCTCACTGAGAAAGTTAATCCTTACTAATATTATAAATCGGAAAGTGAGTTTGTTTGTTTGTTCCGCTTTCACGACAGATCCCACGGGATGCGCATTAAAGGCTTCGCTCAAAAACTACTGCACAGATTTTTATGGGTTTTCATCAATAGATAGAGTGATTCTTGAGCAAGGTTTTACGGTATTTTTTATCACGGAAAAACGGATAGTCCCACGGGAAGCGCGATAAAACCTTTGCGCCATAAACCGACTTCCGCGCATATGTAGCCGTGGGCAGAAGCTATGACCCTTATAGACCCAATCCCGAAATCCACGCGGCCGAAGCCGCTTGCAGAAAGCTAATAATAGATAAATCACTATTTTGTATCAATTTTATTCCTGTTCTTTTTTCGTACACGATCTTTACATAAATATTAATTGTTATTAAATTATTTTTATAAGATTACAGCTAGTAGAAATTAAAATTTGCTGAAATAATGGGTATTAAATTGATAATTCACTTATGGATAAAAACAGAATACGGTGAATCGAAATATGAAAGCTTTCGAAAGGATCCCTCTTAGAAAATGGTCAATTACCTGTTCTTTCGTTCTAACAGCAGAAGCCACCTAACTACGAGTACAAAGTAAAACTAGCTGAAGAGCAACGCCTCGCGGCCGAAGACGCGGCCAAGAAAACCCTCGCCTACCACGAGAAGAATCCGGAGAAGCACCCACTCTACCCAGAGGAATGGAAGAAATTCTGGAACCGCCGCTACAAGGAGATACAGTCTGGTAAGTTTTCATGACGTCTTTTGTGACCTGAATTGTTACCAAAATTACACTGGTTTCATGTAGGTGTTCTGAAATATCTTTAATTAAAACATGACTCAGATTAATGTATTATAATCGTTAGTTGGTTTGGCTGGGATTTTATCGGCACTTAGTCTCACAATGAGGCCATTGTGCGTCCTGTGCTGGTTATGTTCTCTCTTACTCCAACCATCCAGATCTTCCTCTTAGGGCTTCTGCATGTTTTGGTAGGGATACTGGGGTGTGGTCAAGTTTTCGATCACGGGCTCGTTGATCGATCACGTTTCTTCACTCCATAAGAACGTGTTGTGGTGTTTCCTCCGCCTTCATGCATCTTCGGCCTAGAGGACTGTTCGTCCCACCTATTGTGAATAGTTGCTTATTCAGGAGACAATGTTTGGTTGCACCTGTGACTCCGTTTTTTGACACTGTTTCATTTTATGAGGGAACGAGCAAGCTATTTAGACGTTACCGGGGCAGCGTATTTCGTTTGTTTGCATCCCTCATTGGCTTTCCATTCTTTTAGATGTTGTTCTTCGGTTTGTTTGCAGCCAGCTCTTGATCTGAGCCTGTGGAATTGGTAGCATAGGCCCTGGTCCACACACTTATAATGGTTATTATCATCGTAGCTCACATTCACCCCAAGAGTTCTATCGAGAGGCTTGAACCTAACAATACTGGTGATTAAACCTTAATCGATCAGACTAGCGTAGTGAAGGTAGCTTTCAGACGTTTGCAAGTTGCCTCACCATGTTTTTATTCACTTTAGGATACGCTTTATTTAAAACTAGCGGACCCGACAGACTTCGTCCTGTCAAAAAGATTTGTACAGTGGCAGTTTTTTGTTCCTAATTATTTTATACATAATGTCGCATAGCCAACCAAATTGCAAAAAAAGTCTAAATGACCTATTACATTTTGTGGCTATTCAATTTTGGAACGTGACATTAAATCCTCCAACGATGTATTCTGTGCTCCAACGCACGCACGCACACTGTTTTGATAGATATGATTGAATTTCAACTATATGTAGCGTTAATAAAGCGCAAATTGACTCTTTGATGTTAGGAACACACCTTCATTGCTTAGACAACAGTGAGTGCTTGCAATATGAACTTTATACAATAACAATAAAGCTCAATTCGACTGTACGTTTTAGTTAGAAAACGTTTGCTTGGGAAAATAAAAGGGCTGTTTTTAGGGTATTTCCGATAATTATTCGAATTTTCCTCATTGTAAAAACCCTCCTTGAACTTCAACGAACATTAACAAAAAAGAATTGGCCAAATTGGTCCAGGCGTTGTTGAGTTATGAGCTTACCAACACATTTTGCGATTCATTTTTATATATTTAAAATGGACAGCATCAGTCCAGAAGATGCATTAGAAACTGTTACTGAGATGTACCTATATGATACTGAGGTGAATTCAATAAGTCTTTAGGGTAATTCAGTTGGGAATTACCCTAAAATTCAGGTTGGGAGTAATTCAAGAGGTTCTTTGGGGTAATTCAGGAGGGTTGTGTTTCACAGACCTTATTGGTTTAGATAAATTATTAAGATCTATGCTAAAAGGAGGACAAGAATAAATTGGCTCTGAGTTTCTTACCGAGAACAATATTCTCGGCAAGTTTACCGCAGTTTCCAAACAGATGTAGTTATTTCTAATCCTTGTATGTATGTGCATATAAGAACACGTAGGTTTTAAATCTACGACCGGTTCACAAGCCCCTCGTGAATTTCGAGTTATACTTAACATTTTCGAAATTTGCTACTTCTAAACGTCAGTGTGGTACTTGCAGAGGGCAAAGATCCATCGAAGCACGACTACAAGCCCGAATGGATAGTGTTTTGGACCGCGCGTATGAAGGAGTTGCACGACGAAGAGCTACGAGTACACCTGAGCGAGATATACCGCAAGATGTGCCTGTCGCCGCCACCGCTAGTCTCGGAAAGGAAGAACGACAAAGCGAAGTCTCCGGCAGAACAGAAACACTCCGATTTAAAACGCAGGTCCCCTGAACTAAAAAGGAGGTCACCCGATCTTAGACGCCGGTCGCCTGAACTTAGACGCAGGTACGTAAGTTTACGAAATAACCAATGAACGTGATTTAAACACAAAAAAACGTGCCAAGTTTAAATGTAAGGCATAAGAGCTTGGACGCTCGCTCGAGTCACCTTAGTTTAGACTCGGGTCGCCTGATCTTAGGCACAGGTCGTCTGACCTTAGGCGTTAGACTTCAGTGATGGTTTGATGGGTATTAGTCGAGAAGGAGAGACTTAAGTCTTATTTCTGTGAATAAGTTATCACAAAATTGGCAAAAGTATAAGATACTTTTCTTAAGAACAGCACGTTCCATAACAAAAAATGGTTCTTTTTGTAACATTTGGAGATGGATCCAAAAGCTCGATCCCCCCAAGTTTTGTTGGAAGAGCTTGTTCCAGATTTCGGACATAATCAATCAAATCATAATGGGACATTCAGTTGATTTCTTTTATACTCCGTGGCAGGTCTCCCGAGCCCAGACGCAGGTCTCCAGAGCCGAGACGCAGGTCGCCTTTCTCTAGACGCAGGAGTCCGGACTTCCGACGCCGCAGTCCGGACCTGAGACGCCGCAGTTCGGATCCGCGACGTCGGAGTCCAGACCCAAGACGCAGGTCTCCCGAAGTGCACAGGAGGTCCCCGCCCAGATACTTACACCAGCACAAGAGGTCGAACGACCGATTTAAACGGGATTACAGGTATGTTTTGTCGTTAAGTGCTGAAATAAATTTGTTGGATGTGTGAAATTACTTTAAATGAGTGTACAATATAGATGTTTTGAAATATTAAAAAATTCTGCTTGATTACATAACGGATTACTTACATTATTTTATGACTAAAATATATGCTTTAACATTAAATAGGATTAATAGGTACCTCATATTTAATTATCAACTACCTTCAGTTGAATCGCGTCAATGCAATATTTTAGTGTTATGAAAATAATAGTAATAATGTATGTTGTTTTATGAAACAATTAATTAATATTATGTTCATAATATATAACAGAAAATCACACGTTTACAATATGTGATATTTATAATAAGTTAGATGGCTACAATAGGTTGAAAGGTTAGGTTAACAGTACCCTTAACCGACGAGCGTGCATGAAAGAATTAACTCTATAGTATAGTAGTTAACTAAGGAAGTATTGGTCGTAGCAAGTGAAAATCTGTGACCTCTGCCTACCCCAAAACAGAGGTATAAAGTATATGTATAGAAAAAGTAAGTAAATGTTTTGTTGCTATTTTACCAGGTCGCCAATGATCCAGAAACGTCTCATCTCCCCACACTCGCTAAGCAGACCGCGATCTCGTAGCCCGCTACGCAGGTAAGTTCATTATTCATGCTTTCTTCTTTATTAGTTTGTATATTGTAATTGTCGAAGACCGGTTTGGTGCGCGCGGGAGTCAATTCACATAGACCCGGACCATTTTTTGAAACACTACGGGATCTCGAAATACATCTAAGCGCGCGATACAACAATAAACCAGTTAAACACAGTCGGCTTATTATTGCTTCGAACATCTCAACGTTGGTCCTTCGAGCCGGATAGTGTCCGATCCGGTTTTTGATAATAATAGTAGTATTATAAATTACAACACCGAACATAATTGTAGGTTATTTTAAGACTCCGATTTATTACCAAAATGAATGCGAGAGTAGAATACATTTTGTAGAATTTTGATTCTTTTGTTGTTTGGCAAATACTTTGTCAATTAAAAAGCCTACCCATGTTAATATATAAAACTTGTAATGTCATCAAACATAGTAAAATTATTATTCTAAATATTTAAATAATTTGGAATGTTTTTATGCGAAAATTTGACAACGATTATAAAAATTTGTTAATCAATAGAAACCATCATTATTTCTTTCTCATTTCTAATTAATATACACTATTACATAATCTTCGCTGTTCTCTGTATAGTTTTAGAAAACAACTAGCTTTCTGCCCGCGGCTTCGCCCGCGTGGATTTCGGGATTGGGTGTATAGAGGGTTAAGGGTCATAGCTTTTGCCCACGGCTACATATACGCGGAAGTCGGTTTATGGTGCGAAGATTTTATCGCGCTTCCCGTGGGACTATCCGTTTTTCCGAGATAAAAAATGCCGCAAAACTCCTCAAGAATCACTCTATCTATTGATGAAAACCGCATAAAAATCTGTGCAGTAGTTTTTGAGCGAAGCCTTTATTGCGCATCCCGTGGGATCTGTCGATTTTTCCGGGATAAAAAGTAGCCTATGTTACTCGGGGAGAATGTAGCTTTCCAAAGGTGAAAGAATTTTTGAAATCGGTCCAGTAGTTTAAGCGTGAAGAGGTAACAAACAAACAAACAAACAAACAAACAAACAAACAAACAACACTTTCGCATTTATAATATTAGTTGGGATTATGTAAAAAATAATAACCAATTACACTTTTTGGTGTGTTATTGTGGTGTAATATTAATTCTTAGACAGAAATTTCTCTATACTAGTTTATAACAGTGCTGTACATACCTGTAAAAACAAGTTACATTTGTCTAAGGCAGTTCAACAATCTATTGATTGAATAAATGACGCTTAAAATTGTCGATGGTGTGTCTAATAAATAAATGATTGTTACCGCGAGAAAATATCTATTTCCTATGTGAAAGTTGGATACAACACGTATGTAACGAATAAATTGAAAAAGTACACGAGTGATTTGTAAAATTCTCTTACCATTAGAAGGTTATTCTGTATTGAGTTGATTGTTGGCTCTTGGTGGAACTTATTATACATGTTGAATAAAACACTTGTACTGTTCCACTAATTTTAATTATTGTCGACCTGACCGGTTTCGCTTTACAGCATTTTCAAAGGTTAAAGCAAACACAGCTGTTCGTGTTTACGCTTCTATCTAAAAATTAAATTATAAATTACCTCCACAAAAATAACTATATCTATATATTATATTATAGATATATATATTATAGATATAGTTATTTTTGTGTATATATTATATATATATATATATATAATATATATATATATATATATATATATATATATATATATATATATATATATATATATTGAACAAAGGTAATTACGGAAATATTAGGTAAGGTATTATTATTAACATATGAATGAGAAAAATGTCATTTTTTATTGTTGATTATCTGTGTGAAGTTTAGAGTGGAATTGGCGCACTGCAAATTATTGTCATTAAATCCTGAAGATGTTTATCAGTAAGTCGAGATCGAAATCTCTGTTAATCGAAAATGCTGCTTCGCATATATATGTTGACACAAACAAAGTGAGCAGTTACAAAGCAAATTTTTGTAGTTCTGGATATTTATATATCACACAAATTTTATCCAGAACTCTTCACTGGACACTTCAGCATGTCTGTGTTTTAAAACTGTTTAACTGAACAACACAAAAAAATACTGCGGGTATATATTTTTTCGGTGCTCATACAATGGGTCGTCGGTCCGTATGCGGACTTTTGGTGACCACTGGTATAATATTAGCCGCGGGGAGGCGCGGCGCCTGGCTTAGCTAGTAACGAGCGCGGTGTGGTCGGCAGGGAGGGGCGCGGCAGCGGCAGCCCGCTGTCGCGGCGCTCGGACGCGCAGCCGCTGCGCAACCGCAGCCGCTCGCCGCCGCCCAGCCTGCAGACCGTGCTGGTCTCCGACGAGGAGTTCCGCCCGTGAGTGCACACCTTTATCTGCTTCCTCGTTTGCCCCGCTTCATCAGAGTGCTGCGATTATATTTTTAACACCTTTGCTGGTAAAGC
The DNA here is from genome assembly GCA_036419045.1 of Scirpophaga incertulas. Lineage (NCBI taxonomy): Eukaryota > Metazoa > Arthropoda > Insecta > Lepidoptera > Crambidae > Scirpophaga > Scirpophaga incertulas. Next base: position 5,882,020 of record CM071633.1, read on the forward strand.
TGATGTAATTCCCCCAGTTTTAAATATGTAAAACGGGTCATAAAAAACGCGTGTGTTACCAAAACAAATAGTTATGTTGTAGTCCATACAGATTCCATAACAGTATTATTTGCCAGTATATATACTATAACGACATGTTCTTTTACTATAGACTGAATCGTAGCAGTATATGTTGTATATTTGTTGGGATAGAGAGGACGGCCCGTCCCCTTGGGATTCGGAGGCGGAGTCGCTGGGCTCCCTGCCGGAGGTGCGGTCGCCGGCGGCGGCGGGCGGGCCGGCGCCGACGGGCGCGGCGCGGCACGGGTCCGGCGCGCCGCCCAGCGCGGCCGACTTGGGCCCGCCCGAGAACGTGGTGGCCACGCTGCGCCTGCTCGTGGCGCTCGAGGACTACCTCGGCAGCATCGGGCCCAAGCTGCTCGACCTGCTCGCCGAGGCCATCAAGATGGAAAAGGTGAGCTCGGCGCACTGCACTCTCACACCTTCATCACGGCTCATATCCAAACGGCCATATATTTACGTATTTATTACGTCGCATGGTGTCACAAACTTCCCACTCAAACCTCGTTGTACCTTGAGTTCCAGAACAGAGGAGGGTTTAACAATAATCTCTGGGGTACTCTCGTCGCCTTTAACCAACTGTGAATTTCCGACGCCCGATGCAGTACTCGTGTTGAGCATCGTCCGGAACCGTTGCCCTATCAGGCACAATGCTATGAAAATTAATCAAATTAAGGTTAATGGTAAATTAACCGTAACTTATATAGTACAAAAACATCTATACCTACTCAGTTGTAGTTATGTAACATAATCGCAGAAACAGTGTCGCGAGTGGCACATCCATGTCTAAGTGGTGTGTGTGTTGTGCGTCGGCAGGAGCGCGCCAACTCGTCGGAGGAGCTGCTGCTGCGCGAGTCGGCGGTGGTGCTGCTGGAGACCGCCAAGGAGAAGCTGAAGGGCGCGGCGCAGGCGGGGCTGGTGCCGGGCGCCGCCGCGGCCGCCGCGCGCACGGCCGTGGTGCGCGTCGCCGCCACGCTGCACGCCGCCGACCGCGCCGCCGCCGCCGCCAAGGTGAGTGGGCCGCGCCGCCGACCCCCCAACCTCCCGCGTGGTGCGCGCCGCCGCCACGCTGCACGCCGCCGACCGCGCCGCCGCCGCCGCCAAGGTGAGTGGGCGACCCCCCGACCCCCAGACCCCCCGCGTGGTGCGCGCCGCCGCCACGCTGCACGCCGCCGACCGCGCCGCCGCCGCCGCCAAGGTGAGTGGGCCGCGCCGCCGACCCCCCAACCTCCCGCGTGGTGCGCGCCGCCGCCACGCTGCACGCCGCCGACCGCGCCGCCGCCGCCGCCAAGGTGAGTGGGCCGACCCCCGACACCCAGACCCCCCGCGTGGTGCGCGTCGCCGCCACGCTGCACGCCGCCGACCGCGCCGCCGCCGCCGCCAAGGTGAGTGGGCCGACACCCAGACCCCCGCGTGGTGCGCGCCGCCGCCACGCTGCACGCCGCCGACCGCGCCGCCGCCGCCGCCAAGGTGAGTGGGCCGACCGCCCGACACCCAGACCCCCGCGTGGTGCGCGCCGCCGCCACGCTGCACGCCGCCGACCGCGCCGCCGCCGCCGCCAAGGTGAGTGGGCCGACCCCCGACACCCAGACCCCGCGCGTGGTGCGCGCCGCCGCCACGCTGCACGCCGCCGACCGCGCCGCCGCCGCCGCCAACGGTGAGTGGGCCGACCCCCGACACCCGACGCCCCCGGTGGTGCGCGCTGCCGCCACGCTGCACGCCGCCGACCGCGCCGCCGCCGCCGCCAAGGTGAGTGGGCCGACCCCCGACACCCAGACCCCCGCGTGGTGCGCGCCGCCGCCACGCTGCACGCCGCCGACCGCGCCGCCGCCGCCGCCAAGGTGAGTGGGCCGCGCCACCGACCCCCCAACCTCCCGCGTGGTGCGCGCCGCCGCCGCTGCACGCCGCCGACCGCGCCGCCGCCGCCGCCAAGGTGAGTGGCCGACCCCCCGACACCCAGACCCCCCGCGTGGTGCGCGCCGCCGCCACGCTGCACGCTGCCGACCCCGCCGCCGCCGCCGCCAAGGTGAGTGGGCCGACCCCCGACACCCAGACCCCCCGCGTGGTGCGCGCCGCCGCCACGCTGCACGCTGCCGACCCCGCCGCCGCCGCCGCCAAGGTGAGTGGGCCGCGCCGCCGGCTAACCCTCCGAAAACTACATAGCTCTAGGCGCCGAACGCGGAAACTTCCGGGAACCCCCAGCCTCCGCTCCCCTGTCTATAGGGGAGCCCTTCTCGGGGGAGGCTACACTACTTCCCGGTCTCCTCCACGACGCGACGCCCCCCGGCCACGGAAGGGGCGTGGTCCATCCCGGGTCGCCGTAGCAGCAGCGACTTCCTCGCGCCCGCCGGCGACCTGCGGCGGCGCCGCAGCTGTGCTACCGAGCCCGGCGCCGCCTTCTTCGAGCGGGATCGGCCATCTCCCGACTCCGCTCGGCGGCCTTCTTCTGGAGTATCACTGCTTCACAGAAGGAGGCCGCAGCCCTCCAACCTCCTCGTCCGCCAGCATTGCCGCAATCAATGCCGGCGGAGACAGATCTCGCCCGATCTCTGCGACCAAGACTCGGCGCTCGGAGGCCCACGCGGGGCACTCCGCCAGCGTGTGCTGGGCCGAGTCGAGGTCGGATGCGAAGTGGTGGCAATGTGTCGATCCCTCCCGTCCTATTCGACACAGATACTCACCGAAGCAGCCGTGCCCGGTGAGTATCTGAGTCAATCAGTAAGTGACCTCCTTCTTCCCGTGGAAAACATAACACCTATTACAACAATTACATTTTTACAAAATGCTCGGAAAATGTTAAACTGCTGTTGTAACATTGGGCCATTGGGTAATTATAATTAAGGTTAAATTTCCTAATACCTCGGACTTGATAATGTCTTTGTGATTTTATTATTAATTTCGTTTGCATAAATATGGTTTCGTCATATCGTCGTGTGGAAATCCAGATCATTCGCCCAGTAACAATATGCATGTGTTCCAATTTGACGTCTGAATTTGACAGCAGAAGGCGTCGAAGCCCCCCCAAGCCGCCGCCGCGGTGCCCGTGGCGGGCGTGGGCGAGGTGGACCGCGCGCAGATCGCGCAGCAGATGGCGGCCGCGCTCATCGCGCAGGGCAAGACCGACGTGTCCTCCGAGGAGCTGGCGCAGCTGGTGGACGCGGTGGTGGGCATGGCCGAGGCCAAGAAGCGGGAGCAGAAGGAGAGGAAGCAGGAGCCGGCGCCCGCGCCCGCGCCCGCGCCCGCGCCGCCCGCCTCCGCCGCCGAGAAGAACTCCGCCTCCGCCTTGCAGATGCTGCAATCCGCCTACGATGAGAACGAAAAGAAGTGAGTTTTTATACCAATGTAGTGGCCAGTAACCATAATTGGATAGACGACAATTTTTTAAATTATATACATAATAAGAGTACTCTTTTAAGTGAGAAATATTGTAGAACCAACAGTACACCTGCACACCTATTACTTTTGAAGATACATCGCCATGTTTGCGGCGCTGTCGCGGCTCGCTCAAACACGCTCCATACTAAAAACACTGCAATCGTGACGTCATTACTCAGTAAACTCGCCTAATTTGTATGAGCGTATAAACAAATTTTAAAATAACTTTGTTATTTGTACGTTTATGGGTATACTATTCCATATAAAAAAATGTTACATTTAATGTAAGAATGCTAGAAATGTGTTTGTTTCATTAGAATTACGTAAATAATAATTGCTATTTTTTTAGAAATATAAAAACAATAAAAATTAATAATTAAACTGAATTGCTCAAATCAGATAATTATAGTATAAAAACGCCCATAATCAGTTGTGGTCGTCTACCCTATTATCTATAAATGTCTGCTACTTTCTTTATCTTACCCTGTTGCCAATTTTATTTGGGATTGACGCAACATGTCTTCCTTTTTCACTCGCCATGTCGACACTCACCTTCTTCAACATGTACACGGTGTAAAAAGACCCTTCTCCATTTACTTGGACTTGGGAGTAGCAAGGCTGCATATAGCGTCGCCTACATTGCTCCACTTTTTTCATATTTCTTACAATCGCACCAATTAGCTTAGCCCAAAGTAAGCACTGGGAGGCTTGTGTTATGGGGTCTAGCGTAATGGATAGACATAGTACATCTATAAATATTTTTGTTTAAAATATATGTTAATAATCATGTGTAAGGCATTAATGCTTTCACACACAAACATCAGACTAAAACCTTAGAGATCGGAACACCTTGAAACCATACTAACCCTGTCTTATATCTCGATAACTTATGTTTAGAAACTGTGAAGATAAGATTACAAATCAAATTAAAATAATATTTATTCAACATGGCATGGCATGGCAACCTTGATTATTGCCAAATTTTGATGGTAAATTAAAATTAAGAAAACAAAACTAATTTAACTACTCAACCAAGAAAAATAAGTGACTTTGCATCAATTCAGAAATTAAGAAAATTATCTCGAGAAGCACAGACAAGAAATTGGAAGGTCTAATTTCAATCGCTTCTCAAGTGTCATTCATTACATTATAATACATAAATCACACTACCCGTGTAAAAAAGTCGTAACTAAACTTGCGTCGAAAATGTTTTATTACGTAAATAAAGCGAGCATCATGTTTTACACCTGTCAAAATCTCGTGAAACTATTTATAAAAATGAAGGAATAAATGCAAAAATACAAATATTTTGCGACTTTAAAAAACATAAAATTCCAGCATAAAATAGGGGTATGCATATTTATATTTATTCGTTTTAGAATTATTATGTTGAATATTTATGTTTACGTAAATTTTAAAAGAAGATTTACAATAAAATCTGTAACGTAAATATACTTGTTCCTGTAATTTACAATTTAGGATTATTGTGTAATTCTAATTACTCTATGTACAAAAAAGGATTTTCCATTAAATGACAAAGTGATTATACTTACAACTCTAGATTATTATGAAATATAAGAGAGTACAGAGCCGTAAGTAGAGTTAAATTTGTTCATATATTTCAAAATACATAACTAAAAAGCAATAATTGTAGTTACCTCTGCAAATATGCGATGTATTTCGTGGAATAAAGAAGTAATTGTGTATTTATAGATTATCTTGAAGTACATCAATCTGTTCCTAAATTAAATAACACGTGTAGTTGAAGGCAACTGTGACTTGCGATTATCTCTTTGAAACTTATTTCTAGACCTCATAACAAAAATATAGGATAGTTTTTTAAGCTCCTGAAAAGTAGGTGAAAATCACTTACTTCCTTTTTCCAGGAATAGTGCGAAATAATGATAATAATTGTAATCCTAAATTACACGTCAACGTCAAAACGGAATACATAATTTATAAATCAAATAGTTGCCAGACATGATTCAATTAATAATTTCAACGAACGCTACAAGTTCTCTTCTCAACTGGAACTTGTGTTTGTATTTTAATCTTCATAAGTTTGGTGTATGTTTAATGAAGATATTGAGAACATTTTTGTTTATCCGTAGGATCGAAGCTGAGTCGCACACGCCAGACGCAATGGACGGGCTATCCGACTCCGATCTGGAGACTCTTCTGAAGAACTTCAACGAATTATCAGCCGAAGAGCAACACAGCCTGATAGCCTACCTGAAGAAGCTGGAGGCGCGCGAGCCTCAGCGAGTGGAGCGGCTGCGCCAGTACGTCAACGCGGCGGAGCCCACGCTGCTCTCCGCGGCGGCCGTGTCCGTGCCCGTGCCCGTGCCCGTGCACGTGCCCGTGTCCGTGCCCGTGCCCGTGACCGTGTCCGTGCCCGACGTGCCGGCGCCGGCGGCGAGCCAGCCCGTGGTCACCGTGGAAAGCGACGACGACGACTATACCGTTGAAGAGGTGAGGCGAACCTTTTTGCTATTTCTCTATAACGCACGAAGACGCTCGTGAAAGTGGAGGAAGCGAGAGAACTGTGCCAGGAGACGAATTTTCGAAACAATAGAAAACCAATTCGCCTTCGAAATCGTGAGATTCGTACACGAATAGGCTATTCTACAATTTTTGCAAATATTTTTTGAAATGTTCGTGCGATACATGCGATAGTCAAGTGTTATTTTTATTTTCGCAAAATATCCTGCGCTGTGGTCTCGGCACTGGTCTGTGCGCCGCATAGAATCGGGAGGCCCGCGATCTAATCCCCACCGTGTACCAATGTGTTTTTCGTTCCGAATTTCATATGTACTTTTATCCGACGGACGCTCCTACTCCTGCGTACATCTGCCAAGCGATCCAAAGGTGTGCGTAGTCAACCAACCCGCACTGAGCCAGCGTGGTTGACTAAGGCCTAATCGCCCTAACGTAGTTAGGGTAGGCTCGAGCCCCTCGGTGGGGACGTATATGAGCTGTGATGATGATCCTGCAAGCAGAAAAAAAAGATCAAAATATTATCACAAAATAAAGGCGCCAAATTGCCGACCGCCGTGTCTGTGACGTCAATTGTACTAAAATAAAGAAATGTCAAAGTTGTCAAACGCCGAAGATATGTGATGTGCCAACACGGAAAAACAATACACGATTTAAAATTCACATAACTCGCGTTGAACTCGAATTAACAAGATGGAAGAGTTAATGATTTTTTTTTAATTTTTACCAATTTACTCTCCACCTTCGCATTAAGTAAAAAAATTAACAGACAAATGATATTTTTATCTGTTTCAATTCTTTAATTTTTTATATTATTTGTTCATAATGTATTGGAAGAGTTATACTAACTAAAGTAAAAAGGAAATTAATTTTTGAAATCGAATTATTTATGTATCTTTGGTCTGAATTTTAATTTTTAAATGTAATTATACAGCAGTCTTTTCAAAATAAAATCAAATTAACCTTATGGTGCATTATGTACATAACATAGGCTCATGATTGTATTTTGATTATAAATTAATTTATAATCACAATATTTTCAAGAAAAAGAAAATTAACTAATTACTATCATAAAGAATATTCTTGCAGTAGTTAAATTATATGTTGATAATTTTAATTTTAATTGTATTGTATTTAAATGTTTATATAAAGGAAAACAAAACGAAAAACATTTTCCTATCAAATAATTAACAAAGATATATAAAAATCTTATGTAAGTAACTAAAACCAACTTCTTATAAGTTTTAACAAAAACAATATTCTTCTATTAGATTTTCTTTTAGAACCCGACATTTTTCAAAACGAGAATTTAAAACACGAATAACTATAACAATAACCGACACACCAAGTTAACCTCAAATCTACGTAAATGTGACACTATTTTGTTATAAATGAGTCCCCTCATTGAAGGAATAGACATTAAGCAAAGTGATTCGGTGGTGGATTACCTAGCCATTGTGAAAATACATATACAGAAAAACGTAGCATAATGTGTCGAAGTTGAAATTAAAATGAAATTAAAATTACTATTTTACACGACGAGTTTATCGCAGATACTAGAATATGTAAGGTAATACTAGAAATAGGTTCAGAGATAGTTCGAAACAAGTTCTAACAACCGATCTCTCAAGCATGCTGTAATATGCCATATCGTCCTTGATCAAGGTATAATAGATATGTTTAGATGTTTGTTAGTCAATAAAAACTGATAGTTTAAAGTTGTGTGAACATTTAAGGATCAAACCGACAGTTGTAGATCAGTATTCCAATATAAAGTACATAAAAATTCTTACAATTTATTTGTTTGTTACAGGTGTTCAAATCTGCAACACAGAAAGTGAAAGAAGATCAAATACGACAGGAAATGGAAATAGTTAAGAAGTCATTGGAGGAAACTAAGGGCGCGCCAGTACTGTCTGAAGTCAAGGAGCTACCTAAAGAGGACACAAGAATGAACTTCTCGTCGGCAACAGATTTGTTTGCGTTGGTGCAAGCGTCCATTCAGTCAACCGCGGCCGCCACCTCGGACGTTGTGGATAGTAAAACACAGCCGAGGTCGTTTGGAGATCTCCCCGAAGCACCAGGGTCGATATCAGAAGTCAGACCGCACTTTCCAAACCCAACCTCCAACCAGTCGGGTTTGTTACGATTGCCTTTAACAAACAGAAGTAACCAAAATCAACCTTACGATAATAATGACTTCAATAAAAAAACAGATAACACGTCCGACGGCAAACTTTTCGCGCAGACTGGTCCGATAATGCAAGACAATAGAATTCCACTCCTGCCAGATAATAGAGGACCAGTACAACAGAATAGGGGGCCGCTTCTGCAAGATAACAGGGGACCTCTTCTGCAAGATAACAGGGGACCTCTTCTGCAAGATAACAGGGGACCTCTTCTGCAAGATAACAGGGGACCTCTTTTGCAAGATAACAGGGGACCTCTTCTGCAAGATACCAGGGGACCTCTTCTACAAGATAACAGAGGACCTCTTTTACAAGATAACAGGGGGCCAGTTCTGCAAGATAACAGGGGTCCACTTCTGCAAAATAACAGGGGGCCCCTTCTGCAAGATAACAGGGGATCTCTACTGCAAGATAACAGAGGATCTCAAATGCTTGACAATAGAGGGCCTCCAATACAAAACAGTAGGGTAATGCATATGCAGGACAACAGGGGACAACTAATGCAAAACAATAGGGGACAACCAATGCAAAACAATAGGGGGCAGCAAATGCAAGATAACAGGGGACAGCAAATACAGGATAATAGGCGACAGCAAATGCAGGATAACAGGGGACACCCAATGCAGGATAACAGGGGACACCCAATGCAGGATAACAGGGGACACCCAGTGCAGGACCACAGAGGACAGTCAATGCAGGACAACAGGAATCAGCAAATGCAGGACAACAGAGGACAGCATATGCAGGACAATATAGTACAGCAAATACATGATAACAGAGGACAGCAACCGCAGAATAATAGGGGACAACAAATGCAGGACAACAGAGGACAGCAAATAACAGACTATAGAGACTCTCCGACGCAGATTAACAGAGGTGGACACTATAAACAAGAGCAAAGTGGGCCATTTATGCGAGACAACAATGCACCTTATATGCAAGGGGGACCTCCAATACAAGACAATAGAGGACCTTACGTGCAAGAAAATAGAGGACCTCCAAATCAATATAATAGAGGAAACTTTACACAAGAAAATCCTTCAATGAGAGACAATCGAGGACCGCTTATGCAAGATAACAGGAGTTCATACCGACCTTATATGCAAGACAACAGTGCGCCTTACATGCAAGGGGGGCCCCCGATGCAAGACAACAGAGGAGCTTATATGCAAAACAATAGAGGACCTTCAAACCAATATAATAGAGGAAATTTTAGGCCAGAAAATCCCTCGATGAGGGACAATCGGGGACCGCATATGAACGATAACAGGGGTCCACGTCACCCCTTCCACTAGTAATTATTTTTTTAATTGAAATATTTTTTTAATAATTTCAACTTTTTAAATATTAGCGAGTGTTTCTGATCGAATGTATTGTAAATGAAATATGGACATTTTTATAAATATAGAAATATTTAATGATGAATTATAACATATGAGTATAAAAAAATATGTGCTTATGTATTTATCGGTTGACAATACAATATCCCAAACTTCTCTGCCAGATGTCAAGTCTGGTACCATGAGCTATTTCCAAATAGACAATTAGTCTGTTCTGCAATAAGTAATTAAGAATGTGAGATTTTTATCGAGTAATAATAATATAATAGTCAATAAGGTTGCATTTCTGGTTATAAATTCGTATGGCATTGATTATGAAATCGTTGTGGTTTTTTATTTCATCTATAACAATATTATATCTCAATAGAAGTCGAAAAAAAACGTAGCCTTTTTTTCAACTTGTAAACAGTACAAATCATTGTAAAAACCCAATTGTCTCGACATTTATTATCCAATCAAATAAAATTGTGGTATGCGAACCTGTAGTGGCCTGTGAGTCTATGTTGCGAGTCGACTTTATGATTAAGAATATTAAATATAAAAACCACGCAAGTCTTGGTGATCGCTGTTAGATTATTTTGTAGTCACGAGTGCAGCGTCAATCTTCTTTACATATAAGTATTTGTATCATTGTATTTGTAATAAAATAAACCTGAATTTTTTTCCCCAAATTTATAGTTTTGTATTTATTTAGAGTCCTTGATATCTTTCATGATTAACACGTTCCCTGCTGTGAGGGGTTAAAATTATTGACACTTAAAGAATTCTTGGGGCGACTAAGTTTGCTTGTCACTGCGTGAGCTGGTCGCAAGGAATATTAAACAACTTGTCCTTTTACAGCTTTTTTATGGGCGTATTTTTTATCATGATCATATCATCGATGAAAACAAATAATAAAATTTTTAAAATTAAAAAGGACAAAAAGTCGAAAATGTACTAGTTTGTCACAAATGCAAAATTAATCGAGATGAGAGAGACACTATGTTATGTTCATTATGCAATAAAAGATATGACTCTGATTGCGTTGGTTTATTAGAATCAGAAACACTATACAGACTGATGCTGCCTGAAAAAAAAGGGGGTGTGGCTGTGTTATGGACACGGCCATTTGTTGTACGTGAATACGTCTCGTAACGGGTAATAGTACGCAGCAAAATGGCCTTCAAATTGGCGGGGCTCCCCCTCCACCGCGCGCGATGTGTTCAGTCTTTACTGGGCGTAATAAATTCTTTGATCCTTTAGCTATCCAGTGGTGTAATTGGAATTTGGATGGGGATGATAGATATGTAGCTACAACACTAAACTGTATCCCCCGATTTTGTTATCTTTTGATTTGCGTCCCTATGGAATCAATTTTAAAGACGTATTCACGTCAAAAGAGCAAAAATAGAAATGTAAGCTGTGTACCCATCAAGATTACAAATTGGAAAGCCGGCTGCTATTCCTATTGCGAATGCCAAAGAAGAAATGTCCGATGTAACGAAAAGGAAGAAATTACCCTCTATAATAAGAGATATCAAACAACTCGCTATCACCAAGCATATCCCATTCCATGTCACAGAATATCATTCATTGTGACACCCTGGATTCAAACGACGAAGAAACTCTGCACCGAACGCCTTTCAAAGAGCGAAGATTATACAGAAATGGATATATGTGACATAGAAGAATTGCATGAACAGATCGGAGACCTTAAGACAAATCTTTTGATTTCACAACATGAATTGGAGAATGAAAAACATATCATAGAAACTCCTACGATATTATGGTCGCAAAACTACAACTAGAGAATTTGCTATGAACTTTAGGTAGGCATTTTAGTACAGATAAAATAACTGGGTAATATATTACTATTGTAGTGAATGATGGATACCTATATATTGAAGAATGTCGACTTTAATTCACGATCACTGAGAATAATGACTTAAAGAGACATAAGCAAGCTTCAGAAAGAAATAAAAGTACTGAAGAATGTTTGTCTGTATCCAAAGTCAATAAACCTAAATACACCTGACACACCTTCCAAACTCACTCCATTAAGACGAAGACCAAGACGTTCAACGTGCTTCTCACCAAAGTCAGTGAGTATTACAGCTTCAAATGTCTCAGAAGATATAATAGTAGCTTTGCTTATAATAAGAGATTTGCAGGATCAATTATTAATGGCTAGATATAACTATTCTACACAAAGAAATAAATGTCCTGGAAACTAAATTATGTTTGGAAAATAACACTGAACTTTCATCACAAGCAAATAGAGAGGAATCTGATATCATTCAGACGTTTCCGTTCAACGCAAATGACTGGAAAAAAAATCTAGCACTACTTACTACACATAAATCCAGTAATGTTTTTAAAACATTAGATGAGAATTTTTTCAAAATTTTAATTTTTGTCACTATAATCAAGCCTGGGGCAGGAATCTTGGAGTTATTTTACAATATTGACGACAAGCTTAAGAGCTTTACAAAATCGGATTGTTGTATAGTTTGTATTGGGGAAGCAGACTTTAAAGTAACACAAAATAATACATCGTTAATAAGCTATACTAGGGATGTTTTGAATAATATATCATTGTTAACAAACATAGTTATATGTGCACCAACATACATATGCGGCAGTCTGCTTTTTAACTGTCTGGTGGAAAATTTTAATAATATGCAAACTCATGGCTACGGTATTCTGTACGATACTAATCAAGATTTGACTCTTGAAATGTTCTCACAGCTAACCGGAAAAATAAATAATTATGGTTTAAATAACATGTTAAAGAAATTAAAGGGACTTATCACTGCATAATAGAAAATACGCGTAGCATCAGTTTTGTAAATAATAACAGCTTAAGTAGAAGCAATGGTCTGCATGTAAGGTTCGATTCCTTATTACAATTGTACTATTATTGTAATTTTTAAATTTAAATTTTGTATTTAATTAATTTTACTTTACGCCCACAGTAGCGACTGAAAATATATCACTAAAAACAGAAAATTCAAAAATATGACCCTTTTAGACTATTATCCTCTAGTAAAGAAATCATTCAAAAACAATACTCCAAAAAAGTATTTCGACAAACAAAATTATTTAAAAATATTGCCCCAAAACGATAAAATATTAAGTGAACTAGATATTGTACAAATCGCATTGAAGACCCTAAAAGACTATCAACAAAATATTGATGTGTTATGCCTATCAGAATCATTCGTCGAATCTGGAACGAATAAAAATTAATGATTTTTCTTTAGCTGATTGGTATTCGCGGTCAACACAAAGACGCGGAGGCGTTTGTATATTGTGTAGGGGTAGCATTAAATTTTCATCATCACAGCTCATATACGTCCCCACCGAGGGGCTCGAGCCTACCCTAACTACGTTAGGGCGATTAGTCGACCACGCTGGCCCAGTGCGGGTTGGTTGACTACGTACACCTTTGAATCGCTTCGCAGATGTACGCAGGTTTCCTCACGATGTTTTCACCGTAGGAGCGTCGGATAAATGTACATATGAAATTCGGAACGAAAAACACATTGGTACACGGTGGGGATTAGAACGCGGGCCTCCCGATGCTATGCGACGTACAAACCAGTGCCGAGACCACAGCGTCACCGACGCTCTTAAAGGACATTGTTCAATTTTGGCCTAAGAACCGATGTGAATATAAATTATACCATAATTGTTATTTATTTTTATATTATTTGAAACATATTTTAGTTTTCCACGGACACTTCAAATAAATAAATTCCATATAAAAAGTTGGGTCACAATTATTGATGCCGTATAAAATGTTTTCCGTCAGCCAGTGCTGCCAGTTTCGGAAGTTTTCGCGATTTCGGTAAATACGGACCGAATTGAAAACCTCCTCCTTTTTGATGTCGGTTATTAAAATTAGTTGATAACACTTTATTCATTTAAATACCTAATTTGACTAGCTAGAAAAAAACTAGTATTATATATTTTTTAAGCGAAATCGCAATTTCTAGCTTGGCATTCGAGTATTATAGTTTTCGTAATTGGCAACACTGGTTTACTTCATACCTTATCTGTGTCCGTTTCATTTTATTTTTGATTGCTTTGCGACTATCGTATCTTTTGTGATTTTCTATGCGTTTCATGGTTTTATTCTAACAACTTTGGCTTGATTACGGACTCCGATTACATTTCGATTGTACCGGGAATAAATGCCTTCTTTCTTTCTTTCTTTCATTGCGTACTTGGTAGACTCGGCTATGTGTAAAGGAGTGGATTTTGTAAAATGATAATTATCAAAGAATTATCTTAAACTTGACTAGGTACTATCTCTTTTCCTAGTATCTAGTAGAGTAGTCCTTTCCTAGTTCTAGAAGAGAACATAATAATATATAGCTGTACATAGTATTGTTAATATTACTACTATATATTACTACTCTGCTATTTCACGCAAGGGTGGTTATTTTTTATTTATAACCTCAAAATATTAACTTTTTTCGTAATTATTTTAGTTTCCTGAAGTGTCCGTTCGTGAAAACTTATTTCATAGGATTCCATATAATTTTAAGAGTTTATATAAGTCACTTTCGATTCGAACGGTTCTTAGGCAGAACATGTATGGAGCCGGAACAATGTCCTTTAGAAATTAATAATTTTAAAAGAGTCAAGTGCTGTATTTTGCTGCGGTATAGAAATTATTAAACATAAATGTATCATCATTTGTCTTTACAGAATATCCAGTACAAACCCTCTAATATTTCTCAATAAATTTAAAATGTTATTAAGCTACAATCTAAAATAACAAAGAAAATAATTATAACAGGAGACATTAATGTTGATATCCCAAAGAGGTCTCCAGTGGGCGTACTCTTAAAAACGATATTCGATATATCGTGGACTTCGTCATGTCGTATCCTACTCTTAGTTACTATCGTTTAAAACATTTCGACGGACGATCGAACGAACGATATTAATTTTGACATAAGAAAGCCTCAAATGACAACGATGAATTGAATTTGACAGACGAACATTCGCAAAATATACGTCAAATTTACGATAATTACGACACCTCAAACCGTATCGTATTACTTTTACTTTAAACATGAATAAGTTTTTGGGATGCATACGCAGTATTTCTTGGTTAAATGTTTATACTGAAAAAAAAATACTAATAAGGCGTTCGGGCCTGGGCGTTTATAACAACAGGAACTGCCTGCTAACGTCGTTAACAACATACAAAAGTATCAAAGATCAAGACAAATATCGAAAAATAAAAGATTTGATTTATAAATTATACATAAACTTTATTACAAATAAAATACCAAAAATGAATTTTACATCTTCACCTACTTGACAGTTCAACAATATTTTTTTACCCATCAACAGATGTTCATAGTTTGTGACATAACATTTACTATAAAATGACCCAACGATTCCCTTTAAAATAACACATAAAATTATAGGCCGAAATTCTCTGAGAATTTTTGTTACAATTCAGTAATAATTAACATACAGTACTTTTCAAGTACATGTCTGAATTTGTGACTTAATTGTGTGCTCAAATTGAAACAATACTAATGTCTGAAAGAACAGTGGTTGCTAAGTGAATATATTTTTGACAAGAGCCGCCTGTCAAAAATGCATTCTCTCAGCGTCTTTAATATAAATAAAATTATCGATATTTTGTTTTTCTAAGGAATCTAATATTCTATATATTAAAATAATAATTTAAGACATTATATAAAATTATTCAAAAATCTTAAAGGGTAGTGCACAGAATAGTAGAGGCACAAACCAAATTAATATTTCCACAAATTAATAGTGTCTTATTTGTATCGTTTGCACTTTAGAATTACATATTTACATTATGTTCAAGCTCTACAATAAAAGGCAAATATTTCGTGAAGGACTTGTTAGTATTCCATTATTTTCCTATTTATTTTATTTTTTCTATAAAACATTAATTAATGTGACTGGCAACTTCGTAAACTAGTACAAAATATTAGACTACACGTAGAAATAGCAAATACCAATTGGAATCATATTTATTTTTTTCATTATCACCAATCCTTTGTAGGTTGTGTAAACGTTTGTTTCTTGTTAATACATATATTATACAGTTTAAAAATATAATAATATAAAATACACGGTTTACAATTATATATAATTTACAGATCAAATTCTATGTGCGCTTCGAAGTCCTTAAATTGTGACAATACTGACACAGTGAATTACGTTATAAAATATAAAATAATATTATACAAAATCTATTCCTCTTAAGTAACAGTAAGGATCTTTATATAACTTTAATTATTTAACATTAAGCGATCTTAATTCTCATTAATTTAAAAATTATCATTCATCAATTAGAATCATTAAGTGATAACAATAAAATCATATTCGTCTATTTTCCAAACACATTCTAAATAATCTATATTTCGGACTACTTTTTTATAGGTCAAGATTTCGCCACTTATTACTGCACGTGTCTATTATTTCAATGAAATTTATACCAAATATACATTTGCACATTAAAATAGGCGTAATGTTCAACTCAACTTATTATTTATAATCAAGCAAAATCAACACTACAAATATTTAATTTCTTTCACTCTTACAGACGTTATAATAATGACAAAACATATTTTATGCGTGCAAGAGCTAATTGAGGTACGAATAACACAGAGAGATTTTTTCGCCTTTTTTCACGAATACACACCTGCTATTAAATTATATTGTACTAGAGTAGAATGAAGACCATTAGTTGTTCGCAACGTAGAGAGAGCGTCAGACTTTGTGACTTACTATAATAATATTAGGAGAATTTATCGACTAACTGGTTCATTAAAACTTCCGTATCCATTACCGAAGGTTATAAATAAAGTATGGCTTCCGACACTCATTCAGAAGTTAGAAGAGATCGTTATGTAACTTGAGGTTAGTTTGGTTTTTCTCATACCACATGATATATGCAGATTTATTTCTTTTACTCGTATACAAGGTCATTTGTCGCTATCTTCAAGTGGATACAAGTCTAAGATCATGGAAATATTTCACCCAGAAACAAAATGTAGTAACTCTTAAATTTTAGTTTAGTTTCTTTTTATTTAGTAGCTCAACAGTTCAAATGCATGCTTGTACATAGTACATAAGTTTACAAGCATGCATTTTAATATTTTTTATTGATCTTATATTTATATTTGTCTTTTTGTTGTTTGTCACTTCTATTCGTATATATTTCATTTCAGTATATTGTGGATAACGGTGCTGACTATACAATTAACAATTTTTGTATAAATACTGATTGTAGTTATTATTGTATGGTTGTTTGTTTGTCCCAAATAAAGAGAAAAAAAAAATTGTGTCTTTAAATTTTGTATTTGTTTAATGTCAATAACTGCCTATAATAAAGATTATTTTTTATTTCGTGTCATATGGGGGTAAAAAGGCTAATGGCCTGCCTGATAGTACTGCTTTCTTACTCCCCGGGGACAACCTTGGTAGAGACTCATTTCACAATTAAAGCGAGCCCAAAATTAATAAATTAAGGTTCATAATCATACAATAAATCTATGATTCTATAGTAATAAATGTAAGTGTTTCTCAAGCTTCGGTATCGAACATAGTTTGAGTGAAAATTTGAACTTGACACAACTCTGAACGAGTCTGGTATATTCCAATATGATTTCTATTTTTGAGTTCATATGTACTTATTCGACCCGACCCGAAAAAAACGAGAAAAAACCAAAAGTATATGTGGAGTTACCGCGCGAGACACGACGAGTACGTCAACCAAAGACACTAATTAAAGCTAAGCTTGAGCAATTCACTGGAAAGGTGAAGTCATCCAAAATATAAAATGTACCGCTGAACTTCCTCGCACACTTTTATCTATAACCTTGGAAATACCGAGGGATTGCTTTATTAACATCAACCCTGGTAAGTGGTAACTTGTTTAGATAGATTTCTCAACTTGTTTTTACAAATGTGATTAATAGGAAAATATTTAACTTTCAGTTAAAATTATGAAAATTACATTTTGCTAAAAAACCATTCTGCGAAAAAAGCCTATAAGGTATCTATTCTGATTTTTTTTAAGTTAGGAAAAAAATTACTTGTACAAATATCAAGGATGCGGTCCGAAATTCGCTGTCAATGCTCGTATATGCGTTTAAGTGATAATGTACTAGAGATGAAACGGATAGTGGTTTGGCCGGATACCGGATATTCGGCAAGCTACGAGGCTGGAGCGCCGGATATCCGGCAAGCTACGAGGCTGGAGCGCCGGATATCCGGCAAGCTACGAGGCTGGAGCGCCGGATATCCGGCAAGCTACGAGGCTGGAGCGCCGGATATCCGGCAAGCTACGAGGCTGGAGCGCCGGATATCCGGCAAGCTACGAGGCTGGAGCGCCGGATATCCGGCAAGCTACGAGGCTGGAGCGCCGGATATCCGGCAAGCTACGAGGCTGGAGCGCCGGATATCCGGCAAGCTACGAGGCTGGAGCGCCGGATATCCGGCAAGCTACGAGGCTGGAGCGCCGGATATCCGGCAAGCTACGAGGCTGGAGCGCCGGATATCCGGCAAGCTACGAGGCTGGAGCGCCGGATATCCGGCAAGCTACGAGGCTGGAGCGCCGGATATCCGGCAAGCTACGAGGCTGGAGCGCCGGATATCCGGCCACCGAACATTCGGCCGTTTCGGAAATATTCGGACGCGTTCGAGTGTTATCGCTCGCGTCAGTTCGTGTTTGTTTCTGTCATTGTTTTTTCATTTGCGGCCATAGTTTTAGAGTCGCCTGTTACTAACAAATGCGGAAAATTTGGTATTCACTCACCACAATTTGCCACTTGTTAATTTTGAGTACTAAACGAACTAATTAATATTTAACCAATTACTTTGCAATTATAAAAATAAAAGTTGTTCTTATCCTATTGTCGTATCATTTGCTTTGTGGAAAGTAATGTATTTTTATTTTAATATCCGAAATCCGGCCGGATACTGTATTACTATCCGGTATCCGGCCGGATAGTGAAAACAAGGCCGGATACCGGATAGTTACCGGATATCCGTTTCATCTCTAAAACGTACACTATTTTATGATAATGTTACAATATACCTTTATATTAAGATATACGCCACGCTAATATAAGCTAATCGACATACTAAGGGAGCGTTCAAGTATTACGTAACGCAAATGTTGAAGATGTTTGACCCCCCCCCCCCTTGTAACGCACCGTAACGTTAAACAACTTGCGTGAAAAAATTAAAAATGACGACCATACTAATACAATCGAGGGATTCCCCGTAAAACGTAAACGAAAAGGGTTGCCAATTTGTTATAAAAAAAGAAACAATGTTACATACGGTGTTGTAAGAAAGACCCGCTCCTGTCCCTATAACGCATCGTAACATTTTACCGAGACCCCCCCCCCCCAAATAGCGTTACGTAATACTTGAACGCCCCCTAATCCTGCGCAGACGAAGTTGCGGGCACCAGTTAGTATTAACATATTTTTTTTTAATATCCGTAAATGGCACATATTCATTGCCGTTGAGTCGTTAGATAGATCCGATACGTCACTTTACGCGTAGGTCATACAAAAATATTATTTTAGCACTAATGGAGTGCGAATGACACGAGCACCGACAGCAAAGTTTGGAGCTCACCCTCGCCACGTGTGAATGTTACGTCAGATGGATACGAACAGAGCGGGCAGGCGGGCAGGCGGGCAGCGGGCAGCGGGCGGCGGGCAGTGGGCATCAGACGCCGCGGTTGGGCAGCGGCTTGACTTTGTAGACGCGCACAAGCCAGTGCTCGGAGGTGTAGGCCTCCTCCAACACCTCCAGGTTGAAGTCCTTGTTCCCGATCTCGGCGCCGCGCACGCGGTCGTATCCCGCCGGCCGCCCTGTCGGCAATACGATCAAACATAAACAAACCGACCTATTCTAGTCGGGTGTACCGACTAAGGAACTAAATAATGTTTAAACACCTTTAATCATTATTTCAGTGTGACAAATTACAACACACCATTATATTCCACCTCCGTTTCGATGCTATACAACTTTTTTGCGCAAAAATAACACTCGACATTCGAACTCCTTGGTCAAATTTTTTATTCATCGATTTCATTCTCAAGATTTTCGACATGTAGTTCAAGATTAGAGTCGATAGTGGATCGATTACAGAATAAGTACGAGTAAAAGTAAAATCTCAGCACATGACATCTAACATTTTTGTCTCGCTCCAGTAAATGAATAACAATTAATTGTTGAATTAAACTATTGATAGAACATTAAAATTATTCAACAATTATAATACATTGATGTATGTGTGTATATGTTTATGTATCAATCATCTGGACCGTTTAGTTTGAAAGTGGTGTAAGTCCATTTTTGAGAAAAATGAATTATCACGTAATTCATGCTTAATTTAATGTAATAGGCTATTTGACAATGCGAAAAATAAAGTGTCAATTACTGTTAACAGTATAAATTACGAGTTAAAAAATAATTATTTGTCGCAGAGAGCAAAAATCGGAACGTCAAGTTGATAATCTATATCGACTTGGGTGTATTCGATTTGTGTGTTGGCAACCCTACGGCTTGACACTAGGGCGATGACAACCAACCTCCGAGCGGGTAGGCGGCAGTTTGCGAGCGAACGTCAAGCCGAGCGGGTGTGTCCAACATACAACCGACTTCACCACGTTCCGAAAGGAATCCATTTCCATCTAGGCCGTGTGTGATTATTTTTGATTGTCAATTATTGGACATTATTGTTAATAAATTAAAGAGTGTACCGAAACTCGTATTTTGTTTGATTTCACCATGGGGGATGAAGAACGCTCGCATCCGTCCTCGTTATCAGAAGTGGGATGCAACCGTCAAGAAAACGAGCGTGATACAACAAACAATGAAGACACAAAATGGATGCGATTAATGGAGCAGCAGAATCAGAATTTTATGGCCTTGATTCAAGCCATGAAGGCACCGACGTCTAGCAAGGATACTCGATTTCCTGAGTTTGACCCGGATAAAGACAACGTGGATGCTCGCGCATGGATTTCTACTGCGGATATGTGCGTCACGGATCCTGATATGCACGGCGCACCACTTATGTTAGCCTTGAGTTGTGCACTAAAAGGGCAAGCTTCTGTGTGGCTGTCGCAAGTGTCCTTCCACGGGATGACATGGAGCAACTTCAAGGACCTGTTCACTGCCAGGTATGAGAGTGCTGAAACTGCTGCTGGTTTCCTGATTAATTTGCAAAACAGTAGACCTAAAGATAGTGAATGTTTGGCTTCATATGCGGCTAAATTGATGTCATCAATCATGTCGAAATGGAAAAATCTTTCAGTGGAACAAATTGCCGTATCAACTGTTTTGTCCCATATCTCGCAATTTGAAAATCGTGTCCAACGATTATCTTTTACTCAAAATATTACTACGAGGAACGAGTTACAGCAAGAACTGAAGGCTGTCTCTTTTATGAAACGAAAATCACCATTTTCGAATGAAAGTAACCAAGATGCCAAGAAACTTCGTGTGAATTCGGATAGTTCTTCTGTGAAATGTTTTGTTTGTGGGAAAGCTGGCCACAAAGCGGCACAATGTCGTTCCCGAAAGGGACTGAGTAACCAAGATGTTAGATTGAAGACACCAACAAGTGAGAAGATTCCTTCTTCATCGTCCACCATCTGCTTCAGCTGTGGCGCCGCGGGCCACTTCGCGAAGAATTGTCGAAGGAACGGCATGGAGAGCAATGTTAACAACATGGCGGGGCCTTCACAGGAGAAGCGCGTGAATGTCTGCCACATCAACGCGCCTGCTGGGATGCTGCGACATGCTGGTGAACAATTTCATTTTACATACGATTCAGGAGCAGAGTGCTCACTAATCAGAGAGTCTATTGCATCTAATTTTAGAGGCAAGCGTTGCAATAATAGTGTTTCATTGACTGGCATAGGTCAAAGTCCAATTTTTAGTACTTTGCAATTCACATCACAAATTGAAGTCGATGATATTTTGATTGAAATAGTTTTTCATGTTTTGCCGGATAATTGTCTACATTATGACATTATGATAGGTCGTGAAGTACTAGCTTTAGGTATAGCTGTTAATATGACCTCCGACAAATTGACCTTCACTCGGACTAGACTTGTAAATTTTTGTGACGTGACTAAATCTAATATTGACTTTGATTCCTTAGACACCGATGTACCCCCTGAGTTTAGGAGCGAGTTAGTGGAGCTGCTAAAGTCTTTTAAAAGCTCATTTACGGATGGAGTGCCTACTACTCGTGCTGATACTGAACCAATGGTTATACGCTTGAAAGATCCAAATAAGACCGTATACAGACGTCCTTACCGATTGAGTCCTGAGGAACGCAGGGTTGTCCGTGAAAAGGTAGACGAGTTACTTGCAGCAAATATTATCAGGCCTAGTTCTTCGCCGTTTGCCAGTCCTATTCTTCTCGTAAAGAAGAAGGATGGAAGTGACAGGATGTGTGTGGACTACCGCGAGCCCAACGATAACACAGTACCAGATAGGTTCCCTCTTCCTCTGATTCCAGATCAGATTGCAAGGCTTCATGGCGCTAATTATTTTACTTGTCTAGATATGGCTTCTGGCTTTAATCAGATCCCTATCCACCCTGATTCTATTGAATGTACCTCATTCATTACACCGGATTCCCAGTACGAATATCTGGCTATGCCGTTCGGTCTTCGTAACGCACCGTCAGTTTTTCAACGTGCCGTAATAAAAGCTCTAGGTGATCTAACGCGTACATTCGTAGTTGTGTACATGGATGACGTCCTAGTGATTGCAAAAAACCCAAAAGAGGCGCTTGAAAGACTGAGGGTGGTTCTTAGAACCTTGACTGATAAAGGATTTTCGCTCAATTGGAAAAAGTGTTCTTTCTTAAAGAAAAAGGTCGAATACCTTGGTTTTGAAGTCTGTCAGGGCGAAATTCGCCCTAATCCCGGGAAGATAGAGGCACTTACTGCTCTACCACCTCCAGAAACTGTTACACAGTTGCGACAATTTATTGGCCTAGCCTCTTATTTTAGACAGTTCGTGCCTAAATTTTCCCAGGTTATGGCACCTTTATACTCCTTGACGTCCGGCGATGGTCGACTTGATTGGAAACCAGAGCATGAAGAGATTAGGCGTCAGATTGTGTCCGTTTTGACGAATGAACCGGTATTGTCCATTTTCGATCCCGATCGCGAAACCGAGCTTCATACTGACGCGAGTGCAATCGGTTACGGCGCTATACTTATTCAGAAAGTAGGTAACTTGCCTCGTGTAATTGCTTACTATAGCCGTCGCACCACGTCCGCCGAAGCGAAATACCACTCTTGTGAGCTGGAAACTCTCGCGGTCGTAAACGCAGTGAAGCACTTCAGGTACTTTCTACACGGTCGCAAGTTTGTTGTCGTGACGGATTGCAGTTCGCTGAAGTCGGCTCGTAAAAAGCTCGACTTGATACCTAGAGTCCACAGATGGTGGGCTTTTCTACAAAGCTTTGACTTTGTTGTGGTACATAGAGAAGGAAAACGTATGGTTCATGCAGACTTTTTTTCTCGAAACCCTTTGCCTCCAAAATCTGACAAAACTTTTGATAAAGTTGAAACTAAGCAAATTTGTGTTGCTGAAATTTCTGACAGCTGGTTTCTTGCCGAACAACAACGGGATAGGGACATAATTAAACTAGTAAGTGACCTTGCTGATGGTAATCTTAATGAAGATATTTCCAAAACTTATGAATTGCGTTCAGGTACATTATATCGCAAAATACAACGCAACGGACGAACACGTTGTTTGCCAATCGTTCCAAGATCGTTACGATGGTCTATTGTCCAAGGTATGCATGAGGGGTTGGTACACTTGGGATGGGAAAAGACTTTGGAAAAAATGTACGATTTTTATTGGTTCGAAAACATGTCAAAATTCGTTAGGAAATTTGTAGAAAATTGTGTAACTTGTCGTGTCTCTAAATCGCACTCAGGGAAAATTCAAGCTGAGTTACACCCCATCCCAAAGGTAGCAGTTCCCTGGCACACAGTGCACATTGACGCCACTGGCAAACTTAGTGGTAAAAGAGACACAAAAGAATACGTCTTTGTTCTCATAGATGCTTTCACTAAGTATGTTCTTTTGCACCATACAAAAAATATTGACACTGCCAGTAGTATTAGAGCCGTAAAACATAGCGTCTCATTATTTGGTGCACCTACGCGAATCATAGCGGACCAAGGCCGTTGTTTTGCTAGTCAGGAATTTCGTGATTTTTGCGACTCTGTTAATATTAAATTACACTTGATCGCTACTGGAAGCTCACGAGCAAACGGGCAAGTAGAGCGGGTTATGTCGACGCTTAAAAACATGCTTACGTCCTCTGAAAGTTCAAATAAATCTTGGCAGGATTCTCTCCCTGATGTGCAACTTGCGCTTAATTGCACAATAAACCGTACTACCAAGGCAAGTCCGTTAGAGTTACTGATAGGAAGGGTTAGTAGACCGTTAGAGATAATGTTAGCTGAGGAAATCGAGCCTGACGTTGACTTAGACCAAGTTAGGGAGGCCGCAATTGTTAATATGACGAAAAACTCTGACTATGACAAGACACGTTTCGATGCGACAAAAGCTAGAATCATTCCATTTTCTGTCGGCGATTTCGTTCTTTTACAAAACGAGGAACGAAATCAGACAAAGCTGGATCCTAAATATAAAGGACCGTTTAAAGTTATCGAGGTGTTAGAAAACGATCGATATACTTTGAAGGCTTTGAATTCTAAGCGTACCTACAAGTACGCGCACGATCGTTTGAGAAAGATGCCCGACCTTGAAATATCTGTAGACTCTGAGACTAGCGATGTAGAGGAAAGTGTAAGCCCATTGACCACTACTACTACTACTACTATTCAATCAAGAGACTAAATTGTAATTTGTTTGCTCTGGGGAGGCAACGTGGCGATCGTCACTTGGTGAAGGTGGCAAGGTTATCGTCACTTTGTTAAAGTGGCATGAGCTACTATCGCTCGATTTAGGCGATAGTGGCGAACGGTTTTGAGAGATCGTCACTTGCGAAAGTGGCATGAGTCCTATTGCTCGAATTAGGCAATAGCGACGACAGCTTTTGAGAGATCGTCACTTGCGAAAGTGGCATGAGTCCTATTGCTCGAATTAGGCAATAGCGACGACAGCTTTTGAGAGATCGTCACTTGCGAAAGTGGCATGAGTCCTATTGCTCGAATTAGGCAATAGCGACGACTGTTTCTGTGAGATATCGTCACTTTGTGGCATGAGTCTTATCGCTCGAATTAGGCGATGGAGACGACCGTGTTCGAAACGAAATATTCGATGTGAGTGGTTAAATAGAGCGGTTAATTTCTTGAAGTACGTGGTTGAGTGAATAATGATCAGTGATCAGTTTATAGTTAGCAACTTTGTGATTATTCTTAGTAATCCTGTAAGCTTAATTATTTGAGATAAAAGTTTTGATTTATTATAAGAGTTTATTTGAAACCTTGTCCTGACTCGTTTAGTCAGGATAAGCCGAGTAGAGATGCTTTGATGTTGCAGATGGAATATGATCTTTTCAGGTTCATCACACTGGGACGTGTGATGTGTCAAGATGGCCGTGTCGCAGAGAGCAAAAATCGGAACGTCAAGTTGATAATCGATATCGACTTGGGTGTATTCGATTTGTGTGTTGGCAACCCTACGGCTTGACACTAAGGCGATGACAACCAACCTCCGAGCGGGTAGGCGGCAGTTTGCGAGCGAACGTCAAGCCGAGCGGGTGTGTCCAACATACAACCGACTTCACCACGTTCCGAAAGGAATCCATTTCCATCTAGGCCGTGTGTGATTATTTTTGATTGTCAATTATTGGACATTATTGTTAATAAATTAAAGAGTGTACCGAAACTCGTATTTTGTTTGATTTCACCATGGGGGATGAAGAACGCTCGCATCCGTCCTCGTTATATTTATTAACGTACGTTGAAAATAATGATTAATTTATTTTAAAATCCGTAAATAAAAATTGCATTTTTTAAACGTTTGTCACGTGACACAAAACGCTCCTGATTGGTCGAATTTATCATGACGTCACTTGCTTGTAAACTTCGTTTGCCTACTTGTGTTGCGCCTAGTTGTGGTAGATTATCTCCATTATATTAAGATTTTCTTTATTATGCATTGTTTTTTTTTTGTTTATTTGCACTATTTTACAAGTACTTTCAACCATGGACAACGATTTTGTAAAAGCAGACAGCAGAAACCTGCCACAAGTCGCCGCAATCATGGTCGGATTATTTTTCAAAAATAATTCTGACTTTTATGCTTCGGAGCTAAAAAATGTAAAAACAGCAAAGTAAGTATAATTACACTTTACTGGTAACTTAAATTATGTCATAAGAAAGTGAAATAATGATGAACTTCCACAAGAACTTATATAGGTTATAAATAATTAAGTTTGTTTGGCACAATTTCGTGAACATAAACGATAATTTGTTCACGTTACGTCGGTTATTGAATGTCTTCACATTGTTTAACAAGTTCCATTCTTTGCCGTTTGATAAATGCAGATCGGGAAGTACCAGCATCACACATTCTTTTAATGCGATCTGGCTGGCAATGAAATTTAAAAGGCAGAACTTTATCTTTTAAAATTATTTTCTGATTGAAACCTATTTTGTACTGATAGTAATTTGCCATGTCATTTTCCATCTGTAACGAACAAACAAGTTTTACTCGGGATCTTTTAGTGTACTGCTTATTGAAATCATAGGACTCTGTAGCTACAAATTTTAACAAATATTATGGAAAACAGTGGAAATATTCGAAGTGAGTTGCAAGAGACATTCTGTTAAAAACATTAGAGGTATTATAACCTCAAATCAATAACGAAAATATTAACATTCTGAATGTAATTAATTATTACAAAATATAAATATTATGTTTACTTACATCGAAATGGTCTTCACAAAAGAAAATATTTGTACTATTCGCTATGTCATTATGATCCCTCCGAGAAAGTAGCAACCACTTTCGGCGCACTTCGATATTCTTTGGAATACTTACAAATAGTTTTTCCGGAGTTTTTAACGACGTATTTGTACATTTTGGAACTGTACACCATTTGTAGCTCATTTTGTTACATAAATCACTGATAAAAAGTAAATCCAATAGCTCTTTCGTTTTTTGTTTACAACAAACAAATATATATGCCAGTTGTCACAGATCAGAATACAGGCAAGTGACGTCACCGACCTCACAGCAGCGCCATATTGTCAAAGTAGCGTTTTGGCACACTATTTAAATATTGAATTTTTAATTCGATGTTTTTCAGCTAATATATACCAGAATTAAAAATAACAACTTTTACTGGGTTCCTTCTGTATATCTTGATGTGTCTTTTAGCTCTTATTACTATGGCAATAAATAAAATAATAAATAAATATTTCTTACACCAATTAGTCTAGTCCAAAGTAAGCTCTGTAAAGCTTGTGTTCTGGGATCTAGGGTAACGGATAGACATACAAATAATATAAACATATATATAAACCACGACTAAGGAAACAAACATGTGCCCCCACCGGGATTCGAACCCAGGACTGAGGTGTAGTCGAATGGTTAGTATTAGTGCTGTAACGGATCTCTATTTGTGTTTCCGCAAGTGCGGAAGTTCCGCGCGTTTTTAACATGCGTTTCTGCTTATTTCCGCAACTTTTATAACGGACATTTAAACGGAAGTTTACAACCGACAGCTTTTATTTACGACGGATTACTTTTTATAAAATAGAACCACTACTAAATTATGAATATTGATAAAATGTTCAATGTTGCAAAATTGCAATATTGTTTCCTATAGTAAATTTCTAATATATCAATTTTTAATCTAGATTTGATGTATTTGATACTTAATAAAGAATTATATTTGTAAATTTGTATTTTTTTTCATATTATTCACACTTCCGTTTCTGTATTTGTTTCTGCTAAAATTTACTTTTGACATCTGTTTCCGTTTCTGGTTCCGCTAAGATACTTCCGTTGCATCACTAGTTACCAGTGATGGCAATAACGACTGTTTTGAAATAATGACTAATACTGTTATGATATTTTTCTATGTCTTATTGTTATTATATATACTGAAGAGCATCGGTGGCGCTGTGGTTTCGGCACTGGTTTGTGCGCCGCATAGCATCGGGAGCCCGCGATCTAATCCCCACCGTGTATCCAATGTGTTCTTCGTTCCGAATTTTATATGTACATTTATCCGACGCTCCTACGGTGAAGGAAAACATCGTGAGGAAACCTGCGTACATCTGCCAAGCGATCCAAAGGTGTACGTAGTCAACCAACCCGCACTGGGCCAGCGTGGTTGACTAAGGCCTATTCGCCCTAAAGTAGTTAGGGTAGGCTCGAGCCCCTCGGTGGGGACAAGTATATGAGCTGTGATGATGATGATGATTATATATACTAACAAAAGACGAAGGGATATTGTTTGTGCTGAAAATATGGGAATTAAGCATACTTTCTTGGCCAGATTTTATGTATTCCTGGGACCATTTCTATATAATAGATTAAACGCCAAGCTATGTATGTTTAATTGTACCTATCATAAAACTAAAATACTTCTTCAAGAAGCACTTCAAGTTATGTCGTATGACGATACAGAGAAACTACTTTAGCAAATAATTTGTATTTTTATTTATATTTTTATCTCTTTCTTACTTTGTTTAAATTTAGCTATTAATCAAATATAATATACATTTTGCATTTGATTTATGTGTCCATATTTTTATTTTGTAATTACAAGCCTGAGATACAGGTTAATCCTAGTTCAGGTATGTTCACAGTTATTATAATACGTACTATAAGAGTGTTTATTAAATAAATAATATTATTATTATTGTAAACTGTTGTCAGTTATCCTGCTGTTTTGACAAATGTTATTGAGTGCGATTGTTACTGTTATTATAGCTAGCTTAGTTATTCTTAACAATGATATGGCTTAGGACTGTCAGAATATTAGGCAGTTATTTTAATATGTATTTTAAAACTAATTTCTGGCGTATTTAAACGTTCATTGATATGTTCATAATTTGTTATTTACATTCAATGTTTACATTATTTACTTATTGCAACGAATAATTTAATTTGCATACGCGCGATCGCACAACAGCAAATAATGCGTGACTAAAAAAATGACAGCTTAGGCACCAGCAAGCCAGCAACAGTTTACCTAATTGTTATTTCAAATCACACTGGAAATCAAAACGAGTCTAATTGTCATACGCGCGAAGGTACAAAATTGTGAATTTGGGATTAGTAAAATTACTGTAGGAAATAAACAAATAGGAACTTTATTCCCTTGTGAGAAAGGTTAATATTATAAGAATAAGCAGTCAGGCAACAGAGCGAGCGCCTACGCCTACACAACGGTTAGCTTTCTCTCGCTCGCACTTGTAGCTTGCAGCACAGTCGTGCTCGCTCGCTCCGTGCCGCACGCACGCAAGTGGCAACAACAACAATGCGACTAGGCGATCATTTTGTCAACGGCAACAGCAGGATAACAGTATAAGCCGTTGTTAAATAACGTGTTATTCGTTACTGGAAAATAATTCATTATATTATGTGTAGAGATCGGATAATCGGATGCATAAATATGCATAATTTTTGGCTCACAAATTATGGAAGCGGCTTTTTAAAATACCTTTTGTTAAATAAAATCCCGGGAAAATACGGGACTGCAAATTTAACGTAGTGATATTGTTTGAAAATTACTATTTATTATCAAAAGACTGAGACTCCGGGTTGATTTATACAACTATGCATACGTATTTACATGAAGTTTAGTTTCAGTTAACCGTGCGATTTATGAATGTACGATTACATGAAGAGTGTTAATGACCGACCTATAGTGATAAATAGTGATTAAAACTGTAGTAACCGAGGTAATATTTACGCGCCATTTTAAATAGGATATTATAAGCTCATATTACCGACTAGTTTTGCATTACCAAAATGTTCTACAATACCGGAATTCCGGGATTTTTATTTATGGAAATAAAATAAAAAGACCGTTCCGTACTTTGTCAAAAACTAAATTAGGTAAATAAATAAACATCCGGTTATCCAATTCCGCGATCCCGGGATTTTTATTTAACAAAACAGGTAGTAGTGGGCCGCGGGCGTACCTCCCTCGGTGTACACCATGCCGAACTTGTAGTAGCTCATCTTGTACATGAGGCAGTCGAGCAGCGGGCGCGCGCCGGCGGCGTCCACGCGGAACTCGCCGCTGGCCGTGTAGTAGTCCGCCTCGCGGATGTGCTGCCGCCGATGCGATGCGCACCATCCACAGGAACTCACCTCCCTCGGTGTACACCATGCCGAACTTGTAGTAGCTCATCTTGTACATGAGGCAGTCGAGCAGCGGGCGCGCGCCGGCGGCGTCCACGCGGAACTCGCCGCTGGCCGTGTAGTAGTCCGCCTCGCGGATGTGCTGCCGCCGATGCGCACCATCCACAGGAACTCACCTCCCTCGGTGTACACCATGCCGAACTTGTAGTAGCTCATCTTGTACATGAGGCAGTCGAGCAGCGGGCGCGCGCCGGCGGCGTCCACGCGGAACTCGCCGCTGGCCGTGTAGTAGTCCGCCTCGCGGATGTGCTGCCGCCGATGCGCACCATCCACAGGAACTCACCTCCCTCGGTGTACACCATGCCGAACTTGTAGTAGCTCTTTGTACATGAGGCAAGTCGAGCGAGCGCGGGCGCGCGCGCAGGCGGCGTGCCAAGGACGGAACTACGCCGCTGGCCGTGTGAGTAGTCCGCCTCGCGGATGTATGCTGCGCCGAGTGCGATGCGCACGCTGCCACAAGGAACTCACCTCGCCTCGTGTACACATGGTGCCGCTGTATGTAAAGCTCATCTTGTACACATGAAGGCAGTCGAGCGCAGCGGGGCTCGCCGCTCGGCGGCGTCACGCGGAACTCGCCGACGCGGTCTTGTGCCGTGTAGTAAGTCGCCTCTGCGGTGTGCTGCGCCGTGGCGCATGCGAATGCGCCATCCACAGGAACTCCTCCCTCGGTGTAAACACCATGCCGATACTTGTAATGTAGCTCATCTTGTACAGTGAAAGGTGGTCATGTCGAGCTGATGGCGGGCGCCGCGGCGCGCGGCGTCCACGGCGGAAACTCGCCGCTGCCGTGTAGAGTCCGCCTCGCGGATGTGCTGCCGGTTGGCCGATGCGATGCGCACCTCATCCACTAAGGAACTCACCTCGCCTCGGTGTACCCATGCCCGAACTTGTAGTATGCTCATCTTGTACATGAGGCAGTTCGACAGCGGGTGCGCGCAGTCCGGCGGCGTCGGCAGCTGCGGAACTCGCCGCTGGCCGTGTAGTAGTCCGCCTCGCGGATGTGGCTGCCGCCAGAATGCGCACCATCCACAAGGAACTCACCTTCCCTCGGTGTACACCAATGCCGGAACTTGTAGTAGCTCATCTTGTACATGAGGCAGTCGAGCAGCGGCCGCGCCGCCGGCGGCGTCCACGCGGAACTCGCCGCTGGCCGTGTAGTAGTCCGCCTCGCGGATGTGCTGCCGCCGATGCGCACCATCCACAGGAACTCACCTCCCTCGGTGTACACCATGCCGAACTTGTAGTAGCTCATCTTGTACATGAGGCAGTCGAGCAGCGGGCGCGCGCCGGCGGCGTCCACGCGGAACTCGCCGCTGGCCGTGTAGTAGTCCGCCTCGCGGATGTGCTGCCGCCGATGCGCACCATCCACAGGAACTCACCTCCCTCGGTGTACACCATGCCGAACTTGTAGTAGCTCATCTTGTACATGAGGCAGTCGAGCAGCGGGCGCGCGCCGGCGGCGTCCACGCGGAACTCGCCGCTGGCCGTGTAGTAGTCCGCCTCGCGGATGTGCTGCCGCCGATGCGATGCGCACCATCCACAGGAACTCACCTCCCTCGGTGTACACCATGCCGAACTTGTAGTAGCTCATCTTGTACATGAGGCAGTCGAGCAGCGGGCGCGCGCCGGCGGCGTCCACGCGGAACTCGCCGCTGGCCGTGTAGTAGTCCGCCTCGCGGATGTGCTGCCGCCGATGCGATGCGCACCATCCACAGGAACTCACCTCCCTCGGTGTACACCATGCCGAACTTGTAGTAGCTCATCTTGTACATGAGGCAGTCGAGCAGCGGGCGCGCGCCGGCGGCGTCCACGCGGAACTCGCCGCTGGCCGTGTAGTAGTCCGCCTCGCGGATGTGCGCGCCGCGCGCCGTGCTGCCGCCGATGCGCACCATCCACAGGAACTTGTTTATGTCTGCGCAACGGGCAATATGGGTAGACGACTACAACTGATTATGTCCGTTTTGACGTGAAACGTCTTTAAAATCGCGCCGAAACATACGGGTACCAGTTTAAAAAGTGGACCGTAACGAAAAGGTCTATATCATCGTACCTTAATAATTAAAAAACTATTATTATTATTATTTTTTTATTGCTAAAGTTGACAAACAAGCAGGCTGCCCACCTGATGATAAGTGGTAACAGTCGCCTATAGTACATGTGGTTCCCACGAGATTCGCAGCAAATCTGCAACCTCATAAGAACCACAGTGTACGTTGCCAACTTGTGACATAAGATGTAAAGTCACAGTACCCAGTAATTTCACTGCCTATCTTACCCTTCACGCCGGAACACAGCAAAGCGAACCCTGCTGTTTGGCGGCGGAAATAGGTAAGACGGAGGTACCCATGCACACGACCCTGGTACAGAGTCTACCTCCTAGAATTATTATAACTATTAGTCTTAGAAACAAAAATGTGGTGTGAATATATCACTTATATAGTCAGCTCGCTGTTGTGACATTGAGTTTTTTTATTTAAATACTTAAAACACCGTCAATCTTGTTTTTTATTCAATCTTTTACTTTAAAAGCAATTCCCTAACATAGACGTTTCACGTTAAAACCAACGGCCGTGTGCCCGCACAGCCCCACCCGATTTTTATACTACAATTATCTGATTCAGGGGCCGAAACAAATTTACGGTTCAAAAAATCTGATTCTGCTGACCCAAATTTTTTAAAATATGACATTATCTGACCATTTCCACAAGATTTCTTTTTTGTATATTTCCATGTTTGGTACTTGAACGTACTGGGTAAACTGGATTGGTCAACGTTGGGTCGGTCACTTGCAAGATGCAATAGGGAATTAATCTCTCTTTTGAAAAGAATCTTAATTTGATGTCAGTAAACCATATAATAAAAATATAAAAATTTTATACACTCGTTAAGTACTATAAAAATTGCATTAAAATTAATATTTTCAAATTTCGCGCGTAATTAGACAAAGGCGCCGCACGAGTTGATACTCTGTAGCGATGACGTCAATACGGCATGTAAATAAAACAAAAGTTCTATGTTGATGTTATGTATTATTATATTCATAATTTAAAAAATGAGTTATTATTTTTATATATAAACAACTAATAAAGGAATAATAATAAAAAAGTAATACTGACATCGATGTTTTAATACTCCGTAACTCGGCAGAACAAAGTCGGGATTTGCAGCAAAGAATTTTCCGACCATTAATGCATTTATTTTTGGTAAATTCGTACTATCTCCTTTTACAAAACTGCTTTCCATAGTGTGATTCACGTGCGATTTCAATTTAACTTACGTATTTATAACGTTCTCTTACATTAAAAAAGCATACAAACTTCTTTTTTTATTGTTTTGCGGCTTTATACGTCAGTACGTATGAATCAGTATTCATAATGACATTGACACGCATAAGTTTACAGTACCTTATGACGTCACGACATGGCGGCCTATGTTTCGCTCTTGTTTTACGTATAGATTAAAAAAGTGAATACTTTGAAACTAATTTTTATATTATTTTTGTTATTTTATGTACTTAAACATGATGGTTCCGACTAATTAATGCATAAGCTATCATAGTTATATGCTTTTAGATCTTTTCTAATATACAGGAAGTACCCTATTGAGAAACTGACAACTTTACTTTACATTTCTCTTTATGTTTTTGAATTGATGCATGTCGCTCAATGGCTTCGTAACTATATCATGATGCATCAATATTATGCTGCTTAGGGGGCGTTCAAGTATTACGTAACGCAATTTGGGGGGTAGGTTTCGGTAAAATGTTACGAAGCGTTATAGGGACGGGAGCGGGTCTTTCTTACAACACCGTATGTAACATTGTTTCTTTTTTTAAACAAATTGGCAACCATTCGTTTACGTTTTACGGGGAATCCCTCGATTGTATTAGTATGGTCGTCATTTTTAATTTTTCACGCATGTTGTTTAACGTTACGGCACGTTACAAGGGGGGGGGGGTCAAACATCTTCAACAATTGCGTTACGTAATACTTGAACACTCCATCAGCCAATAGACGCCCACTGTTGGACATAGGCCTCCCCCAAGGATCTCCGCGCAGATCGCTTCTGCGCTGCAAGCGTCCAGCGCCTTCCCGCGATCTTCATCAAATCGTCGGTCCACCTTGTGGGAGGCCTACCAACGTTGCGGTGTCCAGCATATGCCTCCACTCCAGGACCTTTCCGCCCCAACGGCCGTCAGTCCTGCGAGCAATGTGCCCCGCCCATTGCCACTTAAGGTTCGCAATTCTTCGGGCTATGTCGGTGACCCTGGTTCTTCTGCGGATTTCATCATTTCTGATTCGATCACGCAGAGAAACTCCGAGCATAGCCCTCTCCATTGCCCTCTGGGTGACTTTGAGCCGTCTTATAAGGCCCATTGTGTATAATGTGAAATAATTAATGTTACGCTTACAGCTAGCATACTAATAACGCGATCATATAAATAACTAGCTTTCTGCCCGCGGCTACATATGCGCGGAAGTCGATTTATGGCGTTTCCCGTGGGACTATCCGTTTTTCCAAGGTAAAAAATACCGCAAAACCTTGCTCAAGAATCACTATCTATTGATGAAAACCGCATGAAAATCTGTGCAGTAGTTTTTAAGCTTTTGAGCGATGACTTTATCGCGCCTCCCGTGGGATTCATCTTATTTTCCGGGATACATCATAGCCTAAAACCTCCTTCAAGAATCACTGTCTATCGATGAAAACTGCAGGAAAATCCGAACAGTAGTTTTTGAATAGTCTTTATCGCGCATCCTACGGGATTTATCGATTTTCCGGGATAAAAAGTAGCCTATGCTACTCTCCATCCCTTCAACTATCTTCACGTAAAAAATCACGTCAATTAGTCGCTCCGTTTTGCCGTGAAAGACGGACAAACAGACAGACACACTTTCCCATTTATAATATTAGTATGGATGAAAATTATGTTATTAAAATGCTAAAAAATATAAAAGTGGGCCACTGCAAGGTTTATATTTCACTTATTTATAGTAATCTGTGGTCCTCACTAAAGTATTTTTAAGTGGAGATACTGTTTGTGATAAGTGTACAAAGTACAGTGAACTGCGATCTGTTGCCGTAATGGTTAAATTGTACATAGTTTTTATTTAGTGTTCAATTAGAAATCGTGACAACAACTCTCGCCTTGCATTTTAATTTATTCCTTTTGGCACTCATTGACATTTGACAGTAGTTTAAGTTGACATTTAGATTTAATTGACATCAACCCCCAAACAATAAGAAACAGGGTTTAATTACACTTTTTATAAATAAAACTAGGGAACATGGAAAACACGTAATAACACTTTGACAGGGTAGTTCCTGGGTCATCTAGTTTATATTAAAAAAAAATGCTATGTAATATATCTACTAACCGTCAGAAGAGTATCCGACCAGCCCACCAAAGATGACCAGCACGTAGTCCACGTCCAGCTCCGTCATAATCTCGTAGGCTTTTTCTTCATTAGAAGCCATGGCTTGGCCAACTCGAGAGATGTGTGTATTGTTCCACGTGTTATTGTCCACTATAACTGTGCGATTGGCCATCGCAGTGATCTGATATCCATAATCCCACCAGGACATCACTTTGGAGTCCTGAAAAACCAGTTGTTTGTTTAAATTTAGCTAGTTTCCTTCTAGTTAGCTAATTAACTTCTCAATCAATTAATGCATGTATACATAAGCAATTATAGACCAAACAGCAAAATTTGGACCGCACCCTTAACATTTGCATGTTCGAACTTTCCCAGAATTTGTATGTATATTTAATGTTCAAGTTGAACATCTTAAAAACATTATAGGCTAGTTGACAAAATTTGAATTCGTTTAAAACTATAGTTTAGTATCTATTTTACCCCAAATATATATTATTTTCAGAAAAATAGGCCTTTTTCATAAGTATTTTGCTTTTTTAGAAATGAACTTATAATTGACTTCGAAAAAGGCCAAGACTGTCGTGGCGTCTTGAATGACGTCACTCCTCGCGAAACAATCGAGTTTGTTTATCTCATTCGATCGATTCGATCATTATAATAAATAATGGATCCCTCTTATTATAAATACTGTATCCCAATGTATATATAGTGACCCAATGTAAAGGCACATCGATAAAAACGCCAAACAAATTATTTATATACAAAATCTGTGTTCGCTGCGAAAATTTCCCAAGCATAACAGCGTCAATTTTGGGCAAATTACTGCTGTTTGCTTTGGTAAATCGTGATTCTATGGCAAATGTCCGTGTCTTTTAAGTTAATTTAACAATAGTCTCTGAAAACAAAGTGTATCAAAATAACCTGTTCAGTGTTCACTGACAGCACAGATTAGATAGATGATGTATGTACAGCTACACTACAACCGGTGTTTCGCGAGGCGTGACGTCACGCTTCTCTGATTGGTGTTTAATGTCACGTGATTAAATAAGTAATTTTGGCGATTTTTTTTTTTTGTTCCCCTGAGGAAAATGCATTAAATTGCATACCCCGGCTGTGGCGAGCCGGCGGTTATGTGGGGCTCTCCTCCCCAGAAGGGGGAGGCCTACCCACTAAAAACCTCAGGGATGGCCTTCCTCAGGCATGTAGGGTGCCCCCGGGAACACCAAGCCACCTCCGGGAACCCCCAGCCTCCGTTCCCCTGCCTAGAGGGGAGCCCTCCTCGGGGGAGGCCACACCACCTCCCCCGGTCTCCTCCACCGACGACGCCCCCCGGCCACGGAAGGGGCGTGGTCCATCCCGGGTCGCCGTAGCGGTCGCGACTTCCTCGCGCCCGCCGGCGACCCGCGGCGGCGCCGCAGCTGTGCTACCGAGCCCGGCGCCGCCTTCTTCGAGCGGGATCGGCCATCTCCCGACCCCGCTCGGCGGCCTCCTTCTGGAGCATCACTGCTTCACAGAAGGAGGCCACAGCCCTCCAACCTCCCTCGTCCGCCAGCATTGCCGCAATCAATGCCGGCGGAGACAGATCTCGCCCGATCTCTGCGACCAAGACTCGGCGCTCGGAGGCCCACGCGGGGCACTCCGCCAGCGTGTGCTGGGCCGAGTCGAGGTCGGATGCGCAGTGGTGACAATGTGTCGATCCCTCCCGTCCTATTCGACACAGATATTCACCGAAGCAGCCGTGCCCGGTGAGTATCTGAGGCAATCGGTAGGTGACCTCCTCCTTCCCGTGGAGCCAAGCTTCGAGGTGCGGCAGTACGGCACCGACGGCCCGCTGGCGCGCGCAGATCCGTACTTCGAGCTGCGCACGCCAGGCCGCCACAATCCGTCAGTGCCACTCCGCTTAGGCACTTCGTGCGCGGGTTCTAGGGCGCTCCCCCCATCGCATCGGAGCGTCCCAGAACCGTCACCGCCTCGTACGAGATTGTACGGTAGCCTCGCACGATCCGTATGGCCATTATCCGCAGCAGGCTCCGTAGCAGAGCTCTGCAGCGGGGGGACCTCGCGCAGTCTTGCGACCACACGGGAGCCCCATACATGGCCACGGATCGCACGACGCCCTCGTACAGGCGGCGAACTCCATCCCTCGGTCCCCCGAGATTGGGCAGCAGGCGATGCAATGCGCCCGCCACCCTTTTGGCTCGGGGGACCAATAGTGGAAACAAGCCTATTCTCTATATATGTATATATAAGGTATATTCAACATGCATATATGTAATATCTTTTAAAAGTGTTCATTATAAGAGTTGTCATTTTAATTAATTAACCATTTTCTTTTGTGTTTTGTTGTTGTATGTTACATTTGTTTGTGTTGTGAATTTTACATTATTGTATTTCACGACGGCACATTACGAACGCTGTCTAATTTTACTTGAAGGTGCATTATAGACCGCCATCTAGTTTTAGTTTTCGGAACTAGAATGACAAATGTCATTCTAGCGAAGCGTCTTGTCGTTGGGCGGGCGGCCATGTTGGCACAAGACTTCGGCAACGGACCGCGCACCACCAACTAGACGAATCGCTAAGTATCCGCGTAATCTCGACATATTCTTTATAAGTTGTGATTGGTATTAGATTGTGAACTATTTAATTACATTAAGAAGACATTATTTTTGTGATTAAGTGACTCTACCAATTAAAGTGATTGAAGCGTGACTGAGTTTATTTGAATTACCCGCTTATTGATTAAACCTGTCTGAGACTACTGATAGTCCTCACCTGCCTACAAATATGTCTGAAGCTACTGATAACCCTCACCTCCCGACATATTTATATAAAGATGTTACTATACTTCGTTTAATTAAGGAAACGAATAAATGTAAACAAACCAGTTTTAGGGTTATCACAACTCAATTCAAAAAAACGTCAATTATCTTGTCTTTTTCTTGTATTTGTAAAATGATTTTCATGACTGATCTATTATAATATTTTATTTATACCACATATTACTACAAACACTTAAGAAACTTCCACATACATGAATTTATAAAATAAAAACATAATTAATTTTACTTGATAACCCTATAATCATGATGACATGGGTGAAATTCAGATGTAATAAACATTTTCGGTTATAGTCGGCACTTTTATACTAATCTATCAACTGAAATAGACCATTTTCTTACGTACTCGCTTCAACTTGCTACCTTTTCAAATCAGTAGCATACGAGTATATTTGCATTTTAATCCGACCACGATCGAAAGTTCTATGTTCCGTTTGTTGTAAATCTTTTGTTATTACTTTTTTACAAATGTTTCTGTGGCAACTATATAATTGATATTTATTTTATTAAGTAAAAATTACTAGTTTAAATTATTACTACATTATTTAAATAAAATTATTATAATAATGTCTCATTTTAGAAAGGAATTAATTACTGAACGGAATAACGGAACGTAGAAACACTATTTGGTCGTATTATGTTTGCAATATGGCCGTCATAATTTGTGGTCATAACCTACTTTTCGAGCTTTCGAGTACTGTCGTGTGTTATTTAAAATCATATTATATTGGAATGTTCTTAAATGGCATTATTGTAACTGGCCGCAATACATATGAACATATTAATAACAAATTTTCATACAAAAATACTAATATTAATGTAGATATACTAGCTTTCCGCCCGCGGCTGCGCCCGTGTTATATTTAATTTTCCCATGGTAAAAAGTAGCCTGTCTTTTCCCGGATCTCACAATACGTACCTCTAAACCAAATTTCATTCAAATCGGTTCAACGGTTGAAGCGTGAAAGGGTAACAGACAGAAAGACAGACTTTCGCATTTATAATATTAGTAGGAATTATTAAACAGTCTGGCTGCGACAGACACTCGGCTGTAAAAAAACTGTAAAATATTACTACGCTATAATATTAAACAGGTAAGTAGGTATCACAAATTCGAAAGCAATAAAACTGTATTATGATAGAAAAAGGTTATTAATATATGCCTGTCAGTGGTTGCTAGGCAACACGTTGTTGATAAACATTCGTTCACTTATTTGGCTGAACCATAGATGGGTAAAGGTAAGTAGATATTTACCTCGGGCGTGTTCATCTTGAGCCAGGTGTAGGCTTCGCGGAAGTCATCGAAGATAATCCTGGCGCCGTCGTGCGCCCGAGCGGACAGCACTATGGAGGGCGACGAGTACGCCTCGGACGTGACCCACGTGCAGTGCGCCACGTACGAGGCCAGCAGCCCTCCCAGCACCAGCATGAACAACGTTCCAACCTGCCATACACAGTCCGTCTGTAGTCTGTGATTGATATGAATATGCTTCTGAGATGACAGACACATAATGGTCTTATATATGTCGCAGCCAACTGGTTAAATCAAACAGCTAGCCCTTTGACTGAACAATGCCATTCAACCATACATCTAGCTTATTAATTGAATGTTTGAGTCGCTCAAAACGTTTAACACTACAGCTGATTCAAAAGCCGCCGTCTAATTCAATTAGTTCAACGCTCACCACCGCAGCGCTAGGTGAGTTTTGTTTTCTAATATGGCGTCAACTGGCCGTGGTTTGTGATTGTTTTAAGATATTTTTCGGAAAGTAAGTAGTAAATATACGTTACACGTGTTATTAAGGACACAGAAATTATAAGGTCACGGTCAGGTCACGAGTGATACGAGTGAATCAAAATTTAAACAAATATTCGAGGAGAAATTACAGGATTATGAAATGATTCTTGCTTCGTTAAATTTTTGAGTTTGCAATAAACAATATTATGATTAATAATTTGTTTTTCATTTTTACTTATTTCATCAAACTTTTGGTCACCTCTTAAATTTAATTCAAGAATAACCTCCCAAGAAATTACAAAGAGTTCCCATTCTCTCAAATTAAGTACTAAACTAATGGTCACCTTAGTTAATTTGCCATTTAACCAACGAGTCTGCTAAACGACGTATAGCTGTGTGATTGAATGACGTTGTTTAGTCAAAGGGCTAGCTGTTTGATTGAAAGGCTATTTTAACCAGTTGGCTGCGACATATATAAAGATTCAGAGTAAAAATATGTATCCGCCCACCGCTCTGGAAGGCGGGAGCTTCAGTTCAAAGCCGATAAGGTCCCAGGACTTTTGCACGCAATTTTGAAGATCTTTACTCCCCCCCCCCACCCCTTTGTAACGCATCGTAACGTTAAACAACTTGCGTGAACAAATTAAAAATAACAACCAGACTCAATACCAAGACCAGAATCGAGGGATTCCCCGTAAAACGTAAACGAAAAGGGTTGCCAATTTGAGTTAATTCCCAATTTTTTTATTAAAAAAAAAACAATGTTACATAAAGTGTTGTAAGAAAGACCCCCTCCTGTCTCTATAGCGCATCGTAACGTTTTACGAGACCCCCCCCTCCCCCAAATTGCGTTACATAATACTTGAACGCCCCTTTATGGGAAAAAGGTATGATATGCATGTATGTAAAAATTATTATGAGTTTAAAAATGAATAAAAGCCGTGGAAACTCTACACAAAAATTTATAAGCATGTTGATCAATGGCGTAAATGTTGTATTATTTGCTATAAAAAGACAAAAATTCACATCACATCATAGGGACAGAGAGATCTGTTTTTCTACCGGACAAACTTAAAGTAATCATGAAATTCATAGGACTTTAGAATTGATCACTTCACTACCTCTAGTTTTACCGCTTTCTTACCTCAGATTTGAAGGGCAAGTTATTTTCGTGTTTCCTCTTCTTCTCTGGTTTCTCAATCTTTGCATCGATATCCTTGACGTGAAGACTGAGCAGACTAGACGCTGCCACCGCTGACACGATGCACATCACCGGCGCGAGCACCAACATTAGACGCACCATCACTCCCTGGGGAGAAGCTCTGTTAGTGATTGGTCTTAAGCCTATTACTATATTTATATGTGGGGTTCGGTCAGCGATCAAAGTGTATGGGTCATCGCATGGAGTCTACGGAATGAGACACTCAACATAGACTCGACGTGCTCCAGCTTTGGGTATCATCATTTATCTTGGGAATTTGATGAGGGAATGTAATTTAAAATAATAATTAATATTATACATCTTGCCTGTTAGTTTGTATTGTCGAAACTACTGAACTGATTTTGGTGAAAGTTTCTACAGGGTTAGTTTGAGTCCGAAGGGAGAATAATAAATAAATATTTGTTACACTTACACCAATTAGCCTAGCCCAAACTAAGCTCTATAAGGCTTGTGCTATGGGATCTAGGGTAACGGATAGACATACATATATTATACATATATAAATAATTTTTATTGAAATATATATCAACAACCATGACTAAGGTACAAATGCTCGCATTCATCACACAAACATCTGCCCCCACCGGGATTCGAACCCAGGACCTCAGAGATGGCGACACCTTGAAATCGGTGTATTATCTACTCGACTATGGAGGTCGTCAATATCGGATAAGTTTTACTGCGAGGCTATATATATTTGTATATATTGTGCGAAAAATGCGAAATAATGAAAATTACGCTTACAGCTAGCATACTAATAACGCGATCATATAAATAACGCGATCATATAAATAACTAGCTTTCTGTACGCGGCTTCACCCGCGTGGATTTCGGGATTGGCTCTGTAGAGGGTTAAGGGTCATAGCTTTTGCTCACGGTTACATATACGCGGAAGTCGGTTTATGGCGCTTCCCGTGGGACTATCCGTTTTTCCAAGGTAAAAAATACCGCAAAACCATGCTCAAGAATCACTCTATCTATTGATGAAAAACGCATGAAAATCTGTGCAGTAGTTTTTGAGCGATGCCTTTATTGCGCCTCTCGTGGGATTTATCTTATTTTCCGGGATACATCATAGCCTAGAACCTCCTTCAAGAATCACTGTCTATTGATGAAAACTGCAGGAAAATCCGAACAGTAGTTTTTGAATAGTCTTTATCGCGCATCCTACGGGATTTGTCGGTTTTCTGGGATAAAAATAGCCTAAAACTTTCTTCGAGAATCACATTATCTATTGATGAACAACACATGAAAAACCATGGAGTAGTTTTTGAGCGAAGCCATAAAGGCATAAAAAGTAGCCTATGCTAACTTTCCATCCCTTTAACTATCTCCACGTAAAAAATCATCAGTCAATTCGTCGCTCCGTTTTGCCGTGAAAGACGGACAAACAGACAGACACACTTTCCCATTTATAATAGGGTAGACGACTACAACTGATTATGGCCGTTTTTATACTATAATTATCTGATTTGAGCAATTTATATCTAAATGAAAGTATGTCAATATAGAAATTTCAGTTTAATTATTAATTTATATTGTTTTTAGATTTCTAAATAATGAGCAATTATTATTTACGTAATTCTAATGAAACGAACACATTTCTATTCTCACATTAAATGTAACATTTTTTTATATAGAATAGTATACCTATAAACGTACAAATAACAACGTTATTATAAAATTTGTTTATACGCTCATACAAATTAGGAGTTTACTGAGTTATGACGTCACGGTTGCA
The DNA here is from genome assembly GCA_036419045.1 of Scirpophaga incertulas. Lineage (NCBI taxonomy): Eukaryota > Metazoa > Arthropoda > Insecta > Lepidoptera > Crambidae > Scirpophaga > Scirpophaga incertulas. Next base: position 5,924,802 of record CM071633.1, read on the forward strand.
GTGTTTTTAGTATGCAGCGTGTTTGAGCGACCCGCGACAGCGCCGCAAACATGGCGATGTATCTTCAAAAGTAATAGGCGCAGGTGTACTGTTGGTTCTACAATATTTCTCACTTAAAACAGTACTCTTATTATATATTGAATTTAAAAAATTGTCATCTACTCAATATTAATATGGATTTGTCACATCATCATGAAAATTGCTGTGAACAAATTGCTGGAGAAAATCAATAAGTACATAGTAGAATATTTATATAGTACTTACAGCGAAATAAATGCTCAGCACGCCATACAGAATGATGAATATGTTGGCGTCGGTGAGGCGGCTGAAGCAGAAGTACAGGCCGGCCGGGAACAGGAACACCAGGATCTGCAGGTCGAAGTAGAACGACGACCACGACGTGGGCTGGTGCTCCGACACGGACGCTGTCATCAAATCATGCACACTCTTCTCAGGTTCTCAATATTGCATGGTTCACACACACACATCTCGTCAAAAATGTAAGTCTTACTACTATTTCTTATACTTCCACTATTCAGATGTTTTTCGCCTTAAATTGAATATAACATGTAACATGCCTATTGTCATCCTTACTAATATAAATCGGAAAGTGAGTTTGTTTGTTCCGCTTTCACGCCGTACCTTTTTTTTTTGTTCCCCTGAGGAAAATGCATTAAATTGCATAACCCCGGCTGTGGCGAGCCGGCGGTTATGTGGGACTCTCCTCCCCAGAAAGGGGAGGCCTACCCACTAAAAACCTCAGGGACGGCCTTCCTCAGGCGTGTAGGGAGCCCCTCGGAACATCAAGCCACTTCCGGGAACCCCCAGCCTCCGCTCCCCTGCCTAGAGGGGAGCCCTCCTCGGGTGAGGTTACACTACCTCCCCCGGTCTCCTCCGCCGACGACGCCCCCCGGCCACGGAAGGGGCGAGTCCATCCCGGGTCGCCGTAGCAGTCGCAACTACCTCGCGCCCGCCGGCGACCCGCGGCGGCGCCGCAGCTGTGCTACCGAGCCCGGCGCCGCCTTCTTCGAGCGGGATCGGCCATCTCCCGACCCCGCTCGGCGGCCTCCTTCTGGAGTATCACTGCTTCACAGAAGGAGACCGCAGCCCTCCAACCTCCCTCGTCCGCCAGCATTGCCGCAATCAATGCCGGCGGAGACAGATCTCGCCCGATCTCTGCGACCAAGACTCGGCGCTCGGAGGCCCACGCGGGGCACTCGGTTGCGCAATGGTATGGAAAAGGGCCTACGACACAAAAAAGGTTGGAAACCTTTGCTGTACATTTTGCAGACGATAAAAGTCCGGATTAAATAATAGGGCACATTTTATACTGGAAAAAATTGATATTCCCGAGGAAAAACAAAAATATTGATTGCTTGATGGATGGATTGTAGATGGCGCTGTGTGTCGTTTAAAACAAGGTATAAAACGGAGCGATGAATTGACGTGATTTGAGTGAGTTGTCATAACAGGAGTGACGTCACTGAACGCTGATTGGTGTTTTAAACCTGTTGCGTTTCACGTTACTTTTGATTCGTAATTATTGTTGAAAGACAACATCATTATTTTAAATATAAACCTTGCAGTGGCCCACTTTTATATTTTTTCCAGCATTTTAATAACAAAATTTTCATCCATACTAATATTATAAATGGGAAAGTGTGTCTGTTTGTCCGTCTTTCACGGCAAAACGGAGCGACGAATTGACATGATTTTTTACGTGGAGATAGTTGAAAGGATGGAGAGTAACATAGGCTACTTTTTATCCGGGAAAAATCGACAGATCCCACGGGATGCGCAATAAAGGCTTCGCTCAAAAACTACTGCATAGATTTTCATGCGGTTTTCATCAATAGATAGAGTGATTCTTGAGCAAAATTTGCGGTATTTTTTATCTCGGAAAAACGGATAGTCCCACGGGAAGCGCGATAAAACCTTCGCGCCATAAACCGACTTCCGCGCATATGTAGCCGTGGGCAAAAGCTATGACCCTTAACCCTCTACAGACCCAATCCCGAAATCCACGCGGGAGAAGCCGCGGGTAGAAAGCTAGTAATTAATAAATGTGTTCATAACACTTGAAATAAATATTTTGAAAACTAACAAACCTTTTCATCCCCCTACTGAACAGACGTCTGGTATATTTTAAAATTACCTTGTAACGATACGAAAGATGTATACTGCAGTTTTATCGTGCGCGTTTTAGTGCTAAAAAAAAACAATTACTCAAAAAAATCCTATACTATAAACTCTTTAGAGCTCGTAGGATAGTTGGTTGTCTCCGCAGAGACTCTATATTTTGGTAAGAAGTACTCTCGGAAAAATAAAGTTATTATATCAAATATGTTGCTTACCAATAATAGGAATGTGATTCTTCGCATAAGACGGGTCGAGCAATGAGTAGAATCTTCCAGTCCATGGTGAGATTTTTCCTGTTAGTACAAAAATAATACATGGTTATATTGATGGAGTAATATATGAGTAAGAAGAATATTTTGTAAAAATATCATTCATTCATGCCAGTGCTCGCGTGGCGACGAGACAATTCATAATCGCAAATAGGGGCACCAAGTTACTTCCCTTTCATTCAAGCCGTAGGGTTTTTCTGACCAAGTCTTAGACTGAGTTTAGCCAATAGGTTCAACGTAATTACAGTGGTACTTGGTTGCACACGAATCTTTTAGTTTTTATAGAAAAATAATGACATGTGATTTTATCGGGATTTCATGGGTGATGAGAGTGATAATAATTTAACCAGCATTTTCAAATGTGTCATGAGAGCTCTTTACACAGAATAATCCATAACATTGACCAAATTTATAATAATGTAATGGACCGGAATAATTTCAAGATAGACTTGCAGCACCATTAGTAGTCTGCGGGAAAGTTAGTTGAAGCTACTCAAGAGGAGATAACTGAGGAAAGAAATAAAGGACAAGTATGAAAAGAGAAGACAGTTGAGGGATGAAGTGAGCAAAAGATAAACCAGGAGAGAAGTAAGAGATGAGTGGGCGAATGATCTTTCATATTCATATTCATGAGATAACTGAGAGATGAGGGAATAGATAAGTGAGAAATGATAGCAGAGAAAAATAAGAGCAGAATTTGAAGAGCAAGAAGCAAGGCGAAAAGTGAGAAATGAACAACAATAGATTTGAGGACTGACCTGTGACGGTGAGAACGACGGCAGCAGTTCCGAGTGTGACCAGCAACGTCATAAGTAGCGCGTGGAAAAGTTGCTCGAAGTTAGCCGGGGAGAGGCGCGCGCGGAGGTATTGCGCGAACGCATACAGCTGGCAAAGCCCAAACGTGCCCAGTGCCTGGAGAACCAACCACAAGTTTATGACAGTGGGTAACACAGTAATAAACTGAGCAAAGTCATCAAGTTCTTAACGTAAATATTATTCCCAAACTTCACATTTCAACTTTATGCATATTATTTTAGATCATCAAAGAGAAATAACTCTAAGAATATGAATAGACAGTGTTAATAGAAAAGTCCGTTTCCATTGTTGTAATTTTTCTCTGATTCTGTATCTTGTTACTAACTATTTAGATATAATACAGTACCATTATATCAAGCTTGGTATTTAGTTAATTAATTTATTATAATAGTTATTATATGTACTTATGAAACGGAATATAATACCTTGGATGATACAAAAACTTTTTTATTATATTGAAATAATGGATCTCTTACTAATCTAAGATTGATTAGTGTTCTTTATTGTTTTTAAAGTGCTCTTAAATAATTTATTGTTTTGTAGTAAAGCCATCTACTCACAAGCATATGTTCAGAGCTCTGAACTGGCTGGAATCCGACAAAGGAGATTTGCATGGAGAGGATGGTTCCGACGCAGTACAGTGTGCTGTAGGCCACGTAGATGCGATGTGAAAAACGACCCAGAAGCATAAGAGCGAGGACGTGCAATGGGATCAAATTGATCAGAAACACATAACCACCCCATGATGATACCTGGAATGAAATTACATTGAAGTAGAATGGCAGTGCTCAATTATGAAAAACTTATATTCAACATTGTAAAAACTTTCTCTGCATGATTTAATAAATGCATACTGTGAGCTGAAAGTGTAATTACTAATGAAGCTATGTCATACTAGCTTTTGCCCGCGACTTCGTTCGCGTGGACTTCAGGTTCGTCCCGTCTAGTCTAGTAATAAGTAAGAAATACGGTAACTAAGCACTGCAGAGCCCTAATCATAGGCCTATAGGTAGCTACTGCAGTATGCTCCTATAAACAGACACAACAGACAATTTGCAATGTAAGCGCAAAAAATGTGTTTTTTTTACGACCTCACATTAGAAACCTCAAAAATTGTAGTTATGTGTTATTCTGATGTATAAGCTATATTGTGGTAAAGTTTCATTCAAATCCATTCAGTAGTTTTTTGTGAAAGAGTAACAAACATCCATACATCCATATTTACAAACTTTCGCCTTTATAATAGTAGTAGGATCATATGAGTTTAGTAAAATGTACAAATATGTACCAAAAACAAAATAGAATCCCAACTAATATTATAAATGCGAAAGTGTGTTTGTTTGTTTGTTTGTTTGTTTATTTGTTTGTTTGTTTGATTGTTTGTTACCTCTTCACGCTTAAACTACTGCACCGATCATCACGAAAATTTGCATACACATAGTCTGTGGTACGGGGAAGGATATCACATTTTATCCCGGAAGAAAGTAGCTACTGTTCCCGTGGGATCGAAATTAACGCGGACGGAGCAACGACGGGCGGAGCCACGGGCAAGAAATTAATATTATAAATCGGATAGTGAGTTTGTTTGTTCCTCTTTCATGCCGTAACTACTGAACCGATTGCTTTGAAATTTTGCAGACGTAAAGATAAAAGTCCGGATCAAATAATAAGCTACTTTTTATCCTGGAAAATCAGACAGATCCCACGGGATGCGCAATAAAGGCTTCGCTCAAAAACTACTGCACAGATTTTCATGCGGTTTTCATCAATAGATAGAGTTATTCTTGAGCAAGGTTTTGTGGTATTTTTATCTCGGAAAAACGGATAGTCCCACGGGAAGCGCGATAAAACCTTCGCGCCATAAACCGACTTCCGCGCATATGTAGCCGTGGGCAAAAGCTATATACCCTTAACCCTCTATAGACCCAATCCCGAAATCCACGCGGGCGAAGCCGCGGGCAGAAAGCTAGTACAAAATATTCCTATGTATAAGGTTCGGCAACAATTAAAATTAATGTAGTTATGTCATGTCACACATATTTACTATTAGTCCGATTGTAATTATGTCATATTATGTAACTATGTTATATAACATGAGTATAGTATTAATACTAATATAGCTATGTCACATCACAGGAGTTCACCATAGAATTAATGTAATTATGTCACGTCACAATTTTTTTTACTATTTACTATTAGTACAAATTTAACTATATTATAGAACATAGTATTAGTAGTACTAATGAGCTACGCCACATCAGATGTATTTAGTTCTATGTTAGGTAGAGAAGTGTAGATTACTTAAAAATATGATTTAGTAACATAAATAATTTTAGGAATGCCATAATAGTAAAAATGGCCACTTTGCTTCGGAATTAGGTGTCTTAAAAAATATTTATTTTATGAATAAACAATGAAAGTTGTTTGCAATGACTGGAATTGGGAGCGATTCTGACGGTACACTCTCTAAACCTAAACTTAAAATTAGAGAACGAATTTAAATTTAGTTTTAGAGAATTTGGTATTCTGAAATTACGTGCTAACTAAATTTAAAACACAGTTGACAGCTATAAACAGGCATCTAAATTGAATTCACAGATTATATAGAATTATTTTACCGGAATTACCGGTTTCTATAAAACTGTTATAAATATGTTTTTAGGGTGGTTTGACCATTTTGACTTACTTTAGTGCCTTTATTCATTATTTATTAATGTTTTATTATATAATTAATTACTTAAAACAGTATAAAGTTATCATAATTTTTATTTGAAAATGTATAGCTCCTTGTTATAATTAATAGCTCCTTGGTGTTTCCACTTTAGAAGGGGGTTTTAAAAATATTTTTTTTTATCCATACTAATATTATAAATGCGAAAGTAACTCTGTCTCTCTGTCTGTCTGATGGCTGTCTGTCTGTCTGTCCGTCTTTCACGCCAAAACTACTGAACCGATTTTGATGAAATTTGGAACGAATATAGTTTGAACCCCGGGAACGGACACAAGATTCTTTTACGCGGTGAAATATCTCTTTCCCGTGGGAAAACGCGATAGCAACAGCCAAACCATTTCTGGTGTAATTTGGAAACTACTTAACCGATTTTGATAAAATTTGGTACGCATATAGTTTGGACCTCGGAAATGGACATAGAATACGTTTTAACGCGGTAAAATACCTCTTTCCCGTGGGAAAACGCGATAGCAACAGCCGAATCATTTATGGTGTAATTTGGTATGGGGAGGTTTTAAGACACGGGAATCGAAATAGGCTATTTGACAGGTTTTTAAAATCCATTTTATATTATGTAGTAGAGTCTAAGGAATCCAGTAAAAGTTGTTATTTTTAATTCTGGTATATATTAGCTGAAAAACATCGAATTAAAAATTCAATATTTAAATAGTGTGCCAAAACGCTACTTTGACAAAATGGCGCTGCAATGAGGCCGGTGACGTCACTTGCCTGTATTCTGATCTGTGACAACTGGCATATAATATTTGATTGTTGTAAACAAAAAACGAAAGTGCGATTGGATTTACTTTTCATCAGTGATTTATGTAACAAAATGAGTTACAAATGGTGTGCAGTTCCAAAATGTACAATTACGTCGTTAAAAACTCCAGAAAAACTATTTGTAAGTGTTCCAAAGAATATCGAAGTGCGCCGAAAGTGGATGCAACTTTCTCGGAGGGATCATAATGACATAGCAAATAGTACAAATATTTATATTTTGTAATAACTAATTACATTCAGAATTTTAATATTTTCGTTATTGATTCAGAGTTCTATAATTTCAATAAGCAGTACACTAAAAGATCCCGACTAAAACTTGTTTGTTCGTTACAGATGGAAAATGACATGGCAAATTACTATCAGTACAAAACGGGTTTTAGTCGGAAAATATTTTTAAAAGATAAAGTTCTAAATTTCATTGCCAGCCAGATCGCATTAAAAGAATGTGTGATGCTGGTACTTCCCGATCTGCATTTCTCAAACGGCAAAGAATGGAACTTGTTAAACAATGTCAAGACATTCAATAACCGACGTAACGTGAACAAATTATCGTTTATGTTCACGAAATTGTGCCAAACAAACTTAATTATTTATAACCTATATAAGTTCTTGTGGAAGTTCATCATTATTCCACTTTCTTATGATATATTTTAAGTTACCAGTAAAGCGTAATTATACTTACTTTGCTGTTGTAAACTTAAAACTCAGAATTATTTTTGAAAAATAATCCGACTATGATTGCGTCGACTTGCGGCAGGTTTCTGCTGTCTGGTTTTACAAAATCGTTGTCCATGGTTGAAAGAACTTGTAAAATAGTGCAAATAAACAAAAAAAAAACAATGGATAATAAAGAAAGTCTTAATATAACGGAGATAATCTACCACAACTAGGCGCAACACAACACAAGGCAAACGAAGTTTACAAGCAAGTGACGTCATGATAAACTCGACCAATCAGGAGCGTTTCGTGTCACGTGTCAAACGTTTAAAAAATGCAATTTTTATTTACGGATTTTAAAATAAATTAATCATTATTTTCAACTTACGTTAATAAATAATAATTTTTTAACTCTTAATTAATACTGTTAACAGTAATTGAAACTTTATTTTTCGCATTGTAAAAAAGCCTAATTCTGAGGGAGACATCTCTTTCCTGTGGGAAAATCGAATAAAACGCGGGCGAAGCCGCGGTCGGAAAGCTAGTATATTATATATTATAATATTCTATCATCCCGTTTGGGTCTCTTTCACCGCTTAACTCACCAAAGGTAGCTTGTACAGTCTCGGACTCATCTACCTATACAAATCTGTCAAAATATTACAATTGATATTGAACTCGGAGACTTTGGACATAGGGTGGAAATTTTGTTGTGGAAATTTGACAGTTTTAGATTGATGAGTCCGAGCCTGTACCCTTATTTATTTATTTATCTTGTTAAATAAACGGGTCTAGCCCAATTACATATTTAACACAGGTACGCTCCTATTTCCTTATGACTGTCGGTCCGTATTATCGAGATCTTTTTTTTATGCGAAGATCGGCAGATGACCTCTTCCCGCCTAATGTTAAGCGGTGAAAGAGGTCCAAATGGGATGACAGATAGAATTCTGTTTTTTATGTTTCGTGGATAGAATCACAGATTAGGATAGAATAGTAGTAACCAAAAACCACTCTAATCTGTGGCATCAACATCAATGTTTTTTTGTTTACCTAACCTTGGCTCTCTATTTTTAATTTAATTCCTAAGGTTAAACCAGGTTAAACTGTTATTAGTTATAATTAGTTTTTAATTCTTTAATTTTCACTTCACTATTATTTTTATTGATTTGAGATTATTAATAATTATGGAACCTTATTTATTTAGCTCTTATTTACTTAGGAAATCGGTTTTCGGAGACAAGCATTTTTAATTTTTTGGGCCTTTGTTATTGCTACCCGATATACATATAACTTATTCGTAGCATTAAAGTTATTATAACCTATTATTTTAACATTACAAAAACTTCGATTTTATTTATTTCTATAGATTGTACGTACGAATGTACCTTATATTTACCTTTCTAAAGACTCCAAAAGAGCTAGTACAACAATTTCGTCATCCATTTTTGCAAAAAAAATCAAAAATATCGAAAAGTTTTATCAGATACGCTCACCAAAGTACCCACTTAAATTAGCGATGACCTCCGTAGATCCTTCCTAAATTTAGCGTGACATTTCCAATTTTAGAGAAAATTTGACATTTAGAATGCGTTTCAGAATACCAAATCAGCGCTTAAATCTAAATTGAGTAACTTAGCGACGTCAATTTTAAATTTAGAAATAGACTGTCACTGCAGAATACCAAATTGAATTTTACAGTTCTATGTCTAATTTTAGTTAGGTTTAGAGATAAGTTGGCACGCCAGAATCGGGCCCATTGCCTCCTATGGCCTGACGCATGCATGCATTTTCTTATTCATCAATTGGATCATCAGTGGTACTCACAGACTATTGTGCCGATTATAAATACCTAATTAATGATGGTAAAACTGTGGATCGTCTTGTTATTCATTATTATGTGTGCTACTTTGATTGTGTTTGCTTGCTATTCTTATTGTTCTGCTAGTATTACCTTTCTCATGCCCCCAGATAGAGGCAATGTATCAGACACTGATATAAGTTGTTAATAAACTGAACGAACTATTGGTGATTCAATAAAGTGAAAGGATCAAATACAACATTCAATTGCCCGTTTCAAACATTGAATCTAAGAGTAACAGAACCACCCCTCCTTCAACATAATCACAAACTATAAAGTCCCCCAATTCACATAATAAAACTTACAATACAGTCCATAGGACCTGATATAATGTAATTCAGTTTTTTTTTGTATTATGTAATAATTAATATTATTTGATAAAATACATTTTCAATACATTCAAATGTGTGTTTGTTTCACACTTGAACAGTGAGTGTGTGAAAGTGCAAAAGCCAACAAAGATATATAATCTTGGTGGTGTGAATATTTCACCTGGATGATCTATGATTGATGATGCAAACAGTATCATAATAATACTGTTTTCTTAATATACCAATCAAAAAATGTAATTTAGGCTGTTAGTAAAGTGGCTGATATATGAAATTTTCTAATAATTCATTTATGTTACATACACTGAAATATAAAATATAAGAGATTATGAGATTACACAGCCTAATTTCAAACAAATTACATTTGTATATAAGTAGAAACTCACCATATAAAAGTAAGCAAGTGCTGTCATTGTAGCCCAGAGAATGGTGCCAGTATTGACAGCCTTGATCCAGAAGTAGTATGTGAGAAGCATACAGAAGATAGCAATGCCCTCATTGTCATAGCTGCCAGCAACTGAACGGCTAATGTAACCAGGAACAATGGAAATCATGGCTGCTGCCATGAGTCCAGCCCCTTCATCCTGGAAAAATGTTTATTGCTACCTAATGACTTTAACTAATATGTAATGATTATAATGTATATTACATTACACATTTGTTGAACATTATTTGCATATGGACAACCCAGTTCTCCCCTAAAGTTAAGCAGACAATAAACATCCACGTCACCTGTAATTTTTAAGACTCAGTGTAAAAGAGGATAAGTCACTGTTTAGGCACTTTCTAAGAATATTTTCAATAAATCCCTTAGTTGATATTTTTGATATCAATGAGTAGAAAGGATTTGGTGACAAATTTTAATTCAATTACAAATCAGATGAAGAAGAAAAGGTTTGGTGACACAAGGTTTCCACAAAATGTTAATTATATTAAACTTTACATTATTAATAAATAGTTAATTCAATATTTTTATACACTTATCAATATTTTCTCTCAGTATTAATAAATATCTTCAAAAAAAATAAATTAGTTAGCAATACAAAAAGAAACCTTCAGTTCCTTAGTCAGCAAGTAAGTGACAATAGTAGTGAGCGAAGAGAAGAATGGTGCCAGGAATACACAGACATTCCTGATGTCTATGGTTATGTTCAGAAACTGCATGATGTTGTACAGGGTAGCAGAAGTCACCATCAACCCCGGGTATATTGTACCTAATAAGAAATAACATCATATTATTCCTTATTTGTAAAAGTAACATTCTATGATATTAGTATTTATATACTACTTTCTACACAGACATGACACTCTTATAAAACAATGTATACAATATAGGTAAATGAATGAAACACTGTCTTAGACATATTAAAACTACAGTTTTAACTTTTGTGCACAGTGGTAATAATAAATTAAAAAAAACTATATACTACTTAATATAATTTAAAGAGGAATTTCTCTTTGGAGATAACTATGATAATCAGTTATAATAAAAGAATGCGTACATACCTCCGATAATACGTCCTAGAGGATACCATGCTCGATCGTCAAACCAGTTATGGAATTTATAAAACCCTTCTTCTGTGAGAAATCTGGTAGTACGATAGTTGAAGTATGGATCGAATTCGTGAATAACACTTTCGAAGCGGAGGACCGAGAACAGGCGCGTGGCGAATGCTACAACAACACGTAAGTATAGACGCGTTAGATGATAAGTTTGTTATCAAACTTAACGTGCAATTCGCTGAAAGTTCTGTTAGAAATAATATCTTATTGTATATTGCTTTTTTTAATTTAATGGGGAGAAGATAATATTTCTAAAAGAAAACAAGTACTCACATAAAATTGCTGCCATCGACAAAACAGACAATTTAATGAATGTTAATTGTTTATCAGACGTAAGCTGAGGTATCTTCATCTTGCTTTGCACTTCCACGGTCATTTTTATGAATTATTTACAATACTTTTAAATTGTTACATATATAAATAATAATAAATATTCGTAAAATTAAAATAATAGCCGGCGAGCGGCAACCTCACGAAATATATTTTCACCCCGCGACGCGAATTGACAGCGGCGCAAATTGACATCTCATGACAGCGTGGCAGAATAGAGTTAAGAAATTTAAGGATCTGCAAACTTATACCCACAGATTAGTTATACCGGACCGGACCGGACCGGACCGGACCGGACCGGACCGAAGAAAAAACGATTCTTAGTATATAGACATATAAAAATATGATTATTTTCGAAGGATCTTTAGCGTAAAAGTTCAACAATATGTTCTTACCAGCGTTGTTTCTTTTTTCAATCAAGTTAATCTAATATTTTACACTGAAATCATAAAAAGTTTAAGTTTCGAAACAAATTTTAACCGATCGCCGCTCTAATTTGACGTTTCAGATGACATGTATTTTCGAAACCATAGCCAATTTTCTTTTTCTTATCGAATAAACAATTCGCTACAACGATCGGTTCAATCGCGTCACATTGGCTACGAACTTGTTTTCGTTATCTTAGAGTCGAAGACGAACTTAGATATCGTTTCGCTATGTAACGATTGCCACTTGTCTAAGGCCCCGGAATCCAAATTGAACGAAAGAATCATAACATTTTCTATTTTTTAGATTTAGTTTTGTTAATGTTCATTGTTGTCTCATCCTATCTTTCAATAAATATCAGAAATTATAAAGAGAAAATATTATTATACTATACTCTTTCGCCGCGCTCAGATGAACTATTTCATCTGAGCGGCCGGGCCTTGCCAGCGCGGTGTTATCAGCTACATATTATTGATCTGTGGGTGTCATGGTGCATAAAGTCGCATTTCCCCCCCACAAAAAAAAAGTCAGGCTTAACTTTATAAAAACGTTCAGTGTTAGTTTAATGATTAAATAAATTATTAAACTCTAACAATCACGTGGATATTTACCCTGCTTGTTTAAAAAAAAAACATACTGTTATTTTAACATTCGGAAGGGAGGGAAATTACAAAAATGATATTTAGTTTCCACACATTATTATCTTCCTCTCAAAGATAAAATCTCATCTCCTTCTTGATGGAAGTTAGTCACCAAAAAGAAGCTAAATTAAAATACTTAACAGATAATAATTAAGAAAACTATTTCAAAAAGTAAATACAATAACAAAAAAACTTTTCAAACATAAAATAATCATGGATGGATTGGCTTTTGTGAAAATGTCTTTCTATATATTATAGGTATTATTTCCCTGCTTCTTCCTTGTGATTATTGTGATGTTTCTTTCACTATAGAAACCTCGTCAGAGTATTATTTTCTTTGATAGAAACACTCAATGGCGTCTAAAGATCTCTGGTGTAAATGAAGATTCGGCATTAATTCTACAAAAATATATATTTTAAATACATTGAACTAAAAAAAGTCTGAAATATTAAAACCATGTTAAATTATTGTAGCAATAGGATATAATAAATTATGGAGAATCTTCACAACCCATAATAATTTTTTTTTTGTAAATTCAGATATTACTTATGTTAAAATGCAGATAGTTTTTAGATCAGCCGTTATTAGAAACATTTAATAAATATATTTTGTGGATCTTTTGTCATAGTCTATGCCAGCATTTCTCTAATAAAACGATATAAGTGGTGTAAATAGAATGAAGATGCCTCACTAATAGTTACAGTTATAATTTGGAGTGATGCATCTATTTCATTACTTTTCACATTGTATATGTCGGCTCCTCGTTAGGGTTCATCACGAAAAAAAATTCAAGTATCAACACAGTGTATTTTAATTTAAACTTTACAATCTTAGCCACTCGAGTATACGCAGAGAATGATCAAGAATGACCTCCCTTTTTTTTTTTCCTCAGTAGAGGAGGCTGAGAATCCTCATGGATACCAACGCAACAGGCAAGCAGGGATGCGTTAATTATGTCGGACTCCTGGTGAATCGAGGCGGCTCGACCCAACAGACCTACCGACTAAACTCAGCCTGAGCCTTTGGTCCTAATGACCCTACTGGCTTATATGGAAGGGGGCATGATCTCCCAAAAGTATTACCGCTATTTATAAACATTTGTCAAATACTAACTTATTTTTCGAAGCTAATTAAGTATAACAAAAGAATTACATCCAACTTATTGTAAATGAAAATAATTGTAATTTAAATACATTTTATAGTAATTGATTATATTCCTTATATTTTATTATAAAAAACAATCTAATATTATGTTCTCCACGTAAAATGATGAAAGGCGCCAAGAGCAACAAACATTAAAAAGAGCACAATAAACTATAATAGTGAAACAGAAAATATAAAATATTTAAATATTAATTGTAAATAACGTAGTAGAGCAAATTAATTTACTATTGTTATTTTTGACATGTATTAAAACTTCGCATGATTGCTTGTCAGTACCAAAGCAAGGGAGGCAAACATAGGATATAAATTAACATAGGTATTACATTATTATTACTATAACATTTTTATACCCCAAAAATAACTATAAATAACTATTCAATTAATTACCAGTAGTAGTACCAAAGTAGATCCACTACCGATGCCGGAACTGCACTTATGAAACATATTTTTGACGCATGGGAGGGCAAGCGGGATGTAATTGGAGTGTTTTGCGACCTTTCCAAAGCGTTTGACTGTTGTGAGTCATGAAACGTTTTAAGTAAACTTAGACATTATGGTGTCTCGGATGGAGCTGTTAGCCTTTTAAAATCTTATTTATCAGACAGATTGCAGAAAGTCGTTATTAATAGATCAGAATCTGCTAGCTCGCCTATAACATGGGGTTCCCAGGGATCAATATTGGGTCCTCTACTGTTTCTAATATATATAAATGACCTTCCTTACTACATTACAGAATCGTGTGAGACAGTATTGTTTGCAGATTGATACTTCTTTACTATTCAAAGTTGATAGACAAAAGGAATGTTATGACGATGTAAATAGTGCTCTCTCGAGAGTTCTGTATTGGTTCACAACTAATAATTTGTCTTTAAATTCTAAGAAAACAAAATGTATCAAATTCTCTTTGCCCAATGTAAGGCAGGTTGATACTAGTTTAAATATGAATGGTGATGTCATTGACTTGGTAAATAATACTAAATTCTTAGGCATTACGTTAGATTCACGACTACAGTGGGATCCACATATTGAAACTTTGGCAATCAAACTTAGTTCAGCGGCGTACGCAGTAAAAAAGATTAGACTTTTAACTAATGTTGAAACAGCAAGAATTGTTTATTTCAGGTACTTTCATAGTGTTAGGTCCTATGAACTGCTGCTATGGGGATCAGCGGCTGACATTGAGAGTATTTTCCTTTTACAAAATAGAGCGATTCGTGCTAGAGAATCCCTAAAAGAATTGTCAAAAGAAATTAATATTTTAACTTAAGCTAGTCAATATATATATAATAATTTAGTTTTTGTATATAGAACTATAATAAATTCAATAAAAACAGTGATCCACATAATGTGAATACTAGAAACAAAAATAAACTTGCCGTTCCAATGTTCAGACTCCATAAAACCAGCTGTTTGTTCTTGGGGAAATGTATATCTATGTTTAACAAGCTTCCGCAAAGTGTCATTGATTTACCTTTATATAATTTAAAATCCATATCAAAAATACACTCATGAGTAAAGGTTATTATAAAGTAAGTGACTATCTAAATGATCACAGTATTTGGGAATAGGGACACTATTCATAGAGCCATGTTTGGTAACATTATTTATAATATTGTATTATTTTATATGTGTATGTAAACATACATACGACTGTAATCGTATTAGGTATGATTGTATCTTATACTATATTGTATTTTTATATTATATTATTATAATTATTAACATTGAAAAGAGGAGATAAAAAATAGACCTTCAGAGTTTCTTGCCTGTTCTTCTCGAGAAGGCTCTCCAATTTCCGAACAGGTGTCGAGTCAATATATTTTTTCTTTTTTTCCTTATTCGTAGGCACGTACGGACAAGGTTTTTTTTTTTTTTTTTTTATTAAGTTTTTTTGTTTTGTTTGTTGACGTCAATAAGTGCCTGTAAAGGTCTATGTTGTAAATATTATTTTGATTTTTGATTTGATTTTTGATTTTACAATTTTTTAACAAAACATTGTCGAATACCACATTCATGATTCCAATAATATTTAATAGTTATTCAACAGCTTAGTACGTAGTAATATCAAGCAATACTAGATGCCGCTGCCAACTGAATACAGGAAATAAATTTGTTTTTTTTAAATCATTAATTAACAAATTATCTTAAAACTATTACAATTTTATGTTTGACTGTTTTAATAATTAAAATTTTAATAAAAAGAAACGCGCTATATATACAAGAAAAAGATGATTTTAGAAATATCATCATTTTTTCATACTGTTATAATAAACCCTATATTTAGTGAAATATATAAATGTTACGCATTGGGGTTAATTTTAGGTTAAAGATATATAACTGGCGCTCGAGTTGTAAAAACAAACATTTTCGAAATAAAATTGCGTCAAATTCAAAACGGAACTTTGCCAAGATGAAGAATCACCGACTAGTAAGTAAAGAATAACATCATAGTTACCGTAGACAGAGTAGTGTTCTCAGTCTACGATAGTTACATATATATTATTTTTCTTTCTTCTAAGGTTTTTATAGTCTGTACTTTAATGTCATATTTGCTTAATTAAGCTGATGGCCTATGGCCAATGCTTTAAATAAATTTAAAAAAAAAACATATTTGCTAGTCTGTGCCAAAGAAAATAATACTCTGAAAGGTCTGTGCTTATGTCAAAAAAAATTTCGCTAAAATTTATTTCCGTTTTCTTCTTGCTCTCTGTTGTTATTTATACCTATTTTGATATTTAATTTTGATAATTTTTATGATAAATGGGATTAACTTTCACATAAGCATGCGTTTTTATGTTTATAAAAATGAGTAAAGATTAAGTAGTAATAAATTAGTGTTCTTAGCCATTTTTAAGTCGTGCCTTATTCAACTGTAATTAATTATGCTATCAAAGTGACTAATCTACTATTCGAAGACGGATATAGATGTTAGATCTGAAAAACACAAGTGTAAAGGATTATTGTTTGAAAATTATACCTAATGTCAGACGGGGATCCATCTCTTGAAGAGGACATACCTAAGCCGCTTTTAGTGAATCCTGAAGAGAATGTATACACGCCAAAGTTAACAGCACCAATATTCTCTGGTGGTGTGAAGCTCCACCATAAAAGATCTGACGCCGGAGAGTCTGAGTCATTTCTGTCTGATGCCCAACGCAATGATCTCGCCTTCCAAGAACTGTTTCAGAATGGAGAAGAAGAAATGCAAAAGGTATGTAATAAATTTTATATGTGTGCATAAGAGTTGATGTAGATTTGTCTCATAGACTCATGTAGATTTTAATCTTTATGGCTGCTTATCAACCAAAATCCTTAGGCAGTTATAGGCTAAAATATATATGATGAGATATTCACGAATTCAGTGTTTCATTTTTTAATGTAATGAGGGGAAGTAATGTATCAGCTCTGAAACAGCTATTATACAACTTTATTTCTATTCAAGATGCTAACATTCATTTGATAGCATGCGGGTGATGTGGGGTTTGTATAGCGAGTATATGTAAGCTAGATCAGTGGTTCTTATGTTTTCAAATCTCATCCTATGACTTAATTAGGGTGACTGTTTTACCCCTGGAATGTAACAATGAATACATACAAATTACTTTCATTAAATATAAAACTATGTTATGAAGTTGTATTTCATTTCTAATTAGGTAAAGTGAATGCACATTACATTGTCATATTATACACCAGGGCATCAAATTAATTAATTTTATCCATCATTATGGGTGTGGTGCTTGCCATGGTCTAGCATTAACTTCTCATATAGAGATAGATTTGTTTTGTCTATAGAGTAGTGTACAGACATTATTATAATGGACAAATTCTTGTTCTTGAAGAATGAAAATATAATTATTTCAGAGTATTAATTAAAAAAAGAGTATTAATTAAAGTATTAATTAAAAAAAGAAAACAACAACATTGATAGATTATTTTAAAAAATACAAATGTTATGAAGAGCCTGGTTCTATAGAGTATAAAATATTATGAGATAATGCTTAGCAATTAATAAAATAGAAAAATAATATATCTACATTATCAATATATACTGCTGTGCTGTAATTATGTATCTTTATGGAAAAACATCTATTTTCTATTAAATTCTTTTCTTCTCAAAGCTGAGTGATGCGTTCAGATTCCTTTTAGTCAATCTGTAAATAACAAATATAAAATGACTAACAATTTGGGAAGAGAAGGATTTTATAAAGGAAATTCTAGGACAAAATAAAATGTATAAATTGTTCTGGGTACTTGCTTAACCAATGCTCTGCAAAATAATGTTAGTGAAGTAAGTAAATAAATATGTATAAAAGTAGGAAACCATTAGTATGTATTTATCCTACTGGATATAAGTAATTACAAATTAAACAGTGTTTTACTGGATATAAATATAAAAAAAATCTGATCATCAATACAAAGCTTTTTATTGCGCTAACTGTAACCTATTGATCTATAAACTAAAATTGTATAAATTCTATATTAAAATTTTTTATTATACCTAATTGTGATTTAAACTAGCAAATGTTTGAATATTATGTATGATTAATGGTATGTATTTATTAAATCTAATAATCTAATAGTGGCAAAAATTACATCATATTGTTTTGGTATTTATGCTAAAATGACAGATGTTTTTAAAACAACACGAGTCAAAATTATAATTTTTAAAAGAGACATTTTACCCAAGGCATTTAGGAAATCAAACATGTTTAACATGATTCCTATATTTAAATAGGGTGGCTAACATATAAAAATTAAGAATAATGGAAAAAACTCTGCTAAGGTCATATCAAATAAGAAGCCGAAAATAGATCTCAGTGGTGTACACTCGAAGAGGCCTATGTCCAGCAGTGGACGAAGAGGGGCTGATGATGATGATGATGATGAAGGTCATATGCACCAAAAGTTCTGTATATAAGTTTATAAGCAGAAAAGTTTTCTTTTTTTGTTGATTCTACTATATATTTACAGTTTTCATATGCTATGTGATATTGCTTCATGCCAATTTTCATGTTTTAATTCCATTGCGAGTGTCATAATATGTTGCATTATCAGAGCATGGAAGGTCATATTTTTTGATTGTATCCACTTCTGACAATCTTATGTTGAAGGAAAACATTGTGTGTCAACCTGTTTAGACTTGTGAGGAAATTCAAAAGCGTAAGATGTGAAGTTGATGTGAGATGGTTATGATATAATATCTGCTTGATCTGTGTATGTTACACATGATCATAATATAATATTTTCTGATGCAGTGTATACAATAGATAAAAGGACATTGTTGATTAAATTGGAAAGTGCATTTTGGCCTAAGATCTCTATAGAAAAGGAAGTCTGGTATAAAACTTTGTGGATTGAACCAAGAAAATTCCTTTGGTTTGGCTCATCTGGGTTAGGCAGATCACAGGTAGATATAGCTCTTAGATTTCATTCAGGACATATATTTTTTAATAAGTTTGCTTACCTTAAAAAAGTACTGTCCTCTGATTGTTTTGACTGTGGTAAAATAGAAGACACATTTCATATTATGGTGGAGCACGTGCGGAATAAGATTGTTGAGTTTCAACTTGTAGATATAGATTTTAAAGAAATTGGGGCCTGTCGTTTTGGAATATCCTTTGTCGGATTTGGTCAAGAAGTTGTATAGACTTGTTCATACATAAGTGTTCCATTCAAGCAGTAGGGCCCTTACGGCCAAGTCTAAGGCTGAGTTTAGTTGGTAGGTCATGCTGGTCAGACCGCTCTGGCCGGCGTGGAGTCCAATATAATTATTGTGACACTTGCCACTGCAGTGGTATCCTGGGCACATTTCATGCCCATTGTGAGGATTCTCAGCCTCTCTCTCCTGAGGGAAAAAGAAAACGTAAGTAAACGAAAAGATAACTATATAGATATTAATAAATTGTTGACAAAGTTACTAAAAAAAGTTTAAAATAAAAAATTACATTACCTAGTTAGAAGTCTAAGAAAGATCGTAATAGTGTGAAGTGACATAAAGATGTTAAACAAATATTATAGATGAATCAGCTCCCCTTGTTCGGCGAAGTACGCAGCTCAAGGTCGCGTGACTTGAATTATCAGTATACTGCAGATTTTTGATGTAACGGTTGTGAGAATGTGTATTGTCAAGTTAAATTGCTTATTCGTAAGTAAAATGTCAGGCCTTAGTTAAGTGGTATGTAGAATATGTGCTTATATTGATAAGAATTACTGGTTACTGCACGGAGGTTTCAATTCAATCTGTTTGCTCGGCAGTACAGGCGACAACACGTCAAGGTAAACAGTCAAACTGGAAAGTGTTAATTGCGTACAGAATAGTAGTAGTTTCAAGGTCAGCTCGTTTGAGTTACAGCAGTTACGTTATTCGGAAACTTCATGAGACGTCTAATTATTGTCGTGGTTATTAGTCAAATGGTTTTTTCTTTGGGTAAATTAAAAATGCTTACTATTTACGTCTTTAATCAATATTTATCTGTATGTATTATGTACTAGTGGTCCCCAGACGGCGTGGGGGGGTTGAAGTGGGAAATACCGAACCATTGCTAGACTAAGCAAGCTCTACCATGAGTTAGCTGTCGTTTCCGATAGGTATTTAACGTAACTACAGATGTCATGTTAGTTTATTGTGAAAGATAGTACGATTACGTTCCATAAAATTTCATACGATGATTTACGCTGCCAATATCTTTTGCAAACTTTTAGTTCTGAACGCACTAAGATATCGACTTCTCCCTCTGGATCGAATTCAACGGAGAGCGACTCGAAATGTTGACTGTCAAATTATTTCAAATCGGCTTCACCCCTTGGCGTTGCGTAGAGATATTATAGCCTGGTTATGCGTCATCTACCGTATATACTACGTTGAGTGCCCCGCGGAATTATTCGATTCGTTCCCCTAATTTTCGCTATCGTTTTACGGAAACAATAGACTTCGAGAACATTATCAAACTATAGAATGAATTGTTGCTACGGTATTTCCCGTATTTCCGAACTCAAGTGATATCCAAACCTTCAAAAAAGAGTGTGCTGCCATTCAAAAGGCTGGCACTTATGGCGTTGATGGAGTTTTCCATGGGTATCGGTAATCGCTTGACATTGGATGATCCGTCTGGTCGTTTGTTTAATATATATACACAGAACAGCCCACAGAATTTTATTTATCCCCCGGTTAGGAACTGTGGCTTTAGTCCCCAAGCCGTTCTTGGCTGGTAGGGAACATGGACACACCGAATGATAACTTGTTATTGCCTTGATTAAATTTCTCGGCTTGCATGAAGATTTGTTTTTCGACGCCACGATATGTTTTAAGATCAAAAATCAAATATTTGTATGATACGAAGAGATACGCCGCCGGTTCAACGTACACGCGTGACCGTACACAGGTGTGTCCGTAACGTGGTACACGCGTGACCGTATGCGCCATGCCTCTTTTTTCTGTCCATCTTCTCAAACTTTGCGATTTTATTAAAAGCTTAATTGTTTTATGCCAGAAAGAGGAGGAGCGCAGTGAAAAGATGGACCTGCAGGCTATGTCCGTGCTGAGCATGTACCAGCAGGACAACATGTCCGCCGATATGAACACCGACCGGTAAGTTTTGGTCCATTGTTCTCTGGTTCACACTTAACGGCATGATAAACTTAACTTTGTGTCTCGTTTGCTTCTAATACTTGTGTGGTGTTACATGTGTTAAGTATTCTTGCATATAGATTTGTTAAATCGACCCAATAACGTCGCGAAATAATCATTAGCGAGTCTTGGGTTAACGGGAAGATACGGCTGAAAACTAATCAATCTCGGTCGAATCCCTAAAAATGAGGTTAACATGGCGATCTTAAATCATCTAACAAGTTTGGTCCATGGGGTGATTGCCCCAAATAATTCGCTTTATATTCAGAATACATCATGCTTAACCGCCACTTGTGACAAATGCTAAAACCCTAAAAAAAATTATCGATATATGATTTATATGCTTCTATAAAATCTTATAGTTATCGATCGATATGATTAGAGTCTAACGGCATACCCAAGCAGGTAGTTTAATTCACTCGTCTTTTTATCACGGGTTAATCCTTAAAAGGTATGAAGGAAGCCCTTGCTTTTTGAAGTTTCGATTTAGTGTCGATTTTTCTTTATATGAATGAGTTGCCCAGGTTTAATGACAATTGACCATTATTCGATGAAAATGCAATAAATACGTAATTCTTGATTTATATATTTCAAACCCACAATGTGGGAGTGGTCAAACTAACGATTTGGTGAAAATCGCAAGGAAGGCGCTAGACGCTAACTGTGCAGTACTGATCCTTGTAGGATTGAAATGATGACGAGTTCTGTGAAATATTTTGTTTGTTTTGAGATGTTAGGCCGAAAAGATTCTCGAGTTGTAGAGAAATTTAGTGTAGGTAGGTCTGCCATAAGGTAATTCGTTGATTTGATGAAAATCGCAGGAAGACGCAGGATCAGTGAAGATCCTTGGTGAAGGCCTATTTCGAGTACCTAGTACGCGTCTTTTGACTGACGTGACGATAATGAGCGACACGTTTAGCGCAGTGGTCGAGTAATCGGCTTCTACGTAACGAGTCGCGGGTTCAAATCCCGCACGGGACAGATATTTTAAAACTGTTGACTTACAGGTAATTTACATAACCTTTATCATAGGACAGTTTTAAGTGACATGCTGTCTCACACTTTTCTATTATTTAAGACAATAACAGCATGTTTCAGGATTGTCCTGACTTAAGACCATGTCAGTGAAATCGATTCAAGTCGAGTAGGCAAGGTTATTCGTAAGTTGAGAATATCTTAATAGATTCAAAGGCATGTGAACAGCTACTCTGTCACACGGTCGGTGACCTTAGCGACTGTGACGCACCGAGTGTGGACAATAGACTTAGCAGCTACGTTGTACATAGGCGTACTTATCTCATTTGGAAAGTGTAATGACTGGTAAAGTACTGAACCTTCACATCAGAGATGTCTTCAAGTTAAGATATTTTTTGAATTAGGTCGTTGTAGAATTAAACACGAATAAGACTTACCACAAGATTTACGTTTTTTGACTGGCTATCAAGGAAGAACATTCCTATTTAACTTATTAACTGGAACCCATAAAAAATAGTCAACAATATAACCAAAAATAACTCGAGTCACTCATATGACGCAAGTTGTTTTACACACATTAATAAAAAAGAAAAAGACGTTGCTGGTCGTCCCGATTTTTAAATCATAATTAAATGTATCGCCGGGTAATATTTTGCTATTGTCACTTAAACGTAATTTGAACTCAAATAAAAAGATAAATATACCAAAACTTTTGATTATATAATTTTTTTTACTATGTTCCTTTTTTTTCACTTTTTTCAATCAATAGGTTCCAAAATCCAGACTTGACAAAAATAATCTGGCAGCACTGATTGTAGGCGTATTCTTATGGACTGGATTCTTTTCGTGTATCTCTGTCCAAATAACAATAACAATTCATAGGAGTTTACAATAAAAATATTTAAAATTTTAGTATTTGGCAAAATTTTGTTTAAATCATAGACTGATTTGATGTAACTCATTAGATACATAATATATCTGTCTTAGTATATGTATATATAATTGTCTATATAAGATTGCACGGAATTTTTGGAAAATATCCATTAGTGTGCCTACGAAGCCTCTTATGTTTAACCTTCCCAAGTATATTCCAGCAGTAGGTTCAAATTTTCGGCAAAATTACTTTCTTTGGCGAGCGTGGCAGTTTAAATACAATTTCTAAACAATATAATTTTAATGTCTTAACGTAGCGAGGTGTCGATTAAGCGTTACTATAGGCGCTTGTTCTTTGCTAGTTCATAGAGTATTGTTAATACGATGTAGTGTTTAAGATTTTTTAAGCCATGTGAAGACCTATAATTATATATGTGTAATATGATGTTAGATAAAAGCTGTCGGTCTTCCTTCTAACTAAATAATTAAATACACGGTAGTCATTAATTTTAATGACAATTTTTATTTTTTCAAACCAGAACCTTAATTCTGGTTTACGATAAATGATCCTGGTATTCTTTTTACCTACCTTCCGGATACATTTGGTACGGATTTTCGGTACAGGTGACGTAACCACTTACTATGAGGCGGCATCATTGTCTTCTATCTTTGTTTTAGGTTTACAGTGAGTTATTACGCGAATACAAACAAATGATGCTTAGGTCGGCCTTGGCGCGCTGAATTGGCGATACAGTTTTTTGTTTTGAACCGCAGATGACCGCAGTGAACAACGCTCCAATCTCAATGGTCGGTCAACGTTGAAACTGTTTCGTGTCTAATATTTTAATGAGATTGTTAGTTTTTCCAGGGGTTGAGACTGGCAATCAATGAGTGTTTTAAATGAGATTCTGCAGTTTTTAGCAAAATTCAGAAGTCGCTTCTCTAAATAGTTATAGTATGTGATCAACACAAGGGATTATGAAAAAGAAATTAAGGGATATAATTTCAAAACCATGGTATTCATAATTTTTCCCCTTTTGTTTTTGTCGATAAAATTAAATGTAATTTCACCCCTTTTCGTTTGTGTACTTCATTAAGTCTCACATTGTACATAAATTAAGCCAAAGTGAATCAAAATCAAATCAAAATAATATTTATTCAACATAGACCTTTACAGGCACTTATTGACGTCAACAAACAAAACAAAAAAAAACTTAAATAATAATAAAAAAAAAAAAAAAAAAACCTTGTCCGTACGTACGAATAAGAAAAAAAAAAGAAAAAATATATTGACTCGACACCTGTTCGGAAATTGGGAGAGCCTTCTCGAGAAGAACAGGCAAGAAACTCTGAAGGTCTATTTTTTATCTCCTCTTTTCAATGTTAATAATTATAATAATATAATATAAAAATACAATATAGTATAAGATACAATCATACCTAATACGATTACAGTCGTATGTATGTTTACATACACATATAAAATAATACAATATTATAAATAATGTTACCAAACATGGCTCTATGAATAGTGTCCCTATTCCCAAATACTGTGATCATTTAGATAGTCACTTACTTTATAATAACCTTTACTCATGAGTGTATTTTTGATATGGATTTTAAATTTATATAAAGGTAAATCAATGACACTTTGCGGAAGCTTGTTAAACATAGATATACATTTCCCCAAGAACGAACAGCTAGTTTTATGGAGTCTGAACATTGGAACGGCAAGTTTATTTTTGTTTCTAGTATTCACATTATGTAGATCACTGTTTTTATTGAATTTATTATAGTTTCTATATACAAAAACTAAATTATCATATATATATTGACTAGCTAAAGTTAAAATATTAATTTCTTTGAACAATTTGACAGTGAATGAGTGCACATGCAAATGTGTTGTTTATTGGAGCTTTTGTATGTTCTTGTGATTTTATATGATTGTTTTCTGTCCGAATGATATAGGATTTTCCAAAACCAAAGAAATATTTTCCCGACGTAAAAATCATGTTTTTTTATACCCCGGGTCTCCAATCATCAACAAACCAAATTTCAATAGTCAGTTTTCGCGTTTTCTTAAACGGTCGGTCGGTCACCCCTATTTCAACCCCTTTACAAGCCCTTTTCCGCAATATAAAATAGGCTATGTTTTTTCCCTGGCACTGGATGTCTATGTACAAAATTGAATTTAAATCGGTTCAGTAGTTTTAGCGGGAAAGCGCGACAGACAAACAGAGTTACTTTCGTATAAAAGTAAGGATATTTCAAGTACACATTATCATGTCTAATTCGTTATTTTTGTTTGCTTATATAAAACTAATATTATCAGCTCTTGTATCATAAGCACCTAAACACATTATGACAGACCGACGTGTCATTATGCACGCCCTCGGTTTTATCGCGTAGAGGTATTTTTTCATTGATGCTTTGCTTTTAAGGCGATTAGAGTCCTCAGTGACCTTGCTCGTTTGAGTCCTCCCCCGCTGCCTCTCGCCACAATCGCACACCAACACCGCTAGCGAAAACACCGACGATCAAAGAATATGTAGGCACAGAAACACACTATGCATTCAGTATACTGTTCCCAAGTATATTCGTGATTGGCGCGACATGTTTTCCGCTTGTATAATAATAGCGATCTCTATGCTCTATTGATAATTATTCCGTTCATTAATAATATTATAAATCTATACTAATATTATAAAGAAGTAAAGTTTGTGTGTTTGTATATTTGTATATTTGTTAAATTGTAAGGGTTAATCTCGGGATCTACTGAACCGATTTTAATCATTCTTTCACCAATAGAAAGCCACATTATTGCTGAGTGTCATAGGTTATATAAAAAACCGAGAAATAAAAAGGCTTTTACGTGGTAGTTCGTTTTGCAAAGTGAATCGGAGAAAAAACGGGCTTCGGGTTTAATTCGATTCGCGTTCGTGCTTGCTTCGTGGATTATTAATATTAAGCCCAACGAAGTGGGCACGGGTCAGCTAGTTAATAATAAATTAAATAAATAATACATTTTTTGGCAAAATTGTAAAATTTGTAGTCATTTTGACTGGCGCCAAGCGACTCACCTGCGGGTATAGTCTCTAAGCACAAATGTATGGTAAAAGGTGAGAAATTATATTAAAAATTTCTAACTGGCGGCATAAATCTACAATAATCAAGAAATAATATTTTTCATTTCAACAACACGGCTGTGACTCGGCACTTCATAAACCAACCCTTTTACCAATACTTTTCAATTATTAAAAATAAAAAACGAAATTTAAAATTCAGTAAATTTTAATTCTCTAACATTATTATTATAACCTAAAATATGTGTATTAGTGTCCTCTGTCATTAAAACTGGTAATGTATTATCGTGAAAACCTTCACCCTGGCCATCATAACGATTTTCTTTATCACATAACTTCTGCTTTTTATTTTGTTCTTCAGTGGGTATACGTTGATTATTTTGGCCTTTGCCCTGTTTCATGATCTGCTCATTTTCATTTTCTATGTGCTTTCTTTTTAATCCTTTGTTTTTTTCTGCATCTTGTTCTGTATTTTTTTGTTTTTTATCTCCATATTTATTTTCATTTTTACTGTTTATTGTTTTATATTTTCTATTAGGCTTTTTATTGTTGATTGCTTCCTGTATATGAACGGGATCTCTGATTTTCATATTCCTAGGGATCCTTGGATCTACCAATTCAGGCAACATACATTCAGTATAAAATAATATCAATTTCTGTTTCATGACGTTGTCCCAAACTTCATCATCTTTTAAGATAATTTCTGTTTTTATTTGTTTATGATCCCCTGTCCAAATTGCAAATAAGCATTTTGGCTTTTTTGTTATGTGCAGTTGACCCTGTACCTGATAATACCAGTTGTGGGTTTTATTTATCATTAATTCACCTTGATCGCTTATTTTATAAAAAGGGAGCTTTTTATTTTTGACAACTTCTTTAAGGTCTTTTTCATAGGCACTTAATGGACATTTTAGTTCTACAATTGTGTCATTATCAATTAAACCATCGGGTGTAGCTCCAAGAAAATGATATTCTTCATCTATGTAAAGGCCACAGGGACTAATTTGTATATTTTCTTGATTCTCTAATTGTATAAGCGCCTTCTGTTCATTATCCTTTCCGTGTTTTATCGATTTAATATGTGCAATAGAATCTTTGTACAAAATGTCTTTAACAATATTATGACAGCTTATATCATTGCGCCTCTTTATGACTTTTCCAAAGTTGGATGCTGTTAGTAATTTGCGCCGTAGTTCCAACCATTCGCTACATGAACTCTGCAGTACTGTGTCCCTTTCTATTTTTTGTTTCTCTTCTTTGGTCTTGATCAAATATTGTAAAAACGTATTTTTCTCTTTTTCAAGTATATCGGAGGACATATCAGGTTTTTCACATTTTTCTCCGTAGTTTATGTCTTCTCCTTTAGAAAAAAGCATTCTGTTTTTCTTCCTTTCAATTTTTCTCATTATCATAGCTCTCTTCATTCTTCTGCTTTCTAATCTTTTAACACTCCCTCGAGGACTATGACCTGTCATAGATTTATACACAGATGATATTACTTTGTGAGTGTTAAATGAGACAACAGCAGCATGGCATCTCGTCTGATATGATCCCCGTTTACTGAAATTTATTCGTTTTCCTCCGACTAGTTTTGCTACTATACTATTATAACGCTCAACAGTATTATTATCAACGTCATGTATCAAGCTAGGGGCGTGTGATGCCAAATTGGACATCAAAAGACAAATCCTAGACCAAAGTGTGCCAGAGAAAAAGTCATTTTCTGTAGACTGTAAATTCTCCTCAACAACATTACAGAAAATGGGCTTACATCTGCTGTGATCATCGAAGGCGTGTAAGTGTGCCAAAAGTAGGTCATTGTACAAAAATTCAATGTTGCATCGTCGCTCCGATTCTGAATCTGCTTTATGTGCCTTTATAATTTGTCGAACAGTTTTTCTCAGGATCATTATTTTTTTTTGAGTAATCACTTTACGATGATTTAAAATAAATTTTGTGTCTGTTTGCAGAGCAGTTAATTTATTACAGAAGTTGCGAAGCAGGTGGTTTCGGCATTCAATTTTTTCAACGGTAATATCAGAATATGGTCGACTTTTTAACAGTTGTATATATGTACTAGAATCACCGTCTGATATTATCCTCCCGTAAATCAAATTGTGCATCGCTATGGAGCATTTGAAGCCTTCAAGGATTATTGTGGACTCCATCGCGGTTGATGGTCCGCTATAATTCTTATAACATGTGTGTTTTTTGGCTACTTTTTTTGCTTTTTCTGCCTGTGAACATATAGAGCAATATTTATTTTTAACACCTAAAAACAATATCTCTTCTGTTCTTCTGCCGATTATAGCCGCAGCTCCAGACAGCGCTGAGTAATTCTTCTTATATGTTCTTTTAGACCAGCATCCATCTACAATGACATCAATTATGGGTATGCCGTTTTGGTCAACACGACCTTCAGCTATTGACATTTGTCTTTCTTTTTCTGCAGCTGCATTCATAGATTCGACTGATACTTTTTCCCAGTAATTTGATAACTTACAATGGCTTATTCCATACGTTTTGGGTGTCATTATCGGTAAATTCAATGCTGCGGATAGCTCTTGAAGTTGGGAGTGCCCACAGCCTATAGATATTGTTCCTGCTACTGCACAGTTGTTTATATTATTTTCTCCTGGAGGATCGTTTTCAATGTAAAAAACATTTCTACACATTTTACATTTTAACTTAAATTTAGAATGAAGACCTACTTGCCGTTCTCCTACAATTTCAACGCAACTCAAGCCACAATTCATAGGTCCATGTTCAGAAATTTCTTGGAGTCTTGAATAGAAATAAGTAATATCAATTATACGGCGACCACTAACAGATGAGCTTGGCTTCTTTTGTGGTGTAGTCAATTCAACCTGCAATAGAAATTAATAATAATAAAATGGTTCTTCAAATACCGAACATTCGAGAAAGTAAGAAAAATATTTAATATTAACAACATCACATTTATTGATTTGATTCTATGCTAAGTAACTTAAGCACTTGCATTACAAAAATTACTACTAATTGTTGTAATGGCAACACTTTAGAGTTAGCAGCACTGTATGAATATGCAACTGTGCACTGTAATATGGAATAAAGTCAAGTTTTAAATATAAAGTATTTTGATTATGATCTCTCCATCGCCAAATATTTTCTGATTTAAGTACTATTAATAGATTGAATTGATGCCGACGACTGCAAATTCATTCTGTATTCGTTATAAGTATTAGATCCAGAGGGCTGCCAGATATAGCGTTTTGCCGCTAATTATTATTAAATACTTAATACTCACTGCTACATGTTCAGCTGACTCTTGTATAGGGCGTGTAGGATCTTTGTCTCGTGTCTCTGAGACATGCAATAAGTGCGTAGACTGGTTACTTCCTTGAGTTGTTTCGGTCTAAAAAAAAAATAAGGTGTCAATTTATACTTCGTATGTTGCATAACGACATCTTTGATTTAAGTTATCTTGGTAATGTGGGTACCTGAATCGAGTCTTCAAAATGTTTTTCTGAAATAATATTGTCTTTCGTTGCTGATGCATTCTTTCTAGCTCGTCTGAAATAATATGAAAATATTTATCACTATTACTTTGATATTTTTTTTATTTTTACAAGCATATACATATATTGATTTTATAATAGGTATCAAAACAATATTATATGATATTTCTTCCAAATTGGTGAATGAGGTACTTACACAACTGCATGCATTTTCAAAGCTTTCTCAGCCGCAGTTTTTCTCGATTTACTTTTTCTAGGCATTTTGAACAATCTAATTAAATATTAAAAAACAAAAATTATGTTGAAAATAATAGCGTCCTCGCGCGAACCATAACCACACTATAACACAATCGTATCGTCTGTTTGCACTGCTTGCTCTTTGAACACACTTATTCAAAACCGTATTGTATCAACGCATTCAAACAGGGAAAGCGCACTCGATCGCTAGTAAAAATTTGACCGCGAGAGACACAGCCTACCCGTCTGAATGCTAGCGGACGACTGCCGCCCGCGTCCGCGCAGACCATCCTTTGCAACCAAGCGTTTGAAAGTCTTAGTACGAATATTTTTAAAAGAAAATATTATTCAAGCTCAAAAAGCTATGTTGTATTTAAAGAGTAAGAATTTCTTAATTTATTTGTGTAAAAATTATACCGAATAATGTACCCGTTTAGGAGTAGTAGGGAATTTAAAATAAAAATCGACGTTTTTTGCGAGTTTTTTTTAGTATACAAAACGAAAATATAAAGAAAAATCATATGTACCATATGTAGTGTGTGGACTGACGTTTCACATATATTTTTTTCAAATTTTTCTGACCAGTTTTAAACGAGGAGTAGGCCTTGGATTCTAGCCATTTAACGGCACTATTCGCCTTAAAAGTGATACTGTACACGCGTTCTCGATAAGTAGGCGATTTATAACCAAAATATTTTTGCAATTGGCACCAATTGTTCCGGAGATTGATGTGTTAATTGATACAAGCTTTATTAACTTGGTTTCAGTAACCATGTACCTAAAAAAATGTACAGGTAATCTATATTAGTTTTTGTTTTCTTTTCGCGTATCCATCAACTAGCATTACACGTTATTTTATTATTATCAAAATCCAAATATGGTATGTCAGCATTGCGTAAAAAAAGAAAATTCCATTCCATCCAAATATGGAATGGAATCGGAGAAACTGGTCAGTATTCGCTAAAAGAGAATTCAAATATAGACTGTCTGCTATCATTATGCAAAAAACACGGAAAATTTAAGTTTAGAATGTGAACCTTTTAACTGTTTTGATTTACTGTGAACTCTTTACCGCAATTCTGCGCTCGCGGTTATTTATCAATATGATAAACGCCGTATGTGTTTGGGTGGGCATGGTACGGGGGCTTGGTGGTCTAGCGCTGAAACAGCTTTTTATATTTTTAATTATATTGTATTATTGTAGTGCATGATTTGATGGGCTCTGCCGGCGTGCATATACACATAACAAACGTTTTTAAAAATTTGATAGCTGGTCAAAAACATTTTGAATTAAAAAAAAAAAGTATATTTTAGATGCTTTTACTTAAGCAGTTAAATACTATAGGATGTTATAAGTCAGAAAGGTTAGAACTAAGCAGATTTCAGTCTTGTTCTGTGGGAGGGTAAATGATAATGCCCGATAGAAAAACAGAATTAATGATACAATATAAATGAATTTAGCTTGTTACATACGAAATAAAAGGATACTTCATTTGTCTGTCAGGTTCGTAAAGCGAAGCGCATTTACTAGGGAATGCAATCCCGACTCGAGATCGCAAATTCGGGATCCCGCGGGATTAGAAATATCAATCCCGCGGGATCCCGGAATTATCGGGATCCCGTCTAATTTAAAAAAAAAATGTTGAATTCAGATGACTGAAAAAGCTAATAACTGCTTGTTTGTGATAGTGAGGTTAACTAAAATAACATATTACTCGAAAGAAAATAAAAACCTTTATTCTTTGATCTTACCAACTAAATAATAATCAGGTTGTAAGGAAATTAACGTAGGTAAATTAGGTAATCAAAACAATAAGCTTGTTTCAAGGAAATTAGGAAAAAGAGTGATTTTGAAAATGACTCCTTAAAAAACAAAGGGTATAGTTTCATCTGCTAAACGGCATCTAATGTCCGTTGCAATGTACCCCGCTGCTGAGAATGCCCTCTCCGACTCAACGCTGGTTAGTCGGAGCGGTTAGCGGTTAAAACAGCGTGGCAAAGCAATTATATGCAAACTGCAAAAATCGCCCCCTTGTTCCTCCACACTCAAACAAATCCATTTCTTTTTTAATGGTAGATTCTAATTTGTCTAAGCTCATGGACGTGGATATACGACTTTTAGAAGCTCGCAGAGTTTCTTCTAATTCCTCTTGAAGCGATTTATCAGTTTGTGCAGCACGTAAATTCAAATCTTCTGCAATCATTGAAAGAGGCAAGTCATCTTCGATTAGTACTGCCGTATTAATATCTGCTTGGTTTGGTTCTTTACGATATAATCGTGTGATTATATTTTTTATTTCTTTTCTTATAAGATACTTGCTTGGTAATTGAAAAATCCCATTGCCTCTCCTTTGCTCCAAGTCCTCTTGATAATTATTCGGATTTTTCAATTATATCAGCACTGCTTTTGTGCGACGCTCGGAGATACGATTATTCATTGAAGAGACTAACTTTTCTGAGAGAGGAGTTTTTAGGTCTTCTAGCTTTCGAACTATGAAACGCAATGTATGTTCTGCACTTACTAAATCTGTATCTCGACGGCACAATACCTCAACAGCCAATTTCACTGGCTGAAATGTATTTTCCAAATCGATAAGGACAGCGTGTTCTTCATCCGTGAAAAAGTAGTCTGAATTGGAACTTAGCAAGAGGTCAACTAGGGTCTTAGCTACACACTGCTTTACTTTATTGCGCTCTATTGCGCGTATATACTTCTTTCTCACTTACTCGACAGTACTCGACACAGTTCTATATTATCTGTCCCACTTGTCACCTGTCGCTAATATTCGGAAATAGTCGGAATAGTTTTCTAGCGTCCGGCCGTCAGTCAGCGCATTTTCTTTGGTCAGCGCGCCGCTTGCGCCCTGAATGGTTGTGTGTTGCGTCGCTGACCACTGCCGCCCAATCCCGTCAATGTCGAACGGGATCTCGTCATATGATGCATCGGGATTGATCCCGAAAAATTACACGAGATCTCGCGAGATCGGGATCCCGCGGGATCGGGATTGCATTCCTTAGCATTTACCAAGATAGAAACAGTGGCGTAACTATACCGTTCGAGGCCCGTGGCAAATTCATCGGAGGGGCCCTCCCATCTCCCCAATTTAAAAAAAAAGCTGAACCAACAATAATAGCATTTTTTTATTTTATAATACCTATTCATTTATACACTTTTATTTGTAAGAGGTAACTAATAAATCACTACGTGAAGTAGGTTCAAACAAACTTTAAAATTATAATTACTTAATATACACATTATGGAATGTTTGTCCATGCATGTTTCCGAAATTATTAATTGGATTTTACCCATTCATTCTAAAACTGGGTTAAATCTTTTTTTACTAATTTATTGAAAAATTATAATACCTACCCGTATTCTTTTTTTACTTGTGTAAGCAACTAAGGAGGTGACAAATAAATTAAAGACAATTTTTTTTTTACTTAAGTGTAATAATAAATGTACTTAGGGAGTTGAGACTTTCCTGATCGGGGGCCCCTTCGGGCTGGGGGCCCGCGGCATTTTGCCGACTTGCCACCCTATAGTTACGCCACTGGATAGAAACAACGTTGCAAAATACTCGGGAATTCTGCTAGGTTGTACACGGTAACAGGTCCAATCTCAAACATGGTATAAATAGTGTACGGGGTGTAAAAATCGAAGCAGACAGGTTGGACCCGTTTATTTCAGGGACAATGATGGCAGCGAGGCGTCGACACGGCCGGCCGAGGACTGCGGCTGCGCTGGTGACGCGACGCCTGACACCGATATTACGGCCAATGGCAAGCCGGGTCGCAAACAACCGGCCAATCACTGCTCGTGAGTAAAAATCGCCGTCGACTTCATTGGTGGAAGAAATTTACGTTATTTTTTAAATGTTGGTACTGCTCCTATCATTTCGTTCATTCAACAAATTGTCAATAATTAAAGTGGTGGGGGTGGCGAAATGTAAAAAGAACTCTTCGCACTATTTGTTTACATGTATTCATCCATTTTCTTTCTTTTAAACTAGACACGTTTTCATTCATTCCGATGTCATTTTCGGCAAATCGTCCCAACATGATCGTAAGCTGGTGGGACAAGTTGACGAATAACTCAGTTTGTGTATCGTAGTTTTAGGTTTCTCTTGCGACAAATTGGTCAGTGTTGTTTTTTGGCGAATTATTTATTTTATATTTCAAATGTAAATTAATAATTAATAAGATAGATAAGGCAAAACTCTTCTAAAATAGTCACGGTACCACAGAAATATTAACGCACTAGAAATGGTAAATTTACCATTTCTAGTGCGATATATATTTGTTAACAACAAATTTATATCGCCGTCTCACTCCGATTACTGTATATACACATATAATAACTACGTAATCATATCTACGTACACCTGAAAATGTTTTGCAAAACTAATTAGGTCGTAAATTTAGAACAAAAAATACATTCACTCACGTTGATGTAAAATTTTCTGTATGTGTTATGAACCGTCGCGACAATTTGTGTGGCCGTTCCATTAAGTTTTCGAGAGCGTAAAGCGCAATACACACTGAGCCCGCCGGGCCGCCGACATAGCCCGGCGACACGACCCGGCGGCCTGTATGAAAAGAATCATGTCGGCAACATGCGCCCGCGCGTGTTACCCGCCGTCATGTTGGCGGCTTTGGTACGCTCAGTTGCCCGGCGACGCTCGACCTGTAGTGACGTGCTTGTATTTTTTTACGACATGGAGTGGGAGGACGAAAAATGTCTTACATTAATTAATCATTATCATGAGAAAGAAGTATTGTGGAATCCATAACACCCACATCGTAAAAGTCGATCAAAGCGTTTCGACTCATTGACTGAAATAGCAAACCATTTTAATACAAATGTATCAGAAATAGAAAGAAAAATTAAAAACTTGATAAGTCAGTATTATAGAGAAAAAAAAATCTCATCTCAAAACGCCGACATGCGACATTTCCGACTTGTAATAAGTGAAGCCGCCAACTAGACCGCCGACAAAAAAATGCCGACATATGTCGGCGGCCCGGCTGGCTCAATGTGTATTGCGCTTTATGTTATCATTCACTACTAGGGTTGCCAGCTCTCGAAAAGACCAAGCCGGGAGAATTGTACATTTGAGATATTTATTGGGAGTTTTCGAACAGCATCTAAAATTTATCGGTTTTTCACCACAAAATCGTAAATGTTTATGTACGTATGTGTTTGGATCTCATGCAAAAGTCCAACCTCGTCGTACATGTTGTCACGATCTAAGTTAATATTTAAGACGAACCGAGGCCGACAGCGAAGCGGTGGGCGGTGTTGCTGTTTTGATGCATTGCAGAGCAACGATTTCTCCGATTTTTCTAAACATTTAGTTTAGAAAAATCGGAGAAATCGTTGCTCTCCAGGAGGTCGGGAGGTTACCCATTATTACCGGAGTCTCCCGGGCAATCCGGGAGGGTTGGGATCCCTATTCAGTACGGAGAACTTACATTGAATTTCGTAGTGCATTACCCTCAGATATTCATAAACACAAAAAACAATGTATAGTTGAATGTGATTAAAAACCGCCAAATGCTAACAACGTATGAAACAACTTGAAGAACGAATGGCGTTATTTCGAAAGAAAATTACAAATTGTGGCAGTGTGTTCTATTATTCGATTTTCAAAAAGTTGCAAAACACCATGACGTTATGACGATTCTACGTTTCGGGGGCTACTGAAGCGTAAACAACACGCTGAGCTGAGAGCGCGCTCGTAATATAAAGAGGATGTTTACCTGGCCGGCTTCAAGGTCACGCTTGTAATCAAAATCCAATTCAAACATTTATTCTTCAAATAGGATTTTACAATCACTTTTGAATGTCAAAGATGCTACGCCATTGGTCCACAAGTCTACGGCGGGAGACCTTGTACTGGAAAGAACCAGCAAGAAAACCAGCAAGGGCAATTTTTTTTTCTCCCTGTATCATTACAGAGTTGTCAGTTGGAAGCCGGCTTCAGATACACAGTCTGAACCCAACCTCCGATACAAATTAAAACAACTAACAAATATATATTTCCGTCACAAGAGTCATATCGCATTAAACAAATCTGATATGCATATGTCTGGTACAAAACAAAAATATCATTTATTAAAGAATCATTAAAATTATATATCGAAAAATTTACATCCAAGCATTTTTATCATTCAAGAAATCATTGACCTTGTAATACCCTTTTTTCATTAGAGTATTTTTAATATGTGCTTTAAATTTATGAAACGGTAAAGCAGTAATATTTTCTGGAAGTGTGTTATAAAAAGTTACACAAGTTCTTTCATAAGCATCTATTGATCAAATCGTACATTTGTTTACCATCAGCTCTATCATTATCGCGTTAGGGTAGATTATTCTTTAGTTATGAAAATGTATATATCTTATCTGGTGCGTTACTAACACGATTATGTCATTTGTAACTAACAATTAATTTCGCCTAATTGGTTCGCATTTGGCACGAATGACTATTAACTAATTTGATGTTTATCGTGTTATGTGTTTTTAATTTAAAATAATAACTATGTACGTCTATTTTCGTGGTGAAAAGATATTTCAGTTAAAACACGCCATCATATAATTACTTAAATACGAAAGATCTACGTTCTGGATAGTAATCGTATTTAAGTAATAAGGTTTTGAATATAAAAA
Organism: Scirpophaga incertulas; assembly: GCA_036419045.1. Classification (NCBI taxonomy): domain Eukaryota; kingdom Metazoa; phylum Arthropoda; class Insecta; order Lepidoptera; family Crambidae; genus Scirpophaga; species Scirpophaga incertulas. Next base: position 5,961,468 of record CM071633.1, read on the forward strand.
ATGAACGAAGTATTGGGAATAAAATAAATATTATATACAGACTTTCCTCTATATATAATATTTCTATTATTGATAGTCTTAAGCAAATTCTCATACGCATATTTCGCCTTTTCTATTAATAATACAAGTGAATACTGTTGCTTCTAGCCTTTTTTTTTTGTGGGGGGAAAATGCTCCTTATGCACCTTGTCACCGCGCTGGCTTGGCGCGGCCGTGTGTGGGGCTCTCCGGTAGAGGACCGGTCTACCCACTAAAAACCCCCCGGTGTCCTTCCAGCCCATATCGGGGCGCGTGGCGGAGTGCGCTTTCGCGATGCTACCGCCACACGCCCACCCTGTTGCTTCTAGCCTCGACTCGTGAGATTATTCAAACGGCCCATCAGAATCATATTCCTTGTTCGATTCATTACCAGTAAGATTTTAATTGTTCGCTTCCGACATTATAGTATAACTTTTGTGAGAATTAAAATATATAACCATTAGCTTTTCAATATTTTCTGGCTTCAATGAATTTCTCCGAGCGTCTAAAATCCATTTGTGCATTGAAAATAACATTTTATTTAAAAAACTAGCTGACCCGTGCCCACTTCGTTAGGCATAATATTAATAATCCCCGAAGCGAGCACGAACGCGAACCGAATTAACCCGAAGCCTTCGCGCGCCGTCCGCTGCTTCGGCCTTCACACTTATGACGATGAGTTTACTTGTTTTCATAGATTCATAATTTTTCGGAATATATGACTAATAAATATGACCTAATGATTTGAATTATTTTATTAATATAAAATATTTAATTGTCTATGCTAATGTTAAAAAATATACTTTTTGTAATTTAAATATAAAAGTTAGACATATGCTGTCGTTGACTTTTTTGTAGGCATTTTCAAGCTCCACATTTTTTCTCTAGAACTCAAAAATATATCTTTCATTGTTAAGGCAGCGTTCGCAAGAAACGCTTTCATTCGACCGGTTTTTCTCCGATTCACTTTGCAAAACGGGCTACCACATAAAAGCCTTTTTATTTTTCGGTTTTTTATATTAATATGACACTCAGACACTCAGCAATAATGTGGCTTTCTATTGGTGAAAGAATTTTTAAAATCGGTTCAGTAGATTCCGAGATTACCCCTTACAATTTAACAAATATACAAACACACAAACTTTACTTCTTTATAATATTAGTATAGATCATGGGATTTTTTCTGCTCTTTAAAATTCTCGGAATTTGAGGCATATACATTTTTTTCTTTCGCTGTACGAATTCAGTGTAAGTACATGAATAACTACCTAATTCAGACCCCTGTTGATAATTGAATAGCTTCATCTATCTCTTTTTCGCAGTTGAATAGTTCCGCAGCAGTTTACCTACATAAATAAGTAATGAGCTAAATGGCGAGTTCTTTTTAATCCTATAAATAGTTTAAGGTGAGACTTAGTTGCCCCTCACCTAGGAAGAATTGATCCTCTCCTGGTTAGGTAAGTAAAATGTGGAAAGCTAATGTTTGATATAAGAGATGTATAATGCTTTCGTCACTCTTGAGACAATACAACATTAATGGAAATGCCACATTTGTTGTTAGCAATCTGATGCTATTTAACGAACTCAAATTTAGTTTACCCCCTAAAATATAAATTCAAAAACACATCATGATTAAGGTAATGATTACAAACTTCAACGCTCGATTATCATTCTTATGTGGAGATTTAACTTGTTTTTTTTTTCTGCAGTCTTATTTGTTTGGTCTATAAACAGGATAGTGATGAGCGGTGTGCTGAACAACCCCTCCCTAACGTTCAACGACGGTGTCAGGACGATAGATTACGTCCTGGTATGGGAGTCGGGCAAGGACGATGCTAGCACACCCGAAGCATTCGAGCAAAGGCGGATCTTCGAGGAGAACTTGGAGAATGAGGGTCTACAGCTGGAGAGAGAGGCGCCAGAGAACTTGCACGGACTGCACTTTGTTAAGGTAACTTATGTCTGTTTTCGTGTGGTAGGAAACTAGGTCTATCTGATGGCAAAAGTATTCAAGCAAATCTAAAATTACAATCATGGCAATAAATAAATATAAAACTTTATTAGATCGTCAGGCATCACCCAATCCATTGCTATTAAATGCCTTATGAAGTCAATTCGCTTGGAGCCTTTTTATTTCAACGCCTAAGCATAGGTTACTTCATTTAAAGGGTTTCGATACCGCCACATTCGAAAGAACTGTAGAAAGATCATTTTACGGCTATATTTGTATATCGATAACGTTTTTTTTCCCTGGTTGACAGCGGGGTTGTTCAAGAAGAAACATTAACCATAAGGCAATAGAAAAGAGTATTGTATGCATCTGCACCTCGTGGAGACACAGTATAACAATAGCTTAGCTTTAATATTAATATTATAAACGGACCCATCTGTGCCCCCCGAATTATGAAAACTGTACCGTATTTTACGGTATTTTTGCTCTAGAAATGTTGTTAAGTACGGTTGAGCAGTATCAGGAAACACCTTACCACGTTACAATCTACGCTCTTGTGCTCATATATTTAAATATGACAATAAATAGTTTTGTAATTATTGTTATTTCCGTTCTTACAGATACACGCACCTTTTCAAGTGCTACGGGGCTACAGCGAAATATTAAAACTAAGGATGCCGATGAAGGTATGTTTTCTTTTCGCTTGTGCGGTATGCTTTGGTACATAGTGGTAGTAAGTTCAATATATTCGATGTGATCTTGAGCAATGGTCCCTTTTCTATTGTAGTATGTGTCAGTTATAATCATTACTGGTTTTCACTTGCACTATGATAAAAATAGGAATGTCAAGATGTTTCCATGAGAACTGCCATCTAGATTATCCCGTTTGCGACTGTGCGGTTGTGTTTCTCTTCATTATCAAACAATTAAAGTTTAACCACCCAGAGGCGTTTTTTTTTGTACAAGCTGTTTCTTTTGTAGTACATATATCTAGAGTCTAGAGAACCTAATTTTAGTTAATCCAAAATAAACCTTATGATAGATTCTGTGAAATCTTATCGTCTGCACTTTACAGGTCCGTGTTAAACATCGCATTAAAAGAATGAGACTGATGTTAAGATAAAGTTTTTGGTAAATGACACATCTACGTCATGAATGCATCTTAAAATAGTTTTTGACAGATATTACACATATAGTCTAATCATTAATTCACTGGAGTAAACTGACGTTTACGGTGTTACCACTTTATGATGAACAGAAAATAGTGTTGTGACTAGAATATTGAAATCAAACTCATTCATTCAATTTCATTCCGTCCTCAAATCACATTACTCATTTTATTTACTTTATTAAGAAATCTTAATCCAATTTTATATAATCGATGTAATAATATTAGCATGGTACCTTTAGGGCAAATAGGTGATAACTTTGAAATGGCGTAATTACTCGAATTATATATATGAAAAATGAAACAAAAATATTCAATGGATAGATTTTTATTCGTCATCGTCAGGCATAATTTTATCACTATCGTCGTCGCTGTCAGTGACACTTATTATAAAACGGTCCGTAATATTGTCCATCATATGGTCGAGATTAAACATTTTATTTTCTAACTTTATTACATGATCCACACAGCTTCTCCATCTTTCGGCAGTCACGGTTTTAAGTCCTATTTCGAACAAATTTTTAACTTCAGTCATTTTAAAGGTTTTGTTGTTTCTCGCTACGTGTCCCTTTGCCTGCGCCCAAATCAGCTCGATAGGATTGAGCTCGCAGTGATAAGGGGGCAGGCGTAAAACCGTGACTCCGTACTCTGATGCCATCTCGTCCACAGCATATTTGTCGGGATGTAAATGTTTGTTTTGCCGTACGATGTCTATAAGAGCGGCCTTTGTCATGTTTTCTTCAAATTGAATATTTTTGCTTGTAAGCCACTCCTGTATTTTTTGTTTAAGCCATGGCATCGTTGGCAGTGATTCTATCTTCCGGGAATGGTAGGGGGCATTATCCATGACCACTACGGAATTGGGTTTTAGTTTCATTAAAACCCCCCTAAACCATTCCTCGAAACACTCGGCATTCATTTCCTTATGGTAATCTTCTGTACCCTTTTTGGCCTCGAACGTCAAGAAACATTCGTCGACAAATCCCTCTTCCCCGCCAATATGGCCGATAATCAGTCGTCTCCCTTTTACAATTATTAATTACAGCTCAAAAAATTGATTTACTGATTAACTGAACGCATAGTTCGGGAACGAATTTCATTTTTTGTATCTGATAGAATTCATGTACCTATATTATGATTAATTGAGTACTTTTTTTTTAATAAACGTTGTTACTGACTTTTGTGAGTGATCTGAATAACAACGAAGGGTGAAGTCCTTATCGATTTATTCAATTTATCCAATTATATTTGCAGGTCACCTCACTAGTACGATAAATATGGCAGCATAATTTTACAATGTGACATTAGCATCTGTCAGTTTACTCCAGTGAATTAATAATCAGACTTTAAATACAAATATCGTGACTGCATCTTAAGTTACTGTCTTTGACAGATGTTTCATAAATCAAATATCGTGACTGCAACTTAAGACATTTTTTTTGACAGTAGTATCACAAATGAAATAACGTGTTTGCATCTTAAGATACTGTTTTCGACAGATGTTTCACAATCAAATCAAACAATTAATATTGTTACTTATAAGTTGATCTATCTGTGAAAGTGAAATCTAGAAAGACCGAGCTTCTCGTTACATCGTAAAATTATTACTAGTTACCTACACTACTAAATTTTAATTGTATTCTTGTTGTACATTTGTCTTAATATTGGTTAGGAAATAAAGTCGATTTTATATATTTGTGATTTATTTTTTATAAATTACCTACATATAAGTGCAGTGACGCATATAATATTGCATGAGCGCAACGTCGTTAGTTTCCTTACTATCTATACTTTTCACGCGGTGAAGCCAATAAAAGGGTTTTCGGTCGTTATACTCTGGCAATAAGGTCTGGTTTAGTCTCATTTCCAAGCACCGTGCAGGCACCTGCAAAGAAACTCATAAGTGTATATGCAGATTGTCTCTTGATGGTTTTCTTCGCCGTAAGAGCATTAGATAAATGTATACATATATGAAATTCGAAAAATACATTGGTCATGTCAGGATCTTCTGATACTAATTGGTATACAGATATCTGCCGAAACTACAGCGCCAAGGTATACAATGATTAAGGTACTAAAGTCTTCACAATCTAAGGCCGTTTTGACAGGTGTCATGCTCATAGTTTATCTGTCAAAATATCAAAGTTTTGACAGTTAAAGATAACGATGACATCTGTAAAAATTAACTTCTAAGGTTGTGATGACTTTAGTGCAATAGTTATTTACAGCGAGTAATATGATGAAATTTCGATTACCTGCATAAAGTGTAGAATCGTGACATGTCCCAACAATTCAAGCAGAAACTCTGTTTTAGTTTTACTTAAAAAAAACAAATACAACTCTCGAAACTAACGCCAATGTTTTGTACTAGGATTTTTAATAAGAATTTAACGGCTATAACATTCTGTAACCATTTCTTGCCTTTAAATTTTGTTATGGTTAATTAAAGTCACATAAATTATTATTCGTATGCTATAATCAGAGCTTTCAATTGTTTGTTTCTAATACGAAGTTTACTGCTTGAACAAAGTTCCGGAGAACAATATAGAGTGGTGAAAGTAATAAAATTGTATCATAATTTATTAGTCAATCAAGGAAAATAAACTCTAATAGACTTGTGTTTACAGTCGCTTTTACAAATGTAAATGTCGTGATCGTTTCGCTATTATTTGTATACTATCGTCAACTTTATATCTCTCTAGAACTCTGTTCTCATTAGTGATAAGGTATGCAAGCATTAGATAACAATGTATTGTACGTCCATAGGAATGCAGTAAGATTAGAAAAAATGAAAAGACGAATGCCATATTGAACGCTGCAATGTTTATATCGAAGGTACGGGTATGGCGAGATGTGGGCGCATGGCTTTCACTAACAATGCACTCAGTCTGAACATAGTGTTCCTCAGATCTGACACATTACCATTCGGTTAGAACTGCCAAGTGATTCGACTCAGTCACGGCCATCTATTTAGTGATGCAAAACTGATACACACACACACATAGTCTGTTCGCCAATAAAGTTGGGGATTCACTAAATTTCCCGCGGTTCCCAGTCTAATATCAAAGTGGTAAAAACAACACGTACGTTATTAAAAAATAAACATCATGCCAGAAAGTTAGAAACCTTTGGATTAGATTTTATATTTCACATGATAACTCCAGATTTGTAATTATTATAGTATTATTATTTATATGTATTTACCATCGCCAATTAAACTTTTTTATTTTAATACACATATATAATGTTCTTTAGGGTAGAGCAGAGCGAAATTTTTTTAAAGTACTCTGCGCGGCGAAAGTGAAATGGATCTCAGAAAACTCTTTCTGAATATCACACTCTTTACGACGTGATTACTTTTACACTATCATTTTAAAATCAATCACGTTAATAATAATCGTTATATGTTTTGCATATTAGTTGATTGCATTCATTGGAACATTATTCTATAGGTGTTACTTACACGGTGTGGCGGACTAGAGGGTGCAACATAGATGGCGCTACCGTTCTAAATTATGTCAATACCATTTTACACAGACAAAAAGGATTTATACAATTGCGTAGATGCCATTTTTTTTTATTCTATACAAAATAAGATCATCCTTAAGCTAAGAAATATTGTAGAAGCAATAGTATATCTGCGCTTATTACTTTGAAAGATACAGCAACGTTTTTGCGACGCTGTCGCGGATTTCTTTAAAATGCTTCGTATTAAAGACTGCAGTCGTGATAATTAAGTAAAACCACCTTATTTATATGCAAGTAAAAACTGGCAATTATTTTATAATTTGTTTTAGATATTCTTTCTATATAAAACATTTAATGTGAGAAAACTTGAAATATGTTTTTTATTGTATCCGATATACATATGTATATATTTTATTTAAACTATGTTTAAAAATAAATTTAAAATGTTCGAAATTTTTATAATATATTTATTTCTAAATATAACTGGAATTACTATTTAGACACATTTTTATGTCTGTCATACTTTGTTCCATACATTTCAATAGCTTTAAAATTGCTTCATGTCCATACAAAGTGGCATTTATAGAGTTTATTTTTATTTTTTATTTATATTTTATTTGGAAAACTAACAGTACTTAATAACTATTTAACATCTACTATATCTACGGACTATTATAGAATACGAGTTTTCGCATATAAATAACTAACTTAAAACTTGAATGCTATCTTAATAATTACTAGGAACATTATTGACAATATGTCTAAACTAATCATCAGGGAACCGACTCAATCCATTGCTGCGAGACCACATGAGCAAATCTGGATGGAGCTGAGTTAAACAGATCTAGATCTTGTATATTTCCTAACTCATTCACCGAGTTAGCGGCTCTCACGAAAAATGAACCCTTCCGATAGTTGGTGTCGCTGTAAGGTAAAAAGAGCGGGCATTGTAATCTAGCAGACCTACTGGGGACCTTAAGTTGTAATTTATCAAGGAGATAGGGGGAGTCTATTCTGGACTGTGCTATTTTTACAGAGGATGTAATGTCGCCTATTTTCCTGCGTACACAAAGAGGGAGCAAGTGCTGTCTTTTACATCTAGCCTCGTAACTGTCATCGTATTTTTTACATTTAAATTGTAAATATCTTGATAATTTATGTTGTATTGTTTCCAATCTACTTATATAAGTTTTGTACTGGGGGTTCCAAATCTGTGAACAATATTCAAGAATGCTGCGAACATATGAACAATACAGTATCTTGATTGTTTTTATAGGTTTAGTACGGTATCATCTATGCTGCACACGTATTCGTCATTCGGAATATTCCATACTGAATTCGTCGGAACACTATTATATAGGTGTAACTAATATCACACGGTCCCAGAAGTGTCAGCTAGCTGTACGCTACGCAAGATTTGGTGTATGTGCTGTGCTTGATTAGATGTGCGAAATTTTCGTCTGTCTCACTCTCTCTTTATCAAATATGTCACATGCTAATGAGCTCCGTCCGTGAATAACACATAAATATATTACGATTGCTTTCCTTCTAGTTGGAAAAGTATAGCCAATGCGGCTTTGTAAAAGGTAGTCAGCGCGCTGTCTCGCATTGACGCCGCAACGAATGTCACATTCTAGTCGATTTTTGCTTACATTTGAAACTCTATAATTGTCGTAAGCACACTCGAGTGGTTTTTTTATAATCATATATTTGGTTCAAATAAGTCTTTAAATGTTTAACACAAAATTATTAATGTTATTGTTATTATGTGTTATCTTTGCACGAAATCAGATCAACTTTTTTGTGTCATATTTAACATCAGTTGAATCACTTGTTTTTCTAACAACATGTTATGAATTAGAAGTTCACAGGTAATTTAATAATTTGTATATGATAATTATTTTTATATAAAATTTTACTGTTCCTTTTGTATGGAATGATTGGTATTAGAATTATTTGAAATGTAACATTTTTACGTTTTTTCATAATTTTGGATTTCTTTAGAAAACAAGCGATTCAATTGTTAATAATGTACTAAAATCCCTGTACGTAAAAACCCTACAACGTCTATGTAGCGATTGAATGCTCGTAAACGCTTGGTGTAATGAGTGAAATAAAAAAACTTAGGTAAGTGTAGTATGCTGCTTACTAAATAACTATATAGTTGGAGATTACTGTGCATTTTTTTATGAATCAATTTATCTTTGATATTATTTTGACTGACATTATTATGTATAATGGAAAAATATTTAAAAATATTGGAAAAATATTGTTATTTAATTCGTTTCGTTTCTATAGCATAATTAATCAAGTAATAAAATAATTTATTTCTGTAATTAATTATGTTTACTATTATTATGTTAGCCTGTAAACCACTTATTGGTATAATCTTTTATCAAAGAGCTTAACATCCTGTATTTAAAATATAAATCCTGTATTTAAAGTTCAAATTGTCAAATGAATATTGTTAATTTATTAATTATGTGTACCGACCGATAATTTATAATATTAGGCTACAAGTAAGTGTGGTAGAGTCCTGTAACTATTCTATTAAACGGTGTTGTTATATTTGGGGTATTGCTTTGATCTTTGGCTATGTAACATTTCCACTTTCATAAAGTGAGTCACTATAACATGTAGTTATCAAAGTGAACAATTTAACCCACGCTAACGCGGCTTCTACTAAGTCCTGATAGTGTTTTACTAATTGGATTAAAGCATTAATCACATTCATTAAATGTAATTTGCTTCCTATTTACGTAACAGTAATCCTTTTGGTGCTGGCGGTGATTATTGAGATACGGTGGCTGAAATATCCAAAAGCTAAATACTTTGAATTAGTTTCAGATGTGTGTATGCTTGTTGTTGTTCTCCTAAATTGTTGTTTCAATTATGATCTTTGGAAAACGACTAAAAGAGGCTTTACCCAAAAACACAGTATTACACAGGTATTTCCAACGCATTCAGCTAGAACAAAAATGGTATTGGTATTTATAAAAGTGTTAAATTACTGTACAGTTTGCAAATTAACCATATAAATTAAGTAGATTTATTTATCTTAAATACTGCAGATGTAAAAAGTATTATCTATCTCTTAGTTAGAAATGTATTGTCTACGAATAAACTCCTGTCTGATCTGTTACGTAAATATGGAACAAGTTTCAGAATCATTTCAATCAATTTTCACTCGTGTTATTACTGCTATATAGAGCACAGTTTTTTCTGTACAGTTCTCAGAACTCCAGGATGTTCACGAAAAGACAGACAGCTTGATAGATCAAGTGGACGCTTGCTGGGACCGTCTCAAGGCCAAGATCAGAGTCGATCCAGACAAGTTCCCCGAGAGGAGACACAGGCTCACGGCTATTTATTCAATGGACAAGGAGTATTTGTGAGTACTTAAAGTCTAATCATTAATTCACTGTAGTAAACTGACGTTTACGGTGTTACCACTTTATGATGAACAGGAAATAATGTTGTGACTAGAATATTGAAATCAAACTCATTCATTCAATTTCATTCCGTCCTCAAATCACATTACTCATTTTATTTACTTTATTAAGAAATTTTAATCCAATTTTGTTTAATCGATGTAATAATATTAGCATGGTACCTTTAGGGCAAATAGGTGATAACTTTGAAATGGCGTAATTACTCGAATTATATATATGAAATGAAACAAAAATATTCAATGGATAGATTTTTATTCGTCATCGATCGTCGTCGCTGTCAGTGACACTTATTATAAAACGGTCCGTAATATTGTCCATCATATGGTCGAGATTAAACATTTTATTTTCTAAGTTTATTACATGATCCACACAGTTTCTCCATCTTGTACCAGTAACCAGTAATAACCAGCAATAAATAAAAAAAAACTTGACGTAAAATTGTCGTGGTTATATCCATTACAACGATAAATAATTTACAGAATTAGGTTTTGTCTAAAATGAAATACAATAACTACTATTACACAGTGGTTAAATCTGTATTTTTCTTTTAAATAGATTGCAATAATTAAAGTACTTCCAAATGTTCGAATAATTACAGCTCAAAAAATTGATTTACTGATTAACTGAACGCATAGTTCGGGAACGCTAGCAAGTGAGTGAATTTCATTTTTTGTATCTGATAGAATTCATTTACCTATATTATAATTAATTGAGTACTTTTTTTTAATAAACGTTGTTACTGACTTTGTGTGAAGATTTATTCAATTTATCCAATTATATTTGCAGGTCACCTCACTAGTACGATAAATATGGCACCATAATTTTACAATGTGACATTAGCAACTGTCAGTTTACTCCAGTGAATTAATAATCAGACTATAGTCGAAGTTAGTTTTTTTTTGTTTTGTTATCATCCAAGATTGATCTTACCGTGTACCAATGGGTTTTTCAAATTTCATATGAGCATTTATCTGACGCAGAAGGAAAACGTTGTGAGGCAACCTGCATATACCTGCGAAGAAATTCAAAGATAATATGTTGGATCCATCCGCACTGGTGGTTGACTTGGATGGTTCTGACATAGTTAGGGTAGGCTTGTGCCTTTGGTTCTGCGTTCTTTATAGTTTGTAAATAGTTCTTTGAGGAACTATTTCCAATAGCGCCTTTTTACCACTCCATTAAATCCAGCTGGTGTATGTCTGTTCGGTGTCAATATGTTATTACTTGTAATGGCAATAACGACTATTTTGTAATAACGAATAACTGTTGTGTTATTTTCCTATAACTGTTATTGTAAACTGTTGTCTGTTATATTGCTGTTTTGACAAATGTTGTTGAGTACGATTGTTATTGTTATTATAGCTAGTTATTCTTAACAATGAACTTTCCTTCATACTTTTTCAGGCTTAGGACTGTCAAAATATTAGTATTAATATAAAATAGTAGTAATTTAAATAACTTAAAACTAATTAATGAATATAATATTCTGGTGTATTTAAAAGTTCATTGATCTCATCATTTGCTATTCACATTCAATATTTACATTATTTACATGCAATATTTGCAATATTCTTCCATTTATTTACAATATTTACTCTAATTATTTATTAATTACTTCAAAAGTACACGACATTTATTATTGCAACGAATAGGTAATTTATTTTTCACTTCAGTAGCTCAAACATGAAGGTTTTGCTGCTTAAAATCAGTGAGTAAAATCGATTTTTACTCACTAGTGAGACAAAGCTAACCACAGATTATAGTAACCTATGTATAGTAACTAATGGGATAACCATACAGACTATGTTGTTTCGCCCTAAGATAATATGCCTATGGACATTGGATCTGCCTGACACTTCTCGTTGTTCCGTGTCACGCATAGGTACCACTTTAAACTAATGTAAAATAAATTGGCAAGAAATCAGAAAAATAATTGTTAAAAAATGTCTCTTCGGAACGGAACATAATAAGTACTTATTAAAATCTCAAGAATGATGCGCGGAACGGAACTATTGACAGAAGTTCCTTTCCACGCATCATACATTCTTGAGATTTTAATATTTTTTTTTTATTTAATTCGCTTAATTTACTGACAGGGAATAATAATAACAATAACAATAATTTACTTACTTATTATTTTTGAAGACATATTTTAACAATTATTTTTCTATTCTTTTGACAATTTATTTTACATTTGTTTAAAGTGGTATGCGTAACACGGAAAAACGAGAAGTGTCAGGCATAATTATCACCTTAGAGCAAAACAAAAAAAAAAATCGAACTCGAAGGAAAACAAAAGACGATCGGCGAGAAAAAAATGTTCTCGCTGCTGAAGTGAAAAGTTATGTGTGTCACACGAGAGCAAAGTTGTTTGCATCTCGTGCCTTTGAATCCCTCGACACGCTCAGGATTCTACTCTAGAATCACTCGCTTCGCTCGTGATTCAAACAGAATCCTTCGCTTGCTCGGGACTCAAATCAGCACGCGCAGCAAACATCAACTTTGCTCACTTGTTGCACAAATAACTATTGCATACGCGATCACACAACGGCAAATCCAAACACGACACTAATTATTGCAACGATCACACATCTGCAAATAATGCGTAAGTAAAAAAAATACAGCAGCTTAGGCGCCAGCAAGCCAGCAACAGTTTACCTAATTGTTATTTCAAATCACACTGGAAATCAAAATGAGTCTAATTGTCATACGCGCGAAGGGACAAAATTGTGAATTTTTGGTATTAGTAAAATTACTATAAGAAATAAACAAATAGGAACTTAATTTCCTTGTGAGAAAGGTTAATTAATATTATGAGAGAAAAAAGCAGTCAGGCAACTGAGCGAGCGCCTACGCCTACACAACGGTTTCAAGTGGCAACAACAACAATGCAACTGGGCGAGTCTTTTGTCAACAGCAATAGCAAGATAACAGTATAAGCCGTTGTTAAATAATATTTTATTCGTTACGGAAAAATAATTCATTGTATTATCTGTTATTGAAATAACGACCATTACTAGTTACGTACCACAGACTTTGGAATAAGCTCTGGCTACGTGGTTCTTCAAACGAGGCTTGAAAAACACCATTCTGCTTGGAATTGCAGATGTCTATGAGCGATAGCCACTCACCATATAGTGAGCTATTTATTAGTCTGTCTCAAAAAAATCTGGAGTTTCAACTTGTGAGCTATCCAAAATGTACTTGTGGTGATTTTGTGCTACTTTTAATAAATCCATTATGTGCATATTACAGATTTGACACTTCGGCGGAATGCTTCTGGACGCCGTCGATTCGCTCGCGCATCGTGCAGTTCATCTTGGACCGCAAGAAGTTCTCCGCGCGGGAGGGCGATGACTTTGCATTCGGCATCGCGAGGCTCATCAGCAACAGTACTTACAGCGCCGCGTACCCTTTGCACGATGTAAGTGTTAGCTTCGGTTACTCCAATACTGTTGTTTAGGGGCCATCCATAAATTACGTCACACGGGAAGGGGGAGGGAGGGGGTTGACGAAGTGTGACATTGTGTGACAGGGGGGTGGGAGGGGTCTTAAATTTCGTGACGTCACATTTCAAAATCTATTATAAGCTAACTGTTAAAACACAAATTTAAAATTATTACTATTAGTATGAAAAGTGCTGTAAATATTAATTTTTATTGTAAAGTCTGTATACTCTCATAAATAAATAAATGAATAGTGTCTTCTTCTATCTATCAATAGGGGTACTCCCGAAAGGTACTATTTTTCTTATTGATTATAGTAGGTGATTTTGAAAAATATAACATGAAAATCACGAAATTACCATATACTTATATAATATAAGTAATCGTTTTTTGGTTTTGTTAATTAATTTGATGTTAATTTTATTAAAATCGAAATGAAACTGATTTCGAAATCGCTTTTATCATTCAATAATTTCTAAATGTAAAGTAGATAATACTGTTTAAATGGCAGAAAATCGTGGTTTTAACACCACGATTTTCTAATTCAGACTTCAGAGCCCCCAAGCGGGAAAATGAGTCGTTAACTTTTTTTGCGACCATTAGACTGACAATTTGTTGGCGATCACAGAAAGGCACAACAGTGTTGATACGATCGATGGGGAAATCTTTGTTGGGAGGCCTATTTGGAGGAGGTCCAGCAATGGCAGTCTCTTGACTCAAAATTATTAACATAAAACTTTTGTGTGAATTGTTTTACTTTGGTTTTGAAATGTTAGGTTTTGTCTTAATTAAACGCTTAGGGCGGACAGGTATTATACCGTGGTTGGCATTATAACCGTTCAAAATTAAACATTACCTAAAAATCTAACTGAACATATTATAGTTAATACAGAAAAATGTTAGAGGTTCTCAACAAATAAAATTTAATTAGATAAATATTAAAATTATTATTGGGATTGCTACTATAATAGGACATTTAGGACCAGTAATAGGACAAATATTTGGCAAAAAAAAATCTAAATAATTACATACTTGATATTCGACGACCTCCATTGTTGAGTGGTTAGTGTACCGGATACAAAGTTTCGCCATCTCCGAGGTCGCGGGTTCGAATCCCGGTGGGGACAGATGTGTGTGTGCCGAATGCGGGCATTTGTACCTTAGTCATAGTTGTTAATATAAATTTTTATTAAAAATGTTTATTATATGTATAATATAAGTATGTCTATCCGTTACCGTAGATCTCATAATACAAGCCTTACAGCAGGGTTTCCCAACCTTTATTTCACTGAGCCTCCCCAATTCAAAAATAATATTCTCATGCCCCCTTAAGTTTAAAAACATTAAAAACACAATTTTTTTTTACAACTAAATTATTTCTTTGAATTAAAATATAGATATTTGTAGATATTTATGTTTTAAGAATAAGAGAAGATATATGTATCTACACTTGAAAATCATTAATTACTTTCATACATACATACATACATACATACATACATACATACATACACTCACGCCTTTTTCCCACGGGGGTAGGCAGAGATTACGTCCTTCCACTTGCTACGGTCCTTACATATCTCTTTCGCTTCATCTACTTTCATAACATTCCTCATACATGCTCGACGATTGCGGGTACTTCTGACCTGGCCTTTTTTGAGGACACTTTCGATTTGTTCGAAATATGTTCGCCTAGGTCTTCCTCGTCCCGTGTCTCCACTCACTCCAGCTTCATAAATCATATCGACTGTTTATTCTAATAAACCTAGGTGAGCGATTCGATTTATTTATTATTTATTATTATTTATATATATCACAAAAAACGCTAGATTCATAAATGGTTTTTATCTACTATCATGCTATTAATCCTCTATAAATTACTTTCACTTTAGGTAAATATCCTAGTTTTATTTTAATTATTAAATACTAATGAGATACTTGGGCTTGCATCTTCTGTACCAGAAATAGATACAAACACAAACAACAATTTTACACAAATGCTCCCAAATGTTTTACGAGTGATACATGGATGCAAGCAGGAAGGTAGGGCGGGGGTACGCGTGAGTGTCGTGTTGTGACTTGTCGCAACTTGTATATACTTGTATATAATACAATAGTGTATCAACTCAAAATCGAACATTTTTCAGAATCAACAAAAAACTTATTACTCACTTCATGTAATAGTTGCAAATTGGATAACTGTCACATAAGTTTTTTAATTTATCCTTATTCTGTTTTTGCACTAATCGAACGACGGTCTTGATCACGCGTGAGGAATCAAATTTTGCGTGTGTTTATAGTATTATGTCAAGTACGACGTTTTGAGTTGATACACTAATTAGTGCGATATGTCGGCAACTTATTGTCTTTGATTTGATTCTTTTCAAATAGGCCAACGGGTTGTGTCGGCCCGGCGGCCCGGCGGGCTTAGTGTGTATTGCGCTTAAGTACTCGATTACGTCCCCCCTGGTATTCCACTACGCCCCCCAAGGGGGCATGCCCCCCTGGTTGGGAACTTCTGCCTTACAGAGATTAGGTTGGGGTAGGTTAATTGGTGTAAGTGTAAATAATATGTATTTATTTGTTAGAGTAGTCATATATATTTCATCCTGCTATGTATGTACATACAATTAATAAATTGATTTCATTTATTTCTTATTTGTAAATTATTAAGTAACATATATAATTAATTTTACTATTTTGATTTCAGTTTTTAATATTGAGTGACCAATTTCTTCGATTTCCTTTCACTGATTATTATTAATTGATCATTAACGCACTGATCTATCTTTTCAACACACGTTCTCATTAACGGGTCTGTTTCATGCTTGTTTTTAATCTCAAAAACTAGGATATTGCACACTAGTGTGCAATTTCATTACGCACTAGTGTGCAATATTTATAGTCCGATAAAATTCGGTTGTTCCCTGTTACAAGACGTTTTTATATACGTACAATGCATTCTTAATTTAGTCTGGTAGCACTTTCTTTTTCTCGAACAAATGTATTCTAATGTTTAATAAATAGTTAGTAGCTACATTTACATTCAACAAACTTGCATTGAGGTGCAATAGTAATCAAAGATTCACTATAATTTTATTTAAATACATTATATTATCATATGCTGTTTCCTTGAATTTATAAAATGTTGGCTGAATGATAATTGACTCGTGCCTGTATGCCGATGCCGCCATCACGCTGAGCGGCGCGCGCATGCGCGATTGCGCGGTAAAAATGAAAGTTGCTTGTTGCCGTTCAAGAACATTATTGCGCTTTTATAACTTTTCTTCATTGATAAATTTGCATTTTATTAGCTTTTTTCCTCAACTTGTGTTGAAAAACGTCGTATGAAACTCGTGAGCATTGTTAATTGCATCCTCGGCTAAATTGTCAGCCAATACCGCCTCGTATGCAATGAACAACTTTGCACACTAGTATCATAATGTACTATTGATTTGTTTATTCATGTTTACAATGATTCTATTGTTATTTTCAGGGTGATCTCAAAACCCCAGGTTCCATGAGGTATTTATTGTACAAAGAGTGGGCGAGCGTGTCCAAGTGCCTCAAGTATCAACCGCTGGACTATGTGAAAGATTATTTTGGTGTGAAAATAGGTGAGTATTGTAGTGAATTCCCTGTTTCTCCATTTGTTATTCCATTTCAATTACAACACGGTTTAAAATTAAATTAATTCCTTCCAGGTTTATATTTTGCGTGGCTCGGCTTCTACACGCACATGTTGATACCCGCGGCTATCGTTGGTCTCATATGCTTCATATACTCGGCTTCGACTGTTTATTCTAATAAACCTAGGTGAGCGATTTTAGTAGTGGCTTTATATATATATATCACAAAAAACGCTAGATTCATAAATGGTTTTTATCTACTATCATGCTATTAATCCTCTATAAAAGAACCTATAACAATTAGTTTATTGCAAACATTAAAACACTCAATGATATTATGATCATTATATCATCCAAACGCGTGATATTATGAATTACAAAAAAAGAACATTCTCATGCAATGACTTTTTCACCACCAGATCGCTAAAATTTTCGAAAAAGAACAAGAAATTGTAGACTCATTCGTAATTTCGGAATCTCGTCTTATCGTGTTATTTCCCGCCATTTTTTCACTCAAAGAAATCATATCATCACTTTTCTTCTAAAAATAAGTTACTGTATACGATAATGAAACTCACTCTCGTCAACTCATTTGATTGATCTCAAATGTGCGCTCTTAAGTTGACAAACGTTTATTATACGGCCTTAAGCGACCGCGCCTTTGACTTTGGCGCTTATTCTCAATCCGATGAGTGGGAGTGGTGAGGCGGCTTGCAAGGTATATACTGACTTATTTTCGTGTCTAGTCTATTTATAAAAAAGAAATCTACCATAGATTTTTATGGATATTTTGTTTTATTCAAGACAATTTTTATGTGTTGCTAATAACGTACATAAGCTTTAACAGCACATTTTGGACCGCATTCTTGACATCTTGTAAAAGAGATTTTGTAATAGAGAAAAGAAAAATGATGAGTTTATTTATAATGTCAGCTTTCCTGTAGAGTTCGACATAGTTCTAATCGAGTTAAAATAATAGGGTAGACGACTACAACTGATTATGGCTGTTTTTATACTACCTATTATTATCTGATTTGAGCAATTTATATCTAATGAAAGTATGCCAATATAGAATTTTCAGTTTAATTATTATTATATTGTTTTTAGATTGAAAAAAATGAGCAATTATTATTTACGTAATTTTAATGAAACGAACACATTTCTAGCATTATCACATTAAATGTATCATTTTTTTATATAGAAAGTATATCTATAAACGTACAAATAACAAAGTTATTTTAAAATTTGTTTATACGCTCATACAAATTAGGCGAGTTTACTGAGTTATGACGTCACGATTGCAGTGCTTTTAGTATGGAGCGTGTTTGAGCGACCCGCGACAGCGCCGCAAACATGGCGATGTATCTTCAAAAGTAATAGGCGCAGGTGCACTGTTGGTTCTACAATATTTCTCACTTAAAAGAGTACTCTTATTATATACAGAATTTAAAAAATGGTCGTCTACCCAATTGTTATAGTGAAGACGTCTGCAGCTACAACTCGTCGATCAAGATGTGCCCCCTGTGCGACTACTTCTGCGACTATTGGGACCTCAAAGACACCTGTTTGCAGTCTCGCATCACTTACCTCTTCGACAACCCCACTACTGTATTCTTTGCTATTTTCATGAGTTTTTGGGGTGAGTTTATAAAGTGTCAAACATTGTAGAGTTTATCCGTGTCAATTGGAACGGATCTGGTCTTGTACAGTTCGGTTTCCGCGTTCATTCCTAGTTTCATGCTAGAGTTTGTACGTTCCACGTACGTACAAACTCTGGCATGAAACTTCATTATTTAACTTAGGGGTTGTCCATTAATCACGTGAGGCTTGAAAGGGGGGAGGGGTTTGATAAAAATCACGAAAATAACACAAGGGGGAGGGGGTGTCTTACTACACCCCCCTTTCAAGCCTCACGTGATTAATGGACAACCCCTAAGTTAAATAATAAAGTACACGTGATATCTTAATATCACGTGTATTTATTTTATTTATTATTGTAGTTTGACAAATCAAACGCGCGATTTTTAAACAGATGAGCAGCGCGACGTACATTGTTTTTTATATATTGACTTGCCACGATGATGATGACAGTAAAACATTTTTTCATTTTTTAAATATTTTTTTTAAACATTGTTTCGGCAATAGGACTCCACGCATACCGAGCTTAATTCATTCCTACACTTATGTACTATTTATTTAAATAAATATTTTTTGTTCGCTATGACGGGACTATCAGTGTTACCGGCTCCCCGCCTATTATCATGGTCCTTAATTTCAGAATAAATAGTTTATAACTGTATTTAAAGGTAATAATTTTGAAAATTTTAAAATTCTTTGTAGTTACTAAAATATACGTAATGTTGGGATAGGGGGGGGGGGGAGTAGTCTTAAACCTCACTACGTATCACCAGAGGGAGGGAGGGGGGAGGGACTTAAAAATGTTAAAAAAAGATTACGTGATTAATGGACGGCCCTTTAGCTATATAATATATATTTTTGTTTCTTGCACCATGCAAAGTTAAAATCTAAACCTGTTTCAAAATCTTAGTATTCGCAATATGCAATGTGTCCGAATTAGAGTTGAGTCGTTCGTGAATGAATGCTTGAATTGGACTAGTCCACTTCGCAATTATATCTCCTTTACTTATTCATTCTGGTCCCAACTAGCTCAGTACTTCAGTACAAATATAGCGTGCGAGAGCGAGACAGTTGATTGGCTTGGCATCCTGTGGGTCAATTCCACTAACAAAATGAACCGAACCATGCCGCTTATCCAATCCGAACGCTAGAATATCACGTCATCTAACAATCTATGCAATTCTATTGGTTAAAAGTAACGGTTCGGCTGTGATTTGTTTGTGGAATACAGGAACTAGAATCACCGGCCGGTCGGAGTCTACCTGCACACAATTTCATGTCTTATGGCGCAAACATTATGTTTAGTTTTACTTGAATAATTAGTTGAAGGAATAATTTGTTTATGAATAATTTCATATTCTTTGCTTAACTTCTAGTCTGCATGTGCATAATATATACGAGTGTGGCGTGTAGGTACATATGTTTAGTTATGCAGTCAAATTGACATAATGTCTCATACCTACTTAAAAGAACTACGATACAGATGGACTAATAGGGAATTCTCTTTATTTGAAAAGAATCTTAATTTGATCCTTGCATGTCAGTAAATCATATAATAAAAATATAAAAATTTTATACACCCGTTAAGCATTAAAATTTTATATTTTCAAATTCCGCGCGTAATTAGACGAAGGCGCCGCACGAGTTGTTACTCTGTAGCGATGACGTCAATACGGCATGTAAATAATAAACAAAGCTCTATGTTTGATGCTATGTATTATTATATTCATAATTTAAAAATGAGTTATTATCTTTTATATATAAACAATTAATAAAGGAATAATAATAAAAGAGTAATACTGACATCGATGTAATACTCCGTAACTCGGCAGAACAAAAGTCGAGATTTGCAGCAAAGAATTTTCCGACCATTAATGCATTTATATTTGGTAAATTCGTACTATCTCCTTTTACAAAACTGCTTTCCATAGTGTGATTCACGTGCGATTTCAATTTAACTTACGTTTTTATAACGTTCTCTTACATTGAAAAAGCATCCTACAAACTTCTTTTTTTATTGTTTTGCGGCTTTATACGTACTATGATTCATAATGACACTGACACGCATAAGTTTACAGTACCTTATGACGTCACGACATGGCGGCCTATGTTTCGCTCTAGTTTTACGTATAGATTAAAAAAGTGAATACTTTGAAACTAATTTTTATATTATTTTTGTTATTTTATGTACTTAAACACGATGGTTCCGACTAATTAATGCATAAGCTAACATAGTTATATGTTTTTAGATCTTTTCTAATATAGAGGGAAGTACCCTATTGGACTATACGAATGAAGTGATGTGACTCAAATGAAGTACTGAGCCATGTGAACTAGAAGAACTAATGGCCAAATACTGAAACGCCTCTTAAATATTTAACGGCTTCTCAAATAATTAAGCAGCTCCCAAACTCGCAATTCGCATACTCAAAAGCAGATAAGCTGCTGTTAATTTTTGAGTATATCTCAAATTAAGTTGCACTTAAGACACACTCAAATGAATTTACGAATACTGAAACGCAACTCAACGCTAACTCTCACTCAAATCAGTTGTCAAATCGCCTTGAGACGTCGTTAAATGTGGGAGTGGTCGCGAGGTATCTTAAACGCTATATAACGTTTGCTTATATCCCCGAAAAGTGATATTAATGTCTGTGTCATCGTTATCGTCTCTTTCGGATAGTGAAGAAATACCTAGAGCTCTTTGTTTTCAATTATATGTTGATATCTGAAAGTACATAAAATATTTATTTATTTATTTATTTATACACTTTATTGTACACGTAGTAAATAATATTGTTATTAAGACTAAAGTGAACAAAAGGTGGACTTATCTCTAAAACAGATTTCTTCCAGTCAGCCCTAAGTAGTGGAAGTAGTAGAATGGTGAGATGACTCAAGTGTATTCAAATCTAGTATTAATTTTTAATTAAATATTTATTTTGACAATATGTATATCTAAAAGATAACACCTATACAGTATATACATACTTACATATATATAATAGATATAATACATACATAATTATTAATACATAAATATTAAACATAAATATATAAATATTAATAGATATATTACATACATATTACATAAATAATATATAAATAAGATAATATAAAAAATTTACAGATCAGTACAAAACGATGGAGTTGTTGAAATATAATGACATACGTTACCTATGTGTTGATTTGCGAAAGGTAATAATTTTTAAGCTGACGTTTGAACGAAAATATGGATGGACAGTGATGGACAGTGAAATGAAATAGTACCTGTACATAACCTATTAATAATAAATTTACATGAATAAGTTGTGCCTGAGTGTTTTATTAATAAATCACCCGGTACAAGTACATATCAATCACAAGATCTCACTTCTTTAATACAATATTATACAATTTATGTTTCATATTTTATT
Source organism: Scirpophaga incertulas (assembly GCA_036419045.1). Lineage (NCBI taxonomy): Eukaryota > Metazoa > Arthropoda > Insecta > Lepidoptera > Crambidae > Scirpophaga > Scirpophaga incertulas. Next base: position 5,983,654 of record CM071633.1, read on the forward strand.
ATTTACGTACCTTTTGATTACTTTTAAAAGTATTTCTTTTTACCTGGTGTATAATTTGAGCCGCGTTTCTTTTTGATATTTTCCATTGTTATATATATCTTGTAATTAGATAAATATAGAGTAATTAAATAATTAATTTCTCAACTTTTTATAATTTGAAAAAACTTTTGCTCTAAATTAACCGCGTACTTTGTCAACAATATCATGTGTCAACGTTTCGTTCCACGAATATGGCCTTATCGATTTTAACAAAAAAAGTACTAATTTTTCATTCATTTTTGGATTTTCTCAAAATCAAGCATTCATTTTACATGAAAATTTAATATTAAACCGTTTTGTCTTATGTTGATAAAATATTATTTGCATAAAATACATTACTTATCCAAACAATGCTGCGTGTAATGGATACACAACGTAAAGTAATTTTATGTGTAACTGAGAACATACTTTTTTAAAGAATGACGGCTGCTTACTTGATCACGCCTTCAAATCTTATAACTGACGTTTGAGAATACCATTTAAATTTGAGAGATACGCAAATGTTAGAGGCCCTCAATTGAGTAAAAGAGTTGAGTAGTGTTTCAATATTCGGCCGTAAGTAGACTAAATGAGTGATATACTTCATCTAGTACAGTTGAAGTATATCATTGTTTACACTTCGGTGAAGTATTTTGCGCACCTCTAGTCCGAATACGGCATGTTTCTGACACAGCGGCGTGTTTCTTGGAGATGTGGAAGCGGTACTCGGCGGAGATGACGCACCGCTGGGACCTGACGGGCTTCGACATGTACGAGGAGCACCCCCGGCCGCAGTACCTGGCCAGGCTGGCCCACGTCAAGCGGATGAAGGTGGGCGGTGTGGCCTGAATGCTGCTCTGATATTTCCTTGTTTCATACACGTAATCAACGTCTTGAGAGTTGACGAGACTTGATGAAATCTATACTAATACTAGCTGGCCCAACAGACGTTGTCCTGTCAAATGTCTCAAATGTCAAATGTCTCAAATGTCACGTTGTCTCACGTTGTCTCAAATGTTTTTAAATAAATAATTTAGCTGAAAAACAATATCTATATGACCGTATTGTGAATCTAAACCATTCTCAAGCCCCCTGGAATACACACAAAAAATTTCATCAAAATTGGTCCAGTCGTTTAGGAGGAGTTCAGTCACATACACACGCACACAAGAAATATATATATTAAGATTATAAAGAGGAAAGATTTGTTTGTTTGTAATGAATAGGCTCCGAAACTACTAGACCGATTTCAAAAATTCTTTCACCTTTGGAAAGCTACATTATCCCGAGTAACATAGGCTACTTTTTATCCCGGAGAAATCAACAGATCCCACGGGATGCGTAATAAAGGCTTCGCTCAAAAACTACTGCACAGATTTTCATGCGGTTTTCATCAATAGATAGAGTGATTCTTGAGCAAGGTTTTGCAGTATTTTTATCTCGGAAAAACGGATAGTCCCACGGGAAGCGCGATAAAACCTTCGCGCCATAAACCGACTTCTGCGCATATGTAGCCGGGGGCAAAAGCCCTTAACCCTCTATAGACCCAATCCCGAAATCCACGCAGGCGAAGCCGCGGGCAGAAAGCTAGTTATTAAATAATAATTTGACTATACAGGTTGGAAATTTGTAATGCCACCTGGAGGGGAAGTACTCTTAATACTGTAGATAGAAAGTTTTACTTAAAGGAAACATTCCTTTATTTTTGAAAAGAAATAAAACTGCATTCAAAGATTTTTGAAAATTCACTTGCCCCACCCGGTAATCGAACCGACTAAAATCTGCAAAAGTTTCACCCTGTATTTTTATTGCACCGATCGGTAGGGTCAATTATAAGGATCAAATCTCTCTAAAAAACTTCATAAATTAAATGAAAGGAAAACATTAATTAAGTATGTACAAAAAAATGATACACTAACTAATTAATTGTTCGAAATGTGCCCCATTTTCTTGGATACACAAATTTATTCTTCGTATACGATTTCATTGCTGGTAGCCTTTAATAATTTAATTTCTTTTCAAAAATAAAGGAATGTTTCCTTTAAGTAAAACTTTCTATCTACAGTATTAATAGTAATTTCCCTCCAGGTGGCATTACAAATTTCCATCCTGTATACATCCCCGTCGAGAGGCACAAGCCTACCTCAATCATGTTAGGGCGATTAGGCATTAACAAACCACGCAAGCGCGGTGCTCGCCTACTGACCCTACCGCGAGGCTGTGACGTCTCTCCGTCTGGGGGACTGTCCAGGGGTTCTCGACTAGGAGACGAATTTTTGAAACAATAGAACACCAATTTGCATTCGAAATCGTGCGATTCGTATACGAATTACCGAATTCACTATTTCTGAACATTCATTTCGTGCGTTGTGCAACGAGTGGTTCAACCCACTCGTTTTTGATTTCTACTAGGAGAATATCCAACGCTGACGTGACCTTGACAGTGATCCGTTTCACGTGTGGGTCATCGCCGGATTTTTGTTTTTGTTTTTGTGATTTTGAATTTTTCTGCGTGAAACGGAATTTAATTAAGGATTTGTTCTTTATGACAACACTGAATTCGAGTGATTCAAAAATCTATAAAATTGTAAGCAGTAGAAAATAATTTCGCGCACGATTTGTATTCGTATTCGAATTCCAAATTCACGTCTAATGATTCGTCCAAAAATACGTCTCCAGATCTAAGTCGAGCCGGCCCCGGAACACCAGGGGGGGGGGATTTAGTGGGTAGGCCGGTCCTATCAGACCGGAGAGCCCCACCACACGCACGACCGCGCTTAGTTACGGTGCATTTCCCTTCTAAAAAAAAAAAGGAAATAGGTGTGTACAGATTGCCTCCCGATGTTTTCCTTCATATTAGGAACTTTGGTACGTGGCAGGATAGACCAGTGCCAAGACAACAGCTCGATCGACGTTCTATTTTATAGTGATGCATGCTATTCATATTTACAGCCTAAGGTTGTATGTTTGCATATCATTAATTGGTAGAATGTAAGACCTTAAATCAGAGGTTCCTGAACTATTTTGTGTCGTAGACCTTTTGTAATGTTTTTCGGTTTTGGGTAGACCCCCACTTACCTGATATTGAATTTTACATCGTACGATTTACAAAATTTTATAAACATATATAATATATTTCTTACTTCATAGATACTTTTACAAACAAAGTTTAAGTCTGTATATTAGAAGATAGTTCAATGTAAGTGTTTTTAGGTTCTATCAGTGTATGTTGAGATTCATTATCGTGGACCCCCATTTTCACTTCATGGACCCCCAAATTGATTTTTTGCTGACGTAAACCCCTTGCAGTTTGTCATCGACCCTTAGGGATCGATATCGACCACTTTGCAAGTCATTGCTTTAAATATATATTCCTACTAGCTTTCCGCCCACGTGGATTTCGGGATCGGGTCTATAGAGGGTCATAGCTTTTGCCCACGGCTACATATGCGCGGAAATCGATTTATGGCGCGAAGGTTTTATCGCGCTTCCCGTGGGAGTATCCGTTTCTCCGAGATAAAAAATACCGCAAAATCTTGCTCAAGAGTCACTCTATCTATTGATAAAAACCGCATGAAAATCTGTGCAGTAGTTTTTGAGCAAGCCTTTATTGCGCATTAGTAATTCAATAACAGATAATATAATGAATTATTTTCCCGTAGTGAATAACACGTTTAGCAACGGCTTATACTGTTATCCTGCTGTTGCTGTTGACAAAATGATCGCCTAGTCGCATTGCTGTTGTTGCCACTTGCGTGCGTGCGGCACGGAGCGAGCGAGCACGACTGTGCTGCAAGCTACAAGTGCGAGCGAGAGAAAGCTAACCGTTGTGTAGGCGTAGGCGCTCGCTCTGTTGCCTGACTCTTTATTCTTATTAATATTAACCTTTCTCACAAGGGAATAAAGTTCCTATTTGTTTATTTCTTATAGTAATTTTACTAATCCCAAATTCACAATTTTGTATCTTCGCTCGTATGACAATTAGACTTATTTTGATTTGCAGTGTGATTTGAAATAACAATAGGGTATTATAGTCTAGATGGGAAAAAATTTAAAAGTGTATTACAATGATTGTTTAGAGGAAAAGAAATCGGAAATGTTAGTTTCACTTCATACAGTGCCTGAATTTTTTTATTATTGCAGTTTAACGTTTTTAGGTTTTTTTATCTGTCTTTGAACACTACGAAACTTTCGCCGCCATGCTAATGACGTCATTACGTTAGTAACAAAAGTGTCAGCTGTCAATGTCAACTTGGTATGTATCTAACCTTTAAACGTATAGGTAAATAACTACCTTAACTACTTGCTACAATTTCTCGCATCCCGCCCGCTCAATTTCATTTCATATTCTAATAGAATAATTTTAATTCAACATCATGGAAGAGGGTTATGTTTTTTAATTTACTCACGTAATGACGTCATGACTCCACAACAATCATGGCGTCCGCTGTTTGCCGCGTTTTCGCGAAATACGCGCGAAGTTTGAAATTATGATAAAATAATTAATTTATATTCGTACATAACGCGAGAAAAAAAAATATTTAAAAACATTTTGTGATATATTAGGACTGTAGAATTTATTTAAGATACATTTCAAAAATGCGTGTAATACCCTATTAGGTAAACTGTTGCTGGCTTGCTGGTGCCTAAGCTGTTGTCATTTTTTTAGTTACGCGTTATTTGCTGTTGTGCAATCGCGCGTATGCAAATTAAATTATTCGTTGAAATAAGTAAATAATGTAAACATTGACTGTAAATATTGAATGTAAATAACAAATTATGTACATATCAATGAACTTTTAAATACGCCAGAAAATTATATTGATTAGGTAATTAGTTTTAAATTATTTAAATTACTGCCCAATATTCTGTCAGTCCTAAGCCATATCATTGTTAAGAATAACTAAGCTAGCTATAATGACAATAACAATCGTACTCAACAACATTTGTCAAAACAGCAATATAACAGACAACAGTTTACAATAACAGTTATAGGAAAATAACATAACAGTGTTATTTATTATTACAAAACAGTCGTTATTGCCATCACTGTTGCGCATCCCGTGGGATCTGTCGATTTTTCTGGGATAAAAAGTAGCCTATGTTAGTCTCCATCCATTTGACTATCTCCACGTAACAAATTGGAAGAAAGACCGCTGAATGAAGAAATGAGGGCACCGGCACCGCTTGCAGCTGAACGTGGTGACCGGCGAGAAGGAGCCGATGGTGCCGTTCTGGCGCATGCGGCTGCCGGCCACGCTGATGTCGTTCAGCGCGGTGGCGCTGCTGGTGCTGGTGGCGCTGGCCGCCGTGCTGGGCGTGGTGCTGTACCGCATGTCGCTCATGGGCGCCGCCGTGCTGCGGCACAACTCCAGCGCGCTCATCACCTCCAACCCCATCATGTTCACCACCGCCACGGCCGCCTGCATCAACCTCGGCCTCATTTGCGTCTTCAACTATGTCAGTGCTTCTACTCAATTTGTTTATTTTCTTTTATTTATTTATTAGGACAACCAACAAGATCGGGATGGACCACGCCCCTTCCGTGGCCGGCGGGCGTCGTCGGTGGAGGAGACCGGGGGAGGTAGTAGCCTCCCCCGAGGAGGGCTCCCCTCTAGATAGGGGAGCGGAGGCAAGGGGCTCCCTACATGCCTGAGGAAGGCCATCCCTGAGGTTTTTAGTGGGTAGGCTTCCCCCTTCTGGGGAGGAGAGCCCCACATAACCGCCGGCTCGCCACAGCCGGGGTATGCAATTTAATGCATTTTCCTCAGGGGAAAAAAAAAAGGACAACCAACACGATGATAATTCAAAAATACAAACTTAAAGCTAAGTGTTTTCTTAATTATAGGTCGACACGGCATGTGGACTACAGTATGCTTAAATATATACACATACATACATACATATAATATAGGAATGTTCAAGCGCTTTAAAACTCGTACTAATGTCATTCTTTTTGTCTTTGATTGTTGGCATTATTATTTTGTTGGTTGCTATGGTGTTGTTAGAGAGTTGTTTTTTGTAATAATTTTCTAACAACACCATAGCAACCAACAAAATAATAATGCCAACAATCAAAGACAAAAAGAATGACTTCTTTTTTTAGATTGAACTGATTTTATTTCTAGTACTTATTTTACATTTTATTAGAAAATTATTACAAAAAAAAAATAACTCTCTAACAACACCATAGCAACCAACAAAATAATAATGCCAACAATCAAAGACAAAAAGAATGACATTAGTACGAGTTTTAAAGCGCTTGAACAAGGAATAACACGATATATAAAAAAAAAAATAGGAAAGTTAATATATTATCAAATTGAGTCACTAAATACACGTCTTATTAAAAGATTGAAGTGTTCGACGCCCGAATGTCTGAGTTTTATCTGCAAATATGTCGATGTGACATTCTTTGCACAATTTGTTGTATTGTCGCTGTACTCTGTTCATAGTAGCGTAGTGACCAAGATTGCTCCTGCTCCCCTTCACAGAAAATGGGACATTTGTTGCATGAATGTGTGTATGGGAGAGAGAATGTAACGCGAACTGAAGAGTAAGAGGGGCAGCCTGTTTGATATTGAGCGGACTGTAGCAGCTTTTTAATAGGGTAAACGACCACAACTGATTATAGCCGTTTTTATACTATAATTATCTGATTTGAGCAATTTATATCTAATGAAAGTATGTATTTCAATTTAATTTTTTATTTATATTGTTTTTAGATTTCTCTAAAAATTTACAATTATTATTTACGTAATTCTAATGAAACGAACACATTTCTAGCATTCTCACATTAAATGTAACATTTTTTTATATAGAAAGTATACCTATAAACGTACAAATAACAAAGTTATTTTAAAATTTGTTTATACTGGCATACAAATTTGGTTACTTAGTTATGACGTCACGATTGCAGTGCTTTTAGTATGGAGCGTGTTTTAGCGACCCACGACAGCGCCGCAAACATGGCGATGTATCTTCAAAAGTAATAGGTACAGGTGCACTGTTGGTTCTACAATATTTCTCACTTAAAAGAGTACTCTTATTCTGTACAGAATTTAAAAATTTGTCGTCTACCCAATTACAATTCAAAGACGAGGTGCTTAACGTGTTTATTGAAAGACAATACGAAAAAGGAATGGGAAAAGCAGAGCTTGCCATTACAAAAAAATACATTTAATGTTGGATTGCCAACATATTGCCAGGGCGGCAGTGACGTAATATTTTAGAATGTTTGCAAAAGTAAGCTTAAAAATAAAGTGAATCTTAACACTAAAGTTAGTCTTTGTGACACAGAAAACAGACATTTTCTATACATTAACTTATTTAATAGTAGTGCTATAAATGTACTAAGAAGTAATTCGTTTTGTACCAAGTCTTAAGTAATTTCTTGTAGATAAATGCTTTTCTGGATCTTGCATAATTTTATTTATTTTGCAAGTGAAGTGACTTATATTTCGATTTATGACAATAATAAAAGATGAGGAACAAAAAAAACTACTAAATTGCTGATACATTTTTTTTAACAAAGTAATTATAAGGTTGTATAATAAAGTACAACATTTACCAAAAAAATAAGCATGCAAAGTTTTATGTTAACACATTATGTAAATCTAAGTCTAATTATAATCAATGGGCAGTACACATATTTTCATAACAGCTCTTTTATGTGTATGACCGTTTGAAGTCTTAACCTCAACAACTCTCACTTTGTTATCTTTACCAGGATAAGTATTAGTCATCCAAGCCAGAGGCCAGTATAAAGGTGACAAATTGTCATCCTTTAAAGAAACAATTGAGAGGTAGAGCGAGAAAGAGATAGCGATATACACAAAGAACGACAAAGTATAAAATATAATGTAGTTTTACGTGTGAGAGAAAAGGAAGGGAGAATGGCTGTGATAAAAAGATAGATGGAAAAGAGAGAAGGGAGAGAGAGAGCGACAAATATAAATGAGGTGCACGTGAGATAAAGAGAGAGATACACAGAGATGACTCGAGAAGTAATCATATTTGCGTCACATTAGTTTCCTCTCCCAAATAAAATGTACTAACACGTCACATATTTTTTTTATTGATTGAGAACTCAATATTGTATTGTTAATTTATGTATAATTTAATTGCTTAACATTTTGTAAATGTTATAATCTCAAAGCTTCGAATGGTTTGTCCTGGTATTCTTTATTCACTTAAGTTGGATTAAAATGTACATAACTCTTTCCAAAGCTATATTTATTGATTATATTATCGTGCCTGTGTCATGCAGTAACTATAGAATTTGTTCGGCAGATATACCAATACCTTGCAGAGTGGCTAACAGAGAAGGAACTCCTGCGGACGCAGACGGAGTTCGACGACTCGCTCACGCTCAAGATATACCTGCTACAGTTCGTCAACTATTACGCTTCCATATTCTATATCGCTTTCTTCAAGGGCAAGTACGTGGGAAGGCCTGGGGACTACGTCAGAGTGTTCGGACGCAGGCAAGAAGAGGTAAGCTTTATGGCGCATAGCATTAGGTCGGGAATGCAAACGACCTGATTTCATACAAATAAAGTGAACTAAAAAATCTGACCTCTTAAGCTACTGTTTCCGCCTATTTATATTTTACAAACATTATAATTCTTTTAATGTTAATGTCATATAATCTGTAATTTTTGTAACTTGTATCAGTGACTAAGTGACTAAATGACTAAGTGACAATGTGACAGAGTGACAAAGTGACAACGTGATAATGTGACTATTTGACAATGTAACTATGTGTATGAGAACTTTTTAAACGACAGTGTGCGCCGGGCGGCTGCCTCCTGGAGCTGTCCATCCAGCTGGCCATCATCATGGTGGGCAAGCAGTTCGTCAACACCATCGTGGAGATGATGATGCCCTACGTGCTCGCCTGGTGGAACATCCTCAGGACCATCGGCAGGAAGAAGTCGTGAGTATTATTTTTTATATAGCAATCTTTCTTTCGACGGCTATGTATTTTCTGACAGGTCTCATATATTTGTGGTAAAATATATTCTACCTCTCATTCGGATTTAGGCGTTTTTATACGATTTTCGAAAGGAAAGGGAGAGATAAAATTATCCTTCAAAATTCTAATTTGCATCGGAATAACAAACAGAGAACAGACGGGATTTCCTTGTGTTGGTAAGTCAATGTGGCAGATACACAAAGTCGTTTGTATTTTTTTTTCCAAATAAGGGTCTTTTTTTTTAAATATAAAGGTGCAATTGGCTATTTTCATGTTATAACATAAAAATGTGTAATAATTTTATTTATATAGTTTTTGTACTGAGCAATGCAAAAATTATATTATTTTTTCATAAAAACGTAAGATTAATTTTATATTTCTAATTTAAAATCGAAGTTTTATTATCTATATATCACGTGACCGAAAACACCGACCGCCATGATTTTGTCGGTATGACGTCATTAGTACTAAAACAAAGTAAGTTTGTAAGCAACGCTCAATCAAGTTGAAAGGAGATTGCCCATTCCAGTACTTTTTGTAGAAACATTGTGTCTCAATGAATTTCTTACCAAAACTTAAACAATAATATTTTAAGTATTTTGTCTTTTCTGCTTATTTAACATTCCTTTTGGGAATAATTTTCTGAAATAAATCAGTAATAAACTTCCGTCTTACAGCAAATTGACATAATCTGCCATGTTTATAGGGTTGGGACAAATTATAGAAATCAATCGATTATTATCTGTGGGGTGATTTTGTACCTAAATCGACAATCGAATCGCTTTGCTTAATTAATGTCTATTCCCTCTAGGGGGGGACTCATTTATAACAAACAAGTGTCACATTTACGTAGATTTGAGGTAACTTGCTGTGTCGGTTATTGTTATAGTTATTCGTGTTTTAAATTCTCTTTTTGAAAAATGCCGGGTTCTAAAAGTAAATCTTATTGTTTTTGGGATAAGAATATTGTTTTTGTTAAAACTTACAAGAAGTTGGTTTTAGTTACTTACATAAGAATATTTTCGTTAATTACTACTTAGTAATTAATTGACAGGAAAATATTTTTCGTTTTGGTTTCCTTTATATAAATAGTTAAATACAATACAATTAAAATTAAAATATCAACATATAATTTATCTACTGCAAGAATATTCTTTATGTATGTAATTAGTTAATTTTCTTGTTCTTGAAAATATTGTGATTATAAATTAATTTATAATCAAAATACAATCATGAGCCTATGTTATGTACATAATGCACCATAAGGTTAATTTCATTTTATTTTGAAAAGACTGCTGTATAACTACATAGTTTTATTAATAATAAATATAAATAATTTAAAAAATTTTAATACAGACCAAAAATACATAAATAAATGATTCGATTTCAAAAAATAATTTCCTTTTTGCTTTAGTTAGTATAATTTCCATTATAAACAAATAATATTAAAAATGAAAGAATTGAAACAGATAAAAATATCATTTTTCTGTTCATTTTTTTACTAAAGTCTAATCATTAATTCACTGGAGTAAACTGACGTTTACGGTGTTACCACTTTATGATGAACAGAAAATAGTGTTGTGACTAGAATATTGAAATCAAACTCATTCATTCAATTTCATTCCGTCCTCAAATCACATTACTCATTTTATTTACTTTATTAAGAAATCTTAATCCAATTTTGTTTAATCGATGTAATAATATTAGCATGATACCTTTAGGGCAAATAGGTGATAACTTTGAAATGTCGTAATTACTCGAATTATATATATGAAATGAAACAAAAATATTCAATGGATAGCTTTTTATTCGTCATCGTCAGACATAGTTTTTTCACTATCGTCGTCGCTGTCAGTGACACTTATTATAAAACGGTCCGTAATATTGTCCATCATATGGTCGAGATTAAACATTTTATTTTCTAAGTTTATTACATGATCACACAGCTTCTCCATCTTGTACCAGTAACCAGTAATAACCAGCAATAAATAAAAAAAAACTTGACGTAAAATTGTCGTGGTTATATCCATTACAACGATAAATAATTTACAGAATTATGTTTTGTCTAAAATGAAATACAATAACTACTATTACACAGTGGTTAAATCTGTATTTTTCTTTTAAAAAGATTGCAATAATTAAAGTACTTCCGAATGTTCGAATAATTACAGTTCAAAAAATTGATTTACTGATTATCTGAACGCATAGTTCGGGAACGCTAGCAAGTGAGTGAATTTCATTTTTTGTATCTGATAGAATTCATGTACCTATATTATAATTAATTGAGTACTTTTTTTTAATAAACGTTGTTACTGACTTTGTGTGAGTGATCTGAATAACAACGAAGGGTGAAGTCCTTATCGATTTATTCAATTTATCCAATTATATTTGCAGGTCACCTCACTAGTACGATAAATATGGCAGCACAATTTTACAATGTGACATTAGCATCTGTCAGTTTACTCCAGTGAATTAATAATCAGACTATATTTTTTTTTATGCGAAGGTGGAAAATAAATTGGCAAAAATTAAAAAGAAACATATACTCTTCCATCTTGTTAACTCGAGTTCAACCCGAGTTACGTGAATTTTACCCCGTGTTTGCACATCACTACTATCTTCGGCGTTTGACGCCCTTTGACATTTCTTTATTTTAGTACAACTGACGTCACAGACATGGTGGTCGGCATTCTGGCGCCTTTATTTTGTGATAATATTTTGATCTTTTTTTTTCTGCTTGCAGGATAAATATTTTGGGAAAATAAAAATAACAATTGACTATCGCATGTAAACGAACATTTTAAAAAAATATTTGAAAAAATTGTAGAACAACCTATTCTTTAATGTCATGTCTGTGCCAAAAAGCACTTTCTGCTGAGCGTTTGAGTAAAAACTTATTAGAAGAAGTAATAAATAACTAAATCTGTTAACTAATTACGAAATATTCTACTTATTAGTATTACTTTTTTAAGTACATGCGAAAATAAATATTTGTAAGGTATAGTTAATAATATATTTTAAAGTTTTTAATGTTTTTGCAGCATCAAAAGTCCGATGCAATGGGTTAAAGATTTCAAACTGGTCGACTTCGGACATATGGGGTTGTTCCCTGAATATTTAGAGATGGGTAAGATATTTTTCGTATAGTTATGTAACATTATGTTTGGTAATTAATTAAGAATATTCAATAATGTCTCGAATAATGTAAAAACCGATCGCGATACACGACGCCGTTCTCGAAGTTGTTCACAAATATGTATACCTCGGGCAAATACTGCAGTTAGGCAAAAACAACTTTGAGAACGAGGTGAATAGGAGGATTTAGTTGGGTTGGGCGGCATTTGGGAAACTACGTCGAGTCTTTACGTCGTCGATCCCACAGTGCCTAAAGACGAAAGTCTTCAATCAGTGCGTCCTACCCGTAATGACTTACGGAGCCGAAACGTGGACACTGACGGCACGACTAGTCCACAAGTTCAGAGTCGCTCAGCGGGCTATGGAAAGGGCTTATGCTCGGCGTTTCTCTGAGGGATCGCATCAGAAATGAGGTGATACGTCAGAGAACCAAAGTCATCGACATAGTCCACAGGATTAGCAAACTGAAGTGGCAGTGGGCTGGCCATGTTAGCCGTAGAACCGATGGCCGTTGGGGTAAACGTGTTCTAGAGTGGATACCGCGAAACGGCGAACGTAGTGTAGGACGTCCTCAGGCAAGGTGGAGTGATGATTTGCGCAGGACGGCTGGCAGGAGCTGGATGCGAGAAGCCGAAAATAGATCTCAGTGGCGTACACTCGAAGAGGCCTATGTCCAGCAGTGGACGAAGAGGGGCTGATGATGATGAATAATGTCTCGACCAGCTCCTCTGCGTAACATATACGTTTTTCATAATGTTTGTACTGTATGTAATCCTTTTTACTTCAGTGGTTCTTAACTCCATTTTGTCATGAGACGGGAATCGATTATTATTGTGTTTGCGGATTCTTGTATATATTTTGACTATGTGTATGACAACTTTTCCATCCGATTCCCACTTTGCTAATAACTTTTCCATTTTATTATTATAGTCATTTACAATGAAATATCATCAGGTCTGATTAAAAAAGAAATGAACTAAATTGTAAACGAAAATAATAACATGTGCTTTATAAATTTATTTAATTTACAATCAAACGTAACTATTTAAGGTGGATGAACTGATGTTACACTAAAATAGTGTTACAAGTTGAGACTTCATGTCAGTCAATTGAACTCTGAAATATGTAGCAGCATCCGGACTACTTTTTAGGACTCGTTGATCTATTATACTATACTATCGTTGCAACCCCGCGTTGGGCACTAAACAATTAATTTCCTAACTTATGACTTGTAACATGTAATTTCAGTTACTTCGTGTGGCCATCTTCATTGGAATTGCATTATGTTTTATTATCGTGTAAATTATGTGTATTTCATGTAAATAAGAATGACTATAATATTTGCAGCTGTAATTGGTTATAATGTGAACATATTTGTTTTATTATTAACGTAACTATATAAAGAGAATCAAGACGATATCCCGCTATCAGTTGGCTGCCTTGGACTCAGTAGAAAGGCGAGCTAGAAAACTTATCGACGACGAAATACTTATAAACTCACGTCTTCAGAGTCTAGAACACCGTCGAAGAGTTGCTTGCCTTTCGGTTTTCTATAGGTTGCATTTCGGAGAGTGTGCGTTGGAATTACATGAGTTAATTCCACCCGCTCCTTTCCACCATCAGTCAACCAGACGTAGGCTTAACTACCATCCTTACGTGGTGGACTATCCTCTTACACGTACAAAACGGTTCCAGTCTTCGTTTTTAATACGAACAGCTAAGATGTGGAACTCTTTGCCGACGTCTGTGTTCCCGGAACAATATAATCTTACGATCTTCAAGTCACGAGTGAATAGGCATTTGCTAGGTAAGCGTGTTCCATCCTAGTCCTCATCGTCACTTACCATCAGGTGAGATTGTGGACAAACGCAAACCTATTTTAAATAAAAAAAAAAAAACGAGATTTTTATTTATTTAATGAGCGATGACAAGCAGTTACTATATACGAGGGGAGGTCAAAAAGTTCGCGGAATGACTGGGAAAAAAGATGAAATGATACATTATGTTATTTTTCCTTTTCAATATATTCCCCCTTAACACGAATACATTTTTCGGATCTGGGGGCGTACTCTTAAAAACGATATTCGATATATCGCGGACTTCGTCGTGTCGTATCCTACTCTTAGTTACTATCGTTTAAAACATTTCAACGGACGATCAAACGAACGATATTAATTTTGACATAAGAAAGCCTCAAATGACAACGATGAATTGAATTTGACAGACGAACATTCGCATAATAAACGTCAAATTTACGATAATTACAACGACACCTCAAACCGTATCGTATTACTTTTCGTAAATTTGACGTAATTTTGCGAATGTTCGTCTGTCAAATTCAATTCATCGTTGTCATTTGAGACTTTCTTATGTCAAAATTAATATCGTTCGTTCGATCGTCCGTTGAAATGTTTTAAACGATAGTAACTAAGAGTAGGATACGACACGATGAAGTCCACGATATATCGAATATCGTTTTTAAGAGTACGCCCACTTGCATATAACTTATTAATACCGTCGAAAAAATAGGTTTTGTCTTGGGCGTCAAAATACGCCGAAATCGCCGACTTGACTTCATCATCGTCTCTTTTTTTCCACGCAGCTCTTTCTTCATCTTTGGGAATAAATAAAAATCGCTAGGGGCCAGGTCTGGACTATAGGGTGGATGGCGTAGTTGTTCAAAACCGCATCGATAAATGGCAGCCGTCGCAACATGACTCGTGTGAACGGGCGCGTTGTCGTGCAAAAGGAGTACACCTTTTGTCAGTTTTCCTCTTCTTTTTTCTTTAATAGCTTCTTTTAATCGGTCCAATAGGGAAACGTAGTACTCTCCCGTTATAGAAACACCACGTTCTTTATAATCGATCAAAAGAATACCTTCAGTATCCCAAAAAATAGTCGCCATGATCTTTCCGGCCGATTGCGACACTTTAAATTTTTTAGGGGGTGGTGTGCCTTTTTTGTGCCACTGCATCGACTCCTGCTTTGACTCAGGCTCATAGTGGTGAACCCAAGTTTCATCACCGGTTACAATTCGGGCCATAATTTCTTCCCTATCTTCTCCACAGCGGTCCAAAAACTCGCGGAACAGTTGACGCGCTCACGTTTTTGCAGCGGCGTGAGCATTCTCGGGACCCACCTTGAACACACTTTACTCATGCCAAGATGTTGATGAAGAATATTTAAAATTGTGGTTTCTGATACTCCAACTGATGCTGCAAGTTGTTTCTTCTTCAACCTTCCGTCTTCCAATACAAGTTTTTCAACTTTTTCAATGATTTCCGGCGTAGTGGCCTCAATGGGCCGTCCAGGTCGAGGATCATCTTCAATTTTTTTTTTTTTATATGCTAGGCGCGGCAGATGACCTCCTCCCGCCTGATGTTAAGCGGTGAAAGAGGCCCAAATGAGATGACAGATAGGATAGTGACTTTACTCCACTCTCCTACCTGCCCTATCCCTGCCGGCCCAAAAGATGCCTTTTCACGCCTCTTTTGAAGGAACCATGTTGTAGGATGTAGGAAACACATACGCAGGCAGAGAATTCCAAGTGCGGGAAGTACGGCAGAAGAAGGAATCTTGGAATTCTTAGTGCGGTGTGGAATGGGGGACGTAGTGTACGGATGGCTCCGAAGACCCTTACGTGTGTTTCTATAAAGGAAAGGAGAGGGAGGGATAAGGCTAAAGAGTTCTTCAGAGCATTCCCCATGAAACATCCGATAGAAGGCGCTAAGAGAGGCGATATCACGACGAAGTTGTAGAGGCTCTAGGGTGTTGGTTGCCTCTACATCGCCGATTATGCGGATTGCGCGCCGCTGCAATCTGTCCAGAGCTTCAAGAAGATATTGAGCGGAGCCGTCCCATAGGTGCGAGCAATATTCCACACAGGACCTGACCTGAGTTTTGTAAAGCAGGCAGAGTTGGTCCGGGGTAAAATACCGTCGCACCTTGTTCAGGACACCGAGTTTCCTTGAGGCAGTGGTTATGACGGATTCTATGTAGTCTCTGGTATTCAGATCGCAGCGGATGCTCATACCAAGCAAGGTGATGATGCTCAATTGACTCCCTTCCTTGCTTGAAAAGGCCGTGCCATTTGTAAATCATGGTTTTACCAGGAGCAGAGTCTCCGTAAACAGCTAACATCTCTTGCAAAATAGTTTGAGGCGTTTTTCCTTGTTTGGTGAGGAACTTTACGACGGCGCGATGTTCAATTTTCTCCATAGTGGCTAGTTTGTTCCCGATTTACTTGTTTACTCGTTTGTAACTCGAAAGCTAATGACCCAATTAGGCTAGAAATTGGCATATATAGTAATTATGAGTTACTCAAGTAGCGGCTACCTGGAGGAGCGACCTCACCCCCGCCAACCCCGCCATTCCGCGAACTTTTTGACCGCCCCTCGTATATAGTACTCATATAGTATGATTTAGTTTACAACATCCAAGCATTTGACCTCGGCACCACACAGCACACACACACTCACACATACACACATATATAGATACACCACGAACAACATCTAATTTGTTTTATATTTTATGTTTAAAATAAAACAAAACAAAAAATAAAACAAATTAAGTTAAATATATAAACATATAAACAACATTTAACTAATTAATATTGATTCCAATTATATGATTACATCACGTAATATTCTTAACAATTCCATTTTAAATATGGATACAAACATAAGAGAGATATAGTATCGATAGTACGAAATAGAACTACAGGGTGGGTGCGCGCAGTGTTGCAGTACGGGTTCGTGACGATCTTCGTGGCGGCGTTCCCGCTGGCGCCGCTGTTCGCGCTCATCAACAACGTGCTGGAGATGCGGCTGGACGCGCGCAAGCTGCTCACGTGCTACCGCCGGCCCGTGCCGCAGCGCGTCACCGACATCGGCGTCTGGTACCGCATCCTGGACTCCATCGGCAAGCTCAGCGTCATCACCAACGTGAGTGCTCTGCTGCTCTGCTCGCTGCCAATGATGCGAGCTGCTCGCGTGCTACCGGCCCGTGCCGCAGCGCGTCACCGACATCGGCGTCTGTACCGCATCCTGGACTCCATCGGCAAGCTCAGCGTCATCACCAACGTGAGTGCTCTGCTGCTCTGCTCGCTGCCAATGATGCGAGCTGCTCGCGTGCTACCGCCGGCCCGTGCCGCAGCGCGTCACCGACATCGGCGTCTGGTACCGCATCCTGGACTCCATCGGCAAGCTCAGCGTCATCACCAACGTGAGTGCTCTGCTGCTCTGCTCCTGCCAATGATGCGAGCTGCTCGCGTGCTACCGCCGGCCCGTGCCGCAGCGCGTCACCGACATCGGCGTCTGGTACCGCATCCTGGACTCCATCGGCAAGCTCAGCGTCATCACCAACGTGAGTGCTCTGCTGCTCTGCTCCTGCCAATGATGCGAGCTGCTCGCGTGCTACCGCCGGCCCGTGCCGCAGCGCGTCACCGACATCGGCGTCTGGTACCGCATCCTGGACTCCATCGGCAAGCTCAGCGTCATCACCAACGTGAGTGCTCTGCTGCTCTGCTCCTGCCAATGATGCGAGCTGCTCGCGTGCTACCGCCGGCCCGTGCCGCAGCGCGTCACCGACATCGGCGTCTGGTACCGCATCCTGGACTCCATCGGCAAGCTCAGCGTCATCACCAACGTGAGTGCTCTCCTCGTTGCGAATCTCTCGTTTGTGTTCAATTAGAGATGTGTCAATCTTTACAGAAACGACTCAGTGACTCGTTTCTTCCAAGTGTTTCACTGATTCAAATCTCTAACAGCGCTTCAATTGATCATTCGCTCAATTACATCTCGGTTTCAATCGGCACGCGGTGCTCGCACGATTGAGATAAGTAAATAATTCAGAGTTGAAGCGCTTCGGATCACGTCGCTCAATTGCATCTCGGTTTCATTCGATACGCGACGCTTACACGATTGACTCAGAGTCACTGATACAAATAAATCAATATCAATATTTATATCAGTGTATTTGTATCATACAGACCTCGTGTGCATACCGTTGACCAAGAAGACGAAAGAACTAAAATATCAAATATTTTGAAAACGGGTAACTTTTGGATAAGGCAATATGGGCTAAAAATTATTTGCTTTGACCAAAACTATCACCTCACGACGGATGTGGGTCGACTTACCAGTAATCCTGTATACGAGTATACATATTTGATTGGCATGTAGAGCCGCATTGTACACGAGTGACGCTTTCCGCAGGGATTTATAATAGCGTTCACGTCGGAGTTCATCCCGCGGCTGGTGTACCAGTTCTCGCAGGGTTCATTGGACCACTACGTCAACCACACGCTGGCGGACTTCAACATTACCGTGTTCGACAAGTATAAGCCATTGCGGACCGCATACAATGAAACTATGTGCAGGTCAGTGTTATAGTTACGTAATTTTGGGAATTAGCATTCATATATACGCGCGCTTTTTTCCGATGGGGGTAGACAGGGATAGAAGGATATCTCCTATTCGGTTCAATTTCTGTATGTATGTCGTTGTTCTTGAGTTGAAACATGTTCCGACTTGCATTGCGCGGGCCGGATCTTTTTTTGTTTAACTTTATTGGTACGATGATTAAAAAAAAATGACTACAAAGAAGTTTTGTAGTGTAATATGGAATTATTTTGTGATAATAAATGATGAATGTGCAAAGTGTAAAACTTGTGATGGAAAGTATTCTCGTAAGGGTAAAGGCTCAACTAACTTAAAAATCATTTACAAAAAAAAACATACAATATGAATTATTCTTTAAAGAATACTCTGCAAAATAGGTCTGTAAAAGATCCGTCAAAAAGTAACGGATACGGACACGGATTCGAATCTTTCTTTTGCCTCGGATATCCGCGGATCCGAATTTATAAATTTAAATTTGTCCATTATACATATATTTTTTTAGATCTTCGATAATTCACCCAACACATTTTTATTATGTTTATTATATCTGCAGCTTATGTGCGCTGTGACGGATTCAGAATACACGTGTCACTGCTCCCTTTTCTTCCTATCGTGACCCGTTTTACAATTGGGCAAAACAATGAGCATATATAATATAAGCAAAACTATTAGCATCGACGAAGTGTCGGTTTTTGTTATTTCTGCCCGACGTTTTGGAGGGAACAGGCGTGATAATATGTTTGCCTGTAATAGTACATTACGATATTAGTGCGTTATAACTAATACGCACGACGACACTATATCATACGACGTTTTTTAACACAATTGCGAGGAAACAGAAAAAGAAACATTTAAATAAACTCAATCTGTGAATGCACACTGTTGCTTTCCCGCCATTTTACTACTGACTGGCGTCGCGCGGCGATTAGTTCTAAATTTGAATAGCAAAAGCGCGTGAAATGGTAAATAATACTGTTATGGAATTTGTATGGACTATAACTTAATTATTTGCTTTAATAACACACGCGTTTTTATGACCCGCTTTACATATTTAGAACCGGTGGAATTACATCAGCTTTACGAGCAAAGGTGTTAAAAATATTTTTTTTAGTCTCGTAATAATTAGCCTGTCCCTTTACAATTTGCTTTGATTTTGTTTGTTTTATGTCGGTTTTATTTAGAGAATTTAATCTCAAATCTGTTTTTATTTCAATCGTATAATGTTCTCATCGTTTGTTTTAGCTATCCCGGCTACTGGTATTACAAGGACGGTGATGACTACGAGCGAAGTAACTGGTACTGGCACATCATTGGGGCGAGGCTCGCCTTCGTTGTTGTGTTCGAGGTAATATAATTTGTATTTGATAAAAGGATAGTAAAACTTGTTTTCATTTGTCTGTGATGAAATTGACATTAAGAGTCGAGTGTCAGTGGGTGCGGTCCAAATCTTGCTGTTTGTATGCAAATGGTTAAACTGTAATGGGATATTTTACCTTGTGTCTGAAACTGTCAATTATGAAATCGAGCATTCTCACATGAGTGTTGAAAACAAATTTTGGACTGCACTCTTGATATTTGCATGAGTGAATTTTGTCTCGAGAGGTATATTTGTGGGTAGAATCGTGCAACTTTATGTTATTATTTTTAACACAAAAACGGTATCACGAAAAAGTTTATTCATACTGAAAATAGACAAAGTTATTGACCTAATTAATTTGCATTGTCTCGGACAATTGTCATTTTTAACATGGAACCTGTCCGTTCTGTGCTCTCAATTCCAAGTCACTTCTCCAATATTACAACCCTGTTACCAAAGTGTCTGGGCTTTTAGAGGCGCTCTCGTGTTGCGTTGCTCTTTATCCAGAACAATAAAAAAACCCAATTGCTGTGATTTTCTTGTTTCATCATTTCCAAATTATACAGAAACGCAGTCCAGATATAACCAGTGTTTCTCTCACAGTAAATTCAAATCTTATGACATCTCTCGAGTTAAATCGACCAAGCTTAGGCTTCAGAGCGTACCAAAGATTTCAAGTCAGTGCCTGAAATTCGCCATTTTGTTCGTTTTTTAATTTGGATATATCAAATGTCACTCACAGTAAATGCAAATTTAACGACACCTTTCAAGTTAAATTCGATCGAGCTGTTCGCAGTTCGCGTTCGCGAATATAGTAACTTTTCTGATGCAGCCATGTAATTATTATTATGATTTTTTTTATGCTAGGCCCGGCAGATGACTTCCTTCCGCCTGATGTTAAGCGGTGAAAGAGGCCCAAATGAGATGACAGATAGGATAGTGATTTTACTCCACTTTCCTACCTGCCTTATTTTTTTGTTTCCTGAGGAAAATGCATTAAGTTGGCATACCCAGCCGGCGGTTATGTGGGGCTCTCCTCCCCAGAAGGGGGAGGCCTACCTTTTTTTTTTTTTTTTTTTGTTTCCCTGAGGAAAATGCATAAAATTGCATACCCCGGCTGTGGCGAGCCGGCGGTTATGTGGGGCTCTCCTCCCCAGAAGGGGGAGGCCTACCCACTAAAAACCTCAGGCATGGCCTTCCTTCAGGCATGTAGGGAGCCCCCGGGAACATCAAGCAACTTCCAGGAACCCCCAGCCCCGCTCCCCTGCCTAGAGGGGAGCCCTTCTCGGGGGAGGCTACACTACCTCCCCGGTCTCCTCCACCGACGACGCCCCCCGGCCACGGAAGGGGCGTGTCCATCCCGGGTCGCCGAAGCAGTCGCGATATCCTCGCGCCGCCGGCGACCCGCGGCGGCGCCGCAGCTGTGCTACCGAGCCCGGCGCCGCCTTCTTTGAGCGGGATCGGCCATCTCCCGACCCCGCTCGGCGACCTCCTTCTGGAGCATCACTGCTTCACAGAAGGAGGCCACAGCCCTCCAACCTCCCTCGTCCGCCAGCATTGCCGCAATCAATGCTGGCGCGGAGACAGATCTCGCCCGATCTCTGCGATCAAGTCTCGGCGCTCGAGGTCGGATGCGCAGTGGTGGCAATGTGTCGATCCCTCCCGTCCTATTCGACACAGATACTCACCGAAGCAGCCGTGCCCGGTGAGTATCTGAGTCAATCGGTAGGTGACCTCCTCCTTCCGTGGAGCCAAGCTTCGAGGTGCGGGAGTACGGCACCGACGCCCGCTGGCGCGCGCAGCTCCGTACTTCGAGCTGTGCACGCCAGGCCGCCACAATCCGTCGGTGCCACTCCCGCTTAGGCACTTCGTGCGCGGGTTCCAGGGCGCTCCCCCCATCGCTCCCCCGGTCGACACGCCGCGACGCATACGTCGCCGCGTACATGTCGGCCAGGATGTCGAATGGGGGGGAGCGTCCCAGAACCGTCGCCCGCTCGTACGAGATTGTACGGTAGCCTCGTACGATCCGTATGGCCATTATCCGCTGCAGGCTCCGTAGCAGAGCTCTGCAGCGGGGGGGGGGGAGGCCTACCTACTAAAAACCTCAAGGATGGCCTTCTTCAAGCATGTAGGGAGCCCCCACCCTCCGCTCCCCTGCTCAGGGGAGCCCTCCTCTACTACTACCACTACTGGGGAGGCTACTACCTCCCCCGATCTCCTCCACCGTTCCTACCTGCCCTATCGCTGCCGGCCCAAAAAGATGCTTTTTCACGCCTCTTGAAGGTTATATATGTAGCTTCTATAAGGTGCAATGTGGTATTTTCGTCTTTCCGATCAGAATGTGGTGGCGCTGGTGATGATAATCGTCCGCTGGGCCATCCCCGACATGTCCGGCGAGCTGAAGGACCGCATCCGCCGCGAGGCGTACGTCATCAACAGCTTCATATTGGAGGAGACGCGCGCGCGCTCGCAAGCCTCGGACGCCAGGACGCCCGCGACCCCCACCCCCGGCCCCACGCCCACCCCGAGGCCCCCAGCCCACGCGCAAGGTCTGGCTCCCCGCGTGGGCCACTCCACGCCCGTGTAGCCAATAGCTAACTCGGTCACGGTAGGCACGCGTCTTCGCTTGTTCACTCTTGTTCGGCCCTACTAACGGCCGGTGCGTGGTCACTGTTCTCTGGCCAAAGAACTACTTAAAGAGTGTATGCTTAGTAAACTTGAGACTTAACAGTTTCATTATAATGTATTTAACATTTATAATTACAACAATGATACGACTGTTTTGGGAAAGCGATGTTGGTTGATTAAAAAGGTAAATGTCTCGTTGGTTCCTGGAGACGTATTTTTGAATCATTAGACGTGAATTTGGAATTCAAATCGTGTGCGAAATTGTTTTCTACTGCTTACAATTTTATAGATTTTTGAATCACTCGAATTCAGTGTTGTCATTAAGAACCAATTCTTAATTAAATTCCGTTTCACGCAAAAAAATTCAAAATCACAATAACATAAACAACAAACCGGCGATGACCCACACGTGAAACGGATCACTGTCAAGGTCACGTCAGCGTTGGATATTCTACTAGTAGAAATCAAAAACGGGTGCGTTGAACCACTCGTTGCACAACGCACGAAATGAAAGTTCAGAAATAGTGAATTCGGTAATTCGTATACGAATCGCACGATTTCGAATGCGAATTGGTTTTCTATTGTTTCACAAATTCGTCTCCTGAAGTATTTAAGTAGTAGTTAGTGTAAGTTCAATTTTTTATGAGCAGTGACCACGTACCGTGACATAAGACTGTGTTGTGTGCGTTTGATACAATGACGAGTGATGTAGCCCTTAACTGAATGTAGTTTATGTACTTTAGTACTGTTTAGTATATCCTTAGTTATATATGTGATGCAGATCAGTGTGGGGTATGTGGAATACAATTTTAAAAAGTCCACAAGACAAGCGTAATATAATGTTAGGGGGTTATACTATAATTTTGTATATATCGTTCCCACATAATATAATATTTTGTTACATTTGTCAATTAGGAGTGAGCGTTCTAAAGACAAACTAGTTTTTAACGATCGGTTTTTGTTGCGTGACGATAGAACATTTTGGACCAAAACAGTCTTCATCGCACAACTAGTCGTTGGATTGTTTGACACCAATTTGTGCCAATTTGTACTTTATGTCTACATAAATACAGCCTAAAACAGTTTGTGTTAATTTTAAATTAATTTGAAATCGCAAGTTTGCATTGCAACCTTTTTCCTCGCAGAACGTTGACGACTTTTTAGTTTCGACTTTCGTTACGTTACATTCGTTCGTTATTGAAAAATAACGTCGTTAATATATATGTCAACGACTTACCTCTTACCGTGGATATCTTATTAATTTATTACCTGCAATATTTATTGTGATGTCAATTAAAATGTAAAAAAAAATAGACTATTTTTCATATTGTGATATACACATATAATGAAACATTTTTTGTACATAGCTTTGATTTTATATTTATCGCAGAGACAAGGAAAGTAAGTGCTTCATATTGATTATGCTTTTATTATTAACCTTGAAAACGCTCTATTGAGAATATTTACGATATTTTGTTTTATTAACCCCCTTCTTAGAGGTCACTACTGCTTAGATGCTAGTAATTTTTTAGTCAGTTTTATTTTTTTTTTGTGTTTTTAGATGGTAACATTGTATGGTTCTGGGTTTAAGAGTCGCCTTAGCTTGTTAAGAAAACTGATGGAATAGCATAGAATTTGCAAAAAAAAAAACATACCTTATTCGTAGTTGCATAAGGGCGCAATTTTTTCGCTTTCAAACGCCACAGTCTGAAGTATTGTGTTGTATCATACAAGCTCAACGCAGTCTTATATGTTTACATTTGCAAGAAATCCTTGTATTTAAAATTTTTAGATCGAGATAACCTACAACAAGGCAACATTTGGTATATCAAAAAAGATATGATAAATCCGCATATCGCGGTAAACTGTTGAAGAAAATACGATACAAATCAATTATATATTGACGGTGGAGCGCGATATACAGCTTTATCATATCATGTTAGCCAACTTTCTTACCTCAAAAAATTTTATCGACAGTTTCAACTGAAAATCTAACAGGGACGATTTCTTGCAAATATAATATCTTCCCTAAGGCAGCTTCTACTGACACATGTGTGTTTTCGAGCCGCAGCGTCGCAGTGAGCCGCCGCTGGTTTGTGAGTGAGTTCCTCCGATACTTTCGGTTAACAGCATGCGGGACGTGTATGCGGTTGTGCTTGTGATAAAAAGAAACTTTTTGTCGGCATTGTTTTGTTTTGTGATCAGTAGTGCTCGGAATAGGTAGTTTAATTTTATGTACTTGCAGAAAGAAAGTCAATGTGAGCGTACCATGGATATTTTTTTTTTTTGGGGAAATGCTCTGAAACCTCGGGTACAATAGGCTAGTTGACAAAATTTGGAAATTCGTTTTAAAACTATAGTTTAGTATCTATTTTACACCTAATATATATTATTTTTAGAAAAATAGGCCTTTTTCATAAGTATTTTTGCTTTTTTAGAAATGAACTTATAATTGACTTCGAAAAAGGCCAAGACTGTCATGGCGTCTTAAATGACGTCACTCCTCCAAACAATCGAGTTTGTTTATGTCAGTCAACGAGATCATTATAACAAATAATGAATCTCTCTTATTATACATACTGAATAGTGCCCCAATGTAAAAGCACAACGATAAAAACGCCAAACAAATTATTTATATACAAAATCTGTGTTTGCTGCGAAAAATTTCCCAAGCATAACGGCGTCAATTTTGGGCAAATTACTGCCGTTTGCTTTGGTAAATCTTGATTGCATGGTAAATGTCCGTGTCTTTTAAGATAAACAAACTGTTTAATTTAACAATAGTCTCTGAAAACAAAGTGTATCGAAATAACCTGTTCAGTGTTCACTGACAGCACAGATTAGATAGATGTTATACAGCTACACTACAACCAGTGTTTCGCGAGGCGTGACGTCACGCTTCTCTGATTGGTGTTTAATGTCACGTGATTAAATAAGTAATTTTGCCGAATTTAATTTCCAAAAATATTTGTAATCTTATATTATTTTAATAAAAAAGTTGATTTTTTGTTTACTACATATCATGATTAATCATTAGAAATTCTAACCCATCCGATTCATTCTTAGTGGAAACAAGCCTATTACGTGCTTCGCCTAGCTCTCCCGTCGCGCGTCCGCGTACTCTGCTACGCGGACGACACCCTTGTCACAGCGCGCGGGAGAGATTCGTCGGAGGCTGTGCGACTGGCGTCGGTCTACACTACGCTAGTCGCACGCAGGATAGGGTCACTTGGTCTCCGGGTGGCCGTGTCCAAAACCGAAGCCCTATCTATGGGCCTCGTCGGCGCCCCCCGGCCGGTACTGCTATCACGGTCGATGGGGTGTCAGTAATGTTGCAGTCCCATATCAAATATTTGGGGCTGCTTATCGATGGGAGATGAGGGTTCGAGGAGCATTTTCGTCGCCTCGAACCCCGTTTGCTGAGGGCAGCGGACGCACTCAGTCGCCTCCTGCCCAACGTAGGGGGCCCAAGCGCGAGATGCCGCTGCCTGTACGCTGGCATCGTGCAGAACATGGCCCTGTATGGGCCGACACCCACGGCCTCCGGGCTGTGGCGTCCCTGCACAGGGCCCAGCGAGCTGTGGCCCTGCGGGCAATACGGGGATACTGCACGGTGTCGTATACGGTGGCATGCCTGATCGCAGGAACTCCGCCGTAGGAGTACACCGCCCATGTTTTAGTCGCCGCTTACCGCGTCCGTGCGGGAGAGGGCCTCCACGACCGAGGAGGCCAAAGTGGAAGTGGTTCGCCTGTGGCTCGAGGAGCTCCGTGAGCTAATGGGTGCTGCCTGCCACGGGCCGCTCACGTACCGTCAATCCCCCGGATGTCCCGGGGGATTGACGCCCCCCCCAACACAACAGGGGACGAGAGGGGCCCGCACGACGCGGGCCAACGCCGACGAGGTCGTGGAAGTATTCTCGTGAGTTCCCATGACCTTGTCACGCCGCGATGCAGCTCTCTTCGGTGTGTCCCCCCTCATCTGATGGGGGGGGGGAGGGGGGGGGAGGACATATCGACGATCGAAGCTCTCGCGGCAAGACGTCAGTAAAGGGGCATTGTCAGGTTTTTAGTCGGTAGGTCGCGCGCTTGGACTCGTCCCCCCAGGCGCGCGGAGAGTCCGACATAACCCCGCGGTTTTCTTGTGCCCCGGGGTATGCGAAAAGGATTTTCCTGACAAAAAAAAGGCATATCCATACTATTGATGTCACAAAATCACAAGTACATAAAATAAACTACCTATTTCGAGCACTAGTGATCAGGCAACAGTTTTTAAAATTTATAAATTATGAAATTTCGCAATGTGAATCTTATTCATAAAGATTTCAACGTTTGGTAAACATGGCGTATACACGGTCTTACAATATAGTTGTAAGACCATTGATCAGTGCACTAAAGGAACAATGAATCAGTTTTTGTTGTAAAGAACAAATATCATACAAAAACAATGATGGCTTCTTTTTATCACGAGCAAGTAAGTCTAATAGTTGTTGAACGCGTCACTCATATTGAATTGACTTCATATATCACAAGCCAAAGTCACAAAGCAAACGCATTGAATAAAAACCTTGACAAGTAATCAGCGCGTTCAACTTGAGCAAGCACTATTGTTTTCTTTTTTTACAATTAAGTAAATATTATTAATAAAAGGTACTAAACATGTGAACTTAAGTTGTACGCGCATACGGTCGGCAACACGTCAAGATTTTCATTTGAACTACTAATATCACCGCTATTACGAATGACATAAGAGCTGTCGCAAGGATAACATGGAATGGCTGACGTGTTGCTATGTGTACCATTCGATTAGAAGAATGTAATGAAACTTAAACAAAACGTTTTCGGATAATCCCATTAAAATAACTCACTTGTTAACATTTTACACATACACACACATCATTAAAAGTTGAAATATTTATAGTTTTTGTACACGTTATTCGTTGCAATTTGTGCTCGTTTCATCATACAAAATGCATTGCAATGGCACCGATTGACCAGTGGTAGAAAGGAATATTTTTTGAGTGACATATCGACGAGCGAGTGACATATAGCTTGCTGTGCGATTTGTCGATCGCCATATATCTATCGATAAAAGCATCCCTCCTTGGCATTCTGTAAGAATATGTGTTATATTTACAGATATTTTTGTTGGATATGTCGATCATGACTGTCAAGTTTTGTTTATCGAGAGTTCCATGCTCACAGTACTTGTTCACAAAGCGCGTTTATGACTTAGGTCAAGTAACATTTCATTGATTATAACTGCGCTTTAAAAGTTCCATATAAATAATAAAATTTATATTTAAATTCTATAATTATAAAATTAATTATAAATTTGATAAGACATATGAGTGATATCTATTAGGTATTTAAAAACATTTTCAATTGCTTTTTTTCATGTTTGTTTAACAGATGGTAAAAGGAAAGCTTTGATAATGCTCCAGTAACACAATTCTAACCCCAATGCTTAGTAGAGTACTTAATAATGTGTGTTAAAGCTTTTTACAGTATTTAGGCGTTATTGCTTTTGTTATAGTCACATGCGTTACGCCCTACAATGCTTAGAGAAAATTGTTTCCCAATACACAACTTATTAGAATTTAAATGATGTTTAGATTTTATCGTGCAGTTATTTAAAGAAAACATTAAATGTGACCATATTTTGGGAGAAGAACGACATTTTAGTTTTCAGAGATGCGTTTTAATGTGTAGAAAAAAAAGTAACTTGATTAACGCAATTTCTTTTTCTTCAGATGGATATAAAAAGAATATTTCGTTTTTCTATAACACTCTATATATCCAGTCTATTTTAGATCAGTTAATTATAAAATTTGCTTGTTCGTATGTACGTTCTGTATATGCATATGTATAATTTACATTTGCACGAAAAAAATGTTATAATATGATTAAACATAATAAACATTCGAAAATAGATTAAATAGAACGATTAGTTGGTTAGACTTTAACTTAAAATCGTTGCCATGATTAAAAATTCGAAAATAGACCGCTTCACGACTCGTTTGTCAGACTATTCACTTTTGACAATCTGTTGACAGTTTAAAATCGTTGTCATGATAAATAATTCGAAAATAGACACCTTTAACACTCTGTCGACAGTTTACAATTGTTACCACGATAAATCAGGAGACCTATTTTTGAATTACGTATGCGATTTCGAAATCACCGCTAACTAAGACGGTCCCTACGTATAAAAGGTCATGTCGAAAATGGTCCTTTTTTTGTATTACACATATGGCTTTAGATTGTCCATACGCTCATATCAATACATTTTTTTTAATTGTATGTATTTTACTACATACACAAACCGTATATGAGAACAAGAATTATAATTTTACGGAATTGGTGCCGTAGACGCGGATATGTATGCTTGTCATTTTGTACTACGTTTTAAAATGCGCGCCACTCGGTGCAAACGCGGTCTTGTCAAACTTAACGTCATTCACGGTCTTCATTAATTTATTTTTTATATTATTGCTTAAAGATCTAGAGATGTTTAAGGCACCATTGTAAACAAATAATTATATTTTTTTCTTTTTATACAGGTAATGCTAGCATTTTATCATAAAAAATGCATTATTTCTTCCTATACGTACAAACGGTTATCTAAGATTTGTCTGATGTGGCTTTATTTCAATAACGGTGTAAAAACGGTCATCTATCTGTTTTTTTTATAGAAAATGTACATAAATTAAATATCTTTAAAAACATTTAAAAATGTCTAACTACTCGTATAATAACTGAAGGTATTTTTATTTCTAGAGCGATTTGAACTTTCATTTCACTCTCCTGTAAACCTTAGTTTTAGAGTTATCCTCTTATACGTAGGGACCGTCGATTAATAGTCAGCGGTGACTTTGAAGTCACGGATTCCTAAACATCCAATTTTTGAAAGTCGATCGCAGAGCGGCCAACATAAAGTACACGCATATGTAAGGGTTCAAACCGTGCTGCTTTATGGAAGCGAGACGTGGAAGGTCACTAAAGACATCTCGCATAAGCTGCAGGTGGTAGTCAACCGTTGTCTTCGTCGTATTCTCGGTATTTACTGGCCCGAGAAAATCACCAACTTTGACCTGTGGAAACGCTGCGGTGAAACTCCAATCGATCAACAAATTAAACGTCGCAAATGGAAGTGGGTCGGCCACACGCTCCGAAGGGACTCCGAACACATACCAAGGCAAGCCCTAGACTGGAATCCCCAAGGAAAGCGTAAGCGAGGCCGCCCTAGACAGACCTGGCGACGGACGATCATCGCAGAGGCGAAGAAAATCGGGAAGACCTGGAGCGAAGTCAAGCGCGAAGCTCAAGACCGACCGGGCTGGCGACGCACTGTGGACGCCCTCTGCCCCATCTTTTTTTTTTTTTTTTTTATAGCATAGGGCAGCAAACGAGCAAACGGATCACCTGATGGTAAGCGATAACCGTTGCCCATGGACACCCGCAACACCAGAGGAGTCACAGATGCGTTGCCGCCCTTTTAAAAGGGAATAGGGGGAATAAGGGGAATAGAGGGGAATAAGGGGGGTTGGGCCTCCGGTACCCTCACTCACTCGGCGAAACACAGCGCAAGCGCTATTTCACGCCGGTTTTCTGTGAGGCCGTGGTATCACTCCGGTCGAGCCGGCCCAATTCGTGCCGAAGCATGGCTCTCCCACGGTGAAAAATCTAGGGGACATAGGACCTTAACCATATGTAAGGGTTCGGCTCCTCGCAGAATGTAGCCGCTGCCGGTTATTGCCGGCTTAACAATTATGGCTATATATATATAGACTGAAAAATCAACACATCAACTTAAGCCTCATGTCAATATGTTCTCTAAACAAAACACAGATATCATTTCCACAAGTATGACTTGATTACTAGTGGGTACGGGCACTCGTAATGAAATCACATCCGTGACTAAGGTAGTCACATAAGTAATATTCAAAAATAAGAATTATTGAAAATCGGTGATTATTAGTCACATCGGTGATTTCGAAGTCGCATACGTAATTCAAAAATAGGTCTCCTGTACTATTTGTTACTTTCGAGCGTTCGTAATTTGTCTACACAATCTATTGTGGTTTTTAATTAGCTTTGTAAACGAGTTAATGTATTTTTTGTACGGTAAATGTATAATTTTTTGTAATGCGTGACACAGATCGCCCCGATTGGGACCACATCGCAGCTCTGTCGGGCTCCGACTTCGACTTGGCCGCCCACGGCGACACGCAAGACTTGCGCGACATCGCACGGCACGTGATCGCCAGCGAGATGCAACACACCAGCCGCACCATGGCCGGCCAGCCTCCGACGCACCTCTGAGGCTCTATCTTAACCATTATAACCACATACCTACGTACCAGCTATCGACGGTAAAAAATCGAAACATCATGTCATTTTCACAATAGGTCTCGTAACTATCAAATCATCATCTTTCCTTCGTTACATCTGAATTTGAAAAGTTTTTATTCAATATTAATTTAACAGCCACAGGCACTATTTATTTTCTATCTTAATCAGTTTTAATGTTACAATGAGTTTATTTAAATTGACGCAACAAATCGAGCATCGATTTTGTGAGAACAATTTTTCTTGCTTCAATAATATTTATCGACGTGTCTGTAAAATTAGTAATGAATACATTTCCATGATTAAACTTTGTTCCACAAACTTTCAATAGAACCAACCACGAATAGGATTCCATATAACGTGGACGACTAAAGAAAATTTTTTTTCTTTTGATATTATTACATACACACATTTCCTAATTTGTTTCTTTTGCAATTTGGTATGTCTGTATGAAAATACCAAAATGTTTCGTCTCTCTTTTATAGTCGAGTGTGTAATGTGTCACAAATATGATCTTTGAAATCGATCTCATTCGACCGTGAAAGTACTTCAATATTGCCGCTCTCATGCACTTAATTGTCCAATGTATTTTGTTGTCAGTCGTGTAAATTTAAATTTTCATAGTATGTAGTCACAATTTGAAGAACTATTTACTTGTTAATTTTCCTGACGCTTTTAATTCAGTGATAAGCACGGTAGGGGTGCAACAGGAAACACTAATTTGACACTAAATTATTGTCATCTCATACAAACATTGGGTGTCTCCGGTTTCGATATGAAGCAGACATCCTTGTCGACAAGATTCAATTAACGAACTTTGTGAGAAAATCTCGAAAGTCCTACAAACGCAGTACACTTAGACTAAGTTTGATTTGGTTTGGTTTGTTTTTCTCTCCTAAAAATGACTTCAGTACAAAAACCGTTGCTGCCTTTAACTACTGAACAGACTTCGAATTAACTTAGGATTTATTGAGTAATGTTTTTCGATTTATATATTTACTGCTTCGTCGTTATGATCGAATATAAATAATGTATACACTATTGGTGTATATTTACTAGGGCGTTAACACACCGATCGATCGATCGTCGATCGACAGTACAGTGTGTCGATCGATAGTAGAATATGTATATAGATTGCGGATTGCGGATATCGATACCGATCGATAGTTGAATATTGTTGGTCGAAAATAGTTCCAATACAATTTCTCTCAAGATTAAAGATTTTTAGATTTATTTCATTACAATTTCAGTGCAGTTTTTTGTTGAATATCAAAAGTCGAACTCCGTATAGAACTTAAAAGCTCCACTTCTGCACTTTTTTGCTTTGTTGTTTCATGAGACTAAAACATTTGTCATTTTTCATTGATAATTAATTATTCATTCCGAATTCATTTTGAAATATCCAATTACTGTTTCCAATCGAATATATTTTGATCGTTTGTAGAATATATCGAGCGATGCTTATATATATCGATTCTTGTGTTAACATCCGTCCAAATATTCGTATACACAATTGAGTTTGAAGGTGCAAGGATACTCAAACCATTTTTGTTCAGAATTTTGAGAAGAACGTCAAGTTCATACGTTATTTTATGAACAAATTGGCAGTAGAATTAGATTATCAGTTTTTATACAGTAATTAAAACATAATGTCTTTTATAGTTAATATATTAACGCATCTATTTCACTCTACAGACAGCTTATAGAAAATCCGAATTTAAAAAATAGTTAAACTCGAGAATAGTATTTTCAAAAAGAATCTGAATATGTTGACCGCACTTTTGTTTTTATTTAAGTAATAAAGTATATTTTGAGATAACCGTTACCCAGTATGTAAGTAAAAGAATACGTAATTTCCGTACGTATCCGCGTTTTTTATACACGAACATGATGTTTATTGTACAAATAAATTACTCACAACAACACACAATATTTCACTGTGGTTTTAATTTCGATATCGAATCAGAAATTGCGAGAAAAACGAATTTACTGCTTCAGGCGAAATTTCGAAAGCTTCCAATATGTACGGTACGACAGTTTTTTTTTTCACTATTACAAATTTGATAACACAACGAAAGTTTAATTCGATAATCCTTCGGAAAATTTTCTATGCACCAAATAGTGCACAGGATATTATACCGTTACATTGAACAGAGAATAATATTTTGTGACATGTACACGTTATTTAGCATAATTAGGTGTAGAGTAATGGTACTTACGTAAAATTTTATGTCGCTAGCGTAATACTAAAATGTACTTAATTGTTACATATCAATTGTCGTTTTTGTATAAAATTGAAATTATTTATTCGATTTTCGACAATGTTAATCGTTTGCAGTGTATTATAGTACATTATTACAAGTGTGTAATGTTGGTGATTGCCGCTGAGGCGCATTGAGGCCCGAGCCGTCAGGCGAGGGTCTTAAGGACGAGGACGGTAATCATCAATACACACGTGTATCATACGTTTTTCAACACACTTCTGAATAAAATAATACTTAAATAAAAAACCATTTTGACGACCTCCATAGTCGAGTGGATAGTACACCGGTTTCAAGGTGTCGCTATCTCTGAGGTCCCGGGTTCGAATCCCGGTGGGGCAGATGTTTGTGTGATGAATGCCAGCATTTGTAACTTAGTCATGGTTGTTGATATATATTTCAATAAAAAATATTTATATATGTATAATATATGTATGTCTATCCGTTACCCTAGATCCCATAGCACAAGCCTTACAGAGCTTACTTTGGGCTAGGCTAATTGGTGTAAGTGTAACAAATATTATTTTATTTTCTTCATAAATTGTATTGCAGACATCTTAATTAATAACTAACTAAATAACTCAAAAGAGAAAACGAGACGAGTTGTGAAAAATGTTTCGTAATGGCGGGAAAAATAATTAGTTTTCCTATGCGCGCGCATTGGCCATAGACTAAAAAATGAGGGTTCTTTTTTTGGGCTTTTTCGCGGATAGCTTTTTAGCGCAAATGTAAGCGTAACTCAACCAATAATATTAAAAAAGAAACTATTACTCACTCGTGAAATAATAGTAATGAAAAAGTCACAGTTTGATTATAGGTGTCATTATGTACCTAATTGCCATGGGATTAGAGCCACTTTATGAGGAACTGTGTTGAAAAATTTATTATTCCAATTAGGTACAGTATGATACAAACTCAATGGCGATTGTGAAATACTTGCGAGACTATAATAACAGACACTCGCAGCTCTTAAACGTGCATCGAACTGTACGTTTTAAATCGATGTGCATTAAAGTTTACGAGAATGTACAATCGATACAAGCAGAAAATGTTTTATGTATCGATAGTTCAATTGGTTTTGATCATGTGAACTTCGTCGATAAAAGTCGTTGTGTAACGACTGTTGTTTTGTTTGGACTCTATATTTCACATAGCTTGTCTTCATTCGAACGAAACTGTAGGTGTTAAAAAGTCAAGTTGATTAAGGCTTGTATTCAGGGTTTATATAAAAAAAAATACTTTTATCAGTCGTGCGGATGGTATGTGAATTCTAGTTTATTATCTATATTAGGGATTTTCAATGTGGACGCATAAGAGAATAAAAAGCTTCGTGAAGCTCTACTGTAAACTTTACATAAATAACTTCAGTCAGTGAATCCTATTTCAAACAGGTAGGACGTAGGGACAACTTATTAACTCCGTTATGTGTTTTGATGTTGAATGAAGATATTCGTCTTATTCTATAAACCAAATACAAACAATCGCACCAACATTGGTGCAAGTTATGTTTAAGATCCATTTAACTTACATGTAAGCGGAAACCTTACTTACTCAACTTACAACATATCGTCATATAATACACGCTGCAAGGACAACGAAATAATGATTTTTCAGCTCGAGAGTCCCAGGGTTTTTGCTCTTATATTTTTTATAGATCGTATCTTAATCCCGATTTTTATCGCCTAAAACACGACTTTTTCATGTTAAAATTAACGGAGTTAATATAAATAGGACGGTGTATCCTCATTTCTAGTTTAATCTGTAGATACGTCGTGAACTAAAAAGTTTCGGAATCCCTGACCTAGACTGAATTATGGTGAGTCATTAATCGTTGACTGAATTAACATGATTGCATACTCATACATACATCAAGGTAGAATAGATTGCTAATACCATACATAGGTTTCGAGTTAGTGTAAGTGTCGTTACCAACACATTGGGCCAATAAAGAGGTTACTGTTCAATTTCCTTTGTTGTGTAGACGGAATTTCGATAGACTGAATCGTTAGCGTCAAGTACCAACATACCGCCACGTTCTAATCTAAGTTGGGCTAATGTGTACAATAGTACATTATGGTACAAGTGTGTAATGTTGGTGATTACCGCTGAGGCGCATTGAGGCCCGAGACGTCAGGCGAGGGCCTTAAGGAGCCGAGGACGGTAATCATCAATACACACGTGTATCATACAACGTTTTTCAACACACTTCTGAATAAAATAATACTTAAATAAAAAACCATTTTCTTCATAAATTGTATTTGCAGACATCTTAATTAATAACTAACTAAATAACTTCAAAAGAGAAAACGAGACGAGTTGTGAAAAATGTTTCGTAATGGCGGGAAAAATTAATCAGTTTTCCTATGCGCGCGCATCGGCCATAGACTAAAAAATGAGGTTTCTTTTTTTTGGGCTTTTCGCGGATAGCTTTTTAGCGCAAATGTAAGCGTAACTCAACCAATAATATTAAAAAAAAAACTATTACTCACTCGTGAATAATAGTAATGAAAAAGTCACAGTTTGATCATAGGTGTCATTATGTGCCTAATTGCCATGGGATTAGAGCCACTTTATGAGGAAGTGTGTTGAAAAATATGTTTTCGTTTATACCTATTATACAGGTCGAGT
Source organism: Scirpophaga incertulas (assembly GCA_036419045.1). Taxonomy (NCBI): domain Eukaryota; kingdom Metazoa; phylum Arthropoda; class Insecta; order Lepidoptera; family Crambidae; genus Scirpophaga; species Scirpophaga incertulas. The sequence continues at coordinate 6,019,411 of CM071633.1, forward strand.
CAGGGCGCTCAAAATAATATTTAGTAGTGTGTATCAATTAAAAGTGAACATTCTGTCGAAATATAATGCTACTTTTCCCCTTAACTAAATAAATTGTTTTGATGCTAAGTGTTGACAGCCCTACTGCAGTATATCACGCAGCACTATTGAGCGAGATTGTGATTATAGCTGCCTGGCTTTTCATTTGTATTAACAGCTAACTAGGGGTGCCATTTGAAAGAATTTCGTTATGAACTCGGTTTCGTCGAAAAGTATTCAGATTTTAGATCTCAGATATGAAATATTATTTCTGTACCCGTCATATGACACTACAAAATTAACTCTGCAGTCCATAACTGAGTATGGTACAGCGCCATCTGTTGAATGGTTTATGTATAACGCAATAAGTGTTAAGATTATAGTAAAGCTACTATACTCGTAGAATAACTGCCATGTAATAACTACAGGCCTAACTATAAACTTTTAACTTAGAAATACAACCTGAAATTCATGGTTATTTGCGACTATAATTCGCATTAAATATAATAATACAAAAATGTATGATTTCTTAAAATCATAGACATTAGCAATCTATCCTTTTTTATTTAAGATTTCTAATGTGACCAACCTGATAAACGAGAATAATGGGCAATTGTGACTGAAGAATGACCAGATGTGGTTGTTCTAATTGACAGTTTAGTCTATGAAGTTATAGATCATACCTTAAGAATAATAGATACACATTCTACGCATGTGTGTATGTTATATAATATCTATTATATTTTGCTTGATATACGGTAGGTTCTATTATTATGCGATCGCTTCTATATACCACTATTATTATATTTAAGTGTTAATACATATACTATTATTAGTTATTAAAGTTAATTATTAATATATTATGCATTGCAATGCTGACTAAAACGAATCTCAAAAGTTCAAAATTAACATTAAATAACATTTGAAATGTGTGTTTATAAAAATATTTTATTGATGCTTAATATTTAAATGTAAGTTGTTATAAATGCCTGAAGTCGTGTTCAGTAGGAATTGTAGATGGATTTTCCTATATTAGTAGTTTATAAGCGCATTTCGTAAAAATGGCGATGTAGTGAAACGCCATTAATAAAAAAAAAATTAAATTATAAAATAAGAATCGCTTCATGACAAATGATTTAATTTTCCAATTGTATATCACATGATACTTAACTAACGGAATTGTATTCTGCATAATACATAACTAACGGAATTGTATTCTGCATAATACACAATTAACGGAACTATGGATTTAAGTTATCATAAAAATTAGAATCGCCCATGATGTATCTTATAAATTGTATTTTACATAATACACAATCAACGGAATTGTATTCTTCATAATACAAGAATTATGGATTCACGTTATGAATAAAATAATTATATTATTTCACGACCCGCTAAAGTATGTTCCATTTTTAAATACACGAGCTTATCTACTAAAAACAAATTAATTTTTGTGCACATAAAATATATTTATTTAAGCATCAAATGCTATTTACGTATGGTTTGTTGTTGTTAAAGCCTATGTACGGTTGTTACTTGTGAGTTTTAATTGTGATACTCTGCTTGGACGTTTGCCTATTACTTTTATAAGCTGTGTCGCACAGCACACAAATAAAACTAATATTATTCGCCGTGTTATAATTTTTTATTAAGGCATATTTATTAATCTTGCTTATTTAGTGTTGCGCTGAACGTGTAATGGTATGTTATTATATCTATTTCATATTAATACATCAAACTTGGTCACTAGCACAATGCTCCAAAATGAGTTACACTCGAAATCGCTATATAGGTTTCGAGACAGTGTCGAATTTAGGTGTAATTTAGCAAAGGAGTAATTTTGCACAAGAATATTCAGCACAAGAGTAATTTAGCACAGGAGTAATTCTATATTGCTACTACTTAAAACTTTATTTGGTTCTGCATTTACAACTCCCATTTAGTTACAAAACCTTTAGTTATATAATACGTTTATTGTTCCTGAGACAGTGTGATATAGATAATAATGTCGCTTATAAATAAAAATTTTAACAAGAAATATATAATGTGTGTGTTCTACGTCGAAAACACGAAGAAAACCTGTGGAGAAGAGACTGAAGAGGGTACAAGACTGTAGCATATCTGAAGCCAAAAGCCAGTTACCAGTAATCGTAATCTTTTTCTCTGTCAATAATCTTCTCAGTCTTTCAGTGATCTTCATAAGCTGTCAGTTATCTTCATATATTATCTGTCATCTTTTCACGTTGTCAGTTTTTCTTTTCATTTTATTAGTAATATTTTCACGTTGTCAGCTGTTTTCTAGTTCTGTCAGTAAGAAAACATCTTTGTCGAAAATCGCACAATATAAACTATGCTGATAAAACGGTAAGAGCCCGTGCGACGAAACTGTCTGCATACAATATTTATGCAAACAAGGACTGTCTAACATAAAGTGAAATCCCTATGGTTAATAACCATAGAGGTTTCACTTTATAGCCATCAAGTGACATTAAAAATAAAGGGAGTTTGATGTATTATATGGTAATAGATATTTATTAAGAATTATGGTGCTGTGTTATTTTATATGGTCAACTTTAAGGCGTTGTAACTTGTAATGAAATTATTGTTATACTAGTCATGTACGGCACGTGAGGTACGTGCTACATACATACATACACCAAACGCCAGTAGTGCAATTTTATAGTTGTAATAATTTTATTGCGTACACGTAGTTCGATAAAATTTTATATTATATATATTTATTTGCTAGTTGTGTAAATTATTTTTATTATTACGTGTATTTCGTTTTTGGATTTTCTTTTGCTCAACTGTCAAGCATTAGTGTGTTATTTTTACTATTTTTAAAAATATTGTGATACCCACATTATTTTCCATTTTCTAAGAGTAATGCCGATTTTAATTTAAATCTTTAATGTCGTTATAGTAATGTATACACTAACTTCATAGTATATTTTAACTGTTGCAACTGTTACTTAGAACAAATATAGCCATATTTTTACAGTAAACTTTTTAAGAGTGCAATAAGCCATGTTGCTGCAGTCACAATGTATTTTGCCATTTACAAGAATTCTAACAAATTTAACAATTTTATACATTGTAACGGTATGCTTTATACGTATTTATAAAGATTGTTCATCGTAGGGACTTGGAAACAAATTTTGAAACTATATACTTTTGTGAAACGCTTTCTTGTAATATTTATAAAAATATACATTTGCAAAAAAAGGTGTTGTTTTACTCCCTTTACCTTTTTACCTTTTTTACCTTTTAAAAGAAATTTCTTTAGGTAAAGGACGACGGAAATTAGACATGGGCGGCTCTACTGCGACAAAAAGTTTATCAATTATTGTCTGTGGTCTCGCTACTGGGGCAGCTTTGTATGCATTGGACTTCTAATGATATTTTATTAATTTTTGGGAAGTTAACAGCTAGACATAAGTCGGTTTACATAAGTATACAAATAAGGTCAATTATAAACTTCCACTATTATGCAAAATAATAAAGAAGTATTAGCTTAGGTGGAGATTTTTTTTTGGGGCGGAGGAAATGCCTAATCCGAGGAGTGTGGGGCTCGCACCGACTAAAAACTCCGCCGTCTTCGATCTCCCCACTTCGCCGGAGGTCGCGGGGACTACCGATTGGTATTACTTCGGCGCGAAGGTGGAGATCTTGCCAAAAATTGTATATGTACACACAAGTATGACTAATATATACGAGTACTAATAACACACAACTTGTTAAAGAGAACACATTACTTAATGTTCGCTTTAACTGTGTAACCGATGTAAACAAATTATGCCGTGCAATGCAGCCTCTACAGTGAAATTGTGACTTGCCCTCAGCAGGACTGCATTCCGCCTATAATTAGTGTATACTGCGGGGACATGAAGTGAACATGGCCTTCTAAATGGATCACGTGTCACTCTGAGACCTATTTTTTCAAGTAATTCCGGAGAGTCGACGGAACCATTTGCTATCTTTAATAAGAATGCTATTTCTGCTATTCGCCTCCGCACTTCCAGAGGGAGAATGTGAAATTTTAGGCAACGTTTAGAATAATTGGAAAAGTAAATATTAGATTTAAATTGTAAATATCTCAGAAAACGTTCCTGAATACGCTCTATACGTTTTATGTAAATATCATACATAGGATTCCAAATTTGTGAAGCATATTCTAGATGGCTTCTTACATAGGCAGCAGACAACCGAATAACTATATATCTATATATAATTTATCATCACTCAACATCAATACTATATTTTGTTGATTTTCATCAGAATGCCACCCGCGCCGCTATTTTGTAATGAAATTCTACGGTAAATAGAGATCGTATCCTGTATTGTATTAATTGTCAAAGAACGGAACTTGTAGTTCAAAATTGCTTACGACGTCTCTGAAGTAGACTCTATGTTGATAGGATTAAAGGCGGCAACGGCTGCATGTGTGTTCTCGTCCGGGGCGAAGCTCTCAAGCTTGTAGAAGTTTGAACAACTTTGTCCAACACCTTAACCACTAAACTCGACGCTTAGATAGTTTGGTATGGGAAGTGGCGATTATGCATAATTTGCTTAATCGTGCCATACCTATAGACAATGTAAGGAGTTTGAATCTCTAACTAGAAACAATTTGTTTTAATTTCGTTTACATTTTAATGTTTACTGTATGTAGTATAAATATGACGTTTCTATCCTTACTAATATTATAAATCGGAAAGTGAGTTTGTTTGTTTGTTCCGCTTTCACGCCGTAACTACTGAACCGATCGCTTTGAAATTTTGCAGACGTAAAGGTAAAAGTCCGGATTAAATAATAGGCTACTTTTTATCCCGCAATAAAGGCTTCGCCCAAAAACTACTGCACAGATTTTCATGCGGTTTTCATCAATAGATAGAGTGATTCTTGAGTAAGGTTTTGCAGTATTTTTTTTCTCGGAAAAACGGGTACTCCCACGGGAATCGCGATAAAACCTTCCCATTATAAACCAACTTATTTATTTATTTATTTATTTATTAATAGGGTCACCAACATAAGTAACAGTAAACATAAATCTTTGTTAACAGTGAAAATGTTGGTCTTCAGCCAACTGCACTTACAATTATAGGTAACCACAGCATGCAAATATACATAAATAATTTCCTAAAGGTAACATAGAAAAAAAAAACGCTAAAGAAAGTACACAGGAAATTATAAAAAATAATAATAATATATGCTTAAAATTAGGAGGTGTCAATGTCAATAGATTTCAAGAGTCTCATAAATTTAGGAAGACTATGGAAGTTTATGTCTAGTTCAGGCAAATTCTTGGTATAACTGTTGTAAAGACGAGCCAAACGGACAACTGGTGAATTGCAACCCATTCTAGTTCTACAGAATTTTTTTCTTAATAGACTACACGGATATCTTGGTATTCTAGCAGGAACATTAATGGAGAAGTGACTGAGAAGTTCAGGACTGTCAATGCCGTTATTCAAAGTTTTATGCAAAAATGCCATATATAGTAGGTTACGCCGCATAGAAAGTGTGTCTAGATGAAAATATTTGAGTTTATCTTTGTAGGACGTTAAAAGCTTGGGTGCTTTAAAGCGATAACACATTCCTCGAATCAATTTTTTTTGGACTCTCTCTATTCTATTTATGTGGACTTTATAATCAGGACTCCAGACTATACTGCAGTATTCGAGCTTACTCCTTATGTAACTGTTATAAAGCAGAATTAGAGATGATGGTCTTTTAAAATCTTTTGTGCTTCGAAAAATAAAACCCAAAAAATAAAACTTCCGCGCATATTAGCCGTAGGCAAACGCTATGACCCTTAACCCTCCATAGACCCAAATCCCGAAATCTACGCGGGCGAAGCCGCGGGTAGACAGCTAGTTATTTATATTTTAAAAACATATATAAATACTTAAACTTAATTATACAAAACCATCTAGGGTTGGCTGGAAGAAATCTCTCTGAGAGATAAGTCCGCCTTTGGATCAATTAACTTAGTACCTTCTAATATTTTTATTGTAATATTTAATTTTCATCAATAAAGTGTATATATATACATTTTTCATGTAGATAGACATTGTTAGTGTTATTTATTAATTTAAAACTAAAAAATTGGATTTGGGGAGCGGGAATCTGGGCTGATACGACTGGAAGGGGAAGCAAACTTAGAGCGGTTTTGCCCCAGATCGTTTTACTGTGTACAGATGGACTCTCCTGAGTCACGGGGTCATTAGGACCAAGGCTTAGGCTGAGTTTGGTCGGTAGCTGATATCGGTAGAGCCGCCTTGATCGATTTGGAGTTCAACATAATCAACGCGACATTGGTTGCGGTGGTTTTCATGAGGATTATCAGCTTCTCTCATGAGGCAAAAAAAAACTTGTGAATTCTTTTCCCGTTTATTTTGCTTTCATGCATTTCACATTATGACATTTCAAATTAATGCGCTATTGCAAATATTAATTTTTGCATTGCTTTTCAATTGTAACCAAAACTTCAACTTTAGGATTAACCTAAAGTTGAAGTTTTGGTTACAATTGAATTTCGGAATTAGGTTATTAGTATTTTTTTTTATAGGATAGGGCAGCAAACGAGCAAACGGATCACCTGATGATGGTAAGCGATACCGTTGCCCATCGACATCCGCAACACCAGAGGAGTCACAGATGCGTTGCCGGCCTTTTAAAAGGGAATAAGGGGGAAGGGGGGGTTGGACCTCCGGTACCCTCACTCACTCGGCGAAACACAGCGCAAGCGTTATTTTACGCCGGTTTTCTGTGAGGCCGTGGTATCACTCCGGTTGAGCCGGCCTAATTCGTGCCGAAGCATGGCTCTTCCACGGTAAATGAAATTAAATTAAGTATTAAATCAGAATAGTATAAAATAAAATAAAAATGTGAAATGAATACCTACCAGCTACGTCGTTTCGTCAGAATATTATACATTATTAACTATAACTTTGTAATAATACATTTTCTTGCCTTCAAAACTATTTTTTTTGCTTAATTAATAACATTAAGGTAAACAATTAGTATAAAAACGAAATTCTGTCAGGGTGTACTTTCCTACTAATTCTTTTCCGCTTTGCTCGACACATCAGTGGATCATAAAGATTCTTACATTGAGGTAGGCGTTGTAAGAATAGACAACTCTACGAGGGCTGCTACTTAAATATTCGGAATCTGGGATTTCAACATTTTTAAACGCAATATATGACCTCCATGGTAAAATTCGTTCCTTTTTTGAAATACTGATCGCTATTTTTTTCCTTATGTATGCTAGTGTTTTGTTTCTGATGGGTTTAAAATGTCATATCGCTGAAATGATGGAACTCACATGTGAAAATATTCGTGCTATGATTTATTACGATTTTCGAAGTGGTTTAACGCTACAACAGTGCGTAGATCAATTAACTTCAGCTTTTGGTGTAGAAGCTCCATCAAAAACCACTGTGTATCACTGGTTTAGTGAGTTTAATCGTGGACGGAGTAAGCTCACGGACGAAGTTAAGGAAGGTCACCCGAAATCAGTCGTGCCACAAAACATTGAAGCTATACGAAAACTAATTATGCAAGACCGTCATGTTACATATCGCGAGATAGAGGCTACTCTGGGCATATGTATGACAAGCATTAATAAAATATTACATGAACATTTGTTCGTTAAAAAAAAATATTCGCGTTGGATACCGCACAACTTAACTCAGCATCAAATCAAATCAAAATAATATTTATTCAACATAGACCTTTACAGGCACTTATTGACGTCAACAAACAAAACAAAAAAAAAAAAACAAAAACCTTGTCCGTACGTACGAATAAGGAAAAAAAAAAGAAAAAATATATTGACTCGACACCAAAAAGACTCAGCATCAAAAAGAAGCTCGCGTCGAATGGTGCATGAATATGTTAAAAAAATTAACGGAGGTGACTCAAAATCTGTTTATAACATCTACACGGGTGATGAATCTTGGATCTATGCCTACGATCCCGAAACTAAGTAACAATCTACAGTTTGGGTGTTTCAAAATGAGCCGAACCCTACGAAAGTGACTCGTGCAAAAAGCACTTTAAAGCAAATGGTGGCCTGTTTTTTGTATTAATGGTCATGTGGCTACAATACCACTGGAGAATCGTAAAACGGCCAATTCGGAGTGGTACACGACCATTTGTTTGCCAGAAGTATTTGAAGAAATACGTAAAAACAACAAGCGACGCAGAATCATTCTACACCACGACAATGCCAGCTGTCACACATCACGCGAAACAAATACATTTTTGGAGGGTTAAAAAATAGAATTGATATATATATATATATAGATATCCACCGTATAGCCCAGACATGGCACCTAATGATTTCTATTTATTCCCAAATGTAAAGAATAAATTACGTGGTCAACGATTTTCGACCCGTGAAGATGCCGTCGACGCGTTCAAACAGCACGTTTCAGAGATACCGCAATCAGAGTGGAAAACATGCTATAAAAATTGGTTTCAACGTATGCAAAAGTGTATCGATCATCGCGGAGAATGCTTTGAAAAACAATAAACCCATATTTAGCCATATACGTTTGTTTAATTTTTCTATTCCGGACATAAGTAGCAGCCCTCGTATTTGTCTAATAAAAATGAATAACTTTATAACTAACACAGAATATTTCCATTTGCTCCTAAGTTTGTTCTGCGTAGGATCTAATTCTAAGCTTTACTTTGTACAACAGTAGTAGAAGGAAAATTTATGCACCCTTAAAACAGTTAGAATAATTAGTAATTCTATTTAACACAAAACAGACAGCGAGGCTGTGTGAAATCTAATTATGAGTCTACTCCGAGACATTAAGTTTCATTAGTTTAGATTCTGTAATGTCCACAGCTACATAATAGGCTCGGATACCATCGGTTCAGTGGCGTTGCTTGATTTTAAGAATCTCTGTTAGAGATAAGACAGTAAGCAAATTCTAAAATTCCTCAATTATAGTAACCTTACTTAACATAATATAACCCTTTATTGTACATAAAATACACACAATTACAGGACAATAGGCTATAACTAGTTTAAGTTAAGAAATCTTTGACAGGAAGTGAACACGGACTTGATTCTTTCGGACGGGAGAGAGTTCCACAACCGGACGGCATAAGCCGAAAAAGAATATGAAAAAAAGTCGGTACTTCGGGGCGGTATATCCAGAGTCAGATTAAAATTAGACCGCAAGGCACCACATGACGAATGGGATCGAAAAGAGAACAAAGATTTAAGGTAGGATGGAGATGTTGGAAGGTACAAAATATTGTAAAGTAGGGATAAAACATGTAAGCCTCTGCGCTGGCGAATAGGTAACCATTTCAGTTGAGAGCGATAATTAGAAACATGGTCAAACCTACGCAGATTGAAAATGAACCTGATGGCTACATTTTGCAGCCGCTCCAAGCTGTCAAGTAATTCCACAGATAAATTAATCCACGCAGCGTCAGCGTAGTCAATCAAGGAAAGCAAGAGTTCTTGTCCTTACTTGTTCTAACGACCTCTGCAGTCGAGTGGTTTCAAGGTATCGTCATCTTTGAGGTCCTGGGTTCAAGTCCCAGTGGGGACAGATGTTTGAATGATAAATGTTAGCTCTAGTCATGGTTGGTAATATATATTATTATCAAAAATATTTATATATGTATAATGTATGTTTATCCGTTACCCTAGATCCCATAACACAAGCCTTACTACTTATACTTCCTACTGAACGTAATAAAGCGAATATATTAATGTAAACATTACAGATTCATCCAATTGCTACAGAATTCCTATTAGAAGGTATACAATACATCTCCGCAACATTAATTCTATTAAATGTCAGTGAACCAATTAATTACATGTACTCCCAGTGAGTGGTATGAGGATTTAGTGAGATAATTGGTATGTCATTTAGAGCTGAAACGCGTGTCAATAATACGCGAGTCAATGATTAATTAGATAGTTGTGAAGGAACATTCTCAAACAATGGGTAGCAACGTGTCGTAAAGTCCCCAGCTAAATGAATATACACCTGGTACTGTCATAGACGGGGTCGCTTCTCACCCCCCATGACACGGCGATCTTGAGCGACCAAGCCAGTAGACACGTCAATTTGCGTCGACTTTTCGCCTTTACAGTTCGACTCTAACGGCTCGGAACCGCGCTTGGTCCGTTATCAGGCACGGCGCAGAACCTTCAGTTCTCATGTATTCCACAAATACACTCAAGGTAGAGTTGAATATAGCATCTGCGGCTTCAGCATAAGTCAGTCCAAAAAAAAGGTGTAAGATACGATTCTTTTGATCGCTTAGGCCCGTGTTACAGAATCAGATTTAAACTGAAATGTATATTCTAGTACAGTTAGAAAGGGATGGCGCTATATAGGTTCAATGGCGTCATCCCGGTCTAACTGGGCTTTAATGCTTATCGGTTAATTTTTAATAAGCATATTGAACTTATTTGTGATCACAAAATGGTTCTGGTCCAGTTGTGGTTTTTCATTACCAGCTTTGGAAAGTTTATTTGATTCAAGTTCATTTCAGTCACTCACAGTTCTGTGCTGAGAGCATCCATCGCCTTCCTTTTATCACTAAGTCGTAAACCCATCTTGAGGGAGGCCTATTAACACTGCGGTGTCCGGCATATGACTGCCACTCTCGAGTGGACAGGAGGTTCTCGAACCTTTCCTTTCCAGCGGCTGTCAGTCCTACGAGCAATGTGCCCTACCTACCACTGCCAGTTAAGATTTGCAATCTCATTGACCTTGGTTTCTCTTAGGATTTCATCTTATTTGAAACAATCAAACAGAGAAACTCCAAGCATAGTCCTCTTCAATGTCGTATTATCGGCCCATCTACCGCGGTGCCTCACAGCTATAGTGCATGTTGTGACATACGGAACCGAAACCTGGCCACTTACATGAGAACTATAAGGAGACACCCAAAGTTCAATTATTACAAAAGATAGAACCTAATTGTATGTACTTACATACATGTACAGTTCGCTTTCGGGTACCCAAGTTGTTTTAACATATCAGGCAGTTTCGCGGCTACCCTGAACGTGGAAGGGCGCTTGTTCTCATAGAGTGTTCTCGCAAAGTTTGCGAGAAAGCGGGAGTGTTTTGAGAAACTTCGCTTAGTTCCAAAATTACTTACTTGAAGTTAAGTTCGGGTTGCTGTGCCGTAGCGGGGTTTGCTAGCGATTATCTTGTTACGTAAGTGAAGTATTACATTCATTAAGTAAGTATATGAAGGTTTAATGTAAAATTAAGGTGCATACTTAATGTATGTGTTGTTTATAGCTGTTTATAGCCTTATGAAATGTACTTAAATTACTACTTATATATACTATCCATTTTTAATCATATTAACTAGATATGATTAAAAATGGATAATACTTATATAAAAATAATAATAAATAAATATATAATTTAATAATAATAAATGTCTTCACAGATATCAATTGCTGTTATCTAAGTATACTTCTCAATTCAAAGTATACTTTATGTTTTAAAGTTTACAGAATAAGAAAAGACTTTAGTCTGTTCTTGCTGTCTGTCTCTTTCTGGAGCTCATAGCTACAAAATTTGTAACAATAAAATAGATAGAATCTTCATTTGCTCTACACACACACACATACACAATAAATGAAATGCAAACAAACAAAGAGTTACTTACTGCAATATTGTACTCGAATTCTGTATTCCATATATTTTTCGACAATATTCTAGTAACTATTATGGCGTGTAAACATACGGCCTCAGCCAAATCAATTTCATAAGTGCTGAAATAGATAAGACTTCATATTACTGTAACCAGTTACGCAGTACTCGCAGTGTAAATGTTTACATTGCTGTTATACACGTTGTAATTATAAGCCTTCATAATAACATTACAAAAAACATTAAAACATATAAATTGTATAGAATTTTTTGTAAAAAATCTGAAGAAGAACATCTACTACTAATGTTTATTATTATCGTCTATTATATATAATTTTACACACGAAAAATAAATTTGCCGTTCTCACGTTAAGGCTTCAAAAAATTTAAGGTTCGTTCTTGGGTAAATGTGTAACTTTCTACAATACACTTTCAGTAATTGTCACTGCTTTGCTTTTTAAGAATTATAAGGTCAATGATTTCTTAAACGATAAAAAATTCTTAGAATCTTTTTTACGTAATATCATATTATATATATCTTCTGTATTAAATTATAACATAGGTAATTGTTTTTGTATAGGACATTAATATGTCGATACAAAAACATATTTATTATCTGACATATATCTAATATTGTAATGACAACTGTATTAATAATTATAAGGTAGATAGATAAAATCTTTCTTCACACGGATCTTCATCACATACAAACATAGCAACATAAAGATACTTAAAATTATATAACTGAAACAATAACCCAGTACAAGCTAAAGTTGTTTGCGCTGCAGAAGTTTAAAAGGGTCGTAACTCAATTATTGGAATTTACTCACAATAGCATGTGAGCAAAGCACTGGTATTCTGCTACCAGAACTTATGTATAAGTTAATTATAAAAAGTTATTTATGTACAATAGGTATACCTTGTGATATGTATATATATATAACAAAGTAATTGCATTATTTTATGATTTTGAAACGAAATAAAAACCAGACCTTCTTGACTATTCTTCTCGAGAAGGTTCTCTTAATTCCCAACAGGCCAATCATACTGTACGTATGATTTGTTATAATTTTATAACTAAATTAGTACGTAACCTTTGTGTAAGGTTATGCAGCTTTTTAGTATTGTTTTTTGCTTCTCATAGGAACCAGCAAGTTTTATTAGCTATGCACAGTTTTATATACCACTATTGACTATGCACCATGACTTGGCAATCTGTTTATTTGACAATATAATTTTGCAATAAAAAACAAGGTTATAAAATAGTTGATAGCCATGGTCCTTCGAGCCGGAAAAAACAGATTGTTCAAAAATAAACAAAACACTCTACCTTTTTAACTCGATTTGTCCATGCGCCGAGCTTTCATTCCCAAACACCACGATGCATGTTATCGTCCGATAAAGACAGGCCTGATAGAGCCCCAATCATTCCGATAGTGCTGTTTGTAGGCACGCAGCTTAGAAAGATAAGCCGGCCAAACAAACTGCTGTGTTAACTTTGGAAATGATCGAATTAGATTTATGGATGAAGTGAGAAAGCCAATAGTTGGTAACGATGTTTAATAGCCTTATTTTAGTCGTTAACACGATCGTATTAAAGCTCTTTTTAAGCAGTAAAGTTAGCCAACAAACATTATGATAAAAGAATTAGAATTGTACGGTCATTTGTCGTATTATTTTAGTAGGATATATAAAGTAATTACTAGCAATATTTTTAAAACTAACAACCAAAGTAAATATTTTTATTTTGTTTTGGCGTATACGAAAGCATTAAAGTTGTGAATGCTAGAGAAGTATGCTTAGATAACAGCAATAGATATCTGCTAGAAGGGGGAGGCATACCCACTAAAACCTCAGCGGTCTGATTAATACGCCTGGGCGCAAGTACGTCATCCTCGAGGAAGAGCTGCATCGTGCCCTGACAAGGTCATGGCATCCTACCTACTTGCGGACAACTACCACGATCTCGTCGGTGACAGTGTCGCACCGTTTGAGCCACTGGTGGTGGCCATCGGATACATCCAGCCATCCTACGAATCAGGAGGGTTCCCTGCGTGACAGCCTTGGGGGGCTTCGCCTCTCCGTCGCATACAGCGGCTGCCCGCTAGGTGGAAACCGGTCCCTCAGTCTCTTAGCCGTGTAAAAACGTTGTCCAGGGTGCATCGCACTCAACACTAATTAGCCTAACCTAATGTAAAGTAAGGCTTGTGTTATGAGATCTCGGTTAATGGATAGCTGTATGTATATAATACATAGGTATATAAATACATTTGATAGATTTATATTAATAATCACGACTAAGGCACAAACGCTTGCATTCATCACACAAACATCTGCTTGTGCCATCTGCCTCGAGCTGGGACCTCACAGATGGTGACACCTCGACACAGATTTACCGACCACTCGGCTCCAGAGTCACGTCGTCAAAGTCACGTTTGTTATACCTGAGCCCTCTTAAATATTTATTTTATTCTGTTAAATACAGGTGAGAGATGGATAGAAAGACGGACGGATCTTATTATCGGAATTTTAGTATTAGGGCCCAGTTTTACCCTTTGGAACCCTTTTTTGCACCTTGCGCCTTGTGCACCGTGACACCGCGCTGGCTAGGCGCGGCCGTGTGTGAGGCTCTCCGGCCTGACAGAACCGGCCTACCCATTAAAACCCCCCAGAGTTCTCTAGGACCGTGCGGGGTGCGCTTTCGCGATTCTACTACCATGCAATCCGGGCCGGCTCGACCTAGGTCTGGTCGAACCAACGCCAAGGGCGGGACTGTCCAAGAACCCTTGGACAGTCCCCCAGACGGAGAGACATCACCACGGCGTGCGCGGTAGCCAGACGCACACGCAGCCTCGCGTTGAGTATGGAACCCTTCTTTTTAAAAAAAAAGCAACTCACGGGATACACACACAAGCTTGTCAGACTTAACAGATTAACCTTGACAGTACTTATATTGAATGAATGAATGAATGAATGAATGAATACTTGCATCATTTTACAACACACAAAAACAGACATAAAATAAAATAAATCAAACTTAATAACTAACAAATTGAACGCGGAAAGGTTGGAGTTAAATACGTATACGTAGAACCAGCAACCAACTCACCTCAGTCCGTGTTACTACATACTTATAACTAAATAATGATACAATACATGCGTGCTGCAGAGATACAAAAAGGCGATAGCTCGGCGACTGATTTTGCTTCAAAAGCAAAGCACTGGTATTCTGCTACAGCCCAAAGGATGAGGACAGGAAGAAAACTAAATGATAATGTAAAATAAAAAGATAATATATAATATTATATCAACCATATTAACCGCGGAATAAACCATGAACAACAGCTGAATTGTTGAGTAAACAAGTGAACAAGTGATGCCTGTGTACCAAATAAATACAATGAATAATATAATATAGAGAACCCCAGTCACCAGATCAACACGCCCCACACACGGTTCCGCCACCAAGTAACCATTTGGTATACCCACACGTTGCTTTTCCAAAAGAAATAATTTAAATTGTTTTTTAAATGTAGATTTGGAGGTAGATTTAGATGTAGATATTGCTCATAACAGCGCGGTTTTCTTGGTGCAAATGTAAAGATTTACTTGTAAAGCTACTTACCACAAAATTCAAAATAACGAACAAACATATTGAATCGCCACCAAAATACCTTTATACAGCATTCGAAATTTCGAGTTAGAAATTCTCTAGGTCAGTCTTATCGGCGCTGAATTTAAACGCGGCAACTTATCTTCTGGCGACACTGGCAGGCTATCGGCAAACAGGTTGAAGGATGGGGCGCTTGAACAAGTGTTTTCGGCCAGCGAAGACTAATGGCCGCGCCAAGATTAACTTCCCAACACTTTAAAGAAGTTGAAAAGCTCTTTAAGTAATTAAAAGTGATTCTGTAATCACTTATTCTCACCGAGACGTACAAACAAATTATTTTTTGTTCCCCCTGAGGAAAATGCATTAAATTGCATACCCCGGCTGTGGCGAGCCGGCGGTTATGTGGGGCTCTCCTCCCCAGAAGGGGGAGGCCTACCCACTAAAAACCTCAGGGATGGTCTTCTTCAGGCATGTAGGGAGCCCCCGAGAACACCAAGCTACTTCCGGGAACCCCCAGCCTCCGCTCCCCCGTCGATACAGCGGAGCCCTCCTCGGGGGAGGCTACACTACCTCCCCCGGTCTCCTCCACCGACGCGGCCCCACGGCCACGGAAGGGGCGTGGTCCATCCCGGGTCGCTGTAGCGGTCGCGACTTCCTCGCGCCCACCGGCGACCCGCGGCGGCGCCGCAGCTGTGCTACCGAGCCCGGCGCCGCGCCTACTATATTACCTACAGTATATTTATGTTTTATAAATTAAAAAAAAAAAAACAATTCTTTAATGGTACTTTGATGACAAATTGTAAAATATTTTTGCGTTTAAATTGAATTTTAGTTTAATTATTTGAATATCTATTGAGAAGTTGTGTAAAAGTTAAAAAAGAACGGTTTCTCGGTATTTAAATAATTAAGGAAAATGTCAGGATGGAAATATGATAATGCCATTTCATTGATAAAAACTATTCGGTGTACTATACATAGACTGTGTAACTATACATATATAGATAATGAGTTTATTTGTTACAACGTACAAATTACACAGTACATTTTACACAGTAGAGACAAAGGACATCACCCATTTTGGGCTATTTTTTTTTTAGCCGGCCAACAAAAAATAACTAAATTTTATCATAGGCATAATTATAATAAACATTTTGTATTATGACAGTAAAGCTCGAAACCTATTGGTTAAGATGATAATCAGTCTCAAAGTATTTATTTTATTACCTACGGCTTGCACCCGTCTTGCGTGGTGAGCTCGTGATTTCCAGGTAAAACAAGCTCGTGATTTCCAGGTAAAACAAATATTAAACAGTTATTGTTAATGGTGTGCGAGCGAGAAGACGTTACAAGTACATACATTTACCTGCCGAGTTGCATGTATGAGCAAGAGACATAAAAGGTACGCGAGCGAGAAGACGTTACAAGTACATTTACCTGCCGAGTTGCAAGTGTGAGCAAGATAGGGCTCTCGAAGGGCGACAGGCTATAAAACACTATTACTGTACATGTAACATTGGCCGAAGAACCATTGGCTGCTGCTCACACGTCGTGTGCATTGTGTGGTACATGGGGTTTGCCAGACACGAGCCAACGATACACATTGCTGCCGAAGATTTAGAAGATATTATTGTAAGGCCAGGAGAGTTGTAAATATTTACCTGGAACACCAACACCATTAACAATAATGTTTACCTGGAAATCACGAGCTCACCCCGCAAGCCGGGTGCAAGCCGTAGGTAATAAAATAAATACTTTGAGGCTGATTATCATCTCAACCAATAGGTTTCGAGCTTTACTGTCATAATACAAAATGTTTATTATAATTATGCCTATGATAAAATTTAGTTATTTTTTGTTGGCCGGCTAAAAAAAAAATAGCCCAAATTTGTATGAAGCCTGAATGATGTCCTTTCCAATTTGTGTGCAGCAACAATAAGGCTCGGTGTGTGATTGTCTGAGGACAAGAACTTAAGAAAGTAAGTAAATCTCAATGAAAGATTTTTGATAACAGATAAAAAATATTGTTCGCATAATGGAATGGAATGCAGATGGCGCTTATGTCTTAAGATGAGTCAAGATTATGCTGGATAGTCACGATTGTAATAAGCATAATCCCAATTAATATTTAAAACGAGCATTTTATTACGAATAGCAAGCATAAATAATGACTTTGTCTGTTCATTATATGTTTTGTGTATACTCTATACAAATTTATAAATCCTGTTTTTTATCTGTGAAATGTGACTTGAATTTATTTACGAACGTAAAGCACCATCTATGAATAAGTTTGGAAAACTTATTAAACTGTCATGTGGAAAATCCTCGATTGTTTGTTGTTGGAGTTATCTAATAGATAAGTTCATAATATTTTACATACGGTGAACATGATTTCATCTTATGTAAAATTTTGCTGATAAAATATTGTGTACTAATAAATGATACTTATTTATATAAGTAATTTAATTTAAATCAAATATAAAAATACTGGGAAATACTATTTAATGAAACCATATGAATCGCTAGTAACTGTCCCTTCGTACCCCAATCAGTTACGTACAGTATTTTCATTCGTTTCCGGTTCCTGCGAGGGTCCGAACCTTTTGATTTGGAAAGCGTAAAAACTCGAGATTCCAATAATTAACCGTAGACGTAGCCGGATCTAGCAGGATCAGAGTAATCAGGGGCCGATTCTCGTACATCTCGGAAAAGGCTCCATTTGAGATTTTTCTCTACTAGCAATTACATCTCGCCCATTCAGAACACAGGATATATCGTGATCCGACATTTTTAAGGGACGTACTGTAATTGCGTTGAGTGGTGTGGAATAGTAGAATGATTATTTTGATATTTAAGATATTGTTTATGTTGCGTCTTCTTTATTTTTACATTATTCAAATATATTTTTTTAATGTATTTTCATTATATTGAATATTTAGTATAGAATTTTAGCAAACTA
The DNA here is from genome assembly GCA_036419045.1 of Scirpophaga incertulas. Classification (NCBI taxonomy): domain Eukaryota; kingdom Metazoa; phylum Arthropoda; class Insecta; order Lepidoptera; family Crambidae; genus Scirpophaga; species Scirpophaga incertulas. Next base: position 6,037,655 of record CM071633.1, read on the forward strand.
TATCTATATTAAAATAAACACCAAATATGTAAAATGACATTTGGTACCGAAGCCTGACCATTTATAATGAGTGTTATAAGGAAGCAAAGGTTTTCTAAAATAAAAGTTACCTAAGTTTCTTTTTTTTATATCAGCTACCTGCTAATAAAAGTTCCGTCAAAATCGGTCCAACCATTTCAGAGTTTAGCCGGAACAAACAGACAGAGAAACGGATAGATGATACTCCAATTTAATTTACATACATATCAATACATAGTATAAAACAAAGTCGCTTTCGCTGTATGTCCGTATGTATGCTTAGATCTTTAAAACTACGCAACGGATTTTGACGCGGTTTTTTTTAATAGATAGAGTGATTCTTAAGGAAGGTTTGTATGTATAATAAATGCATAATATAGTAGAGAAACACTGATAAATTTAAAGGTTTCTAATGTGATGTCGTAAATAAGCACGTTTTTTTGCGCTTATATTGCAAACGCTGGCTGAACCCTACGAGATAGACCAAAATAATGTACTACAGTATTGTACAACTTACAAAAATCCACAAAAAAGTCCGCGATGGTATATGTCTATCTCTTAGGGATAACCCACCATAACCATTTTTTCACTGCACCCGTGCGAAGCCGGGGCGGGTCGCTAGTTTATGTATGTATATATTATGAGTTCGTCATATAGAAATTACAAGTACAAATGGCAACTCTTGGCCAAAACCATACATTTGTCTCGTTTCCTTTACCCAAATCTTACACGGCAACTTGGATCGGACTGGCTGGTAATGAGTTATTAGGGTTGAATCCACAGAGGGACGCCATTACAAAACTAATTGATCATTGGCTACCCAAGTAAGTTGATTCGATTTAAGTTTGCGAATTGGCGGAGTTCACACATGGGTTTGATGGGTTGACCCTCTTCATTTGGTGCTGGAATAATCGATTGTAAAACCAATAGCGCAAGGAGTTGATTCGAGAATTAATCTGAGGTAATTAGTTACGTGTGCAGCTTTTTACTCGCTACTAGCGAATGTAAAATAGCGTTGTACACGAAGCCTGCAACTTTATGAACTTTATGCCGTGATCTGAAACTTTTATATTAGATGGAATCTATAGTAATAATTTCTAAAGAGGAGACTCTTTAGAAATGATTTATGGCAAAGCTAGAATTTTCGGGAGTTCTTAGCCTCACTAACGAAAGTCACAGGTAAACATATTTTTTTATAAAATAATTTGACTTAACGTAAGAACTATGCAGGAGACTTAAGTTAACACTTTTACTAGAACTTTTCAGTTGAGTTTGTATTTGACGTGAGTATTCACGTTAAATGATAACTCATTTGTCAACCACCTGTTCAAAAATTGTAAAAGCCTAAGCAAATGGGTTATAAGAAGGTCTAATTTTATATCTTCTCTTATCATATATGTACAAATCTTTTGAGGCATTTAGAACTAGTCTCCTAAAGTAAACACACAAATTTGATTTTTCTTCGGAAATTTTAGCGGGGAACATACACAGTCTTCGGCGTTGCGTTTGTCTCCCTCTGGTGCTAGTGGCGTTCATAGGCAATTGTAACTGCATTAGGCAGGCCGTAAGCCATATTTTATTAATCAAAGGGCTTGATTGAAAATATAATAAATTAATAACGAACAATAGAACATAGACAATATATAACAGTAGATGATTTCCGGCACAAATGTCACAATGTTACATTTCTTTATTGTATCCGATCTTCTTGTAAATATTTAACATTACCCGCTACCTATAAGTACCAATCACGAAAGAAAATAATGAATCTACAAACTCAACACTTTCCTCTCGCCTGGGGAAATTTCCTTTGGCTTGCAACACCCGCTATATAGCTCCGCCAATGACATACTGTTACAATAAGTCGTCCATTGACACGTGATATATTGGAGCAGTAGATTTAAATGAAATACTTGGCTCAATCTCTTAGATGTCTTGCTTTTCTACTTAAACGTTCCGCAGGGACTGGGAAAATTATATTGAATTCTTACAGAAATCTCAATCCCGATTTAGATTTAGTAACGGCAAATAAAACAAGATTTTGTTGAAAACAAGAGTTACAACTAGAACTACCAAGACTCATTATTTGATCTTGTAGAGGCTCACTGTTGGATATAGACTTCCTTTAAGGATCTCCAGACTGAGCGCTGCTAGCATCTAGCACCTTCTTAAAATATTCAACAAATTGTTGGTCCACGTTGTATAAGGTCTACTAACGTGGCGGGGTAAGCCAGCTACGCGAGGATCTTTCCGCCTCTACGCTCGTTAGTCCCGACAGCAATGTGCCTTACCTTAAAGTTAGCAATTCTACAGGCTGTCTTGGTGACCCTGGTGCTTCTGCGGATCTCATCATGTCATCGTGTTCATCAGTTTTGATTGGATCCCTTCCTTGAAACTCCGAGCCAATGGATGGAGCCCAGAATATGCGTTGGACCTAGCTAGTTCGATTATTTGTCCCAGGTAAAGAGTCGTATATAACATCCAGTGTAGAGCTTCCAACCTTCTTAAGAATGGATCCTTTTTGGGAATTCGACATGATTTTCGTATTGTCCATGTGTATTTCACGACCCACTTGTTGGGAAACTCTACTGAGGACTTTGGGGTCCCAAGTCTTCCATGGCCTGTCATGAATATTATATCATAAGTAGAACAAAGATGCGTCATATTCAGGTCGTTGGTATTGATGCCCAAACCTTTCCTTTAACTCACATAAAACATACTCGCAGATCAAACTCTTCGGTGTTGTTGTAGTCTTTTTGGAATGCAGCTTGTGCGGGAGGATGAAAGTCATCAAACCTGTGCGCGACACTTTTCATGAAGATTCTTGAAAACAGCTTATACATATGACTCAGGAGTGTGATGTGTCAGACTGGACCGACTGTGGGCTAGGTCCAGCCTGTCTACAAACAATACTCTGCTTTAAAGCCTCGGTCCTAATGATTTTGTGGCTAGTATTGAGATCGGCCGCTTCTTAGGAGAGGGTGTGGTGTTAAGACTGAAAAAGCAGAATTAAATTATTGTGGTTCCGGCGTTTAATTGATATAATGTTGGTGAAAATCAGATTTGTAAAACTTACAGTAATAATAAGGGTTTTCCCTTTTATATTAATATTTTCTTTCTATCTGTCAGTAACATTATTATTATTAATATGTCGAAGAATACAAAACGTTTAGATGCAACTCGATTGCAAATGAAATACACGTCTCGATACGCTGAAAACATGTTGAATCAACAGCTTGATTGCGCTTGTTGAAACAGATTTTTGTCGCTAGTAATAGAGGTGGTTTTCATAGTGCAACTGTAAATTTTCACGTGGTGTTGACTGTATCTAAGCTAATATCGTTTCAAATTGGCTCTGCGGTCTGGACTAACTCTCTTAACTATTGTAGTTCGCGGGCAACAACTGGCTATTGTCGAGTTGATAATTGCCTTTGTGCACAATCTCGTATATGAAACAATCACACAACTTAAATTGCACACGGCTTAGTCACACAGTATCAACGTTTCTATGCACTATTCGCTTTATTTCGTGGCAAAGGTACGAAAATACTATTCCAGAGTGATTTCAAGAAATGGTAAGGATTTTTCTTTCAATTACGTGGTATTATCATTCGATATCTGTATATGCTATCATTAATCACTATCATAATGGATATATTTTTTGTGTATATGGTGTTGATTTGAAGATTCCAAAGTGTAAATATTTGTTTTCCCGTATAAATTGTAAACACATATGTACATTGTATGATAACGACATAATGTAAATGTTGTTATTACTTTTGTTAAAGCTGATAAGTTTATTGCGCCCATTCTTCTTATCAGCTAAAAAATACGTCCTGAATACGGATAGTAGGGAAAAAAAATTTGGACGATTCAAAAGAGTTTTCTATAAAGTCATATTTGAATAAAGTTAATTTCGATTTTTTATTTTGATTTTTACTTAGAACAGAAACTGTAGAAAAGTAAAAAAGGACTCTTTCTTATAATTGTTATATTAAATTAATTCTTTAATATTGGCAATATGAAATACATTTTTGTAGAATTTATATATCTGATTGCCTAACCTAGCTTATTTGCGTTGGCAGATAGACATATTTTGAATTTTGACTGACAAACCAAATTCATAAATGAAAGAAATAAAACAGGCCAGGATTCCTATTAATATCATAGACAATGAGTACTAACCATAGGCAACATAAGGCATGTAACAGCTGCACTGTTACACTGTTCTCTGGGATATCTCTTGTTATTTGTTGCTGCACTGTTCTGTGGAATATCTCTTATTTAGTCCAAGTTTAAACTACTCTTTAAAAATACAAGAAGTAAAAAAATTGTCCTTGCTGCTTTTCTACTACAACGCAGTGTGACGGAATAACGCACTTTAGCGATACAGGCGCAGTAAGCAGATGCACGCGATATTCGTATTTGAGACACAGATTCTGGTTTCTGAGAGCAAACCCTCAAAGGTGTCACTAATAAATTCATGGAAGAGGTACTTACATATTTGATTGACGCATTCATTACGAGAAGATACGAACACGGCATTGCTTTTAAGGTGCAACCTGGTTAACTCTTTGAGGGGAATAGAGTATTTATTTTAATAAATGAACAGACTATAATCCGTTGTCGAAAAATTTAAGATAACACTTTTTACTTCCCTCTTCCGTATACTTTAAGTGTGCATCCGTTTAAAACGTAACACTTTAATGACATTATCTAAGCATAGACTATCCATATAAAATAAATCGTGACAAACATTTATTGACATAAAATATCACAACTTTATATAGCTAAAATGTCATTAAAATAAACAATGTAATATGTTATTAAAATAAAGAAGGGTCTCTTAATTAAAAAAATGACAAATATTATAATGTAGCAGTGTCGTAGTCCTAGACATTTTGACAGCTGTCACAGGGCCGACCTACATATTTTACGAACAATGATTTTGTTTCAAATATGACTGGAACCCGCCACTTCAAGAGCACCATTTTTTGTGGCAGCGCTATTCGCTATCTCTCTTGAGCAGGCGGTCAAAATGAACATCAAATTAATCTTTATTCATTACAGACTTTTACAGGCACTTATTGATGTCAAACAAATGTAAAATTTAAGGACACAAAGAGCTTAAGAGCTTCATAGCCTTTTAACACGTACAAGGCAAAAAAGGTAGGTGTGGAAGTTGAATACTGTGAAGATCACATTTTTTATCTCCTTTTTCCAAAATCAGAATATAATAAAATAACTTCTATTTACATACCAAAATAATAAACATATCGGATATAGATTATGTCCGGTAATAACAGTTATTTATTTCATCATCACAGCTCATATACGTCCCCACCGAGGGGCTCGAGCCTACCGTAACTACGTTAGGGCGATTAGGCCTTAGTCAACCACGCTGGCCCAGTGCGGGTTGGTTGACTATACACCTTTGAATCGCTTCGTAGATGTAGGCAGGTTTCCTCATGATGTTTTCCTTCACTGTAGGAGCGTCGGATAAATGTACATATGAAATTCGGAACGAAAAACACATTGGTACACGGTGGGGATTAGATCGCGGGCCTCCCGATTCTATGCGCCGCACAAACCAGTGCCGAGACCACAGCGCCACCGACGCTCCATTATTTATTTAATACAGTATTATTAAATAATAATAAAAAAATAATTCATGAAAACATAATTCAAGTATTTTCATCATTAACCTTGTAATATTTTTTTCGTCGCCATCACTTTATCCACAAAGTCTATTAGTTGAAGTTGTATTTTGAACAATTTATAAAATATATTTATAAATTGTAGCCTATGTGTTATTTAATGTATGTATTACAAGTTCAGCTTCCGGCTAAATCATAAATAGGGTACTTCCATCTATATTAGAAAAGATCTAAAAGCATATAACTATGATAGCTTATGCATTAAATAGTCGGAACCATCATGTTTAAGTACATAAAATAACAAAAATAATATAAAAATTAGTTTCAAAGTATTCACTTTTTTAATCTATACGTAAAACAAGAGCGAAACATAGGCCGCCATGTCGTGACGTCATAAGGTACTGTAAACTTATGCGTGTCAATGTCATTATGAATCATAGTACGTATAAAGCCGCAAAACAATAAAAAAAGAAGTTTGTAGGATGCTTTTTTAATGTAAGAGAACGTTATAAATACGTAAGTTAAATTGAAATCGCACGTGATTCACACTATGGAAAGCAGTTTTGTAAAAGGAGATAGTACGAATTTACCAAAAATAAATGCATTAATGGTCGGAAAATTCTTTGCTGCAAATCCCGACTTTGGTTCTGCCGAGTTACGGAGTATTAAAACATCGATGTCAGTATTACTATTTTTATTATTATTCCTTTATTAGTTGTTTATATATAAAAGATAATAACTCATTTTTAAATTATGAATATAATAATACATAGCATCAAACATAGAGCTTTGTTTATTATTTACATGCCGTATTGACGTCATCGCTACAGAGTAACAACTCGTGCGGCGCCTTCCTCTAATTACGCGCGAAATTTGAAAATATTAAATTTTAATGTAATTTTTATAGTACTTAACGAGTGAATAAAATTTTTATATTTTTAGTATATGGTTTACTGACACGCAAGGATCAAATTAGGATTCTTTTCAAAAAAGAGATTAATTCCCTATTGTATTACCTCCATATATTAATCAATTTTATCACATAATGATCTTATTATAAATTATTAATCAATTATAAAATTAATCTAAAGCCAATATTAACAGCCGTAATCTAATTTTTGATCATAATCTTAATATACTGAAAATGCCATTTCCGGTTTACGGAACCTAATAGGTATAATTTAAATATCTATACAATGTTTAATTATATAAGTATACTGCTTAGTAATAATTTTGATGCAAATTAAAAATTTTTGTTGTATTGCATTGTATTAATATTGTTATAAATCAATTAATAAGTTGCTTGTGTAAAAGTATAAAAGCCAGTGTCCGCCATTTTTGGAGCATTATTAAACTGTCTGCTGATAACTTAACATCGCAACGTTTATTTATCCCTGTGCCGTGTACAGTATGTGCTATATTATTGTAAAGTTTTATCAAAATCGATTAAGTATTGTTTACGTAAAAGAGTGACAAAATTCCTTCCGCGTACATGCAAACTCTGGAATGAGCTCCCAGCTGCGATGTTTCCTGAGCGCTACGATATGTCTAACTTCAAACGAGGCTTAAAAAGAGTATTTCTCTCCAGGTAGGCAGCGGCTCAGCTGTGCCCCTGGCACTGCAGATGTCCATGAGCGATGGTTACCACTTACCATCAGGTGGGCCATTTGCTCGTCTGCCACCGTATGGAATAAAAAAAAAATCCATCCATACTTACAAACTTTCGCGCTTGTAATATTAGTAATAATTAAAACTCCTTCATATCAATGCGTGCACTGAGAAAAAAATCCTGCTAAATTAACAAAAAGTTAATCCGGGAGAGCCGTTCATAGTGAATTGTTACCATAACAATTTTTTTATTGTCAAATGAAATCGACAATTAGGTAGATTCGGCAACAATAATATGTTGCTAAAAAAACAATTGTGATCTTGTGCCATATCACAACCCATATTAGTTACACCAACAATTTAGCTTTGTCACCATAAATATTCCCGTTTTGCCATGATTAAGAACGGACATGAAGCAGGTTGGGTGAATCGTTGGTGTTACCTACGAAATATCGAATTCCATTTGGAATCATTTGATCGAATATCAAAATATTATCAGTATATTTCGATATTCGATCATTTGGAATTCGATATTTCGTAGGTAACCCCAACGATTCACTCAACCTGCTTCATGTCCGTTCTTAAATCTAAGCACTGGCTGACTTCGGCTGGTATCCGTGAGGATTCTCTGCCTCCCACATGGAAACAAAATCTTTGGTTCTTCAAATTGGGTTTATGGGAATGAATGTTTTATAAATTATACCTTCCGGTATAAATAATAAAGATGATTATAATCATTTCCCTCGTGCATCTGCAGACTACCATCAACAAGCATTATTGATGAAGATCGAGAATTTTTACTTTGTATTAAATATCTCATTTCAATGGCGTAAACAAAGAAATTGTAGGTATCCAGTAGATACATTTTTCAGGTTTTCCATCCACTTAGGCATGGAAGAGACTTAGGCCAGCTGAAATTTTAATAAATCCCTCGCGCAAACAAAAAGTGGTCGTTTTAGAAGCGTCTTATTCTTATTACAGTCGGATTCGTAATCTTTTTATGGTTGCGTAAATAGACGAAGATGAATTGCTTTTCGAACGGTTTCCGTCCAATGTTTGCATTGCCGTCATTTCTTTTGTTTTACAAGTATTTTGTTTTTTACTGTTATTTAATATTTAGAATACGCGATACATTTAAATCCAAATAAAAAATGTAATTCTTTTAAAATTTATATATTTGTATAAGATTTAATTACTTAACTTAAAGTATTCGCGACAGTTCATCCGTGGATGTTTTCAAGAGAGTACTTAGGATCACTTGCTTTCAACTCTCCCATAATTATAATGTGTTAGTATGTATGTATATATTTATTTATTAAAAGCATAGTACTGTTATGTATTCGTTATTTTATAAGTAAAATATTATTAAATTATAATATATATAGTAATATATCATTAAATAAAAGTTGCACATAAAGCTTTCCCGCACATTTCTTTCAGGACATCCGTTTTGGCTGGCTGGAAGAGATCTCTATTAGAGATAAGTCCACCATTGTACATATTCTTTCTTATATATTTTACATTACCTATGTCTAACTGTGTTATATGGATTTCATAATACATGCAAATCTTATTTGTTTTTTTTTTTTCTTATTAGATTTTAAATTCTTCACGTCCTCTCGACAGTGCCAGTTTTAGCACTACCAGCGCCCTGGGCGAGATAAGTACGACAGCACCGAACCCCCCCCCTCATCCCCCCGTTAGGAGTTAGATTTTCTTACAACTTTATTAAGACCCCCAAAATTTAGGGAATTTACATATAAATACTTACTGCGGCGCCCCTTTGTGGCCGGCGCCCTGGGCGGTCGCCCAACCGCGCCCTACCCTAACGCCGCTACTGCCTCCAGATTATATTTGTTTGACGTCAATAAGTGCATGTAAAACCCCATGTTAAATAAAATTTATTTTGATTTTCATATAAAATTTATTCAACTACAATACTTATTATTGTTAAAAAGTAACTTTACTTCCTTTATTATATGGTAACTGTTACAGTTCTTAGCTAAGAAAGAAACTATATTTAAAACTGAATTTATTGTATTTATTTCACTGTAATCTATTTAGAAATGTAATTCAAAACGTGAAATATTCAGAAAAGCTTATAATGAAATCAATTTACTTTAAAAATATCCGATATTTTTATTTGGCTTGCAGCAATTAAGAGATCAAAATTACATAAATAAGGTAATTATGTATATATTTGAGGTAAACACAATTCTTCAATAAAAGAGGTATTCCAGAATCAATGGAGCGAGGCTCATAAAGCTAAACAGTTTCACTAAGTGAAATTCATTTAATAGCTCTGGTTATTGGCTCTCGTTGTTGAAAAATCGCTATTAATTGCAATGCAACACAATAGGCTTGTTACCTAAATTTCAGTAGTTAGATACTAATATACCTTGATGCCTATTCTATACAAAATAATTATTATTTTTGAAAAAAAATGCTTATTTATAAGAATAATTTTGCATTTAATTAAATATTTGACATTAGTCATCAAAAACGCTCATGACTGTCATGGCGTCTTGAATGACGTCACGCCGTGCAAAACACAGCTGTTTTAGTATCGGAATATTCGGTATTGTGAAGTTATTTTAATAAAAAATGGATTCATCGTATTACAAGTACTGCATAGTGCCCCAGTGTACAAGCACAAGTATAAAAACACCAAAAAAATTATTTATATACGTGCCAAACAATCAGCAGATACGTAAAAAGTGGCTGACACTCGCGAGAAGGAATGATGCCCATTCTTTTTCGCACTTCCACAAGACACTTGGGAATGACATTTTGACTTTGACGTTTCGCACGGCGTGACGTAACACTTTTTAATTGGTGTTTGCTGTCACGTGACTTATGGCTTATTTTGTGCAATTTTATTTTATAAAAATATAAATAATCAAAAGTTATTATTTTATAAAACTTTGTTTTTTCATAATTAAATGATCATCTTAATAGTTATGCAACCTAATGCATCAGATTTGTTCATAGTGGATACAAGCCTATTCGACTTGCATCATGGTGGAAAATGTCATTCACATAATGGCCACAAATTAAAGACATGACAATCATAATATTGACATGAAAAGTTATATTTCTTTACATCAGGTGTTGATATTATGTATCCGAAGTATTTCTAGATTTAGTTTGTGTTGTGGGTAAAAATATATCCGCAACAACACCAGGTCTATCTTATTTTTAACATAGCAATTACTAATTGCTTATTTTGATAGATGGTAAATGAGATTTTTACACGAATGATAAATTCACACGTATGTTGCTATACTATACGCAAGTTGCCATAATAAAGAGCATTAAAAAAACTGTTCTTTATTAAAAGGTACTCGTTACCCGCACTTTCTTATATTGTAATTACTAGCTTTTGCCCGCGACTTCGTTCGCGTGGACTTCAGGTTCGTCCCGTCTATAAGAAATACGGTAACTAAGCACTGCAGAGCCCTTTTTTTTTTTTTTTTTTTTTTTTTTTTTTTTTTTTTTTTGCGTGGGAAAATGCACCTTATGCACCTTGTCACCGCGCTGGCTAGGCGCGGCCGTGAGTGGGGCTCTCCGATATAAGACCGGCCTACCCACTAAAAACCCCCCGGTGTCCTTCCAGCCCATATCGGAGCGTGTGGCGGGTGCGCTTTCGCGATTCTACCGCCACACGCTCCCAGGCCAGCTCGACCTTGAACGCCGAGCCTTCGCCAAGGGGGGATTGTCCCAGACACCAGGACAATCCCCAGGTAGGGAGGCATCACAGCTGCGTGCGCGGTAAGCTAGCCGCGCACGCTGCCTTCCCGACAGGATCACTAGGCGGCAAGCTTTCACTCGCTCACCTTCACCTGCCATCTACCTGCGGCCCAGGAGCCTAGGAAGTTAATTCCATAGACTCCAGGGATGCCGACGACTCCGCTGGAGATTGCGGTGGTTTCTCCTTCGCGGCACTAGCATTTAGTGCCGCCATTCTCGGTATCAAGCGTCCCCTCACCGGAGGAGGTTGCAATTAGCTCCTCCCATCCGATGGTTCGAGGGCGCTTTGCGTCCTCACACAGGCACATTTGTGTGCCGCATTACATTCCACCGCTTTTGTGCCCCTCCTCACCACAACGGAAACAAAGCCCGCTGCGGTCCTTCGCCGAGGGGCAACGTTTGGTAGGGATGACCCAAACCCATGCACCTGAAGCACCGCATGGGCTTCATTTGCAATGGTTGGATGGAGACAGCACTCCACCCAACCTCTGCTCGCTCGGTTTTGGCCAAGCGAGCGGCCACCTCCACCGGAACCGTCGCGAATGCCACGCCCACTCCCCGGATCCCGGTGTGTACCTACACCAAGCACTGCAGAGCCCTAATCATAGGCCTATAGTTAGCTTGAAAATTCGCAAAACGGACACAACCGTCAATGACGTCTGCCCTCACGCGTCTGCCCGCGTTCGGGTCGCGCACTCAGCGATGAGCCACTTCTTCCCCACCGCACCTACCCCGCTCCCCCCACGCCCGTTCGCATGGCACCGCTGCCGGTATTTATCACCGAAACGGTATTTATCGCCGAAATTGCTATGACTCTGCATTTTAAATCTGTGATATCTTCGAAAATATTTACTTAATTTACATGCTGTAAAAAGCCATATTGATCTTTATTAAATGCACAATGTATTTAACATACTTAATTGGATAAGGATTAATACTGTATTGCTTAAAATCGTTTCGTAAATAAGCCATTATATCTCGTACAAAGTAAAGGAAAAAAATGGTTATTGTGGGTTATTCCTAAGAGATAAACATATACCATCACGGACTTTTTTTGTGACCTTTTTAAGTTGTACAATACTGTAGTAAATTGTTTTGATCTATCTTGTAGGATTCAGTCAGCGTTTGCAATGTAAGCGCAAAAAATGTGTTTTTTTTTACGACCTCACATTAGAAACCTCAATAATTGTAGCCTATGTGTTATTCTGATGTATAAGCTATATTGTGGTAAAGTCATTCAAATGAATTTCATTCAAATACATTCAGTAGTTTTTACGTGAAAGAGTAACAAACATCCATACTTCCATACTTACAAACTTTCGCCTTTATAATAGTAGTAGGATGTGCGTACCACGATCCTTTTAAGTTCGTTTGCGTTGCCATGCGCATTAATTTAAAGCTTATTAAAGCTCATTATAACCAAGGATTCAATATTTCACCAGAACGCCTCAAATCGTTAAACCACATTATCAAGGGTTTCTTTGAGTATGTAATTCGCCAAACTAACTTTGTTAAAGACATTCCCGTTCTGAGAGCAATCCACTCAAACGGGATAATCCAATATACGCATATTATAATAAAATGTCGAGTTATCAACCTCCGTCGGCAAATTGAACAAGTGCTTCTCAATTAGCATATTATGGTTGGATTAAGTAGGTAGGTATTTATAAACTTTCTTTGGTAATTGGTAGGTACGGAATTACTTACTTACCGGTAGCGTTTAAAACGTCGGTTTCCTCATAAAATTAAACAGGGTCAAAATCCGACTAGATATAGTATAGTTAGTACATAACTGACTAAACTAGATATAGTTTAGTTAGTTAGTTTAGCAATAGGGAATTAATCCCTTTCTTTAAAAGAATCTTAATTTGATCCTTGCGTGTCAGTAAACCATATAGGTACTAAAAATATAAAAATTTTATACACTCGTTAAGTACTATAAAAATTGCATTAAAATTTAATATTTTCAAATTTCGCGCGTAATTAGACGAAGGCGCCGCACGAGTTGTTACTCTGTAGCGATGACGTCAATACGGCATGTAAATAATAAACAAAGCTTTATGTTTGATGCTATGTATTAATATATTCATAATTTAAAAATGAGTTAATATATAAACAACTAATAAAGGAATAATAATAAAAAAGTAATACTGACGATGTTTTAATACTCCGTAACTCGGCAGAACAAAAGTCGGGATTTGTGGCAGAGAATTTTCCGACCTTTAATGCATTTATTTTTGATAAATTCGTACTATCTCCTTTTACAAAACTGCTTTTCATAGTGTGATTCACGTGCGATTTCAATTTAACTTACGTATTTATAACGTTCTCTTACATTGAAAAAGCAACCCACAAACTTCTTTTTTTAGTTTTGCGGCTTTATACGTACTATGATTCATAATGACATTGACACGCATAAGTTTACAGTACCTTATGACGTCACGACATGGCGGCCTATGTTTCGCTCTTGTTTTACGTATAGATTAAAAAAGTGAATACTTTGAAACTAATTTTTGTATTATTTTTGTTATTTTATGCACTTAAACATGATGGTTCCGATTATTTAATGCATAAGCTATCATAGTTATATGCTTTTAGATCTTTTCCCTATTAATCAAACAGCTTTTCATCTTCTTATTTATTAGAACCTCTTTATCAGACTTGTTTCTAATAAAAAAAATTCTTTCGCTTTTTCTAACTAAATATGTAAATTATTTTCTGATCCTCTGTATTGACAGCCCTAAATTAGTGTGTGAGGAATTGTAATATGTGCGAATATATTGACCGCCATTGCTTCTACAACTTTGTCATCAGATGTCATATTATCACGAACATTTTCAACTTTATCTCTATTAAATAAACACGTTTTTTTTATTCTTTACTAGCTGCCGCCCGCGGCTTCGCCCGCGTGAAATTAGTCTTTGTCAATCCTGGTCCCTTATCTCTAAGGTACCAAGATTCATGCTCTCTTCAATTCAACCTCTATTTCACGCCCACACTGGTAAAAATTTCAAAATGCTTAGAACAAACGATTTTTTGTTTCTTATGACGTGATATTTGACGAATTTGCATACTAACTTTCAACCCTTATTTTACCCCCTAGCTGGTCGAAGTTTCAAAAATGCTAGAACAAATGTTTAATGATTTCTTATCAAGTGCTTAAATATAAAGTTTCATGGTTTAATCTTTTGAAATTAGGAAATCCCATACAAACTTTCAATCTCTATTTCAACCCTTTTTTTCGAAATAAAGATTGTCTCAGGGCCTAAAGATTGTCTGTACCAAATTTCATCAAAATCGGTTGCGAGGTTTAAACGGGGAAAGCGTAACACACAGACAGACAGAGTTACTTTTGCATTTATAATATTTGTTGGGATAAGCCACACACCATAAAAGTTAAGTCGATTAATAACTTTAATAAATAAGAGATAACTGTATGATACTATATCTAGTAATTTTTTCGGAACGTTGCTATCATCTTCGGTAGTATAGTGGTAAGTATCCCCGCCTGTCACGCGGGAGACCGGGGTTCGATTCCCCGCCGGAGAGATTTCTTTTTGTTATTAAATTTAATGAAACAAATATTTCTACGCTTTTTTTAAAGTTTACTAAATGACAACGTACGAATGATTTGTGATTCAGTATTATTAATTTAATGAGTTTATTTGTAAAAAAATATAATTTTAAGATACAGTTATTTTTACAAATTACAAATACAAGTTTACTTAATTGCTAGTACGAATTAAAATTTAAACAGCAAATATATAAATGTTTTTTGAAGTTTAAAAGCCTTTAAGTTGTCGATAATAGCCGCAGTCGACATAAGTTAATTTCAAAGCATCATTAAATGACGTGTCATCCTGGAAAGGACTTTAAGAATGAATATCTAATATGGAATGTGACGTTACTAAATGACCATGACCACCATACCATAAGTTATGAATACAAAAATCTGTTTTGTCAGATGGTTCCTTTTCTGCAATTCTTTTATATTGAATTGGGATTTATTACCAATTAATAAACTTATTTTCATGCAATATTAGCACCTAACCTCAACACAAGGAGAATAAAGATAAAAATACAAATAGGAAAAATACACAAAAGAAATAATAAAAAAAATATGCCAAGTCGACAACAAATGTTATTCAATTGTTTTTTTTTTAAGTTTTGTTATTAATGTATAAGTTTTAATAAAAATAAAAAAAAGTTCTCTCCGGCGGGGAATCGAACCCCGGTCTCCCGCGTGACAGGCGGGGATACTTACCACTATACTACCGAAGACATGTAGAGAAGAGAGAAATTGTAAACGACAATTGTTGTATATTTTTATCTTTATATCAAAGACTGAAAAATAAATTTGTCATTTTAACAAGTAAGATCGAACCTCAATATTTGTTAATTTCTACTATAGTTTATGATTACTAAAATAAAAGCATGGAACATATTA
The DNA here is from genome assembly GCA_036419045.1 of Scirpophaga incertulas. Classification (NCBI taxonomy): domain Eukaryota; kingdom Metazoa; phylum Arthropoda; class Insecta; order Lepidoptera; family Crambidae; genus Scirpophaga; species Scirpophaga incertulas. The sequence goes on from CM071633.1 coordinate 6,053,135, forward strand.
AATATATCAATATAAATTATTATGTTATATATAAAATTCTCGTGTCACAATGTTCATTCCCGTACTCCTCTGAAACGGATCGACCGATTCTCATGAAATTTTGTAAGCATATTGAGTAAGTCTGAGAATCGGCCTACATATATTTTTCATACCCCTTAGTGATAAGGGTTGTCCGTCCTTAACATTTTAAATCTATACTAATATTATAAAGAAGTAAAGTTTGTGTTTGTATATTTGTTAAATTGTAAGGGGTAATCTCAGGATCTACTGAACAGATTTTAAAAATTCTTTCAGCAATAGAAGGCCACGTTATTGCTGAGTGTCATAGGTTATATAAAAAACCGAAAAATAAAAAGGTTTTTACGTGGTAGTCCGTTTTGCAAAGTGAATCGGAGAAAAAAACAGGCAGCGGACGGCGCGCGATGGCTTCGGGTTTAATTCGGATCGCGTTCGTGCTCGCTTCGGGGATTATTAATATTATGCCCAACGAAAGTGGCCACGGGTCAGCTAGTTATTTATATGGCAAAACAACGTTTGCCGGTTTCAGATAGTTTACAATAATAATGTATTTTTTGTAATACATTATTCCTATCTATTAGAGATTTATAGCGGAAAAAGATACAATGTCATAGCTAAATACGAAGAAAGTAGATGATACTATTTATAAACCACGATTTTAGAATCGAAAAGGATTTTCGAAAATGCGTTGTTAACTTTTTCTAAATGTTATATATTCTGCACTTGCAAAAAATGATCGTGTTCGATTAAAATTATTATAACAAGAGTTTAAAAGTATTCAATCGATAGTAGATTCGAGATTAAAATAAAAAAAACTGTACTCGAAAATGTTTTCATTCGTAGAAATGGCATGGAAAAACCTGATAAAAGGTTCCAAAATTTCATTAAACATCAAAATACTCGGAAACCATAAGACTTACTCTGGTCTTTTTTTTATTGGCAGATCCCAATGTGACCCATCAGTAGGTAAAAGGTAATCCATGACTTTTTGGACATCTTGTTTATATATAATAAGAATACTTTTTACGTCAAGTATATTGTATAAGTTACGGTGTATATATCTACGATTATTACTTTTGAAGATACAGCAATGTATTTGCAGGGCTGTCGCAGATTCTTAGAAAACCATATTAAAAGCAGCATGATTGCAGTGTTTTTGCAGGACATATTTTTACGTTAATACTTTCTATATTTAAAAATGTAACATTTAATGTTGGGAAAGCTTGAAATGTGTTCGGTTTATTTATGTACTACATACATAGTTTATGTAAATGTAATCACACAGTAATTTCTAACTTGACATAATTTTAAGAGATGAAAATTACAAAAAAAATTAATTTTTTTTTTCTTTTTTTTTTTTTTTTTCGCTAAAGTTGACAAACAAGCAGGCTGCCCACCTGATGGTAAGTGGTAACAGTCGCCTATAGTACATGTGGTTCCCACGAGATTCGCAGCAAGTCTGCAAACCTCATAAGAACCACAGTGTACGTTGCCAACTTGTGACATAAGATGTAAAGTCACAGTACCCAGTAATTTCACTGCCTATCTTACCCTTCACGCCGGAACACAGCAAAGCGAACCCTGCTGTTTGGCGGCGGAAATAGGTAAGACGGAGGTACCCATGCAGACGACCCTGGTACATAGTCTACCTCCAAGTAAATATACAATAAAAGCAGCCATATTTAGTTATATGATAATTTAATATTATATTTTTATCCCGGAAAAGGCTTCGCTCAAAAACTACTGCACAGATTTTCATGCGGCTTTCATCAATAGATAGAGTGATTCTTGAGCAAGGTTTTGCGGTATTTTTTATCTCGGAAAAACGGATAGTTCCACAGGAAGCGCGATAAAACCTTCGCGTCATAATCCGACTTCTGCGCATATGTAGTCGTGGGCAAAAGCTATGACCCTTAACCCTCTATAGACCCAATCCCGAAATCCACGCGGGCGAAGCCGCGGGCAGAAAGATAAACAACTGTCTATAAAGGCAAATGGTAATATTTTAAGTGTTTTATTTCTATTTTATTTATTATTGCATTATCATCAAGAGTAAATATGTGTATTTTATATACTGTATTGTCATTAAAATTAAACACGTTTGCAAATTTTGAACGTTAGAAGGAAGAGAAATGATTGAAATTTGGATCACAAGATTTCTCACCGAGGGGCACCTACTCCAGTTATGTTAGGGTTATTAGGCCTTAGTCAACGCTGGCAGTGGCGGATCAGTTGACTGCATACTTATTGGAATTTCCTCACGATGTTTTCCTTCACCGTAGGAGCGTCAGATATTTGTACATATGAAATGAAAACAACATTGGTACGTGGTAGGAACGAACCCGGACCCGCCGTCCGAATCGTACTAATCGTACAGAGATAACAACACCAGCGAAGCTCCTGTTGAAATAATATGAGTTAATTTGCGTGTCGTAGTATGCAGCTTTAGGTCCCCAGACGATGCACTCAGTGAAATAATTACAGGCTAATGGCTTGGGCTAATGGACGAGCGCACCTAGGTTGACCACACGTTCTGTTATTTTCGGGACGACATTTCCTTTTCCGTATTTTGTTTGTATACCGGGTGTGTCATTCAAATCGGTCAGTATGGGAAAATCTGAAACTATAAGACATACGAAGATCTGTTCTGAGGAACCATGTCATCGATTTTAATAACAAGAAAAACTGCATCATACATTTTAAAAATCATCTGTACTCCGTTCGGAATCGAACCCGATTGTTTTGAAAAAAAAACCTACACTATTTCTATTTAGATATCGATTATGTAGGTCTTAAGCAGTAAATGTCTCTATGAAACATGATGTCTAAAATGAATAAAATGCATTGTTGCCAAGAGACATTGCCATTTTTGCCCTACCAAATTTTGCCCGCAAGGTCGCCCGATTTAACGCCTCTGGACTATTTCTTGTGGGGATACGTTAAGGATGAAGTGTACAAAACAAGTTATGATACCGTTGAAGACCTAAAAGTTGCCATAGAGACAATTTGAACGCAAATTCACCACATGAAGATACAAAATGCAATCATAAGATCGTTACCTAAACGTGTTGAATATTGTATTGAAAAAAGCGGCGGTCACTTCGAGCACCTACTAAAATAAAATAAAGTATGTGAAAACAATTGCATTTTTTTCATTTTAGACATCATGTTTCATAGAGACATTTACTGCTTAAGACCTACACAATCGATATCTAAATAGAAATAGTGTAGGTTTTTTTTTTCAAAACAATCGGGTTCGATTCCCGAACGGAGTACAGATGATTTTTAAAATGTATGAATGCAGTTTTTCTTGTTATTAAAATCGATGACATGGTTCCTCAGAACAGATCTTCGTATGTCTTATAGTTTCAGACTTTCCCATACTGACCGATTTGAATGAGACACCCTGTATACCAGTAATTCCCCAAGGAGCCTATATTGACCCCTAGGGGGTTATAACAACCTGCAAGGGGTCTACGTAAACGAAAAAGTTTTAGGGGTCCATGCAATGAAAATGGAGGTCCATAATAATGGATCTCAACATACACTGATAGTATCAATTTACTTATATTATACTATCTTCTAATGTAAAGACTTATACATTATTTATAAAAGTATCTATGAAGTAAAAAAATATTATGTATATGCTTATAAAATTTTTCTAATATTTGAATAGTTTATTGACGAGTACAAATTCCAAAAATATGTGATTACATATAGTTAAATTCTAATGATTTATTTCTTTTCCCAATCAAATGTATAATTAAGTAGTAGTTATGTAGATAGGATTATTTTTTTTTACGTTTCAATTACCGCCATGTGTTGTCCCTTATCACAAATCTAAAACACGTATTCAAAACGTTGTTGTCCCTGTCTAATCTTATCTGGGGGGCAATCGCACTAACAAATCGCAGCTGAAACGAAACCAAATCGTTCCACTCAACCAATCCGAGAGCTAGAATATCACGTCATCGAACAGATGACGTGATATTGTGGCGTTCGGATTGGTTAAGCCGAACGGTTTGGTTGCGTTTCGCTTGCGATTTATTAGTGCGATCGCCCCTCTGGTCAGCCTAGCCTAGCCACACACTGTACCACTGTTATCTGTGGTGTCACTATGTGACTATATAAACGACGGAACACACCTGAAGTTTTCCTATCCGCCACAGTTTTTGTAAGGCTGGTTGGACCCGCGGTCCATTTTGTATCCGTCAGCGTAGATGTAATTAATCTTAATTTGCCCATTAAAAGGCCCACTTAACCAAAATTAGTCTTATGACATCGTCGTGACAATTGCGTTTTTATTAAATATACCCAAAATGGCATCTCATTAATTCGCGCTTTTATAAGTTGTTTGTTGAAGTTGGTAGAGGACGCATCGGAGTGACGCGCGATTTACTGACAGATGATTTTCAAATTATTGTGTACAAATAACTTGTAGGGCGATAAATTAAAGGATATAATTAAAGAGGTATTTTCAGGTGAGATTTAAGAGTAATTCTCATAGTTAAATGATAATTGTTGTAATATTGTAAAGGCGTGTTGAATAAAACAAAACCTTTATATTTTCAGAGAAACAATTTGTAGTCTATTTTGAAAATACTCAATCTCAATAATATCTGTTATATATTTTAAGTATCGACTTATGACATAACGATATATAATCAGTGTGCATCGGAGTTCAATGAAATAATGGGTAAAATAGTTATGTTAGTTTTGTCTCACAATAATCAGTTGGTGCGAGTGAGAGGATTGATGTTAGGCTCGTAAAGGATTTAAAGTCTGGAGACGTAATTAAATTTGATTTTTACTATCACTATTATCACATTTTTATATCTTGCCACGATATTTTACCTTCATTAAAAAATTAAAGTTTTCATGATTTTCTTTAAAACTTACATTCTTCATTCATTAGAAACCTCTGAAGTTATCAATGTTTCTCCACTGTATTATGCATTTAACATATAAACCTTCCTCTTGAATCACTCTATCTATTAAATAACCGCATCAAAACCCGTGATGTGAAAATACGTGAACTGCGGAACGTGGCGTAACTCCAAAATTAATATTGTTAGTCAATTGTAAGTTTGTAAGTAGAATTTTGTGTAATAAATAAGACGAAGAAGAATGTGTAATTCGTGTTTAAGTTTTCATTAGATCACGGAGTTCTTAATTAATAAAATTAAATATTTTTTAATTAAAAGATTAAAACTATCAAGTACTGCTACGCTTCTACACGAAAATCGAAAAGAATTAGTCGTTTGATATTGGATAAGTTGTTTTAGCATCTTACCTATTTTACCCTTCCATCTAAGCTGCGGGGTCCTTATGACAAAGGTTCAGGCTAACTATACTTACTTAAACCTTGTGTTTGTATAAGCATGACACAGTCACTGAGAATAATTGGCAAACAGCTACCACGGATTTATAACGAATACTAGTTACTCCGTAACTAGTATTCGTTAATAATAAGGTTTTGGGCAAAGGTTTTCTGCCATTCAGCCACATCTACTATACAACGCATCAAATTATGTATTTGACATTTCATTGGTCGTTGTGGCCAAGTTCAGGCCAGATTCTCAGCCTCTCCTCTCCAAAGGGATATAAAAAATAAAACTATTTCTACCGCGATATACGAGTAGCAGTGTTCGCATTGCTATGTTCCGTCGTAACGGATAAAGTGGGCAGGTTTTTTTTTATTGTACGGACCTATGACTATGGCTATGTTGGACGAGTGTGTAGCCCGGGTCTTCGCGCTTCGCCGACAAGCGCGGTGAGTGAGCGAGAGACGTAGGTGTGTGGCGTGAGGGACGACGCGGTTGGTGGCCGGCGGAAGGGATTCGTTTGCGCGAGTGATGCTGTCGGGCGGGTCGGATAAGTAGAGTAGGCAGTGAAATTACTGTAACTTTACATCTTATGCCGCATATTGGCAATGTGCACTATAGCTTTTGTGAGGTAGAGGAGGGCAGATATGCTGCGAATCTCACAGCAAGTTCTTGTATTAAAGGCGACTGTAACTACTTACCATCAGCTGGGCAGCTGGATTTGTTGTCAACATTTTTTACGTATAACATTTTTTTTGAGAGAAAATGCACCTTATGCACCGTGACACCGCGCTGGCTAGGCGCGGCCATGTGTGGGGCTCTCCGGTCTGACAGGACCGGCCTACCCACTAAAACCCCCCTGAGTTCTCTAGGCCCATGCGGGGCACATGGCGGGGTGCGCTTTCGCGATTCTACCGCCATTGTCAACATATAACATAGTTTTATTATATACTGACGTATAAATCTATGGATAAAGTGATATGTCTCTGACTGACTGAGCCCCCAAATATCAACTCGACCCTTTTGACTCCCTGCGTATTTTCCGTATCATCGGTGATTCCAACATTACGGCCTCAACAGAGACCTTGGAGCAGCGGAGAGACTTTGGCTTTCTGTGTGTTCTTTATAGGCTCTTTATAGGCCTTCGTCACCTTTTTACCATCGCACCACCCGCCACCGCAGTAAATTCATCCATAACACGTGGAACCGATCTTGTCTAGTACAGTTCGGTTTCAGCGTTCATTCCTTTCGCGTACCTACATGCAAGCTCTGGAATGAGCTCCCAGCTGCGATGTTTCCTGAGCGCAACGATATGTCTAACTTCAAACGAGGCTTAAAAAGAGTATTTCTCTCCAGGTAGGCAGCGGCTCAGCTGTGCCCCTGGCACTGCAGATGTCTGCAGATTGTTTGCAATTAAAAACTTAAAAAGTAATAAGGAAACCGGGAAAGCTTTTAAGAGGTTCGATGGTGCTAGTACTTTTTGTGTACTATAGGCAAAAAGCATGATGAAGTTGCTAAAATCATTTATGGGATAAAGGGCAATGTTATTATTTATGAGGAATAGGGCAATGTTGTCAGTTAAGACAAAATAAAAATGTTGTCAGTTATTCGGAAAAGGACAATCAAAAACATCAGAAGGTATTATTTGTTAAAGCGAGCATTTGCAAATTTCAAAAGCTTTAATGATCCATTTTTATATAAGGTTATTCTTATGTAAGGCTTGGGTATTGTATTATCCGTCGATTTTGCGATTGTTTGAACGGAAACAAAACTTTACGGAAAGGTGAAAGTTTGTTGAAGGAAACCTAAAAGTGAAAATTCGAAAGAACGGTTGTGAATGCTTATTTCGCGAAGTTGTTGAAATTGAGCTATATATTTTACTTTTGTATTGTTTCTTTTTTACAGCTTTTTTAGGCGATTTCTAAATTACGTCAGGACCTGGTTATATAATTATCCTATGATTACATCACACATTTTAAATATTATTGACTACAATTACATTCTGTTTTGTTACAAATGAATGTAAAAAAATCATACCAATGAACGCAATTCTACTACTTACTGGTACAATGTGTTTAGAACGAATAGGATATACTACAGGACACTGGGTCTCAAAGATAAGACCTGTAGTCCCATGATATGACACGGCATTCCTAATATAGGCATGTTTTCTAAATATTTTTTTTATTAATTATACTATGTAATGGAAAGTGACTTCATGAATTATCAATATTGAAGTCATTTTCCAAATTGACGACTCTGTATCTATTTGATACAGGGAAAAAAAAACAGCCCTTGCTGAGTTTCTTGCCGGTTCTTCTCAGTACAAGGTCTCCCGCCGTAGATTTGCGAACCGATGGCGTAGCTTTTCGACATTCACAAGTGCTTGTAACAGCCCAGACTGAATAAATGATTTTGAATTTGAATTTGAATTTGATGATTTCTTAAAACAGTAATAAAATCGTGGTGTAAGCGAGATGGCAATATACGCTGTAAGATTAACAGCATTAACACAAAATTAACTATATAGAAATATATTCAAATATGACTATATAGAAAGCTCTTTTGAATCGTCCAAATTTTTTTCCTACCACTCTAAGTAGTACAACTCAATAACTGTACCATGACTACTACAAGTGGTCATGGTACAGTTAGAAAGGGACGGTGCTATTGAGTCCACATAGCGCCGTCCCTTTCTAACTATATTCAAGCAGAGATTTGAGTTTGATTTTAGAATACGATCCTAAGCCACCAGCTCAGCGATCATACTGCATTTGTGACGTTACGCTCGCATTAACAATCGCCTTTCTCCTGGTTTCACTAAAATGATGATTTTGGAAATCAGAAAGATGACGAACGTAACGATATCGCTTGTTGACTATGGGCGGCGGTAATCGCTTACTATCAGGTGATCCGTTTGCTAGTCGTCGTATAATATTTAAAAAAATGTTAGAACAAGTTCAGATGACTCATTTTCAAAGCACACCTTTGTACAAAACGAAGAAAAAGATAATTGATTTATTCTACTAGCTAGATCATGATTGATCTTACGATTATGATACATTGGAAATATTTTAACATGAAGCTAGCTTCACCATGCTGTAACCAACAACGTTGGGACATATCAAACTAATTTGCCTTAATTAATTTGTTCATTATTTAAACACTTTATTGCAGAAAGAGCGATTAGATTTATTTTAAAAGAGTTATAAAAACAAAAGCCTACCTCCTTTTTTTTAAATACACTTTTTTTTAATTGAAGGGTAATAAAAAATAATCCGCGAAATATTTCGCTGTTCGCAAAATGCTCAAGAATGGTTTCTAAATTATTCATATCGATGTTAAAATACCTGTCATTGTGGTTTTGGTTAAACATTTTGATTTTTTAAATAACTTTGTAATTTACCATGCTAACTTTTTCCTTGTTTATTTTACCGTCAAGAAAGCAAATCAAATCAAAAATTTATTCTTCAAATAGGATTTTACAATCACTTTTGAATGTCAAAGATGCTACGCCATTGGTTCACAAGTCTACGGCGGGAGACCTTGTACTGGAAAGAACCAGCAAGAAAACCAGCAAGGGCAATTTATTTTTCTCCCTGTATCATTACAGAGTCGTCAGTTGGAAGCCGGCTTCAGATACACAGTCTGAACCCAACCTCCGATACAAATTAAAACAACTAACAAATATATATTTCCGTCACAAGAGTCATATCGCATTAAACAAATCTGATATGTATATGTCCGGTACAAAACAAAAATATCATTTATTAAAGAATCATTAAAATTATATATCGCAAAATTTACATCCAAGCATGTTTAATTATTCAGGAAATTAAATATCGTAAAAATTACATCCAAGCATTTTTATCATTCAAGAAATCATTGACCTTGTAATACCCTTTTTTCATTAGAGTATTTTTAATATGTGCTTTAAATTTATGAAACGGTAAAGTAGTAATATTTTCTGGAAGTGTGTTATAAAAAGTTACACATTTCCCTAAGAACGAACCTCTAGTTTTTTGAAGCTTGTATGTTGAGACGGCAAGCTTATTTTTATTTCTCGTGTTTAAATGATGAATTTGATAATTTGTATCAAATGTATCGTAGTTCTTATAAACATATATTAAATTTTCATAAATATATTGACACGCTAATGTCATTATATTTATTTCCTTAAATAAATCTCTGAATGATTCTCTTTGTTTTATATTATAGATAGCGCGAATTGCTCTTTTTTGGAGCACGAAAATACTTTCAATATTCGCCGCAGATCCCCACAATAGTATGCCATACGTCATGATACTATGAAAATAACTGAAATAGACTAATCTTGCCGTTTCAACGTTAGTCAGTTGTCATACTTTATATATAGCAAATGAAGCAGAACTAAGTCTGCTTGCCAAGGTCTCAATATGGGGATCCCATTGCAATCGAGAGTCGAGTGTAATACCCAAAAATTTAGTACTGTCAGTTAATTCTACAGTTTCATCATTCATTTTCACAATATTGTTTACTGTTCTTACATTAGACAATGAAAATTTAACACATTTAGCAAACATTCTAAGCAAAAGATGTAAGAAAGGAACAGAAATGCAAAACAAAAAAGCAACTCTCGCAGTTAATATGCGGCTAAATGAAATTATATTAATTGGCCAAATTTGAACGACGCCGTTTTCGGTGTAAGCGCGATATCTAACTCTCGTTTGTCATATAATATTATTCCTTTGAACTGTCAAAATACAAAAGATTAGCTTTATGATGGTGGCTGCAATGGAGTCAAGGTTTCGTCATATCTTCATTCATGTCTTTTGCTACATGGGACGTAAGTAGTGGTGATAATAGTGTGTGATGCCACAAAGTACAGATCGGGAAAACATTGTACTCGTAAGGTAATGGTATGTCCATTTAATGTTGGTATTTGAAAACCTCCAACGTTCAATTATACATTAAACGAAAGCCTATATTCAGAGAATCTTGATCTTTTTAATTTATTATTTGCCGCATTGAGAAATTTAAAAAGAGTACAAAAGAAATCTAACCTTTAGATCAAATGTTTTTCGGATTAAATAATATATAAAATAAATAAACGTTCATATTATTAGTCCGAAACAAGATCAAAAAACAGCTTACATAGCAATAAAAAAAATATTTTGACAAGACATTTGGTTGTTTCTGTATTCAGATACTCAGTAAAATTCTATTAAAACTTACATCGATAATTTGTCTATAACATGCCTTGTCTTAACTTAACGTTGATATAATCGCCATGCAGACGCAGTCATCCTTTTTTTTTTCTTTTATTTGTTCCCCCTGAGGAAAATGCAATAAGTTGCATACCCCGGTTGTGGCGAGTCGAGGTCGGATGCGCAGTCGTGGCAATGTGTCGATCCCTTCCGTCCTATTCGACACAGATACTCACCGAAGCAGCCGTGCCCGGTGAGTATCTCAGTCAATCGGTAGGTGACTTCCCGTGGAGCCAAGCTTTGAGGTGCGGGAGTACGGCACGCGACGGCCCGCTGGCGCGTGCAGATCCGTAATTCAAGCTGCGCACGCCAGGCCGCTATAATCCGTCGGTGCCACCCGCTTAGGCACTTCGTGCGTGGGTTCCAGGGCGCTCCCCCCATCGCTCCCCCGGTCGACACGCTGCGACGCATACGTCGCCGTGTACATGTCGGCCAGGACGTCGAATGGGGGGGAGCGTCCCAGAACTGTCGCCGCCTCGTACGAGATGGTACGGTAGCCTCGTACGATCCGTATGGCCATTATCCGCTACAGGCTCCGTAGCAGAGCTCTGCAGCGGGGATACCTCGCGCAGTCTTGCAACCACACGGGGGCCCCATACATAGCCACGGATTGCGCGACGCCCTCGTACAGGCGGCGAACTCCATCCCTCGGTCCGCCGAGATTGGGCAGCAGACGATGCAATGAGCCCGCCACTCTTTTGGCTCGGGGGACCAACCGCACGAAATGCTCCTCGAAGCTCCAGCGGCGGTCCAGGGTGAGGCCGAGGTACTTGGTGTACGGCCCCACCGGGTCTACCGCGTCACTTACCCGGATCCGGCAGCTGGGTGGTTCCCGGCACCTCGGAAGGCTGTGGAACCATAGCGCCTCGGTTTTGTGAGGCACTATTTCTAAACCTAGCCGGCGGATCGCCCGCACGACACATGCCACCCCAAGCTCGGCAAGCCTGAGCATCGGCCGAGAGTGTCGTCAGCGTAGCAGACGACACTCACGCCGTCAGGAAGGCTGGTGCGAAGGACCGCGTCGTATGCGAGGTTCCATAGCAGGGGTCCCCACACCGACTCCTGCGGAACGCCGCATTCGACCCTCCTCGACGTTTCCATCCCGTCCCGTCCCATCACGCTGATCGTCCTTTCGCGCAGATAGTCCCCGACCACGGCTCGCAGGAGGCAGCTCGTAGTATACGAGCGCCTCCCTCATGGCCTGCCAGGGGAGGGTGCCGAAGGCGTTGACGATGTCTAACGATACCGACAACGTCACCCCCCCCCGACCGGACTGCAGACGCAGTCATCTTATCACTAAAATTTTATTGTAATTCATCATCATCATTTCAGCCAATAGACGCCCACTGTTGGACATAGGCCTCCCCCAAGGATCTCCACGCAGATCGGTCCTGCGCTGCAACCATCCAGCGCCTTCCCGCGATCTTCATCAAATCGTCGGTCCACCTTGTGGGAGGCCTACCAACGTTGCGGTGTCCAGCATATGCCTGCCACTCCAGGACCTTTCCGCCCCAACGGCCGTCAGTCCTGCGAGCAATGTGCCCCGCCCATTGCCACTTAAGGTTCGCAATTCTTCGGGCTATGTCGGTGACCCTGGTTCTTCTGCGGATTTCATCATTTCTGATTCGATCACGCAGAGAAACTCCGAGCATAGCCCTCTCCATTGCCCTCTGGGTGACTTTGAGCCGCCTTATAAGGCCCATTGTGAGTGGCCAGGTTTCTGCTCCATATGTCATCACTGGCAACACGCACGAATCGAAGACTTTCGTCTTGAGGCACTGCGGTAGATGGGCCGAGAATATGCCGCGTAGCTTCCCAAACGCTGCCCAGCCGAGTCGGATCCGCCGATTTACCTCTTTCTGGAAATTGGACCTACCTAGTTGGATTATTTGTCCCAGGTAAACGTACTCGTCAACAATTTCCAGTGTAGAGCCTCCAACCTTCACAGGAGTGGGTGCTACATGGTGATTCGACATGATTTTCGTCTTGTCCATGTTCATTTTAAGACCCACTTGCTGTGAAACTCTACTGAGGTCTTCGAGCATTATGCCCAAGTCTTCCATGGTGTCGGCCATGACACGATATCATCAGCAAAGCGAAGGTGCGTCATGTTCTCGCCGTTGATGTTAATGCCCAGTCCTCTCCAGTCCAAAAGCTTAAACACATCCTCCAGCGTAGCTGTGAACAGTTTCGGCGAAATCACATCGCCCTGTCTGACACCTCGCTGGAGGTGTATTGGTTTCGACTTCTGGTCCGGAAGACGGACTGACATTGTGGCGTTTTTGTACAGTGACTGCAACACTTGGATGTATCGATAGTCTATACGGCACCTTTGGAGAGACTGAAGCACGGCCCATGTCTCGACGGAATCGAAGGCTTTCTCATAATCCACAAACGCCAAGCATAGTGGCAGGTTAAACTCTTCGGTCTTCTGTATAACCTGCCGCAGCGTATGTATGTGGTCTATGGTACTATAGCCTTTTCGGAATCCGGCTTGTTCGGGAGGCTGGAAGTCGTCAAGCCTGCGCGCGAGACGATTCGTAATGACTCTCGAGAACAGCTTATAAACATGACTCAGGAGCGTGATGGGGCTATAGTTCTTCAATCGAGTTCTATCCCCCTTTTTAAAGAACAGTGCCACCACGCCCCTGTGCCATGCTTTTAGGCGTTTTGCCATCGAGTATGACGGAGTTGAAGAGTCTCTGAAGGGCCTTTCGTACTGGTAGTCCGCCTGCCTTCAGTAGCTCGGCTGTAACTCCATCATCACCCGGCGCCTTGTTGTTCTTGAGCTGCTTGAGAGCCACACTAATCTCATACAGGCTGACGTCCGGGATGTCTTCGCTGATGTGCCGGGTTAATTTGGCTCTAGGGTCTGAGGCCTGAATAACAGGTGGTTGCGTCGTCGCGTAAAGCTGTCCATAGAAGCGTTCGATCTCGGCCATAAGCTCAGGTCGGGATGTGACGACTCTGCCGTCCTCTGTCTTCAGCTTCGTCAGCAGACTCTGTCCCAGACTGTCCACTGTCTGTGACAGATCTCTTGCGAGCACCTTGGAGCCTTTGTTTCGCTCTATTGCCTCTTTAATACGTTCAGTATTAAATTGGCGTATGTCGCGAGTAAGTAGTAGTTATTGTAATTGTTTCATACTTAATATTATTGTTGATTTAACACTGCTATTCGAAAAATACGATGTCGATGACGTTACGTTGTCAGCTGTCATTACTCATTAATGACAGATGTTGCATTTTAAATATTGCTTTTAATTACGATTATTTGAGCGTGAATAAAACATTTTACAAAAATAATTACCAAAATAATTTATTCCAACAGTAAATTATTTTTTTGTCGTGTCATATTCCAAAAATGTCTTTTATTTCATATAAATCGGCCACTCTATAAATTCGGAACATCTTCATTTTTAGAAGTACGTACAATAAATAAACGTCATGTAAGGAACATTGGAACATCAAGGAACTTGATGGGTATGTAGGTAGAGGTATGTGAATATACGATAAAAATGTAACTTAAACACGATTGTATGACACGATGTTATGCACTAGTATCGATACACCGATGACCGTACCGCCTGCTACTGGCCGTAAACGCAGCGATTAGATTCGCTGAGCTCCACTTTTAGTATCGGCAGCAAAGTGAAGTGAAAAGAGGTCATGAGGATAGGTCAGTTACGTATACACGTAAAGCTCTATTTTAATAACAGCGGGCGTATTTCAGTTAGCGATTGCGTGCAATGATTCATATTTACAAATAAAGAGGTTGCGTGACTGTTGGTTGATAGTCATTGTCTCTGAGAGCTTGGCAGTGATGTGTGCGTGAATCCGCGTTATCATTATTTAAGCTAAGCAGCGATTTCCGTTGACGCGACCTTGATGGGCGAACGAATAGTAAACTATCCCCACTCTTCTATAGTTCCGATAGTTCCGAAATCGCGTTAAACAATGTGTTTTGCTGCACCTCATCTTGGCGTGGTTGAGATGTTTTTACAAGCTTTTATTTACTTTCACCTGTCCCGTTGTCTGTCGTTCTGTAATCAAATCTTGCAACTTAAATTTGATCCACTTCCCGGTTTCCGATTGAGCTGAAATTTGGTATACACGTTTAGTTCGGATGACAATGCATGATTAACGGTGTGACGTCATTCTAAATCCAACATGGCGGCGTATCCAATTATGGCGGACTAATTATTTTTAATGCACTAAATACAATATGGGTATCAAATAAAAGGGCTTGCCAAGAATAACTAGAAAAAATATGTGACGTATTCTAAATCCAACATGGCGGCGTATCCAATATGGCGGACTAATTATTTTTAATGCACTCCTACAAAATGTTTAATAAAACTATAATAACATCAGGCATTTGACCAAAATTTTGCCTGACACAGAAATAAAAGTACAGACAGTATCACTACCTATACAGTCTGTACCCCTATGCATGACGGATTTTAATACAGTTTTTCTTAATAGGTAAGGTGATGAAGCGGAAGGTTTATATGTATTCCTGGAACTGGAAACAACTGTGAAGTAAAACTCATTTATAAGAAGAGTGCAAGTGAAAAGCGAGACTAGATTGTAATCACTAATTAATATAGCTCAGTGTAGAATTCGTATTGTGATACAGTAAAATTAACTCACGCCATCTAGGATCGATCAGTGGTACTAATTTACTTTGTATTTACTCTAAACGCGTACTAAGATTGAGTTAATTGATGATGGCGAAGTGTGGTGGTTGTGGTCAATTTGTGGGGAGGTCCGACTGCACTCGTTGTTCTAAGTGTCCTGGGTCATACCATCCCAATTGCATTGGTTTGACGACAACAAAGGTTTCTGCTAATTGGTTGTGCCCGGAATGTAAAGCGAAGATGCCGAAGAAAGATAATTCGTCAACACCGGTCAAGGGCCCGTCTGATGGTAACACAGATGTTAATAGCCAGTTATCACCTAAACTTCAACGTGCAGTGGTGCAAAATACTGCGGTGACCGAAAAAATTACTACTCCACCCAATCTACCTTCAAAGTCAGGATCACAGGAGCTTAACGTTGCATATGAAATTCGCTGTTTTCGTGAGGAACTTAGTGCCATGAGAGCAGACTTGAGACAGTTTCGAGATGATATTGTCAATTTGAAAACTGATATCGGTTACTGCAGGGAGCGTATGGATGTGATTGAAGACAGAGTATGTAACCTCGAGAAGAGGTTTGAGAAGGAGGATCCATCATCTTCTGTCCATATTGAAGAGACCGTTGCGGAGCTTAGACTGCAGTTGAACGAAAGAGATCAGGATCTTCTGCTGAATGACATCATATTATCAGGTATTCCAGAAGCAAAAGATGAGACCCCACTACATTTGATACAACTGGTGTCTTCGAAACTGGGAGTGAACATCGACGAGCGAGACATTGTTAACGCCGAGCGTATTGGCATGGTGCGGCGGAATTTTACATCCAATAGTAGTGGGGACACAGCGGGGCGACCGCGCGCGCTCGCCGTGCGACTGTCGCGGCGCGCTACGCGTGATCAGCTGTTGCGAGCGGCGCGTGTGCGGCGCGGCCTCACCACCGCAGACCTCGAGCTGGCCGGCCCGGTCAAAAGGTTTTATTTAAACGAGCGACTGACACCGACTAATGGTAGACTATTTTTTAATGCACGGGAGGCTGGACAAAGGCATAAATTTAAATATGTATGGACTAAGGAGGGACGAATCTATGCCAAGAAAGAGGATGGTGTCTTCCCTCAGCGTATCCGTTCTGACCTTGACATAGCCAGAATTTTTGGCAATGGCCAAGTTTGATTGAATTATTAGTATTCACAAGCAGGATGTTTTTTATATTTTATGTTTATTGGTGTTACCTTTTATTTTTTTATGTTTTTTATTTATATGAGTCTGTTCTCTTCCCAGGTGTTTTAAAATTTTGTATAACTATTGCTATTGCGTTTGTTTGTGATTTCTTTGTGTTGTTTTCGTTACAACTGCCCTGGCCGAAAGGTTTGATAGCTCAGGTTGGAATTTTCTGTAGTGGCACTGGATTATTAGTCCCCAGTTCCTACTGTAACAATTGGTATATATACTCATAACTATACATTATAAATTATTAATCTACATCTTCGCACATTGTACTCATTATTTATTTAACATTACACAACAACGCACAAAGTTACTGGCGTACATTTTATGTGATTATTTGATTAACATTACTGGCGATAATTAATTATACTGATTTGCATACTCAGTTTGTATAGTGTTTATTGACGATAGTTGTACTTGTAGTGATGTGTCCAAAGTATTTTAAGTTGGGATTTCTAAATCCTGGCTCACTAGGTACTCACCATGATGATTTTGTGGCTGCTTGCGAGCGTCACGAAGTAGATATTATGGCAGTCAATGAGACCTGGCTCAGGATAGGTGAGGAGGGGCGTGCGCCTGCCGTGCCTGGGTACCGATTAAGACACGTGCCGCGGCCGGCGAGCGTGCGCGCGGGGTCGGGGCGGCGGCGTTGGGTTTTATATCAAACGTGGAATAAAGGCGCGTACCCATATACATCCGGTTGACCCTGATCATAGATCAGTTGAGCAGATGTGGCTCGTTCTGAACACAAATGGTATGAAGATCGCGTTGGGTACTGCATATAGACCGCCATGGATGGAGGTAGACTTATTTCTAGACTCACTTACATGTTCTATAAATTCTATGTCGGCCTGCAAGCACATTGTTCTTTTGGGTGATTTTAATATTAATTGTCTGAATCAAGCAGATTCCAAAACAGTCAAGTTGTATACTTTCCTACAAAGTCTAAACCTGACTCAATTAGTGCCATCTGCAACACATTTCACTGCCAGGACTGAGACTCTTATAGACTTAGTGTGCACGGACGCGAAAGCACGTAGCATTGAAGTGGATTGGATCAGTGCTCTTGGTGGACATGCCTTCGTTACTGCAGTTTTTAACTTCAAAAAGGACAAACTTCCACGTCGTGTTATTGTTCGTCGAAGTTTAAAAAATATTTCATTTGATAATTTCCAGAAGGATTTGGCTTCAATTGACTGGAATATGACAGAATTAGTAGGTGACATAAATGCTACGCTTAGTCGGTTTAATCATAACATCATTTCACTTTATGATAAACATGCCCCTATTAAAACACATCTCATTAAAGACAATTCATGTCCATGGATAACGGAAAATATTAAGCTTATGATGCGCCTGCGCGATCAGGCTCACATACGACACAAAAACTCTCCGTCAATGTCCAAATTATCATATTACAAGCAGCTAAAGTGTCTTGTTAATAAGTCGCTACACTATGAAAAAGTTGCTTATTTTAAACACAACATTAATAGTAAAATAGGTCACCCTAAAATTTTATGGAAGAACTTAAAGTCAATCTTGTTACCCTTTAAAATCTTGCCTGAAATACCGTTTAATTTGAGGAATCCCAATATGATTAATTCACATTTTATGAACGTTCCGGGTGACGATAATGCATCAGCAACATATTTGTCCTTTTTTGAGTCACATAGATTTAATGACGGGGTATTTTCACTGAATACTGTATATCAATCTGATGTAACTAAATTTATAACTAAATTTAAATCCAATGCAGAGGGTTTTGATCATATTACGCTTGACATGTTCCTTTTAACTCTCCCTCAAACGTTAGATAGCCTTATATATATTATCAACAAATCTATTTCTTTGTCAAAATTTCCCGACCTGTGGAAAATTGCTGTTGTGCGTCCTATTCCAAAATTACCCAATCCAAGCTCAGTCAGGGATTTAAGGCCTATCAGTATCTTACCTTTTTTGTCTAAAGTACTGGAAAAAGTAGTCAATGCTCAACTAACTAAATACCTTGAGCAAAATAAAATCCTACCGGAGGTGCAATCAGGTTTTAGGTGTGGCCGTAGTACAACAACTGCCCTGCTGGATGTTACTGATAACATAATATCAGCTCAAGATGATGGATACTGTACCCTTTTGGTTTTACTTGATTTCTCTCGGGCTTTTGATGCTATTCATTTACCTCTATTACTTGCTAAGATGATATATTATGGCTTTGACGCATCTGCTGTTGCGTGGTTCAGCAGTTATTTAAGAAATCGCAAGCAGTTGGTTGAGATCCGAGATGTGAATGGATCTAGTATTCTGTCCAATATGACTGCAGTGACGAGGGGTGTTCCGCAGGGATCCATACTAGGCCCTACTCTATTTTTATTGTATAGCGCTGATATTGTTAGTTTTATAAAATATTCTAGATTTCACATATATGCTGATGACATACAATTATATATTTCGTTCAAGCCTGAAGACTATGAAGACGCAGTAACATTATTGAATTCGGATCTAGACAGGATAGTCGATTGGTCAAAACAAAACTCCCTATTACTAAACCCTAGCAAAACAAAATTTATGCTGTTCGGTTCGAAGACTCAAGTTAACAAAGTAAACTGTGATCTGGTGAAAGTGAAAGTAATGAACCAAAATATTGATCGTGTTTATGAGGCGAAAAATCTAGGTCTGATTATGGACCAAGATTTGCGTTTTGAGGCTCATACGGCCAACTGTGTAAAAAACTGCTTTTACCGGCTAAAAGTTCTATATAAAATGCGTCCGTTTTTAAGCGAAGACCTGCGTGTACAGCTGGTTGAAAGTCTGGTTCTATCTAAGCTGAATTATGCAGATACTGTTATGGGTCCTCGACTCTTGGCTCGTACTGTTAGATTAATTCAAAGAGTTCAAAATGCTTGTGCGCGCTTTTGCTTTAATATACCACCGAGAAGCCACATTACGCCTTATCTAAATAAACATAAAATTTTAAAAATGAAATCGCGTCGAAAGTTGCACTTGGCTTGTCTTCTTTTCGGCATTATTAAAAATAAATGTCCGTCATATCTATACTCTAAGCTAGTCTGGGGAAGCAGTTATCGTAGACGACAGGCTGGGCGCTGCGTGCAGCAGCTTGTACCGCCGTTTCATCACACAGCAGCATTCCGAGGAAGTTTCCGATATGCGGCCTGCAAATGTTGGAATAATATCCCCCCGCCCATTAGAAATCTACAAAATATAATTACATTTAGGACTAGAATTAAGAATTTTATTATGGAATCACAAATCGAGCTTAATAATTTTAATTTAGATAATTCTATTATTTAATTCTATACAATACATTCAATTTATTAGAAATCAATGTGTATATAAATAATATAATTGTGCCTAATGTCAAACTACGTACGCCTACAAAATTTCTCTTTCGCTTAAACATATTAGTTCACCTTGATTAGTGCATAGTTTCGGTGCCGCCAGTATCTATATTAATTGCGAATATTTATTTACTTGCACATTTATATTTATATGTATATGAGTGTGTTTGTTATATATGTATATATATGTATGTGTTTGTATATTTTATTTCTTACCCACGTCCGTGAGCCACTATGGGTGCCAGCTGAAAACCAGCGCAGGGTGTCTGACATCCTGCACACGCTGAGATGGCGACCCTTTCGGCTTGGGCACGCGTAACACAGTTGTTTAATATCAACATGTAGCCTTATATTATATTATTGTGTACATTGTGTCTGTGCCGAATAAAAAGTTTATTATTATTATTCATATTTTAATTAATAATCTTAAATTTAAGTTTTTTTACAATATAGATATATAAAATAAATATAAATACTATAAAAAACTTAAACCTAGTATGCCGCCGGTAGCGAGGCAAGGCCCAAACAAACCGGTGGTTAGGGCTGCAGACAGAGAAATCTCCGGACAATACGTGCCGTGTCGAGAATCACTGCTTTTTGTATCCGACCCTTGATCCATCCGTCAAGCGAGAGCCTCTTAAGATGTTGATCGAGACTCTTTGCTATCAAGCCATTCGCAGACACAACTATCGGAACAATGATTGTCGAATCAACATCCCACATGGCGGTTACCTCGTATGCCAAGTCAAGGTACTTACTGGCTTTGTCCTTCTCGGCTTTTACGAGGTTCTCGTCATGAGGGATGGTAATATCGACGAGCATTGCACGGCGTTGGGAGCGGTCGACCACCACGATATCAGGTTTATTGCACGCAATAGTCCTATCCGCGATGATAGAGCGATCCCAATAGAGCAACACACGGCCATTTTCAAGAACTGGCGCTGGTGCGTACTTATAGTACGGTGTCTCGTGCTCAACAAGGCCGTATTGAAGGGCAAGTTGTTGATGGATGATCCTGGCTACTAGGTTGTGTCTATGCAAATACTCACCGTTTGCAAGATGAGAACAACCAGAGATAATATGCCTAAGTGACTCTCCGGGACGGCGGCATGCTCGACATATGTCGACGGTACCGTCCTTTAGGATATATTTTCTATAGTTGTTCGTCATCATTACTTCGTCCGCAATTGCACAGACAAAACCCTCAGTTTCCCCAAAGAGGTCACCGAAGCGCAGCCAGTTCACCGACGCGGGAAGATCTACATCAGGGCCATTAAGGCCCGATAAAACCTTCCGTGCAACTCTTTGTCCCTCCATACTTCCCTGCGATTTTCGACGCTAAGCACCGATGGTTTACGCCAGTTCTCAACTGCCATAGAGAGAGGGGTAAATCCCTTGTCAACTGCCACAACGTCACAATGCATCCCACATTCGTTGTTTAGGAAATAGTTCCTGAGGCTGCACACTTCACGGTTATGGAGGTTTTTGGCATTTAGAAAGCCTCTACCACCACACTTCCGTGGAATGTACAGTCTCATAACAGACGAACGTGGGGTGTAACATGCGATTTTTTGTGAGTAGTTGACGGACTCTCCTATCCAAGGTGTCCAGCTCAGTCTGAGTCCATCTCAGTATGCCAAAGGAATATATCAATAAAGGCATCACCCAACCATTGAAGGCACGCACCTTATTGCCACCAGACAAAAGACTATGAAGTACCTTTGTTAAGCGCGCAAAAGAAACGTGTCTTCACCGATTCCTTGACATCCTTCACTGATATACCCAAAGACTCTGACATACCGAGATACTTGTACGTTTCGGCCTCAGACAAAGATCTGAGTGTCATTGTCTCTGAAAGTTGTAGATTTGTTGAATTTACAACTTTTCCCTGCCGTACATGCAAGACCGCACATTTGTCTACACCGAACTCCATCCCTATAGAGTTACTGAAAATCTGCGTAATTTTCAATAACTCTACAACGTCTTGGTGTTTCGGTGCAAACAACTTGAGATCATCCATGTACAGCAGATGACTAATGACCTCGCCCTGTCTACGTAGCCGATAGCCTAGACCTGAATCCTTCAGCAGAGTGCTGAGAGGATTCAGTGCTAAGCAAAACCACAAGGGACTCAAACTGTCACCCTGAAAAATGCCTCTCTCTATTTTGATCAAGTCTTGCGAATCAGAGGAACCGTCATCACTACATGGTTGACGAAGGACTGTGCTCCACTGTCGCATGCAGTTGCTTAGAAAGGATTTCAGAGTTGTATTGATTTTATACAATTCTAAAATCCTCTCCAGCCATGAATGCGGCACTGAATCATAGGCCTTCTTATAATCAATCCACGCAGCTGATAGAGATCCCCTGTTCCGCCGAACTTGTTGGCTAATGGCCATGTCTATAAGGAGGAGCTCTTTTGTACCACGGGACCCAGCCTTACATCCATTCTGAGTTGGGGCCAAAATATTATTTGATACAATATGTGTATAGATTTTTTGGTCAGAATGGAAGTAAGGAGCTTGTAGATCGTGGGCAAGCACGTAATGGGTCTATAGTTCTTGGGATCCATGGTATTATTATTATTATTATTATGTATAATAACATACATACAATAATAACATAACCACCCCACGTGCTTTGTTCAATAATATCAATTTTTCAATTGATTACTACAGTTTTATTTTGAATTTTTTAATTCAATTAATTTTAAAAGCGTATTCTTTTAGTTTTTTAAACTAAAATTTATTATACACAACGTGTGTTAGAACGCTGTTCAACATTTCAACATTATTATTTCGGCTTAATTGCAATCAAGCGGAAACAACACCGTCAGCATCAGCATCATCGTGATCCGAGGCACAACGTGACCATCACATCAGCACAACGTGAATTAAGAACTGCAAGATTTTGCAATTAGGCGCGATACACGGACGGCACACATAGATTTAAGTGTAAATGTGTAAATAAACTAAATTTGTATTAATAGGGTAATTTGTAACAAATAAAACACAGTTCAACCAGCATTCGAGTACTACATTTCTCCTGCACTCCTTCCGCTGCGGCCAAGACACCTTTAGCCGTCAGTCGATCGGTCTTGTGAGTCTGTTTGACCGGCAGTGGGAAAACCATCTCCTGGGCACATTGCACGACGTGCTCAACCCTTTTACCTTCCCCATTCCGACCATTGCCTTAGGTCTCCTGGCAATGGTTATCCTGACTTATATATATTAATATCACAACATTATATATTTTTATGGTTAGGTTAGGGCTGTAGGGAACACGTAGGGATATTAGGAACACAGTACCTACAGACCATCTTTCCATAGTTCATGTACAGTTAGCGGCAAGTTAGTGCTATATACAGTTTCACTACACTACACACGCACGCATATTAAATACTTCACAGCGACACTAATTTGACTTGCCGTGTACTGTACAATGTGTACAGTTTTTCTGTAGTATATTTAGTACCAACATTGCATCCGTGTCAAGCCGGGGCTGGTCGCTAGTTTATTATATGCTGATGTCATAATAAAATGGTAGTTAAAATGAGTTTCCACTTATTCGCTGTCAATGTCGGCAGTGTATTTTTTTCTATTGAAACTTTGTCCGTGCCCCCTTTTTTTTGTTCCGCTGAGGAAAATGCATTGAATTGCATACCACGAGAATCGGTGGTTGTGTGGGGCTCTCCGCCTCATCGATCGATCTCAGCGATCTTCCTCACTACGCCTGGGCGCGAGCACTCGATCTCGAAGGAAAGCTGCATCGCGCCCTGACGAGGCCATGGGAACCCTTGCGGACAATACCACGACCCCATCGTGTATGGCGACAAGCGCCCATTCCACGCTACCACGAGTGTGGTCACCGGCTGCCACCATTGAAAGTATTTTTATACTACAGAAAAGAGCAATTAGAGCTATATATAATTTAAGACCAAGGGATTCCCTTAGGGATAAGTTTAAAGAAATTAACATTTTAACATTGGCGGGGCAGTACATCTATGAAAATATCATCTATGTACACAAATATTATAAAAAAATCAATAATAATAGCGATATTCATACATTAAATACAAGAAATAAAAATAAGCTTGCTGTTCCAAATTTTAGATTACATAAAACACAAAACTCATTCTTGGGGAAATGTATAACTTTTTATAACAAGTTACCACACAATATTGTTAATCTATCTTTTAAAAACTCGAGTAAAAAAAAACTTTAATGAGCGAAGGATATTATTATCGAGTCCAGGATTACTTGGATGATCGAAGTGTCTGGGACTAAAAAACCCTCGCTCGTTGAAATAAATAAATTGTTAATAAATTCTTAGGTAACTGTGTAACATAATAACATGTATATTTAACTGTACCTATTATAATAACAGTTTTGGTACTTGTATCATAATGAATGATTTCTAGTTCTTAAATGATTGTATGCGAGCGTCCTGCGGTTGCTTTTTTTTTCAGTTGTGATAATTTACATGGTTACCTGCTGTTGGTAATTTGTATCCTTTTGTGGCTTAAGGGTAGTCATACTCTCATTAAAATCTCTTCGGCAGTGTTATGTGAGGCGGGTCGTTACGTTCCCTAAAATATGGTTGAGCGAAGCGATGGCTGGTTCATGCGTCATGCTCGTGAACGGGTGCTGCTAGCGGAGATAAGTTTGCTCTTTGCTATACTGGGTACTACTCGTATTTATTTAAATTTAACTTTAATATATTCTTTTAAAACTGTATGACACGGCATGCCTAATATAGGCATGTTTTCAAATTATATTTTTATTAATTGTATTTCCTATATTATGTAATGGAAAGTGACTTCATGAATTATCAATATTGAAGTCATTTTCCAAATTGACGACTCTGTATCTATTTAATACAGGGAAAAAAACAGCCCTTGCTGAGTTTCTTGCCGGTTGTTCTCAGTACAAGGTCTCCCGCCGAACTTGCGAACCGATGGCGTAGCTTTTCGACTTTCACAAGTGCTTGTAACAGCCCAGACTGAATAAATGATTTTGAATTTGAATTTGATACTTCCAGTTATCCACCTACCCAAATGGGTCCCCTGGACGACATCCACCCCCTCTTAAAGAAGAAAGGGGGCTTCGTCCGTCCGTCACTAGCCGCTAGAAGCGGCCCGCGGACCGCCGGGTAGCACCCGGCCATCCATCTTCTGGGGGCCCCGCCAGTTTTTGTCCGCGCTGGCTGAATACGATACCCCCCATATCTGGGGGGAGATCCCCTATCGGCAACCCGGGGACGCCTCCGATGGTAGATCTGGCAACAGCACATGGATTGCCCATGCCCCTAGTGAAAACATAATAACTTTTATGGTTTACTTTACATCAAATACTTAATCGAATGATAGCCAAATCATGGTAAAGATTCTTGAGACTTGACTCGAGAGAAATTTCCAGTTGTAAATAAAAAAACACTCTAAAACAAACAAATTAGTAGAATATACTGTATATAGGGCGTTTCAGAAAGGGTCCCGGAAAATACTAACGGGCGTTAACTGATAAACGACACCGTAATATTTATCGATTTAACCCCAATGTATATTCTCCGAAACAAAATCGTTTCACGTGTATATACAGTTGTTTGGACCCTTTGTACTGGCTGCATGAGTGCTGGTCTTTTTAAAAACTTGCAAAACAAATTCGATTGGATAAGTGAATTTATTAGTACGTCGTCACATGTGACGTTTCGTAGGATCACTGCCATGTATAATAGCATTACAAAGGATATTGTTTTTTGCTGATTCGCGCAGTTCATGATGACTTGTCCAACAAGCAGACAAGGTCGACACGTGTTTCGTCTCTCAGCGAGACATCTTCAGGATTTGTTGCCTCGGTGACTCACCAGCGGCTGGCTTGCGGCGCCTTGCACGCTTGTATTTATAGGCCGAGGGGCTTGGTCCCTCCTCTCGGTAGGCGGGGCTACCGACCATTGGGCAACTGTTTGTATAATAGGCGAATGTGTAAGATTTGTTTGTTCGTTCAGCAATGTAATATTAGGTATATTTTTATATGTTTATAGATTTCTAATTGTTCCCGAATATTCAGGAATATTCGGGAACAATTAGAAATCTATAAACATAAAAATATACCTAATATTACATTGCTGAACGAACAAACAAATCTTACACATTCGCATATTAGAAATCTATAAACATAAAAATATACCTAATATTACATTGCTGAACGAACAAACAAATCTTACACATTCGCCTATTATACAAACAGTTGCCCAATGGTCGGTAGCCCCGCCTACCGAGAGGAGGGACCAAGCCCCTCGGCCTATAAATACAAGCGTGCAAGGCGCCGCAAGCCAGCCGCTGGTGAGTCACCGAGGCAACAAATCCTGAAGATGTCTCGCTGAGAGACGAAACACGTGTCGACTTGTCTGCTTGTTGGACAAGGTCATCATGAACTGCGCGGAATCAGCAAAAAAAACAATATCCTTTGTAATACAATGGACTTCCGCAAAATAACACCTGCTACAATAGAGTATGTATAATAGCGTTAATCTCTCTAATAACGCAGGTAAATTCTGGTAACACTAAAAAGCAAAACCTCACAGTTTTCGTTTATTGTAAATTTTATTTTCTTGCGTTATGCGATAATAGTAACTACCCCGAAGGATCTGCCCTTCAGAATGCCGGCTGCTAGGTCCTTGGATCGCCATATAGCTGAAGCTTTCGTTTACATCGCTAAGAGACGCTAAGCTATGCGGATTCAGTCGAGTTTTTTTAAGACCAAAACATCTGTTACATAAACTTTTAACACATTCCACACTTTTCTTAACATGTTTACAGTTAAATGAATATCGTTTGTTTCATTTATGTTTGTACGCACTATACATTTCCTTGACACCTCCAGCCAACCGTTATGTCTAAAATGTATGATTTTATATTTTGTTGAAATTTTAATTTAAAATTAATTATTACAATAAGAGGATACAAGAGGAATACAAGAGAGAGAATCTTATTTTAATCTAAGTAAACTTATACAATATTTTTGACAATTAGCAATATCACGGACGATATTTTTGTATCGGCTACGGTAGAGCACTCGTTGCATATCGAGTGCTAACACTGGATAAATTTGACAATTAGTAATATCACAGATTATATTTTTGTATCGGCTACGATAGACCACTCGTTGCATATCGAGTGCTAACACTGGATAAATTTGACAATTAGTAATATCACAGACTATATTTTTGTATCGGCTACGATAGAGCACTCGTTGCATATCGAGTGCTAACACTGGATAATTTTGACACTTAGCAATATCACAGATGATATTTTTGAGCACTCGTTGCATATCGAGTGCTAACACTGGATAAATTTGACAATTAGCAATATCATAGACGATATTTTTGTATCGGCTACGGTAGAGCACTCGTTGCATATCGAGTGCTAACACTGGATAAATTTGACAATTAGCAATATCACAGACGATATTTTTGTATCGGCTACGGTAGAGCACTCGTTGCATATCGAGTGCTAACACTGGATAAATTTGACAATTAGCAATATCACAGACGATATTTTTGTATCGGCTACGGTAGAGCACTCGTTGCATATCGAGCTTTGATAGTTAGCAATATCACAGACGATATTTTTGTGTCGGCTACGGTAGAGCACTCGTTGCATATCGAGTGCTAACACTGGATAAATTTGACAATTAGCAATATCACAGACGATATTTTTGTATCGGCTACGGTAGAGCACTCGTTGCATATCGAGTGCTAACACTGGATAAATTTGACAATTAGCAATATCACAGACGATATTTTTGTATCGGCTACGGTAGAGCACTCGTTGCATATCGAATGCTAACACTGGATAAATATCACGTTTGATATCACGAAAATTCCAAATGTCGCGATTAGTTGATATCCGCCATGTTTTTTCGATAAATATCTAGTTCGACATTATATCAAAGGAGTGAGAAATGGCTCCCTGTATCTTTGACGTTGTACGAGTATAAGCCAGTGTATACTGGGTAAACTAATAGCTCTAAGTGGATCTGACCACCACCGTCGCTTTATATAATTAAAGCTCGTCTTGTATATACAATAAAGTGGTTTTCATAGAATTATTCTTTTTATACAACGGGAACGTTAAACTTAATGTTAATTTAATGTTGCATCAACAATGTGTGGTGCTGAAAAAAATCTTCGTTGATGCATTAAGCACGATAAATCGAATTTAAATCCGTATATTTTTTAAAATCCGTTAATCGCTAATCTAGTACTATTCCTGCTAATTACCAAAAAGTTGGGGTTCGCAACAGAGATCCACGTTCAGGCGATCGGGCCGGCAGGCAAGTGCAGCGCACTCGAGTACAAGTGGGAATAACAAACCTAACAAGGTAACTTCCAAAACACAAACCAATGACATATGCGATTACTTAAATTAACAACGTAACTTCCAAAACATAAACCAATAATATATGGGATTACTTAAATTAACAAGGTAACTTCCAAAACACAAACCAATCACATATGCGATTTCTTAAATTAACAAGGTTACTTCCAAAACACAAACCGATCACATATGGGATTACTTAAATTTATTTAAGTAAGCGTATAATAAAACCACAAAAATTCTGTTGTAGGAGCTATGTAGGTATATTTAAATTCTAAAAAAAAAATAAACTCAAATCGCTGCTTGAGTAGAGTTAGAAAGGGATGGTGCTATTGAGTCCACATAGCGCCAGCGCCGTCCTTTGCAAACTGCTCAAGCAGAGAAATAAAGTCTCAATTGAGTCTCATTTTGTAATACAGACCTCAAACACTTCTATAAATAACCTTTAGTTAATCCTAATAATCTTAGGCATCGCCGTATCGCCAACTGAGATATATATCTTAGCCGATCTTTCCGCTCAATCAATCTTCAAGACCTCCTAGCGGCGGCGGCTGCGCCGTTGCATTCCTTGTAGTCCCCTTCTAGGCAGCCTTCTACTTCGTCACGAGTAGACTCCATCCATACAGGCCGGAGCCACTTTGGTATACCACGCCTTGCGTCAAGCGCATATGTCCTCTGTATAGGGCAGCACTGATCGTGCCTTCTGATGGTGCGGTTACTGTTCCATTCGAGCCGCAGGGCCTTTATTGTCAAGGCTCAAGTAGATTAATAACGAATACTAGTTACTCCGTAATAGGTATTGGGCAAAGGTTTTCTGCCATTCAGACAGATCTATTATACAACGTATCAAATTATGTATTTGACATTTTATTGGTCGTTGTGGCCAAGTTGAGGCTGAGCTTAGTAGGTCCCTCCCGGTCCATCTGCCTCGATCGGTTTGGAATCCGCTATAATCACCGTGGCACTTGGTTGCGTTCAGTCAGCGAGTCAGCCAGTTACAGTTCAACACCGCATTCAGCGAACCATACCAGTCAATATCGGCAGAGGATACATAGACCGCGACATGTCCTTAGCGATCCCTCTAATCAATTAACGCAGGACCTACTAGACCTGCAAGCGGCGGCCGTCGCTTCCCTTGTCACCCCCTAATCGCCAGCCTTCTGCTTAGCCACGTGTAGGTTCCTATCAATATAGGCCGGAGCCACTTTGGTATACCGTGCCTCTTCTAGCGCATAGCCCTCTTCATAGAAAGAAGAAAGAAGAAAGAAATTTATTTGGCCATTCTTGTACAGTATGCTTATGATATAAAAATAAATGAAAATAAAATAGAATAAAAACATCGAAGTCTGGCCAAAAAGGCCCCTACCTCAGCTAATGCTATTACTGCTATACGCAGCAAAAGCGCTGGTTTTCAGGTAAGACCATTGATTCAGATCATTGAAGCAATATGCACGTGGCATAGTGCATATTGCCTCCATGATCCCGACATCGGACGTAAAAGACAGTACAACACACTATATAGTCTGTGGTCATGACAGTGACATTATCATACAAAAGTACTTTGACATATATATTAATCTGTGACATTATTTGACATTATTAAAACAACAATAGGTGAACAAAAATCAGTGCAAAAAGAAAAGAAAAGCAACCATTTCGACGTTAGGAACAATCAATGTAACATATTATAATACAGAAGCATTTCAAAGGGCAGCGCTAACCGTGCCTCTCCTGAGGTGCGGCTCTCTATCACTTCAAGCCAGTAGGGTCATTAGGACCAAAGGCTTAGGCTGAGTTTAGTCGGTAGGTCTGTCGGGTCGAGCCGCCTCGATTCGCCAGGAGTCCCACATAATCACCGTATATCACTATATATCATAAAAAAAGGTTGCGTTGTTATCCATGAAGATTTTCAGCCTCTCTTCTCCAAAGGGAGGGAAACAACATGAAGAAGACTAACTAGACGTCATAAAAATTGCCAAACACAATGTTTACAATTTCATTTAACAAAAGGTTGTTATAGTTATTTTGTTATTGTGAAGAAAGAGCAAATTTAAAAAAGAATGTAGACTTTGTTGATTGGACTTTGACAATATTATTAAATTATTAATATGAGAAAATTATTAGGTATACCAATATATTTTCCGTTTAATGTAATGGAACTGAATGAAACAAAAACTTGGCGGCTTACTGGCTAAAACAAGATATCGATTTGACTCCCCCGGCCTATTCAAACAGCCGTAAATAAAATGCTAAGCCAATATTTATATTTACCATGCAGCTATATTCATTATTACGATAAAATAGGCTGGCGGCGTAGCGTTTGGAAATTGTATGGTTGTTGTGTTTCGTTTATTACAATGTGTGTGCTTAAAGAATTTATTGAATATTTATTTTATTCAAGTATATATATAAGTTCTATACACAGGACGGAGTATATAAAAAGACAAGAGAATTTACATTTACAGGGCAAGCTGTACTGGTATTCTGTTGTACGCGGTGAACGCGAGCAACGAAAAGTAAGGCAAATCAAAATATAAACAAAAAGGTAAACAACGTTTCAAATATAAACCATAAATTAGAACAAAACATTGTGACAAACAATAGTTATTTGTGCAACAAGTCAGCAAAGTTGATGTTTGCTGCGCGTGCTGATTTGAGTCCCGAGCAAGCGAAGGATTCTGTTTGAATCACGAGCGAAGCGAGTGATTCTACAGTAGAATCCTGAGCGTGTCGAGGGATTCAAAGGCACGAGATGCAAACAACTTTGCTCTCGTGTGACACACATAACTTTTCACTTCAGCAGCGAGAACAAATATCATACCTACTTTGGAAATATCACGTCAATTATGCCTGACACTTCTCGTTTTTCCGTGTTACGCATACCACTTTAAACAAATGTAAAATAAATTGTCAAATATTGTTAATAAGTACTTATTATGTTCCGTTCCGAAAAGACATTTTTTTAACAATTATTTTTCTGATTTCTTGCCAATCTATTTTACATTAGTTTAAAGTGGTACCTATGCGTGACACGGAACAACGAGAAGTGTCAGGCAGATCCAATGTCCATGGGCATATTATCTTAGGGCGAAACAACATAGTCTATATGGTTATCCCATTAGTTACTATACATAGATTACTATAATCTGTGGTTAGCTTTGTCTCACTAGTGAGTAAAAATCGATTTTACTCACTGATTTTAAGCAGCAAAACCTTCATGTTTGAGCTACTGAAGTGAAAAAATATTTATTTACCTAAATAATTATTTGTGTCACAGTGTAATTAATCAATAAAGTTAGATATACTTTGTATAAAATTATGATAATTTGGCTCTTACTTTTTTTTATCATAGATTAATAATCATTTTGTACTTAAAAAAGAAGCATTATTAACTTAATAAATATTTCAACATTTATTTAACCGCGTTTCCAATGATATTGGATATTTCAACATTGTTTTTTGTAGACTTATTGGTGATGTATTATTGTTGCTATTATAAAAAAATGTTTCACAAAAAAAAAAATGTACACTCACATCAATTAACCTATCCCTGTAAGGCTAGTGTTATGGGATCTAGGGTAATGGATAGACGTACATATATTATACATATATAAATATTTTCGATAAAAATATATAAAAACAACCATGACTAATGTACAAATGCTCGCATTCATAAACCCAAACATCTGCCCCCTTAGAGATGGCGTCACTTTGAAACCGGTGTACAAATTGCATTACATTATCTGTTAATTTAATCAGGGGCTGGAGTTCTCGGTGTTGGCCACTTAAAGACCAAATCCGCTTGACCTTGGGTTTATTCTGACCATTAGTCAACCATCGATAGGTACTCTAGGGGCACTCTTGTACATGGTGCAGGTGCTGACCGGATATGGCGGTTTTGGTCACTACCTGCACCGGGTCGCTCGTCGGGAGACAACGCCGCTGTGTCACCACTGCGGCGCTCCCGACGACACGTCCAAGCACACACTGGCTGTGTGCTCGGCGTGGCATACAACAACGCAGTGATCTGATTGCTGCGCTGGGAAGCAGCGACCTCTCGCTGCCAAGCGTGATCGTGGCCATGCTCCGTGGCGAGCCGGAGTGGGAGGCTGTCGCGTTCTTCTGCGAGAACGTCATCTCGCAGAAGGAGGCAGCGGAAAGGGAGCGGGAGGAAGACGTCGAGGCCGCTCCCCTCCGCCGCAGACGGATTGGTAGGAGAAGGCAGGCACACGTAAGCGCGGTGCTCGCCTAATGACCCTACCGTGAGGCTGCGTGCGTGGCCGGCTACCGCGCACGACGAGGTGACGTTTCTCCGTCTCGGGGATTATCCAAGTGTTCTCGGACATTCCCCTCTTGGCGTTGGCTCGACCAGTTCTAGGTCGAGCCAGCCCCGGAGCACATGGCGGGCACAAAGCGCACCCCGCCATGTGCCCCGCATGGGCCCAGAGAACACCGGGGGGTTTTAGTGGGTAGGCCGGTCGTAGACCGGAGACACACACGGCCGCGCCTTGCCAGCGCGGTGTCATGGTGCGTAAGGAGCATTCCCCCCGGAAAAGAAAAAAAACCGGCCAAGTGCGAGTCGGACTCGCGCACCGAGGGTTCCGTACAAACCTGCAAGGTTTATTTTTTTTTTCACGGGTTAAAGGCAATTAGATCTAAGTATTTGATATGAATTTCAACTTGATAGCTCTACGCGTTCATGAGGAAAAAAGTAATAAGTTTATATTTATTAAAAAATATATATTTTGTAATGTAACTAAAAATTTAAGGTTTTCGGAATTTTTCCTTTATGTGTGCTATAAAACGTTGCTTCATGCCAAATTTCAAGATTCTAGGTCGACTGGAAGTACCGAGTTTCAAAATATGCAGCTAAAATTGCTGTTTCTTTTGATTGCGTTGACATAGAAGTTTGATTTTGTTACAGCTTAAAGGTATTATAGACCTGAGTATTTGGTATGAATTTCAATTTAATACCTCTACGCGTTTATGAGGAAATGGGTAGTAAGTTTAAAATTATTAAAAAAAAAATATTTATGTGATGTAACTAAAAATTTATGGTTTTCGTAATTTTCCTTTATCTATGCTATAAGACGTTGCTTCGTACCGAATTTCAAGATTCTGAGTTCACGGGAAGCACCCTGTAGGTTTTGATTCCCTTGCAAGTGTCGAAAATTTGCGGCATAAACGGCTGTATCTTTTGATTGCGTTGGCTTAGAAGTTTGATTTTTTCACAGCTTCAAGGGACAGTAGACCTGAGTAATTGATATAAATTTCAGCTTCATACCTCCACGCGTTCCTGAGAAAAAGGGTCTTGACAGACGGACGGACAGACGGACAACAAAGTGATCCTATAAGGGTTCCGTTTTTTTCCTTTTGAGGTACGGAACTCTAAAAAAGGGGCACTCTTGTACAGTGTGAATTATACATTATATCTTCACCCTAAGAACGAAATTATGGCTGTTTTCATACTATAATTATCTGATTTGAGCAATTTATATTTCATGAAAGTATGTCAATATAGAAATTTCAGTTTAATTATTAATTTATATTGTTTTTAGATTTCTAAAAAATGAGCAATCATTATTTACGTAACTCTAATGAAACGAACACATTTCTAACATTCTCACATTAAATGTAACATTTTTTTATATAGAAAGTATACCTATAAACGTACAAATAACAAAGTTACTTTAAAATTTGTTTATACGCTCATACAAATTAGGCGAGTTTACTGAGTTATGACGTCACAACTGCAGTGTTTTTAGTATGGAGCGTTTTTGAGCGACCCGCGACAGCGCCGCAAACATGGCGATGTATCTTCAAAAGTAATAGGTTCAGGTGTACTGTTGGTTCTACAATATTTCTCACTTAAAAGAGTACTCTTATTATATATAGAATTTAAAAAATTGTCGTCTACCCAATTGTAATCACTATTTTCGTAGTTCAACTGTTTACCACTTAATGACCAAATACGCTTGACCTTGGGTTTATTCTGTCCTTCGACACACTAGCGGCAACTAAAATGTTATTTTGTACACTGCAAATTAGACAATATATGTTCACCTTAAGAACGCTTTTATTAATAATAGCTGTGTTCGAATTTGAACTGTTTACCTTGACGTTCTGCTCAATTTACTATTCTATTTGCATGAGCACTCTGGACAACGAAAAAAAAATCGTTTTATTATAACTGAACGTTCCCACATGAATTGTGTTGCTCTCTCTAGAATGTCTACAAGAAACGAGGCTGACTGCATTTAAATGAAAAAATCGTTCAAAAGCCTATTGTTACGTTCGGCAAACTATCTCAGTTTTCATCTTTCTTTGTTCGATATCTTTCCTATTCGAAATGATATTGCGAACTGCGCCGTTTGCCGGTGGCCGATGACTGGATCTAACAAAAGATTAATGAACTGTTTCAGGTATACGAAAGATATTTGCGGATCTAGTTCAGACGATTTATCTTTTTAGCTTTCTTATCAGCACAGTAATATCTTTATATAGTTTGTTATTATATGTCGCTTATACTTGTATAATGGATTGAATGGTCCTTCAAAAGGCGTCCGAGCGAAAATATATACCTACATATTTAGATAGTATGGAAGTGAATTTAATGAAAAGTTTTTGGAGTGAGCGAACTGGGTATAAAGTTTATTCTAGTGTTTCAGGTTTGATGCACGAACCTTGATTTGATTTCATCTCGTAAAAAAAACTGGTCGCTTTATCCTTTTGTCTTATTCTCCTATTATATACAGATTAATAGAATGGCGACCCTGTCAGTTTTGAACGATGCATCGCTGCCCTAAATAAGTCATATACAGCCTGAACAGAAATATGTTATGTCCCTTGCTATCCAAGCCGTAAAGCCCTTAAGGACAAGGCTCAGACTAAGTTAAGTCGGTAACCTAGTTTGGATACCAGGACATAAAGGTTTCATGGGTAACGAAAAAGCGGACTCGCTAGCAAGACTTGGATCGGAAACACCTCTGGTGGGACCAGAACCGTTTGTTGGAGTCACGCCCAAAATAGTGGGCTCATGCCTCAGAGCCCATACACAAGAAAAGCACCAGAAAGAATGGGCTAGTCATAAAGGAATGAAACATTCAAAACTGTTCATGGGCATGGACAGCTGGCTTAAGTTCGCACTGAGCTCAAGTAGACCTCAAACTCGCCTGGCACTAAGTGCCTTAACGGGCCACTGGGGTACAAGGGTCATGTTACATAAGATGGGTTACGCTAGGACCAAAATGTGCAGGGCCTGCAAGGTTGAAGAGGAGAGCATGGAGCACATATTGTGTCATTGCGATGCTCTGGCCTGCAGGAGACTAAGGCTAACGGGAATTGGTTACCCAAGACCGGAAGACTATAGGGCCATATCGCCTAGGATCATCGTCAGACTCATGGGTTCGATAGATTGGACTAGTGACGAGGGCCACGCAAGCTAGATAGCACACCACAACCGACACATGGGGTAGCACAAAAGACCCAACAAGGGTCGAAGTGCGCAAGCTCCCGATGGGAGCAGCCCCGCTCGTAAGATAAGATAAGATAAGTTAAGTCGGTAGATCATTCTGGTCGAACCGCTCTTACCGCTTGGAGTCTTTCTTGATTTGGATTTCTTAGTATTATGTCGGAATAATCACCGTGGCACTTGGTTATGTTGATAACCATCAGGATTCTCCGCCTCTCCTCTCCAGAGGGGGAAAAATAAGGTATGCAGTTAAAGACTAAACACAGCAAGATGCATTCACGCTGTAACTACAGGTAATTGTTTTAATCATCTTACGACTGATTTGAAACTAATGGATATGAATTTTGTAAGAACCGTTTTATCATCCAATTACACAGAACTGGTGGTATATTGGTAGTAATATTAAACAGTAGAAGTAAGATATAGGTACTTATACTACAACAGGATCGTCTACTGGAGTACCTCCGGCTTAATTTACATTTTTAAATCAAAATAGACTTAATTAACTGTTAAATACGTATTAATTTAGATTCCAGTTAGAATCTTCACAGATTTCTAAAGTTTACGTATTTTTCATATATACTATAAATACATTTACGTCAGATTTTTCAATAAAATGCAAAGTAACAATCACAAAAAGAGGCGACAGCTCTCAAAATCGACTTATTAGATTGAAGACTTTAAACGGTAACATTATACAGACGCATTTCCACCTTTATAATCATATTACTAATGATCATATTTGTGAATCACTCTTTTCACTAAGAACATTTTTCTTTTTAGAGTTATTCATATTTTCACATTCTAAGTTACCAAATGGCGTTTCAATTGAATGTTAAATATAAAAATGAAATACTTTCTGACAAAAGTGTTCATCGCCGTGAATAAATTTTTCCGCCTTGAAAGAGGTTTATGAAGTTAAATCGCTCAGAAGGTGACAATAAAGGGTGGAAGGAGGTGACGCCAGCTTTTATTTCCCAATTGACTTTTTACGAGGTACTTTTATCATAGGCCTTTGTGGCTAGGAGGAGGCTGGATGAACGTAATATAAAGGGAACATTTTAATCCGGAAGATTATTATGATCTTAATACCGGAAATTGCAACGAGGCTGTTTGTACAGTCACTTTGTCATTAGGGAAATGTTATAACCTCCTTAGTCTGTAGTTCAGAATTCTTCGGGATCACTGACATCTTGACAATCATTTTAAACCGCAGACATTATAAGAGACAATCTCGAAACAGCGGGCAAATAGTGTCGTATATTTCTTCACGCCAATGGTACCAGGGCGACACTAAACCGAAAATTCATATTGCACTAAATGTTGTAATGCGCCAGAAAGCCTTATAAAACTGTCTTTGAGCTCTGTAAATGGACTGGTTGTAAGTTTTTTTTCAAAGGGTTTATAATATTGGTCTTCTGATTATGTGATGTTGGTTCTTATCTTTTGACTGGTTGGAGAGGGCAAATGTATAGTAAATGTTTCACAATTTAATCTATTGATTTCGAACGCTCTGTAAACATTATTCAGCTCTGTAAACATAATTCGGTAACGGTCAAAGACAACATGTGCGGTAACCTGCTTTTTGCAAAGCTGTGTGTCGTTAATTACGGCCTAAACTCATACAACCTGGGGTAGGTTCGACCCTTACAGTGGGGATGTAAGCTATTAATGATAGTTAGCGATTTAAAAAAAATACATTGATTTGCCTATGCATTCGTATTTAATGTTGACCGCAAAAAAACAATGTTTTTATAGACAGCAAAGATTTCAGACACGTTTTAAAAATGTATTTAAATATAGTTATATCAACTATAACTGAAGAATAAGTGCATAGGTTTGTTAGATCCGTCTCTGTTAAGAAAAAGAGAATATTTTATAGTATCATAAAAAGCAGGGAACGGAAATTATGAAGAAAAATCAAGTATTTATTTTGTTTTCGAATAGCGTCCATTTTCACGGTTTGTCAACTCTGCTCAAGGTCAAGTTCATATTACTATAAACCTAACAGCAAAAATTTGTCCTTGTTCTTGGCTGTAAATGAACTTGCACTGTGATTTATGTCAATGTATTATGAATATAATTTTTAAACTAGATATTAATGAATTGAAGTTAATAAAAAAAGTTCGTAAATTTAACGATTTGAAGGTACAGGCGCGTGTTTGCGTATACAGTTAGAAAGTGAAGGCGGTATGTGGGCTCAATAGCGCCATCCCTTTCTAACTGTATACAAGCTGAGATTTGAGTTTAGTTTTGATTTTAGAATACTTGCCATAGACGAGGAATAGGGTTTAGACATTTTTTCATTAAAATTAAATAATAGGTTGTTACATAAAGTAAATTTAAATAAGCTTTAAGGTAAAATTAAATAAGGTTGAATTTAGAATATTCATTAGCAATGAAAATAGCAGATGAAGTACTACATGTTATCTGTCATGTAACCTTAGTAAAAGCAAGACTTTAAGCCTTAGGGAGATTCATTCCATATTTCGAGGTCCACTCCACGGCGATCTTCAGCGTTCGAGCCGCTAGACGGCGCGCTCAACTTGCGTCGTCTCTTTTTGACCCGACCCTATCGAGCCCGGAACGGCGCCGGGGTCGCTAGCAGGCAAAGCGTCGAACCTTCCGTTCGTGCGTCTTCCTCAAATACACTCACGGTAAATCTGAATATAGCCATCCGCCGCTGCAGCTTAGGTCCTTCAAAACAAAAAAAAAATCGATCCTCAAACTTAATTCAAATCTCCGCTTAAACACAGAAAATGATGGCGCTATTAAACCCACATAGCGCCTGTACAGTCTCATACTGTACATATCATCTTGCTTACATGCTGAGCAATATTTTACTGTGCAATATTACCTTTTAAGTACTGAGCAATATTTTACTATGTCATATAATTTTAGCTGCGTTTGCAACCTTGAGTTGTAATGCTTAACTTTATTTAATATGTTTTTGTGTAATAAGTAAGTTTAGTGTGCGATTAACAGCCACAAAGGAAGCATAGCCAATTAACTTTACCTTTACTTTATTTACTTTTAATTATTATTATTATTCGACAATATACGTCAGTATAACTTATGGTGATCTTTCTCTGCACACCGACCAAACTCAACCCCATCACATTCATACTCAAGTGTACCACCGTACAGCGCCCTTCTATTTTAAACCAAGATTCGAGCAGTCCATTCAAACGATATTTACGTCTGAGTCACATTCTGTAATCTATACTAATATTATAAAGAGGAAAGATTTGTTTGTTTGTTTGTTTGTAATGAATAGGCTCCGAAACTACTGGACCGATTTCAAAAATCTTTCACCTTTGGAAAGCTATATTATCCCCGAGTAACATAGGCTACTTTTTATCCCGGAAAAATCGGACAGATCCCACAGGATGCGCAATAAAGGCTTCGCTGAAAACCTACTGCACAGATTTTCATGCGGTTTTCATCAATAGGTAGAGTGATTCTGAGCAGTATTGCGGTATTTTATATCTCAGAAAAGACGGATAACGGGAAGCGCGATAAAACCTTCGCGCCATAAGCCGACTTCCGCCATATGTAGCCGTGGGCAAAATAGACCCAATACCGAAATCCACGCGGGCGAAGCCGCGGGCAGAAGCTAGTACGCAATATTCAAATAAGCAAGAAGTAGTTGAAATTAAAAAAAAAAGATTCAGTTTGATTACAAAGGCATCTATTAAACATGAAGTATCAACAGATTTATTTACAAGCGACGTGTAA
Source organism: Scirpophaga incertulas (assembly GCA_036419045.1). Classification (NCBI taxonomy): domain Eukaryota; kingdom Metazoa; phylum Arthropoda; class Insecta; order Lepidoptera; family Crambidae; genus Scirpophaga; species Scirpophaga incertulas. Next base: position 6,092,522 of record CM071633.1, read on the forward strand.
ACTTTTCGAAATTGTAAATATATTTTACATTTTCACAGTAAAATGATAAATGTTATATAAATAACTGCCAAAGAAATACACCTTTTGTAATTTATAGCGATGTGTGTGTTATTATTATAACCAGGAGTACTTTCTCGAAATAGGTTTAACGATTTTGTTTGTTTCATGGGAGGTCTGGATATTACGTAAACTACAAACGTGCCGGTATTCTAACGAACATTTTTTTGTAGGGAAAATTTACAATTTATAAAATAAATTACACCATTACACTCACACAATATATTTCAACTATTCTATTACATAGTTACATTATTCTAAAACCATTATCAAATAATCAATATCAATACATAGTATAAAACAAAGTCGCTTTCGCTGTATGTCCGTATGTATGCTTAGATCTTTAAAACTACGCAACGGATTTTGACGCGGTTTTTTTAATAGATAGAGTGATTCTTACGGAAGGTTGTATGTATAATAAATGCATAATATAGTAGAGAAACACTGATAAATTTAAAGGTTCTAATGTGATGTCGTAAATAAGCACGTTTTTTTGCGCTATATTGCAAACGCTGACTGAACCTTACGAGATAGACCAAAATAATGAAATAATGTACTACAGTATTGTACAACTTACAAAAATCCACAAAAAAGTCCGCGATGGTATATGTCTATCTCTTAGGGATAACCCACCATAACCATTTTTTCACTGCACCCGTGCGAAGCCGGGGCGGGTCGCTAGTTATCCTATAAAACTTAAACACCAAAAACCCCAAACATCACTTCATCTTCCAATATACCTAATATAACAAACAAATATCAAAACATTCTTCTAATAAGTAAATATAAAGAGAGAACACTTCATTCTTTTAAACTCGTAATACTATATTTAAATTTTGACAAATAGCTAATCATAGACAAAATTCCAACCTCTAATAAATTTTAGTACGATTTGGTTTAATTTTGTTAATCTTTAATCCGAATCTAATATTATAAGTTTTGTGTCAATTATAACAATAACAGTACAGTCAGGGTAAGAAACATTACAAACTATTTGTAGATGTTTTTTGACATATTTTGACATAAGAAAGCCTCAAATGACAACGATGAATTGAATTTGACAGACGAACATTCGCAAAATAAACGTTAAATTTACGATGATTACAACGACACCCCAAACCGTATCGTATTACTTTTCGCAAATTTGACGTAAATTTTGCGAATATACGTCTGTCAAATTCAATTCATCGTTGTCATTTGAGGCTTTCTTATGTTAAAATTATATATCGTTCGTTCGATCGTTCGGTGGAATGCTTTAAACGATAGTAACTAAGAGTAGGATACGACACGACGAAGTCCACGATATATCGAATATCGTTTTTAAGAGTACGACCCCTGTATCGTATTGGATCGCGTACGCCTTACAATTTATTTTAGCCATTTATTATTACAAAATAAATCCATATCACACTACTAAACTTCTTTGTAGAGATTTTTTTTATCAGTGTACCAATCCCAAACACAAGCGTTGTCTATGCTGCCCAGTGTCACATTAAAGTCAAACAAAACAAAAAAAAAAAGACCCGCCGCGCAATGCAAGTCGAAACATGTTTCAATTCAAGATCGCGCGCACCGACACCGATTGTGTAAGAAAGTTAAGATTCGTATCCGTATCCTGCGTATCTTGACACCAAATATCCGTATTCAGATCTGTATTCGCATATCTAGATTTTTGACGATCCGGCACATCACTACTCCTAAACCTCACGATCTGAAGTCCAGTTCCTACAGCATAGCACCACGGACCTTTGTCGAGATGTGTAATACTCAAATAAAAAAAAACATAGATCCGCTCGTTGTCTATGGTACTTTTTAGAATCGATAATTTTTTAGCTTTTAACTATTTTTTGCCATTACGTAAGGTCATACATAAAATCTGAGAAGAGTATTAAGTTGTAAAGCGATTAATTTAATAAATTAATGGAATCGGTGAGTTCGTATAGTTGCGTGCCACTAAGCCGTTCCGTTTGTTTTGAGTATCCGCCATTTTATAGTCTACATTTTATGATCAAACGGTCAGGGTTACGAGTTATGGATGTCAATAGTCACGGATTTCCGACGTGATATAAACGAAGGTGCGATATTCTTGGTGTGTTTATGCCTACTGATTACTTATGCCATTATCAAATGCTTTGATGTGGTACATGACTACAACTGAATATTGTTTATTATATAACTAGCGGAGCCGACAGACTTCGTCCTGTCAAAAAGATTTGTACAGTGGCAGTCTTTTGTTCCTAATTATTTTATAGATAATGTCGCATAGCCAACCAAATCGCAAAAAAAGTCTAAATGACCTATTACATTTTGTGGCTATTCAATTTTGGAACGTGACATTAAATCCTCCAACGATGTATTCTGTGCTCCAACGCACGCACGCACACTGTTTTTTTGATTGAATTTCAACTATATGTAGCGTTAATAAAGCGCAAATTGACTCTTTGATGTTAGGAACACACCTTCATTGCGTAGACAACAGTGAGTGCTTGCAATATGAACTTTATACAATAACAATAAAGCTCAATTCGACTGTACGTTTTAGTTAGAAAAAGTTTGCAGGGAGAATAAAAAGGGCTGTTTTTAGGGTATTTCCGATAATTATTCGAATTTTCCTCATTGTAAAAACCCTCCTTGAACTTCAATGAACATTAACAAAAAAGAATTGGCCAAATTAATCCAGGCGTTGTTGAGTTATGAGCTTACCAACACATTTTGCGATTCATTTTTATATATAAGATTAACAAAGTTGAGCAATTTCTATCTCATGAACGTATGTCAATATAGAAATTTCACTTAATTTTTTTATTAAATATGAATGATGTTATTCGATTTCTAAAAAAATATATAGTATATTGTATCTAAAGAAACAAATACATTTCTAGGTTTCTTACATTTATGGTTCCACGGCCTTCCGAGGCGCCGGGAACCACCCAGCTGCCGGATCCGGTGGGTGACGCGGTGGTCCCGGTGGGCCGTACATCAAGTACCTGGGCCTCACCCTGGACCGCCGCTGGAGCTTCGAGGAGCATTTCGTGCGGTTGGTCCCCGAGCCAAAAGGGTGGCGGGCGCATTGCATCGCCTGCTGCCCAATCTCGGTGGACCGAGGGATGGAGTTCGCCGCCTGTACGAGGGCGTCGTGCGATCCGTGGCCATGTATGGGGCTCCCGTGTGGTCGCAAGACTGCGCGAGGTCCCCCCGCTGCAGAGCTCTGCTACGGAGCCTGCAGCGGATAATGGCCATACGGATCGTGCGAGGCTACCGTACAATCTCGTACGAGGCGGCGACGGTTCTGGGACGCTCCCCCCCATTCGACATCCTGGCCGACATGTACGCGGCGACGTATGCGTCGCGGCGTGTCGGCCGGGAGGGCGATGGGGGGAGCGCCCTGGTACCGCGCACGAAGTGCCTAAGCGGGAGTGGCACCGACGGATTGTGGCGGCCTGGCGTGCGCAGCTCGAATTACGGATCTGCGCGCGCCAGCGGGCCGTCGGTGCCGTACTCCCGCACCTCGAAGCTTGGCTCCACGGGAAGGAGGAGGTCACCTACCGATTGACTCAGATACTCACCGGGCACGGCTGCTTCGGTGAGTATCTGTGTCGAATAGGACGGGAGGGATCGACACATTGTCACCACTGCGCATCCGACCTCGACTCGGCCCAGCATACGCTGGCGGAGTGCCCCGCGTGGGCCTCCGAACGCCGAGTCTTGGTCGCAGAGATCGGGCGAGATCTGTCTCCGCCAGCATTGATTGCGGCAATGCTGGCGGACGAGGGAGGTTGAGCTGTGGCCTCCTTCTGTGAGGCAGTGATGCTCCAGAAGGAGGCCGCCGAGCGGGGTCGGGAGATGGCCGATCCGCTCGAAGAAGGCGGCGCCGGGCTCGGTAGCACAGCTGCGGCGCCGCCGCGGGTCGCCGGCGGGCGCGAGTAAGTCGCGACTGCTACGGCGACCCGGGATGGACCACGCCCCTTCCGTGGCCGGGGGGCGTCGTCGGTGGAGGAGACCGGGGGAGGTAGTAAGCCTCCCCCGAGGAGGGCTCCCCTGTGTCGACGGGGGAGCGGAGGCTGGGGGTTCCCGGAAGAAGCTTTCTGTTCCCGGGGCTCCCTACAAGCCTGAGGAAGGCCATCCCTGAGGTTTTTAGTGGGTAGGCCTCCCCCTTCTGGGGAGGAGAGCCCCACATAACCCCGGCCCGCCACAGCGGGGTATGCAATTTAATGCATTTTCCTCAGGGAAACAAAAAAAAAAAAAAAAAAAAAAAAAGGTTTCTTACATTAAATGTAACATTATTTAATATAGAAAGTACAAAACAAACTTATTGGCAATTTTGTTTAAATGCTTATACGAATTAGGCGAGTTTAGTGAATTATGACGTCACGATTACAGTATTTTTAGTGTGAAGCGTTTTTGAGCAATCCGCGACAGCGCGCGCCGCAAACATGTCGATGTATCTTCAAAAGTAATAAGCGCACTGTTGGTTCTAAAATATATCTCAGTTATAAGAGTACTCTTATCATATACTAGCTTTTGCCCGCGACTTCGTCCGCGTGGAATAGTGACTTCCGGCAGATTTTTGGTTTTTCCCACATAGTTCCCGTTCTTGCGGGATTTCGGAATGGTCGAGTTTCCGCAGAATTTTTAGTATTATTATGTTGATACAACTTAAACAAATTATTTCGACCAAATTTGGTACCATAAAAACGGTCATTGTGACTAAACCTTAAAAGATAGACATATGCCGTCGCGGACTTTTTTTTAGATCATGTATAGAGGAATAATTCTTTCATACATATTTTTTGTGTATCTTGAACCGTTTTCGCAGCGCACGCAAAGAAAGCCTTCAAAAATGAATAATTTTCCCCGTTTTTTACACATTTACCGCTCTGTCTTTGCTCCTATTGGTCATAGCGTAATGTTATTTAGCCTATAGCCTTCCTCGATAAATGGACTATCCAACAAAAAAAGAATTATTCAAATCGCACCAGTAGTTTCGGAGATTAGCGCGTTCAAACAAACAAACAAACAAACAAACTCTTCAGCTTTATTATATTAGTATAGATTAGTATAGATAAAAGTAAAAAGAAAATGTCATCTAACCAATTGTATCCAAAATTGTACCCAAAGCGACTGTGATAGGTCAGCTTTCATAGAGTGCTCTCTTAATAGCGTCAGCTAGTATTATATTATTATTATTTTTCTTGGTGTCGACATATGCAGCGAAGTACAATTCCGTGGATATTTAGAGGATAAGGCTAAATTACCCTCAAATCGTGGTGTGCTCAATAGATAAATATCACACCGGCCCACCACCTGCAACTTTATAAGGAGCAGGTATAGCCTACTAAAAACTTAACTTCGTTAAACGTTAAAGCATTATATTTCGGAAGAATTAACGCAAGTTATAGTTAATAGTTAATCTGCTAAGGAGACGTCCATTAATCACGTGACCTTTTATTTAGCAATTTTAACCTAATATAGTTATATGTGGTGAGATTTAAGACTAAGCTCCCTCCCCCCTATTTAACATCACGTGAATTTTTAGTACCTACAAAGATTCTTTGGAATATTATATTTAAATACAGCTATGAAATATAATACTATTTTATTCTAAAATTAAGGACCATGATAAAAATGTTTACACACAAAGGTTACAGTTTATATTAGAATTATTAATATGGGGGGGGGGGAGAGGTTTAATATAGAATTATTAGTTATTATTAAACCTTCCCCCCACTTCAAGCCTCTCATGTTTAATATGTGAAATATTAGCATTTTGTATATTGTTGCGATAGTGAACTTATAATTATAAAACTTGTTGATTTAACTTCGTTAAAAATGTTGACTTCGTTAATTAACGATAAACGGATTAACAAATTGATGCCCGGCTTTGGGTACAGGCATGCGTTTTTGAGGGGTTGCAGATTTGTTGATGGGTGACTATAACTACTTACCATCTGGTGGTAGAAAATAGTATGACCTTGAGGAAACTGGGAGAATATATGCTTTTTACTGCGAGCGTAAAAACTATTTCAACGCATTTTAAAAATGGTGTAAAAGTGTAAGGCTTAATGTTTATTACTTTAAAAATAATTAAAGGCCTTCTCTTTCCATTGAGGTAAGCCCAACAAATAGAAACCGCGGCATTTGCAAAGGATCAGATGTAATCGGGCTCACCAAGGGCCAGCCAAGCGGATAAACCCAATTTCACGGCATCTTATTGGCACGGTGCGGCGTAATTTCAATTAAAAATATTCGGAAAGGATTAACTCAGTTTCTTTGATGTTGTACAACAGCTAAGTTAAATAAATTGAATTTGTTTGTTGTAAATATTAAGTTAATTTTATTTTGACGAGTAACACAGCGTCTAATATTTTTTACTTCACAACTGCGGAAATATTTTGTTTATAATTTGCGATCTTATGGTAAAAATGTGTATATTTAGTGTTTCCGGGGAAAGAGTTTTTAAAATTCGAACCTCCATCCATTAGTTGTCAAATTTTCGTAACGCGTTGTCAAAGTAACGCGCGCATGTGTCAGACATCAATCAATTGACGCATCATTAAGTGACGTGACGTGTTCTACTTTTATTATGGAATAGAAATTGATGAACTTTGATAATATATTACGTTTCGGGGCTAACAACTGTCGTAAGTTATTCATTTTTGGGACAGCTTAATTGTCTTACACTATTCACTTAAAATAGAGATCTAACTACAGGTTGCCACGACATACATATGTGGATTCAATGTCACATATTCATCTGCTAGCATTTATTTTATTTGAAATTTTAAGAGATTTAGAGTGGCTACAATTATTCGACTAATGAACACTTATAATCTACTCTCTGGTTCAACTAGGTAAGTCCAAATTCCTTTAAAATGTCAATGGAAGAATCCTTCTTGATCAGTGTTCGGGAAGTTACGCGGTATATTCTCAGCCATTTACAACAGTCATTTTAGAGGTAATTCATTTTCATTTCATTGATTTTACATTTTATGTGTATAAAAATTGTAATAAATTTCATACAAATTTTTTAAATGCATAATTTAAACACAAGAAATAAACTTGCCGTTCTAACGTACAAAAAACTAGAGGTTCGTTTGTGGGCAAATGTATAATTTTTTATAACAAGATTCCACATAGTGTAGCTGAATTGCCTATTCTTAAGTTCAAGGTGTTAAGTAAAAATGTCTAGTTAATCTGTGGCGTAAAAAGACAAAATGATTGATTTGTTGTATCTATGCTCTCTCTTTCGCCGAGTCTTGTGATTAATAAAACTGCGTTATACTCTAAAAATTAGTTTTTATTCACAATCCAGGCACTAATCACAATAAAATAATAACTCAAGATCAGACAAGGTAAAAAGACGCTAATGAGTAAGGGCTATAACAAAGTCAATGATTATTTAAATGATACCAATGCTTGGTGTTAATTTGAGGATACATTCTAACGTGTAAATATTTGTTTTCCCTTATAAATTGTAAACACATATGTACATTGTATGATAACGACATAATTTACTGTAAATGTTAAAGCTGATAAGTTTCTTGCGCCCATTCTTCTTATCAGCTAAAAAATACGTCCAGAATGGGTGGTAGGAAAAAAAAATTTGGACGATTCAAAAGAGCTTTCTATAAAGTCATATTTGAATAAAGTTAGTTTTGATTTGGTAACGACAGTGCGTATTACCAGTGATGACATGTGGCACTGAAAACGGTTTTTTTTCCACTGGAGGGAAGATGTTGAGATGCATGAGAGTTCATGAATACCACCACATTAAGTGCCACGGTGACATGTCTGATTTCAAATCAATCTAGGCTGCTCGATCAGAATGACCTATTAACAAAACTGAACCTGAGCTTTTGCCATAAGGGTCTTAGGGCTTGGATGAAAAAAGCCTAGACATTTACGATCGGCTTTATAAGGAGTCTCAAAGTCAACTAAAGAGCAATGGAGACGGCTATGTTCACAGTTTTCGGAGTGATCAATTCAGCCATAATGAAGAATTAAGGTTACTAACTTTCAAACTTTCGTGTTGCATAATCAATATAAATCTATTACGGGAAATAACACGATAAAGTTACGTACCGAATTTTATTGCCTGACGTTTTGGACCAGGAGACCTATTTTTGAATTACGAATGCGATTTCGAAATCACCGCTGACTATTTAGTCAGCGGTAACTTTGAGGTCACGGATTCCTAAACATCCAATTTTTGAAAGTCGATCGCAGACCTGCCAACATAGATAAAGTACACACATAAATATAAGAGTTCGGTTCCACGCAGAATGTAGCCGCTGCCGATTATTGTCGGCTTAACCATTATGGTTATTATATATATATAATATATGCTACATTTATATATATCTATGTATATATTATAGGTATATAAAGGTTATATATATATGTAAATAAACCTTTATATACATACATGTATATATGGATGTAGCTTATATATATATATATATGCTACATTCATATATATATATATAGACTGAAAAATCAAAGAAAACAGATAATATTTCCACAAGTATGACTTGATTACGAGTTTGTGAGGGCACTCGTAATGAAATCACACCTGTGACTAAGGTAGTCACATCAGTGATATTCAAAAATAAGAATTATTGAAAATCGGTGATTATTAGTCACATCGGTGATTTCGAAGTCGCATTCGTAATTCAAAAATAGGTCTCCTGGTTGCACCGGCCGTCGTCGCAGGCGGACTGGAGCTGCGCTGTCAAGCCTCCGTGATGTGGCAGTTTTCTCCAACCATGGAGATATTTTCGATATCCATGCACTGTCACACACCACACTTGCTGTGTCCGTATTACGCAAATCGACTGACGAGCCCGATGTAACCGACTGAGCAAATCGAGATAGTGTTTTTGTCATCACTGGATTCCACGCATTTGACAATTTGAAGCCGTCTTCTCGATTGAAATTGTTCGCATGTTTTTTAATTTCAATCGCTTCACGTATAATAAAAATGGCGATCTGTTGAAAGGACTTACGTGCGATACAATTCAATCCAGTGGTTGGTGCCTGCTTCTACATGTTCCGCAATGGCCGATCTGTTAGTTTGTCGGTTGTTCACTGCTGCGATATGCAATAAAATTCGGTACGTAACATTATCGTATTAATTCCCGTAATAGATTTATATTGATTAAGGTTACTATCATAGCTCGAAGAAAAATAAACTTTAACTGGCAATGGGTAGGGCACATTGTCCGCAAGACAGAGTGACCGAATTCGGTGAAAAATGTTACGGCTCTTAGCGGAATACATCCCGTATTTATTGAAACATGGAATTTGTTTTTAATTGTGGTTGATAATTTGCCGGCACGTAGACTGCCGCCATGTACGTAGACAGCTTGTTCTGTTTATAATTTACGACTATAGTAAAATATAAAGTCTTATGCACCCTGTATCATATAAGGGAAATTTCCTGCATATTTTAGGGATAAGACATAAAAATATCGATAGTTTCAACTAACTTTTAGTTGGTTTTGTATTTTTATGTGAGAAACAGAGAAGACGAAAAAGTACATTCATTAATGTTTTTCATTGAAGCGGACAGCGGAACAGAAACATTTTTATATTTCATACATTTTTAACTTTTCTGTCAGTATGGCGTGTCATCTCAACATGTTAAACTAAATGGTGTTTAAGAAGAAATCTTCACAAAAATATCTGCAATACTTTGACTGGGGAAATCCAAGAACGGCAACTTCAAAACTGACAAATTGATGGAGGAAAGATTTTATTTAGTAACTGGTACTAACAAAGTGCTTTGACAGAACGTCGGTATATTTTGAACTTTAACTGTGTAAAAATAGAAGACTTTCTATCGTAACATAGCGTGCGGTGGTAGATAAATTTTAAATGGAGTTTATTTCACCCAAAAGCACTCTGAGAATGTCTTCGACGCTTTAGAAATATCGTATAGATGAGTTGCGTCGATACTTTCAGACGTTAAGTCTCAATCAATCGAACGTCTGAGTGCGCCTTTGTTCTGGTGGAATATCGTATTTATAAAATTTCTCGACTTATTAAGTACGATGCCGAAAAATATGAATTCGCTTGGGTTTTTCGACTTCGTAGTGGGCTCGTGATATTATTAACGAGTGTATGATTGTACCTATGTCTTTTCCGAGTGTATCCACTTATGTACGCTACTTTTTTTTTTCCTCAGGAGAGGAGGCTGAGAATCCTCATGGATACCAACGTAACAGGCAAGCAGGGATGCGTTGATTATGTCGGACTCCTGGATGCTGCCGAGGCGGCTCGACCACACAGACCTACCGACTAAACTCAGCCTAGCCTTGGCCCTAATGGCCCTACGGCTTGAATGGAATGGTTGGCGCACCCTCAGGAGAGGGCACGTCAGCGCTGCCCTCCGAAGAGGACATATGCGCGAAAGAAGGCTCGGTACGCCAAAGTGGGTCCGGTCTTGAAATGATGGGGCCTACTCGTACATGTGCAGCAAGCTGCGAAGTATGGACTAACTAAGGGATGGCGGCGTAGATGCCGCCTCTCGCAAGGCTTGAAGAGCCAGCGTCAATGAGTCGGGAGGGTCAGAAAGGACGTGTCTGGGTCGACGATATTCTGTGTTACGCGGATTGACTGGGTATGTACGCTACAACACGTATGAAACTTTATACTAGTATGTTGACCTTGGAGCAGGTCTTATGTCGCTCTGTATAATGGAGCTTTCCACACATTATGAGACAAGAGGAAAAGAAAGTGCTAACTATTCTTAATTATACCATGAACTGGTAACACGCTTTTAAAATTACTCATTACATTACGAACTTTTTTCTCAGAATTTCAAAGCCTCGTTTTTTTTTATATTTAAATATACGAAAAATATTAACACTGAACAATTTTGCATGCTTTGTGCGATTGTGAGATTTAAAAATGCCAAATAAAATTAATGTAAAATATTCGACTCGGACAGGGGATTTATTGAGCAAATTTAAAAATAATAATAATACAGATATTTAAATAGTTATTCTGTTATTTTTGATGCAGACAAAGACAACACATAAGACAAATACGGAAATCTGTTAAGTATTTCTCGAGTATTACCCAGCTAGCAATGAAAACTTGCAGCGAACTTGCAACAAAATTATGAGTATGATGAAAATTTACTACATACATTTTCTACATTTGTAGTATATCAACAGCTGATTCTTTTATCAAACTTTATACAACGTTGATATATCAAACTTACATGCCGTGTATCATCCTCATATATTAGGCTATACGCTCGTCGGGGCGGTAGAATCGCGAAAAACCAACCCGCCACGCACCCCGATATGGGCTTGGAGGACACCGGGGGTTTTAGTGGGTAGGCCGGTCCTCTCAGACCGGAGAGCCCCACACACGGCCGTGCCTCGCCAGCGCTGTGTCAAGGTGCATTTCCCTTAAAAAAAAAATAAAGGCTATACGCTCGTCTGACACCAACATCAATTAGAAAAATCACTGTGTTCATACCATAATTTAATGCAAAAGGATAATTTTAAATCCATCGAGATGAAGAGTCGCTCGTGTCCAGCAAAGCGGGACATCAAACGAGCTTTCGACACAAGCTTTCTATTTAGTTTTAACTAGAAAACTTTAATGGTGTGTCCATTAAAGTTTTTGTATAATTACACATATCTGCTCAAATCGTTGCTTTGATCAGCGCAGAGTTTGAATAACATGAGTGTGTGTTTGTAAACAATCTAAATGAAGCTTTAAAATTCTGTTACAATTGTGGAATCCTCATAAGGGGTGCGCTACTGAAGCTGTCCACCCTTTGATGAGCGGACGACCGCTTACCGGATACTACCCGCAACCGATCTACGATGGGCTAGCCTACCTACTAAACACTGCCACGCCAGATCGCTTTAAGTCATAACGATCGCCCTCTCAAGGGTAGGGGCAAAGCGGCCTTTAGAGGTGCATAAGTTCTACAGTGCGAGTCGGTTCCCAGAGTGTTAGGTGTACTAAAGGTACTTACTGCCCCGTACTGGGTGGAGAGTAGGTAGTGAATTCTCGTCGATATTGTATGGCAGGTAACCAGTTGTAACCAGTTACGCTGGTTGCGTTAAAAAACTCAAATCTCCGCTAGAGTACAGTTAGAAACAGACGGTGCTATTAAGCCTCCGTAGCGTCGTCTCTTTCTAACTATACTGAAGCAAAAACTGATGTTTAAGTTCCATTCCATAATACGGGCCTAAAACACCTTTTCTCGTCTTTGTCCTTGCAGCTATGACCGAGTATCTGATGGAGTTCCCAAATTTAAAGAGGATCTGGTGCAGTGCCGCCCATAACTGCCTGTATTTTTCTGGTCCAGCCGTATCGAATAGAATTTCACTAATCAATTTTTATTTCTATTAAGTGTGTATTTAATCGAAAAAGTCTAGTATTTTGTACTCCGTACTTAATAAAGAGAGCCCTTATAGGATCATTTCGTTATCTGTTTGTTAAGACCCTTTTTCTCGGTCCAGATGCGGTAGGTAATAAATACAATAGGACCTAATAAGTGCTTAATTAACACAGTCCTTGTTCACTCAATTATTTCCCCAACAATACACTTATATCGGTGACCCCGATCTTAATGTAACACTAAACTCTAATTTGTTACAGGCAGAGGAATAGTTTTACATATATGCATCCACTTTATAATAGAGCCACATCTAGTCAGAAAGCTAGAGGCGCTAATTATGTCTACCGGACAGAGCAGTAAGCGCATATCTGAGGTTTAGACGGATCAGTCAAGAGTTTGATTAATTTAATGTCAAAATAATATTTAATGTCATAATCAGACGTGATTACTTACAATGAACAATCAAAAAACACCAAGGACCATATTTTGTATCTACAAATGACAAGTTATAAATAACAAAAGGGGGCGTTCAAGTATTACGTAACGCAATTTGGGGGGAAGGGGGGTCTCATAAAACGTTACGATGCGTTACAGAGGCGGGAGGGGGTCTTTCTTACAACACGTTACGTAACATTGTTTTTTTTTTAATAAAAAAATTGGGAATTATAACTCCCGAATTGGCAACCCTTTTCGTTTACGTTTTACGGGCAATCCCTCGATTGTATTAGTCTGGACGTCATTTTTATTTTGTTGGCAAATCTTTTCGTTTATATTTCACGGAGAATCCCTAGATTGTCCCCAGTCAATCCTCGTAATACAGAATATCGTCGACCCAGGCACGTCATTTCTGACCCTCCCGACTCATTGACGCTGGCTCTTCAAGCCTTGCGAGAGGCGGCATCTGCGCCGCCATCCCTTAGTTAGTCCATACTTCGCAGCTTGCTGCATATGTACGAGTAGGCCCCATCACTTCAAGGCCGGACCCACTTTGGCGTACCGAGCCTTCCTTCGCGCATATGTCCTCTTCGGAGGGCAGCGCCGACGTGCCCTCTCCTAAGGGTGCGCCAACCATTCCGTTCAAGCCATAAGGCCACTAGGGCCAAGGCTAGGCTGAGTTTAGTCGGTAGGTCTGTTGGATCGAGCCGCCTCGATTCACCAGGAGTCCGACATAATCAACGCATCCCTGCTTGCCTGTTGCGTTGGTATCCATGAGGATTCTCAGCCTCCTCTCCTGAGGGAAAAAAAACCTAGATTGTATTGTACGTTATTTAATGTTGTTTTCGTTGTCAGTATTCGTTAGTGTTTGTGTATACCAAGCATAAAAATTATTACATAACTTTTTGCGACTTTAGGGTTAAAAATGATCACTTGAGTTTTGGGGGGGGGGGGGGGGTTACAGAAAACGTTACGAATGCGTTGGAAAGGGGGGAGGGGGGTCAAAAATCTTCAAAAATTGCGTTACGTAATACTTGAACGCTCCCAAAGCTGGGCCACGATATTTCGGCCTTGAGGGTTTTATTGTTATAGTAAGAAGCAGTATGTTGTATTTCACAATAAAGAAAAGTTTCTAAAAGACAGATGTAATGACAAGAACAATTGGCTAGTTGATTGGGGATGACTTAGAGGATAATCCTGAACCAAATAGGTGATATACTGAAGAAAGGTCAGGTCAAGAGTACCCATAACCGATGAACGTGCATGAAAATATTAATGAAAGTCGAGGAAGCTAGGAAAGCTATATGCATATATGTATGTTATATGTTAGCTGTTTGCTTATTGTGAAAATACACGTCAACACAATTAAATGAAATCGTTTATCTTGTGGGGGCCCTACAGTCAACTCCCGTGCACAGTTCGATCAGTTTTGTTTCATAGATTGAAATTATGAATATGCCGTTTTTTTTTAAATAATGCATTTTTAATATATAGTTCATAGATATGTCTTTCGTACAGTTTGTGTCTTTTGATTTTTTTTTGTCATCAGTCCTGCGACAATATTTTTGCGCCATCGAATCAATAAACTTATTCTCGAACATTAGAAAATAATCGGGAACCTTCTAGAATATTGTAGAAGTGATTCGACTCGACTCATGGAATTTTCTGGAAGGCTATAAAAAGCTCAATGAAAATTGTAGAATATTCGAGAATGTAAAAATAAAATTTGTCGGTAGCGGCTTGTAGCGTCGAATAGCGGGGTTAAAGATCTTTATAAAATCGCCTAGATTTCTCCATGTTACTATATAAACGGCGCATGTCGATCAACTTCGATTACAATACAGCGAATAAACTGGTTAATATAAACTGTAAAAGTAAATTAATAAGTATAATTTATAGTAGAAACCTCATTTTATTTACTGTGCAGAACAACAACTCGTAACAGTATTTAGACACTCAGTGAGGTTAGCTAGAAGATCCCTGTTAGAGAAATCAGTCCAGATATATATTTAATAAGCTGGTTGCAGCTGCTAATGAATCGCTTCTCATAGGTAGGACTTGCCTATTGGGAGAATATTACCATGTAGGAGTATTCAATACAATTAGCAATGTATCCCGTCACTTATTTATTTAGATTGGACTATTTATTTATTTAGATTGTTTTTGACGTGAAACGTCTTTAAAATCGCACCGAAACATACGGGTACCAGGTTTAAAAAGTGGACCGTAACGAAAAGGTCTATATCATCGTACCTTAATAATTAAAAAACTATTAGTCTTAGAAACAAAAATGTGGTGTGAATATTTCACTTATATAGTCAGCTTGCTGTTTTGACATTGAATTCGTGTAGGGGTCGAGCGGGGCGGCGGGGGAGGGATACCGTGTTAACTTTGCGAAAACCGGCGCTCTCGCTTGTTTCTATTCAGTGTTACTCGTGACTCCGACTTTATAGCGCGGTGATTCTTTCGTGTGTTTGTTAAGTTTATTTAAACTGATTGATTTATCCAAAATTAGTGTAATTTGGACAGTATTTATATTTAAAATAACCAAAAAGTGATCGTAAATATATAAACATTTGCTATGTCGGCCTCAGCTCGTGCAAGAGCCAGCCAGAATATAAATCACGGCTATCATTAGAAAGAGGGGGCTATGGGCCACACACAGGTACCCCAATGTCCGGCGCCGAGCGAGCGAGATGGTTTCGGGAACGTCGCAAAGCCGCTGCCGAAAAATGTGGTGTGAATATTTCACTTATATAGTCAGCTCGCTGTTGTGACATTGATTTTTTATTAAAATACTTAAAACACCGTCAATCTTGTTTTTATTTCAATATTTAACTTTAAAAGCGATTCCCTAACATAGACGTTTCACGTTAAAACCAACGGCCGTGTGCCCCGGCACAGCCCCACCCGATTTTTTTATTTTTTCATGATGATTGATTGATTGATTGGATGATTGATTTGTTGATTGATTGAATTGACTATTTCTTTATTTAGATTGTATTGGATTATTTATTTAGAAATAGCTTTGGAAATACCTAATAAGGCGACGGGTACAACCATATAGTTAAGTTACTGCTACCATATCTATAACACACCAACTGGACACACCAATATGTTAAGTCCCTTACAATATGATTGACATGTGAATTGTATATTAAAAAAATTGCCTCCTTGTTATAATATAAGACTTTGTAGCCTTATATTATAATAAATGCTACATATGAAGAAGGGTTGAAGAATATCCAAACCATAGACAAATAACTGTTCGATAAAATGATAACTTAGAAAGCGACAGAAAATGTTATAGGCTTAAAAGTAATTCTCGGTAAGCCTTCCGTGAAACGTAATTACAGACTTGAGTAATTTCGCGACAAATTATGTTGGTCCGAATTCTTTTGTGGACTTGGATATTGTGAGCCGCAATATTACTGCCGATATTCCTGAAGCAATTATTTGATTATAAGATGGCTGGGCGTTTTTTACTTATCAGTGGCAGAGGTATTCGAACATTGGGATTCTGGACTCCAGTTCATCAGGTTAAGCTAGTGCTTTATAGAACTTTATTTAATTGAATATTAAGTTGATTCTGCAATAAACATGCATGGTTGCCAACACAATCTCCGAGGATTTATTCGATGAATCGCTTAGATTTCCGCAGCTTGACCCGAATTTTTACCCCATCGAGGGACATGAGCCTACCCAAACTATGTTAGAGTAATTAGTTTTAGTCAACCACTCTTTAACGGTATCAAGCAATTTTTTTACTTTGTACGTCAATAGAAAACAGCGCAATAGGCTTGTTGCCTAAATTTCAGTAGTTAGATACTAATATACCTTGATGCCTATTCTATACAAAATAATTTATTATTTTTGAAAAAAAATGCTTATTTATAAGAATAATTTTGCATTTAATTAAATATTAATTGACATTAGTCATCAAAAACGCTCATGACTGTCATGGCGTCTTGAATGACGTCACGCCTTGCAAAACACAGCTGTTTTAGTATCGGAATATTCGGTATTGTGAAGTTATTTTAATAAAAAATGGATTCATCGTATTACAAGTACTGCATAGTGCCCCAGTGTACAAGCACAAGTATAAAAACACAAAAAACATTATTTATATACGTGCCAAACAATCAGCAGATACGTAAAAAGTGGCTGACACTCGCGAGAAGGAATGATGCCCATTCTTTTTCGCACTTCCACAAGACACTTGGGAATGACATTGTGACTTTGACGTTTCGCACGGCGTGACGTAACACTTTTTAATTGGTGTTTGCTGTCACGTGACTTATGGCTTATTTTGTGCAATTTTATTTTATAAAAACATAAATAATCAAAAGTTATTATTTTATAAAACTTTGTTTTTTCATAATTAAATGATCATCTTAATAGTTATGCAACCTAATGCATCAGATTTGTTCATAGTGGATACAAGCCTATTCTTTGGTTAACCGCGGATCTCATAGGAACCTATGTATTATATAGCAATACAATAAAAAATCGCATACTGTTCCCGTATATAACATCGGATGTCCTTTAAAGACAACTCACTTTGAAATACGATAAAAGTCCTTTCAAAGCTTATGCTCTTTATTGTGATAGTTCACACAATACAAAGGGAAGAAATAAGTGCTGAGAACTATTACGCTTAAAGATGTTCTCAGCAAAATGGATGAAATTCGATATTCTCGAAAGCTGGGACGCCAGGTTTGTTTTCTAAAGCATATTGCATCTATTTCCATGAAAATTTTTACACGTAGTAACAGAGTTACTGCAATGTCATCGAGTGTACGAGTCTTTTCATAAGATTTGCATAAATTTGTATCGACTCATTTTAGCTCACTGAATTAAATTATATATAATTTTTACTGGGATATAACGGGAATAAAGTAATACTTTAATGCTATTTTTAAATTTATCTAAAAAAAAAAGTATATTTCTACTTACTCTCTTTTTATCTGTAAGTAGGGTAGTGTAGTAGTGTTATCCGTGCACTTCTATCGGGATTAATATTTTTATTAAGGATAAAATAGCTACTTTATTATAAACTTTGGGTCGTTGTCTCTATTAACTTATTTATCGATACAAATGTCTTAAAGTCGACAAGTGTTGCGCGAATATAGGTGAGTGAGCATGGATTTTGTATTGTATTGTATTGTATATTTCGCTCGATATGTAGGTATCGATTTATTACAGCATCCATCCTTGTCCTTATCCGTAAGAGTATTTGTCGAATTTGACGACCTCCATAGTCGAGTGGATAGTACACCGGTTTCAAGGTGTCGCCATCTCTGAGGTCCCGGGTTCGAGTCCCGGTGGGGGCAGATGTTTGTGTGATGAATGCGAGCATTTGTACCTTAGTCATGGTTGTTAATATATATTTCAATAAAAATTATTTATATATGTATAATATATGTATGTCTATCCGTTACCCTAGATCCCATAGCACAAGCCTTACAGAGCTTAGTTTGGGCTAGGCTAATTGGTGTAAGTGTAACAAATATTTATTTATTATATTTATTTATTAATTTACCGATTTTTTATCTAGTATGTCGAATTTAGCTGTCGAAATTCGTTTATCGGCAGTTTCATGCTCGCACTCTGGTATGATAAGCAAAAGAAGAAGACGTTTTTTTGGATCTGTTTCTGCTACTTAACATAATTTTTTATTGTACACCATACATAAAAGCATAGACAAAAAAGAAAACAACAAATAGCATATGTACAAGATGCGGCCTTATTACTAAACAATCAAACAACAAACAACAATCAATCTCTTCCAGGCAACCTTGGACCAGGGAAGTACTAAAAGGATATTTAAATAGAGTATCGGTGCAGTGATTAGGACAATAGGCTATAACTAGTTTGAGTTAAGGAATCTTTGACAGAAAGTGAACATGGACTTGATTCTTAAAGGACTCCAGCGTTTGCGCTCTCCTAATACTCTCAGGAAGAGAGTTCCATAAGCGGGCGGCATAAACCGAAAAAAAATATGAAAAGTAATCGGTACTTCTGTGTTATTCTGAGAGAACATTCCCTCATATGGACGTCCTGCTTTGGCAAATACAAACAGGAGAGTACCACTTACGGACCCAAAAGCAACCTAAGTTTTTTCTTTACATGTATACATAATTTTATAACCATAAACAATTTAACGGTAGATTCAAAAAAAAAATTATTTTAATAAATATGACAAAAAAGAAATTGTGTTGCATTATTAAACTGAATAAAGTTATTCAGCTCAGTTTAAAATTGCAGAAAAATATCGTTAAATATCCGCATACATTATTATCAATGAAAATCTATTACCGAAAATGCGTTATCGCATTTTAACTCAAAATGTTATTTATTTGTAGTATATATTATTTACTACGTGTATCTGTCATCTTACCATCTGGGAGGTCCTAAGTATTTATGCCAACGTCGTATAAAAGAATTTATACAATAAGTACAAAAAATAAGCGATTATAAAATTAATACATTTATTTCAGACTACATTTTTACTCGATTGACTCGATTTTACACTCTCTTTTTTTTTATGCCACAATGGTGGCAAACAGGCCTACGGCACGCCTGATGGTGAGCGGTTACCGTAGCCTATGGACACTTGCAACACCAGGGGTGTCACTTGCTCGTTGCCGACCCTTCAAAAACCTATTTACTCACCTTTTGAAAAACCCCATACTGTAGTCCTGCGGGAAAACCTCGGCAGGGAGCTCATTCCACAAACGAAGTGTACGCAGGAGGAAATTCCTTTGGAACCACACTGTGCGGGACCATTTAGGCTCCAGTGTGTGGTCATGAACTCCCTGTCGATGGCGAGTGGTGTGATGATAGAATGTGGCCGTGGGCATCACGTCAAACAATTCTTCAGAACACAACCCATTATACAGGCCGTAGAACACACATAAGGAGGCAATGTCTCTCCTAAGACTTGATACCGCCTGTGAGTACGGGATCGTCGACGAGTCTCACAGCGCTTTTGAACCGAGTCTAGGGGCCCAAGCTGGTACATAGGTGCTCCCGCCCAGAGATGGCAGCAGTACTCCATATGGGTAGCAGTACTCTACAAATATTCTGTAATATACGTAGTAACTTTTTCTTCTGAATCCTACCTAATGCAGTTCAACAAAAGCAAATCTCGGTGACAGACCATAGACAAAGTAGAGTATAGAAATCTAGCAAAAGCAACATTACATATTTTGTATTGAAATGGCCCACCTTTTTCCCGGGAAAAGCACAGAACATAAAACAATACTGACCTGTTTCGTAATGCATAGCTCTTAGTCAACCTCGCTGGCCCAATCTAAGTTGCGATACGATATACATGATCAGTAGAACCGAACTTTTAAGTTTTGTCAAATAGATGCAGAATCTGATATAATAATAACACAATATTTATTTATTATTTTGAAATAAAATGCAAAATTACACATTCAAATTTACAAGCTTTATTATGACTTCTTTCTTAAAATCGGTAGTTTCTAAGTTAGAAGTAGATACGTAATTGGTGTCACTAAGCAAAGTCAACTTGGCTTAACTAACGATTTTTTAATACTAGAAGTCATTACTTCTAGTATTAAAAAATAGAAAGTAAACGTTAAAACTGTAATTATATACAATTTTACTTAAAAAAGTTATTCCTTTAAAGCCTATTGAACTATTCCTTAAAGACAATCAATAAAATTAATGGATAGAATTAATTAATTGAATAAAAATATTCAATTAACAAAAATAGAAATAAGCGAATTAAGGCCTTACTTTTTTATTAAAATCTTTTATTTAATTCTACTTATCCAGATGTTTGTTTCTCTGTAATCAAAACTAATAACAAAATAACGTAATCCTTACTAATATTATAAATCGGAAAGTGAGTTTGTTTGTTTGTTCCGCTTTCACGCCGTAACTTCTGAACCGATTGCTTTGAAATTTTTCAGACGTGAAGATAAAAGTCCGGATTAAATAATAGGGTTTTACTTTTTATCCTGGAAAAATCGACAGATCCCACGGGATGCGCAATAAAGGCTTCGCTCAAAAACTGCTTCACAGATTTTCATGCGGTTTTCATCAATAGATAGAGTGATTCTTGAGCAAGGTTTTACGGTATTTTTTATCTCGGAAAAACGGTTAGTTCCACGGGAAGCGCGATAAAACCTTCGCGCCATAAACCGACTTCCGCGTATATGTAGCTGTGGCAAAAGGGCAAGCTATGACCCTTAACCCTCTATAGACCCAATCCCGAAATCCACGCGGGCAGAAAGCTAGTATAAAATAATTATATTTATACCAAATTCATTATTTTATATGTTCATGTTTGTCTGACACATTCCACTCACACACACAAGCATAGATACTTGATTTAGTTTGAATAGCACAGTTAGTATTTCCACATTACATCTCTGGGCAACAGCTGATAATCCCTGTTCATGTCGTCAGACAATCACACACCGAGCTTCTTGCTGTGGGTGTGGCGGTAGAATCGCGACAGCGCACCCCGCCACGCGCCCCGATATGGGCTTGGAGGACACCGGGGGGTATTAGTGGGTAGGTCGGTCCTTTCAGACCGGAGAGCCCCACATACGGCCGCGCCTTGCCAGCACGGAGTCACAATGCATAAGTCAAAAATCAAAATCATTTATTCAGTCTGGGCTGTTACAAGCACTTGTGAAAGTCGAAAAGCTACGCCATCGGTTCGCAAATCCACGGCGGGAGACCTTGTACTGAGAAGAACCGGCAAGAAACTCAGCAAGGGCTGCTTTTTTTTCCTATATTAAATAGATACCGAGTCGTCAATTTGGAAAATGACTTCAATATGGATAATTCATGGAGTCACTTTCCATTACATAATATAGGAAATACAACTCATAAAAATATAATTTGAAAACATGCCTATATTAGGAATGCCGTGTCATACAGTTTTAAAAGAATATATTAAAGTTAAATTAAAATTATAATAAATAGTACCCAGTATAGCAAAGAGCAGACTCATCTCCGCTGGCAGCACCCGTTCACGAGCATGACGCATGTACCAGCCATCGCTTCGCTCAACCATGTTTTAGGGAACGTAACGACTCGCCACAATGTAGCATTTCCCCTCGAAAAAACAAAGGGATGAAGGACCTTTCTTGCTTAATTGTGTGTGATGTAACAAATAAACGGATTACTGATTATCTATCATATAAAAACACAAAAATATAAAATGTAAAACTTTAGGGCTTAATAAAAATATATAATAAGGTATGACGTACTTTATGGGATTATTGTGATGAATAGACAAAGAAAGTTAATTATCGATAAAAGTTGAAATTTCTTATCAGGTTTAAATAATTTCTACTGAAACGAATAATACACGATGACAGAAATGAGAGGAGCCAAAACGGCATGTTGATGACGAGTCGAATATAATATAGTCGACGGTTCGTGCCCAACCGAAGTCGAAAACTTTTCTCAATTTCTTCATATTTATAATCGTATCATTTCCAGTATTTTCTAGTTGCAACGTCAATCGAACATTAACGAAAACGAAAAACGAAATGTTTTAATATCTGGTTTTAATAATTCATTCATTAATTATAAATCATCTGTGTGTCCCTGTGCAGACGTCACTACGTTTCTCGTGAGACGGATTACTTGCACAATAGGCCTGCGGAGCAAGTGAAAGAAGACTTTAAATCCGAGTCTTAAGGTGTACTATGTTACTCTATTTTTGCGAGAAATGCTAAGTCCTCAGAGCTTTGTCACTTGAGCAGCTTGAAGCAGTTGCGATCTTCACAGAGCCCTCGTCAGCCGATTAGGCTCCGCTTCGAGCATCATTGCGTTTAGAAAGTCAATTTTATGAGAAACCTTTTCTACAGACACAGAAATTATTTTCTGATACAAAATATTCTTTAGTGTACCTCAAGGTCATATCACCCTTGTCCACTATTTTTATAAACTCGTTAAAATATATATACTTATGACAAAGTTTGTAAATACATACATACACATACGAGTATTTACTAACTTTCTCGTATATATATTTTAAAATATCTATTATTTATTTGTTACTTTTTCAAGCAAAAACTACTCAATGCATTTGATTACACCTTACAATAATATAGTTTCTACATCAGAATAAAACATAGCCTACAATTTATAAAGATTTGAGTTGGTGCCCGCGACTTCGTCTGCACAGATGGTAGATTTTTTCTATTTACTTAAAACTTATAGATAAATATTTAGGACAATTCACACAATATCTTTACAAATTGTAGATTATGTGTTAATCTGATATATAACCTATGTTATTGTAAAGTTATTAAATTCTATTTAGTAGTTTTTACGTGAAATAGTGAAGCCTCAACCCCGAAAAAAATTAGTAACTCGCTGAATTTTTGAGAGTTTTTTAAAGAAGGTAAAATAACTTAATATGTGATTTTGCAGCGCTCTGAGGTATACGGAAAGGGTTGAAAAGGGGTGAAAAGTGTTTTTTGTTAATAACATTGCCATAAAAATTTGTAACACGCTGCAAATTTAGAATTAGGTTGTTTTTACCGTTTTGAAACATGTATTAAATTTGCAGCGTTTTGCAACATACGGAACATTATTATTAAAAAACAGTAAAATTTGTTAATAACAAGGGTAAAAAAAGTAGTAACGCGCTGCAAATTTAGAATTAGATTGTTTTTACCGTTTTGAAATGTCTATTAAATTTGCAGCGTTTTGCAACATACGGAACATTGTTTATTATTAAAAAACATTTAAATTTTTATTAATAACAAGGGTAAAAAAATTGTAACACGCTGCAAATTTAGAATTAGGTTGTTATTACCGTTTTGAAACGTCTATTAAATTTGCAGCGTTTTGCAACATACGGAACATTGTTTATTATTAAACAACAGTAAAATTTGTTAATAACAAGGGTAAAAAAAAAATTAGTAATACGCTGCAAATTTGGAATTAGGTTTCACCCTTTTTCAACCCATTCCGTACACCCCAGAGCGCTGCAAAATCACACATTAAGTTGTTTAACCTTCTGTAAGAAACCCTCAAAAATTCAGCGAGTTACTAATTTCTTTCGGGTTTGAGGCTTTAATGACTGGATACATACCTACTTACAAACTTTTACGTTTATAATATACATAAATCTGTGCAGACGAAGTCGCGGACACAATCTTGTTCATTTATAATCATGCAAAAATGTAATGTGAGCAAAGATTAAGAGTGTAAAATTTATAATTCCACAATTAATTTACAAGCCCTATAAAAAATTAGTCTCCAATCTCATCATAACAAGGCAAATATTTTTAGCGAGTTCATTTCCCAGCGGCATTGCGATCGTTTTGATCGGAAAATGGAAATCTTCGACTTTTTTGTACGTGAGTCTGATTGGACGCGGGACTCAATAAGTAAACCTCACTCGGCTACGCGACAAGGAACTTTGCGGTTGTTGAATAAGATGTATTTTTATGTGAAGACGTGTGAGACCTTCAATTTGCTAGCAAACAACGATAAGAATTCGTTAGAATTACACGTTGGATAGTCGGTGGCGCTTAGGTCCGGCACTCGTCTTCAAATCAGGGGGATCAAGGTTCGATTCAGCTATGTACCAGTATTATTGAAGATGATGACAGTAAAAACAATGGCCATTTTCCGTGTTATCGTATTCTTTAATTCGATGATGTCTACTTATCCTTTCTATTGTATATTAACTAGTAAATTATTATATAATTTTTGATGAATTTGATGTAGATACAATATGATTAGTATAATTTTTTATCAATTGTTTTCATAATGTGACTTTATTGCCACACATAGTTTTCATTAAATAATTAACTGTAAACAATATCTGATTAATTGGCAAATAATTATGTTAAAAATAATTAATTGAATCACTTTTGATTTTGAATTTGTGATGAGAGCAGGTCATTTAGTTCAACAAAAAGTTCGATAAGTTATAAAAAATTTCTAATTCTAGAAGTCTAACCTTTACTTTTAGAATGATCGTGTAATGTAATAAATTTAATGAAAGAAACTATTCACAGTTAATATACCCCCGAAGTGTTTGAATTATTAACCCGATGGGCTATTGCGGACTTTTAGTTTTGAAGTAACAAATATAATTTCGCACTCGCACTTCGAGTACGAAAAGTTGTAAAAATAGTGTAAAATTACTATTTTTATAATCATGGGATACATTGGCCATCAGCTTAACCAAATAACAGACCACTTTTAACAAAATGCTTAAATCAAATATAATAATAATACTCATATAGACAAACTAGAGTAGTCTGGGGAAAACAAAATGGCGCCATCTTCTCTGCTAAAATCGCGCCATTTAGGATGGTTGTCTAGAAACAATAGTACCGATTATATTTTACTGTCTAGTGGCTAAAGTAGCTCAGCAAAACAACTTATACAGATTAAAAATGAAAAATATTTGTCCGTTCTCATCTTCTAAAAGTAGGTCAATACAGCCTTACTGAGAGCTGTAAAAATTAAACTGATTAGATTCGGATCAGACGAACATTCGCAAAATTTACGTCAAATTTGCGAAAAGTAATACGATACGGTTTGAGGTGTCGTTGTAATTATCGTAAATTTGACGTTTATTTTGCGAATGTTCGTCTGTCAAATTCAATTCATCGTTGTCATTTGAGGCTTTCTTATGGCAAAATTAATATCGTTCGTTCGATCGTCCGTTGAAATGTTTTAAACGATAGTAACTAAGAGTAGTGGGCGTACTCTTAAAAACGATATTCGATATATCGTGGACTTCGTCGTGTCGTATCCTACTCTTAGTTACTATCGTTTAAAACATTTCAATGGACGATCGAACGAACGATATTAATTTTGACATAAGGAAGCCTCAAATGACAACGATGAATTGAATTTGACAGACGAACATTCGCAAAATAAACGTCAAATTTACGATAATTACAACGACACCTCAAACCGTATCGTATAAACTTCTCGCAAATTTGACGTAAATTTTGCGAATGTTCGTCTGTCAAATTCAATTCATCGTTGTCATTTGAGACTTTCTTATGTCAAAATTAATATCGTTCGTTCGATCGTCCGTTGAAATGTTTTAAACGATAGTAACTAAGAGTAGGATACGACACTACGAAGTCCACGATATATCGAATATCGTTTTTAAGAGTACGCCCCAGGATACGACACGACGAAGTCCACGATATATCGAATATCGTTTTTAAGAGTACGCCCACAGTATTAGATACTGATCTAATACTGATCCAGTAATTTCTTCAATTTCCAATTTCTCTGACACTGGTCAAAGAAATTCAATCAAAGAGCTTAGGAGAGGGCTATGCTTGCAAATTTTCGGCGTGATCAGACAAGATGAAATTCGCTGATGAAACAGGTCTCCGACATAGCCCGAAGAATTGCAAACAATGTGGCTGTGGATAGGAATTCCTTGTAGAAGTGACAGCCTTTGAGGCGGGAAGGTCCTCGAGTCGCAATATACCAAAGCGTCAGAAGCCTTCCTCAAAGTGGATAGACGGATAGATGGTTGGTGAAGATCGCAAAAAGGATCGTTCCTCGCCTACTTCCAGTAGTGGGTATCTCTTGTTGAAATTGGAAATGTTGGCAAAACGACTTCAGAAAAGTCTATTTTCTATTCCCTACAATAGTCGTATCATATATTAGCGCTATCACAGATGAGTACATTTATTAAAGTACATTTATTAAAACGACTTAACTTTACAACACAGTTATCGACTTAAGTAACAACTGAGTTCAGAAGGTCAATAGTAAATATAACATTTTCTGAGATAACTTCTTTACTGTCATTGTACATATTTTTATAACGTCATCACTTTGCCATAGACACGAACTGTCAAACGTGTACAAATTTGCTAAACGCTTGGAAACATTATGTAAGGATTTAAATCACTCTATTTTTTAATTCTATTTGTATCATATCACATAATCGAATTAGTATTCGATTACTGTGATTGATGAGTGAATATTTGATGAATGTTTATTTTTTGTAAAATATAGATAGATTGTATCTAATATTTTGTAAAAGATAGATACAATCTTGATCATTAAAGGAAAAGAAAATCAGGTCAATCATAAGCTCAGGGTATCTTTCTTATGTAACCTATGCTGCTCGCCATTCTTGACTCTTCTCATACAATAGTCGCATACCTAAAATACCATTTTTATTTATGTTTAAAGTAATATTACTATGAACTCACAATTGTGTTTTATAAGTAACCTCTTTATATTTGAGGCATTTAAACTAAGTGGACATGCATATTATTTTTATTGCATAATAAAAAAGCGGATTTAAAGGTAATATTAAAATAAGTTAGAGTGATTTAACAAAGAAATGCTGGCGCCTTTGTGAGATGCGTCTCTAAATATTTTAATTTGGGCCTGAACTATAACATTTATTAGGTGCTTCAGTTTTTGTCGGTCCCTAATAAAATTATGGTTTCTTCTAAATTTGTTGAGGATTCCATGTTGCATTAAATTCGTTTCAAACGGTCTTCTTTAATTTAACAATTTCTAAGCGTAAACACACACAAAGACAAATTAGAAAACCTAATCGCGTCGCATCTCACCCAAATTGAAAATACAGCTTGGTTTTGTTTTCCTATAAATATTTAGAATTAGTAAAGCTTATGCTATTCCGTGGAGTACGAGAGCCTGTTATTAGCTCGTAAGCTTGTGCCAACAAGGCTTTTCCCTTAAAAAGAAATTATTGGAGCGCAAAAGGAAGGTTGCTCGATATTTTTCAATATTTTTCGTAGACGCAATATAATAATTTATCGAGCTTTAAATTCATTATTCTTTTGTACAGAGACTTTTGAAACTTGAGCTATATCAGCAGTGCCTGATTAACCCTTAGGCTAATTAGGCTGCAGCCTTGGGCGCGAAGATCGGGGGGCGAACAATTAATTTTGAAATTTTAAAAAAACGCGCGTAAAACATACCCTGCCTTGACTCGAATCGGTTCTTTTTAGGCCGACTGTAACACACCTGGCGGGGGCGAGTTCTTACAATTAGCCTAGGGCGGTCAGAACTCTTGATCAGTCGCTGCATATCAGTTCATTATAGATAAAGTTGGCTCCTTATTATCGTATATAATATAAATAATCTTGAGATAGATATCACTGGTGTACATAAAAATTGTCTTTTACATGAAAATATGCTATATTGATTGTATTTCACTCGCTGAACATAAATATACAAATTAAAATTCATAGTTAGCTCTTATTGTGCATTTATGCCGTATAAATATAATAGCAGGTAGCGCGACAGATTTTTCACATGAATGACGATAACTCAAAATCTTCAGTGATTCCCCGCGGAAATTTCATTATTTCACATTTGTTTGGTGCGTTTAACGCTGACTGTGTTTTGTTTAATAGTTAAAACGTAAAATTGTTACTGCTTTTTTGACATTTTTAGAGAAAAATCTACAGTTTTCGTTATGTCGCGTAAATGTGTTAATAGTGCAGACAATTTTTGCCACATTTGTGGTAAGGTGACCCTTATTTTTTGTTCCCCCTGAGAAAAATGCATTAAGTTGCATACCCTGGCTGTGGCGAGCCGACGGTTATGTGGGGCTCTCCTCCCCAGAAGGGGGAGGCCTACCCACTAAAAACCACAGGGATGGCCTTCCTCAGGCATGTAGGGAGCCCCCGGGAACACCAAGCTACTTCCGGGAACCCCCAGTCTCCGCTCCCCCGCGCTTACAGGGGAGCCCTCCTCGGGGGACGCTACAATACCTCCCCCGATCTCCACCGACGACGCCTTCCGGCCACGGAAGGGGCGTGGTCCCTCCCGGGTCGCCGTATCCGCGGGCGCAATTTCCACGCGCCCGCCGGCGACCCGAGGGTGAGCTTTACTAACTACAGATGCTCAAAAACACAACGTTTAGAAACTGCTTACTTCCATTATTTTGGAATTAAAATTAAAAACCAAGACAAATCGTGGCTAGCACATTTTAGTTGTACAACTTGCTCCACAAATCTGATTCAGTGCCTAAACAAAGAGAAACGTTCATTGCCTTTTGGTGTAACAATGATGTGGAAGGAACCTACCAATCATGCGAATGACTGTTACTTTTTGGTGTAACAATGATGTGGAAGGAACCTACCAATCATGCGAATGACTGTTACTTTTTGGTGTAACAATGATGTGGAAGGAACCTACCAATCATGCGAATGACTGTTACTTTTTGGTGTAACAATGATGTGGAAGG
The DNA here is from genome assembly GCA_036419045.1 of Scirpophaga incertulas. Classification (NCBI taxonomy): domain Eukaryota; kingdom Metazoa; phylum Arthropoda; class Insecta; order Lepidoptera; family Crambidae; genus Scirpophaga; species Scirpophaga incertulas. The sequence goes on from CM071633.1 coordinate 6,121,609, forward strand.
AACCTACCAATCATGCGAATGACTGTTACGTTTTGGTGTAACAATGATGTGGAAGGAACCTACCAATCATGCGAATGACTGTTACTTTTTGGTGTAACAATGATGTGGAAGGAACCTACCAATCATGCGAATGACTGTTACTTTTTGGTGTAACAAAGATGCGGAAGGAACCTACCAATCATGCGAATGACTGTTACTTTTTGGTGTAACAATGATGTGGAAGGAACCTACCAATCATGCGAATGACTGTTACTTTTTGGTGTAACAATGATGTGGAAGGAACCTACCAATCATGCGAATGACTGTCACTTTTGCTTGACTCCACCCATCCAGCACGGTATATTACGGAAAAAGAAATGAAGCGTAGTATATCCCTGTATCGCGACCTGTACTACACGGAATCGATTTACCTGTTCCTCGACCTCCCGAAGAATACCAGCAAGATTCTGAAGACGCGATTAATTCAATGGAAGTTTAGTTATGAGCTTACAACTTCACGATCGCCACAGTTTGTGGGTGATAATATTGTTTGTGACGAACCTCATACAATTTCGCATGATCAACTCGGCGACCTTATACGAGATTTAAATTTGCCAAATTATCTCGACAATGGAAAAGAGATACCAAGGCCGATGGGATGCGTCAATGTTAGCGGACTATTGCTGGAATTTAAAAAGAGATACCCCTAACAGTGAATCCAAAAGACAAACGAAAAAGAATAGAAAATTTTAATTAAATACGTTATTTCATTTTTAATTAATATTTTTAGTAATATTTGCAATTTTTTATGAGTAAAAAGCAAAAAATAATAGTAAATAATTATTATAGTTCTTTTTATAAAATGTTTTGTACTTTAATGTGTTACTAAAAACCAAATTTTGTATTTTAGGTATATTTCCAAAATAAGAGCTAATTAAAAAAACATATATTTTTGTTTTCCTATTCAGTAACCTCAAAGCAATATATAAATAAAGTATTCAATTGAAAGGCACACAAAAAGTTACATTTTTAGACCAGCGTATTCACACTATATTGATATATCGATAAAACGAACGACAACAACACAGCCGAAAACTCGATGACAATATGCATCGTCGCTGCTGGTAGCAAGCTACCTGATCGAATTTTAAATGTGTATTTTTAATATGTAAGATTTCTTCGACTCTTCTTTCAATATATTGAGATTACAACAAGGGTCTCGTATGTATATTTTGAACATTATTTCTCATATATGAGTAGAGTATGTTCAGTTGAGACTGCGTGTGTAGTCAAGTGATTAGACGCGTACTGATGAATGAGTTTCGTTTCCCCAATCCTTAAATTTGCTTGTCATTGGCTAATGCACATGTCGTGCAAGCCAGAAGAAAGAAAAAAAATGAATAATGAATTGTAATTAAGTTGACGTGTAAAGAGCATGTGACCGTCGAGATATAATATATATTGGATTCCGTAGTGACAAACAAACCCTTATCGATGAGTTAACGCAGAAATTTCAAGTTCTGCAAGACTCTTTGTTTGGCAGCCTTCAGCCATAACTAGTATCTTTCCATTACACAGCCGGCGTGTTTACGTCTTCATTTCAAGGTTTATGGTCCTTGAAATAAAGACGTAAGACGCATTTATAATAAGCATGAAGGGGTGCTAAAATAATATCAAAACTATTTAATGAACCCACTTACTATAATATACATGTACTTACTATAATATATATGATTTTTATAAAATGTCAATTGAACGGCAATAACTAACTGTGATTGGGTGTACTCAGATTGGCGATTAAGTCGATGTGAGCGCGTATCAAGTCGTTTCGAATCACCGTCAGTTCGTCGACATCATCCAACTAGACGTTATTACGTCATTAACGTTATCCTCCTGCGTTTACGGCGACCATACCTCCGATCCGTTATCGCCAAAAGCGTCCTGTCAAACAGCTGTTAGGTGTCATTGTCAGATTTGATTGTCATTTATTATTTATTTAATTTGAAGTAAGCTTTTCGTAAAATTCGCTTTTTTCGTAAAACTTGTAGTTTTCTACAGCTATTTAATTATGGAATAGAAGACTAAGTGTATTTCTTTTTGGTGACGGTTCTAATGGATTCTGTATATATTTTCAAAATGGTCATTGATTAATGTGATCTGGTTATTAAAATTCACAATTCTTTGGGTTGTGTTGACCTTGCTTTTTCTGTGGACTTTATAATTTCTGATTAAATCACGCAGAGACACATTTGAGCTGTCTTTACAGACCTTTTATTCGACTTCCTAGTAGTAAATACAAAAAGAAAATATTTTTCTGTAAATACAACCGTATGTTTTTTTTATTTTTAAATTTGTTTTCACTTCAATACGTATCTGTACAGTGCTTCTATCTATTAACGTATAAATTTATAGCTTCTGTATTCTCAACAGCAAACTTCGTTCGAAATTTGTTCAAATTATAATGGAGCTAAAATTTAATAATTCACGCATTCGTTTGCATTCGGAAATATGATGATTACTGAGAGCCGTTAATAAAATAGAATCACTGTAAATGCTTATGTTGAATAAATATTATCTTGAATAGTTAAATATGATAACAGAAAAGAAATAAATATTGTTGATGGTATTACCACATGGAAGCTTTTTCTTGTTCTACTGAATATGATTTATACTTGTGCATTGTGGTGTACTCATTGAGGTATGTTCATAAGTCATTTCAAACTATGGTTTTTATTTCGTAGTATAAAATACAATAACACAAGATCACGTTCGATTTATAGAATTGAAAATCTAAATCTTAATTCAATTTCCCAATAGTCCAGAAATTTTAAAATTTGTCGTTCCATAACACCTGCGTAAAACCCCAATTCAGTGTTATGAGACTATTCAACAACATTCGTACTAACAAACCCTAATTTCCCTAATTTATATACGTCAACATTACTCAAAGCAGCAGATCGCAATTAAAATTGAGACAAATTTATCATTATGCGAAATTTTCCTCAAACGCCTAAGGATACCAATGTTTATTGTAGTTATTAAAACGGCTTTTCTTGTTCGACGCTTAACAATTTGTTATCAAAGTTGAGTAATAAGTTTCGAGGCAGTCTGTAGGCGACGAGCTTCAGAGGCGGTCGTGCGACGCGCTGAGCCAAAAGCTGAAAGCTCGCAATCACGTATCTTTAAATCAAAAAGTGTTAACTTCGTGAAAGTGTTTCTCTTTAGTGCTGTGAAGTGAAGTTAAATATATTCAGTTTCTTTTTGTCGTTATAGTGATGTGTTGATTCGGTTTGACCAAAATATAGATAATGTTCTGGATAAATGGTGAGTTCGAATTACAAATATAAATTAAGGAAATAAGTTGTTGTTATAAATATAAAATGTTATCTGCTTGTTTTGTAATAATATGTAGATGGCCTAAAGGAGATAATTTTTTTAGGCCCACTAGAAAACGGCAACGTTTATTGAAATTACTGAACTCTAAAATATCAATTTATTATTAAAAGCAATTGCACGATGTTATGAGTAAAATGAAACGGGAATAATAAAATCAATTAATTAAACTTAGTAATGACTTTTGACATTTGAGCTAAAGGAACTTTTTTAAATCAAAATGAAAGATGATTTAATATATATACAAATAATATATAAATATAATAATAGATAAAGGATAGTGTCTTTTTTATTTTATTTAAAAGTATTGAACTCTCTATAATTATTTTAATACTATTTTAGATTATTTTAACTATTAGTTCGTCAGTCCAGTATCGTCGTGAAACGGAACGCGTCATCATTTTTGACAGCGACAGAATGGTACCTACACTGACATCCAATTGACGTCGTCGGTTTGTTTTCACCCGAATTCTGTGTTTACGTTTCAAACGGCTTGATTTTGTTTTCTTTCCCGTATCCAGTATTTAGAATGCAAAAAATAATACGATTTCGGGCGTTTGGTAGTGGCCAAAGAAGATTGTATTTTTCAAGAATAAAAAAGTGATAAATGGCATTTTCGTAAAAAACAATTTGAATACAAATCAAAATAAAGCTACTAACTACTAAGAATTTTTAGGTTATTTAATCTTCATGTTTTAATTGATTTCTCAATATTCCCGTTAGATAAAAACAAGCTAATGTTCCTTATGATATCTAGGGTTAATAAGAAATTATTTAACGTATGTCTCATTGATAAACGTTACATTTTGTAGTGGGCCTATTCTCCATACAAGAAAAAATTATCTCCTTTGATAAATGTAAACATGTTAAGATAACCTATACCGGATATCTTTTTATCTAGTTTCATTCAATACAATTTTGACTTTGATGTAAGAAATAATTAAAATAGTTCTAGTGTAGATTTATTTCCTTCGAGTTCATAAAAAACAGATTGTCCATCTGAGGCTAATTGGATTGGAAAGTCGCCTATGTGAGATTGGTAGAAAATCTACAACCTTTTTAAAAACTAGAATGTACATTGTCAAAATTTGATATAAGATGTAGTAAACATTACAGTACCTACCTAGTAATTTCACTGCCTACCCTTCACACCGTTGTCTTCCGATTTGCCTATATGGTTCTTAGTACTTAGGCACAGGCTGAGTTTAGTTGGTAGGTCACGTGGTCAGACCGCTCTGGTCGCGTGAAGTCCAACATAACCTCCGTGACACTTGCCGTTGCGGGGGCATCCTACGTTTCGTGCTCCTTGAGATGGATTCTCAGCGTTCCTCTCCTGAGGAAAAATAAAAACCCTTCACACCGGAGCACAGCCATGCAAACACTGCTATTTTGCAGACGACCCTTTTTTTTTTTTTGTTATCGCTGAGGAAAATGCATACCCTGCACCCCGGGAAAAGCGCAGAATTATGTGGGGCTCTCCAGATGGGGGTAGGCCTACCCACTAAAAACCTCAGCGATGCCCCTCCACTGACGCCCGCCGAGAGCGCTCGATCGACGGCGCATCCGACATCGCCGCCAGACGCACCGAGGAGAACTGCCCACGGCGTGACAGGGCCATGGGAACCCGTAAGGACACTACCACGACCCCATCGGCGTATCAGACGACCCTGGCATAGAGTCTGCCACGGGTGTGAACTGTTTATTTAATTAGTTCACACCGATAGTGATTAATGCTTTTTTAAATTAAATATTTACGTCAACGATTAAAATGGAACAAGACATTGATTAATTAACAGTTAATTTAAAATAATTTATTTACGGATTCTGGTGAGAGCACCATTTTTTGGTATTTTTTTTTTTATTGAAACAAAACATTGTTGCCCGATAGTCGTTGCTGACAATTTTTTTTACGTTACTAGCGGCCCGTCCCGGCTTAGCACGGGTAGACATTACTCTTCACAGCGTATGCGATGAAAGACATTTTATGGCTAATTTTTTTTTACACCTTCGGTTAGTTTTGATAAGAATTTCTAAAGATTTCTATAGTAATCTAGTACTAAATATAGCCTGTGTTACTCAGTGTTAATGTAGCTTTCTAATGAAAAAAGAATTATTAAAATCGGTCCAGTATTTTTTGAGTTTATTCGTTACATACAAAAATACAAATCTTTATAATATTAGTGTAGACAAATTTACATAAAAATGTATACATATGCATACATTCTTCAATATAAGTTTTTATTCAATAAGGAAGGTTTTGAACCTTATAAATATTAACGTATTACTAATTGGATAACCAACAACCTACTTTTGATACATATTATGGTTGAAATGTCAATAGCAGTTAATTAGTCACCTAATACCCAATTAAGCTATTGATGAAATTGAACCTAAAGCTATAATAAGATAATGTTCATATTACAGTTAGATATATGGACAAATAACAGCTTTTGTAAAAAAATCAACATAAGCAAAAGGATAAAAAACAGACCACCAAAAGCTTTGGGACACTTCAATGAGCTTCGATTCGAATTCATAATAGATTTGAAATGGCATAATTATCACAAACTATATATGTCTGTACCGAAGGGCATAATCTTATAGAGGTGTTCAAGAATTAGTGCACGCTAACTTAGAACGAATTCCTCGACTACGTAAATCTTTGTATATCTTTGCTGATTTATGCTAGTTGCCTCGCGATGATTTCCTTCATTGTAAGAGGTCACAATTCATATATTTACGTACATGTAATTAAATATCAATTTACGTTAAATTCTTCCTTTTGGGTGACTTTGAGATTTTAGATTATAATTAGTTGAGGCGAATAGAAAGGAATATATAACAGCAACGTCGGTAGGTCACCCACAATGGACTGAAGATTTGGTGGGTCGCAAGATCTGCTTGACGCTAGCAGCGTAGGAATGATCAGAGCGTAGTGTGAGAACCATAGCGGAGTCCAGCAATGGGCGTCTCTCTTCTCTAAGCATGCTATAATCTCTGCACTTTAACAGCCTTCGAAACATTAAGTAGATGTATTTTTATTATATTCATTGTTTTATTTTGATATTGTATTTAAAGTTATTGTTGGAAACCCCTGTACTAGAAAACAGCTTTTTTGCAACCGCAAAATAAAAACCCAGTCATATCATATATAACTATTGTTACGAGCTGGGGTCAGTAAATCAAACGACGGTCTACCAAAACACTGAACTTTTATTAATTAGTACACTAACTTCACTGAAAGCACTGAAAGTCGCTTCTTAGTTCTCCAATATCACTTGTTTTCGCACTGTATCGCAAAACAATAATCTTCCCGGCGGCCGGACACAGCCTTATATAGTCCCCTAAGATACTTGCCACTCTTGCCAGAACATTCGCGGACACCTCGAATGTGTAGTCCATACGTCGCGCGTTCGAGACGTTTCGAGTATAACTGTCTCGATACTCGAATATTCTCGATACACAATACTCGAATATTCCCGTACTATCTTTGTCGAATATTCTGTGTTTGTCTATCTCTTTCTAATGATGTTTTCTCATTCTAATACTTCTCGAATGTTCCAACTATATCTGTCTCTTTCTACTAATGCTATCTCTTTCACTCCTATTGAAATTTATGTCCTTTTACTGAAGTAGGCTTAATGGCTCATAAGGGGTCCTGAAAACGCCTGAAAACGGGTTTTCAGGTTATTGCGGCATTGGATAGAGGGTAGCCTGAAACGTACTGAAAACATGTTTCAGGCGCCTGAAAACTACTGTAACTTGGATGTAATTTAGATTTTTTAGTATGTGAAAGAGCTACTTCTGAAACGGCCTGAAACGACGTTTCAGCCTGCTGAAAACGTTTCTAAGTCACAGAAAATCACTTTTGAAGTTTTACTAAGCCACCGGCGTAACACTATCATCGAGGTAGCAATACCAAGCGTGATTGTGAAATGTGTTGTCTTTCGTATCTGTCCATTAATTTATTGGAGCGATTTAGTGTCAATCAATCATGTGCTCGCTTGTGGACATACCAACGATGTAATGTTAGCACAATATGTAAGAAGCTGCTTATGGCGGTTTCACATTATATGTAATAAGTTATTAGGTGGATATTTATAATGTAACGCTAAGTGATGCTGTTATTTGATGGTACGCCGATAGGCTATTTTGTCATAGCATAATACTTTAATTAAGATATAGTTAAATATGTATAGATTTATTTTCAAAATTTTATTAGAAATTGTCCAGCACTGACCATGTAGTCGGACGCTCTAAGAAAATGCCAAAAATCTCTGTTGTTGGCTTAGATTTAAGAATTAATTTAATTTGCTGTTACTGTGTAAATAAAGTCGTCGAGATTCTACAAAAATATTTGATTGAGCTTTTTGCTAATACATTTTCTTAACAGTTAGCAGAACCATGCAATCTATAGAATGATTTCTAATTAAATGGATGTAAGTGAGAGTTGATCACAATGACATTTATCATCAAAGGTTTATTCTAGCTGTCAGTTCGATCAGCTGTCAATTATAATCACACAATTCTCAAGTGGCGTTTCCGAAGTTGTTATAGATAACATTTTATGTAGTCCGCATTTGTTTCTCTATTGTCCGACTCCAATAACCCGCCCGACCCCATCACCCGTGCAAACCAATCCCTCTTGTAACATCCACTTATCTCAACCTCGTCTACCGAGCTCGTCGATAAGCGCAAAGGCCCGGGCTACATGTACCTCGTCAAAGTTACAACCGATACAGACATGTTCCGGGCTGGTTCTCACCCCCACGACACGGCGATCTTGAGCGTCCGAGCCAGTAGACGCGCGCCAAATTGCGTCGACTCCCTTAGTTAGACCCTAACAGCCCGTAACCGCAGCGGGCCCATTAGCAATTCCAATTTGTGTGGACTCGTCTTTACTGATAGACTGACTTTGCGGTGCTCGTAGTAGGCAATGGGCCCATGGTCAGCTAATATGAAAGCTTTTGTGAGGGCTTCGTCTACACGACTGGTCGACATTACAGGAGATATAGGACTGGAGCGAACTTCTCCCAATGCACCACTTTAGCGGTTACAAATTAACGCTGCTCGTATAATGCGATCCATGTCCAACACGTGCCTGTTAGACAGGATTATCTATTTATATATGAGAAAATTTTATAAATAAACTTAGAATTTTATATTGCTTAGTTTCTTAGGATTAGTTTTTAGTTTGATTTTAATTCTTTGTTTGTTTTGTACAATTTTTTGTTGAATATTTTACATTGTGATTTGGATCATTGTCTTTATTATGTTGGTGAACAACAAAAACATAATTTTTAGTCACTTCGCTACTAGTTTGAACTGAGACTTTTAATAAAGCTTACAATTCGATGACAAGACATTACTTAGGATATATTTGATATTTTTGAATGCCTCTATTTAGTTTATTACAAGTAGTAAGCTATTAAGAATAGCCTAATGAATTTAAGTTGTTTTTAAAATGTCTATAAATGTGTAATATATAACAACGCATTCTGTGTTGGCAACCCAACAAAGGTATTTTTATTGTAGTGGCAACACTAAGTGCCATCGCTCTCTTTCACTTGCGATAAGAATACGCATAACACGCATCTCTGTACTTTTGTGATCTAAGATTAATAAATTTAAGTATTCGACATCAAGAATTTTCTTTACTCCACCCAAGCTACATATTGATCCGACTCGAAGGACCAATATGTAGCTGGCATGGGGTTAGGCTTCCCCCAAGAATTTCTACATCGGTCAGTCCTACGCTATTAGTGTCCAACGCTGTCTTGACATTTCCACTAAGTCTAGTGAAGATGGCAAGACAGCGTTGGACACTAATAGCTGATTATCTGCTGATATTGTGGTAGGCCTACTGCTTGCCCGCTAACTGCGCCGCTCGTATATGCCTGCTATTGCGGACCATGTCCAACACGTGCCTGTTAGACAGGATTATCTATCTATATTTGATAAATAAACTTAGAATTTTATATCGCTTAGTTTCTTAGGATTAGTTTTTAGTTTGATTTTAATTCTTTGTTTGTTTTGTACTATTTTTTGGTGAATATTTTACATTGTGATTTGGATCATTGTCTTTATTATGTTGGTGAACAACAAAAAACATAATTTTTAGTCACTTCGCTACTAGTTTGAACTGAGACTTTTAATAAAGCTTACAATTCGATGACAAGACATTACTTAGGATATATTTGATATTTTTGAATGCCTCTATTTAGTTTATTACAAGTAGTAAGCTATTAAGAATAGCCTAATGAATTTAAGTTGTTTTTAAAATGTCTATAAATGTGTAATATATAACAACGCATTCTGTGTTGGCAACCCAACAAAGGTATTTTTATGTAGTGGCAACAACAACACTAAGTGCCATCGCTCTCTTCCACTTGCGATAAGAATACGCATAACACGCATCTCTGTACTTTTGTGATCTAAGATTAATAAATTCAAGTATTTCGACATCAAGGATTTTCTTTACTCCACCCAAGCCAGCTACATATTGATCCGACTCGAAGGACCAATATGTAGCTGGCTTGGGTTAGGCTTCCCCCAAGAATTTCTACATCGGTCAGTCCTACGCTATTAGTGTCCAACGCTGTCTTGACATTTCCACTAAGTCTAGTGAAGATGGCAAGACAGCGTTGGACACTAACAGCTGATTATCTGCTGATATTGTGGCAGGCCTACTGCTTGCCCGCTACTGCGCCGCTCGTATATGCCTGCTACTGCGGACCTTTCCACCTCGGCGATAGTCAGTCTTGCGAGTAATGTGCCCTGTTGAATGCCACTTAAGATTCACAATTCTTAAAAAACACAAAGTGCAAAGATCGTAATAATTCTGCAATAATGTAAAATGTTTCGTTCCCAAAATAGCCAAGAAATGGATTTTTCATTTTGTTGTTTTTTGTTGATTAATAAATATGTAAATAGTTTTTAAACTCACACCAATTAGCCTAGCTCAAAGCAAGCATTGTAAGGCTTGTGTTATGGGATTTAGGGTATCGGATTGACGTATATACTCGTATATTATAGATATATATATTAGAATCATTTGATAGAAATTTATATTAACTAAGGCAATCATGACTAAGGCTCATACCACACACACAATCACACAACACAACATCTGTCGTCACCGGGACTCGAACCCGGGATCTCAGAGATGGCGACATTTAGCGACAACATTGTTGTTTGACTAATGGTAGTTTTTACCATGCTATCGCCAGAAATAACTTGTGAATTCGTTGTCTTTGAAAGGACACGCTGATGCAACCAGCGCGTGATTTCCTTTGGGTGTCTCATATAAGTATCAGCAAATTTTTATTTTCCACATAATCGTTTAAAACCGTTTAATCGTTTAATACTCGCAATTAGCGCGATCGGAAATGAAAGTATAGTCTTTCGATTAATGAGAAAAGAATTTGCTGATATATAACCTTAGCTGATATTATAACAATTTTTATTGTGCTTTTCCTAGTGTCCCTCAAGACGTGATCAAGACTCTAAATAATCGCTTAATTTGATTATGGTTTAATCCAATATGTGACAGATAAACCTTGTATTGGAAAAAAACCAGCAAGATGTTTTTTCCTCTGGAGAGGCTGAGAATACTCATACATACCAACCAAGTGAGCAACCAAGTGACACGGCGATTATGTTGGACTCCAAACCATTCGAGGCGGTCCGACCTTAAGGAATGACCTACCGAACAAACTCAGCTTGTAAGAAATATTTAATTCGTTTCCTGTGTTGTTACCGACCGTCGCCAGTAGGAAGCTGGGATCGCAAACATAAACAACGGCAACCATTCTTGTTAAATCAATGACTAAAATAGAACAAGACAAAATAAGATACTTACTTTGATTAATAACTCTCTAGTTGCATTCGAAGGTTGTTTTGATTCATTAATAGCACAACGCTTCATCCTTTGAATGCTTAGATTTGATTTAATCTAAGTTTGAATGTCGTTTCGCTCTTTGTCAATACAAATTACTAACGCTATAGAGTATGTAGTAATTATCCCTCATCTACGGGCGCGAAATATTCTTTGAAATACGTGTTTAATTAAAGCGAAAGATGAGAAATTTAATTTAAATAATTAATAGTGAAATGATACTTCTGTATGCCCTTAAAGTAGGAAGATCCTTTTATAACTATATAAATCTACTAGCTTCAACAGGTTTTTTATTTAATTATATAAATGGCTTAACTATAGAATACAATTCGTTATATTGTTAACAGAAGGTAATATTAGAATCACATCAAAATTTTATTCCAATGATTGTTGCGCACAGACTTCAAATCAAATAGTTAGAAACAGAAAAAACAATAAACAGTATTTATTTATTTTCCTCTCCATAATTATATTTTTAAGCATTTCGTTACTGTAATTTCTGCGAGAATAAGTATATGCTGCCAATTTGTTTATAAAGTTTTCAGTATAAAAAAATGTATCATTGTTCGTCTCCGGCGTCTTTCAGATTCCTAAGCAAATCGCGGTCGAAACGCTTCTAAACCATTGCGTTTAAGCAACAGTAGCGTGATAGTTGGATCACGTGATAATCTGACGTGTTAAAGCGTTGCTTAAATACCTACAGTTAGAAAAGGATGGCGCTATGTGGCTTCAAGGGAATTAAACTTAAATTCAAGCAGATATCTGGGTTTGAGTTGTTTGAAGGCAACGGTCAAGTTGTTGGCTTATTAGGTGATTTACTCAGTAGGAACCCACGTACAATGCCACAAAGTTATCTGTCCCTTGAGCTGATTATATAATGTTTGTTTTCTCTCTTGAAAGGAGAGGCTGGGAATCCTCATGGATACCACTGCAACCCAGTGCCAGTGGTGGTTATGTCGTGTACTCCAAACCAATCGAGGCGACCCGACCGGAATAATTTACCGGCTAAACTCATTTAGAGTCTTGGCTATAAGGGCCTTGCGTGTTGAATGAAATGGTGACAGCTCCTTCAGGAGAAAGCAAGGTCAACGCTGCCTTATAAAGACGACATATGCGATTGAAAAAGTATAAGGTAATAATACACCGAAGGGGCTCCGATCTTTATCAATATGGTTTTTTTTTATTGGGAAATTCATTATGCACCTTGAAACCGCGCTGGCTAGGCGCGGCCGTGTGTGGGACTCTCCGGTCTGAGAGGACCGGCCTGCCCACTAAAAAAATAAATGGGGTTCGCGCAGTTATCGGCTGGCAAGGCTTGAAGATCCTGCGTTAATTTATCGGGAGAGTCGGCTAAGACGTGCCCCGGACGGCGATGGCTGTGCTCATTAGGATTGACACGACTAAAGTAATGCGGCTCTTTTTTAAAATTCGTGCACTACGCGACATGTATAAGTGTAAATGAAAAAAATGTATTCTGAAACAATTGTGAATGTATGATATTATTTACGCTTACATAAAGCTTGAACATAAGTACACAGTGACAAGTAAAGAAAACAATTAATTTAATACTCATTTACATAAATTTTGTAAGAGCAATTTGTTTGTCTACCTCGTCCCTTATCGGCATTGGGTTCGCTCGGAAACTTTCTAATTTTATTAGGATGGAGTTCGTTGTCGCTCATGGCTTAGTATTGAAAATCTGGAGCGTTTACTTTTGGTATATACTCATAAGAGCTTACAGAGATGGTTGCTCGCATCATATAGATTTGCACTTGACAATATACAACCAAATAAGTTTTGAACTCGAAAGATTAACTCCTAAATCAGCTTTTATTTATTTATTGAGAAATAACAAACAGTTACAATATATATAGCGTCCATAGAATTATTATATATTTATTTATACATAAAACTATACCTTAAAATTAAAAGGAAAATCTCATTTAAACTAATTACCTTCTAATGAGAAATAAAAGAGTAAGTATATTGCGAAACTGGTTACTTAAATATTCTCAGTAATAAAAGTTATAGACTTATATATATTGTATAATGTAATAATTATAACTTTGTTGATATTTTGTGTGACATAGTTAATTTAATATATATCAGTAAGTAGTGTTGTTGCTGTATAATTATTAGCTATATGTGCATTGTTTTGTAAAACCTGTAACACCTTAAGTAGTGTACCACATTTAAGACAAATAAAGTATTCTGATTCTATCACTTTGACTCCACGTCACATAAACCTGTATCCATTACGCAGCTGGGTAAAGGTCTTAAGATATATCTTCTTCCAAAAATATCATGAACAAAAATCGATTTTCAAAAAATATTTTTTACATTCGAATCAATTAGCCTAACTCAGAATAAGTTTTATAAGGTTTGTGTACGATTCTAGAATGATCGATACACATATATTGATAAAATTCCTGGACTCTAGACCGGAACCTGCGAGTTTTCGAAAACTTAAAACCAGCATACAAACTACCCGGTCAATAAAGTGATTGAAATTTTATAAGTATTTTTATATGTATATTTTCAATAAATTACAACAACCTGATTTTTTGAGTAGAATAAAAAAATGATGAAAGTAAAAAAAAAAATAAAAAAAAGCTTCTATTTAGTTTCAGCTGTCCAGAGGTCTTCTTAGCACCGCTTGACCGTTTAGGAATCGCAATCTCCTATTTAATTAACTAGCGGACCCGACAGACTTCGTCCTGCCAAAAAGATTTGTACAGTGGCAGTTTTTTGTTCCTAATTATTTTATAGATAATGTCGCATAGCCAACCAAATCGCAAAAAAAGTCTAAATGACCTATTACATTTTGTGGCTATTCAATTTTGGAATGTGACATTAAATCCTCCAACGATGTATTCTGTGCTCCAACGCACGCACGCACACTGTTTTGATAGATATGATTGAATTTCAACTATATGTAGCGTTAATAAAGCGCAAATTGACTCTTTGCTGTTAGGAACTCACCTTCATTGCTTAGACAACAGTGAGTGCTTGCAATATGAACTTTATACAATAACAATAAAGCTCAATTCGACTGTACGTTTTAGTTAGAAAACGTTTGCATGGGAATTTTCCCATCAAAAGGACTGTTTTTAGGGTATTTCCGATAATTATTCGAATTTTCCTCATTGTAAAAACCCTCCTTGAACTTCAACGAACATTAACAAAAAAGAATTGGCCAAATTGGTCCAGGCGTTGTTGAGTTATGAGCTTACCAACACATTTTGCGATTCATTTTTATATATAAGATAACTAGTTTCCGTCATAACTTCTTTACTCGTGCTATTTATATATTTCAATAGTTATTCCGTAATTCTAGAGAAAGATGAATCTAATGTATAGTGATTATTGCGCAAAGAACCGGGCTAACATGATAGTTATCACGGTCAACGAATCACTATGTATAAGGCAACGCACTTAGCGCGATTGTCCAAGTTATTAGAATTCAGTAAATAGCGCTCTCATTTTATTGCGGATCTTTGACGTTTTTTGTCATGTCCGCTTCCGCATATTGACATGTTAGTGCCAACCACTATACATAACCACGAGAGGCTCAACAATATTTAGAGAGTGAGAGAGACAAGACTTTTCAAGACAAGCGCGTTTAGCGCTCAATTTTCATCGACTCTCTTTGATTCGACCCTATCAACCCCGATATGGCACCGGGGTCGCTACTCGCTAGCAGACAAGGAGCACAACTTTCTGTTCGTGCACCTTCGAAAAATACATTCACGGAAAAGCTGAATATAGCCATAAGAGGCTTCAGCATAGGTCTCTAAAAAAAAGCGAGACAAGACGAGAAGAGTATAGGTATAGAAATTATGAAATTAAACTAGAAAAAAAAGTATAAAGTGGATCACACCCATACATATACATGTGGCAGCAAGCTGTATATTTTTTACCATTTTAAGCATTTCAAATATATATTTAAGCTTTCAGTTCATACCGCTCGAGTTTATTTTTTTTTTCATAGTTGTTTACTTTATTGTGTACAGTTAAGCTGATTATCTTGTTTGCTAATCCCCTGAGGTTGAGAGCCCGGTGAAAAAAAAACTACATAATACTTTTAATATTTGATTCGAATGGTTATTTGGATGACAGATAATGCAACCTTAGTTTTTTATAAGAAGAATCAAGAAACAAATATTAACTCAAAGATTAAATTAATCACGGATGTAACTCAAGTTTATTTATCAGTGAATTATGATTAACGATCATTAGATTTCATTAGTATATCTGTAAGAATATCAGCCTGGATGTATGGAGAAGAAGGCATTATTATAAATAACGAACCTTTTTTCACACAAGAAAACGCGATAAATGAATGAACTCTCCAATTGTTAGTTCTGGGTTTACTGCCGCTGTTTATGGACCATTAACTCAATCACCGCGTGTTCTATAACCATCTGGCAGCTTTATTACTACGTTCTAAGCGTACGATGTAAACACGGATCATCTTTTAGGAAATACATGGATGAGACCATGGACAAAACGATTCAATTTACTATTGGTACTGCTTTTGTTTATTTGCCATAAAATTTGACTGCCTTTCAGGTTCATTGGAAACACATTATGCATTTTAATTATGGATTCCAAGCAAAAACAGTCGGAATTCGTACACACAGCAACACATCAGATTTTACATGATGACTTTGACACAGCTCGTGCGTGACTCGTAATAGCGGTGGTTTTTGCTGTGTGAATGTCAAGTTTGACAGTGCGAACGATTACTACCTAACCTGACGCTTACTGCGTGAAATGGAAAATAAACTGTTTTTTGTTGTTTTATTAACTATTGTCTGTTTTTAGCTGCAGATGGCCGTTACAATTTCAGGTTGAAATAAATTTGAGGTAGACGATAACTTTCGTGGCTTCTCTGACTTGCTGGAGATCACAACAAGGTGACTATCTATAAACCAGGGATCACCTGGAGTAAGTACTGGCATTGGGCCATTAATGAAACTCAAGTGCGTCAGTTCGAACGCTTGAGCGTAGGAGAACTTGTGTGTGTACTCGTTGTTGTGTTGGCATTACCGATGGTAGTAAAAAGTATGCTACGACTTAGCAAGCAGACGATATATACGATATGAAGTGAACGATTTAGACATAGATCTCCAGATGGCGTCGCATAATTAGCGCGACTCTTAATTATGGAGATGTGGACGTGATTTGCTGGAGCTTTGCATAATTATGCCAATTTGAAACGACGCGTCGCTTCAAACGTGCTCCTTTTAATTTTATCTTGCTCGGAGGCTTTTAATTCTTTGTTGGATATTTAGCTGTAGAGGCGCACGAATTTGAAAAATTACCATCTTTCTCGTAAACAGCTGAGGATAAAATATGTTCTATTAAATACGTAATTTGTTTTACTGATTTAACAATTTTAGCGTGCTTACAATGATAAATTTGCTCTCCATAGCCAAGGATGAGAATTATGATGGAACGATGGAACGTTTAGATGACACGTTTGGTCGAGTGATCGTGTAGCTTCTATGCTACGGGTCGCGGGTTTAATTCCCGCAAGGATATCTAACCTACAAAACTTTGTGCAACTCTGGATATTTGTGCATGTGAAATTTCTATGTTTATTCTATACATATTTTGCTGTTTTAATAATATATTCTATACATATTTTGAATTGATAAAATTAGAGTGATTCGAGTGGTATTTAATCGATATAAAATCAATATCTAAAAATCTTTATTCAATATAAATCTTTACAAGAGCTTATTACCTCAAACAAATGTATAAATAAGTTTATAGGAAAAGACAACTTCCAAAATTTAATGGAACAGATAGAAATGTGGAAGAATTTATTACGAAATTTGAAGTGTTGGCTTCGTTAAATAACTGGGATGAAGAACAGAAATAAAAAAAAAACAGTTATGGCTGGATATTTACAGGGAGCGGCGAAATATTTTAAGAAGAAATGAAGTTAGAATGTGCTACACATAGGGATTTAGTTAATCAAAATTAAAAGACAAATTCCCTGCGACGACAGATTATCATCCCCATTTTTTAGCAAAAGACAACAAGGTGAAGAATTGTTGAAATATTTTGAGGACACCGTTTTCAAAGAATGATTTTTGAAGTCTATTGCGAGAGAGAACGGTTATAAATACACGAGAAAATATTTATAAAAGACAAACAATTGTGGAACTGAATAAAATTAACACATTCTGTTACTATTAAGATGGAGGCAAGCAGCCCGTAACGGCTCAGGTTACCAAAGTTACTGGATCTCGATCTCGGCTATAGCCGAGACATTGACTCTAGAAGTCAACATTGTTTTAAGTTTAAATGAAGAAAAACATAAGCAGGCCTATTATGTCACTCAAAATACAAGTGAAAATGATTATCATCGTAAGTTATTCAAAATATATCGCTGATTGATGTTGAAATTTTGCCATATTCGCAATTAATTTTAAATAGGTTACGGTGATAATGATTGTCAATTGTCACTATAGTTACGAAATTTAATTAAATAAAAATTAAATCATTAGATGTGAATTTGGAAGTCGAATACAAATACAAATCGTGCGCGAAATTATTTTCTACTGCTTACAATAGGCTTGTATCCACTATGAACAAATCTGATGCATTAGGTTGCATAACTATTAAGATGATCATTTAATTATGAAAAAACAAACTTTTATAAAATAATAACTTTTGATTATTTATATTTTTATAAAATAAAATTGCACAAAATAAGCCATAAGTCACGTGACAGCAAACACCAATTAAAAAGTGTTACGTCACGCCGTGCGAAACGTCAAAGTCAAAATGTCATTCCCAAGTGTCTTGTGGAAGTGCGAAAAAGAATGGGCATCATTCCTTCTCGCGAGTGTCAGCCACTTTTTACGTATCTGCTGATTGTTTGGCACGTATATAAATATTTTCTTTTGTGTTTTTATACTTGTGCTTGTACACTGGGGCACTATGCAGTACTTGTAATACGATGAATCCATTTTTTATTAAAATAACTTCACAATACCGAATATTCCGATACTAAAACAGCACAGCTGTTTTAGTATCGGAATATTCGGTGCACGGCGTGACGTCATTCAAGACGCCATGACAGTCATGAGCGTTTTTGATGACTAATGTCAAATATTTAATTAAATGCAAAATTATTCTTATAAATAAGCATTTTTTTTCAAAAATAATAATTATTTTGTATAGAATAGGCATCAAGGTATATTAGTATCTAACTACTGAAATTTAGGCAACAAGCCTATTTCCGTTTCACGCAGAAAAATTAAAAATCACAGCAACAAAAACAAAAAACCGGCGATGACCGCGTGAAACGGATCACTGTCAACGTCACTTCAGCGTTGGATATTCTACTAGTAGAAATCAAAAACGAGTGAGTTGAACCACTCGTTGCACAACGCACGAAATGAAAGTTCAGAAATAGTGTATTCGGTAATTCGTATACGAATCTCACGATTTCTAATGCGAATTGGTTTTCTTTCAAAAATTCTTTCAAAAATTCGGATCCAGGTCAAGAAAGACGATGTGAAAGTATTAATAAATGTTTGGATCGTATAGCAAGTGGAAAACTTAAATCTCTGCCTACCCCATCTGTAAGAGGCGCGAGTATATGTAAGAATGCATATATATGTACTGTGTTTATTATATAAAGCGAGGAAAAGTAGATTGTATCAGTCGGTCACAAAGTTATTTTTCCTTCGTGCAAAATTCTCATTAAATTCGGAATTTAATACTAGAAGACTACTTCGCTGTATTAGTAATTTAAAATACCACCCCTGCTGTAAAATATAATTTCGTACCCCATGCTACAATTAACCTAGTAATTCGATTCGAATCAGTAGTTCGTGAAATTAGTTATATTCAAACAATCCCATCTCTATACATATTTTATACATGAACATATATTAAAACAAAGTTAATAGACAGAAAATATATAGATTACTGCGTAATGCTGATAGTACGCGAAAAGATAAAAATTAAATATATATCGCCTATCAGCATACAATAGCACTTTCGGTAACTTTACTAATCATAAATATAAAAGTGTCTGTGTATCTGTTACGTTTTCACGCCAAAACGGCTGACTGATTTGAACTACATTTTTCACGGAAATAGTCGGAAATCCGTGAAAGGACATAACGTTATTTTTACCATGATAAAATATCTGTTGAAAACTCCATGAAACTTGAATCGATTTTGATGTAATTTAGGAAAAGAATAGTTTGAGAGATGATAATTTTATTAATATTCTATATTATAGGAGAACCGATATAACGTGGGCGGATTTATAACAGCACCGTGACAGAGTATGGGAATATTTGGGACTTCCTCTCGTAAGTCAAACTGCCGTCAAATAAAGTTTTAGTGATGTTTTTAGTCAGTGCTTAATATAGAAAACACGTCATTATATTACTAAGCCTATAAACGACTAAACATTGCTATTAGTTTCTGGTGAATATGCTTAAACGAGTGGTTTTCGTTTGATATCTAAGTCAGATTTGTAAAAATTCCAAGGATACCGACAGTTATTTTAGTGACGACGATCTATATCACCGGGTAAGGTACGCGTATTTTTGTACGGTGCTTATTACATTCTTCTCATAGCTGCTTACGGGCAGACAAGCAACACATTGATATTGATAACGTTGCGGCGTATACCTTTTTTTTTTTTTGTTTCCCTGAGGAAAATGCATTAAATTGCATACCCCGGCTGTGGCGAGCCGGCGGTTATGTGGGGCTCTCCTCCCCAGAAGGGGGAGGCCTACCCACTAAAAACCTCAGGGATGGCCTTCCTCAGGCATGTAGGGAGCCCCCGGGAACATCAAGCAACTTCCAGGAACCCCCAGCCTCCGCTCCCCTGCCTAGAGGGGAGCCCTCCTCGGGAGAGGCTACACTACCTCCCCCGGTCTCCTCCACCGACGACGCCCCCGGCCACGGAAGGGGCGTGGTCCATCCCGGGTCGCCGAAGCAGTCGCGAATTCCTCGCGCCGCCGGCGACCCGCGGCGGCGCCGCAGCTGTGCTACCGAGCCCGGCGCCGCCTTCTTCGAGCGGGATCGGCCATCTCCCGACCCCGCTCGGCGGCCTCCTTCTGGAGCATCACTGCTTCACAGAAGGAGGCCACAGCCCTCCAACCTCCCTCGTCCGCCAGCATTGCCGCAATCAATGCCGGCGGAGACAGATCTCGCCCGATCTCTGCGACCAAGACTCGGCGCTCGGAGGCCCACGCGGGGCACTCCGCCAGCGTGTGCTGGGCCGAGTCAAGGTCGGATGCGCAGTGGTGACAATGCGTCGATCCCTCCCGTCCTATTCGACACAGATACTCACCGAAGCAGCCGTGCCCGGTGAGTATCTGAGTCAATCGGTAGGTGACCTCCTCCTTCCCGTGGAGCCAAGCTTCGAGGTGCGGGAGTACGGCACCGACGGCCCGCTGGCGCGCGCAGATCCGTAATTCGAGCTGCGCACGCCAGGACGCCACAATCCGTCGGTGCCACTCCCGCTTATAGGCACTTCGCGCGCGGGTTCCAGGGTGCTCCCCCCATCGCCCTCCCGGTCGACACGCCGCGACGCATACGTCGCCGCGTACATGTCGGCCAGGATGTCGAATTGCGGCGTATACCTACATAAAACGACACGAAAATTGTCGGTGCAGAGAACTAAAACTAAATACTGCACTGCTACGAGATTGTGTGGATTATTAAGAAAACTAAGTCATCATCACAGCTCATCTACGTCCCCACCGAGGGGCTCGAGCCTACCATAACTACGTTAGGGCGATTAGGTCTTCGTCAACCACGCTGGCCCAGTGCGGGTTGGTTGACTACGTACACCTTTGAATCGCTTCGCAGATGTACGTAGGTTTCCTCACGATGTTTTCCTTCACCGTAGGAGCGTCGGATAAATGTACATATGAAATTCGGAACGAAAAACATATTGGTACACGGTGGGGATTAGATCGCGGGCCTCCCGATTCTATGCGGCGCACAAACCAGTGCCGAGACCACAGCGCCACCGAAGAAAACTAAGTAATGCCACTTAAACGTACACCACCAACCACGCCGACAACTGATGAAGCAACACAACCTAAACTTCATAATTTACCTAACCGAATAACAAACTGGATCGAATCCTAACCTTAGTGCAAAGCAGCAGAATATTAGTAGTACCTTCAATAGCGAAAATGTTATACCCTCCCGACTTAAACGTAAACGTGACGAGGATGACTGCTCTTCGCTTCTGGAAGAATTTCGTTTGTTGTTTGCTGCGTCAATAACAAAATCTGACAACAGATTTGATGAATCACAGACTGCTTTACGAGAAGTAATAGCCCAAAACATCAAAATAAAGGAGTCGATTACTTTTGTAAATAAACAATATGATGACATGGTTACGAAACACTACAATCTTGAATTGGAACGAAAAGCCGACCGGCACCAAATTCAATAACTTGAGGAAAAAATTGAGAACTATGAGCGAAATCTGACCTCGTCTAAAATTGAAATTCGGAATGTCCCAAGGAGACAGGGAGAGATTAGAGCCGATCTTTGTCAATTCGTTACAGATAAAATTGCGAAAGTGTTGGACACCCCTATCCAAAGTTGTGAAATTAAAGATGTATTCCGTACTCGTAAGAGTACGGGATTGTATCCAATTGTTGTGGATTTTGTCAGTATACAAAAAAAGGAAAATATTATAAAAAGATTACGGAAATTCAATTCTAAGTCTAAATTAACCACTACCCACCTTGACATTGAGGGACCAGCAAGACCCGTTTATATATCTGAGAAACTTACACCAAAATCTCAACGCTTCTTCTACCTTGAGCGTAATTATGCCAAAGAACATAAATTTATACAAGTACTGTTGGACTTCATATGGCCAAGTGTTTCTACGACAGGATGATGACAAACCGCATTTTCTTATTAGAAATGACACTGATTTCAATAAACTAAAACAAAATGAATGACTAGAATATTCGTTATACGAGTATATAAAAAATTACGTTAATCTGTTATTAAAGATAAGTTTTTGCTATATATTATCTACACGCAACTACTTTACTTATTTTGTTTCTTATAATAAATTGGTTAGAATCATTGGCACTGCAGATGACTTGCTTCTTAATTGTAATCGTATTTTAAAGAAATATTGTAATGTTACAGTCATCTTAGTAACATGTATCTATGAAATAAGACGCAATTGTTTGTATGCGGTTTCCCCACACATTACTCATAACATATTTCTTTGCAATAATACATATTACACATCTACACAAAACACGTATACTATATTCAATACATAAACAATGGTATACACTGCATTGCATACTCTTTTTAACACCTATACTTCATTGTACCTACAATCGTAAGAGTTTACTTTTCATTCAGATGGGGAGTGTTTCTGTGAAGAGGCTGAGCAGGTTTTACTATTATTGTAGCAATATAATGCAGGCACACGTTTGGACCAATGTAATTTCTCGAATAAAATATGAATAATGAAAACTCGAGGATATTTTCTGATATTGACAAAATATCTGTAGCTAATGCGGTTAGCTGTAATTCTGAAATGTGTTGTTCCATAATCGGAAATAAGCCTTCACTAAAAATTTTAACCCAAAACATAAGGAGCGTTTACAAAAATCTAGATAGTTTTATACTTACTTTTACTTTCGACATAGATATTTTTGTTCTTACTGAATGCTGGTTAAATGAACACAAGCCGATACCAGTGACTGACGGTTACATTTCCTATCATACCAGTAAAACAAATAATCAAAATGAAGTTATATATGTAAAGGAAGAAATTAAATGCTCTGTTGACGAACAGTTGGCAGTTGGTGCAAATTTTTTGTTGTTAAATGTGGAACCGGATATCTTTATACTAGCAACACACGACATCACAGTTGGGAATGTTACCGGCCCACACTTTGCCTAAAAGAATAAACAATTGCTTAGATCACGTCATGTTGAAAACGAATGTATCGGCATCTGTTTTTGTTTTCTCTTCTTAGACTCCACAATCACAGATCATAGTATGGTTCTGTTAGATTTGTCTATAAAACCTAATGTTATTTATCAAACAAATACTTGTTCTCGTAAGATAGATTTCGATGCAACTTAAAAAGCCTAGAAACGGCAGATTTCTCCTTCATTGATAGTTGTGATGATGCTAATGAAGCTGCAGCTTCTTTTGTTGACTTACTCTCTAATATATAATAAAGGCCAATACTAAGACAAAGATTGTTCCGTGTCAAAAGAAAGCCCTTCTCCGCCTGGTGTCACACATTCATCACCAGCGCCTCATCCTGCTACTTTGCCATCATCTGTCACCACACCATTAGGCGATCCAGTAATTACCTCGCCTTCTTCTTCTACGTTTCCATACGCTGCTCATCAGCCATCTGCACCTCTTACTTCTACTTCCTCTGCTCCTACTTCTCCCCCCTTAGTACCTTACCCTGTCATAACTAGAGCAGGCAGAAGAGTCAAGTTTAGGGACATTCTTGATTTGTAACGTGGTTTCTTTTTCTCCGTTGGGTGTAGCGACCCTGCGTGGTTGCCCGTAGAGGTCGAATGTAGAAATGACATAAGTCTATGATTCGGATGACGTAAAAATTTAATTTAATTGTTTTCTATAAGAAGTCACGTATTCACGTTTTCTGTTTATTTGTTACATTTTATTATTTTGTAAATATTTATGAAAACATTAATTACACAGTTTATAACACCTCAGTGTTTTTAATTATAACGACGCTGCCGCATTAACAACCATATCCGTAGTTTACGAGTAAGTCGTATTATTGGTACGCAATTCCTGGTCCCAAAGTCTCTTATCACTCCATTACACAAAGGCGGGGACCGAAAGAATGTGTCAAATTATAGACCAATATCTGTGTTAACTTCTTTATCTAAAGTTTTGGAGAGAGTACTTAATAATAGATTAATACGATTTTCAGAAAGTAATAATATATTGTCTGAAAACAAGTTTGGTTTTAGGCAAGGTAGATGCATACAGAAAATGCAGTTAGTGAATTGGTTGATCATGTGGTTACCAAAATCGAAGTCAAAAGAAAATGCATTGGTGTTTTTTTTTTGATTTGGCTAAAGCGTTTGATACTGTTTCGGTCCCTAAACTTGTAGAAAAACTGTACAAGATTGCATTAGAGGCAAAGCTTTGAAAATTTATGAGGATTTCCTAAAGGATCGTAAACAACAAATTAAAATTGGGGATTGTATTAGTTCAGAAACATCGGTGAGTTATGGTGTACCGCAAGGCAGTATTCTCGGGCCAAGCCTTTTCCTAATTTATATTAATGATTTATGCAGGCAAAATATTAAAAATTGTAAAATTATTACGTATGCTGACGACACTGCTCTGCTGTTTGATGGTGCTACTTGGGATGAAGCCAAATATCATACTGAACATGGAATACGCAAGGTTGGTAATTGGCTAGCCTCAAACTATCTTACCTTGAATATTTCTAAAACTAAGTTCATGCAATTTTCCTTATATAAGCCAATTATCAACGAAATGGCTCTTAAATATCATACATGCCGCCAGTTGTGTGACTGTGATTGTGCTGAAATTTCAAGAGTACACAAATTTAAGTATCTTGGGGTTATTATTGACGACAGAATTAGTTGGCAAAGTCATATTGAGTCTGCTAATGCACGTATTAGGAAACTTATATGGGCCTTTTGCAGGCTAAGACGCGTCACTGATTTCAAGTCTTTTAAAAACATTTACTACTCCTTAGCACAATCTCTATTGTATTGAAGTGTGGGGTGGGGCCTGTAAGTCTCATATGATAAACTTAGAAAGAGAACAGGGAGCATTACTGAAAGTAATGATTTTTAAAATAATTAGATATCCTACTAGGAGTCTTTATGAAGAGTGTAAAGTTTTGACTGTTAGGCAACTATATAAACTCTATGTAATGAGCAATAGTCGTGGTAGTTCTCTACTCGGCACCGTCACTGTAATTGGTAAAAGGAGTAGAAATGTTTGTGTGGTTCCCCTTGTACGGACTGCTTTCGCTAGGCATCAAAAGAAATGGCTCTCTTCTTTTCTCTATAATAAAATAAATATTAAAATATGTTCATTATCACGTTATGAAGTAAAATCGAAGCTTACGAGTAAATGCTACCTACCAATGCTTAACTATGATGAGACTGAACGCCTTTTGATTGGTTAGGTGTACACTTACACAACCCAGACACAGATACACACACACGCGCGCACGCACACATGCACTAGTTTATATTATTTTTTTATGATTGTGTTTATCTGTGTCTTAATAGA
Source organism: Scirpophaga incertulas (assembly GCA_036419045.1). NCBI lineage: Eukaryota > Metazoa > Arthropoda > Insecta > Lepidoptera > Crambidae > Scirpophaga > Scirpophaga incertulas. The sequence continues at coordinate 6,147,189 of CM071633.1, forward strand.
GGAGGACACTGCCTACCGAAATACAGACAATTAGTCTAGCTCGGCGGTCAGGGAATCCTTATGTGTTGTTACAAATGTATATTGCAAATAAACTTATTATTATTATTTATTATTTTAGTATATAAAACCATATCCGAAATACAATGTGTACGAGTATAGTCAGCTTGCCTTGTAACATTGTTAACTGTAATAACTTAATAGTTATTTTATAACAGTTAAATAACATACCTTCGCGAATAATCGTAAACATAAACGCAGCTATTAAAGATCACAGATAGCTCTGATGTAGGGTTGCCAACTACAATAATACAAAATTCGGATATTCTTTTTTTATTGGTTCCCAAAACTGGCTATTTATTTTCCACTTTATTGGGGCAAATAAACAATGTTATACAAAACCTTAATAACTTTAGTCAATACAATATTGGTTATTGTACATCAACAACTTTAATATCAATAACATACAAGATTTTATGATATGCTAGCACGTTTAAAACTACTAAGAAAAAAGAAAAGAAATATAAGGGTACACGTACACAAAATCAAACTTTATAATGCAAAATTACAATCCAGTGTTGAGTATTGTCTGAATTAATATCTGCTCCTGTAAGAAAACAGAAATGTCTGTACACTAATATAATATTTCCCATGTGTATCAAACATTGAAGAAACATATTAAAAGACTAGCGTACACTGTATTTTCGCTGTAATGTCTGAAAGTAACGAAAAAGGTTGTCACAATATCTCATTGCTTATAGCCAAATCTGGAAAATTGCACGTCATTCGTGATCAGTTAATTAGACTCGCTTAGACTTAGAATAAGACACATGTAAAAACTGATTTGCACGTATCCCTATTTGACATACTTAAAAGAATCGCTTTCAGTAACAAGATCAAACATTATAATGCAAAATTAATTACATTCACATTATACTCAATACAGGAAATACAATCCAGTATTGTATTAATGATCATCTCTCCCATACATATGTATGTATACATACACATACATACACTAAACCTAAAAAGTATCTAAACAACCCCAATACACATATAATACAATCTAATAACAATAATCTTTTAATATCACAATATTCACATTTATAATTCAATTACTTCCCACAAAAAAGTCTTTTGAATCTGCTGGGTTGAGTTGTATGTATATGAATGTCAGTAAAGTGTTCATTATATAATGTTGATATAGAGGAGGGAGACTCTATACTAGGATAGTCTGCTTAGGTATTTCCATCTTACCTACTTCTGTCGCAAAATAGCTAGTTACTTAAATTACTGAGTACTGTGACTTTACATTGTATGTCACATTATATGTTATTGGCGATTACAGATGTTGCGCATGTCACAAGAAGCTATTATACTATAGGTGACTGTTAGCACTTACCATCAGGTAGGTAGTCTGTTTGTTTGTGAACTTATAAGAATGTTGATCTTTTACAGCATAAGCACGGCTTATAGTTTCAAAAATTGTATCTTGTTTCAATAATATGTTCTTGTAAGAAGTGTGTAGCATGAATAATGTTATTTTATAACTACATGACTTAAAAGCGATGGATGGCGGAATCATCTCTAATCGCCTAGCAATATGCTAAGTGGTTGTAAGTGTAACGCATTCAATCGTACACTAAAAAACTTATCAAAAGCCGCGCATGTCCGTCTGGTCAGATGGCAACCCTACTCTGATGTTAGAGGCCGCCCGATAAAACGTGAATCATAATTGTTGTATATTTATTTTGATTTTACGTAGATATTGCGTTTAGTTGTAACATTTTTATCCTGTTGTTTATCGTGGCCAATCTGATGTAGTATTGCGAAATAATTGCTAAAAGTACAAAAATAGTTTTTTTTTAAATAAAATAACGTCGTCTCACTCTTGGATTTCTATCCTGTATTGTGGGTGCCATCACAAACATCGAACCTCACATGCACATACACCCAGACTGAAACTCACCAAAACCAACCAGGAACAAATTCGCGACCCGTTGCGCAGCAACCGAATAATCGATCGCTGATTCAAATGTTTTAATACATAGTATTCTTAAAGTGTGGAACAATTAACAGTAGGGCTACCATGATCGCTTAAAACAGGAATAAATCCAAAGTGCAAGCGAGATGACATTATACGCTATAAGAGCGGTGTTTCTGTTTCAAAATTGTTTTAACTTTACTCTAAGTCAGAGGTACCCAAACTTTTTTGTGTCGTAGACCCTTTGCCATGTTTTTCGGTTTTGGGTAGACCCCCTACTTACCTGGTACTGAATGCCTACATCCTAGAACTTCAAAAAAATTATAAACATATATAATAATTTTTTTACTTCCTTCCTAAAAGTACTTATACTTTTATAAATAATGTATATGTCTTTATATTAGAAGATAGTATGATGCAAGTAAATATGTACTGTCAGTGTATATTGAGATCCATTATTTATATTCGTGATGAGCTCGTCAAGGAGAACAATACTATCGAACATTTGGAGTCGATCGCCGCTCGCCATAAACTGTGCCATGTACTTTATACTAATATTATAAAGATTGGTTCTCCGGTACTACTGATCTAATTTTGATGAAATATGTTGTGAGGTTAGATCAAAATATTAAAAAAGAAGTGTAAAACATTAAAAAAATATTAATATGTATATATTAATAAGCGGAAAAATCAATTAATATGTAATAGGAATATGTTTGTATAAATTTTTAACATTCTAATGACAATAATTGAAGAAAAGAGATAAAAAATAGATCTTTTCAGGTTTTTTTCCAGTCCATTTCCAAAAGACTTCGAAGAGATGTAGGGTCACTCCTAATTCTCCTTGTACGTATGTGGGCTTATGTTCTTTAATTTGAATTTGTTTTGACGATAATAAGCACCTTTAAAGGCCTTTGTTGATCAATGAAATGTGAATCGGAACTGATTTTTTTTTATATTTATATGCTTATTTATCATCATTATTATATATCAAATTATTATGATACTTGTTAAAACTGTGAAGACTGAATAAGCCTTATGTTAAACAATAATATCATGCTTTTCAGAGATCTACGTCGTAGCAAGTCTACAGAGTGTCTACGATACTCTTTCTACGAGAGGTTATTGTACAGATAGTCTTGCAATCTGCAACGAAAGCACATAAACAAAAGGCTCGTAAATATTTCACAAAAGAAGGCTCAATACCCAAAAAGGCGTGCTTTCCGTATCGGTCCCAATATTACGGTGATCCCCATATTACGGCCTCAACAGAGACCTTGGAGCAGCGGAGAGACTTTGGCTCTCTGTGTTTTCTTTATAGGCTCTTTAACGGAGAGTGCTCTGAGGAACTATTTGCAATTGTGCCTTCGTCACCTTTTTACCATCGCACCACCCGCCACCGCAGTAGAGTTCATCCATATAACCTGGAACCGATCTTGTCTAGTACAGTTCGGTTTCAGCGTTCATTCCTTCCGCGTACATGCAAACTCTGGAATGAGCTCCCAGCTGCGATGTTTCCTGAGCGCTACGATATGTCTAACTTCAAACGAGGCTTAAAAAGAGTATTTCTCTCCAGGTCGGCAGCGGCTCAGCTGTGCCCCTGGCACTGCAGATGTCCATGAGCGATGGTTACCACTTACCATCAGGTGGCCATTTGCTCGTCCGCCACCGTATGGAATAAAAAAAAAATCAAATTCGAACCTACTATTAAATACAAACTATAATTGAAACATAACGTGTCGGTGCTAGATAACGCCAAAGACAATAGTTGCCGGACAGTTTGGTCTCATCGATGGTTCGTTTAGTAAATCTTTAATTATAACTCTCTTAAGCACTGTATATTAACCTTTCCAATATTTATGACTTCATAGGGAAACTGATTTAACCCATCAAATGAAACAATGAAAACAAGTATAGAATAATCAATTAAAATTACTAAATAGACTAAAGAAATAAACACAAATATATTAGGTACTTATTAACTCTACATCAAAGCAATTGGCTGTTGTATTTCAGTTTTACCGGGTAAGTACTCCCAGTTCACGCATTGTATATAAAGTATTTAAAATTAAAAGTTTAATAAAATAATTTATTGACCATAACACACACACACACACATCCCTGCTAATATTATAAACGTGAAAGTTTGTGTGGATGTATGTTTGTTGTAAATAATATTGTGTAAATAAATTTTGTACTATAATATATGACGGCACTACCATCGTATTTTGTAATCAACTCGTGCAACGGATATGACGTAACCGCCCCCTCCCCATCGGAATAGTAAAAATTAAAAAAAACTTTTTAAAAAACACGCTTTTTACGCAAAGACTAAAAAACGTTTGAAAAAACTTTTGTTTGTTATAAAGACTAAAAAACATTTGATCTAAAAAGTAGTAAATAAAAAAAAATTAAAAAAAACTTTTTAAAAAACACGCTTTTTATAAAAAGACTAAAAACCGATCTAAAAACTTGAAAATAAAAATAAAGTCACGCTTTTAGAAAATTTGGGTACATATCAAGAAAAATTTCTGATGACAAAAAGAAATGTAACTCAAAAATTTGTCTATAAAATTTAGCAAATTAGTCCAAGAACTCAATGACTATAAAAGCGTGGGGTGTTCAAAATTAAACATTACTCATTTAATGGTCTTAACATTTACACCCCACGCTTTTATAGTCATTGAGTTCTTGGACTAATTTGCTAAATTTTATAGACAAATTTTTGAGTTACATTTCTTTTTGTCATCAGAAATTTTTCTTGATATGTACCCAAATTTTCTAAAAGCGTGACTTTATTTTTATTTTCAAGTTTTTAGATCGGTTTTTAGTCTTTTTAATAAAAGCGTGTTTTTTAAAAAGTTTTTTTTAATTTTTTTTTATTTACTACTTTTTAGATCAAATGTTTTTTAGTCTTTATAACAAACAAAAGTTTTTTCAAACGTTTTTTAGTCTTTGCGTAAAAAGCGTGTTTTTTAAAAAGTTTTTTTTTTTTTTTTTTATTTACTACTTTTTAGTCTCGTGATTATTATAACAAACATAAAGAAATGTACATAATTGTTCAGAAAATGTAGTATTAGAATTAAACATATGCATTATATCAAATTCTATCTGTTTGCTTCATTGAACCAATTCTCATATTAAAAAGTTTTTAATTTATTACAACATAATTATGTATTTTTATGATTCGAAAATGATTGAATATTGTATTGTCATCTAGAATACACATGTAAAAAAAATTTGAGCTCGATTGGAGCAGTAGAAGTGGTCGAAAAATCGATTACAAGATTTGATCATGACAAACAAACAAACAAACAAACGGACAGAGTAAGTCAATAAAAAGCGTGTAATAAAAAGCCGCGTTTGCCAGTCGAAGTGGGGGGGGGGGTAACCTGTCAACACCGCCAACTGCGAGCCTATCTCAAGGCAACACTAGTCACTACCGGCAGAGGATACGTCGTCCGCGACATGTCCTTAGCGACCCCCCTAACCAACTCACGCAGGAACTTCTAGACCTGCAAGCGGCGGCGTCTGAGCCGTCGCCCCCCTTGTCATCTCCTAGTCTCCTAAACCTTCTGCTTAGCCACGTGTAGGTTCCCGTCAATACAGGTCGGTCCCACTTTGGAGATTCGTGCCTTCTTCTAGTGCTTATGCCCTCACCATGGGGCAGCGCTAACCGTACCTCTCCTGAGGCGGCTCCCTCTTCAATAAAGCCAGTAGGATCAATAGGACCAAAGGCTAGGCTGAGTTTAGTCGGTAGGTCTGAGTGGTCGAACCGCCTCGACAGCACCAGGAGTCCGACATAATCAACGCATCCCTGCTTGCCTGTTGCGTTGGTATTCATGATGGATTCTCAGCCTCCTCTCCTGAGGAAAAAAAAAAGTCGAAGGGGCATTGACCAGTCTACCGTCGCCCGGTGCACATATTGCCCGAACGTCCGTATTTGCTACAATAATTATTTGTGAATTAAGTTATTTTGTAACATCTATACTATTAGAACATTCTGAAAATTTCTCGGAACTTGCAATTATATGTCTTCTAACGTCTATACTATTAGAATGTTCTAGAATTTTCTCAGGTCTTGCAAGTATAAGTAAATTGTTATCTTTTAATGCAAATCTGCCCATCTGCTAGTTTTCAGGCTACGCTCATGCAATCTACGCATCTGCATTTCTATAATTAATCGTGTCATGCATGTATAGAGTTCAAGTATGGGAATATTGAACACCTTTAGATAGTCGGCATGGATTGCCCTAGGAAAGTGCTCGCTACACCCAACTTGTATGTAGGATACACTGGGGGTACTCCCCCACAGCACTGCCGTTAGTGTTAAGCGAGTTGGACAGAGGTGATCTATTAACACCCAAGCCCAACACAACTTTCTGTTGATTCCATTGGGAATCGCGTATAGTATTACTGTATGTGCAAATGGGTTGTATTCTGTCTGTAATGTGTACTGTAGGAGTACTGTAAGTATTATGCTTGATATGTTGAGGACTACGCATATGCAATTAGCTATAAATCATAATATACTAGAAAACTAATAGATGGACGGATATATTTATTACTTTTATATATATCATTGACTTCTCTGTTGCTACCTACCTAAGTAATGTTTAAATATGAGTCTTTGGTGTAACTACAAATAAGAATGTCTCAACTTTACCTTAGAATAATATATTATTTTCAATTTAAATGATTACAAATACGTTTAACACTTATAAATCATCTTATATTATGTTGTATCACTAAATTGCACTGTTTTGGCTTATAACTTTCACTTTTAGCACTTTTATTGGACTGAACACTTGTAATCTACTTTTCTCTTTACCTTTTGCTGTATATTTGTTATAATTTCTTAATAATTTTTATTATTTTCAACGATTTCTCTTGGTTTGTTAGGAACATTCTAGAATTTGACAACGTATGACAACAGTCCGACGTGACGTCACATAATTCCAAATGTCTAAATTTAAATATATTTATTATTTTTCATGCCATGTTGGACTCCTTTTTATGAATTTTATGTCATAATTTTAAATTTTTGTATTTAGTTTCGAACACCATATCTGGCTATTATATAAGGCGGTCCAGGGTCTCTTGGGGACATTCTACTTCTACTTCTAAAGCTACAAACAACCTTCAATACTACCTTAAGCTCTCTGTGAAGATAAAAGTCTTCAACTCTAAAAGTACTGTGAAAACTCGACTGCATACTTCATCAACAGAACCACGTACTATTGCTGCCACATCGAGCCTCCAACGTTCTCAGCATTCCTGCCTGCTACTGCATCCCTGCCTGCTGCTGCATCCCTGCCTGTCGGTACTGGCCAGCCTGCTGCGGCATACCTATCAGCCTGCTGCAAGATACCTACCAGCCTGCCGTTGAATACCTGCCAGCTCGCCGCTGCACACCTGCCAACCTATTGCTGTGTCTACCAGCCTGCTGCGGAATACCTGCCAGCCTGCCGCTGAATACCTGCCTGCCTGCTGCTGTATACTGCCAGCCTACCGATACTTGGTCTACCTAGATCCTGGTACCGCCTTCCTTTCTTTCCCCTTCTCTACCATCTTATTATTGTTATTTTGTATTTTAAATTTATTTTTTAAGTTTCGGCCGTGCTGTCCTAATAATTATTTTAATATATTAGTCTCTTGTTCTTATCTTTTTCTTATTATCCTTAACCTATTTTGCTCCGTAGCCTTCCGCTATGTGACAATTTGAATGTCGGCTCCTGATCCTATATATATATATTTCTTATCTTTCGTAATTTAATGTTTCCTGTTTCCCACTAATTATCAGCTCCTTTACATATTTACCGTGGGAGAGCCATGCTTCGGCACGAACTGGGCCGGCTCGACCGGAGTGATACCACGGCCTCACAGAAAACCGGCGTGAAATAGCGCTTGCGCTGTGTTTCGCCGAGTGAGTGAGGGTACCGGAGGCCCATCCCCCCTTCCCCACTTATTCCCTTTTAAAAGGCCGGCAACGCATCTGTGACTCCTCTGGTGTTGCGGTTGTCCATGGGCAACGGTTATCGCTTACCATCAGGTGATCCGTTGCTCGTTTGCTGCCCTATCCTATAAAAAAAATATTTTTCGTTTCGAAGAGGTTGTAATGTGAGAACCATAACACACACACACATACACTTTACAATAACACAGCGTATACATAAAAATAACACATAGGCTACAATTTTTATAGATATACGCTACATTGATATAAGCTACTCAAAATACTAATCTTATACAGACGAAGTCACGGGCTCCAGCTGGTTATTATATTAAAAATGAAATGACAGTATAATTCAAAAAGAGAGGACAAAGAACGAGAATGTGTGCGAGGCCAATAAAGAACTCCGTCAAAGCACAACCCTTTTAAGTCATATAGAGGTGGGTAGAGTATCCAAAAAGCGTCATTATTTTAACAGGGTCAAGAACGGATTAACACAGATAATGAGAGCGATATCCCAACTAATATTATAAATGCGAAAGTGTGTTTGTTTGTTTGTTTGTTTATTTGTTTGTTTGTTTGTTTGTTACCTCTTCACGCTTAAACTACTGGACCGATTTCAAAAATTCTTTCACCTTTGGAAAGCTACATTCTCCCCGAGTAACATAGGCTGCTTTTTATCCCGGAAAAATCGACAGATCCCACGGGATGCGCAATAAAGGCTTCGCTCAAAAACTACTGCACAGATTTTTATGCGGTTTTCATCAATAGATAGAGTGATTCTTGAGGAGTTTTGCGGCATTTTTTATCTCGGAAAAACGGATAGTCCCACGGGAAGCGCGATAAAATCTTCGCACCATAAACCGACTTCCGCGTATATGTAGCCGTGGGCAAAAGCTATGACCCTTAACCCTCTATACACCCAATCCCGAAATCCACGCGGGCGAAGCCGCGGGCAGAAAGCTAGTTATATATAAATAACAAAAGGAAATAATCTAATACTAATGTTATAAAGAGGAAAGATTTGTATTTTTGTATTAACAAATAAACACAAAGTACTGGACCAATTTTAATAATTCTTTTTTCATTAGAAAGCTACATTATCACTGAGTAATATGAGCTATATTTAGTACTAGATTACTATAGAAATCTTTAGAAATTCTTATTAAAATCAACCGAAGGTGTAAAAAAATTAGACATAAAATGTCTATCATCGCTTACACTGCGAAGAGTGTCTACCCGTGCGAAGCCGGGACGGGCCGCTAGTTATCTATACTAATATATAAAGCTGAAGAGTTTGTTTGTTTGTTTGTTTGTTTGAACGCGCTAATCTCCGAAACTACTGGTGCGATTTGAATAATTCTTTTTTTGTTGGATAGTCCATTTATAGAGGAAGGCTATAGGCTAAATAACATTACGCTATGACCAATAGGAGCAAAGACAGAGCGGTAAATGTGTAAAAAACGGGGAAAATTATTCATTTTTGAAGGCTTTCTTTGCGTGCGCTGCGAAAACGGTTCAAGATACACAAAAAATATGTATGAAAGAATTATTCCTCTATACATGATCTAAAAAAAAGTCCGCGACGGCATATGTCTATCTTTTAAGGTTTAGTCACAATGACCGTTTTTATGGTACCAAATTTGGTCGAAATAATTTGTTTAAGTTGTATCAACATAATAATATTAATCTTTATTCAAATATAAATATAAATATGTTGTTGGTTAACCAAAAATCTGCCGGAAGTCACTATTCCACGCGGACGAAGTCGCGGGCAAAAGCTAGTTAATAATAAAAATAAAGATTAAAGCGCATTAGTTGTTTAGACTAAATAAATTGACTACGTGAACGTGAACGTGACAAAACCTATTACTTTCACTACAGTACAGTAAGTGATTATGTTATGTTATGTATGACCATGTGTTGCTTTGAATTAAAAATAGAATTTAAAGGTAAAAATGTGGGTGGTTTGGAATGAATGGTAGAAAAAGAAACGACACCTTTTTGATGTAAAATTCTTACCTCTCTGATGTCGGTTATAATCCTCACTTTGTGCCAACGTTATTTGTAGTTTTAATATTATTTTTATTAAGCACTTTTCTTCTTATAGTGATACATTTTAATGCTTTTCTGCGTGGCCATGTTTCTATTGGGAACGCTCCCGTATTGAGCTGTCGAACGAAGTATCTAGATAACATATGACACAGAAATCAGATCGACGCAGATGCATCGACTGAACGCAAATATAATTACAGTGTATTATAATGTAGCTATATATGTAAAAGTAATTTAAAACAATGTATATATCAGAAAATATTATTATAGTTATAGTATATAAATTCAAAAATACAGATTTGAACAGATTTTTATTTTTACACTGTCAGTGTGCTCGGCGTGGCAACAACAGCGCAGCGAACTAACCGCTGCGCTGGGAAACAGCGACCTCTCGCTGCCGAGCGTGGTCGTGGCCATGCTCCGCGGCGAGGCGGAATGGGAGGTTGTCGCCTCCTTCTGCGAGAGCGTCATCTCGCAGAAGGAGGCCGCGGAGAGGGAGCGGGAGGAGGACGTCGAGGCCGCTCCCCTCCGCCGCAGACGGATTGGTAGGCGAAGGCGGGCACACGCAACCGCGGTGTTGCCTGTCTAGTGACCCTACCGTGAGGCTGCGTGCTCGTCCGGCTAAGCGCGCACGCCGTGGTGAAGTCTCTCTGTCTGGGGGACTGTCCAGGGGCTCTCGAACAGTCCCACCTTTGGCGGTGGCTTGACCAACTCTTGGTCGAGCCGGCCCCGGGACACATGGCGGTCGAATCGCGAGAGCGCACCCCGCCATGTGCTCCATATGGGCCCAGAGAACTCGGGGGGGTTTTAGTGGGTAGGCCGGTCCTTTTGACCGGAGAGCCCCACACACGGCCGCGTCTTGCCAGCGCGGTGTCATGGTGCACAAGGTCGCATTTCCCCCCCTCAAAAAAAAAGGATAGTTATATAGTGAACTAGTCATATTTTCGTTCATTTAAATTATCTTTTGCTTATTAAAGTAAGTAAGAGTTATTTATAACTTATCACTTATCTACATACGTAATATACTGTTTTCAATTTTAATGTAGTAGTCATTCATTAATATTTTTGCTTATCTGGTATGGTGTAGTAAAGAAATATTTTTTATTACGTTAACGATTTCACAACAATTACTTTGCAAATACACAGATTAAATTAATGATCGCATACAGAACAGGTGTAACTGTTCTATATAATGTTCAGTTCTGTGTAAGTAATTTTCATTAAGAACAATTTCTATTTCTATTCGTAGATAAACTAAAAAAAACAAATATAACAAAATATATAAGATATTCGATCAAAAAATGCAAGCAATGTTGACACAATACTTATAACGGAAAAACGTGTCACGAATAAAGACAATTAATATATAGAGAATAATGGTTGAATGGAGAAAATTTATTTACCTTGAGTCCCATACACTTTTTAAAAATATACTTCGTCTGAACATCATCGTACATAATTTATTAGTCTCGCAATATTTGAATTCCCTTACAAAGAGATAATTAATATTAATTTTTTGATCTCCAACCAACTATTGGAACTCTGACTGTCACTGTATTCGAACATATCAATCTTACGATTGCAACTAGTCGGCTCTTAGTAGGAGCCCTTGACACATTTCACTTCATTAGCAGCTTCGCTGATTCAACGTATTAATAACTTCTTGTACTCTAAGTCTCTGTCACTGGTGCTAATGTCAAAGATCTCTAATACAGTGTGTCTTGATGTAGTGCACAAACGAAAAGCGTGAAATGATACTTAATTTTTGAAATTATTGCCCCTTATTTTTATATGCAATCTCTACTTTGTACTGGTAAAATAGTTATAACTTTTGAAAGAAGTGAGTTATGCTAAAAATTACAGAAAAATAATTTTAATTAAAATGCTCAATTACCAACATTAAAAATGAAAAGGCTAATTTCACAAAAAGTGAATAAAAGAACCAAATTGGGTCATTTTTTTAAGAAAATGCCAATTATCACAAAAATGTATGTAATAATCTTGTCCATTTTATTACTAAAACTTATTTTACATTATATTACCTATAAAACATTTCAAACCCATGTTTCTAGCTAAAATAATACTTGTGCAGTGACGAGTTTATTATAAGGTCAGTGCACGCTTCTCGGAACTTAGGTAGAGAATGTTCACGTTGAACAAAGGAAATCTGATCTATTATTAACCTCTTTATTACGGTATAGTAACTACTATGCCTTTATGGCGTCTAGCTTAGGAGAAAGAAAAAATATGGCTGTTCGGGTGTATAAGAATGAGATAAAAAATATTATATATTCATTCTTCATCTAATCCACTTGAATCACACCACACATCTATCCATCCAGAGAGGACGTCGTCTCGTCTTTCAGGAAGTGTCTTAAGACCCGTAATTTTATAACATTTACTAGATCAACAGATGTTCTGTACAAAAGCTGTCAAATTGTTATAATTCTTTTGATTTGCTTTTAATCAAAGTTATGCCACAATAAAAATCGACCCTTAAATATCTTAAATAGTAGATGCAATAAAATTTTCCTTGTCACCATTTTATATAATGATGTTATCGTCAATATTATGTTCCGGTTTTAACATGATAAAATGTAATATTCACGCCCTACCTTATGAATGTATCTTTTGAGAGTAATTAAATCCGATATATATTATTAAACTGTACAGCACGGATCATCCGTAATTACATTGAGAAAGAAGAATGGCAGGCCTGGTACCCATTACATTGTTAAATGTACGATTCTGATTTTTTAATATTTTGTAAACGGTAACTGGTTACCTATTTTTCTTTCACTGAGAAAAATCTATAACTTTTGTAAATAAAGAAAAATTGAAGTTACAATTTCAGGGAATATTGATAACAAAACGTATTTATGCGCCAAGCAATATTAAAACGCAATATGCATAAGAAAAATAACTATTTCATTCGTTACGGAAATATCGATTATAGATTAATACATATTCTGATTATTGATTAATGACAGTTAGAATACCGATAATATCACTAGAATTTATGAATGTAATATTACTATTCCTAGCTGAGTCCTGTATTTTTAGATATAAATGAAAAATCTGTCACTATTATGTCAACTGGCAAAGTCAAGTTAACGTCACAGATTAGTATATTATGTTAACGTACGTAGCTTCTACTACTTCGTCTGTGGTCACATGCAATATCATTTATGGTCGTGTCGTGCATAGAGTATGTCAATATTAAATCGTATAATAATATTGATAACACATAGTTATCGACAAAGCGTCGCAAAAGTCAAAACATAAGTGATTTATAACGTTTCGTTACCTCTATGCTCTATTTTTTAAATGAGTTTATCTTTTTATTTAGCAGTTGCAGACATATGGTGCGATTACCTTTTTTGTTATATTATTAAAAACGAAGAAATACATGGTATTTTTATCGCCGTACACTTAGTCTAACTATGGTACCAACAATGTATAGTTTCCTGCCAATCTTCTTTTCAACGTAACATTAAATAAATTGATTTTGTCAAAATAACTGAAATGGCTTAATTTGTAAAGAAACATTTGAAATAATAATAATAATATCTCTGGTTGTTCTCATCTTGCAAACGGTGAGTATTTGCATAGACACAACCTAGTAGCCAGGATCATCCATCAACAACTTGCCCTTCAATACGGCTTTGTTGAGCATGAGACACCGTACTATAAGTACGCACCAGCGCCAGTTCTTGAAATTGGCCGTGTGTTGCTCTATTGGGATCGCTCTATCATCACGGACAGGACTATTGCGTGCAATAAACCTGATATCGTGGTGGTCGACCACTCCCAACGCCGTGCAATGCTCGTCGATATTACCATCCCTCATGACGAGAACCTCGTAAAAGCCGAGAAGGACAAAGCCAGTAAGTACCTTGACTTGGCATACGAGGTAACCGCCATGTGGGATGTTGATTCGACAATCATTGTTCCGATAGTTGTGTCTGCGAATGGCTTGATAGCAAAGAGTCTCGATCAACATCTTAAGAGGCTCTCGCTTGACGGATGGATCAAGGGTCGGATACAAAAAGTAGTGATTCTCGACACGGCACGTATTGTCCGGAGATTTCTCTGTCTGCAGCCCTAACCACCGGTTTGTTTGGGCCTTACCTCGCTACCGGCGGCATACTAGGTTTAAGTTTTTTATAGTATTTAAATTTATTTTATATATCTATATTGTAAAATACTTAAATTTAAGATTATTTATTAAATATATGAATAATAATAATAATACATAAAATAAGTACTATTGTGCCATTGTGTGGATCTGTACCCACCCTTGTAATAACGACATCTCCCATCGGTCGATAAATACTCTCAGAATACTGTTCTGACTACGGCGTAAGCGCACAAGTGCTGAGGCACACCTTTTCCTCATTATTGCTGCAAAGCCGTCAATTCGAGTTACCGCGAACATATTGGAAACGCTACATCGCCACGGTAACCCCAACAGTACCCTGAAAGCATTATTATATTGGACTCGTAAGTCGCTGTAAACCCGCCGCGTGTAGTTGACCCACAAGCTGCACGTGTAAAAAGATTGACAATATGATTTAAATAGTGTTAATTTAACAGGCAAAGTACAACGCGCAAACCTCCGAGCCAACATGTTGCTTGGTGCAAAAGGTGCTTAATAATCGATGAATCAAATTGCTTTTGTTTCAGATATCACGAATGAATGAAGAAATGGATACACCTCGACTGCTTAGACAACTGACTTAGCTCTGGTAAGCAATTCTCATAAATGAATAACAATATTTTACACTCGCTTATGGGTATAAGCCTGGCCAAAAGTAACCACTAAGGCTTGTGTAGAATCTGTATACTGCATAATCTGTGTGTTTTTATACGTTTTAATGTGTGAAGAATCTCACAGGAAGAAAATATGGGTGACTTTAACCACTTCTCATCACGTTGGCTTCATCATCATCATTCATTTATCAGTCTGTTTGTTTGTCAATATATCTATAGAAATAATACATATACCTATGTTATTGTAATAACATTGTAATAAGTGCATTTGTAATAAATTTTTTCATAAGTGTTCCAGCATGTGCTTTTAATTTATAAAACGGCAAATAAGTGATATTTTTAGGCAGTTTTTTTGAAGTAGTAAATTGTGTAAGCAATGTTTGAAGTGTTAGAATCCTCAGTGACGCGAGTGGTTTATGACCCACGAAATAAATCAGTTTTTTCAACAGTTCCATACCGTAATTTATACTTTGACCATGAGAAAATGAAAGTATTAAACAAAAATAGTTATTTAATCAAGAGAAAATAAGAAAAGGTGTTTCTAAAGCATCAAGCAGTAATTAAAAGTACTTTTTATTCACTGTTATTTTTTGAAGCTTGATGGTTGGAATGGTAAGTTTAATTCTATTTTTTGTGATTAATCGATTAATTTAATAAATGTATTTGAGAAATATATCTTAATTTGATTTTTTTCCCATGAGAGGAAAGCTGAGAATCCTCACAAGAAGCACGAAACGTGCCCCAGGATACCCTCGCAATGGCGAGTGTCACGGAGTTTATGTCGGACTCCACGCGGCCGGAGTGGTCTGATCATGTGACCTACCGACTAAACTCAGCCTGTATCTAGGTTCTAAGAACCATATACGCAAATCGTGCGGGCAACCGCTCCTCAGGATAGGGGCGATGCAGCGCAGACCCATAAAAGGGGTCCAAAAGCGCTAGAGGAGGCGCGGGAAGTCCATCTGGCGCCGCCGCCAGCTTAATCGTGAGGGAAAAAATTAATTTGATAAATTTTTTGTTATTTGATGAATTTGATTACTGTATTATTGTTTGAACGTAAATTAAATTGTCATTATTATTCTGATCTGTTTAAGACAATATATTTATTTCCTTAAAATAAACCTCTGAGAAATTTTAAATAATAGATAGCGTGAATTGCTCTTTTTTGCAGTATTAATACTTTCAATATTCGCAACAAGAGTAGTTTATATGATATAATACTTTGAAGATAACTAGCATAGACCAATGTCACCTATTGGCAACTAATATTAATTAGTTTTCTTACTTTGTAAATCATTGCAGCATAACTACGTCTGGTTGCCATGGACTTAATAAGAAGATCTCGTTATAAACGAGAGTAGAGTGTGTTTATATCAGTGTACACAAAAATTTAGTACTTTTAATAAATTCCACAATTTCATAATTAATTTGTACAATAGTATTCTTGTTCTAACATTTCGTTTAAAAATTATTACATTTAGTTTTGTTTCAGTTACGTATAAATTATTTATTATAAACCATGTCATACATGTTGCCCTATCTACAGCATCGGAAAATATTATTTCATCTTTCATACACACATATTTATAATACACAAGTTGTTACACGTTACACAAGTTGTTCGTAAAGTATGGAAGATTACTAATGTATATTGTATTAAAACAATGGTTCCAATATCGACCCCTGAGGCACTCCCGCAATTATGGTTGTATTAATAGATTGAGTTCTTTTAATCGCAACTTTTTGAACTTTATTAGACAATTAAGTCTCAGTGACCCAAATCGTTTCGGCAAAGATGATAATGCCCGAGGTTTTTTTAAATGTATCTGATAGCTAACATAAATTAATTTATGCATAAATGAGCAAACATTTAAATTAATTAAATAAAAATATATTTATGTTTGCTGTGGCTATATTTCGGAACCACTAGTCCACTATTTTGACGAAATTTTCACTGTCAGATAACCGATAGTAGAAGTAATTTACTCAACTATTTTTTTAAATTCTAAATAGCCAGAGATAGCAGAGACAGTTTTGCAACATACAAAGTGATATCACTGGTGTGGTCAAAATCTTATGGCATATCTTAGTAGGCAGGCTGGTTAATTGGTCTCTTGATATTTGAAAAAGATTAATCCGTCTTAAAAAATCACTACAATAAATGTATTCCATAAAATTTATAAAAATAGGCAAGTGTGCATCAAATATATTCATCTCTCCACCAATCATATAAAGCAAGAATTAAAAATACATAGTAAATATACACCCAATTTGTACAATTGGTGAACACAATTGGCGAAATTGGCACAGTATTTTGGTCTCATCAGTATTTTCTTAGTTCATCTGCTGACAATGGAATAGTTGCAGAACAAACGTTTGTTAGTCTTGGTTAACCAAGAGGGCTGTACGGTTATCTGATTAATGGTTCCCTCAGAGTCACGCTCAGTGGTACATATTAATTGAGATCGTCGATCGGGATAATTAATATAAATAGATCGCTGTTGGGCGGCAACTGACAACAATTGCGAACATGGGCGGGCGGTCGGGCTTAGGGTGACCATAGGTATCTTTGTTAAAAGGATTACTGCAACAAAAAGTGTTTTTAGTGTAGGTAAAAATGATTAATTGCAGTAAATTGACCTTAATAAATTATATGATTTTATTAGAGATAAGTGAAAAAGTTTGGTATAAATTAAAGATTTTGTTGCGATAGAAAAAACAATACACTTACATAAATACATATTAATCAAACCTGTCCTCCTTGAATGGTTAAGCAGAAGTTTTATAATACCCATTATGTGCCAACTTTTGTTTATGATTGCAGAGATATAATTGTGGTATAGGTCTTTAGTCGAATCTTACGAAATTCTCAGGAAGAAACATACAGAAATAAACCTCCAAAAAATCTTGAAATGATATAATTGTTTATCAAGCCACACACTAAAATAATACTCTTTTTAATTGCCTTATAAACTCTCAGTCATACTTGTTATCTCAGGCAAGTCATTATTGTTGGACAAAGTCTTAACTGCTATTCTTCATAAGCCCAATTATAAGTGATCCGGTTTCTGTACCGCATATAGCAACATGCACGAATTAAAGACTTCCATCTTGTGACAGTGCAGTTTATATCGCAGTCGAATTGAATCCGTTGATTGAACTCTCCTGAAGTTGGACTTAGCTACATGGAACTCTTTGTCCTACAATTTCGAGATTCCAGTCTCCAAACTTCACAAGAGTGGAGAATCAAAAATGACCTTGTCCATATTTATTGTAAGATAAATAAGGACCCAAGTAGTACTCAAGTCTTCAACGGTCTAAGTCAAGACTACAATATCATCAGCAAAAGAAGGTTAATCTATTCACGCCTCCATTATAGTCGAATCACCCAAAAATGGCGTGATATTAATAAAATCCGAACCTAATACTCCATCGTTATGTCGTGTCCGGTCGCAATATAAAAAACATGGCTACCGCAGCAGGGATAAATTATTGTTCGCCCCCTTTATTGTATGCCCTGTAAAAAACGGTATATTGAAGTTGTCCAGGTCGCGCTGCAAATTGAGGCCACGATAGCGCATTGTTGTTGAACAATGGATACTTTGATTAGATAGTAATTTATGTCTTTTCTGGACGGTAAATATGTGCATTATAGCATTTTGAAGTTTTGTTCCTTTATCGGTGGTTGCTAGCTACGTTCCTAAGAACAATGTTTTTGTGTTCCGACAGTTGTTTAGATCTTAGAGAATCTCGCTTCTGATTTCGTTGTTATTTTCATTAAATGAAATGAAGACAATGTGATTCTAATATAATAAAACTAATATTATAAAGAAAAGATTGTAAGGAATAGACTCCAAAACTATTGAATCGATTTTGATTTAATTTAGTATAAAAATAGTTTGAGACTCAAATAGGACATAGAGAAATTTTCAGCACAGGAAAAAATGATTTTCCTGCGGAAAGATTAAACAGGCTTCGAACCGATCTGAACCGATTTGTTATAATACAAAAAAATAAGATTTATTTTTTAACTGTGAGAAAATAAAACTCCCGTTAGGTAATTGGTTCGGCTTTTTAAATAGAAATACGCGTATATAATTAATATAAATAGTTCAATAATTTCCTAAATCTTATATTAGTTATATGTATATACGAGTATTTATGTTTTATAATATATTCTAAATAAAGATTCAAAAATGGAGATAAAAAGAGACGTTAAATTTTTGCCGGATCTTCTCGAAAAGGCTCTCCCAATTTCCGCAGGTGTAGAGTTATTTTATACTAAGTTGGCCATCAGTCGACGATCAACGGTCTCCCCCTCTCTTCAGCGGGGAGGCAAGAGGGGCCCGCACTATGCCGACGACGACGCGGTCGTGGAAGTATTCTCACGAGGTCCCATGACCTTGTCACGCTGCGATGCAGCTCTCCACGGCGTGTCCCCCCCTCATCTGATGGGGGGGAGACCAGCCCACGATCGAAGCTCTCGCGGCAAGGCGTCAGTGAGGGGCATTGTTAGGTTTTTAGTCTCGCTGGCACTCGGCCCCCAAACGCGCGGAGAGTCCGACATACATAACTCTGCGGTTTTCCCGAGCCGCGGGGTATGATAAAAAAAAAGGTGTAGAGTTATTTTCGTTGTTTTCTCGTTCGTATGCACGTACAAGGAGCTGATTGTCTTAAATTTGATCTCAATAAACCTCTGTAAATATCTATGTCAAATAAAGATTAGGCCAACTGTATTGTTAGCAAAACTGCTCGGCACTACTAGAACAGAGGTAATGAAAAAGACAAGACGATGACTTTGTTTTCATTTTGATTTGTTTTACTTTAAGTTATAAACGTATTAGTTCTTGTAGATAAAAAATTGTCTTTTGCTCAATCATGAAGAATTAAAAGTATGATACTACAAGAAAGAGTTTTAATGAATAGTCGAGTACAAAAAAATATTGTGATTTCAATACAATATCTCTATCATATTTCTCTTCTCATATATTTCATAACGCATTCGTGTCTATGATCATATCATATGATTGCATTTCTGTTTAACTCATGCTAATTTGATTAACTTGTCTTTTCTTAAGATAATCTTGAGTGGAATTTTGTCATATTCCTTTCATTTAAGACAAGAAAAAAACCACTCGACTAATTTCAAAAAATCATTGGCAATTAGAGCTGAAGCCGTCTGAGTAACAATTTTCTGCATGGAATCAAATATTTCACCCTCGCCTACCCTCATTAACTTATTTCGACGAAACCTGAATTATGATATTAATATACCCTTTTCCCCAAGCCCCTGGAAAAACTTTTGGGTAATATACCCGTCTTCTGCTGGTTCATTAGGAAAAGTACGTATTGTGTATAGAGTTTATTTGTATTATTATTAAAAAATACATACAAATGGAAGGATAAAGACAAAAATTATTTATAAGTATAGTATAGGTTGGTACAAAATTCAAATATTTTAAAGAGAAATCGTAAATATAGAGAATAAAATTTGTAATATGAAATCTCCTCTGCAGACAGAAAAAAATACTTGTAGGTTACATTTCAGATATTAGATATATATCCCAACTAATATTATAAATGCGAAAGTGTGTTTGTTTGTTTATTTGTTTGTTTGTTTGTTTGTTTGTTACCTCTTCACGCTTAAACTACTGGACCGATTTCAAAAATTCTTTCACCTTTGGAAAGCTACATTCTCCCCGAGTAACATAGGCTACTTTTTATCCCGGAAAAATCGACAGATCCCACGGGATGCGCAATAAAGGCTTCGCTCAAAAACTACTGCACAGATTTTTATGCGGTTTTCATCAATAGATAGAGTGATTCTTGAGGAGTTTTGCGGCATTTTTTATCTCGGAAAAACGGATAGTCCCACGGGAAGCGCGATAAAATCTTCGCACCATAAACCGACTTCCGCGTATATGTAGCCGTGGGCAAAAGCTATGACCCTTAACCCTCTATACACCCAATCCCGAAATCCACGCGGGCGAAGCCGCGGGCAGAAAGCTAGTAATGAATAAACGAACAATATATTATTTATTGTTTATGAATTTTCGTGCGCTTTTGTGATTATTTCTGAAGATATGTACGCCTAAACGACAATGAACTAAACTCAGCCTTAGCTTTGACCATAAGGGCCCTACGGCTTGTATGGAGGATGGTTTGCCGCACTCTCAGGAGAGGGTACGGTCAGCGCTGCCCTCTGAGGAGGACATAATGCGCTTGAAAAGGCACGGCACATCAAAGTGGCTCTGGCCTGTGTGTATGGATTTAGTGGACGCTTGTAGACGCTTGTAGACGTAGACGCTTTTAGTGGCCGAGCATAGTGATAGTATAAAATTGTTTGTACCACCTATATACTACCAATGTTTACAAATGAATGATTCGATTTGGTATAGGGAAAGTGCCTCCTCTTTTAATTTATTTTTTAGTTTAGCTTTCTGTTAATTTCTATTAAATTTCCCTTACAAATTGTAGATTTACTTCCAATAAAAGCTTGTGTGATGTTTAGTTCTTTTTAATATTATTTCTCTTCCATTTCCTTTGCTATTAGGTATACGATTTTTAAATATATATTAAATAATTAAGTGTAATATGTATGTAATCTGTTTATTTATAAGTAATGGCAGTACACCACAAGTATATATGTATATGTTATGATTTAGAAATAGTTACTGCTACTTTGTTATAATTATTGTGTCACCAATACATTTACTATGTAGTTTTCTGTATATACTGTATATGAAGTGTTTTGTTATAAATAAATGAATAGTTCTTTTTTACAAGCTTTTATATTAGCTTCACTTGTAAACTATGTAAGAAAATCTTGGAATCTTAATTTCCGGTCTCCAATTGAGCTGAAATTCTGCATGCACGTTTAAGTCGGATGACAATGCATGGTTATGTATGTGACGTCATTCTAAATCCAACATGGCCGCATTACCAAGATGGCGGATCAATTATTTTTAAAGCACCCCTACAATATGAGTACCAAATGAAAGGGTTTGCTAAGCTTGGTTTTTTAGTGGGAAAATAGATTAAAAATAAAAAAAAAAGTAATATAAGCTGCACTAAAAAGAACAGAATAAACTTTTACATATAAAAGCTTGTCGTTAAAAGTATTCTATAAGTAAGTAAATCTAGTAAGTAAGTAAAATTCACCTTGAGACACCAAATTACAGGAGTAATGTTTACCAAGATGACTTAATACAGATAACAACAAATGTGATTTCACCGAAGCACATACAGTTGGCAGTTCAATCATGGCGAAACGATGATGCTCTTGCTGTTGAAATTGGTAACTGAGTTTCGCAACCAGCTACGATAGCTTGTTATGATTCGGCTTGTTATGATTCATCTTCTTGGTTTGATCAGCGGTGGAATCAATTTTCGTTAAGATACAATACTTGTGGGATACAAGACGTTGATGATACGAGCTTTGCAATTGTACTACGAAAACAAATATAATTTAGATCCAAATAATATTAAAAACATGATAAAATCCTTTCGTTTTTTTTTTGAAGACACGACAAATATAATTGTTTATATTTTCTACACGAGAATTTTAGAAAAATAATAGTTTCTTTTGCTGCAATACTTTGCTTTTAACCTTAATAACTAGACATGATAGGGTTTTAATCTATATATCTATACTAATATTATAAAGAAGTAAAGTTTATGTGTTTGTATATTTGTTAAATTGTAAGGAGTAATCTCGGGATCTACTTTACCGATTTTGAAAATTCTATCACCAATAGAAAGCCACATTATTGCTGAGTGTCACAGGTTATATAAAAAAAAAAACGAAAAATAAAAAGGCTTTTACGTGGTAGTCCGTTTTGCAAAGTGAATCGGAGAAAAAACGGTCGAATGAAAGCATTTCTTACTTTCATTTATGAAAGACTAGCGGACCCGACAGACTTCGTCCTGTCAAAAAGATTTGTAAAGTGGCAGTTTTTTGTTCCTACTTGAAATGACATATGATGACATTAAATTTGTTTGACAGAACTAACGTTTTTTGTCTTGCCAAAGGTTCAAATTGGCTTTTAAGTTTTATTAAAAATTGTTTGTATAAAAATGTTGACTTTACACTTTTTCAAATTTTATTTTTTTATTTTCTCTACGTACAAACCTTCTCTGGACTTCTACGAATAATTCAAGACCAAATCGGTAAAGGCATTGTTGAGTTATGCGCTTACCAACACATTTTGCGATTCATTTTTATATATAAGATAGATATATTTTTGAGTTCTAAAGAAAAGATGTGGAGCTTGAAAAATCTACAAAAAAGTCAACGACAGCATATGTCTAACTTTTATATTTAAGTTACAAAAACTAGATTTTTCAAATATTAGTATAGATAATTTTAATATTAATAAAATAATTTAAATCGTTCGGTCATATTTATTAGACATATATTATCAAAAATTATGAATCTTTATGAAAATAAGTAAGCAGCGGCCAGTGTGGATCTATTGACTACATACATCTTTGATTTCTTCTCAGATGTGTGCAGATTACCTCACGATGTCCGTTCGTTCACCGCAGGAGCGGCAGATAAATGTACATATGAAATTCGAAAAATTAAAAACACATTGGAACATGGCAGTGTTGACTAGAGATGTGTTAATCTTTACAGAAACGACTCAGTGAGTCGTTTCTTCCAAGTGATTCACTGATTCAAGTTTCTAACAACTCTTCCAATGAATCATTCATTCAAGTGCATCTCGGTTTCAATCGGCACGTGGCGCTCGCACGATTGAGATAAGTAAATAGTTCAGAGTCGAAGCGCTTCGGATCACGTCGCTCAATTGCATCTCGGTTTCATTCGATACGCCACGCTTACACGATTGACTTAGAGTCACTGATAAAAATTAATCAATATTAATATTTATATCATATTAGTGCTGTAGTTAGTTTAATCAATATTAGTATTTGTATTATTTTTCAGAATATTAATTCGATTAAATCGGTTCAGAGTCATTGATATAAAAGATGCAAATGAAACTCTTTACTGATTCGAATCTTTGTACTGATCCGAATACAAATGATCCAATCACAACAAAGATACGTTTTTTTCATCACTAATGTCGACCCCTGTCTCTCTAGTTCATTCGATTCCTAAAACAGTGCCGTCGATGTTCTCGACTCAATTACTAAAATTATACGCTCTGTTTTTAAATATAGTAAACTTTAGTTCACCTTTGATCTAATTTTCAATTAAGAAGGCACTCAGTTACTTTAAGTTTATTTATTCCTAAAATTTTTGTCTGTTTCTTCGTTAACTTACAAATACATTAACAAGCTTTCTGTATACTTTCCAGTAACTTAAAGCTTTTAGCCGCTGAAAAGTCTATAGATTTTAAATTAGCTTATAATGGGAGCCCGCAGTTCTCAGTAAAGCACTCAATGCCTCAAGGCAGATACCGAGCCGGCTTTGAAAGTTAAAACACTACAGTCCAGCAAAAAAGCGGCACGGCCGTACCATCCTTTTTTCGAAGCAATTCAGGCCATTGTCGATCCCCTGTAACTTCGTTGTGGATAAAACTAGAAGACTGAATTTTCAGTAACCATGCAGGCATTGTAAAGACACGGTATATTTCAAATTTCATTCAATTTGAACCAATAGTTTTTTAACGTAAAACGTCTATAAAATCGCGCCGAAACATACGGGTACCAGGTTTAAAAAGTGGACCGTAACGAAAAGGTCTATATCATTGTACCTTTTATTAATTATAACGGGTCAATTCTTAATTTTGTCACTCACTAACTCACTGACCGACTCACCGATCATCAAAATTCTAAGGCATTTCTATCAGACCTAGAAGCTTCAAATTTGGAATATAAGTAGTGTTTGGTGTATGAATCAAGGAAAAACTAAAATATTTGGGGGCATGGTAGTGCAACCGCTACGTCTAGAAGGCTACCTATAAAAATAAGAAAAATTCATAATTCAGAGACAGGGCTTTAAGATCATGGATCTCACAACTTTTTACCGTAGAACAACTGAGTTGCCGAGCCGCTACTGTAAACCTTTTTTTTTTATATGAGTCATGTACCTATTTTTTAATTACTCTTTGATATTTTAAAATTTATGTAAAATTATATTGTCTTTGTTGTTAAGTTGCTAAGTTACTTTGCCAACTCTGTATTATTGTGAGTTTTATTATTAAAACCTTTCATTGCCCATTAGTTTGCTTTATCATTTAAAACATTAGGAAACAGCCATATTCTACTGCTCTCTACTACTCAGCTACAGTTTTTTTGACAAGTATTGTTTTTGATGGGATAATCAACTTACTAGATATTTTCACCAGCTCTTTTTCCATTAAAGGGATAGAAGTTAATGCTGTTATCTTGAGCTTAGTGGAAATACTAGTCTTGATTCTAAGTCGAAATTTTTTATTAATTTTTATTCAGGTGAACACAAATTCAGAACATGAATGAGTCAATATGTGATATTTAAAACAGAAGAGTAGTAAATAAAAAAAGATTAAAATTCTATAACCTCACACAATGGTCTAATAACAAAATCAGAAAATAATACAGATCAGAAATGCACAGGTACACAAATAGTATGTAAGTAGGCAAATAACTCTATCTCAAAGCTATATAAAATTGTTAGCTTACAGAAAATCAAAGGTTGATATGGAACTGAAATGTACTGCTATAAGCTTCCTTTTGCAGTTTGAACTCTATGTGTAAATATACTTTATAAATTTTCAAGTTATATAATCTATGTACTAATTTTAAAAAGACAGTGGTTGTTGGAACATGTGGTTTAATAACCAGTGTTCGGTATTTAAATCAGTCGTCACTTTGCTACAGTCCAGACAAGTATTGCCGTATATTTATTTCGGCGCAAAGAAAACTATAGTGACACCTAACGAGACAGCAGCATTAAGTATTCTATTACATTGAAGTATGAGAAATTGAAATTCTCAACCTCACAATTCAAAAAATAAATCTGTCTGTTGTTCTTATATTAAAATAAAATTAATTAATTAAATTTTGTGCAACATTAGGTTGATCGAACATTCATAATGCACAAAATTCACTAAATACACACATGGAGATCAGTGTAGTGAAAGGTTAATGGGAAGACCCCTCGGGGAAAATATTAGCAGAGACTCCTTGTACTTAAAACTTTATTTATGTTTAGCAACAGAATTTTGTCTTACACTTATATATTTACAATAAATTACTAACTAGAGCACAAGTAACGAACAACTCAAATACTTTGAAGCGAATGTGTTCTATCGCTCTCGCAACTTTCGTCTCGACCCCTGGAGTAGGGCCGGGGTAACCGTTACAGGAATGATCCTCTTCGGTGGTTTCAAACGCCACCCGTTACAACGGGTGGGTCATTGGGTTTGGCGTTTAGCCAGTGGATGTCCTTTGTGGTTTTTAAGGCTTCCTTATGCTTGCGGGATCTGCTGATCTCTGGTGACCATTAGCGAAAAAATGCTGCAGAGTTCTAGCATGCATTTCAGTATTGTAAACTCCGGGTTTACTCTTGATTTCAGCTGTGAAAGTGTGGCCTTGACAGTGTCCGCGCACATTCTGTGAAGGTCACTGGGCCAATCGCTTTCACTATCGGCTTCACTTTCGTAATCTTGGTGGCAATTGTTTTTGATACTTTCGTTTTCGAAGTATTCGGCGGCATATATTTTTTCGCACTGTTTTTGTGCGGGCAGCTGTGCTTCTTTGTTCAGCATTTCCTGTTGTTTTATAGGAGTTGCTGTGTTGGGAGCGTCTTGTGGTATTGGCTTGCTTGTTATGGTGGCTATCTTCTTATGTTTGGGCTTCCTGTGGTGGCTGTTGTCTTTAGCCTCTTGCCCTCTGCGCTTGTGTACGCGGGGCGAGGCGGTGGCTTGATTTTGGCTTCATTTGCAGCGGCCATCAGCGAATGTGGCGCTGACGGCTCGCTGTCTTCTACCATAGAGGGGAGGGTCACAGGTAGGGTGGCGTCGGCTGTCCTCTTGCTTGTGTAGGCAATCGTGGTGGTGCGTGGATTTCGGGCTTCTCTGTGGTAGGCCGGACACCTGGCCAGGTTGTTGGCCGTGTGTGGCCCACCACAGTTTGCGCATGTGGGTGGCTCGGCGAGGGGTCGTGGGCAATCCCTGGCAGCGTGGGGTTCGCCGCATCGGACGCAGGCGATTTGACGATGGCAGTTTATGGAGGTATGCCGGAAGCCCTGGCAACGGTGGCATTGAGCGGGTCCCTGCTTGCCCCGCCATGCCTCTATTGTGATCCCAGGTAGCCCCAGTACCTCTTCTAATTGGTAGATCATATGTGTGTTCGGCGTCTTTGTTAGCCGCACATGAAAAATTTTTCTGGGCTGGCCGTGCTTGGTCTCAAATTTTTTGATCCATTCCGGGGAGTAGCCTTTATTTACGAGGTCTTCCCGGAGGTGCTCTGGTGTTGTGGAGTCTGGTAGGCCTTTAAAGGCGAGCTTTAGGCTTCTTTCCTTATATGGCGAGTAGCTATACCAAGAGATGTTTTCTTCTAACTCAATCTTGGCAAGGTATGTCTTGGTGGTTTCGGATTCCTCCATTGATTTTGGGAGGAATCTAATCCCCTTTCTGTAAGCCTGAGCGCTTACGGGGTGACCCAGTAGCTCTTTAAGCTTTCGGAAGTGTCGGGGCCAGTCGGGTAGTTCCTCGACAACAATTGGTGGGAGCTTGGCTTCCTGGCACGTTTTCTCGTTGGTTATTCTATTTTCCATGGTCTTCCTTGTGTTTTTTGGTGTCATGGGGCGTGGTGACTGGGCTTCAGATGTCGCCTTCGACGGCAGCGTCGGTGTCGGTGTTCTGGATGGTATTGTCGGCGAGCATGCGCGGGATGTGTTCGCCGACATCTGTGGCGTCGGTGTTCGTATAGGTGGAACTTCTGGAGTTTCCTCCCTGTGCAGCGTCGGCGATGACCTTTCCATCGGGGAGCCTTCGCGGGACGCGTTGGCCGACATCGTGGGTGTCGGCGTTCGGGCAGGTGGGATTTCTCGGGACGCCAGCATTGGAGGCGTCGGCGAGCTTATGGGCGAGGCCTCTGGCATAGATCCTTCCTCGGACGGCGTCGGCGAGCTGTCACGGGACGCGTGTTCCGACATCGTAGGTGTCGGCGTTCGCGGAGGAGGGATATGTCGAGGCACTGTCTTCGGTGGTGTCGGTGTCGGTGGCTTCATTTGCGGTATCATTGAGAGTTTGGTTGTCGGGGTCGGTAGGACACGTTGGGGCTTCTTATTCCTGGGCTGATTGCCTGGTGGCCCAGTGATTACGTGGTTTTCTTCTATTAATATTTGATGTATGATGTCATAGTCCCGTTGCGTTGCGGGGGCGAACTGGATACATGAAGTTCCGTCGCAGCTGGCTGGTATTGGCTTCCCCAGTTTCGCTTTTATGCGTTTGAACAGGAGATGCCATTCTGGTGTCGATTGTATGTATATGGCGGGTATATTAATATCCCTATTCGAGGGTATCTTGTCCTCCGCTTCTGTATTCGGCGTTGGAGATTTCATAAATGTGGGTAGTTCGCGCACATTTTTCCCGTTTGGGGGTATCTTCATATTTTTCTTGACGGCGAATGGTGTCGCCGTGTCGGCGAAAGGTGTCGGCGAGTTCTGTGGTGGGGCTTCTATGCTCCAACAGTGGCGTCTGGGTGACGAGGATGGTGAGGTATTCGCCTCACGGTTGTCCTCGGTATTCAGCTGTTCCTGGCATCTTCGTCTCGCCGTGCGTCGGCGAGTCGATGTCATGGCAGGCATGTCTTGAGGGTTGGCAGGCTTCTGCTGGCGCTTCTTGGGAGGCATTGGATGCCTACAACCAAGAAGCGGGTGGCGAATAGGGCGATTCGCGGTCTCGGCTGCCTCGGAAATCGACGGCCACTCCCCGCAGATACACTCCCGAATGGCTTGCGCCACTCAAGGGAATGCACCACAGGTCGCAGGCGTCGAACGTCGAGAGCAGAACACGAGACGGGGCGACTGTCGGAGGTACTCTTAAGGCTGCACTGAGGAGGAGTACGACCTCCGTAGGCAACAGTCGCGACAGTCCGTGTTCTATCGGCCAAGTGTGTTGCCTTATATACCGTTGGCTACTAACCACTCAAGCGGAAAACCGCGTGGTAGTCAATTGTGTGTACTGAAAGCATGGCGGCCACGTGGAAGGTTTTCAAACCGGAAGCCTTTAAATCTTAGCTTAGCTATTTTCAAATAAGAAATTGTTACTGTGGATGTATTTTAAATGTAATGATATGTAATTATTTGTCTTAATTGTAATTTATAAGGTATTATAAAGAAATTCCGGAAATACTGTTGCTTTAAGTTCGTAGTTTTAGTATGAAAACCCGCGCACTCGGCCCACCAACCGGATATGGATACAATACAATAATTTATACGATTTGCTTTCAGTAGCTACCATGAGTTTACATTCGTTTGCAATAACAAAAACAATTATCGACAGCGTAAATTTTTGTATGTAAACTTTGTATATCGCCCCTACCGGAACTCGTATTTACTATTCATTCATATTAAACTGACATGACTTTTGTTCTTTACTCTATGTTAAATACTTATCGAAAGCTATAACAATGACTTAAAGGTCTATGTCCTTTAATGTATATGTCATTTTGTGACCTGGTAGGTCACAAAATTAAAAAAAAACTATAACAAAGTCGTGGTAGGGCCACAGTTCTAAGCATCCGAAACAAACAATGACTGTTATAAAGCCATACTGAATTGGACAAATTGAGAGTACCTATTAGTACAGTCAATCTGCAATTTTTGCTCCGAAAAATGACAAACCGGGATTTGACTTGACGAATCGTTAGAGGGGCAAGTAAAAAGCTTAATGTCAGATTTCCGAAGTCCTCCCCCCTGCTGTTTTTGAGAAAATCCAAAAAAATTTTGAAATGCATTTATCTCGGAAACTATTAAGGCTAGCGACTTGTTTTTTTTTTTCAAATTGTAAAGGACACTCAGGACTACATTTTCTTTCATTGAAGCAACATCATCCGACTGAAACTGCAAACGCTAGATGGCGCTAAAGTTTTGAAAAATTGGTTTTTTGCTATTTTCATTGTAAAATATCATTTTTTTTGCAAAAATGTAAATGAGAAAGTTGTTTGTAATAAAATTAGCTACAACTTTTGTTTAAAACATTTTTTTATAAAACTTACCGTTTTCAAGCTATATAGGGGAACAAGTGCAGTTTACAAGCTGAAGCTTGTCAAAGTGTACAAATCGTACATTGTGTGCCTTACTACAGTGTGTTTGTCACACAATTCATGGATACATCAATAAATTGTAATGTTTACTTATTTTTTAATTATTAAACTTTTAAAACTTTGTTTAACAATTTTTTTTTTAAATAACAATGAAGTTTTTTTTAGTACAAGTTATTTGAGTACAAGTTATTTGTTTGTCATAAAATTATCAACAACTTTTGTTTAAAACATTTTTTCATAAAACTTACCGTTTTCAAGTTATATAGGGGAATAAGAGCAGTGAGCGGAGTAACGGTATCAAAGTTAAAGCTACTTGCAAATTTGATTATATATTTTTGATTTTTGATTTTTGCATTAATAAAATTTCATTTTATATGTACTGTTACTGATGCATTGTATTAGTAAAACCGCTTCAAGTTTTTTTTAGTACAAGTTATTTGAAGCGGTTTACTAATACAATGCATTAGTAACAGTACATATAAAATGAAATTTTATTAATGCAAAAATCAAAAATCAAAAATATATAATCAAATTTGCAAGTAGCTTTAACTTTGATACCGTTACTCCGCTCACTGCTCTTATTCCCCTATATAACTTGAAAACGGTAAGTTTTATGAAAAAATGTTTTAAACAAAAGTTGTTGATAATTTTATGACAAACAAATAACTTGTACTCAAATAACTTGTACTAAAAAAACTTCATTGTTATTTAAAAAAAAATTGTTAAACAAAGTTTTAAAAGTTTAATAATTAAAAAATAAGTAAACATTACAATTTATTGATGTATCCATGAATTGTGTGACAAACACACTGTAGTAAGGCACACAATGTACGATTTGTACACTTTGACAAGCTTCAGCTTGTAAACTGCACTTGTTCCCCTATATAGCTTGAAAACGGTAAGTTTTATAAAAAAATGTTTTAAACAAAAGTTGTAGCTAATTTTATTACAAACAACTTTCTCATTTACATTTTTGCAAAAAAAATTGATATTTTACAATGAAAATAGCAAAAAACCAATTTTTTCAAAACTTTAGCGCCATCTAGCGTTTGCAGTTTCAGTCGGATGATGTTGCTTCAATGAAAGAAAATGTAGTCCTGAGTGTCCTTTACAATTTGAAAAAAAAAAAAACAAGTCGCTAGCCTTAATAGTTTCCGAGATAAATGCATTTCAAAATTTTTTTGGATTTTCTCAAAAACAGCAGGGGGAGGACTTCGGAAATCTGACATTAAGCTTTTTACTTGCCCCTCTAACGATTCGTCAAGTCAAATCCCGGTTTGTCATTTTTCGGAGAGATCGATTTTTTTAACGACATATTGACTGTACTAATTAAGCTTTTTACTTGCCCCTCTAACGATTCGTCAAGTCAAATCCCGGTTTGTCATTTTTCGGAGAGATCGATTTTTTTAACGACATATTGACTGTACTATATCCCGCTGGCTTTAACAACACCCTAATGGCCGCCGCAGACCGCCCACGAGCAACTTATTAGCACATGCCAATGCTATCGTAGTGCGGCGTTACTTTTGTAACAGGTCACGTACGTGTGATAAGTGCTTAAGAGAAAACCACGTGACATATTTTTTTTTCATATAAAAGTAGTCCCTTGTTTTCTCTTTCTTCGCCAGAAAGTGGCATATTACATGCCACTTGAGGAAATCCAAACGTATATATTCAAATTTACGTATTATTTACGTAATCAAAATTTTCCAATAAATTATTTGCAAATTGATCCAATCACAATTGAATAAATATCAATATTTCTAACTATTATGTTCGTTTTTAGATTGAGTATTGTTACAATAATAATATTAATATGTTTTCGTATTTAGGTAAAATTATCGAAACGAACTATCAATTTTATAATACATAACGCATTTATGAGTCTCGCGATTTGAACATACATATAATAAATGAATTAAAATTGCGGTCCTAATAATGATTTAAACATTATTGTTTACCTTTCACAGAGTTGCATCTTGCATTTTCGTGACCACTAACAAAAGTTTTCTTATAATAATATTAAATAAACAAGTGCTGTTAATCATACTATGTGCACACAAAGCATCATTATTTTCAAGGCAGATGTCAGATAGAGCACGTTTGCTATACAGCTACTCGGATCCGAAAATGCTTAGCATGGTTTAAATTTCATATTCTTTTCAATATTATTTACTAGCTGACCCGCGCCCACTTCGTTGGGCATAATATTAATAATCCCCGAAGCGAGCACGAAAGCGAACGGAATTAAACCCGAAGCCATCGCGCGCCGTCCGCTGATGATGATGATGATAATGATGATGACACTCAGCAATAATGTGGCTTTCTATTGGTGAAAGAATTTTAAAATCGATGATGATGATGATGATGACACTCCGCAATAATGTGGCTTTCTATTGGTGAAAGAGTTTTTAAAATCGGTTCAGTAGATCCGAGATTACCCCTTACAAATATACAAACACACAAACTTTACTTCTTTATAATATTAGTATAGATTCATTAAAATGACGATAACTTTTTTTTTAATGAACGATTTTGATGAAACAAAGTCTATACACTGCCCGGGAGTGTGCATTCTTCATTAGTGAAAACCGCATAAAAATCCATTCAGTAGTTACGAAGATGTGCTCGAACAAACAGACAGACAGACAGACAGACAAAAAATTCAAAAAAAAATTTTTTGTGTTTCATTGGTTTTCTTTTATCGCCCTGACTCCATTTTTGTCAATTATCTTCAATGTACAGACACACCGGGTCCTACTGTTTTATTATATGTATAGATGTTCTAACACCGCATAACTCAAAATTTTGAATTTTTCAGGAGGTAAAATAAACACCTCGAAGGAGGAGACAAAAAAACGGAGGTACCTGCGTCTTACCGTATTGCTGTACTCCTGTGGACGGTAAGATTGGAATTGAAAATAATGGGTACTGCGACTTTACATCGTTTTCAATTCAAACTCCCAATGTATTTTATGGATTGTACGGGGATCGCAAATTTGCTGCGAATCTCATGGGAATAACGTGTACAATTTGTGTACAAATATAACAGTATAATATTGTAAAATACTAGAAGTGTGTATTTTTATTACATACTAGCTTCCGCCCGCGGCTTCGCCTGCGTGAAATTAGTTTTTGTTGATCCTGGTCCCTTACGTCTAAGGTACCAAGATTCATGGTCTTATCTTCAATTCAACCCTTATTTCAGCCCCACACTGGTAAAAGTTTTAAAATGGTAGAACAGACGATTTTTTGTTTCTTATGAAGTGATATTGACGAACTTGCATACTAACTTTCAACCCTTATTTCACCCCTTAGCTGGTCGAAATTTCAAAAATGCTAGAACAATTGTTTAATGATTTCTTATCAAGTGCTTAAATATAAAGTTTCATGGTTTTATCTTATAAAATTAAGAAATCCCATACAAACTATCAAATTCGCAATATTATCATGCCTTGAGTTCATTAAAATGACGATAACTTTTTTTTTAATGAACCGATTTTGATGAAACAAAGTTTAGATATTATTCTGAGTTAAAACAAAGCAAATAGTGAAAGTTTCAAGCAAATCGGTTCAGTACTTTCGGAGATAAACGTGAACAAACATACAGACAGACAGACAGACAGACAAAAAATTCCAAAATTTTTTTTTTGCTTTCTAATAATCTATTTAAGTGCCCCTCTATCCATTTCAGTCAAAAAAATTAAATGTACAGACAAAATATTTTTACTGTCTTATTATATGTATAGATTATATTACAAAATCAGACAATTTTTTTACCTCCTAAAAAGTATACTATTTTGAGCTACGAATATTAGAACTTAAGCAACAGTAGCTAAGCTTTAGAATTGCTTAGTCGAATCCTTATAAATAACTAATAGACCAGGCGATATTCCTACCGCCTGACAGTCAATTCGTAGACGTGAGCTGTCAATTACAGAAGATGGCGGATTTCCAAAACTGACATTAACTTAGAAATTAGTAGCTAAAGTTTATATGTTCATAACATTCAAATGAATGCACCAAATTGGAAAATTATTATTTATTTTATTATTGTGTGCCTCATTATGTTTTGTTTGTCTACAAGTTTGCATAAAAGAAAACTTCTAATAAATAAAAAAAATATATTTAGAATTATATTGTGTGTCTTAAGATTTTATGATACCGAAAATGACAAAACTCTAAGTGAAGACAAAAAACTTTACACAGAGTGAAATAAACTAGTTAATCACTAGTATATATTATTAGTATTGTATTATATCATAACGTAATAATTTACAGACTCTCTGTATAGTTACAGCTAATTAATGCCTATACTTATTGATTTGAATTCTAACATCTACAAGTAAAAATTATAAATTTTCGACTTAAGTGCTATTGTTTGCTAAGCAACGATATAGAACTAACCTTCGATAATATCTTGTTCTTACACGTTCATATAGTCAATTACACTAATTCAAGATTACTCAAAAAGTTGTTTTTTATTTTATTTTTTGAAATCCCTATCCTGAAGCAGCAGAGGGCTATGTTCAGTTTTATCGTGAGTCTGTTTGTGGAAGACGTACGACTAGTGGCGTTGTCGAGCCGTAACGCTCCGGAACGTCGTTCCGGTACTTCCTTTTTGGACCGGAACGCGTTCCGGAACTAAAGATTATTTCTGATAACGAGAATTGGCTGAAGAAAATATTTTAACGAATTGCTGATTTTTTTCTCTAATATTTGACGAATTTTTATATGTATGTATTGTATGTATCTTGTCTTATATATAAAAATGAATCGAAAAATGTGTTGGTAAGCTCATAACTCAACAACGCCTGGACCAATTTGGCCAATTATTTTTTGTTCGTTGAAGTTCAAGGAGGGTTTTTACAATGAGGAAAATTCGAATAATTATAGGAAATACCCTAAAAACAGCCCTTTTATTTTCCCATGCAAACGTTTTCTAACTTAAACGTACAGTCGAATTGAGCATTATTGCTATTGTATAAAGTTCATATTGCAAGCACTCACTGTTGTCTAAGCAATGAAGGTGTGTTCCTAACATCAAAGAGTCAATTTGCGCTTTATTAACACTACATATAGTTGAAATTCAATCATATCTATCAAAACAGTGTGCGTGCGTTGGAGCACAGAATACATCGTTGGAGGATTTAATGTCACGTTCCAAAATTGAATAGCCACAAAATGTAATAGGCCATTTAGACTTTTTTTGCGATTTGGTTGGCTATGCGACATTATCTATAAAATAATTAGGAACAAAAAATTGCCACTGTACAAATCTTTTTGACAGGACGAAGTCTGTCGGGTCCTTAGATAAAAAAAAGAAAATTTAAATATACTTTTAGTT
This sequence comes from Scirpophaga incertulas, assembly GCA_036419045.1. Taxonomy (NCBI): domain Eukaryota; kingdom Metazoa; phylum Arthropoda; class Insecta; order Lepidoptera; family Crambidae; genus Scirpophaga; species Scirpophaga incertulas. Next base: position 6,182,520 of record CM071633.1, read on the forward strand.
CGTTTGTACTGGCTGTTTTATTTTCATACCCGCGGCTAAGAATAAAAAAAATTGTTATGCTTTGACAGATCACTTTCTCTGATTATCTATGGCCCGTATTTACAAATAATATCCGTTTGTTTAACATACAAAGCAACGCTATTCCCTTTCGACCTAACAGCACGATGACGTCACTGTTTACTGTCGAATCCGTTTATGGAACAAGTTTTTCGCTAAAACTGATATAACTTTCCTGCGAGATGAATACGGAAGCAAACAACAACGGAACATATTGTTGTTTCCTACGACAAACAGCTTATGTAGTTCGTTGCCCTATTATATACATTTATTATTTCCATATATTTTTTTTTTGTTGGAACATTGATTGGAGTAGTTACTACATGTATGTAGTTAGAGTATGTACATATAATATTAACCTTAAGTATAAACAAGTAGCAATTGTCAAAACTACAGTCGGGTCAATTTAATAGGCCACATTTGACATTTCATTAAAATTCCTCAACTAACCTTGTAATGGCGGACATAAAATATTCAATATTTTTTTAGTTTGGAAATGCACAAATGGCCGTTGTTACAATGTTGCGTTTAGTGAAGTCTATACGTAAGTGATGTCCCTCAAAAAATCGAATGAATGCAATGATTATTTGTGAAGGGATTATTCACCATGAATTAATAGACAAATTTTTATTAAAATAAAACATGTTATTCTTTTGTTTCATAATAAAAAACAATAATAACTTAATAAACAGAGAAATAATTGATATTAAAAATTTTTAAGGCAATTAAACTCGTAAAATATATTAATACAGTACCTATAAAAAGAGCGTATTCCCATTTAAAAGGCCGGCAACACATCTGTTGTTGCGGGCAGCGATAATCACTTACCATCAAGTAATCCATTTGCTCGTTTGCCTATTACAATTATTGTGGAAAAGTACTTTTTTTTTATAAGATAGGGATCTTATAAAAAAAGTACTTTTCCATAATAACTGTATTCGATTCACATATGTTTGAAGTAAATATCGATTTTTTCACCATAATCGGAGTGTTTAAGCAGGTCACCTCACTATGAACAAATGTCAAATGTGGCCTATTAAATTGACCCGACTGTAATTGACAGATGTCAGAGAGCGTGATCAACTTCAGCTTGCCGTTGTTTTTTAATTTGACTACGTGCAACATTATTATTCTGCCAAATTCAAGGTTGTTATGACTTGGGGCTTTTAAAATGAACTACCCTTTATTAATTTACCTTAAATTATCTAATCCGATCAAACTGACGAAATCTAACAACTTACTTGGCACACGCTTGGGAGACGATATTCAACATAATAATATATTTTTAAACAGATAATAGTTTTCCTTAACCCAAGACAATTTAACAAACTATTTTATTTATCTATTTTAATATTAAAAAGAGGAAGTGTTGTATGTATGTAACAAATAAACTCAATAACTACTTAACACGTTAGCTGCGGCACCAATTTTTGCATACTTTCCGTTCCTACGACACGAGGTATAATCGGCCCGTACCATGACCAGACGTTAGGGCGACACGCGGTCTATTAGACCCCACCTCCTTTTACAGACTAAAATCCATTTTCTGGCGCGAAATCAAAGATAAATGAGAATTTTGGTCCTTATTGATATAGACAGTGAATTGATGAACCCTAACCCATCGTCGCCCCGGGATCTGATGGCTAGTTTAGGAATTATTAGCAAGACAAAATATGGGATCTTTACACCTCGTAACGCACTGAAATAGGGCAAATTTTCGCTGAGATTAGTGATGGGAAAAATAATATCGACGTTTTTAAACTGTCTTAACTACGCAACGACTTGACCGATTTTGATCAATTATATCTCATTAGATCGTTTTAAGGGCAAAACCTGGCAAAACAACACAAAGCTATCAAAACATACATTTTTTTAAATAATCTAAATTGTGCTTGAAGGCGCCATAAAGAAAAAAAAACCGGCCAAGTGCGAGTCGGACTCGCGCACTAAGCGTTCCATTCTATACCATTAAGAGGCACCTATTACAGACTTATTATTGGAAAATAATGGATCCCGGTTTATGCATAAGGTTTATCTTTCTATTTGATATGAAAATCTTAATGCGGTTCACAGAATAGAAAAAAAAGGCAACCAGAAGTAGAAAAGAAACAGTCCTATTTATTCTGCCTCGGGTTTTAGACATGTTCGGCGCTGTAAAAGGACGTGCTCTCCAATCGACGTGATGCACAACACTGGTCGCGGGAAGCTCGCGTTGGGTGCGTTTTAGCCTCCTTCCGCACTGCATTAAAATTATATTAATTCAGTGCGGCACGAGGCCTAAGACATCCGGTACCAAGGTAGGTACACCACCGAGTCCGGAACCATTAGCGCATCTCAAATATATATTTATCTCTTTCCTACACTGGACCAAACCAAAGCTATGCCATTCGCACAACAGAGAAATTCACGTTTTTGCTTGCCGCACCACAGGGAAGTTGCATCAGGGGTGATTTAGGCCTCGCTTCGCACTTAACGTGTTAACGGATTAAAAGAAAGTGATATCCATGCGAGCATATGCTCTTGCAACTGTCCGGCCGGCTAAGGCAAGACAGAGGCGGGTGGCATACGCCCCTGAAGTATATCGGAACCCTCGGTGACGCAACACACCGACAGCTTGCCACAAGCTGCCCTGAGGGAGACTGACTGCATTGATGGGGCATTTATGGCAGTTGGGGCATTAAATGCCCCACTAGCGGGCGATGGGGTCGTCACTTCAATACGCATATATTATATTAATATTATATTACAATTGTTGTCAACAATATCAAAGTCATATCTAATTATTAAACTTTCTAAAACCAAATGTGCAACTGTGTTCCGCCACGTGGCTGTGCTGCCATCTAATGGATAATGTCAAAAACAAAAAAGAGACAGTAGTTAAATCCGCAATCTATCATCATGGTATAAGCTCAAGCATGTGAAGTAGAACTGCATATTTACATTACAATGATTGCGTATAATAATTAAGTTAACACTATATTTCAACTTATAAATTACTGCCGAAGAAAATGGGCTGAATAAATAACCAAGTGGTTACCAAGTTATTCGAAATAATCTCATCATTCGTTTCGGGACGCCCGATATAACTTATTTATGTACTTATTCCCAGATTCAACCGTGTGATCAGTTTAGGAGCCGTTTCTTAAAGCCTCAATGTTCAATGGCATAGAATTTTTTCCTTCATTTGTCACATTCGGGGTAGAGTCGGGCTTAGATCCGGCATTTAACGAATGAATGGACGGAATATCGCTTTATTCGATTTTTGAATACTTATAAATTAAGTGTAATAATAAACGTTTGGAAGGCAATAAATTACTGAATCGTATAATATATAAGGTATACGTAATATACGTCGGATTTATAAAACATTCTTTAGTTGAACAGCCAGTAATAGTAATATGGGATATATAAAAAATGAAATAGCTACTAGCTAGATAGATAAAGATTCGTTTGTTGATACATTTATACTAATATTATAAATGAGAAAGTGTGTCTGTCTGTTTGTCCATCTTTCATGGCAAAACGGAGCGACGAATTGACGCGATTCTTTACATGGAGATAGTTGAAGGGATGGAGAGTAACATAGGCTGCTTTTCATCCCGGAAAAATCGACAGATACCACGGGATGCGCAATAAGGCTTCGCTCAAAAACTATTGCATGGTTTTTCATGTGTTGTTCATCAATAGATGATGTGATTCTCGAGGAAAGTTTTAGGCTATTTTTATCCCAGAAAACCGTCAGATCCCGTAGGATGCGCGATAAAGACTATTCAAAAACTACTGTTCGGATTTTCCTGCAGTTTTCATCAATAGACAGTGATTCTTGAAGAAGGTTCTAGGCTATGATGTATCCCAGAAAAACCGATAAATCCCACGGGAGGCGCAATAAAGGCATCGCTCAAAAACTACTGCACAGATTTTCATGCGGTTTTCATCAACAGATAGAGTGATTCTTGAGCAAGGTTTTGCGGTATTTTTTATCTCGGAAAAACGTATAGTCCCACGGGAAGCGCGATAAAACCTTCGCGCCATAAACCGACTTCCGCGCATATGTAGCCGTGGGCAAAAGCTATGACCCTTAACCCTCTATAGACCCAATCCCGAAATTATATAATGGCTTGCGTCTTTGTTCCCTGATACTTATAATATAGGGATTTTTACTCAAATTTGTAATAAAAAAAAACACTTGAAATATACAAAGTAATATACATTCATAAACGGCAAATAGATACTTATAAAACTATAGTTTAATACATGTAGTAGGTAAAAGAAAGCAAAAGATCCAAAGTGCATGTTTGCAGCAGCATGCAAGGTGAAGATTCAGTTTTTGTAATTTTTGTCCGGACACGAAATACTGACCATCAGCCATCATGAAGGCTGGTATTCGATGCAGTTAGACAGGGATAGTACTAATGAACCCACATAGCGCCATCCTTTTTTTACTGAACTCAAACAGAGATGTCAGATTGAGTTTATATGTTGACAGTTTTCTTCTTTGTCATATTGAAACTATCTCAAACAATTTATGAAAATTTTTGAAAACCTTTAATTAACTCAAAAATGCACATTGGAAATCTAATTTAATTAGGAAAGGTCTTGATTTATCAAATAGAAAAATAAAATTAATAATAAAACAAACGGCAAAGAAAGCAGATTTGGATGCACTGAACGATCGAATCTGTTCCAACAAACAAAAATACAATTCAATGTTATGAGCTAGACCGGTGGGTGTTATAAAAGAGAGAATAGTGGCGCCGTAAAATTAACATGTCCAATCTGTAGTAAAGCGATGAAGTGTTGTAAAACTTGTTCGCGTGTTATGTCAAGTTGTCTAGACATGTCGAATGACGTGCTTGGAAGGTATATCAGTTGTTATTATTATTATATAGTCTCCTAGTTTTAATATCCCATACCTTATGTGTGAGTAAAATAAAGATTATTATTAACGCTTATATTACACGTCTTCAAAAGACACGGAGACCTATTTTTGAATTACGTATGCGACTTAGAAATCACCGATGTGACTAATAATCACCGATTTTCAATAATTCTTATTTTTAAATATCACTTATGTAGTCACATAAGTGATATTCAAAAATAAATAAAATCCGTGACTAAGGTAACTTACCCACTCGTGAACAAGTCATAATTGTGGAAATGATATCTGTGTTTTGTTTAGAGAACATATTGACAAGAGTCTGCAGTTGATGTGTTGATTTTTCAGTCAGTCTTCTTAAATAGTTTTTTTATCTCTGTTATAAACTTATTTCTACTTTTTTCTTTTGTAATTCAGACATCTGAAAATATGAAATTCGTTAGTTAAGTAACTTTTACGTTTACCCAGTTAAATGCACAGAAACTATTGTTTTTACACATCAGAACGTTTGTGGACTTTCGATTCGTTTTTGATTTTTTCGAACCGGGCTATGTAAGAGACTCCGATCACCTGCCTTCTCAAAGTCTCTTAATATGTGATTAATATTTATATTGTATTCGATAATTATTATTTTTCTTTTATTAAGGAAATATATCTACATATTTATAGGTTCTGAAGTTGTTTGAGAAAATAAAATACTTCATATGATTTTAAGCTTGTAAAGAAAATTGATCTAAGATCAGCTTCTAATTGACAACTCTGTAAAAATGCAGGAAGAAAAAAATTGCTCTTGCTGGTTCTTTTCAGCACAAGGCTTCAAAATTTTCAGCAATGGCATAGCATTTTTGACGGCAGGCACCTATAATCTGCAATACACATTAATTCTGGTTGGCTCATAGAATTATATACATTGTATAACGTATGTAATATGAGTAATTTAAATACCTCATTGAAATTATATCCTACTACTATTATAAAGGCGAAAGTTTGTATGTATGGATGTTTGTTACTCTTTCACGTAAAAACTACTGAATGGATTTGAATGAAACTTTACGACAATATAGCTTATACATCAGAATAACACATAAGCTACAATTATTGAGGTTTTAGGAACCTGAAGTCCGGGCAAAAGCTAGTTAGTTAATAACTTTGAAAATTGCCAATAGATGCTTTTTTAGTTTTTTTTTGTTGACGAATTAAAAAGAGCAGAATAAAATTATTATTATATGTTTCAATTATGAATACTATTTTTTTTGTGGCCGTTGTTTTCATATTATCTCTAGTATTATAATATATTTCATTTGGAAACTGTCTCTATTGATTTAAATGTTTCTGTAAACAAAAAGATTTTATGCTCAAATCATTCACTATTTGCATCCGAGTTTTGTTTTCTTAATACTTACTCTGTTATTATTTTAATTCCACATTAGTTTCCTATTTTAAAAGTGTGTTTTAATATATATTTTCTGTTTTGGTATTATTTTTAGTTATGTTATCTGTTTACAGGTACAACTCTTTCTCAAAACATGCCGTCACCAGCCACCCGGCAAAAAGGTAAAAGAAATAGTTAACAACTTAGTAATGAGTGTGTTAACAAAACTAATATTTAGTCAAAGATAATGAGTTCTTACTGTAAATCTTTATAACTGACAGAATAACAAATAGATATATGATCTCTAGAAACTTTTGTAATCCATGAACCTAATTGTTATAAAAAAAATACACTATGGAAAATGGATCCTTGAATTTCGTCTAGCTAATTTTCTGATTACAAGCGATTTTGACTTCAAATGTATGTATGTTATTAATTAGTTTAATGTCGATTCGTGCGTTTAAAAGAAAGTTTGCTATATAGTTTCTTTTATTATGGATTTAAGCGTATTTGTCTTCAATCTTTTCAATCAATGATGGCGAGCAACGATGTGGCTTAAGGTTAAACACGCAAAAAATAATGCCTATTCACTCTTGTCTTGAAAATCCCAAAATTATACTTAGTTGGACACGGACGCAGGAAGATCACAGTTTGGAGGTTCAAATTATACACTTGGACGTGAATAGTTTAGTGCGAATGGTTGGAATGTCAATGACATGTCAAATAAAAGCCTTACCAAATTATGTCCGTTGGTAGACACATGTAGAAGGAATAACACTGCACAAATTTAAATGATTAAATAAATAAGAAAAACGTTAGTTTGAGTACCAAGTACCCATATGTTTCGTTTTCTTATGGCGAAGAAATCTCATCGTGAGGCAACACCTGCATACACCTGCGAAGAAAACTGACATTTATATCCACAATTTGGTAAAATGCACTATTCTGCTTTATTATAAAAGTAGTTGACGTCGAATTCAAATAAATCATTGTCATGAATAAGTTTAACATTTGCATACTGTAAATTAATAGCTAAATAGTCAGTAAGCTCAAAGACTTAATAACACCCACGAAACTGTGAGATGTAACACTATTTATAGCAAATAAGGATTTTGAATTTAAAATTCAACGCTGTATGTGTAACCGAAATCGCTCAGTCATAAGGCAGGTTCGTATCCCTCAGTCACTACCGACGCCTCACTAGGCGTATGAGCTGTGAGGATAGTTAGAAAATTCTTAAAGATAACACAAATTGGTAAATTCATGGGAAAGGACCTTAATACATTTACTTGTTGACTTCGACTGGAACGTTAAGGAACAACACCACTAAAACGTAGACCTACAGTTCACAACACGCCATCCGAACCACGAAGTTGTTGAAGTATGAGACTGATTTGGTTAATCTCTTGCTATCAAATTTGAATGAAACTGACATATGTTACTGTCATATGTTATGTATTATGGTGGAGTTACAATGCTTCTTTGTTAAGATTCAATGTAAATTTTGTTATCATAAACTGACCAATGTATCTGCACTATCTGTTAGTCTCATACACAATTTCATAGAAACAGCGATACATAATCTCGGTGCAGGAGCTTTTTATATTTGTCACACACCTGAACATAGCCAATTTTGCTGATATCGCGATTTATCCGCATCCGCCATCAAGACTCTTGCAGATACTATAAGTTTAATCAGGTCAAATGAAAAATGATTTTACAAATTGTCAAAGGTGCCATGCTATTGGTTCACTAGTCTATGGTGGGAGAGAATCAGCATCGGCAGTTCTTCCTATATTTTTACAAAGTCATAAATAAGAAGCTCAAATAAATAATGTATAAAAGCTATAATTTCACTATGTTATTAACTATAGTCAAAATATTTAGCAACATAACTATTGAGTCATTAAAATTAAATATACCGAATGATTATGTTTTTTTATGTTCAAAGATTTTTATTTCTCAATAGATTTACAAATCAATTATTTGTTAACATTTTTTAATAAATAAATATGAGAGATATTATTGAGGATTTTCAAAATAAACCATAAATTGTTTCTCTGAAAATACAAAGGTTTTGCTTTATTTAACACGCTTGTACAATATTACAACAATTATCGTTTCACAATGACAATCTCACCTGAAAATACAAAGAAACGACATTTAAAGTTCACAAATATCACCTTCTTAATTATATCCTTTTATTTATCTCTTTACAAGTTTTTCATTCTACAATGATATGTACATACAATAATCTGAATATCATCGGTTATTAAATCGCGCATCACTCCGATGCGTCCTCTACCAACTTCCACAAATAACTCATAGTTAAAAGCGCGAAGCGCGGCAAATTCGAACTAATGAAATATGGTTTCATTACATAAATACATACTGTTGCGCTCAAAGCAGACATGATCACACTTACATCTGTAACTTCGGTAATTTCACCACATCTAACACAAATTAAACGTAAATAAAAAATACAATAGACATTAGAAGGCAAAAATGGATTAGTAAAAATCAAGTTTTCAATCAGAGCTGTATTAAGTACTGATTTCCCATGTGAGAAGCCACCTGAAAGCAACCGACTCGGTTTCTGAGCTCTTTCATTGAAATAATACGCCATGAATATGCAAACCCGTTTGCATAAGCACTGATTGGTGTTTGTTGGGCGGGGAGCGACGTTAATTATACCGTTCAATTTTAGTTTGCCTGATTTTGGATGGTAACGAGTGATTACGAATAATGTTGACTTATTCACTGTGGAATATTAGATATATATAATGAAAAATGCTTTTTCAAATTTAGGTTCATTTGCTTCTGGTCGCGAGTCACTAGAGGTGCGCTGAACTTGCGTCGACTCATTTTGACCTGACCCTAACGATCTCGAAACTGACCAATCTGCACCGGCGCAGTGACTAAGCTGTAATCGCAATAACACGGTTAGGTAAAGGCATGTGCCCCTTGGAGGGGAAACATAGTAGCTATAATCTAGTCATGTTAGAGAATAATGTAGTTCTATTAATACACTCGATCTCCACTCTTATCGCTTTGTAGACATAAGGGTTGGGAAGTTTAATTATTTTGTCCCCAGGTAAAACTATCACCAAAATTAACGTCACTTCGTACGCCAGCCCGAGAGGCGCGCCGACCAGTTGTACAAATACAGGTTGACTCCTCCCCCAAACTCTGATTGCGTCTATAGAACTAGCTTCCGGATCTTATGGAAGAAAGGAAGCTACTTCTGAATCAGTTAACATATCCTTCTTTTCAACGGATTTATAAAAACAGTAGAATATGGTAAATGGAAGAAAATTTTGTCCAAATTTCTAGAGCGTTATCTCAAAAACTCAAGCATTCCTCCTCTTTTGCTGGTAGCCTTGACAAGGTATCCGCACTATTCGTCCATACTCAGAATCATATTGACAATTATCTAGAATTACTTCCATCATGACGGTATCTCGGGAATTTGTACTAGATCATAAGGCTAATAATGATAACAACGTAACCCAGTATCTACTGCAACACTTTTTACCTCCAATAGTAGGTAAGAACAAGGTATTGTCTTACATTTTACGTCTACAAAAGATTAAGTGACTTTGTTGATGGAAAAAAAGGTATTCCCATTTAAAAAACTGGCAAAGCTCTTTGACTCCTCTGGTGTTAGAGGTATCCATATACGGCGCTATTCGCTTACAATCTAGGGATTCGTATGCTCATTAGACCTCTTACACATAATAAATATATCGAATTTTATTTTATATTTGTCTTAACATTAGTATGCGTATATAAAGACTAATTGAATAAACATTATTTAACATTATTATTAGGGCAAAAAACTTTGGGTAAGATTGTTGCTAGCCAGGCGTGCGTATAAGCCGTATCTTCAATCAAATCAAGCAGAAAGGTAATTTCCCCCATGGGTAACCATCGATCGATCAATTGTCTAGGCGTCTTATCACAAGTCTGCATAAAAGTATGTACAGTCAGATAGCAAAGTATCAGAGTGAAAACAAATGAGGATAACTCTTTCACCTCATATTACAACAACTACTTATTTTGCACATTATAGAAATTAATAACTGACACTAAATGTATTATTGAGATATAAAGCTGAAAAAGACTAGTCTAACAGTCCGTCGCCATTCGCTAGTGTGCCCAAAATGCTGGTAGCATTACCACGTTGTATATAGCAATACTTATTCTTTGACCAAAGAAATTACCAGTATTTTAGTCACCTGTTACTATTTTGACATACCAACATTATTACTACGTATTTCATTCTTGGGTGTGTGTGTTATCACGAAATAAAGCGCGGCTGCGTGGCGTACCAGTAATGACATTAAAGCCTTGAGCAATGAACGCACTCACTCTGGCCTCGTGTTATTATTACGAAATCCACAGAGAACATGTAAAGGCAGCTTCTTCGTTAAATATGTTATACTTATTATGATTGACTATGTAAGAATGTGGCATATGATATAAGACTCCCTGTTTATCATCATTCCACTCTGTAAAATCTATCCAAATAATCAGTTAATACGAATAAATTTCAAATTAAACATTACATATCCCATTAAAAGCCCAAAAGCCCTTCTAACTTCTCAAACAGCAATTCAGCCGAGTTTATCTAATTACCCATCAGAAATTGCTACGGTTAGGATATATAAGGACTTAATAGCATTAAAGCGATCTATTTCCATTTTAGCACCCAAGAATGAGTTGCAATATTATACATTGCAATGTAATTCGTTCCAATTTATACAGTTAATTTTTTTTCCAGTTTACATGACAATTTTCCCAATGAGTACATGCATATAATCAATCATCGAGACTTGTCATTATTTTGTATTATGCTCTTATTAGATAGATTAAGAAGGAGTGCGACAATATGATGAGAAGTGGTGACACTCGTATTACCAGAAGACTTATGAATATGATTATGCGTAAATAAGAACAGGGAAGACCTAAGAAAGTATGCATGGATTGCGTATAAATGAATATGCATGCGAAGAATCTAAGTACAGATGACTTATAAAAAGGCATAGAAGAGGAATACATATAGGGTCGACCCCACGTGACCATAGGCCAGAGTGGGTTAAGGGTGCATTCGTGGTAATCTTTATGTAGGCGACAGCGCAGAAAACTTCAGGAAAGATAGTTTTATACTACATTAACAACAAGAAAAGTGAGCTGAATATTCCTAGATACAAAAGATATGACAGATTAAGAACAATATGGACAGACGTCTTCAGAAAAGATCTCACTTCATGCATTGTGAATTGTGAAGTGAGAAAGAACCCAATAAGCAGGCCAACTGAGCAAATAATGTTAAAGAGAGATACAGTGACTGAGAGAATATATCTCATAACAATAATATCAAAGTAAACAATCGGATTGTTGGTAACAATGAAACACCAAATAAGAAAAAAAAACTGTAATAAATTTATCTTCAGAATAAACTGAGTGTTGTAGGATATATCGCCTATTTCCGCCCAAGGAAAGTGATTCGGCGAGCGTCAATTCTTTGTGGATTTATTACAGCCAATTCTAAATGGCGCAACGGTTTAATCATATATAAATAAGATACTGAATATAAATGGATATGTACCCATGTCAATTTGACGCGGGTTGAGAGTTGCTGCCTTTCAGTCAATAGAATCAATTGGTGAATTGTCTTCTTCAAAGGTCGATTAGCGGTTATAACTGTAGTTAAATTGTTAAAGGCGCTGTGTTAATCCAATGATAACTTTATTTAAAGTTGTCTGGAAAAGGTACGATTATAATTTGAGTACGGAGCGCTTAGTCAGCACACCCTGATTTGCGATTTTGATACAATATAATATTATTATGATGATTTTAATAAAATGTTATATTTATTAACTATTTTAATGTACTTTCTTTAAGGATCAAATGAAAATTAGGTCACTTATAATCCTTTGGGGACTATATCCAAGTAACAGGTATCTTGGCAGATATGATTGTGAGATGATAATGTAAGACGAGCGGCGATAAATTGTTTTTTTTTTTAATCTCACTGACGATATTTATCAATGATTAATAATAAATACAATTGTTGGAAACGAAAAAAATAAGCTAACAACAACAATTATACATGTATGTATGAATTAAACACTAAAAAAGGGATAAGTATGTATTGGAGCGGTATTATCCCACGGTGAAAATCGACTTACATTCTGTCTTGGATCTTCAATACGCCCCATTATAATTATGTCAGAATCCGTCAGCTATATTATCCCGTGAGAATAAAATATTTACCTGTGGTAAAAATGTCTATAGCACCACATCTATATCCTTCTCCGGGTCTCAAACTATCCATATACTAATTTTCATAAAAATTGGTTCAGTAGTTTCGGAACCTATCCAATATAAACTAACAAACATTCGAATTTTTTTCTTTATAGTATTTTATATAATTAGTTTACTATATATTGAATGTATTATACAGTTAATAGGTAAAGTAATGAAATGCTTTTAATAACTTATGCTTAACATAACCCGAGGAAAAAAACCCCCTTAAATTTTATATTTATTAAATTACGAAAGTTGGCGCCCAACGTAGGAGTGTTATCGTCACTGGAGATGAAACTACAGTATAAGTTATATATTTATTGCTAACTTAAGCTCATCCATAGTCATAAAAGAAAAGACCACAGGGTCTTTATTATAAAACAATGACAAAAAGGTTGAATCTTTAACGAGTTATGGATAAGTAACTTGCGGTGATTTATTCACTATCAGATCACATTGATTTGATCGCATAATCACATTTCACTAACTACGAAGTTATTACGCTTGCCGTCACACTCTTTCAAATGATTGCATTGTATGACGGTGTTAAAGTACATTTATCCTAATATCGTAACAATTTTGAGCAGTGGACATTTAACATGGGTCTCACATTTTTAGATGTAACTACAATATATGTCGTACTTTAGTTTACTAGAACGTTCGATTTACGCTTTTATTACGAGAGCGTTTAACGACCGTATGAAAATTGACATTTACCCACATTTAATTGGCCACAATTTTAATTTAAGTTAATTAGTGATTGGCCACAATTTAAGGTATACTGTAGTTCATTGCTTTGTGCTACTAGTTTATGACCAATCTTGTAAAATACGTAAGGTGTTCGTAAATATTGAAATTATATTTGACTTTCACTAATTACGCCTACCGTCGAATACAAATGAGGCTATGATCTTAGTCGAAAACTTCGCTAACTTGAACTTATATTGTTATTGTATTTCAATAAGAATTTTTGATGTATAATTGACATTTTTAAATTTCATTACTTATGCCTTACACATTAAAATATTTTTATATTTCTCTCTATCTTTCCACTCAAAACTTTACACATCCTTTATTAAGAGAAGAGTACTCTAGATATAATATTATTAAAATATCCGAACGATTAAATGTATTGAGTAAATATTGTTTTTTTAATTCATTTGAGAATATAACATATGGAGAATATGTTTTTTTGTGTTTTGGGGATCTTACAGTTACTCTTGAGTCACATAAATCTTAAGGTTAAATAATGAACTTGAAAGATCACATAACATACCCGCTTCTGAATTTGTGATGTTTCAAAATATTCCAGTAATCTATTGCCAGTAGTTTATTTCTCGATTGAGCTAGTAATAAAGCCTTTTGACGTAACAACATGAATGCCACGAAGTTCCTAAGCTCCCAATTAATCATTTAAATGAGTCCCCAGTGCCAGTAATATGGAGCTCCATTCTGTAAATGAGTAGGAGATGTGGTTGAATAATGGGGTGCACTGATTGGTACCCAGGGGTGGTTAAATAATAGTTAATTACTGCCATTACGGTTTCCCTACAGAAACTGGCGGAGTGTTGCAAAACGTATGACACTGTAAGGGCGCATAGAAATCCTACTAATGCTTTGAGTGATCTTAGGTAAGTTGATTGAAGTATTAATTTGTTACTTTCTCGTATAGTATAATTATACTAAACTGGTGAATGACTTTAGATGTATTGTAAATAATTATTTATTTATTTATTATTTATTTATTATTGTTTTTTTATTATGTATACTGTTCGATGTAAAATTAAGTAAATGTTGGTGATTCGTCTTACATTTATTTTATAAGACATGAAACAACTTTACAATGAAACTTACATAGCTACTAGCTTTCTGGACGGGAGGGATAGACACGATGCCACTACTACGCATCCGACCTCGACTCGGCCCAGCACACGCTGGCGGAGTGCCCCGCGTGGGCCTCCGAGCGCCGAGTCTTGGTCGCAGAGATCGGGCGAGATCTGTTTCCACCGGCATTGATTGCGGCAATGCTGGCGGACGAGGGAGGTTGGAGGGCTGTGGCTTTCTTTTGTGAAGCAGTGATGCTCCAGAAGGAGGCCGCCGAGCGGGGCGGGAGATGGCCGATCCCGCTCGAAGGAGGCGGCGCCGAGCTCCTCGCGCCCGCCGGCGACTCGGGAGGGACCACGCCCCTTCCGTGGCCGGGGAGCATCGTCGGTGGAAGAGATCGGGGGAGGTAGTGTAGCCTTCCCCTAGGAGGGCTCCCCTGTATCCGCAGGGAAGCGGAGGCTGGGGGTTCCTGGATGTCGCTTGGCATTCCCAGAAGCACCCTACATGCCTGAGGAATGCCATCCCTGAGGTTTTTAGTGGGTAGGCCTTCCCCTTCTGGGTATGCAATTTAATGCATTTTACTCAGGGGAACAAAAAATCTACTAGATTTCTGCTCGCGGCTTCGTCCGCGTGGATTTCGGGATTGGGTCTATAGAGGGTTAAGGGTCATAGCTTTTGTCCGCGACTACATATGCGCGGAAGTCGGTTTATGGCGCGAAGTTTTTATCGCGCTTCCCGTGGGACTATCCGTTTTTCCCAAATAAAAAATACCGCAAAACCTTACTCAAGAATCACTCTATCTATTGATGAAAACCGCATGAAAATCTGTGCAGTAGTTTTTGAGCGAAGACTTTATTGCGCCTCCCGTGGAATCTGACGATTTTCCAGGATAAATAGTACCCTATTATTAAATCCGGACTTTTATCGTTACGTCTGCAAAAGCAATCGGTTCAGTAGTTACGGCGTGAAAGCGGAACAAACAAACAAACAAACTCACTTTCCGATTTATAATATTAGTAAGGATTCTAATTCTATAACATAGTATTCTAGTTATTTTAAGAAATGTTTTCCGGTGGGATCTGATTAGTTGTAGAATCGTTTGCCACGTAGTATCTAAGTATCAGAAAGTCGAAGACCTTAGCCATTTGTAAAAACAGACTCATTAATTTATTATAACAATAATTTACAATAAAACAGACATCATTAATTTACAATAAAGTGGCATATTTCATTAAATTAAAAACTAAATTTGTACACAAATATTATATAACACCACCAAGTAACGCCATATACATTTTGTTATTTCCTCATTTTCTAAGATCAAGCTTTCAGAGTATATCTACTATTATTACTTTAGGTGGCCTCGTTGTTATTATCTAGTTTTTTTGTTATCAAAATTACGTGTTTAATTCACATGCGTACTTTATTGCAATAACCAGAAGTGCGTGCAAGTTTTCTGATAGGTTATCTATCGTATATCAAGATATATATATATATATATATAGATATATATATATATATATATATATGAAAGATATAAGATGCAAACGTCCGTATGTTCTTTTTATTTCCTAAAGGAGTGACCTTTAACCCTTAATAACCTAGAGTTTCAATTTTGATCTTCTAAACCTTAGTTTTTTTTATAGGTTGGCTATACGTATTTTACTGTTGTAGGTATAATGTTTACGAAATTTAAAAAAAATTACAGGTGTACAAGTACTACCCTCTACTGACGTGCGTTACGATTGTATTGGTCTTGAAAAAATATTTATGGATTCTAGAAATAAGTATAAACTTAATAATTGTAGGAAACATACCCTTTGGTTCTGTAAAAAGAGTAAAGTGTCGTTATGCGATATTAAAAAAAAAACAATGTTTCGCATTATTTCATGTATTATATCTGATTTCTTTATGGCTTTAATGCCTGTTTTAAAATAAATATTGTGATTTCTTAGCTATTTTTCCCTTCATCTAGACCCTCAAGCAAACTCAGTAATATTAAAAATATCAGGCTACTAAGGGTTAAATTTCCTCGTTTTATCCTTATTATTTTACTTATGTTAGTGAAATAGATGATAGGCTACTATTAAGTTTAATTACAAATCGACGCAATATTTCCGCTCCAAGCAAACTGTTTTAATATTTTTATAGCCTGTAATTTAGAGGTACATACATTACGATCAACTTACGGCTATCTCACAGTTATGTACTGTGAGATAGACGTAAGTTGATCGTAATGTATGTACCTCAGCAGCACGTAGAATTACACATAATGATCTTGACAGTATATCTCTTATATATAAAAATGAATCGCAAAATGTGTTGGTAAGCTCATAACTCAACAACCCCTGGACCAATTTGGCCAATTCTTTTTTGTTAATGTTCGTTGAAGTTCAAGGAGGGTTTTTATAATGTGGAAAATTCGAATAATTATCGGAAATACCCTAAAACAGCCCTTTTATTTTCCCATGCAAACGTTTTCAAACTAAAACGTACAGTCGAATGGAGCTTTATTGTTATTGTATAAAGTTCATATTGCAAGCACTCACTGTTGTCTAAGCAATGAAGGTGTGCTCCTAACATCAAAGAGTCAATTTGCGCTTTATTAACGCTACATATAGTTGAAATTCAATCATATCTATCAAAACAGTGTGCGTGCGTGCGTTGGAGCACAGAATACATCGTTGGAGGATTTAATGTCACGTTCCAAAATTGAATAGCCACAAAATGTAATAGGTCATTTAGACTTTTTTTGCGATTTGATTGGCTATGCGACATTATCTATATAAAATAATTAGGAACAAAAAACTGCCACTGTACAAATCTTTTTGACAGGACGAAGTCTGTCGGGTCCGCTAGTTTACAATATATTTTGCACTGAACTGTTTGTAAATACTAATTGATATGAAATAAAACTGTATTTTCGTCTGATTTTTACTCCTCTGGAGAGGAGAGGCTGAAAACCCTCATGGATAATACGGCAACCAAGTGCCACGGGGCGACTTGACCGGGATGACCGACTAAATTCAGCCGAAGCCTTGGCCATAAGGATTTGGATAGAAGGGTAAACTGTTTGGCCTGCTAGTTTATATTTAAAATATTTCCAGCTTACAGAATCCATTTTGTAAGAAATACTATCGCGATTTAGTCGCACGGTACACCGCCAACTACCGCGATTGACCTCAACTATATCGAATAATTGATGATAATTAACAGGCAGTTCACATTTGACTCGTAGAAGCAGATGTTTCAGCAGTGAGATTGTAAAGCCCACGTATTGCTACTGAACATATTACAGTGAAAGCGCCGTTTAGTTTCATTCCGCGTACATGCCAGCCTCTCAAATTTCAACAAATCACTCACGACCAAGCCACATCCGCGCGTGCAAGCTCGTAAGGTTGGATTTATTGCAGCGGCTCTTGTTATTTCTCTTTGAAATAAGGGGTAGGTTAGGTTGGGTTACCGCGGAACATCCAATATACGCTGTCTTAAGAAAAACAACCACCACATTCATAAAATTTTCATATTTCCGCATATGTATATATAGTAGGTTACTTTTAAAACTTTTGCTATTATTAGGAAAAAAGATCCGGATATAACATTACAGTTAATACTCAACACTGTATTGCTAAACCACAATGATATTGGACGTTTTAATTTATGTAATATCTATATTTGTACACAACAAACATTAGAGGAAAGAACGCCATAGATATACGCATATAGATATTATGTATAGTATGTAGAAACAAATCGAAAGTGTCCTCAAAAAAGGCCAGGTCAGAAGTACCCGCAATCGTCGAGCATGTATGAGGAATGTTATGAAAGTAGATGAAGCGAAAGAGATATGTAAAGACCGTAGCAAGTGGAAAGACGTAATCTCTGCCTACCCCCATGGGAAAAAGGCGTGAGTGTATGTATGTATGTATGTAGAAACGATAGTTGTTTTGCTTTTATAAGACGGGAATATGCCATCGAACATTTTGTACAAACTCTTTATAGCACACAATAAAACTAAGTTACAATAAAAAAAATATATTATACCAGGTTAATTGGTACAAAGGCGGACTTATCTCTCAGAGAGATTTATTCCAGTTAACCCTAGATCCTCCATCTCGTCACCGATTCCGTAGACCCCGTCACGCTCTCGTCGACCATGACAACCCTTTGACGCGGGACCTTCTGTCCTTGCAGGCAGCATCTGCGCTGCCGGCGGCATCTGCGCCGCCAATCCCTCCATAATCCCTTAGTTCGGCAGCCTTCAGCATCGCCAAGACTAGGTTCCCTCATGATAAGGTCGGCGTCACTTTGACTTCCCGCGCCTCTTCTAGCGCTTTTGGGCCCCCTTTATGGGCCTGCGCTGCATCGCCCCTCTCCTGAGGGGCGGTCGCCCTCACGATTTGCCTATATGGTTTTAGAACCTGGGCCAGGCTGAGTTTAGTCGGTAGGTCACGTGGCTGGACCGTTCCGATGGCGTGGAGTCCGACATAACCTCCGTGACACTTGCCGTTGCGGGGGTATCCTGGGTACGTTTCGTGCTCCTTGTGAGGATTCTCAGCCTTCCTCTCCTGAGGAAAAAAAAAATTAACTCTAGATGGTTTTGTGAATTAAAAAAGATGCGGGGATTAAATTTTAATTAAGATCTAATTACCAAATATATTACGTAGTGTACATCTACCGAAGACAGACAATACCGAGGCTTCTGCTTAGGTACCCCCTTCTTACCTATATCTATTATAGCAAAATAGGAGATTTCGTATTGCGGTGTCCCGGCGTGAAGAGTAACTTTATATCGTGTATCATATTTGGCAATGTAAGACGGATTTTGTGGAGGTTACGTTGCAAATCTCACTACCAAATGTACTGTTTGCATCTGTAAGCACTTATTATTAGGTGGTTAGTCTGCTTGTTAATTAACACCACATTAAGTAGATAATAATTTAAACACGTCAAACGACAGAAACTACAAACGCCAAACTCGAAGTATTGGCCGATTATTTGCGCGTTTTTTAGTACGTACGAAACGTTAGTAAGGCTTAAAGATCATTCTTGGTTGCCTTATAAGCTTACCATTACGTTAAACTGTTCAATAATTTCAGCTTCGGGCCGAACTTATATATGTATAGGCGCTTAAGTTGGCGCGGATAAACTTCAACTCTCTAGAGATTACAGACCAACTTCTTATTTGTTCTGTCTACACTTTTCACATAATTGACGAATTGAAAAACTATTTTGATAAACAAAGTTGAATAATATAACATTTAATGACGAATGAGATCTACGCAATAAAATTTCGTACAAAGTACTAGTAATCAGACAGATTTCTCAGTAGGAGTCAGTAAAATATTGGCGTAATTACAAACAAGTAAAAAAGCGTACAATTTGATGTAG
The DNA here is from genome assembly GCA_036419045.1 of Scirpophaga incertulas. NCBI lineage: Eukaryota > Metazoa > Arthropoda > Insecta > Lepidoptera > Crambidae > Scirpophaga > Scirpophaga incertulas. Next base: position 6,202,352 of record CM071633.1, read on the forward strand.
AGATATGCAATCATCGTGATTGAGAAATTTTCAATTATATTCTTAGGTATACTTTTTGGAAACCATTAAAAAATATAGTCACTCTCTTAGGGTGATTTTCACACAAAAATATCAAGACACAGAGATAAAAACTAGTTTTACTTAAAATAATTCTAAGAGGTATGTTGAAAAGTTTGTTTTATTATTTATAGCTCACGTTAAACACATAAAAAAGTGACATTGACAGTAGTGGTTTTTTCTTCCCACTAGAGAAAGGCAAAGGCTCTGTGCCATACAGCCAGGCCTTAAAAGTATTTAATTTCTGTAATGTGGCATTGACAGCTAAACTTTACAAGGCCGCATTCTTTTTACGCTAAGAACAATGATATCATATTCGTGATAACACTGACTAATACCAATTCAGAACAATTTGCAAGCACGATAATAACTATTATCGTTATTGATACAAAAAGAAACACGGCCCAAATATGACAAAACCTTTTGTCACAATAATTTGTCAAATTACAGATGCGTTTGGCTCTCGAAATAGATAGATAGACAATTTTTATTTTTCTTTTTTGAGGCTTATTTAATATTTTAAATACTTATATCGAATACGCTATATACATATTATTCTAATCCATAAATTAATCTTTCTATTATTCATTTATTTTCGGAAACAAAATGGTCATGGTTCTTCATCTTTCCTTTTGCAGGAACCATTAAAATTTCTTGGTTTTGTATTGGACATTTTAACAAACATATTTTTTTATCCATATACACATCTTATGACAGCTCTATTTACATACAAATATCTTTCTATCAAATTAGATCTTCAAATAAACAGGTAAAATATATTAGTTAGGTTCAGAGGTTTGGTTAGGTTACTTACAAACATTGCGTATATTTGTAGTCTTTTGATATGAACGTAAGACTTTACCTAGAAGGGTAAAAGAGAGAGTAGAGGTGAGGTGTGAAATTTAAGTAGCTGATGACTGAATATATCGTGAACGTCTCGCCTGTGCGCCGCATCCCGTTAATAGAAACGCACCCTAACAACATAGCCGGAAATATATGACAGGTGATTTGTTAGGACGATTGCAAATTGTTTGAGCAATCAACTCAACAAATAGTTTATTCCTCCGGTTTTCGACTGTGGTTGTATTGTACCACTTGTATTGTATTCAGCTAATGAACCGCACTGCCTCAAGACTAAAGTCTTTGATTCGTATGATTTTGGGGTAATGATTAAAAAAGTTTCTCAACCGCTGATTTAATATGTCTCCAAAATATGAAATATCTCTTCTCCGCGCTTTAGATAGCATATTAAATAGAGCCTTCACTCCAAGTTTTTTAAGATTTTATTTATTTTATACTCTAAGGCATGCCAATCAAATATTACTCTAACATAAGCCAAGGAAGTCGATCAGCATTTTACTATGTGTCGATGATTTTGATCTGTCATATTACTCTGAGCCAATAGTACCGATCTGCAGTTACCTGATCCGATGGGCCTGATTTGCAAAAACCTCTGAGCCTATGATAAAACAATTAACAAATATTCAAACGGCAATTAATTTATATCTTTCTAGATTTTTTATAGTGTTATGTCTCCATTATGGCAATTGTCTGTGAATTTGTAGGGAAATAGGAGCAGCTCACGCGATTTACAATTTAAGACTAAAAGAATATCTAAACACAAATTTATAAGAATAATTACAATACGTATGAAATCATACACATTTATAAATCCTACTAATATTATAAAAGCAAAAGTTTGCAAGTATGGATTAGCGTTTGTTACTCTTTCGCGAAAAAACTACTGAATGGATTTTAATGAAATTTTACAATAATATTAGCTATATTATTGTAAAGTTTAAAGGCTATAAGCTATACATCAGAATAACACATAGGCTACAAATTATTAAGAAACTAGCTAGTGCTACGACTCATTGAGATATGAACTTATGGAGACGCTCTATTTGTCTATAGCAACAATTCATTATACATATGAATATTAAATCGACACGGAAATGTCATAATGCCCTTTATCTCTTTTCTACTTACGTTTAACTCCGTGTAAAAGAAAAGGATAGAAGAAAAATGCTATGTCTGAATTTTGACAACTCTTTTTTGTGACGTCACTGATTTTCTGTCCCATGACCGGTGCCGCCATTTTATGCGACGAGTTATGTGGTAGATTTGCTGTCAGCCGGTGTTTTGCTCTAGATGTTTTTGTAATTTTTGTGTGAAATAACCCAAGATACAAAGTGTTTGTTGTTTGAACGTTTTGCCAGAAGCTATTTCATCGTGGTTTCATGTTGTATTAACTAGGATGGCGGCCATTTTATGCGAAAAATTTGTGTGTAATAGGTCACGATAATTTTGAACAACCGGTCCATATGTATCTAAGGTCAATGCTACGACTTCGTCTGCACAGTTAGTAGATTTTTTCCTACTTACTTGACAGTTATCGTTATATTTTCCACAATATACAGAATATCTTTATAAATTGTGCCTATATGTTATTCTGATGTGTAAACAATATTATTGTAGTTTTTACGTAAAATAGTAATAAAGATCCATCCATACTAATAATCTTTCGCGCTTATAACTTAAATAGGGATTTTGACGTGAAACGTCTTTAAAATCGCGCCGAAACATACGGGTACCAGGTTTAAAAAGTGGACCGTAATAAAAAGGTCTATATCATCGTACCTCAATAATTAAAAAAACTATTAGTCTTTGAAACAACAATGTGCATATTTCACTTATATAGTCAGCTCGCTGTTGTAACATTGAGTTTTTTATTAAAATATTTAAAACTTTGACATTCAAGTCATCCGTCCCGTTTTAAGCATTTCCCGTCCGTCTTTTTAATCGTTTATGTGTGTTATACATGTTATTTTATATTTTATTTTGACAATAACTATTGTAAAGAGGAGATAAAAATATACCTTTATAGTTTCTTGCTTGTTTTTTGCGCTAACGCTATACCAATTTCCTAACAGGTGTGTTATTTCTTTTTCCTTAATATACACCTCTTAGCGTTCTCTTTTATTTTTAGATTCGTCTTATCGTCAAAAGTGCCTGTAAATATGCGGTCGGTAATAAAGTTCAACGACCTCATAACTCGGATATAATCATGGAGGAAATTAAAACTATTGTTCGAGTAAAACGGAGTAAAATTAAATGTAATTCTGTTGTTAGTTGTTATCCAATAAAATAATTATCTTTTATTAAATAATGATATCGAATTGATTTATTCCAATTATAATCTTTGAAATTATCAATAATTAGATGATGGAAGCAACTGAATATACAACTTAGATTTGTAAGACGATTCTATATGAATAGGCCTTATTTAACCATCCATAACTTCCATCATACACCTATGCTAGGTTGCCTTACGATATTTTCCTTCACCATAAAAGTGTGGGATCAATGTACATATAAAACTCGAAATATAAAAATACATCACGGTATCCCTATCCTTACTAATGTTATAAATCGGAAAGTGAGTTTGTTTGTTTGTTCCGTTTTCACGCCGTAACTACTGACCCGATTGCTTGGAAATTTGCAAATTGCAATTTGCATTTGCAGACGTAAAGACAAAAGTTCGGATTAAATAATAGGCTACTTTTTATCCCGGAAAATCGACAGATCCCATGGGATGAACAATAAAGGCTTCGCTCAAAAACTACTGCACAGATTTTCACGCGATTTTCATCAATAGATAGAGTGATTCTTAAGCAAGGTTTTGCGGTATTTTTTATCTCGTAAAAACGGATAGTCCCACGGGAAGCGCGAAGCCGTGGGAAAAAGCTATGACCCTTAACCCTCTATAAACCCAATCCCGAAATCCACGCGGGCGAATCCGCGGGCAGAAATCTAGTTAATATTATAAATGCGAAAGTTTGTAAATATGATATTTGTTACACTTTCACGACTACATAAATTTTAATGAAAATACAATAATATAGTGTAGAAGATATGAATAAAACTATGTCTGCGGAGGGTATAAAAGCGAGAGCAAACTATTGACCCGGGCATTGCTGTCCGTTATTTTTGCGTGCTGTCGCTAACAAAAAAACAGAAGGCGCTACATGAGCTATGTAGCGTTCGAGCATTCGACAGCAGCCGAATTTATCCGAGCGCTCTCGAGCTCAGAGGCTTCGTGGCGACTGCCAGTCTCATTTACTTAGTCGACGAGTGAACACATGTTTTTCAAATTACCCTCTATAGTTTTCTATTAAATATTAGTTGAGTTTCTTCTGCATAAATTAATTCAGAGCCTTAAGCATTTAGTGTTTTGTAGAAAGTTACGTCATTCTCTTAATAATAGCGTGGATCTTCTTATAATAGTTTATACATCAGAATAACACATATGCTATTATTTATAATGATATTGTGTGAAATGTCTAAAATATAATGATAAATATCTAATGAAGCTAATAATGAAATAAAAACCTTAACACATGCATAATTAAATAGTTATTAGCTATAATATTTTTTTTAATACATTTTTTTCTGAATACAGACTTGTATATGTCGTGGAAAATGAGATCATGATACTTCGTAATAAATCGTATCTAACTGTCGAATCGACAATAAATTTGCAACCTTGTGATTTTTACAGATATGAAAAAAAATTCAGTGTTCAAATGTTTCACAAAAGAAACATTTATTTTGGCTTAAATCAACATAGACGCAAGCCACGATCTTGTGGCATGAGTTACTATTCTCTTAGTGCGCATATCAACATGGCGGAATCCAGCGATACTGTGCAAAAGTATAATACAAACAGGCTTGTTTGCCGTCAGCATGAATGGAGGATTAATCACAAACAAGGCTCGTGTACGAGACAAATAACATGTTTACCCACATTCGCCTCCTGGCCCAATGATCCTGTCAATAGTGACGTTGAGGAGTTCCTACAGCCGTCATAATTGATCTAAACAACATACAAGATGTAAAAATACTAATAGCTCTTATGTTGTACTTCATAAGAATGATTTTTGTCTAAGATAATATTGTTGGATATTCAATATTTGTCAAAGTATCGAAATATACGATTTTTATAATTTGATTAGATAAGTAATTATTACTAACACTGATCGCGATTTTTTTTTAAATTTTATCAAATCAATGATCTAATGTTGCCTTCAGGATTTTTCACGTAAATGCGTTAGATTATTATTGTAAAAAGAAAAAAAAATGTTTTTGTGCTTTTATTTACTCTAGTGCTCGCCTATGCTCTGCAGCTCTTGTGATAGGTGCAATGCAAATACCGCATGTACTGCAGCATCGTAACTAGAGGGTAGAGCTATTTGGTATAAAAAAATATGGTGGTTTGACAGCCAGTAGATGTATAACGTCGAAGTATGAGTGAAATTATATTTTTTCTAACAAATCAGAGAATGATCTTAATCGCATTACGATTACGCTTAAGATTAAATCTGAAGCATGTACAATCTGGATCAAATAGACCAAAATAGTATGTTTTTATTGTATCGATCAGAAAAAAAATTGCGTGATACTTGCAGAAGCCCTCCCCCTCCCCTCCCCGCCTAACGTAAGATTAGATAAGATTGGACTCGACCCCCTTTATGGATGCCCTCTAACATAGTGGTTCCTGCATAAAACATGAATCCAAAGTTTTTTTTCTATAAGTGGCCATAAGTTTGAACGAAGTTTTAACTTTTTTTTTAACGAAGTAAGGAGCCCTAGAATATGTATACTGCATATTTTATATTAGTTGATGTTGCAACAAAATAAAGTTAAACAATTTCAGATAGATAGTTTTCAGATAGTTACATAGAGCGCAAAGCGAGTGAGCAATGCACAAGTGGTACGTTGGTACTAGAGCTCATCCGGTGGCTCTAGAATAGTGCACTAGACGAGTGCATTAATTACTCGCTTTAGCAATTAGTTAAAATTTAAAATAATTGCTACCCAAAATAAAAACTCAAGTTAAAGAAAATGAAGTTTGATCTTCTCAAACATTTATAACTTTAAATTAATAAATGTGCAGTTATTAAATTATTTAACATGCGACTAAAGTTATTAACAATTTTATTTACAGCTGTTTTCGCACTTTCTAGATTTAAATTAATAAATAAATTATTTAGTAAAATATACAGCAATTGATATTATATCTTACGTGCATAGTACATATTTAGGTTGTTTCAGATTAATTGATTTAATATTTAAAAAACATGTAAGTTAAGTAGATAAACTGATAAACTAAGTGCTTTTTTGACTAAAAACTTGAACATACTTCAAAAAGAGGAGATAAAATCATTGTAATGATATTTCTTTAATAAATCATTATTTCCAAAAAATATTTAACTATAATAATTAGACTAACAGATAACTAAGAAAATGTCATGCATTTTGCAAGGTTTTCACGGAATCAAAACAAACAAAAAAGGTAACCAAACTTATTATTCCAATGCTGGCAGCGATAAAGTCCATTATTCTAGGGGGCCCTTTAGTCGATGCTTTGAAAAACTACAGCTTCCTTTTCCCACAGATAATATGAATATATCGCACGAAAAAAGTTTATCACAGAATAACACGATTCCCTACGGACGTAAGCCTGTACTTAGAGTCCCACGTAAAAGTTATTTGGTCATAAAATATTTTTCTATTCAATTATTCATGCCGGGAGTACCTACTTTGTATAATGACGCCGCTTCCCAGTTGACTAGAGCGGGATTATCCTGAAAACAAATATGTTAAAGACTATAATAGGCTGTATGTTATCTGTAGATGTATTGACAGGTCCGAAATTCTTGGGACTTCATGTAGTGAGCGTGGTTAGCCATGGTAGCTACATAAACAATACCACACAGACGTAAATATAAAGAAAATACAAAAGCTGATCAGACATAAGGCGACTGTCCACTTACCATCAGGTAGTCTGTTTGTTTGTCCACATATCGCATAAAAGAAATTTTTTTGTACCTTAGTTATGGTTATTAATATTTATTTTGATAAAAAAAAATATATATTTCTATAAAAATATGTATTATATATGTATGTCTATTCGTTACCCTAGAATCTATAAGCTTTACAGAGCTTACTTCGGACTAATTGGTGTAAGTTTAAAAAATATTTATTGTTATAAATATTTATTATTTGCAGGGTTAGTACGAAATCTTATGGCTGCAAAAAGTGTACCTTGCTTTCAACAGTATATTTATTCTTATAGAAACCGTTTAGCATAAATAATTTTATTTTATAACCACATGAGTCAAACGCGGTGGAAGATGGACAGACCACCATTCGCGCTGCAGTCTTAGCTCGGCCGTTGCCTAGCCTTGCTTAGCAAAATGCTAAGTGGTTGTGAATTTCATGCATTCATTTGTTTGTACACTGAAAAGCTTAACGAAGGCTGGATATACCAGACACGACACACAGTTATCGAGCCTATATCGAATATATCGTTTAACTTAATTCTATTAGTCTAAGTACTATTGTGTATAAATTATTGCGAAATATATTCTATATTGCAGATAAAATATGTATATAACATAACATAACATAACCCTTTATTGTATTCAAAAAATATTCACACACAAAAAAAAAGAAAATAACAGATGTACAAAAGGCGGCCTTATTGCTAAACAGCAATCTCTTCCAGGCAACCTAGGACCAGGGAAATATTAAAAGGAGATTTAAATATAGGATGGGTACAGTAATTGGACAGGACAATAGGCTATAACTAGTTTAAGTTAAGGAATCTTTGACAGGAAGTGAACACGGACTTGATTCTTAAAGGACTCCAGCGTTCGCGCTCCCCTAATATGTATATGTGAGGTAAACACATAAATAAAATCCGATGAAACCGAGCCGGGCTCGAGCATCGAGAATTCAGTACAAACTTTTAAAGTAACGAACTGAACATAAATTTATAATCGTAATTTTTTGTGATTACTCATTTGGGACTTTCAGATATTGTCTGATATAATCGCAAAGAAATAATAATATTGTTAATTTTTATATGAAAAAACTGTTTCTTTCGGTTGTACTATATTAAAAACCATAATTTTATTATCTTATATATAAAAATGAATCGCAAAATGTGTTGGTAAGCTCATAACTCAACAACGCCTGGATCAATTTGGCCAATTCTTCTTTGTTAATGTTCGTTGAAGTTCAAGGAGGGTTTTTACAATGAGGAAAATTCGAATAATTATCGGAAATACCCTAAAACAGCCCTTTTATTTTCCCATGCAAACGTTTTCTAACTAAAACGTACAGTCGAATTGAGCTTTATTGTTATTGTATAAAGTTCATATTGCAAGCACTCACTGTTGTCTAAGCAATGAAGGTGTGTTCCTAACAATTCAATCATATCTATCAAAACAGTGTGCGTGCGTGCGTTGGAGCACAGAATACATCGTTGGAGGATTTAATGTCACGTTCCAAAATTGAATAGCCACAAAATGTAATAGGTCATTTAGACTTTTTTTGCGATTTGGTTGGCTATGCGACATTATCTATAAAATAATTAGGAACAAAAAACTGCCACTGTACAAATCTTTTTGACAGGACGAAGTCTGTCGGGTCCGCTAGTATACATATAAAGGTGAATGCCATTAATTCCTATTGAAATTGGCCAGTATAATATATAACAGTAAGTACGCGCAAAAAATGAAGCCTGGAGTAAATGGAGGGATCATAAAAATCAATATGGCGCGATATACTCTGAGCGTGGGCAATTACCAGGCTGTTTTTTGTGTTATCGCGCGATATTGTCGTTCATGCAAGGCGCTTTGATAACGGCACCACTTAAAATACAGCGTAACAATAATAAACAGAAGCATCAAAAGGAAGTATATTAAAGTGGACAGTTGAAAAACTTCCATTGTTCTACTAGCTTCCGGCCGCGGCTTAGTCTGCGTGGCAACACTCTTTTCACTTAGGAGTCGGTCATCACTACGTAGCATAAAACAAAGTCGCTATCCGCCGTCTGTTTGTCTCTGTGTATGCTTAAATGCTTAAAACTACGCAACGGATTTTGATTTGGTTTTTTTAATAGATAGAGTGATTCTTAAGGAAGGTTTATATACATGCATAATATAGTAGAGAAACACTGATAAATTTAGAGGTTTCTAATGTGATGTCGTAAATAAGTATGTATTTTTGCGCTTATATTGCAAAAACGCTGGCTGAACCCTGCGAGATAGACCAAAATAATGTACTACAGTATTGTCCACCTTAAAAAGTTCAATACTCAATACTTTATTGCAATCCATCGGTACAAACATGTTAATATAAATAAATGAGCATCTCTATGGACCCTGTCGGGCACAGCAATATTGGAAAGAACAAATGTTTTATTCTCATTATTAATTTAATATTAAGTATTATATTAATTATTTATTCTATTATTTATGTAATATTATATCAAATTATTATTCTTATATTATTATTATTATTTATTTATTGATTTTAGATTTCAGATAAAAATTGTATTTTGAGATGATTTAGTTTCAATTTTATTTATTGTTTTTGATATTCAATATTTTTGTCTTCTAAATATTCAGATATTTTATAATAGCACTTCTCAGTGAGTAATTTTTTTAAATCATTTATAAAATGTTTGTCATCACTGATATTTTTTAACGAGTCGGGTAACTTATTGAAAATTTTTATGGACATGACCAATGGGCTGGAAGAGTGGTGTTTCATTAGGGATTGTGGTAACATTAATTTGTTTCTATGTCTAAGAGGTCTCTTTATGGTGTCATCTCGCCTGGTGTAAAAGTCTGGGTGTTTGCGGACAAATTTACATAATTCCAATAAATACATACAAGGCAGGGTAAGAATTCCATATCTTGCAAAGTAGTTCAACAAAAAAGTCCGCGATGGTATATCTTAGGGATAATCCACCATAACCATTTTTTATCCTTTACTAAAAAATGGTTATTTACGAAGTGATTTTAAACAATACAGCATTAATAAAGCGACAGATAATTTTTTTTAGCACGGGTTAGTCGTTAGTAAATGTATATTTTTTAAAAACGTCGCCCCACCCTAGTATTTTTATTCTATGTCGTGGGTGTACTCACAAACAGAAATCTCACATGTACAACAACCCAGACTGGATTTTTTTGTAGGTCATACAAAATATATACGCGTGCGGAAATTGAACCCGCGCCCGTTGTAGTAGCCGATGACTCGACCGCTATGTCAAACGTGTCGTCATAATCGATGACCTATTCTCAGATTTACCAAATATACACAGAAAAGGAGAATGCCCAAATTTGCCCCACTGGTCCCAAAGCTATAACAAAATGTAAATAAATATAAAAATAAAATTACGAATTTTAGTGGCATTTATTTCGCAAATAGGCGTGCGAGAGCAAAACATTAAAATAAAGTGTTTCTTAGAAACGGAAATGGCAATATTACATAAATACGAAACCGAGTAATATGGCCAAAAGTCAAAATGACGCATTAAATTAATTAAAATTCTATTATTAAACGGCACATAATGTAAGTTACTGAAAATCAATGAAAAGGCTAAAAATACTGAAATTCAAACTAAATAAACAAGCTTTCTTATTTCATTAAGTATATTTAATAAACTTATTTTTACATTGCACATGTGCTATGTAAAAATAAGTTCTCTTTTTTACACTATGGTGTAAGCTGCTAAAAATACACGAAAATGCTGAATACTATGATTCCAACTAAGTATATTATACAAACCTTTTTTTTATAAAAAAATATTTTATGTCAAACAAAATGTATATCGTCGTCTTACAACTTTGCTAATAAATATTAGTAGGCGCTCATTTTATTTGTCTAATATCTTTATTTCCGCACGAAGTTTCGACTTATATCTGCTTCATTTAAAAATCTATGCTAATAACGCACACATTAAAAAAATCTGATTAATGGGCATGCATATGCATGTGACTGAGGCACAGCTCTTTATAATTTGGGCATTGTCCTTTCATCAATATCAACATGTAGCATGCGCCTATCAGAGTTCTGTTATTCTAGATAGTATGTTAAAAATAACAGAGCACTCGTATGTCATTTGTAGCGCGACAACATGGTGTTAACGCTGAAACGCGTAGGTTGTTGACAAAATGTAGATAGGTCTAATTTACAATATAAAATATTAGTAATCGACTAACTAAATATCGTAATTAAATTAGTCTTGATAAAACTATAAGTGTAACTTTTTAAGGCATTTATTTAACTGTGTTCTAAAATACGAAATGTTAATTGCCACTTTACAAAACCTATCGCTTTACTTTTCGTTCGTTGTAGTTGTTCATAGCCTTAAAGTACATAGTAACATGGGATTAAGCTAACTTTGTTTTATAAAAACAGACACATTGTAACAGGAACACCGTTATAGGTCGCATTTTGTGCTTTATGGTTTTGTGACGACTTTGAACGGTGTTCCTGACATGACAAGGAATGTCATTCTTGGAGATTTTGTTTGAGTTGGTGTAATTTTCAATTTTTAAAAGATACGCTAAAAGTAATCACTTTCTGGATTTTCATTTTGTTTGGAAGAGCTAGTCGGAGGCTCACAGGTTTACGGTGACAACTGGCGCCCAACGTGGGGCCACCGTTCAAAGTCTTTTCAAAACCATAAAGCACAAAATGCGACCTATAACGGTGTTCCTGTCACAACATCTTTGAGTGTTTACTTAGAAGAGATATATATAGAGTTCGATTAATAAGCAATTATCTTAGTTAATACTACCCCCCCTACTAATATTATAAATGTGATAGTTTGTTAGTATATATGGATGTTCGTTACTGTTCCACGTAATAATAATAATAAAACTTCAGAATGACACATTGATTGCAATTCATAAAGATATTGTGTGAATTGTCTAATCTAAATATATTCAATTGAATATATTTAGATTAAATACTTCATTTTATAGCCAAAAGCCAAATTTATAACCTGTGCAATACCTACTTTTATTATTTATGCCACACATCACTTCGCTGATAAGTCACTGATTAGGGAGCGTGGTACAAAGACCTCAATCAGCCCATTTCTAAGTTGACGATGATTAAAGCGTCTGCTACGCTGGTTCTGTGAAGATGAATATCAAAATACTTCCGGCCTCTGTGACGGACTACAGAGTGGCTCAGATATTGTGTGAATTGTCTATAATATAATGATAAGTGTTCTGCGCAGATGAAGTCGCTAGTAAAACTATATTTAATTACTATTACACCAAGGTCAAATTAAATACATACTACAATATGCGCGATAGTTAGATTGCTATTTATAGTGCAGATTCTGTATAATTGAATATATTTAGATTAAATACTTCATTTTATAGCCAAAAGCCAAATTTGTAACCTGTGAAATACCTAATTTTATTATTTATGCTACACATTACTTCGCTGATAAGTCACTGATTAGGGAGCGTGGTACAAAGACCTTAATCAGCCCATTTCTAAGTCGACGATGATTAAAGCGTCTGCTACGCTGGTTCTGTGTAGATGAATATCAAAATACTTCCGGCCTCTGTGACGGACTACAGAGTGGCTCGAGGTATAATTACGCCTTCACAGCCGGAGTTCTGGGGAATTTTCCGCAGTACATATAAGTTGTAAGCGTATATGTATTCCAAACATGAAAATGTAAAGTGTGTACATACATAGTTTGCTTTAATCAAATCAAACTTTTTCCCATGAAGGTAGGCAGAGATCACAGTGTTCTTCTTGCTACAATCTAAAAAACATACTTCCCTACTCGTAGCTACCTCCCTTCAGTATATCACCTGTTTGATCCAAGTATGTTCATCTAGGCCAGTGGTCTATGACAACCTAAAAGGGGTCTACGTAAGTGAAAATAAAATTTGGGGGTCCACGATAATGGATCTCAACATATACTTATAGTTATATTTACTAACAATACTATCTTCTAATATAAAGACATATACATTATTTATAAAAGTACCTAATAAGTTAAAAATGTATTATATATCTTTATACAATTTTGTAGGATGTAGCCGTTCAATATCAGGTAAGTAGGGGGTCTACCCAAAACCGCAAAACATAGCAAAAGGTCTACGACACAAGAAAGTTTGAGAACCTCTGATCTAGGCCATCCCCTGCCAACTGTCGTCTGCCGTCCGTCCTTCTATGTGTTCAAATTATTTAAGTATTCCCCTCTCGATTTTGGTCACTATATTTTCTTTCATAGCGCCCATTATGGACCTTTTGACTACACTATTACCTTATGTTGAATAAAACTCCTGTACTGTTCCACTAATTTTAATTATTGTCGACCTGACCGGTTTCGCTTTACAGCATTTTCAAAGGTTAAAGCAAACACAGCTGTTCGTGTTTACGCTTCTATCTAAAAATTTTTAGATTTAAGAATTTTTAGATAGAAGCGTAAACACGAACAGCTGTGTTTGCTTTAACCTTTGAAAATGCTGTAAAGCGAAACCGGTCAGGTCGACAATAATTAAAATTAGTGGAACAGTACAGGAGTTTTATTCAACATGTATAATAAGTTCCACCAAGAGCCAACAATCAACTCAATACAGAATACTATTACCTTAGTTGTAAAATTATTAGGCAACGTACAATGTGGGAGCTGCAGTTTTGTTGCCGATCTCACAAGAGCCACATGCGCTGTAGGACAGTGAATCTACTTATATCCGAAACACGATATTATACAGCTGTTTATCACTTTGAACTGTCAAAATTCATAGGATAATTTTTTATGTAGTGGTTATATCGCACGTTAATCGCTATATATAATATGTTGTCAATCGAACTAACAAATATTTACATAAGCACATAAGATATTGTTATTTTGAATGAAGTATTTCAATAATTTTCTTTATTTTTTTAGTAACCGCGAACGTTGCGATCTGTCTAACTTTTAAACACATCTTAATAGACAAGGCGTGTAAAAGTAAAAAATATAGTAAAGTACAAAAAAAAACTTTCTTCCAAGATTTGTTTTCAATTTAAATAAACCAAATCTATACATCTCTTGCTGTTATAGCTTGGTCGATATGGTTGTAATGTAATGTAATATAAAATATAAAAAAAACTATAATTCATGTAATATGGCAAGTAATTTAATTTTATTGAAGAAATCAACTATTTTAGGTATAAAATCTTTTTGCTTTTTCTCATAAAATGAAACTATTAGTTATGTCTATAAAGTAAGAGTGAATTTAGATTAACCAAGCATGCAGTATTGTTAATATCAACAAGGGATGCTTTTAGTCAGCGTAGTAAAAAATAAGAAAAGCTAACCTTTTATTAATTTTCATTCTTTGCTTCAGGTCGCAACTGGCTCGAAACAATGGTAGAGTTGCCTTCTGGTGTTTGTGAGGAAGATGTTGTTGCAACTGAAACGGTAAGATATTTAATAAGAATTGTAGTTGGTTCACTTAAAACATTTATTTCCTTTATATTATTATTATAGATTATGGGTGGAGGCAAGTGGTACCGCTGCGCGTAAGTGACGAGTAACCGGATAAGTTGACTGAAAGGAATCCTACACTCCAATCATTTAAATCCAAATATTTGGTTTCTCAGAATTGACCACTCGGATCCGAACACTCTTTATTTTAAAAAAAGTATATAATATATTAACTTATATTTTATGAATAACACATGTAACATTGATATAAAAAAATAATAGTAACCCGATGATCTTTTAATGTCTAAACATTTTTTAAGTGAAGCTGTCAATTTATATATGTCTTCGGTCATTCTCTATCAAGCCAAACCTGCCCATATTAAAATAAACATATAACTTAAATAGTTTGATCACAGAGAAAATGTATATGAAAATCAATTTTACAATATCAAATTTATAATGACACATTAATTATTATTGGACATCATTTATGTGTTTGTAAATTAATTCAAATATTTACTACAACACAATAAAAAAATATATCCCTGACTTTCAAAATGTTATTATTAACTATCTGACCCGGTAAATCCATGAGACTTGAACTTGAATAGACTTGAACTAAGAACTAAAGTAAAATGAAGGAGAAGGTCAATTCTAAAACGAATATTGTAATAATTACATAGTTTTCTTTATAATTTCATTCTATTGCTTTTTCTAATATTTCAGTAATTAATCTGTTATTCTTGATGGTTTGATATTACTGCTTCATATTTTATATACAGTTTCTACAGTTGAGATAAGTAAGAGAGAACTTAAATAACTTAACCAAAATACGTGAGCAAAACACTTGTATCACGAAAATATTTAGTACTTGCTAATTAGCGAAGTGAATCTCGGCGGTGAAACCAGCTCGGAGCGAAATATACGCCAGAAAAAAAATATGTTTCGCCATGTTTTGATTGCATGCAGGCCTACTGCTACGAATCTTTTATTTTTCTTTAGTCGCACTTAGAAATAATTAACAATCAACACACTTTTGCTCTAATTATTATTAGAATTATCCAGATATTTAAAGATTCATTTGCGCCCACCAATGGCACTTACAAATAAAGAGAGCTAGCGTCGTAGTCGACTTGCTACGTAAATGACAGTAATTATCAGGAAAAGAGGGTAGAATTTTATACTTACATACACGTGGAATATTGCTCTTAAGTTGTAAAATATGTAACTGACACGATTTATATATATTGTAACGTAACATTGTTAGAGTGCATTTATTGAATCAAAATCAACATTTCAATAGTCATATAATTGTAGCCAAAACTTAAAATACATATTAATAATATAGCAATCAATCCATATGGCAAGACTACGTCACTGCCAAAGTAAAAGCAAAACTGAGAAAAACTGAGCTGATGACACATAGTGGGTTATGCCAAGCGCAATACTTTCATTTGGACCGCTGATCCCGAATTTCTATCAGCTAATTCAAAGAGACGCACTATTTACTTGCGTTACAATGGCGCCCAACGTGGGACTATTAATAATTAAACTTATATTAGATTAAGATTTGCAAACAAATTAAATGTGTATATTAAAATAGTAATTCTATATCAGTAAATGCGTACTCTAAGAGCGATACATTACAATGCACAAGATATAAAAGAACTAATTCAAAAATGATTAATGAATTGCGAACGCCTCAAAGTTGTAGTACCAAAATAAAGTACACTTTTATAATAACTCCAATTAAAAAAAATATTGTTCACAGAAGCAGAAGCCGTGAGCTGGTATTCACTTGTATGTTATAATCTATAAACGTTCATATAAGTTGACTTTATCTACATCACTATTTGTGCATACGTAATACATTTCTAAGCTCGATAACAATAGGAACGGTTGCATATTAGTGCAGTGCTTATTCACTATTCGAAAATGTTACGTGATCGTTATTTTAAGCATATATTTAAATAATAATATTTTAGCTTATTGCAACATAGTTTTAATGAAAGTTTTTAATTGTAATTACAGTTATAAATTCACTGTACCCACTATACTCACGCCTCTTTCCCATGGGAGAGACAGAGATCACAGTTTTCCACATACTACGATCCAAAAAACATTCTCGCTTCCTCCATTTTTATTAATACTTTCATGCATTCCCCTCGGTTGCCTTGGTTGGCCTGGCCTTCTTTCAATATATCACCTATTTGGTCTAAATATGTTTCGTCTAGGTCGTCGCCTACCAACCGTTAAATTATATACTGTTAATATATATAAAATGTTGAGAAGATCCCACAGTATTAATAAACAAATCCATATGTAAAAATCCGTATAAAGGCCTATATCACTGTCGCCATTTGGCGCATTGCCAGGCGACTACGAGATCTCTGCGCCAATTACTCGCAATAAGCAAATTCGATAGTTAATGTAATAAAAAAATGCTTGATCGAAATTCATTTCGTAAATTGCTTTACATTTGTATCTCCGTGGTCATATTTTTACTCTTTTAGACCAGAATAGATTCCAGATTGCATCTTGGTTATATTCGCGCCACCTTCAATGTGGCGACTCATACCTGCTATACTCACAACTCTCATCATTACTCTTATGGTGTTCCTGTGCTATGCTTACCGCTGGTCACCATTCTTGTATCTATATTATAAATGCTGGTAGAGTAGAGATAAAAAGAACAGAATTCTTAAGAATATCTATATAAAATGGCAAAATTTGAGGAACGTAAATTCTGTTATTCTGCTATTTAAAGGAATCCAACAAAGGAAGAAACGGATCCAGGTTGCCCATTTGAATTTTATTTTGGACTTCGAAAATTTCGATTTATAAATAAATAATAAATAAATATTTGTTACACTTACACCAATTAGCCTAGCCCAAAGTAAGCTCTGTAAGGCTTGTGCTATGGGATCTAGGGCAATGTGCTATGGGATCTAGGGCAACGGATAGACATACATATATTATACATATATAAATAATTTTTATCGAAATATATATCAACAACCATGACTAAGGTACAAATGCTCGCATTCTTTACACAAACACCTGCCCCCACTGGGATTCGAACCCGGGACCTCAGATATGAATTGAAACGAAACGAAATTTATATATACCTACTTCGAATATAGACGCTGGCAATTAATTCCACACCATGGTTACCACCGTGACTAGCTCTGCTCATATCCGTTCATACCACCAAACCACCAAGGAGCTTAGCACCGTAGGTTTATTAGGATGAATAGACCTTATTTAACCACGCTGATCCAGTGCGGATGGGTCGACTTCACAACACCTCGGAATTTCATCATAGTTGTGTCCAGATGCCTTACTAGGAACCTTACTAGGAACTATAAAAGCATTAAATGAATGTACAAGGATTTACTTGTTGACATTAAGACAGCTCTTATGGCGCGGTTAAAAGTGGCGGTCTGACGTGTTACAGACTATAAACTAGTGATTCCCAAAGTCGTCTATATCGATCCCTAGGGGTCTATGACAACCTACAAGGGGTCTACGTCAGCAAAAAATAAATTTGGGGGTCTATCTTCCTTCCAGCAAGAAATTTACAAAAATCAATATAAGGGGGTCTACCCAAAACCAAAAAACATGGAAAAGGGCCTTTTTTTATTTTTTGTTCCCCTGAGGAAAATGCATTAAATTACATACCCCGGCTGTGGCGAGCCGGCGGTTATGTGGGGCTCTCCTCCCCAGAAGGGGGAGGCGTACCCACTAAAAACCTCAGGGATGGCCTTCTTCAGGCATGTAGGGAGCCCCCGGGATCGCAAAGCGACTTCCGGGAACCCCCAGCGTCCGCTCCCCTGCCTAGGGAAGCCCTCCTCGGGGGAGGCTACACTACATCCCCCGATCTCCTCCACTGATGACGCCCCCCGGCCACGGAAGGGGCGTGGTCCATCCCGGGTCGCCGTATCCGCGGGCGCGACTTCCTCACGCCCGCCAGCGACCGGCGTCGCAGCTGTGCTACCGAGCCCGGCGCCGCCTTCTTCGAGCGAGGAGCGAGATCGACCATCTTCCGACCCCGCTCGGCGGCCTCCTTCTGGAGTATCACTGCTTCACAGAAGGAATCCACAGCCCTCCAACCTCCCTCGTCCGCCAGCATTACCGCAATCAATGCCGGCGGAGTCAGATCTCGCCCGATCTCTGCGACCAAGACTCGGCGCTCGGAGGCCCACGCGGGACACTCGGTTGCGCAATGGTTTGGAAAATGGCCTACGACACAAAAAAGGTTGGAAACCTTTGCTGTACACAGTAAGATCGAATTGCGGATTAGAAGGCCAGTGTCGAATCGATACCATCGCGCCAATAACGCACCTTAGTTGTGCACTGTATTACATTGCCTTAATGCCACAAATGTTAACAATATCTAATTGTTAAAACGCAATTCGAGTTTGGATATACGAGTGTACACATGAGATTTTTTTAAAGTACAAAAACGTTCGTACTTATCAATTACTAACTCATATATTCAATTCAATTTCCAATATATTATATCAATATCATCTAGCTGACACTTTCATAACATTGATTATATTACCATTGAATCGCGATTACCAGCAGTGAATCCCACACGAGCGATTAGTCACACGGCCCTCCTGCGAACGCTATCGGCCCTCGCTCCAATTATTATAATGTAATCAACCCGTTACCCAGTATCAAAGGTAGCGGCCAGCGTTAAACAAAGCTTATTACGCCGTTACTGTGCTCGACGAATGAAAGTAACGCTGGTAACCAATTGATAAACTAAAAGCAACTAGATACACAATGTCCAAGCATTGATCGACGTATGTCGGAGTCGAATTTTCGAAAATCAAACCTTAATCTTAGGTGTGGGGTAACTTTTTGTGTGAGTCTTCGCAAATTAACTCTATATATTAACAGTATAGATCTGTTTACTGTTAGATAGTAGTTACAAAGTGGCGGCTGGACTGACGCGACAATAACAGATCGACCTATACGCGACCCGAGCCTTTACATTTTTATTCTATTTATTGTTAGTGTACTTAAACTGTGCCTGTGATAATATTGAAGAGAAGAATTGCGTTAGTAATTTATGCTCTCCTCCTCCTCCTCTCTTATAATGCTCTCTTCATTGTAGACACTACATAATATGCCCTAGTACCAAAGTAACCAACCAAAATTTGAATGAGTTTTATATACCCATGAAAAGCTTGGTGTGCGCTATTTCTTTTTGGGTTGACCATTATTCATGTGATTGAGCTGTTAGGCGAGTTCCGATTGCGACAAATTTTGTCAAATGGTTCTAGTCTCAAGGATTTCACAGTTTCCGATGAAACCATTAGGATCATATCTAGGTATGATGATGTTCGTATGCATGGGGGGAGCGCCCTGGAATCCGCGCACGAAGTGCCTAAGCGGAAGTGGCACCGACGGATTGTAGCGGCCTGGCGTGCGCAGCTCGAATTACGGATCTGCGCGCGCCAGCGGGCCGTCGGGTGCCGTACTCCCGCACCCATTGACTCAGATACTCACCGGGCACGGCTGCTTCGGTGAGTATCTGTGTCGAATAGGACGGGAGGGATCGACACATTGCCACCACTGCGCATCGATCTCGACTCGGCCCAGCACATGCTGGTGGAGTGCCCCGCGTGGGCCTCCGAGCGCGAGTCTTGGTCGCAGAGATCGGGCGAGATCTGTCTCCGCCGGCATTGATTGCGGCAATGCTGGCGGACGAGGGTTGTTGGAGGGCTGCTCCAGAAGGGGGCCGCCGAGCGGGGTCGGGAGATGGCCGATCCCGCTCGAAGGAGGCGGCGCCGCCGCGGGCCGCCGGCGGCCCCACGCCCCTTCCGTGGCCGGGGGGCGTCGTCGGTGGTGGAGATCGGGGGAAGTATTGTAGCCTCCCCCGAGGAGGGCTCCCTTGTATCGGCGGTTGAGCGGAGGCTGGGGGTTCCCGGAAGTACCTTGGCATTCCCGGGGCCTCCCTACATGCCTGAGGAAGGCCATCCTTGAGGTTTTTAGTGGGTAGGCCTCCCCCTTCTGGGGAGGAGAGCCCCACATAATCGCCGGCTCGCCACAGCCGGGGTATGCAACTTAATGCATTTTCCTCAGGGGAACAAAAAAAAGGTATGATGATGTTGCCCACATTGGAGAATACTTATTTTCCAATGCAGGCAACAAAACAAAACACCGCTGTGTTTACCCCGGCCATATGTCAACGTCTTTTGACAGCAATCAACTGTAATCATCAGTGGCCTTACAGTTGTCAATATGACACTATTTTAGGCGAAATGCTCATTTACTACTTAAGGCTGTTTGATCTTTGATTTGCATCGAATTGGTATAGGTACTTTCTTTGAAGATTACAGGGACTATATCTATATACAGTAATCTAAACTTACGTAAACCAACATCTGATGCTGTAAACCAACATCTGTATACTTGCGCAGAAATTTGATAGTATATGATTCATTCAAAATTCATTTAACGTTGCGAGCATTGAGTAGCACTTACCTCACGCTGCCAGTCATCTTAAAAAAGATATTGGCTGATAAGTGGGATTTTGAGGCTATATCACCTCCTTGTGTAAGAATGTATTTCATATAAAGAGCGGAACAATCTCCCAATTACTAATGCACCTGATACGCGCAAGTGTCGTCCATTCTAAGAATTGCTGTAATGTTCACAGTAATCCCAATATTAGGCATTAGAACCCGGCTCTTATCTGACAAGGTCGTCTTGTAATATAAAAATACTCTTACTCACCAACTAGATTTATAAAGAAAACACAAATAATACAAAATAACAAAGTTACTGATTTATTAATTTAAGTTTTAAGCTTATTAACAATTTATATTTAAGTTTTTTTTACAATTAAATAAAAATAAAATAATACTCAATTAGAAATAAGTGTACTCTTTATTATGTACTTAAAATAACAAATTTGAATTATTAATCACAAGGGCAGGTTGGTTCTGGTGCTGTTTGATCAATCTCGGCAAGGATATTTAGCAACAATGGTTGATCAGGGTCTTGAAATAAAATTATAATTAAATGGTAATTCTAAAATCTAAAACATGAATTCTTAAGCTAGATTCCCATCCCCCGGTGGTTAGTACTGAATACCTTCCTTGAGACTGGGTCCAGACACTCGATTTTAACTCTTCTTTTAATAAATTGCAATTATTCTTCTTCTGGTTTATATAATTTTCTTCAAGGGTATTGTAATTTATATAGGTATGTTTTTCTTACATAAGTTTGTAGGGCCGGGCCTTTCAGGTATAAATACCTCCCGGTACCTTTTTGCCCTGTTACATATCATAAAAATGTTACATTATCATTGCCATGGACTCACTGTGGGTGGTCTTTGCGGTTCAGAAGGAACCCATATACATTATTGTTCTTCATACAATTAAATCTGACAACTAGGTTACAAAGAAAAATATCAAACATGATCTATTGAACATTCATCAAATTATGGTACATTTACATTTTAAAAGAACAAGAATTTACATTATTTATATTATTATGATTAAATACAAACACCAATTACCTCAAATACATGGGATTAGCATCTGAGCAACTAATTTCAGCATGATTTTGTATGGGTGGTTAAGCCTACCCGCTCAAAACAAATATCAATAATTATTTGTGAAAATCATTACTATTGGGAACAAATTGAAATTAAAGAGATTAAAGAGATAAATGCAACTATTACTGACCTTTTTATCGGGCTTTCAATATGTAAATATTTTAGTTTATTATTTTTGTTCCTAAGTGCCGGTGGCAACTAGGTTAAATTATGTGTTCCAACAGATATGGATAATTTTGTTAAGTAGAATACTCCTGAAATCGGTGATCCTGACACCACTTTCAGTAACTTTTATACGATTTTTATATCACGAAATATGCGTGATGCGTGAGATTTTTACAATAGATCGATTCCCAATTCCCAGATTTCAGATCTCCAAGTCACAGATTAGTATATCATTACAGATTGCTTACCACCGATGAGGCAAAGACTATATAGACGATGTATAGTATGTGATGTTTGTTATTAAATGGAACTAGGATGATGTGGAAACTATGTCGATCCGCCACAAATAAAGGAAAGGAAGAATTGATCTTCCTAAATTTAAGTTTAATCCTAAATGAAATTTTTGTAACCGGCAGTGCAAATAATTTGTTGTTGATATATAATCTGTGGGCAGTTATTAATCTACGACACTGTTTTTAATCTATGAATTCCGGAGTGATGTTTCAGTAATATTAATAAAGAACCTATCTTTGTAGACGACGCTTGGCTAGATTTGGTTGCCTAATTTGCCCATAGATAATGGTGTTAGGATCATGATAAGCAGCCCACACTATAGAACTGTCAATGTCAAAGCAACAATTCGACGTAAACATAACCAATGCAAGATACAATTGTAAAAGTGATTTTAATCAATATGAATAAAAAAGTGTCTTTAATAGTACTTAAAATCAGTGAAAAAAAAAGTGTTACAGTCTGGAACCAGAAAAATGAATTAAGGACGAGATGGACAAATTAACATACTCTATTCAAGTATAGTGTTTAACAGCATTCCACCTAAAAAAAATAAGATGTCATACTCAACTGTAACCAACATTGGAACGCAGAAGATACAGAGTAGGTCTGACACCGCTTCTATACGGACCTTTCCATTCTATTTTCACAATTAAATTCAAAATTAAGATATTTAAAACCTTTTCATTCACTAAAAAAATTAATTCGCGTGCGTGGGAATCTAGTTATTTTAACACGTCAATGGTAACACTACACTGCTGCCTATGCCCACTCCTCGATAATGAGACACACAGAGTCGGGTTCGGGTCAATGCTGTCGCTATTTGCGTTGTTACGTTATTTGTTGGTACAGGTATCGGAACGCCACGTTAAGGAATGGAATCCGTCGAAAACAAATATTTTCTTCCACCCCTGAAGATAATTTGGCCGTTATTTTGCCCTGAATCTTCAAGATTACATCTACTTATATTAAATGAGTGTCTAAATTTGCCATTCCAAAGAATTCCTTAAACTCATCATTGCCAGTTTTCATGGTCGTGATTTCACTGTCTGCTACTTCAAGGTGCATCTTATAAGAAGCCCTGTGTACGTGTTACATTCCCATTTATAATGGTGTGAGTAGATTTCTGTTTTGACGTGAAACGTCTTTAAAATCGCGCCGAAATATACGGGTAGCAGGTTTAAAAAGTGGACCGTAACGAAAAGGTCTATATCATCGTACCTTAATAATTAAAAAACTATTAGTCTTAGAAACAAAAATGTGGTGTGAATGAAATACTTATATAGTCAGCTCGCTGTTGTGACATTGAGTTTTTTATTAAAATACTTAAAACACCGTCAATCTTGTTTTTATCTCAATCTTTTACTTTATAAGCGATTCCCTAACATAGACGTTTCACGTTGAAACCAACGGACGTGTGCCCCGGCACAGCCCCACCCAGATTTTTATTCCACATGATGCGTCCTCGTCCTCGCATATTGAGACTTAATTCTCGGTTCTTCGTTTTAGGGTTCATGGCAACTGATTGACACTAATTTAAACAAGCGTCCAGCAACATGTCATTACCATGATGTTCTTGCTGATGTAAGATTATAATTGCCCATAATATCTAGAAGGATTTAGTCCCGTCCTTGTGATTCAATCTAACTTTACCATATCAATGCTTATTAATGGAAGGAATTTACACCACAGTCTGCGCTCCGCGCTCGTGTGGCTGACTGACACAGTTTCAACACACGCTACTCGTTTTTAATTCGTATTAAATACTTAGACAAATTTCTTAAGTCTTAATTTTGTGTATTAAGTTCACTAATTTAACAAGATACAATACATTTAAAATCAAAGTTACGAAATGCAAATATTTTGAAGAACACAAAGCGAGTCAAGTAGCAACATGACTCACCAGAAATTGTAACGGTAAGAGTGACTTGCAAATTAGAAAGAATGTTTGCGCTGTTGCTTGTGTGACGTTTACGCTTGTAGATTGAAGCTTTGTATTTAACATCCACATTACATTGCTCTTTGATGCGTTGGTGCAGAGTGCCTGGTATTGATCAAACATAGGAGGTTTACATTTTTTTATTCTTTCTTTTTCTTTTTTTATATATAATTTTGTCCTTTTTTAATTATAACTTTAACACTTCATTGAATTAAAAATAAATAATTGAGGGAAAAATTAAAAAAGATATGAAAAGTCGCAATGCTACAACAATTTGTTTCAAGTGTAAAATTAAAAGAGATAAGAGAGACACAATATTATGTTCATTATGCAACAGAAAATATGACTTTGATTGCGTTGGTCTATTAGATTAATTATATAGACTAATGCTGCCTGAAAAAAGAGCAAAATCAAAGTGTGAATTGTGCACTCACCAAGAGCTGCTGTTGCTGTTACTAGTGATAACGAAGAAATGTCCATAATAACAAAAAGAAAGAAACTACCCTCTAAAACTAAAATCATATGTAGCTTCAAATTTAAAATATGGGATCCTGCTGTGGGGCAATTCTGTAAATATACAAAGAGCATTTATCGCGCAAAAACAGTGTATCCGTGCTTTAAAAGATGTACCCATATTAAATACCTGCAAACCATTATTTAAAGAGTTGAATCTTTTGAACGAAACGAAGCGTGTACTTTTGCGAAACAAAATCTTCATTTATTTACAAAGAAAAAAGATATATTGAAGTTTACAAGCAGATATCCGAATAAATTACTCTTACCGCATATAAAGACTGACATATGTCGACGAAATTGTTATTCTATGGTGGCTAGATTATATTGTAACCTACCATCGCAAATCTCGGATATGTCTACTAATTTCTTTAAAAATCATTTGTATAAATAAATGGTTGGTCGAAAAATGTTATTATTCTGTTTATGAATATTTAGAGAATGATGGTCAAATTTAGTTTATATCCATTTACCCTATGTACCAGACATTAACAAATGTTGTATGTGTATGCACCTTATTGTAATTGACATAACTTCATTTTGGTGGTTTTAATTATTTAACAATAAACAATTCTTTTACCTTAAGTACGTACCTCTGACATTTATAATTGTTTTTTTAAATATGCATTCACATTCTTATAATTGACATACTATTATTTTGATAATTATTTAGACTTAGATTTAGAATTTTTTATTACTTGACATTGTTTTCTAATTATTGTAAATTATATTGTGTACCTAACTTTTGCAACCCAGAAATGGTAGATGTGGCCTGTTCTTTATTGTAATTTGTGATCTTTATTGTACCTACATTTGTGCAAATAAAAATGATTTGATTTGATTTGATTTGACCAGTCATTGTAAGTCAGATACCTAAAATTGTTAATTTCACGAATGTTGTTTTCGTGCTACGCAACATGTATGGCATCACTTAGTAGAGAAGGATACCGATGTGGCGGATTGCTCATGTTATTCCCTTACTTAGAAAATATACAACATTAGCTAATCATACCACGTGAATTTAGTCTCCCAAGGTGTCTTAGTATGAAATTGTCAAAAATTTCAATTATTGCCTAGTAGATAGTATCGTATCTGAAGATTTATTTGTATTTGTATTGGTGTGGAGACGCCCAGATACTCAATAAATATATCGACACCTTTCACTAGGTTGGTTCAGTCTATGAACATAACCCACGCTCTGGCTTTCTCATGCATTAGCTGACTTCTTTTTTTTTCCCCAGCAGGGGGAGGCCTACCCACTTAACTTACTGGAACTTTTTACTGTGCACTATCCGATGATTTACACAATTAAAATAATGTATTTTCTTGCCGGCCATTTTTAAATCTCACGCATGTCTGCCACGCACACAGAGAGCCACTATTCTTTTTTTAATAACCATAGTGGAAATATGACAAGAGAAATAAATACATACATATATTTTATTACATTTGTGTATTGCATGTCGGATCCAGTAGTGAGTGTTCATGTTAATGCTAAAATATGTTGCCTTGTATTTTTTAAATTATTTTTTAAGTATATAGTCCCAGTACAAATATATAGTTAATACGTTCAAAATAATGATTAGCCTTATTAAACTAATAATTATTGTGAGCGAATGATATAATTCACATCTATAAAAAGTTTAACCTGTTTAATATGTACTTAATAATAAAATAATAAAAAATAGATTTATGATAAGATAACGTGAGTTCTTAAATCGCCAGCAAGATGATAATTGCCGCTTAGATATTTTTCATTGTTATTTACAGCAAATTAAGAAGAAATATGTAGAAGTACAAGGAAGTACTCCAGTTTGTAGAAGTTAATTTGATTAATGAAATCGTTATCTCCCTTCTATATGTGTAAGCTTGTAATTTCAATTTGTATGATACAAACAATTTGTGAGTAAAACAAATAAAAAAAAAGACAAGGCTATCCTAAGTGTAAGGGATAATATTATTAACACAAAATACTCAGGCCAGAATTACGGAATGTGACTCAAACTCTGCTTGAGTACTGTTAGAAAGGAATGACGCTATGTGGGCTTGTAACGACTCTATATGATCGGAATATTCTCGAATGTTCCTAGTTCGTGCAAATATATAATTCAGACTATTTGATATAAAATCTGCCCATCTGTCAGTTTTTAAAATTGCGAATAAATTGGGTCTTTTATTATACAATAAAATAATTTAAAAAAACTATTAGGTTTGAAGGAAAAATAAGATGTTGGCATTCGGTGCAATAGGTACTTAGAAAGACAAAATTTAAGATATTTAAGATGATGAGGACGCTATAACAGATCCTGGTGATCTGTTTAGGTGGTATTATATTACATAGCTTCACGAACTTGAGTCTTTTTTTAACGAGGTGGAATGCTTTTAAGCACCTAATCTTCGACACTCTCGGTGGATGGCGGGGCATACCCACTAAGCCATCTCGATGTCCTATTCGTCCCAAGTTGGGATCATACAGGGACTGAGGAACCCAATTTCTTCGGACCCCAGGACTGCCCGACCAGCTTTCAGATCGAGTCTTAGCGCCTTTGGAAAATTACCCTGGATATAAGGGTAATCCATTGATAATGGAGCCTGTAACAGCGTGCATCAGGATATAGATAGCACGCGGGTGTCACCTCGGGTGGTCATGCAAGACGAGTGTCATATTAAAGCTTGAGTCTAAGATAAGCACTGAAACCACTGGGTTCCGTGACATTACAACTTTTATCTCAAATGCCACAACGTAGACTGTGGGTCTTTTGGGTATTTCTGCTTTGCAGCGAATCTCACCTTATCGCCGTCAGGAGAACATTCTGCAATAATCACCTGTGAAAGAATATCTATCTATCTATAATACCCGGTAATAGGCGAGAGTGGGATATTCCGCGACACATTTATCAAACATGTCAGTCGCAGCTCACGCTGACATGCCGATGACTAATGTGCTGACGCGGTGCTCCATCGTTTTATCTACGCCGTAGATTACATCTACGTGCACTGTGTACATTTGCTAAACTATGTGGAATGCGTAGTTTGTGTTTTTATACAGAATGGATTTTAACGCTACCTAGGGGGAAAGCTATACAGAGGTGGCGGAAAGCGTGGGCGACGTGAGCCATCGCCCACGGCTTCGTGGTGTCAAGGACCTCGTGCGCTGAACTGGATGCGTTTTATTATACTTAAGTCTTATTGCTTACGCAGGGCCCCGCAATGGATTAAACAAATTTATAGTATATACCATATATTTTTTTAATGTTAGTGGATGGATGACCTTGCAAAATGTAGCCAAGTACAAAAAATTTAAACCTTGCATCTCCACTGGTTTTCTAAACAATTAAAAAGGCAAATTCCATTTAAAGGCCATATTCCTTTTTTTGGAAAAGAAATAACACGGGACTTTAGCCATTTAAAAAAATAATTAGATAATATGTTTGATCAAATATATTTCACGGCTCCTTACTTTTTCCACCCGTCGGTAGTGTTGTGGTGCCGGCACTGGTGTACAAATCGGATAATTGGGAAGGCCCGGAATCATTTTTTTTTTTTAATGAAAATTCGTGAAGTCACTCTATATCCGTCCGTTGGCTAGGCTGCGGCCATGTGTGGCTCCTCCAAGAGTGCCAGGTATACCCACTAAAACCTCCCAGTGTTGTACATATTGTGATCCCAGGGTCGATCCGGACTGAACTAATACGTTCTCGTTTTTCGAATTTTACGTGTACATTTATCTGTTGCTCTTATGACAAAGGAAAACATCGTGAACAACAACAACCTGAAACACCTGTGAAGAAATTCAAAGGTCTAGTCAACAAATTCGTTCTGAGCTAGCGCGGTCAACCAAGGCCTAATCGCCCTAATACAGTTAGGCGTTTACCCCTCGGTGGAGACGTAAAGCTGTGATGAATTTATAAAATTAAGCAACATTAACATACCTCGAAAAAGCTATGAGACAAGAGACACAATGATTTTGCATAGATTTTGCGACACGTCCAAAGCCGCATCTATGCCGCAGCTGTTGCTCGAATAACAGATTCGTTTGGATGTGTGTAAAATTAGTAGAAACAAAAACTAAAGTAGCACCCATAAAATATGTAAGCTCGCTGACAAGACTTGAATTATGCGGTGGTGTATTAATTACGGAAATAGCTAGTGTGGCAATGGCAAACATATAAAGGTCATTTACATTCGTGGACTGGTTCAAAAATATTTGTAGCTAGCTTGAAGATTAATCCTAATTGATCCTGGTTTCTTGACTAATCATGTGTCTGCCATAACATACTAGCATTCCGCCCATATTTTACCTTATTTTTAATTCTCTATATTTCTTCTATAGTTTTATTTTCTGGGCCGTAAGCTTTTTTACCGACGTCATCACACAAAATCTTTCATCTCCTAGTTTTATCCCCTTTAGAGTATATAACAAACTTTCATTGTGATATTTTTCTTATATCTAATCAATTAGAGTATATAACAAACTTTCATTGTGATATTTTTCTTATATCTAATCAAAACCCTATAAAAACACTCTTTCATTTCCTATTTTCTCTTTATGGGCTGTACGGAGCTAAGCTAAACTCTATTAATTTCACAAACAAACATTTCACATAGTACGGATCTAAATAATAATGAGATCAACAAATGTTGAATTGCTTCAGTGAGTCAAACTAATACAGTAAAGTTTGAATTGCTTCGGTGAGTCAGAGATCGTACACCATACAAAGACAATATTAATTATAGCGGCCGTGTTTGCCCCGCTGTCGCTGCGGTGTCTAGGGAGAACATGGCAACCTCTTTGGTTATTACATACACCTAATTTATGTCCAAACGGAGTGAAGCGTCAAGGGACGATCAAATCGCACGTTACATTGCATACATGAGCACATTATGAGTTTGGACAAGTGCGAGTCGCATGAGAATGTTTGAATACCAAATTAACCATTTTATTTTCGGATTGGAATTTATAAATATAATAATGTTAATGGAAGGAGGCTGAGAGTCCTCACAAGGAGTACGATACGTTAGTTCCCAAGATACCACCGCAGCGTTCAGTGCTATGGTGATTAAGTCGGACTCCATGTCAACCGGAACGGCCCAACCGGTATGGCTAAACTCAGCTTACGCCTGGGCTGGCTAGGCGCGGCCGTGTAGGGCTCTCCGGTCAAACGCACCGGCCTACCCACTTTTTTTTTTTTGTTTCTCTGAGGAAAATACATTAAATTGCATACCCCGGCTGTGGCGAGCCGGCGGTTATGTGGGGCTCTCCTCCCCAGAAGGGGAGGCCTACCCACTAAAAACCCCAGGATGGCCTTCCTCAGCATGTAGGGAGCCCCCGGAACACAAAGGCCACTGCCGGGAACCCCCAGCCTCCGCCTCCCCTCTCTAGAGGGGAGCCCTCCTCGGGGAGGCTACCACCTCCCCCGGTTCCCTCCACCGACGACGCCCCCCGGCCACGGAAGGGGCGTGGTCCATCCCGGGTCGCCGTAGCAGTCGCGACTTCCTCGCGCCCGCCGGCGACCCGCGGCGGCGCCGCAGCTGTGCTACCGAGCCCGGCGCCGCCTTCTTCGAGCGGATCGGCCATCTCCCGACCCCGCTCGGCGGCCTCCTTCTGGAGCATCACTGCTTCACAGAAGGAGGCCACAGCCCTCCAACCTCCCTCGTCCGCCAGCATTGCCGCAATCAATGCCGGCGGAGACAGATCTCGCCCGATCTCTGCGACCAAGACTCGGCGCTCGGAGTCCCACGCGGGGCACTCCGCCAGCGTGTGCTGGGCCGAGTCGAGGTCGGATGCGCAGTGGTGACAATGTGTCGATCCCTCCCGTCCTATTCGACACAGATACTCACCGAAGCAGCCGTGCCCGGTGAGTATCTGAGTCAATCGGTAGGTGACCTCCTCCTTCCCGTGAGCCAAGCTTCGAGGTGCGGGGAGTAGGCACCGACGGCCGCGCTGGCGCGCGCAGCTCCGTAATTCGAGCTGCGCACGCCAGGCCGCCACAATCCGTCGGTGCCACTCCCGCTTAGGCACTTCGCGCGCGGGTACCGGCCTACCCACTAAAACCCCCCGGTGTCCTCTGAGCCCGTATCGTGGGCGCATGGCGGGCTGCGCTCTCGCGATTCTATAGCCACGAAACTCAGCTTATGCCTAGGTTCCAAGTACCATGTAATAAAATCATGAGGGATTTGGCTAGATTTAATTATATATTATCACGTCATACACGTCTCCACCGAGAAGTGAGGATATCGTAACTCAAATAGCCGAATTGGTTAAAGTGTCAATATAGATGTAGTTAACGGGGGCGGAGGTCCCGTCCGGGTCATTTTGTTTGCCTTTTTCCTATTAATAATTTATTTAGCTTTTTTTTAAAAGCAAGTGACCCTTATTTAAAGTAAATATAGAAAACATTTATAATACTAAACCAAAAAAATTTACTATCTAAATATATCATTAATATTTTATATCAATAGATAAATAAATTAAAAAAATATATTTAAATTAATCTTCTTATATATAAAAATGAATCGCAAAATGTGTTGGTAAGCTCATAACTCAACAACGCCTGGACCAATTTGGCCAATTCCTTTTTGTTAATGTTCGTTGAAGTTCAAGGAGGGTTTTTACAATGAGGAAAATTCGAATAATTATCGGAAATACCCTAAAAAAAGGTGTGCTCCTGACATCAAAGAGTCAATTTGCGCTTTATTAACGCTACATATAGTTGAAATTCAATCAAAAAAACAGTGTGCGTGCGTGCGTTGGAGCACAGAATACATCGTTGGAGGATTTAATGTCACGTTCCAAAATTGAATAGCCACAAAATGTAATAAGTCATTTAGACTTTTTTTGCGATTTGGTTGGCTATGCGACATTATCTATAAAATAATTAAGAACAAAAAACTGCCACTGTACAAATCTTTTTGACAGGACGAAGTCTGTCGGGTCCGCTAGTTGTTTAATAAATTTCAATGTTAATAATATATTTGTACGTTACCGTCAATGTTTTATAAAATATACTTTCCATGTTTTGCAATTACACTTATAAATATTAAAATACAGCTTATTTATAAACATAACCTTACAATACGTATATGATTTACTGGAAATTTATTATTCAAATCTAGACTAAACCTAGGCTTCCAGTTCTAATATTTAAATATTTTTCTTTTACATTATTACAATTGCGCGAATCGTCAAGCTTCGCGCGGGAATCTTGTTCCACCACAATGATAACTCACCGCATAGATATGAAAGGATTAAGTTGTAAACTCTTTACTGACAAAAAATAAGGTTTTATCCAATGTAAATGTATATAATCTAAATAGTAATGTTAATTTTAAACTTTTAATGGTTAGCATTTTTATATATAAACATATCTAAGAAAAGTTTTATTTATAAACATGCAGTACTTTCATAAATAGATAGAAAAACAAATACAATGTTACACCAGATTAATAATATATATAGTAAAGCATCAAACTCCACATAAAGACCTCAAGATTGCTCTTAAATTGTTAGATGTTAATTTTGTAGGATAATTTCGAGATTTTGATGTATTATTACTAGAGATCGGATAATCGGATGCATATTTACCTAAAGTTAATTTTTGGCTCACAAATTATGGAAGCGGCTTTTTAAAATACATTTTGTTAATAAAAATCGGGAAAATACGGGACTGCAAATTTACCTAGTGATATTGTTTGAAAATTACTAAATTAGCACGTGGTATTTATTTTCAAAAGACCGAGACTCCGGGTTCATTTATACAACTATGCATACGTATTTACATGACGTTTAGTTTCAGTTCCCCGTGCGATTTATGAATGTACGATTTATTACATGAAGAGTGTTATACGAAAGTAGTGAGCTAGTTGACTAAAACAATAATCAATCAAATAATTGAATAAAAAAACAGAAATGGTGCCCGGGCGTAAGTATGGTTTAGTATCTCACTCTGAGTTAGCTTCCGATTTAATGAGTGTGAGTGAGACGGCAGTTGTGAGCAAGTACAGACTTTCTTCCTCTAAAACTCTATATACCTACTCACAAATCACACGGGGAACTGAAACTAACCTTCATGTAACGTCGTTTTTAAGCTCATATTACCGACTAGTTTTGCATTACCAAAATGTTCTACAGTACCGGAATTCCGGGATTTTTATTTATGGAAATAAAATAAAAAGACAGTTCCATACTTTGTCAAAAACTAAATTAGGTAAATAAATAAACATCCGGCTATCCAATTCCGCAATCCCGGGATTTTTATTTAACAAAACAATAAAAAGCAGTTTCCATACTTTGTATTAAACTAACTTTAGGTAAATATGCATCCGATTATCCGATCTCTAATTATTACAGTACCTTTCTCGAGTCCTTCGACATTTACGGCAGTAAAAGCATAGAGACTGAATTAAAATAGTAAAATTCGTAGCGTCACATAAAAAAGGGAGTGCAGCGTCAACACGCTGCAGGCTATCTGTAACTTTCTATAACCGCAGGCTATCAGATCCCTCGGGAAAAATTACATTCAATTGAAAAGTTTATATTCAGGGATCACCGCCCAAATTACGGGAGTAGTTTGTGCAGACGAGAACAGAATCGCAAGTCACGTGTTAGCAACTTTTACACGTACGCATATTTACTTGCCTTGATGCCACAGACGTGCTGGCAGCGGGGGGCTTATTCTCATCGCAACAGCATTTAATGATACTAGTTAGACCTATACTCAAAAACTGACAATTATCTCTTGCGTAATGATAATGCTTAAACGCTAACATATTAATGTATAACGTTAATTATTTAAATGTAAAACAGAGAGGAGTGAACCAGCACAGGACTCACAATGGCCCATTTGTGAGGCTAATTGCGGATAAAATTCCAACTAAATTAATTACTAGAGATCGGATAATCGGATGCATATTTACCTAAAGTTAATTTTTGGCTCACAATTTATGGAAGCGGCTTGTTAAAATAGATTTTGTTAAATAAAAATCCCGGGAAAATACGGGACTACAAATTTAACGTAGTGATATTGTTTGAAAATTACTAAATTAGCACGTGGTATTTATTTTCAAAAGATCGAGACTCCGGGTTCATTTATACAACTATGCATACGTATTTACCAAAATGTTCTACAGTACCGGAATTCCGGGATTTTTATTTATGGAAATAAAATAAAAAGACAGTTCCATACTTTGTCAAAAACTAAATTAGGTAAATAAATAAACATCCGGCTATCCAATTCCGCAATCCCGGGATTTTTATTTAACAAAACAATAAAAAGCCGTTTCCATACTTTGTCTTAAACTAACTTTAGGTAAATATGCATCCGATTATCCGATCTCTACTAATTACTATATAACCTAACTGAACGATACTCCATTTACATAAAAGAAAAACAAATATTTCACTCGCTGTGTGTGGAACCCGCCAGAGCCTAAAAAATTTATCCCCTTGCCCATCGCACACAGAAATTAGGATGTTAACTTTTTATTACTTTGAAAGTTTTCTCTGAAACAACAAAGTTCGACTTTTGGAGTCAATTCACAATAACTTCGACTCGTAGCTAATCTGCAATAGACCCCTGATAGCAGAGCATTTTCAGACCGACAATGCCGTGTAGGTTTCATTATATTTTATTAATGTTTGGATTTTGTTACGAACACTTTCTACAAGGAATTCTGATTTTATATTGGCTATTTTACTAACTTAAAAAGTAACACATATTTAGGTGTTAAAATTGATGGTAACTTGCTTATGCACATTTATAAAGAGTTTGTTCGAAAATTAGATGCATTCTTAGTTTTTTTCTAAAAAGCCACCATTTTTTTTATACTTGTAAATAAAAGGTTGTCATTTTTGGAGGCCGTAGCTTCTTCAGCTTTGATAGAATTCTTCGTTTACCTTATGGCTTTTTACGCTGTATAATTAGTTGTTGAAATGTTTGCGTTTCGCATTAAACCACACAACAGAACATATAATAGCGATATTAATTAATATCGTAATCATTAAAAGACTGACTACATTCTCAATCTTAAAATAATTCACAAATACACAAGATTATCCAACTTAAGACTATCCAAATATCCAACTCCATTCCCTCAGATACCAGCTTCGCCGAGCACAATTTATTTTCCAATACACAATACGCGTTGACCTTTTTGAATTCGCTTTTATGTATTGCTTCCAACCGCTAAGCCTCACACGGAATCACGATCCTAAACTGGATATGTGTGTACATATATGTACAATTCATACAACGCTATCTTGAAATGCAATCATCCTCAATTTTGCTTAGTACAAGAAGCAAGGGTATAAAATTTCCCGAGGCAACTTATTTCGATATTGGGTCACATGACCTGCGTAGGTACATACGAAAACCGTAGCATTTGCGCGCATGAGAAAATACTTTCAAATCCCTTAAACTTGAGTGATTTGTGTAGTCCTTACCACGTACGAAGCTAATAGTGTGCAACAGACTTTATATAAGGTAAGTATCTAAAATTCTTAGCATATGAGTAGGTAAGGTGTGTTTCATGAAATAGTTACTCTGATGATATTATTGGCACCTCTGCATGTTAATTGTAAATTAAACTTCATTTACATTGAAATAAAGACGTAGTCAACATCACTCTAAAACAGACCTCTGCACGGACTCTGTACGGTCAATGACGTGAACTGTCAATTGCAAAGGACGGAGGAAATCCATAAGTGATATTTTTTACGTATAATATAATAGACAAAATATTATTTTATAATATATTTTCCTGGCTTTCTCAAATATAATATAATATGTTGGTGATTGTTAAATCATTGAGTTATGTATAGTGAGAACCAACACATCTTTGATTTATGTATAAAATTATGAAAAGAAATAAATAAATCTTTTATCTATAACCTTAATTTAAAATGTAAATATTGGGTAAAGAATATGTATAATTAATTTCTATATATTACTAGAAATTACTGAACAATTCAACCCAAGCGGAAGTTGTAAGAAATAATAATTAAATTCGTATGTATGGTTTTTGTATTTTCTCATAAAACCTTTTCGTTAAAAGACTCCACAGTCTCCCTACGCCAACCATTAAATAATTATCAACCGAACAATGTCTATACCTTAAATATTGGGACGAAACACAAATGATTTGGGTCATCGAATGACTCAAATTGGATTAATGATGCAGCATTGGGTTACAATAACAATATTGCGCGACGTTAACAAAAACACGAGATTAATGTTTAAGAATCGAGTAGGAATAAACAAGTACACACGACAACACGCCAGGCATTACTTGTTCTCCTTAACCTTAATCCTTATGTCGCACGCAGTAACTTCTAGTAGTGTCACATTTCTAAGTTCAAAAATAACATAAAAGAGAACATAAACTATTACATATCTAAAAATCGCCAAATGTTGCTAAGTGCTTTTAAATATTTGAATAGTCAGAGTTAGAATTCTAACAATTCGATAATGATTTAGAAAGTTTCTGACAATTATTTTACATAGCATTAATCATTATGTTCCAATGGAACTGATGACAAAGGAAAATGGCATTTAATAATTATTTATTAATGTCATTAAGATTGAAAAGAGTTTGTGTATCTGGGATCTATGGTTACAAATGATGGTAAGTATGAGTCTGACATTGAAAGAAGAATAATGGCAGGAAACAAAGTGAATGGGGCTATAAATGGCTTCATTTTCAGGCAGACGTTGTTAAAAAGGCGCGCCTGACTGTACACGGAGGCATACTGGTCTCTCGCTTATTAATGTATGTTACTAAATGCTTGGTGTGGCAAAATAAGGATAAAAGCAAGATTAATACAGTGTAAATGACAACATTGAAAGGAATGGCTGGAGTGACGATGAAGGATAAATTGCGAAATAGTGTGTAAGGGAATTGTGCGGTGTGAATGCACGGAAAGACTTAGATAATTTGGACACGTAGGAAAGATGGG
Source organism: Scirpophaga incertulas (assembly GCA_036419045.1). Taxonomy (NCBI): domain Eukaryota; kingdom Metazoa; phylum Arthropoda; class Insecta; order Lepidoptera; family Crambidae; genus Scirpophaga; species Scirpophaga incertulas. The sequence goes on from CM071633.1 coordinate 6,239,157, forward strand.
CGAAAGACGACTGACGAAAGAAATTTGTACATATAAATAGGCCAGCTGGTAGAGGACGACCTAGACGAACATACTTGGAACAAAACGGTGTGTGGCGTTAAGGGAATCAATTAAAAAGAAAGATTCATCTTCCTTACGCACACAAATTTATATTAAACGGGTCGGAGTAAGAAACCGGTCACAAGTCCTTTATATCTGGTGGAAGGTAGATATGCCTATTACTCCCCTGCGACGAAGTCCAACAATGCGAGGAGTGGCTGAGGAGTTCTCGGGTCTGCAAACCAGAAGGAGCATGTCCAGGTAGTTGAAGAACAAAGGTTGGCCAACCGTGACTTTTGACCCTAGATAAGTAGGGTTTACCACATAAAACTAATATTTATAAAAACTTTTTTGATGATAGTAAATAAGCAACGATCGCTATTAAAAGGAACGTTTATAAAATTAAAAGTTGACACGAGAAGAACGTAATGTAGGTCTCGGTAAGTGTCTAGATCTAGAATGATTCTCCCAGACCGTTACCGGCCGCCTGCTTGTTCGGCGACGGAGTGAAAACAATGGCAAAGAAATGCGGTGCCACAGTATTAAATAATATCTGTGAACCACAGAGCAGACTTAGCGCCAGTTGGACAACGAGACGTATACATCTCTTTTAGAAAAACATTTAATTTTTAAAAATATACGTTACAACGTCACATGTGATATACTGAAGAAGGTCAAATCAATTAAAAGTATCAATAAAAGTCGAGGAAGCTAGAGGAGTATGTTTGAATCGTAGCAAATTGAAAATAGTGATGTGAAAGAGGGATGAGTATGGGTGTGTGTAAGATTGAAAAAAATGTTTTAATTTTATGCGATTAACAAACAAATTACAAGTGTTTAGCAGTTTGCCGAGCGGAGTCGGGAGATAGCCGATTCCGCTCGAAGAAGGCGGCGCCGGGCTCGGTAGCACAGCTGCGGCGCCGCCGCGGGTCGCCGGCGGGCGCGAGGAAGTCGCGACTGCTACGGCGACCCGGGATGGACCACGCCCCTTCCGTGGCCGGGGGGCGTCGTCGGTGGAGGAGACCGGGGGAGGTAGTTTAGCCTCCCCCGAGGAGGGCTCCCCTCTAGGCAGGGGAGCGGAGGCTGGGGGTTCCCGGAAGTAACTTGATGTTCCCGAGGGCTCCCTACATGCCTGAGGACGGCCAACCCTGAGGTTTTTAGTGGGTAGGCCTCCCCCTTCTGGGGAGGAGAGCCCCACATGACCGCCGGCTCGCCACAGCCGGGGTGTGCAATTTAATGCATTTTCCTCAGGGAAAAAAAAAGTGTTTAGCAGTTTATAAAATCTACTTACGCAATATAGATTACAATAACACGATATATTTTTTTTTATATTCTTTATTGACAGCCAACAATTCAAATCTGAAGATCACAAAGCAATAGACAGTTTGATTCGCCAGAAATCGTTAGGGATATGAAAAACATGTGGGCGTGTGGCGGTAGAATCGCGAAAGCGCACCCCGCCACGCGCCCCGATATGGGCTTGGAGGTCACCGGGGGGTTTTAGTGGGTAGGCCGGCCTATCTTTATGAACGGAGAGCCCCACACGGCCGCGCCTAGCCAGCGCGGTGTCAAGGTGCATAAGGAACATTTATCCTCAAAAAAAAAGGTTATAAAAAACATGCGTATAAATACTTATGTAAGTAATGTTTTATTAAAACAAGAGGTAGTAGATATCGCACTAATCCGACTAAAATGAGGCGTTCACATTCGAACAATGAGGATTTTCCAAGGGACAGCTTAACGAGTTGTTTAAACCTATTCATAGATTAAATACAGTGTTCATACATTTCTATAGATTACGTACAATACACATATTTATTATTACTTATAAATGATGTTTGTTAACGTTACGAATTACGAATAAAAAAATGTACTACAATAGGTATAAAACATTAATATTTCTCGATAAGTTCACATAATATTGACTCATTTTATGACAAAAGCGCTATCTATGTATTCTATTATGGCAACATTATTTTTAATTTGCTGTCAGTAAATGCCTCGTTGGTCAAACGAAAGACGCAATCCCAATAACGTCTTAAAAGCTTGCCCGTACTCTTATAAAATTAAATAGGGTCAAAATATAGAAAGTTATATGTGTGCTAAGCGGACATTGTCCCCTAAACAGAGAGGAAATGAAAGAGGTGTAATGGACTTCACAATAAATTCTCATGGAGTGCAGAAGCGAGGTCGAACAACGGGCAAAATTTCTCCACTCTCTAGCATCCGTACCAGAAGCATGTAGAAGCCGCGTCCTGAGAAGACCTGGACCCTTGACGGTTGGAGTTAGAAGTCAACCAGCACAGTACATGCAATGGCCCAATTATGAGGCTTAGTGCGGATAAAAGCTCGGCTAAATAATCCCAACTAATATTATAAATGCGAAGTGTGTTTGTTTGTTTGTTTGTTTATTTGTTTATTTGTTTGTTTGTTTGTTACCTCTTCACGCTTAAACTACTGCACCGATCAATCACGAAATTTGCATACACATAGTCTGTGGTACGGGGAAGGATATCACATTTTATCCCGGAAGAAAGTAGCTACTGTTCCCGTGGGATCGAAATTAACGCGGACGGAGCACGACGGGGCGGAGCCACGGGCAAGAAATTTCAAAAATTCTTTCACCTTTGGGAAAGCTACATTATCCCCGAGTAACATAGGCTACTTTTTATCCCGGAAAAATCGACAGATCCCACGGGATGCGCAATAAAGGCTTCGCTCAAAAACTACTGCACAGATTTTTCATGCGGTTTTCATCAATAGATAGAGTGATTCTTGAGCAAGGTATTGCGGTATTTTTTTATCTTGGCAAAACGGATAGACCCACGGGAAGCGCGATAAAACTTCGCGCCGTAAATCGACTTCCCGCGCATATGTAGCCGTGGGCAAAAGCTATGACCCTTAACCCTCTATAGACCCAATCCCGAAATCCACGCAGGCGAAGCCGCGGGCAGAAAGCTAGTAAAATATAAAAACCGTTGGTGTAATTTCATTAAGTCGATTGTAATATCGAGAGAGATCTACTTCGCTCAGGTTCTGTTTTACTAACGTAGTGATTCGCAAACTGATCTATATCGACCCGTAGGCGTGTATGATAACCTGCAAGGGGCTACGTTAGCGAAAATAAAATTGGGGGGTCCCTGAAATTAAAATGGGGGTCCACGAAATTGGATCTCAACAAACATAGTACCTATTTATTAGCATTGTACTATCTTCTAATATAAAAACATATAATTATTTATAAAAATACCAATGAAGTAAAAAAATTATTATATACTAGCTTTCTGCCCGCGGCTTCGCCCGCGTGGATTTCGGGATTGGGTGTATAGAGGGTTAAGGGTCATAGCTTTTGCCCACGGCTACATATACGCGGAAGTCGGTTTATGGTGCGAAGATTTTATCGCGCTTCCGTGGGACTATCCGTTTTTCCGAGATAAAAAAATGCCGCAAAACTCCTCAAGAATCACTCTATCTATTGATGAAAACCGCATAAAAATCTGTGCAGTAGTTTTTGAGCGAAGCCTTTATTGCGCATCCCGTGGGATCTGTCGATTTTTCCGGGATAAAAAGTAGCCTATGTTACTCGGGGAGAATGTAGCTTTCCAAAGGTGAAAGAATTTTTGAAATCGGTCCAGTAGTTTAAGCGTGAAGAGGTAACAAACAAACAAACAAACACACTTTCGCATTTATAATATTAGTTGGGATGTTTAACAAAATTTTGTAACTTGTAGCATGTAGGCATTCAATATCAGGTAAGTAAGTAGGGGGTCTACCAAAATCGGAAAATATGACAAAGGGTCTATAAGGGTATAAGGGATACAAAAAATCGGGTGGGGCTGTGCCGGGGCACACGGCCGTTGGTTTTAACGTGAAACGTCTATGTTAGGCAATCGCTCTTAAAGTAAAATATTGAAAAAAAAACAAGATTGACGGTGTTTTAAGTATTTTAATAAAAAACTCAATGTCATAACAGCGAACTGACTATACATAAGTGAAATATTCACACCACATTTTTTGTTTCTAAGGCCCAATTTCACCAACAACAGATAAATGTTATTCCTAGAATAAAGACCCCAGTTACTCTCAGCTAACCAAAGGGGAATGGCAGATCCCCATAGTAACTTTGGCCCAGAACGCACACCTAAAGAATCTCGTGAAAGTAACAGTGGATAATACCAATATTTGATTGGTAAAAAGAAAAATTCAAAAGAACTTGGCATATTTAAATATTTACTATCTAAACATTATACTTATAAAAAAGTGGCTATCCGCCGTCTGTTCCTATGTATGCTTAGATCTTTAAAACTACGCAACGGATTTTTTGATGCAGTTTTTTTTTAATATATAAAGTGATTCAAGTGGAGGTTTATATATATAATACATTAAAAAACATTCTGTAGTTAATTTGTATCAGCACTGGACCACTCTGAAGCTGGGGCGGGCCGCTAGTTATTCTATGAAATCTATAAGTTTGAATGAATGATAGTTCAAAGCACCAGCGGAGTCAATATTCAGGCTGGGGTCATCGAGCAAGGAAGCCATTTCGTAAATATTTGGTATACACAGAACACGGAAGAACAATAACAGTCAACGGAGAAATCGGGAATCAAAGAGCACAGATTACTATACATAAAGAGATGAATGGATGGCATCGTTTTGGTGTTGCCATTATAAACAAAAATCAATAAGATCAATATCATAATCGATATTCAACGATTAATTTTATTGAAACCATATCCGCTGTTCACGTTAAACAGAACTTTATTTAGCTTTAACAGTTAATATTTGATATTAACAATAACACGATTAGAATTCATGATTTCATAAAACATCGAATTCACGAATACACGATTCGTTATTCGTATAACGGAACGGGTAACGATCGCGTAAATAATTTGTTTTTAGTTACGTCTACATTTCAGCTAGGTGACAGCATGGTTGCATTGAGACAGCGTGGTCAGCTTGACAACACAAATATTTAATTTTTATCTACTATCTATCAACTGCATTTATTTAAATAAAATACTGTCATACTTAATTCATATAGCGTCAGCGGTGCTGTGGATGCGCCACTGATTTGTTGTCTAATTAGAATTGGAGGCCTACAATCAATCCTGCCTGCCGATTACATTTATTTGATGCGCCTACAAATGAAGAAAAGCATTGTCATGTAATAAGTTTCCTAAAGGTTATCGATTCTGCATCGATTATAACAGTTATGTAACGATTTTGATATTCATTACGGGCAACTCAGTTTTTAATAACAACAATGGTCAATTCCGTGGATGTAATCCATTGAATGTTATTTAATGATAATAAAAAAATGCAATCTTATAGCGATATCTAAATAGGATGAAAAAATTAAGATGAATATTTAATAATTTTCTATCGTTTTCAATTTGTTGTGCATTCTGGGCCAAAAATCGCCATTCCCCTTTACATTTCACCAACCATGTATCCTTAGAATAACGAAGTAACAGTTATCGGAGAGTAAATATTGGGAGTAATTTTATCTGTAGAATTGTTATACTTGGATAATGACGACTTGGTGAAATTGGGCCTAAGTCCAATAGTTTTTTAATTATTAAGGTACGATGATGTGGACCTTTTCGTTACGGTCCACTTTTTAAACCTGGTACCCGATGTTTCGGAGCGATTTTAAAGACGTTTCACGTCAAAAAAGTTTGGGAAACACTAGACTAATGCAACTCTATCTCTTTCATTCCTGATCGTGAGGACATTAAGACCAGTGTTATAGAACGAGACTCAAACTCAAATATTATTTATTATCTGCTTGAGTACAGGTAGAAAGTGGTGGCGCTATTAGGACTCACTAGCACCATCCCTTACTAACTGTTCTCTATTATTTATCTCTCATATATGCGTCATCTAAACTAAAACCTCATGTAACGTCCACGGAGTCGGTTATAATATGTAATGTACAAATAATCAAAGGGCACAGTATACTTATCCCTTACTAACACCATATGGAAAGTTTCAAAGCAGAATTATATATGTATGGACGCGCCCGTGATCACTCATAGTTTCACAAGGGCTAATTCTGCCCATTGACCTATTTAGCAAACCTGGCCAAGCGGCTAATATGTCATCCCTCGACCTCGCGATATATCATTAATGCCATACTAGTTTCAAACCTTCCATAGTTTTTTGTTATTGTAGAGTTTTTCAATTGTTAGAATTGAATAGAGTTAATGAAATTCAAGACTTAGGTTTGATGTATGACTCCAAACTTATGAGAAAAGAAACATTAATCCAATAATACTAATAAAATACTCGGTTTTGTTAAGAAGTCATGTTCTCAATTCACCTGCATAAAAACGTTTAAATAATTGAATCATATATGTTCACAGCGTCCTCGAATATTATTCACAGATTTCTAACCCACAGTACAAAACTTATTATACTATAGTATAATAAGTATTGTACTTTTTTAGTCTATGGGAGGGGGTGTTTTTATAACAACTCCTCCTCCTATAGACTAAAAAAAACCCCACCGATCCTATAAATAAAGCGTTGTGCGACGTCACGGTTCCATATAAGCCGTAGGGCCCTTATGGCCAAGGCTCAGGCTGAGTTTAGATGGTAGGACCAGATCGATCTGGCCGCGTGAAGTCCAACAAAATCCTCGTGACACTTGCTGTTGCGGGGGTATCCTGGGTACGTTTCGTGCCCCTTGTGATGGATTCTGAGCCTTCCTTAAAAAAAACGTCACGGTGCATTTGCTTTTTGGCGCTCGGAGGGAACGGAACGTTCGAATCACTACGGTCGTTGAATATCACACGTTTTATTTAGGTACTTGTTCTTCTAGTTACTGTGCTGAACTCGTTGATTATTTCTTGAGTGTGCAATCGTATTTTGTTACTTAGTTTTCAAGACTGACATCATTTATTTTGTGTAAGCTTTATTAATTTTTGAATATAAACGTCGCGTCGTATAGGACTTCGGTTCAAATATTGTATGATTTAAATAAATTACCGCTTCTGATCCTCAAAATACCGCCTGGAAACAACACAGCGCAAGTTTAATAAATACTTGCCATTTAAATGTAATAAGTGTGATGTCGCAGGTGGTGTGGTTAAAAGAATAAGCCAACTCCAGCATACACGAAGAAATGAATTTATTTTTTAAATTATAATTAAATGGGTCGTGGGTAGTTTAGGCCCGACTGATGGGTTGCTTCCCTGGCGGGTTGCAGCCGAAGGTGATGGGTGACCGCTGGTGGGGGGAACCAAGTAGCGAGGCGTAGGTGGCGATGGCGAACAACGACAGGCCAGGGTTGATGCCCGTAAGTGGCGGCGCCGCTTCTAAGCCCGTATTTTGTTCCCTGGGGAAATGATCATCCAGCTTAAGCCACAATCCTATTAAGCGCCTCCGTTGATTGCGATCACCATAAAAGCCGAGTCAAGCGAAGTCGGGTGCCAAGGCGTAGGTAGAAGATGAGGTGGCGGTGATCACAATCAGAACGGAGTACAAGAACAAATAACTAAAAAAAGAAAATTGAAAGCAAATAGTGAAATAGGTAATCGAGTGCCTACTACTTATTTATTTATTTACAATTAATTTTATTTACTATTCTTTTAAATACAAAAGTATGTAGACACGGCATCACGTCAAGTCACCCTTATTGACCTTTGGATCGTTATGTCAGAGGTAGCAGTGCTATTGGGGGGTAGATTGACCTGACGCTGTCTGTAGGTACGTTAAAATTTATATCACTAAAACGCGACTAAGAAAGAAAGGGTGCTAATTAATTATTAATTACACTTTTAAGCATAAAGCATTACGTTAGTCTATTAATTACTGCTTACCTATACTTTTCACAATACTAAGCGATTATAAAATAGCAATTGTTCATCACTTACCCTGTCGGGGAAATAAAGCACTTCACAAAGGTATAGTACGTTGAACACTGATGTGTAATAGGTACGTACCGTAAATAGGTATCACAATATTAGTCAATACGTGACTTCTATTATAAATTTACGAAAATGTTGCGACAATATTCAATGAGCAGACCGTGCTACCACGGGCTTGCTCCTGCGACGAGTGGGAATAGATCGGCAAGAATCGGTTACGCACGACTCCGGCTCGTGCACAGAGCGCGCACCATTGGTCTATGAGAACAAAAGGCGTAAGGAATGAATAGCTGCCGGTTAGGGTACCGCGCGCCCGGCTGCTTCGGTGAGTATCTGTGTCGAATAGGAAGAGAGGGATCGACATATTGCCACCACTGCGCATCCGACCTCGACTCGGCCCAGCACATGCTGGCGGAGTGCCCCGCGTGGGCCTCGAGCGCCGAGTCTTGGTCGCAGAGATCGGGCGAGATCTGTCTCCGCCAGCATTGATTGCGGCAATGCTGGCGGATGAGGGTGGTTGGAGGGCTGTGGCCTCCTTCTGTGAAGCAGTGATGCTCCAGAAAGAGGCCGCCGAGCGGGGTCGGGAGATGGCCGATCCCGCTCGAAGAAGGCAGCGCGGGGCTCGGTAGCACAGCTGCGGCGCTACCGCGGGTCGCCGGCGGGTGCGATGAAGTCGCGAAAATGATGTCAGTCTTGAGTTACGGCGACCCGGGATGGACCACGCCCCTTCCGTGGCCGGGGGGCGTCGTCGGTGGAGGAGACCAAGGGAGGTAGTGTAGTCTCCCCCGAGGAGGGCTCCCTTCTAGGCAGGGGACGGAGGCTGGGGGTTCCCAGAAGTAGCTTGATGTTCCGTGGGCTCCCTACATGCCTGAGGAAGGCCATCCCTGAGGTTTTTAGTGGGTAGGTCTCCCCATGTTGGGGAGGAGAGCCCCACATAACCACCGGTTCGCCACAGCCGGGGTATGCAATTTAAGGCATTTTCCTCATGAGAACAAAAAAAAAATGGTACCGCGCGCCAAATAAGTGAACCATTATCGATTACATATTATTCGCTTAGTTGATTGTATTTATTTATTGTATATAATATTGGTAAGTTAAGTTACGTTTATTGTTTAATTAAGTTAAGTGTGATTTATAATTTGTAATTAATGAATTTATTTATTTTAATCTTAGTTTATGTATTTATGATGTTAAGGTGTATTTTTTTATAGTTATAATATTTTTTGTTAGTTATTTAGTTTTATTTTTATATATTTTTTTTTAATTATTCCTTTTATTATTGTTTTTAAATAGGAATGTACGTATAACGTTACAGTGGCTATAGTTACAAGGCTATTGAACCCAAAAAAAGTTATTTTTGAGCAATTATTGCTCTTACTACATCTTGGAGAAGAAAGACAGCAATATGTATTCTACGCCCTTGTACACAATGCCGAATTCTGTGTATTGTACATTAAATATACGTTAAAATGAAATCATACTGGTGTTACTATAATTGAATCCACCAGTAAAACTGATAACTTACGTGCAGGGCAGGATTTAAGGAAGCGCCCTATAATAGAAGAATATTCAATATTCGGGTTGCCGACTATTAGAATTGTTTTTTTCTAGCATTTAACCGACAATATTTGCACAAATATAAGAATATTGTTATTTATGTAATATGTAAATCTTCAATACGTACGAAAACGCTGATTGCATATTATAGGTACATTTTTTTTAATCGAAGGCTCTATAAAATACTCATCTAAGATTTTCGTTATTCGATTCGTTGATTCGCAAATTCATTTCAGTTCATTCATTATGATATTTCCCCCTTGAAATTATTAATCCAATTTATTAATGATGTCTGAATAATTAATAATAGGTATGCCAATTAATTAAATCCAGTATTTTTTTCTATATTTTCTCATTTAATCAAAAAGGGTTTTTATATTAATTGTATACGCAATTTTTTGAAATTACTGAAGAGTCAAATACAAAAAAACCTATTGTAAAATATATACTTATAACATACTGAAATATTGTCATACTGAAACTTTTGAATTAGGATCCTCACACCTCCAAATCCGACCCTGCTGATGTGATTTTCACACAGCACGCATTGTCTTGTAGTCAATATCACAGTTCACGCACCGGAAAAAGTTCAATTACCTTTAAATGGAATCTTCGACTCTGCATTTGAGAAAGGATAAAGAGATCGGTTATCGGAATTGGTTGGGAAAAAAAAGCATTATCTTTTCACTGTTACCACAAATACGCAAATATACAATACGGAAAATGTACATTTTCTCTCTATTACATTTAAGTTTTTTTAAGCCTAGATGTTTCTTAGGACATAAAATATCCTTGACATCAAATCCATCCACCGAGGCCTTAGTCAACCATGCTGACCCAGTGCGGATTCGCGACAAACAGATTGATATTAGTCAGGATTCTAACTTATTTGTTATTCAATATTATTAGTTTTATAGAAAATTAAAAATTTGATCGTTAATTGTTATTGGACGTAGCTCATAGAATTCACATCATCTCAGTTAAGATACTCCTCAAATACCTCAGGGATGGCCTTCCTTTACCGGGAGGCCGCGTGCGCGCCTGGCTAAGCGCGCACGCCAAGGTGTGGGTCTCTCTGTCTGGGGGACTGTCCAGGGGTTCTCGGACAGTCCCTCCTTTGGCGGTGGCTTGACCATTCTGCTGGTCGAGCCGGCCCCGGGACACATAGCGGTCGAATCGCGAAAGCGTACCCCGCCATGTGCCCAGAGAACCTGGGGGGTTTTTAGTGGGTAGGCCGGCACTCCGCCGGAGAGCCCCACACACGGCCGCGCCTAGCCAGCGCGGCGTCAAGGTGCAAAAGGAGCGTTTTCCCCCCTAAAAAAAAAAAAGGGATGGCCTTCCTCAGGCCCCCTCCCCTGTAGGGAGCCCCCGGGAACGCCAAGCTACTTCCAGGAACCCCCAGCCTCCGCTCCCCCGTCGATACAGGGAGCCTCCTCGGGGGAGGCTACACTACCTCCCCCGGTCTCCTTCACCGACGACGCCCCCCGGCCACGAAAGGGTCGTGGTCCATCACGGGTCGCCGTATCCACGGGCGCGACTTCCTCGCGCCCGCCGGCGACCCGCGGCGGCGCCGCAGCTGTGCTACCGAACCCGGCGCCGCCTTCTTCGAGCGGGATCGGCCATCTCCCGACCCCGCTCGGCGGCCTCCTTCTGGAGCATCACTGCTTTACAGAAGGAGGCCACAGCCCTCCAACCTCCCTCAGTTAAGATACTCCTACAGCTGTAAGTAGATCTCTTCCCAAAAAAACCGCACAGTCGTGCTAGCATCCAGTTCCTTTCTGCAAATCGTCGGTTCTCCTTGTGACAGGCCGAGATGTAGGCTGTGTTTACGAGTGTATCTAAAATTTTTTGAATGTGAGCGTAGAGTGTACTAACTGGGTTTAATTTCTATCTGCGCCATGAAAAATGCAGCTATAGAGCAAAAAATCCCAGTCCCCAATCCCAGATGCACAGAAACTATTGTTATTACTGATCAACACGTATGTGGACTATTGCATTTCGATTTTGGTGGCAAAAATAACCGGGCTGTGGAAGAGACTCCGGCAGGCAGGTGGCCTTCTCAAAGCCTCCTAATAATTGATTTAAATTTGGCAGGTGGTTTACTTATACATAAATTGTATTATATACATATATAACACAGTTTAAGCAATGTAAAGACATATACTTGAAGATCACATCTTTATACAATAGTTAGAACACAAATTATTACATTCTATCTGACTGGTCATCGATAGCTACTAAGGAGATGGGACATTATTTTGGATATCAGAATTAAGTGTTTCTTTAAGTAATATGTCTGCTAGATATTTTCGCCATGAGCCACTCGCCGGTACTAAAACACATTTAACTGTTGTGTCCCATCGCGTCATAGCCCCCACCACCGCTCTGGCGCAATTGGTGGCGAGTAGACGGCGCCACGACACAACGACACAACACGACATGCATATATGTCCCTACCATGTTAAATACATATATGAAACCGGTACGCTTCTGACGCATCACGACACGTATATACTATGTTTGCGGCGTAATCTAGCTATCACCGCACAAAAGTCTCGGGTCAGTTTTAATTACAGAGGACATCATCATCATCATCATCATAGGTCACCCTCTGACATCCAGAGAGTGTGTTTTCCGCACTTAGTCCTGTATGGACCATTGTGCGTGAGTACAAGGTGGAGGTTGCTCATTCCAGCCATCCCACCTCCCTCCAGAAGCAGATTAAGTTCCCCATGTTGTTCAGGATTTCCTCGATTGTTTTGGGTGATTCCACGGTTTCTTTCCGGATTTGGGCGACGCCTGTGCACTCCAGTAGCACATGTGCAATCGTTTCCTCCGTCTTCATGCATGCCCTGCACAGAGGGCTATCGGTTATACCTAGAGTGTATAAGTGTTTGTTAAGCGAGCAGTGACCCGTAATGGTTCCTACTACTTAGTTCTTAGGTTCTTTTTGTTCAGTCGCAATAAATGCTTTGTTAGTCTGTTGCTCCGGTTTGGCATAGCCTCTTTGGATTGCCTACAGCCAGGCGCTGAGGTCCACCAGCTTTCGTCTTGCCTATGTGTGTGTTCTTGTAACCAGCCACGTAACTGGCTGAAAGGGATAGGCATAAGCGGTTCTGGTCCGAACTCCACCATGTCGGACCCCTTCCTTGCCAGTTCGTCCGCTGCATCATTGCCTCTTGATCCACTGTGTCCCTTTATCCATTATAGGGTTATTTTATTGTGATTGAGTACTGCTATCTGTTCCATTACAGAGGACATATTGTAATTTCGTTCCGAGCCTGGTAACTTTAGACAGCCCTCCCACCAGAGATATGCTATTCGTTGTGACTGTTTAAGCATTTCCTATTTACCAATCAAAAGCAAAATAACATAAATAAATAAAAATTTGTTACACTCATACTTTGTGGGAATTTGCTGTATAAAATGATTTACTCTACGAATGATGAACGAAGCTCTGCTTTTTTTTAATGTTGGAATGTCAAAATTATTAAGATTTCTTGTGTTCAAGTAAAGTAAACACTTTTAATTTGTATGAATTTGAATATTTATGAATTGTATTGCTTTTTTTTATTACCTCAAAATGACCACTCCGCTCCACCAATCTGAAAGCGCTATCATAACATTATAACTACATATATAGCTACGGTCTACGCCTTTCGTGGAAAAGCAGCCTTAATCAGGGTTCCACGCTAGATGGGACGTAACAGAAACCAATCAGTTTGATGACGTGCAATCATTCGAGGATTTGACCGACGCGCATCGTTTATTGTGTGAAATGGACCAGGAATTCCCGCATTCGCTGGATACTTTATTTGATAGATAACGCAGGTTATCACAGGCATTCCGATGCGGATCGGATTTCCGAGAATGCCGCCGCTAGAAATAGATCCGTACGAGGTGCAGATGTTTATTCCAACTGTTTATTTGACAAAGTAAATAATCTATCAAATGTCTATCTCATACTTTTCTATATATTTCTAAATTATTTGCGTTAAGTTTGCCGGACAGAAATTTCTATTTAGGAATAAGACATAAATGTGTTTTTTTTTTAATTAATTCAACACTATAATCATTTTATCTATATAGTAGTTACTTAAGCTAGATCGCTTCCATTGTGTAACGGCGCTCGCTGTACTTGAAAAATATTTTGTTACTGATTATTAAATGTAGAACAACAACAAATAAAACAAAACAAAACAATGACAATAATAAACTTCATCCTCTAGAGTTTATTGACTGCAAAAATATTTTTATTATTAAAAATACAATCTGCTGGCAGACATGCTATGTACTTCATTATTAGCACTTAAAGTCTATTTATGTAAAACAGAAGATGATGTTCATTATAATAAATTACCGTCAATTTTTTTCCTAAAGTTTTGATTGCGATCAGAAATTTGTTGAGTTTTAGCTAAGTATTTGATATTCATTCTAACAAGATACTTCTATCTATATATAGGTTATTGAGAAAAAGCGGACAGACGTATTTTTTTTATTTGGAGTACGAAACCCTAAAAATGTATTTAGTTTATGATCGCACTAAATAGTTATCACTTAATGGCGTTGGATGAACTTACTATGCCGATTATTGTCTCTGATAAGAGTATCCAAAATATCAATAGTAAATGAAAATATGACTTGGCTAATAGCCGGCTTATGCTTTGAATGGTATCATAAATTTAAATGGCACAGAGTTATGTATGCTCGCTTATGTATGCGGTTTAAAACGACCGTTCTGAATTTTCATGCTCTCACTTTCTAATGTATTTTTTGTTATTCGAATTTGATAAGAACGTTATTTTGTAAATATTAACGTACATACATTAACTTACGCCACTTTCCCGTGGGAGTAAGTAGAAATCACAGTTTTCTACTATTATCATCCTAAAATATTACCAAACATACTTTTTCTTTTTCAATTTTCATGAATGCTTTCATGCACACTCATCAGTTACGCGTTGTCTACACCTGCCTTTTTTCAGGATCTCCTACCAAATTGCCCTTTCATGTTCATCTTATACATTTCTTTCGTCAGTCACCGTTCGTCCATCCTTTCTACGGGTCAAAATAATCTAAACATTCCCTTCTCAATTTTTGTCCAAGGTAAAAGTTAAAATAGTGTATATTAATTACTAGAAATAATAGTATCTATTAATTATTATACGACACAAAATATTATTTTAACTATAGGCACATTACGTGACATATTATTAATTACGTCTCTTCCAAGGAAAACTTAAAATTTTATTTAAAGTTATTTCTATGTGCAGGTGAACTTACAAGCATTTAGATCTGTTAAGCAATGGTAACTTTAAAAACTAATAATATTTGACGTCTTTTCAGGTCCGTGGCGATTGCACAAGGGAAGGCGAGGGAGAAGAGACACGGCCACCTGAGGGAGAAAGATTGCCAGGTGATGGAGCTAGTTGTTCAGCGCCAGACGACCAGGTATCAACTTGTATTATTAGTTTGAAGTTCTTAATCAGCTTTTTATACCCGACTTAACTATAACATACTCATCCATTGAATAACTTCTAAATTGCATACATTTTTCAAACTTTAGGCTTTCACTGTTTTATTTGGTGAAATGTACACTCCTAATAGCTATTGTTACATCTTATCGTAGCAGACGTAACAACTACAACCGTGTCATCTTTATGTAGCTACGGCGTAGCACTTGCAGGTTAATTTCATGACATCTATCTAGACACAGTCCCTCGTAAACACAGACAAAATAGATTTATTATACCTCCGGCACTAAAAGTGATTTGAATTTAGAATGTGTTCTCAGTAAAAATTGAATTCGCCAAAGGGAACGATCGCAAATATTGTATGTAACAAAGTATGGTTTTGGTTTTGAGTCGGTTAGATTTTGGTTGTGTGGTAAATAAAAGTAATAGAAAAAAAATTTAAAGGAGAATGTATTGATAAATTGTAGCTATAGTTATAGTTATCGAATTACTGTTATAATTATCGAATGATCGGTTATTTTTTATTTAAGAATCCAGATTCTACTCTGGAATCGTTTGCTTTATTCGGTATTCAATTTCAAATTCAAACACACTCACGTCATGAATGTTATTTGCTCCTTTAGTAAGCAATATACTATTGTGGTCTGGTCTTACTTGAACATTTTAATATATAGAATAGTTATGTTAAAACATAAAATGTCCGAAAGTTTCACTACTACCATCTACATTTGTCTGTACGAGTATAAGGACAGCGTGGTGCTTTGAAATCTAACTGCATAATTATAAAGCATGTGGCGTAGCTTCTGCCACGCCACACTGCTTCTACTACAAACTATTTGCTACGGCGTAGCACACGTAACTCCGGTGTAGTTCTGTAGTCTTCGCTATGACTCCCACGGTATAGAGATAGAACCACTTTAAGGTGAAAAAAGGATACTAAATTACTTCTTAAACATGTTTAAAATAGGGTTCTCGCTAGTAGAAAGATAGATACATTTTTTATTTACAAAACATCTTCATCACACACAAACATAGGAACACAAAGAAATTAAAATTGAATTTTCTTAAAATAGTAACCCAGTACAATCCAAAAGTTGGGTGTGCTGCAGAAGTGTCAACGGGTCGTAGCATTACTCAGTAGCATACAGTGATAAGTATTACTCACAAAAGGATGTGAGCAAAGCACTGGTATTTTGCTACAACCTGAGGGCCATGTGCTCACTAACAATCTGCGAAGACTCCACATAAAACAAAACATAGCCTGTCCTCATAAATATAAATATGTGTGTATATAAATATATATACATATAAATGTAGACACAAGCCCATAAATAAATATAAATTGAAAACATTGACGCAGAAGTATAAGTAAACGACCTCCATAGTCGACGACCTCCATAGTCGAGTGGATAATACACCGGTTTCAAGGTGTCGCCATCTCTGAGGTCCCGGGTTCGAGTCCCGGTGGGGGCAGATGTTTGTGTGATGAATGCGTTTGTACCTTATTGCATTGTACCTTAATGCATTTGTACCTTAGTCATGGTTGTTGATATATATTTCAATAAAAATTATTTATATATGTATAATATATGTATGTCTATCCGTTACCCTAGATCCCATAGCACAAGCCTTATAGAGCTTAGTTTGGGCTAGGCTAATTGGTGTAAGTGTAACAAATATTTATTTAAATATTTAAATTTATTTAAAAAAAACATAAATAATATTCAAATACTGGGTGTCAAATCGATCGATTGAAAATGAATAACCGACTTGCTGGATGGTACCAAATTTTGGTCTTTATGATACCAAAGAATAACAAAAACTTTAACCAAAAATATATATATATATGTATAAATGTATAACGTCATTGGTTCCAGCACCGCATCAGCGATGATGACTCGTCGCAGTGCATCCATCACTTCTCGGACAAAGACCCTGGTACGTCCAATAATGGTGCCTACTCGTCACGCCCACGACAAATTGATGTGGTACACATAGTACAAGTAAACAAGTAAACCAACTCTGTTAGAGTAGTTTCGCTGGTCCTGTAAGGTAAATAAGTTCATTTGAATAAAACAGAAGTTTGCGAACTTCAGAAGCAAACGGAGCCTGGCGAAGTTTTCATCTAAAACATATAATGTGAATGCAATATGCTAACAATTTCTGTTTCATACTTTTAACTTTAAAACTAATTCAATTATTAAGCTTGAAAACTGATTCTTTATTGTACTAGTGCTTATATACTCATTATATATTCTAAATCAGTGTTTTTCAACCTTTTTCTTGATGCAATCCCACTGGCATGAAAAAAAATTTAGCGACCCCTACACCCTTCGCTGTTTTATCATGTATGTATATGTATGTTACAAATATTCATTCAGGGTAACATAAATATTTATGAGTATATGCTTTTGTTTATTTCTCTTACTTAATAAATCAGTATTTTTAATCTTTATTGTTTTTTTACTGAATTAGTTCTCTCGACCTCTGGCGACCCCCACAGGTTGAAAAACACTATTCTAAATGAAAAAATTGGCACCCGATCTTTAATAGTCCTAATAGCGATTTTGATACGAGATTATTAAGAGATGCCGACGTAGTCGACACCACAAATTTCTACACCGTAACATTGTGGCTAAAAATTTCTCGAATTAAGAAGAGTTAATTAAATATTTAAGTTATTGTTGAATAAATATTTATAACATTTAATTTGAAATGAAATGTAATCGTTTCTTAATACATCATTGCATTTATACAGATAATCCCATAACCAGACATATTATCGCGTTTATGTATTCAGTTAATAATATGCGTGTGTAACACACATTAGCAATATTTAATGATTTCATTGTGTTCGCACAAATCCGCGTGGGCAAAAAGCCGCGTGCAATTCTTATATCTGTAGATGACTTGCTGATTCATTTCTATTACGTCGCAGTGAACACAGCTAATGACTCTTATATACGATAATTTAATACTCATCATTGTAAATAAAGCTTTTAAGTCCACGGCCCCGCGTGTAGAGGCGATTAATTCCTGAGATACAATGAAATAGATAAGCTTATAATACCTACTTGTATAGAACAGCAGATGGAAACTTTTACTGGTATGACAATTAACTATGAAGGATTCCATTGAATAATTTATTTTCATTACGTAAAATAATTTAGAAATTTTGAACTTAGTCTTAAAAAATCACAAACAAATTATAAAATAAAATTTTTGAACGCTTTTATTACCTTTTAATTGCCGGAGCAACCTCGACCCAAGTTTCATAGCTAGGCATAGCTTTTAAGGGCCTTCGATACAATAACATAGTACATCTTATTATATATCTGATTGAAGTATTTGGGTATCGTATAAATGTTCTTAATAAAGCTCTTATGTGAGCCTCTCGTATGATGATTTATTGAATATTGTTTTTCTTCTATTCAGTATCAACGGAAGAAATACTCCGAACAGGGCGGTACTACAAGGGAATATATTGGCCATCGCTTGCAAATAGTTTTAAGGTACATCCCTTTTTCTTTTTTGAGTAAAAAGCCAGAAGTTATCCAATCACAAAAATTCCAAAAACACAAAAAACCTTGGACAAATATTATTGGTAATGTTACCTAAAGGAAACCTAGTTGTTCTGGATATTGTTTTGCAATAAAAAAGGATTAAGCTTCCAGCTAATGTGGAAACGGTAAGAATTGTTTATTTCAGGTACTTTAAACGAGTTACGACCCATGGTTGTTGCCATAGCGACCAGCTGCTGTATGTATTGAGAATAATTTTCTCTTAGAAAAAAGAGCTATTCGTGCTGTTTACAAGCTAGAAACTCTCTAAGAGAATTGTTCAAAGAAATTAATATTTCAACTTTAGCTGTAGCTTTAGCTTTCAATATACATATTTATGACAATTTAGTCTTGTATGTATGTGTAGAGTGACAAGAAAGATTAGAGTGAGGAATGAATATATCATTCATCAGAAGAAGACCGAAAGTAGCTTCTATTGGTTAATAAGAGAGAAAAAAGACATTACCGGTATGGGCACGTACGTATCATTCTCTCTTTTTAATACGTATAAAGAAGAGAAAATGATCGTGTAACTAGGAAAGTTAAGGAGTTGAAAGTGGATCGGCGTGTAGGGAAATGAAGACTGAAGAAAAGATGGACTGATTGTGTGAATGTAGATATGTTGAAGAAGGAAGTGAGTGTCGAAATGGCGAGTGATAGAGAGAGTGAGGAAGAAGAAAATATGTTGGCTGCCTCTAAATAAAATTAGGTATAGGGCAAGAGAAAGAAGAAGCAGAGTCTTTATATAAATTACTAGCTGACCCGCGCCCACTTCGTTGGGCATAATATTAATAATCCCCGAAGCGAGTACGAAAGCAAACTGAATTAAACCCGAAGCCATCGCGCGCCGTCCGCTGATGATGATGATGATGATGATGATGACACTCAACAATAATGTGGCTTTCTATTGGTGAAAGAATTTTTAAAAATCGATGATGATGATTTTTTTTTTTTTTTTTTATAGTATAGGCCAGCAAACGAGCAAACGGATCACCTGATGGTAAGCGATAACCGTTGCCCATGGACACCCGCAACACCAGAGGAGTCACAGATGCGTTGCCGGCCTTTTAAAAGGGAATAGGGGGGAATAAGGGGAATAGGGGGGAATAAGGGGAATAAGGGGGGTTGGGCCTCCGGTACCCTCCGGTACCGGATGATGATGATGATGATGACACTCCGCAATAATGTGGCTTTCTATTGGTGAAAGAATTTTTAAAATCGGTTCAGTAGATCCCGAGATTACCCCTTACAATTTACAAACACACAAACTTTACTTCTTTATAATATTAGTATAGATAACAAATTCAACAAGAATAGTGATATTTTTACACTTTACATCAAAGAACAGTGATTTAAAAATAAACTTGTCGTTCCAATGTTCGGGCTCTAGAAAATTAGCAACCCGTTCTTAGGGAAATGTATTTTCATTCCTCGTGCTCGGAAAGGAGCGTTTCCTTGATCTGAATATTGGGAGGAAAACGCTAGTTCCCACCAGCGGGCGGGAAATTCTCATATTATTTACTTCCCTCCTTAGGGCGGAAAGTAAAATTTCAAAAATAGAACTGAATTAGGTTACGTACATACAATCTTTGGTACAATGATAATAAAATTATTTGGCTGAATGGCCAGTAAAAAGTATCGCAATGTGTTCCAAATTTAAAAATACCTGTGAAAAAGCTTCAAACTCATGAAAAAAGACTTATGAAGAGCACTTCAAAATGGACTCTTTGGAAAATAGAAGATATTTGCACAGTTATGCGGTACTATTCAAAGTTGTAAATTCATTGTGGGATACAAGTGAATTATTACATCAGATTAAGCTTACGTTTGGTAGACATCGAAATCAAAAATTGTTTCACGTGCCACTATTGACATATAATGTTTCTTACAACGATCCATTGTATCGGGTGTGCAGGAATTACAATACAATCCACAATGAAGTCGATATATTCCACCAGTCTTTGACGGCGTTTTTGAGAGATATTTATGCTAAACAAATAATGAACCAGCCATCAAATAAATACCAACCATAAATAATATTGGTACCTATAATAAAAATATTCAATAAAAAAGTAAAAAGTACTTAATTGCAATCTAGGTTCTAACTTTTAAATTTAATAATGTACACAATTGTAATTGGTTCCAAGCTTACGTTTATATAATTTAGTTAATATTATGTATTAATCTTGGTTTGTGAACTGTAATTATGTCTAAATAAATAAATAAATAAGATAATTTGGCGGGAGCGGAATCTGTTACGCTGTACCGAAATCTTGATTGTGTGATTTAGGTATTTAAGAAAAACAATGAATTCAAGCTATTCTGAAATTTCGGCTCCAGATTCAGTCACGAACGAAGCAATAGCTATTTTTTATTTTCCTTGCATTCGAAATGAAAAGTAGAGTGCTACACACGGGTAAAAGGATTCAAACCCTACTCGGACTAAAGCCTCTAACAACCTCGTAGGGATTGATTCCTTTCCACCCTTATAAAGCAATCTACTATTTTATCTTCCACAAAGTGTCATTGCATTGTCTTTATGTAAATTTAAAAACCACATCAAAAATACTTTGTATAAATCTTAATGCTTTAATTTGAAGTACAATCAAATTTTGTACTGAAATGCCGTATTAAGTTATTTAGTATAGTTTTTAATAGACAAAGTGAATTAAAAGTATTCAGTGGTATACAAGTTTTTTACACAAATATTGCTAATCGCTTTAACTTTTAAAAAGGAACATTGTTTTGTTTTTTAGATAGCATAATTTTTGGATTTTAGTTAATATAGTATTAACTAAAATCCAAAAACTTTACGATAAAATACGACTATATGACATGTGATTTATTTTTCAAAGTAAACTGATAAAATTAATGAATAAAAAAATATTTTTAGGATGAAACGATAGAATGTTCCTATCAAAGGTATTCTCGAAGGCAGAGGCAAAAATCTCTCATAATGGTCAACGCTGTAGATCTAGCACTCAAGGTAAATCCTCTTATTAATATTGAGAATATTCAACACTTACTTTTATTAAAATTGAAATGCCCAATAAAGAAATTATTTTTCAGATTTGCCTGTCACTAATTTATACACTGACTAGTAGAAATACAGGTGAGTAAAACTTGCAAACGTACGTTTGAATAGATCATATACTTATGTTGGCACCCGTACACGTTCATTATAAATTCCAATTCATGTATAAACTTACATTTCAAATTCAAGTTTACGAATTTATTTATCTACTAGGTATTACACCTATAAGCTAAACTTGATTAACGATTGTAATATGTAATAAACATAACACAAAATCATGTTAGTTACATCATTTATAGTACAACAACAAGATTTAATTGATCAACTATGTGTTGAATTCAGCTCGGTAAAGGTTGCTCTTGTGGTTCGCCTTATCGAGGCAAATACGGGTACCGTACTTAAGGATGCTTCGCTGGAGCACTGCCGTTTGATAGCGCTATTTATCATTTCTGATCATTTCCGTTTACAGACTTACCCCTGTATTACAAAACCTAGGGAATTTTATAAGGAAAGGTTTTGTTTGCTTGAAACAAATTTCTTTTCGAATTTCATATTTCACAAATTCGTCATCCGAGTAATTTAGGCACGTTTATTAGTTCAATCGACTAATAAGTATATCCGATAAGCATAATTCAGCTTTTTAATAAGTCATCTAATTCGTAAATTACGAATGCCGATTATAACAACCAGCCAAGATTGCCAAATCGAGAATGCCATTTTGAAATACTTTAAATCTAATGCCAGTTTAGTAAGAAATTTAGTCTCGATAATATGAATTAGTTTTAATTGGATCAATATTTTGGAATTGGAATTCGTAATGGATCAAAGGAATAGCTTGAGATTTACAATTGAAGTTACGTAATAATAAAGTAAGGCAAGAAAGAGTGTCTGTTTATACCAAAGGTGGAAAATAGGGATTAAATAACTGGCCACAATTGTTAATGAACGATGAAAGATTGACACAGTCGCCAAATAAAGCCTAAAAATTGTAGCTACAGTTTTCTGTACGAGATGGCAGTAATAATATGTACATTTTCGTTAAAAAGCTAACTGTTAACTAAACTTTGGGAGGAATATTTGTGTGATTTCTAGAAGAAGACTATTTGGGCGGCGCGTACCGGATAGCGTGGACGGTGGCGTTTGCGTGGCTCAACGTGGGCGTGTGCCTGCTGGGCTGGTGGCGATGCTTCGCCAACAACTACCTGCACTGGGCTGCCGCGGCCACCTGGATTCTACTCATCGCTCAAGGTATTCTCAAGCTCATTCTCAAAGTAGCTCAACGCCGAATCCCAGGAAGTACATGCGACTTGCTATCTAGAACTCGATGACGTTTCTATACTGAATGACCTGTAAATATGTTGATTTTATATAGGCCCACGGCAAAAGATTTATGAACCTGTACATCTTGCGCGACCGGTGTGTATGTTGGAAAACAATGACCATTAGTTACCAAAATCTATCTAATGGTACCAAGTGGTCAAGAGGATTATCTTGGCAATAATAATAGGTTCATAAATATAAAATTGCTGGTTTTTCGCTTGTATTTAAAACTTTTTAAATTTAGCGTCATAGAAAATATATATTTATGCATTACTTTTCAACCCTAATGTGCAAGTTTTGGTTATAATTAACTCTCCGAATCAGGATATTTTAAACTAAAAACATCTCAAAAAGTACCTGCTGTTGTTTCACGTTGAAATTTCATACATTATTGACTACAACTTTATTGACAGCGAAATTTCATGTCTTCAAAACTATGTTATTACTTAGTTTAATGTCTATTGACGTATGCCTAAAAATGACGTAAGGTTTGTTCTCTTGATTATTAAATACTGGCTTTCTGCCCGAGGCTTCGCCTGCGTGGATTTTCGGGATTGGGTCTATAGAGGGTTAAGGCTTTTGCCCACGGCTACATATGCGCGGTATGCGGTAATGCACATAAGTCGGTTTATGGCGCGAAGGTTTTATCGCGCTTCCCGTGGGACTATCCGTTCTTCCGAGATAAAAAATACCGCAAAACCTTGCTCAAGAACCATTCTATCTATTGATGAAAACCGCATGAAAATCTGTGCAATAGTTTTTGAGCGAAGGCTTTATTGCGCATCCCGTGGGATCTGTCGATTTTTCCGGGATAAAAAGTAGCCTATGTTACTCGGGGATAATGTAGCTTTCCAAAGGTGAAAGAATTTTTGAAATCGGTCCAGTAGTTTCGGGGCATATTCATTACAAACAAACAAATATTTCCTCTTTATAAAATTAGTATAGAAAAAATGAATACGTCAGTAGGGAATAAGTCAAATTCTTTAAAATCTTCATACGTAACAGCAATTTTATACTTTGACTCGTAATATGTAGCACGCATTGAGTAAACTCTAACTCGAAGTTGTAAAATTGTCTAAAATTAAACATTAAACGTGCGAACACCTCTACTAATCGCTATTGTCGAAAGACTAAGGCGCTTTCAATAAAAAAAATATTACAAAGAACTAAAATACAATTGAATACGAAAGTGGCGGGACAAACTTTGTCGTTTTTTAATGTAACAGTTAAGAAGTGACGCATCCAGTGGATTATTAAAAACGCAAAACATCTTCCGCTTCAGAATATTTGAGAGGGTAGATCAAAAAGTATATTTATGCTAACGTTGTTCATGCACAATAAGATACTGACTCTCCATTAATGGTTACAAAATTCTTTATTTCTAGCGAAAAAAAGTTATTTTCGAGCCTTCTGAATGTAAAACTTACTAAGAAAAAGGAGTGAAATGTGTGTTGAAAATATTTACTTCTTTCTTTTGTTTTTCGCAGGTCTAGGCGGTCAGAGCATCGGCTTCCAATCTCCCGAGAGCCAAGTCTGGTACATGCTTTTCATCGTGTTCGTCCCGTATGCCATGCTGCCACTATCGCTGACGTGGTGCATAGTGGTAGGCGTGCTGTCCTCCCTTTCGCACGTCCTCGCCACGGCTGTAAAAATTAAAGAACTCATGGATCAAAATCCTTCCGCTGTAAGTATCTTTAATTTGATTCTAGCCTGTACCTGCTTTTTAAAAGAGATATGCTTTTCCGCAACGTCTTAACAAGTAGATCTTTCTTTAGTCAAGTATAAGCAAAATCTATATAAGTAGAAACAAAGGTATGGGACTCATGGCAGTAGATCACGACTACTCACTAACACGATTAAGTGACTAGGAATGTATGCACTGGTGAAAGCTGCTCGGCCTTATCCTTTACGTCATACATCACCAATTTTCTAATCATTATCTAATACAAACTTAAATCTTCATATAAATGTCATCGTCATAATACTGTACACACAGATTTGCCCTAACCAGAGGACATAAGGTTGAAAAAATATATTTCTAATTAGCCTAGCTCAATGTAAGCATTGTGAGGCTTGTGTTGGATTTAAGGTTAATTAATTATACATAGATAAATATTTTTATGGAAATATATACTAACAGTCATGACTGAGGCACAAATGCTCGAATTCATCACCCAAAAATCTATACCTACCCACTGGCACTCGAACCCGGGTACTCGGGCGACGGAAGTCTTCAATATCTTCCTCTAAATGCATGAGTTCCCTATACCCAATCAGTTCATTATATAAAAGTATAGTACAACACAGAAGAAATTAATAACCTTACTTGTAGAAATTTCACCTAGATACACATGTCAACAAAAAAAAAATTCTTTGAGTCTGTTATTTAGTGAATATTTTCTGATTGTTATATATCGAATATAAAAGCAGAAACTCCATTTATAATAAATAAAGTTTGCTTTTGTACCTTTACACAATGTAAAACGAATATTATAGTGTTTTAGCATTTTTTTTTTGTAGTCGTTGGAAATAAGATACAGGAGAGGGGTAGGGGGGCTGTGGGTCTGCTTCGGTGAGTATCTGTGTCGAATAGGACGGGAGGGATCGACATATTGTCACCACTGCGCATCCGAACTCGACTCGGCCCAGCACACGCTGGCGGAGTGCCCCGCGTGGGCCTCCGAGCGCCGAGTCTTGGTCGCAGAGATCGGGCGAGATCTGTCTCCGCCGGCATTGATTGCGGCAATGCTGGCGGACGAGGGAGGTTGGAGGGCTGTGGCCTCCTTCTGTGAAGCAGTGATGCTCCAGAAGGAGGCCGCCGAGCGAGGTCGGGAGATGGCCGATCCCGCTCGAAGAAGGCGGCGCCGGGTTCGGTAGCACAGCTGCGGCGCCGCCGCGGGTCGCCGGCGGGCGCGAGGAAGTCGCCACTGCTACGGCGACCCGGGATGGACCACGCCCCTTCTGTGGCCAGGGGACGTCGTCGGTGGAGGAGACCGGGGGAGGTAGTATAGCCTCCCCCGAGGAGGGCTCCCCTCTAGGCAGGGGAGCGGAGGCTGGGGGTTCCCGGAAGTGGCTTGATGTTCCCGGGGGCTCCCTACATGCCTGAGGAAGGCCATCCCTGAGGTTTTTAGTGGGTAGGCCTCCCCCTTCTGGGGAGGAGAGCCCCACATAACCGCCGGCTCGCCACAGCCGGGGTATGCAATTTAATGCATTTTCCTCAGGGAAACAAAAAAAAAAAGGGGGGCTGTGGGTGTGAAGCGGGAGTGACAAACTGTCAACGGCAGTAATCGCGTGCGCTTTGCAAAGGAATAACGTATTTTGTGTCGTGAGACCTAAAATGTCTTCCAAAAAGTGTAAAAATCCCGTGGACTGATTTTGTTATATTTGCGGCGAATTAATTAAAGTGAGAGCCAAAAAAATTTTTTATCATCAAATACGACACTTTGTGAAGTCTATTTTAATTTACCGGTACGAAGAAAGTATGGGCACCTCATTTCTCATGTAGTAACTGCAAAAACACTGGTACTGAAGAGAAAAAAAAAGTATGAAGTTTACAGTACCAAGAATATGGAGGGAACCAACCGACCATATCCATGATTGCTATTTTTGTGTAGTAAATCCAAGTAAGCGTCGCGCTGGTAAAAATGCCAAAAAGATTGAATACCCAAACCTACCATCAACGTCTGCTCCAGTACTCCACAGTGAAATATCCCTGTGCCTTCGAACCCAAAGCAGAAGGCGCAAAAGCAGTTACCGCTATCAGAAATATCTAGTAATAGCGGAGACAGCGAGTTCGTGATCACATCACCGTCTGTTGAACCACATCTTATTATTCTAATTAATCATTATTTGATGACTTAGTAAGAGTTTTAAATCTACCTAAACTCAAAGCAAAAATATTAGCTTCACGACTAAAACAGTGGAATTTGCTCAAGAACGATGTTAAAATAAGTGACCAAAGAAAACGTCATAAAACATTTTCAGGATTCTTTACAAAAGAAGACGAACTTTGTTATTGCAATGATGTGAAAGGTTTGAAGCAATCGGAATCCCTTGCATTTCTTCTGAATGGCGTCTTTTCATCGACAGCTCTACAAGAAGCTTAAAGGCAGTTCTTCTTCACAATGGAAATAAAGTTCCATCTCTTCCCCTTGCTCATTCTGTAATGCTAAAAGAAAATTACGAGAGCGTTAAAATGGTGCTTCAAGTCTTAAAATATGAAGAGTACGCCTGGCCAGTGATAGGGGATTTCAAAATGCTTGGATTTCAGATGGGAATGCAAGGCGGGTACACTAAATATCCGTGTTACATTTACTTATGGGAGAGTAGAGCTGATGCACTTCACTACCAGTAGCACTCTTACGGCCGTTTTCAATAACCTATCTAAGATCAAAGATAAATTGCTATCTCCGATTAGCAGTAAGCTGTTATCTATCTGTAGTCTACGTTTCACAATCAAAGATACGAGCTATCTATCTTTGTCTAACTAAGGATAGCTTTATGCCCTCATCGTCTATCCAAGCCCTGTAGAACGTTTTGTTCGTTGCTAACCATAAAGCTTTAGTACGTTTAAAACATATGTACAATTTATTGATGTTTTTTTTTTTTTTTTTTTTTATACTACAACGGTAGCAAAAAGGCTTACGGCCTGCCTGATGGTAAGCAGTCACCGTCGCCTATGGACGTTTGCAACACTAGGGGCATCACAAACGCATTGCCGACCTTTTTAAAAACCTATTTACTCCCTTTTTGAAGAACCCCATACTGTAATCCCCCGGGAAAGCCTCAGCAGGGAGCTCGTTCCACAATCGGAGCGTGCGCGGAAGGAAATTACGTTGAAACCGCACTGTGCGTGACCATTTAGGCTCCAGCATGTGAGGATGAACACCCTGCCGATGTGGAGCGGTGCGATGGTAGAATGTGGCCGTGGGCATCATGTCGAACAATTCTTTGGAACACAACCCGTTGTATAAGCGATAGAAAACACACAAAGAGGCACAGTCTCTTCTCAGACTTAAGGGCTCAATACCGCATGTGAGTATGGGATCATCAACGATACGCTCAGCGCGTCTTTGGACCGAATCAAAAGGATCAAGTTGGTATCGAGGTGCTCCCGCCCACAGGTGACAGCAGTACTCCATATGGGGCCTGACTTGCGATTTGTATAATAGCAGTCGTTGCCTCGGAAGGAAGTACCGCTTAGCTCTGTTAAGCACACCTAGTTTTTTAGAAGCCAACTTGACCTTGTCATCTAAGTGACTTCGGAATTGAACGTCACTGGAGATGTTGACACCGAGGATCCCAATACTCTTCGAGATGTTCAAGGTTGTGTTCTGGAATTGTGGGGCTACAGTGAATGGGGCTTTTTTAGCGGTGAACGCACAAACTTGTGTCTTAGAGGGGTTAAATCGGACTAAATTGTCCCGCCCCCAATCGGAGACTCTGGTTAGAGTACTCTCGATTTCAGACACAAGTTGTTCACGACTTTCCTCCACAATGGAACGAGGGGTATTTGCACGGCCCGTGTAAACAGCATCTCCAGTGCTGTCGTCCGCATAGCAATGGATGCCGCCAAGCGACAGCATATCATTGATATGCAGCAGAAACAGTGTTGGAGATAGCACAGAGCCTTGTGGGACGCCAGCATTAATTATCCGAGTTTCAGAGCAGCTGCCGTCAACTACGGCTCTAATGCTCCTCCCGGATAAAAAGCTAGCAATCCATTTGCATAGCCCCTCGGGGAGTCCGTAAGATGGCAACTTCGATAGAAGACCCCGGTGCCAGACCCGATCGAACGCCTTCGCTATATCCAGGCTAACTGCCAATGCCTCACCTCGAGTCTCAATGGCAGATGCCCAACGGTGGGTGAGATACACTAGAAGATCACCAGTCGAGCGACCGTGGCGAAAGCCGTATTGGCGGTCGCTGATCATATCGTGTTCTTCTAGGCATCTAAGGAGCTTAATGTTGATCACACGCTCCATCACCTTTGAGAGAAGGGAGGTTATAGCAATAGGCCTGTAATTCGATGGGTCTGATCTATCGCCCTTTTTGGCACCGGGTGTACATTTGCCGTCTTCCATGAAGACGGAACCTGCCCTAAATGGTAGGAAAGCATGAAAAGTCGCGTTAGTACAGGACACAACTCTGGAGCGCACTCTTTTAACACCACTGCCGGTATACCGTCTGGCCCACTCGATTTCTGAACGTCGAGAGAAAGTAGCTCCCGCCGGACTTCCTTTTGTGTTATCCGGATTTCCGGCATGGAGTAACCACACCGCGGGATGGTAGGTGGCGTGGCGTTCCCATCGTCGATCATAGTCGAGTTTGAGGCAAAGAGTTTACCCAAGATATCGGCTTTCTCTTTAGCACTATGGGCCAAGTTGTTACTGGCATTTCGGAGTGGTGGTAAGGACGACCGACAAAAGTTTCCTTCTGCAGCTTTGGCCAGCGACCAGAAAGCACGACTACCCGAAGGGTAGCTTGCTAGCCGCTCGCCAATTCTGCCCACGAAGTCGAATTTCGCTCTGGCAATAATCTTCTTACTGGCTCTCGAGGCCGCATTGTACTTACGTTTCACATCAGTTGCATTGGGGTCATGTGTTCTACGAGCCGTAGTCCAAGCCTCGTAAGCAGATTGCTTAAGAAACAAAGCATCCTTACAAGACCGATTAAACCACGGTCGTTTTTTTTGCCCCCGCAGTTACTAGTGCGTTAGGAATAAAATACTCCATACCCACTAGGATCGTCTCAGAGACAGCGGCTGCGCAGATGTCAGGATCATCTGATGTGAAGCATAGTTGCCTCCATTTTATATTTAAATATTATGTTGTAAAAAGTGCATACAATGTTACTATAATTGAAAAAAAAAAATTCTTAGATCGTCATTTTCACTTTATTTGCTGGAGTTCTTTATAACAATCATAGAACGAAACGTTAATAAATGACAAGTGATGTAATTCGAACATTACTGACAGATAATTTGTTGCCGCCAATTTGTGTGTATTACATGTTTTTGATATAAAATACAAGCAAAAGTGGAAAAAATGAGTTCTGTAAGTATCTGGATTTACGATACTTTTGTAATTCGTTCAAGGTTATAATAGACTGCTTTTCTTTCAGTCAATGAAAGCAGCACCTATGACTAAAGATGAGACAATGCATCTAGTACAACTCATTGCAGCGATTCGAAATCGGTATCACTGTCACTGTCTTCGTCACACTCTATTATCATATTCATTAAGTTCTCCATTATGTAATTTAAGTTATAATGTTATCATAGTAATTTTTTTCGAAGCCTATCTGTGTTTTAATCCACCGATATTGACAGATAGCCAAATGTCGTCACTAGAGATAGCTCCGCCTATCGGAGAGTAAGTTGAAACTTTTTTGAAATGCAGTTACGTCAGATTTGTATGAGCGTCCCTATCTCTAGTAAGCTATCCGTCCTCCCGACGATGGATAGGTAACTTCGGTAGGCGATGCTATCCATCAGTAGGTTATTGAAACGCAAGTTAGGGCATAAGGATAGATTTTACTATCTTTAATAGCAAAAACAAAGGATAGATAGGTTATTGAAAACGGCCGTTAGACAAACCGGATCGAGTTTCAAATAGGACAACATAATGTCAAAAATGAACCAATTGTGAAGCCCGATCATATTTTAATGCCTCCATTGCACATCAAATTAGGTCTGATAAGCAGTTCGTAAAGGCTCTGCGTCAAGACTCTGAGGCCTTTCAATATTTAAAATCATTTTTCCCGAAATTGTCAGAGGCTAAAATTTTAAGCTGGTATTTTCATCGGTCCACAAATAAAGAAAATAATGGCCAGTGAACAATTCCTACAGCTCCTCAGTACCCACGAAAAACAAGCGTGGCTCAGCCTTAAAGCAGTGATTCATGGCTTTCTTGGCAACAGAAAGGCAGAGAATTACACGGAGCTTATTACTGATATGCTTCACAGCTTCAAAGTTATGGGTTGCAGAATGTCTTTGAAAGTTCACATGCTACATGCTCATTTGGATAAAGGGGAATGGCAGATCCCCATAGTAACTTTGGCCCAGAACGCACACCTAAAGAATCTCGTGAAAGTAACAGTGAATAATACCAATATTTGATTGGTAAAAAGAAAAATTCAAAAGAACTTGGCATATTTAAATATTTACTATCTAAACATTATATAAACAAAGTCGCTATCCGCCGTCTGTTCCTATGTATGCTTAGATCTTTAAAACTACGCAACGGATTTTGATGCAGTTTTTTTTAATATATAAAGTGATTCAAGTTGGAGGTTTATATGTATAATACATTAAAAAACATTCTGTAGTTAATTTGTATCAGCACTGTGAAGCTGGGGCGGGCCGCTAGTTATGCTATGAAATCTATAAGGTTGAATGAATGATAGTTCAAAGCAGCAGCGGAGTCAATATTCAGGCTGGGATCATCGAGCAAGGATGAATCGTCGGAGTCAATATTCGTAGCCATTTCGTAAATATTTGGTATACACAGAACACGGAAGAACAATAACAGTCAACGGAGAAATCGGGAATGCCAGAGCATAGATTACTATACATAAAGAGATGAATGGATGGCGTCATTTTGGTGTTGCCATTATAAACAAAAATCAATACGATCAATATCATAATCGATATTCAACGATTCATTTTATTAAAACCATATCCGCTGTTCACGTTAAACAGAACTTTATTTAACTTTAACAGTTAATATTGATATTAAAAATAACACGATTAGAATTCATGATTTCATAAAAACATCGAATTCACGAATACACGATTCGTTATTCGTATAACGGAACGGGTAACGATCGCGTAAATAATTTGTTTTTAGTTACGTCTACATTTCAGCTAGGTGACAGCATGGTTGCAATGAGACAGCGTGGTCAGCTTGACAACACAAATATTTCATTTTTATCTACTATCTATCAACTGCATTTATTTAAATAAAATACTGTCATACTAATTCATATAGCGTCAGCGGTGCTGTGGTTACGGCACTGATTTGTTGTCTAATTAGAATTGGAGGCCTACGATCAATCCTGCCTGCCGCGATTACATTTATTTGATGCGCCTACAAATGAAGAAAAGCATTGTCATGTAATAAGTTTCCTAAAGGTTATCGATTCTGCATCGATTATAACAGTTATGTAACGATTTTAATATTCATTACGGGCAACTCAGTTTTTAATAACAACAATGGTCAATTCCGTGGATGTAATCCTTTGAATGTTATTTAATGATAATAAAAAATGCAATCTTATAGCGATATGTAAATAGGATGAAAAAATTAATATAAATATTTAATAATTTTTTATCGTTTTCAATTTGTTGTGCATTCTGGGCCAAAAATCGCCATTCCCCTTTAAAGACAACTTAAGTGCATATTCGGAAGAGCAAGGGGAACGTTTCCACCAAGATGTAATGAACTTTGAAAAGCGTTATCAATGCCAATATAATGAAAACATGATGGGTTTTCATTATATTGGCTTACTACATTTGGGGGCTCATACGAAAAAGTTCCAACTTAAACAGAAGAAATACCAAATCCGTTCATTTTTAAAGTCTTTTTTGTATTCATTTTTGTATTTGTGGGTTTATTTATGCTGTCTTGTCTTGCTTAATTATTTAAAGTCAATAAAAATATGTGAATTCAAAACTGTTTTCCTTTTACATATAATTGAAATTAAAAAATAGAGCTTTTTTATAAAAATTAAAATTTCGTTTTAGTAACTACAAAAGCAAACTTTATTAGATAAAAATATTTTTTCTTTAATTAGTTAGGCATAAGTAATCAAACTCAGACTCAAAATTCGTGTTGACACGTGTAATCTCAAATCAACTTACGCGTCCTCTTCTCAGGCGTAGTTCTCACTACAAGCCTAGGGTCATTAGGACCAAAGCTTTTTTAGTCGGTAGGTCACAGGTCTAGAGCCGATATAACCACCGTGAGATTTGGTTGCAGTGGTAGCCACCATAGTCTCAGCTTCTCCTCTCCTGAATGAAAAAAACTTACAAAGTTTAAAATACAGTTTAAAATATATTTGTTTCTTTTGTTGCAGGCTACGACGTGCGGCATGCGTGTTCTATTAAGCAACGTACTTTTATACACAGCGGTGAACTTTGCCGGGATGTATGCCAAGTACCTAGCTGATTGGGGCCAACGCAAGGCGTTCCTAGAAACGCACCGCTCCATGGTTACCCGCCAGCGTACGAAGCGAGAAAGCGACCGACAATGGAAACTGTTCCAGAGCGGTAATGAAGTATTACACTTATGTACGCTGTTTATCTAATTGATCAACGGTATGCCTCGTGCTGGGCATAAGCTTTCTGCAAGGAAGCCATCATTGACCACTTTAAACTGGTCCCGTTAAATGGTTTACCGAACCCTGCACAACTTCACAAATATATTCGAATATTAGGTATTTGTGAAATTCTTTTTTTATTTTGTTCGGTTATATGAATAGATTTAAAAAGACTTCAAAAAGCTGCAGGGTTGTTAATCTCTTTATTAATTTTATGTGTTATTTTAGTTGTTTAAGTAGTATATAGTTATATTTTATTTTGTGTACCACTTTATAACACAATTGAAAATTATTTTTTTACTGTTAGTATTATACAGCGGCTCGCGACTGTTTTTGTTAGGTATTATTAATTGAATAACACGTGGACAGCGCTGTGGGCTACAATATAGTTAACTTTTATGTAATGTTTTGTATTTATTTGTATTTTGTAGCTGTATGCTGCTTGTTACTCAGTGACCCCCTTATCAAAGTTCCCTCGAATATTTTCTCAGTGATCCCCGATTTTCTGGCGCGAGAAATATACAGTCATGTGTCCAAGGTGAAGGGGGAATTCCAGGAGCAGCAGTTCAACAACCTCTATATCCAACGGCACCAAGATGTATCGATACTGTATGCTGATATCAAAGGTTTCACAGGTGTGTATCATAAAGCCTTAATATTACGACATTTTATAACGATACGAACGTGACAGAGTAGGCTTTATATTGTGTACAGAAGCAAACAAATAAATCCAGATTTGGAGAGACTTTTTGTCTTTAAGATAGAGCTTTGGAGGGGATAGAGCTTTTTATCACACATATCTCTGTCTCACATATTAGTGATTTGCACAAAATGTATTTTTATTACCTACCCTTTTTTGTGAGTATGAATATTTGTTACTCTTTCGCGTAAAAATTACTGAATGGATTTTAATGAAATTTTACAATAATATTAGCTATATTATTGTAAAGTTTAAAGGCTATAAGGTATACATCAGAATAACACATAGGCTACAATAAAAAAAACTAGCTGATGCTGCGACTTCGTCTGCAAAGTTAGTCGATTTTTTCCTACTTACTTGACAGTTATCGTCATATTTTACACAATACACAGAATTTCTATATAAATTGTAGCCTATTTAGATAGTTCGATAGTTATAGCCTCATGCGGCTCTTTTTTACTATTATTTTTTTTTTTCTGGCTCATTAATTTTATCTGCTAATTTCAAAACTACACTCACTCAAAAAAAAAGGTGATGGCTGAAAATCAGTTATTTGCCTAAATTAGGCAAATTTTTAGCTGAGCCTTAACCTTTTGCTTTCTGCAGCATACATATATTTATAGTGTTTGATTGTACTTTTGTTTTTTTCTTAATTATTACCATTTGTTTTATTATATATTTATGTGTATTTTGCAGAATTTAATAAACGTTTTTATCTATCTATATCCTGATGTGTAAGCTATTTATTAAAATCTGTTTAGCAGTTTTTACTTAAAAGAGTAATAACGATCCATCCATACTTATATAAACTTTTAAAATTTAGTTGGGATTTTGTGAATTGTCCAAAATATGACTAAAAGTGTCAAGTAGTAGAAAAAAAATTACAATCTGTGCAGATGAATGTCGTGGGCTGAATAAATGTATACGCAGAGAAACGTCAGACTTTACATATTGACCTTGAGCGGTTTTCGTACGGCAAATGTAAAACTTTGCGTGTTGCTGATTATGTGGAGTTTTTAAGAAAGTTGCTCAAATTTAACACGTACGATATATTTTTGTGTGATGACTTTTCGTGATAGCCACGAAGTCGATATTAATCACGTCCAAATCTGTTAGTGATAATGTTAAATATTTTGTTTATTCAGTGATTGTCTCCTAATATTGTTCGATATTGATTTCAGAACTATCAAGCAGATGCAGCGCTCAGGAGTTGGTGAAGTTGTTGAATGAACTGTTTGCGCGTTTCGATAGATTAGCTTCGGTAAGCTCCAGCTGCGAATTTTAGTGAATCGTCATACATTTTTTTTGTAATACTTACACTTAGATGTTAAATAAGTTCCTGTCGCGTTTCTATGAGATTTTTTGAGACACTTTGAATTTAGCAATATTATTCGGATCTCATTATCTTCGTTATAATATATTACTATGTTTAAATGAAACACATAAAATCCCATGTGAGGGTCATATTCTAAAAACCACCGAAGTTTATGATAAACAAATCTTAAAAGTAATGAAAATTGTTGGTTCTTGGACTTTGCACTTTTTTGGTTAGAAGTTTGAATTTAAATTAAATTGTTAGTTAGTTAATTTAGTTTCTCGGTTATTAAATATACTATTAGTGCATAGTATATTTATACTTTTTTTTAATGTCGCATTTTTGTCCCATTTTTATCCTGAGTCGAGGATGAAGTTACGAACATAGAATCTCACATGCACATACACTCAGAAAAAAAACAAACTTGTAGGTCATACGAATGTCTGTTACGGGAATTAAACTCGCGACTTGTTGAGCCAAACGTGCCGTCGATATATGTATATGTATGTATATATCTCCCATACATTTGCAGGAGAACAACTGCCTCAGAATAAAGCTGCTGGGTGACTGCTACTTCTGCGTGAGCGGTCTTCCGGAGACGAGGGAGGACCACGCGCATTGCTGCGTCAATATGGGACTGCACATGATCCGGGCCATACGAGACGTGCGGTATAATGCACAGGTAAATAGCCTACTACACCTTTGAATTTCTTCGCTGGATTTTTACTTCGCCATGGGCACTTCAGATAAATGTACGTGTGTAATTATTAAAACAAAAATCATAAAGCTATATGGCCGATATCATAGCGCCACCTATGATTTGTCAGCCGTTTAGCATTTCATAAATCCATCCGCACCCACGATATATTTGTTAGTTTAATCGGATAACCGTCAAGCAATGCCTTTGTAAAAAGCAGTCTAAAAGGACTTTAGGATTTACATTTTTTAATCTTTACTATAAATGTCCATAGTCCTTGGACAATTATAGACATGGCTTTTAATCTATGAAATTTAGCTTGAATTTAAGTACAAATATAACGCTTTACATACCTAAACTTTGAAAACCACTTGAACTGTCAAAATCAAAATCAAAATATATTTTTTACTAAGCCTATGTCCAGCAGTGGACGGCGATAGGCTGAGATGATGATGATATATAAATATATTTGACATATATGATGTCAAAAACGTAGCCAAGCAACGCTTAATATTATTGTAAATAATGAATAGAGATTGATTCTCATATGATATTTTAATTTATATACAATAATTGGTGACGAGATGCCGAATAGGGAAAAGAATTATTCAAGAGTGCGTTCCGCATTACGAGGTACCCTAAAGCGTACTGAAAATTACTTAAATTCACATGAAAAATTGTCAAGTGAAGAAATAGAATCAAGACTTCAGTCACTTGAAACTACATTACTTACATAAATTCCTACAAATACAAGAAGAAATTGAACTATACACTGACGATGACCATTTAGAATTTGAAACTGAACAGAGGTATGAATTTGAGGAATTAAGTCCGTAGTTTTAAGAGTCTCGTCTTCAAGTTAGTACACTTGAAGACGAGACTCTTAAAACTACGGACTTCACTGATGTCAAAAACGTAGCCGCAACGCTTAATATTATTGTAAATAATGAATAGAGATTGATTTCCATATGATATTTTAATTTATATACAATAATATTATTCAAATATAACTTTATAGAGAGCTCTTTTTTTCCTACCACCCATGCAGGACGTATTTTTAGCTGATAAGAAGAATGGGCGCAAGAAACTTATCAGCTTTATCAAAAGTAATAACAACATTTACAATAAATTATGTCGTTATCATACAATGCACATATGTGTTTACAATTTATACGGGATATCAAATATTTACACTTTAGAATGTAATCATTTAAATAATCATTGACTGTAATAACCCTTACTCATTAGTGTCTTTTTAACATGTGTATCTTGAACTTATGAAAAAGCTATTCAGCTACACTATGTGGAATCTTGTTATAAAAATTTATACATTTGCCCATAAACGAACCTCTAGTTTTTAGTAGTACGTTGGAACTTTACGTTACACTACAACTACGTTGTCACTCGGAAAAACCTTCAAAATATAACCATAACTTAATATTCCCAACAAAAATATAACCAATGCTATGGTTAATAAATTTATTGCCACATCTAAGAGAAAAACGACCATCAGAATGTTGTTCTTATTATTTATGATACTCAGTGTCCCTGTAAAGATTGTGCCTAGTCTTCAGCGGACAAGCTTTCAGGGGAACGAAACGAATAACGCCGTTAGTTGCAAAGATGTAAGGATGGTCCAAAGGCCAAACAGTGTTCCTTGTCGCGGAGCGATACAAAACCATTTAGCTGAACAGTTATTTTTGTATATCTCTTGATGTTGCTAAGAATTGATCCAATTAAAAACTTTGATGGTTGTTTTCGTCGATTTGTGGACAGGTGGATTTGGACATGCGCATCGGCATTCACAGCGGCACGGTGCTGTGCGGCGTGCTGGGGCTACTGAAGTGGCAGTTCGACCTCTGGTCGCACGACGTCAGTGTCGCCAACCACATGGAGAGCGGAGGGTTGCCCGGGTAAGAAGTGTCCCTCGAGAACTTCATTCCCATTAACCTTTCATGTCATGCCCTCCGCAATACAATATATGGATATAAAACGCGCACGCGAATGATTTATTTCGGAATTTAGAGCATTAAGAGTCATTATTAAACCGTTTTGTATTTTTAGATAAAGTATATATTTTTAATTCCTTGTTTTATTTTTGATGTAAAATTTAGAATAAATTTGTGTTTCTTTTTATATATAACATAAGTAGGCATCGTTACCACCATTAATAACTTCTTTGAAATTTAACTAAAAGAGTAAAAATGCTTACCTACCTGAGGTGTGCCTGACAACATTTAAAATCAAAGCAATCTTTATTCAAATATGTGACTTCATAGAAAACTTGTATAAATTATCGAATTCATTTCGAAGTCAGGTTAAGTCTTTTTAATATCTCTTCTGGATATTATTGTGCTGTTAAACGAAAAGGCGAACAAATGAAATATGCTGAGAATAATATTAAAACAGAAAATTCATTTTAAAAGTAATTTAATTGGTTATTGTAGGAATAAACCAAATTTGTTGATCCGATTATAATGATTTCATTAGCTTGCTTTGTTTATTTCCACTCCATGTTGCTAGATATTTATTGGACATTTATACGTTCAGCCGAGTGCACATCTCCTCCGCGACGCTGGAGTGTCTGAACGGCGCATTTGAGGTGGAGCCAGGCGACGGCGGCAGCAGGAACCCCTACCTCAAAGAACAGAACCTCACTACCTACCTCATCAAGACTACAGAGTTGCCCAGGAGAACTAGGGTTAAAAACGGGTAGGTGCGATCTATGAAAAACCTTCATTATTTATTATTAAAAACCTTCATATATATAATAGAAATATATATTATCAATGACTAAGGCACTATTCACTAAGGCATATTTGTTACATGCCTATAGCTTTGATTCTATTATTATTTTAATTGTTTATTGTTAATATTAGGAATTTAATTACAATTAAAGATAAAATGAAAATGATCTCTTGACTTAATTGTATTTAAATATATGAATGCACTCGATGGAGATTGATTTATTGATGATATAATATTTTAAGTAATAAAAAATAATATATGTTTAATCATTTAAATCTTAACAGGGGTCAAATTGCACTACAGCTTATCTCCGAGCCTAACCGCCGCTCCAGCAGCATCATCGAAGATGAGATGACCACGGACTGGACGCCAGAAATGCCCTTCCAAAACGTATGGCAACACATTATCAGCACCGAGTCGAATGTGTTATAAATGTTCATGTTTCTCAAAAACAAATATTCGTTAGATAAGTTCAAATTAAATACGAGTAAATCTGTTTTACACTGGAATTAAAAATGTTTGATTTAATTTTAGAAATCATGTGACGATGTATTTAGACACTATATAATAACAATTAATTGCATTTTATATGTAAATGACATAGAAAATTACTTTTTAACTTTACTTATGACATTTACAAATAAAATTTACAATTTTTTTAACATAAATGGTACAGTTTGCTAAGTGACGAAATGTTACATATCAAAGCATTATTTACCCATGGGTGTCAATTAAATGGTTAGCATAGTATTGTTATTTCTGTGAGCAGAAAACGGTGAGCAGAAATAGCTAATTGGTCAGCAACTCATGGTCAGCAAACATTTCAAAATCAATCAGCAATTTATGTCATTCTGGATGGCTGTAATTATTTTTGTACAGCATATTAATTATATAAGCTGCAATCAGCTGCTCATGTTTAATAAAATTTTGGTAAGCACTCAGAGTGTAAGCAAAAAAATGCATTTTGTGCTGCATATAAGAGTAGCAAAAATACTTTATTTGTCATGCCTAACCTAACCTAACCTAAAAACTAAAAAAAAAAAAAAAAAAAAAAAAAAAAAAAAAAAAAAAAAAACCCTAACCTAACATACCAATCAAATATACTGCTTATAGACATGTTTTTCTGCCGCTCAATCATGAAATCTTGCCGCTCAAGTAGTTATTTTGCGGACTGAATGTTTATTATGCAGACTCATGTTATTGTTGGCTGCCTATGTATGATTTAATTTTTGACCATTATCAAAATTAGTTGCGGAACAAGAATTGCTGCCTGTTTTTTTTTATTGCAAACAAAATCTTTGTATGCTGACCAAATTATTTAAATGCTGCTTTTGGGTGGCTCGCCAAATTTTATAATTGCTGACCAATGTAATTACTTCTCTTTACCCATCAGCTTTAAGCAGATATAATAAAATATTTGCCTGTATAATAAATTCATAATTTATGTCAAATATTGTAGAAATTAAATAATAGTTAATAATAGACCGATAACAATAAAATATCCGAAAAAATCGGGTGGGGCTGTGCCGGGGCACACGGCCGTTGGTTTTAACGTGAAACGTCCATGTTAGGGAATCGCATTTAAAGTAAAAGATTGAAATAAAAATAAAAAACTCCATGTCACAACAGCGAGCTGACTATATAAGTGAAATATTCACGCCACATTTTTGTTTCTAAGACTAATAGCTTTTAATTATTCAGGTACGATGATATAGACCTTTTCGTTACGGTCCACTTTTTAAACCTGGTACCCGTATGTTTCGGCGCGATTTTAAAGACGTTTTACGTCAAAAACAAACGTTAAAATGGTAAAACTAAAAAATGAAAACCCTGTCAATGTGTGATGTGCTTTGCTTATTAAGCGAAACATTAATTTTTACGGAATAAAGTCATGTTGGTACCCTTTTTAGGTAAGTTACACTTAGGTAGTAATGTTGCTTTCTGACAGTACTACAGCAGCAGCGCGGCGGGCGAGGTGCGCGCGCGGCGGCGGCGCGCCAGCGACGCGCTGCCCGCCGACCCCGCTGACCCCGCCGACCCCGCTGACCCCGCTGACCTCGCCGACAACGAGGTCACTATTCCTTCTTTTCGCCCTTTCCTGCGTCTTACGTCACTCTCACTACCAACTAGGGGTCGTCCATTAGGGGAAGTCCGAGCAAAGTGGACACCTTAACCTTTGACAGGCCATGTAAAGAAAATCTAAAGACATAGAATTAAAGGCAAAAGTGTTTGGAATCAGCATTTATTAAAGTTTCAAATAAAATCAAGAAAAACAGTGTAACATCAATACTTTACCAATAATTATCTATAATATTAAAAATAGTATCACAATCCACTTTGCCCAACACACCGGGTAAAGTGGACAACACCATAGGGCAAAGTGAACATATGGTTAATTAAGGAACAATTACCATAAAAAGAGACAAAAATCAAAAAATTATAATAAAAATAATGAGAAATTATAGGAACTAGTCAGTTATCAGTGCAATGGTCGCAAGTAAACGTATTCGTTCCTTCAAAGGCCGTACATTTTTGTGACTCCATTGCTTACAGGAAAAACATTGGATCCAATCATCAAGTGGTTGCCCATTGACTTCAATATAGTCTTCTCCACAAAAGTTGCATGTGTATTTTTCAGTATTTTCGATATGTTTAGATTTCTTCCTAGTATTTTTGGTAGATTCAATATCTTTGGTCGTTTAAGCATTTTTGGTCTTGCCAGTACTTTTTTAAGCGTAGGTTTTGTTTTTGTGTCTCTGTTAAAGTTCTGCAGTATTTGGTGCTTGCTTTATCAAATTTTATCAAGTATAAACTAATAAAAAAATGTGTAAAATAAACAATCAATAATGATCAAAATGTCTACCGGCTAAATCGAATACTACTGGGCAAAGTGGATACTATATTCACTTTACCCGTGTTCATTTTGCCCAATAGGTACATTTTGAACTCAACCTAAACTGAGATGAAAACAACAAACAATATCTCGTCAAAACTTGCTGTAATTCAACACAAGAACATGCACTTTACAGACATTATCACTTCAAAACGATAACGATATATTTAAATACATAATTAGGAAATTACTTACTTTGAAATATCGTAACAAATGACTACTTTTTGATTTTTTTTGTTTTATTCACAAACGACGCGTGACCTTCCGCTATCTCTCTTTGTTTACGACTGAGGGGTGGGGAGCGAAACTCCCAACAAGAGACGGACATGTTCATACGCGAAATTTTGGAATTATTCAGGGTATTCACTTTGCCTGAGCTATTCGCTATGCCCGGACTTCCCCTAATCACGTGAGGCTTGAAAGGGAGGGGAGAGGTTTGATAAAAAACACGAAAATAACACAAGGGGGAGGGGGGGTGTAGTAAGATATCACGTGTATTTATTTTTTCATCAAACACGCGATTTTTAAACAAATGAGCAGCGCGGCGTATATCTTGACTTGCCACGATGACGATGACGGTAAAACATTTTTTCATTTTTTTAATAATGTTTTTTAACATTGTTTCGGCAATAGGACGCATACCGAACTTAATTTATTCCTATACTTAAGTACTATTTCTTTAAATAAATATTTTTTATTCGCTATGACGGAACTTTCAGTGTTGCCGGCTCCCCGCCTATTATCATGATCCTTAATTTCAGAATAAAATAAAATTACAGTTTATACCTGTATTTAAAGGCGTTTTTAAGCCCCACCTCCCTCCACCAAGGAGGAGGGGGGGCTTAAAAAACGCTAAAAAACATCACGTGATTATTGGACGGCCGCCTATAAGGTCACTAGGATAAAGCTTTAAAGGCAGGGCTTAGTTGGTAGCCAGGCTAGACTGAGCCATCTCAGTCCAAGTTGTCCAATCTCTACGGCACTACCCCGCGGGGATATCCTGGATGAACTTACTGCTCTTTTGTGGGAGGTTTCTCCTCTTCTGAGTTACAAAAATCCTTCTTTTATCAAGTTCATTCGTCGTGGTCCAAACACACATGAAATGCATCTATGGCATCAAGCAAATTATTGTCAAAACTGAAAAAAAATATTTTTAATTGTTAACTTTTATTCTTTACTAGCTGTGCCCGCGACTTCGTCCGCGTGGAATGTAAAAAAAAATGTTTTTTTTTGTCTGTCTGTTTGTACCGGCTAATCTCTGGAACAGCTGGACCGGAAAAAAAAACAATTTTTAGTAGCTTAAGTTACTCCTTATTACATAAGCTATCTGTCAGTGAAAGTCCCGTCCAAATCGGTCCATCCGTTCCAGAGATTAGCCGGAACAAACAGACAGACCGACAGACAGACAAAAATTTTAATGATGTATAGATATAGATAATTAGTCCGAAATTGAAATCCTATGGTAAGTTGATTCCTGATATATTCTACAAATAAAAATTATCTTGACCTTATATATTAATTTGATGTTATTGTACTTGACTTTGTATATACAAGACGTAAAAAAATAAAACAATTAAATTTCTGCAAATGGTTCTTGAATACGGATAACTTTCCAACTCAAAAAATTATTGGCTGTTTCATACATATTAACCGAGTAGACATGAATTCAATAGGCAGTTTCTCAACATTTTGGTACTTATATTAAAAGAATTGGTCAAAGTTGCCATTTGCAATCATATACATCACCATCATTCTTACCTCTCAGCACCTTTACTTATTTTTGTTACCATTTTCTGTTGGATATAGTCATTGGTTAATTTTTAAATTTATCCCTAATTAACCAACTCAGCATCATTAATAAACTCAATTTTGTCGTTGACGAGTAATTTTGGTTTAGCGTATCGCCACAATTATTTACAATAGATTCCGCAACCGTTCGTCAGACTAATTCCTCATCGAGATATTTGCATATTACCGTTTTTTTTGTTTTAGATAATATGACTTATATTGTTTATGAATTTGCGAATATTTCGCCAGCAGAACCTTTCGTCTATGTCACTTTCAATAACTGGAATTTTCAGCTACTGATGGTTACAACGACGGACATTAAACCTAACTCTTTTAACTACAGAACTTTCATATGTAAATTCCAATTTTAAGGTAACTGACGAGAAAGTGACATAAATCACAAAAAATATAAATCGTATAATCTAAAACAAAAAAAAACACAAAACAAACTACACAACAATATTTCAGATGTGAATTATTTAAATGTATAAAGTTTTAACAATAAACGTAGTATTTTTTTACATTTTTATATACAAGAATTGTATTAGATTTTGTTAAATATGAACCCAAGAGCTGTCTGTATTTAAAGTCACATCGCGTAAACAAGACCGGAAACCATTACCATTTATTCCCATTCAGTGTAATACTGAATACATTAAATACTGTAATACATTGTGAAAGTGCCAATTTCATGCATGTTGGCGACGCACATATGCATATATCACGAATGCTAAAAAATAAATAGATTTATATAAATTAATTGAGTTACGCATATATCTTCTTGACCTAATACTTAAATATTATATTCTACCTAAATTACTAACCTATTTAGCACTTACCTATTCCTTAATCAAGGTTTCTACTAAATAAATTGTATTTATAACTTGTCCAGGAAGACGACATAATAAACAACTCGATCGAGGTAAGCAGCAACCGGCGTATGCGCGTGGACAACATGCGACCGTGGTCGCTGCACTTCCGGCGCGCCTCGCTCGAGCAGCGGTTCGCGCAGCTCGACGAACGCACCTTCAAGTCCAACGTCATGTGCTGCCTCGTTCTCTGGCTCTTTATCGTCGCTATTCAGACCACCATGCATTTCAAGTTAGTATCCTCGTTAGAGACTACATAACACTGTCAAATATAACATCTCAGTTATTAGAACATCATACATCATATGCTGCCACACCCTCTGGCTCTTCATTGCCACCACATAGGCCACAAAATCAAGTTGTAACATACTATGCGAACGAAATTTAT
Source organism: Scirpophaga incertulas (assembly GCA_036419045.1). Taxonomy (NCBI): domain Eukaryota; kingdom Metazoa; phylum Arthropoda; class Insecta; order Lepidoptera; family Crambidae; genus Scirpophaga; species Scirpophaga incertulas. The sequence continues at coordinate 6,283,736 of CM071633.1, forward strand.
GTAATAGTCATTTTAGTGTTGATTTATTACAAGTTCTGTATACGCGCCTCAAAAATTCATCTTAACTTGCACTTGTTAAATGTTTCACGGTTAGGTGGCCGGATTTTATTACAGCACTTAGTTGCAAAACAATCTCGAAATGCTGTTATTTGGTGCCGACATAAGAGCGCAAGTGGCTAGACATTACCATTAGACAGAAATAAGTAAGCTGCAGTAGTCAGCGTGGGCAAAAATTGAAACCTGCTACCATTTAAATTCACACATAAGATAGGGCAAATAAATTGATGTCGATCTGTTCTTAATTTTGTCTCCTCGCGGAGATTTCTTAGTTAGTTCTCACGGCATCCAAGAGCGAACAGAGAACAGTCGGCAAATGGTCATTATCATTTCACCGAAAGACGCCCACCGCTAAAGTGAAGTCTCCCCCAAGGATCTCCATAGCGCTGCTACCATCCAGTGCCTTCTTGTGATCTTCACCAAGCCGACGATTCACCTTGTAGGAAGCTGCGTTTTCCGGCATATTCCTGCCACTCGAAAACCTGTTCCAATCAGCCGTAAGTCTTACGAGCAATGTACCTTGCCCACTGCCACTTAAAATGCAAATCATCGCACTACGTCAGTGACTCAACGGATTTAATCGTTTCTGATTCGATCACACAGAGAAACTCAGACGCAGCCACTTGGATAACATACCTGTGTCGTATTCTCAATTTGTAATATTTGTTTGTTTCATATTGCATATTGAACGTGAACTAATAATATACTCTTCATTTCTCCAGTTGTACGCCACTGATGATAGTGCTATCTGTGATGTCACTATTCTTGACGGTCTCGTTCCTCGTGGTGCTGGCGGAGGAATTTCCACGAGTGCTGCCGCACCTCGCCCGGCTATCGGAGCGCCTCAACAGCTCGCGGATACAACGAGACATTCACATCTGTATGTTCGTCACCGTCATGGCTATATCGAGGTGAGCTCCATTTCATCAGACTTCTTTTAAAATTTGCATAAAAATTATAAGATTTACAATTTGATTAATATTCATAATTGACTATTGGCTTAGGGTAGATACTTTGAATATTTATTATACCAACTCAAACGAATTAAATTTAATAGAACTTAAGTGACTTACATGTATGTTATAAAATAAACCCCTCGTTGGGCGCCAAAGATCTTATCATGTTTAAAGTTTATAAAATTGTTCCAAACTGAAGATATTCTTAATGGAAACCCTACATAAAGCAACAAAGCTTGCCATTGCCTAGATTTACCTACTATTTAACATCTATTTATTGTTGTCAAAATAATAACTGAACTTGCTATTTTCACACAGCACAATCAAACTCTATGTCTGTCCGCCATCGTTCCCGGCTGACTTTCACTCCTTGAATTCCACTATCAACCTCACGGAGTATTCTATCCGAGGCGATTCAATCAAGCGCCCAGAAGAGTGCTACCAGCCGGAGTACGTTGTGTTTACTTGGATCCTGTGCCTCGTAGCGCTGACCTCGATCCTCAAGCTGTATTACCTGATCAAGGCCTTCCTTGCCATCATCAACGTGACCATGTTCACCGTACTCCTCCGCATCTACTACAATGTGTACTACGTCTTTAATAAGAGCACGTAAGTAGTGCGTGATATTTGTTTCTGCCCACTATTTATTTTTGTTTTCATTTATAATATAAATTTTGTGTTTAAAGTTAAGTATGTATTTTTTTGGTGCACAGTCATCAGTCTTAAGTTTCAATACATTAATAAGATCATTGATTTCTTAGAGCACAGCTTATTCGCCATCATCATCAATATTGATCTTTTATCTTCGTCCATCTTGAAACAAAACAGTGTGTGAAGTGTTTATCAAGTTTGTCGATATCAGATTTTTGATAATTTAGATATTAAAAACGTATATAGCGTATACATATATTATGTATTCAATAATAATGTTCACATACTTAACGAGCTAAGTATGTATATACTTTTTATACTTCTTGTGAGTAGTAGTCATAAATAAGTATCTATTAAATTCATTAAGCGATACATCCGCCTTTTTCGCTGTATATGTGAATGTTTTACACACTGATACATTATGTAGTTGTAGCATATTTTTTATATATCCAATACTTCTGCAGACCATTGCCGTTCTACGTACAAATGCTGATTCTGATGGTAATGTTCCTGGTGATGGTGGTGTACCACGCGCGGTTGGTGGAAGTAACATCACGTCTCGACTTCTTGTGGAAGCTGCAGGCTGAAACTGACCTGGATGAGATGGAGGACACGCAGCGCACTAACCGCCATCTACTGAAGCATATCTTACCCGACCACGTCGTCAACCACTTCCTCAGCAAAGACTGTTGCCCCGATGTAAGAAAGAAGAAAAAATTACATATTTCTATGTGCTCTTCATTCTATAAAGGGTTTCGAATTATATCTGACAAAATCCAATCCATACGCCTACTCGTGTTGAGGATGGTTATTGGAATATTAACTTTTATTTGTCAATCTACATAGATGATTAATCTTATTTGAATCTACAATTTCAAATGCACCCTCCTCAGGAGCTGTACTCACAGTGGCGCGACGAGGTGGGCGTGATGTTCGCGGGCATCCCCAACTTTCACGAATTCTACTCCGAACAGAAGGCCGTGGACTGCATGCGGTTGCTGAACGAAATCATTTGTAACGTACCTGACCACTGATTTGTTTTGTCGATCTTTTAATTTATTGTACTTATGTCTTAAATACTTCTATTAAATATTCTTCTACAAATTTCATAAATGTAATCTGTTCAAGAACACTTCAACTTCTGATAATCTTGTAGTCTGGCTCTTAAACATATTATGTAGTTTCTAATATAATAGATGTATGTTTGCTATCAGTTGACTTCGACAAATTGCTAATGCAACCGAGGTTCAAGAGTATTGAGAAGATCAAGACTATAGGAGCGACGTACATGGCTGCCTCCGGACTTAACCCTGATCACAAGGCGAGTCCTTTATCATTTTGAGTTATAAGCAATTACGTGAATCTTTAAACTCTAATATTTAAACTTTCACAGACTGGAGAAGACGACTGTGAACATTTGTGCGCGCTGGTGGATTACGCGTTTGCTCTTCGGGAAACTCTAGAAGACATTAACAAACATAGCTTCAATAAGTTTCGACTAAGAGTTGGTGAGTATATCTTGTTATTTAATGAGTTGAAAGTTTCGACTTGATTTGGATTTGAACCTTACTATCGCCACATAGAATTTATTCGAATAAATCGAATCGACTAAATTTGTTATCTATTCAACTCTGTTAAAGGTGGAGTAAATGTCTAACTACTAATTCAGAGTACCTATTCATTGGTAAATTACGTGTAATCAATTGCGTTCCTTCGATGCACAATGCCAATTTGCTTCGAAAAATACATTTCAAACTGTAGAATGAATACTCGAAACATACAAAGCAACTCAATACGTATACTACAGTCTGATCTCCGTACTTCTATTAACGCGATACATGCGCCTTTTGTCTTTATTTACCATTTAGTAGCTGCCTTCTAGAACGTTATATTCCTGAAACTATAAAAATTGGCTCAGAAATATTCTAAAGTATTCGACAGATTTCCATATCCTTCTATTACAAGTTTCTATAGTATTCCCATACTTTGTTAGTCTTGCGGTTACAGTGAAAAGTTTGCAAACACTTTTATTTGTAAGTTTCCATCGGTACAATAGATAATATTTGTTAAATGTGTGTTTAGGTATAAGCTGTGGGCCGCTGGTGGGCGGCGTGATCGGTGCCCGCAAGCCCGTGTACGACATCTGGGGCAACACCGTCAACGAGGCCTCCCGCATGGAGAGCACCGGCCTCATGGACCGCGTGCAGGTTACGAAGTACACCAAGCAGGTAATCTACGACGCTCTGCACACTCTATGTTTCTAGCCTTTGACCACAGTAGCATCACGAACCGCGTGTAGGTGACAAATTATTCCTGAGTTACAACACAGTTGTCGACAGATTTCATTTATTTGGCTTTCGTTCCTGTTCGGCTTTTTTGTCTACAATCGTCCTCGTTACTTTTAAAACATTTTGTTCGGCCATGAGAACCAAATATCTGGTTATTTACAATGATTAGTCCAGCTTTGTATTTTTAGAAATGCTAATCCTAGCTACACGGCTGAACAAGGGAGTTAAGTTAAATAATATTAAGTTTATATTTTTGTTTAATTTTAATATTCATAGAAATCTGTGCAGACAGTATTATAATTATAACCGTGATGCAGGCATTTTACTGATATACGTCTTATAACAGAGCCGTACAATTCAGGTGCATGTACCTTTCTGTAGTTAAGTGCTTAACAGTTTATAAAGCTGAATAGAAGCCATGGCAAACAATTCATTGCTAATCATAGCTCGCGTGAATTTATTCAGCTCCTGGAAGTTCGGGGATACCTGGTGGAGAGCCGCGGCGCCGTAGCTGTTAAGGGCAAAGGGCGCATGCACACGTGGTGGGTGGTGCGGGGCCGCGGCGCCGCGCCCGCCCCCGCACCCGCCGCGCCGCCCCGCTCCCTGGCCGCGCTCGTGTACACCATGCTGCAGGCGCGCCGCCGCATCTACACGCACCCGCTGGACCTGGGTATGTGTGCTCGCCCTCACCGCCCCACTGAGTACGTCCTTGGCCGCGCTCGTGTACACCATGCTGCAGGCGCGCCGCCGCATCTACACGCACCCGCTGGACCTGGGTATGTGTGCTCGCCCTCACCGCCCCACTGAGTACGTCCTTGGCCGCGCTCGTGTACACCATGCTGCAGGCGCGCCGCCGCATCTACACGCACCCGCTGGACCTGGGTATGTGTGCTCGCCCTCACCGCCCCACTGAGTACGTCCTTGGCCGCGCTCGTGTACACCATGCTGCAGGCGCGCGCCGCCGCATCTACACGCACCCGCTGGACCTGGGTATGTGTGCTCGCCCTCACCGCCCCACTGAGTACGTCCTTGGCCGCGCTCGTGTACACCATGCTGCAGGCGCGCCGCCGCATCTACACGCACCCGCTGGACCTGGGTATGTGTGCTCGCCCTCACCGCCCCACTGAGTACGTCCTTGGCCGCGCTCGTGTACACCATGCTGCAGGCGCGCCGCCGCATCTACACGCACCCGCTGGACCTGGGTATGTGTGCTCGCCCTCACCGCCCCACTGAGTACGTCCTTGGCCGCGCTCGTGTACACCATGCTGCAGGCGCGCCGCCGCATCTACACGCACCCGCTGGACCTGGGTATGTGTGCTCGCCCTCACCGCCCCACTGAGTACGTCCTTGGCCGCGCTCGTGTACACCATGCTGCAGGCGCGCCGCCGCATCTACACGCACCCGCTGGACCTGGGTATGTGTGCTCGCCCTCACCGCCCCACTGAGTACGTCCTTGGCCGCGCTCGTGTACACCATGCTGCAGGCGCGCCGCCGCATCTACACGCACCCAGTGGATCTCGACATAGCTCTGACTTTATGTAATTGTGAAACTGAAGAACCGCCATCTGAATGTATTTATTTATATCATAACCATTTCAATCTTCAGCAAGCATCTCCAACAGCGATCGATTCTACGCAGCCAACATTCTGCGCCTTCCCCCCAATTCGTCGACTAACTTGTGGAAGGTCTGTCAATACAAGGTCAAGGTTATTAGCATACGCCTGATACTCGAGGACTTTTTAACTTCAACGGCCTCCAGTCCTGTGAATTATGTGTGTCCTTCCCACTGCCACATAAGATACAATTTTTCGAGCTATGTCGGTGACTCTGGTTCTTCTGCAGATCTCATCCTTTATGATTGCATCATGCAGCGAAACTCCAAGCATACCCCTCGCCCACTATAAGGTCAATTATTACTGGTCAGGTCATATCGGCTACTCACAAGAAGAAAGACACGAGAAATATTATACTAACAAATAAACGAAACCCGTTACCGGAGCGATTTCTGAATATCGAACAAAACACGCCCCGAAAATTTTGTATGAAAATTGTGTTTACAAAATAAAACATTTTTAATTGCCCTACGAATGTAACTTTTTATATTAATAATCTTTTATTAATATTAAAAATGTATAATATATATATATATATTGTAACGTTGTGTGTACATAGTTATATTTTTTCCATATAATTTTATAATATAAGCAAATATTTATAATAACTAAAACTAACACGAACACATTAAATTATCAACTATACAAAGAAATAAATAATAATTAACTTTAACTAGCTTACCTAATTAATATTTACAATAAAATTAATTAAAAACACAATTTAGATATTTCCATACAGATTGATAAATTGCATAAAATTGGTCGAAGTGATCTGTGTGACTTTGCTAGCTGCTTATAGTTCGCGCCCGGCTTACGCGGATTTATATTTTTTCTATATATATAGTTATTCTTTTACCATTTAATATTAATTAAATATGACTGACAATAAAACAATGTAATTGAATCTATTAATTTCCTTGCATTTTGTTGAGAAAAATACTATACATGCTTCAATAGAAATGGCAATTGCCTGCCTCTGTCCTTCAAACATATGTATATTCCGTCTGTAATTAGCTACGTCGCGGCATTTACTCGTACATTAAGGCCGGCAACGCATCTGTGACTCCTCTGGTGTTGCGGGTGTCAATGGGCAACGGTTATCGCTTACCATCAGGTGATCCGTTGCTCGTTTGCTGTCCTATGCTATAAAAAAAACCAATAACGTGTGATTGTGTTGACAACGCGCGCAGCGTCGGCGTCGTCGCGCGGCGGCAGCGAGCGCGGCGCGGCGCGGCACCGCTCCGAGCTGCGGCGCGCGCGCACGCGGCACGTGCACGACAGGTTTGTGGTACACTCTGCTCTACGCGCGCACAAGCTTACATTCAATCACATTGAAACAATATAACTAAAGTCTTCACAAGCTAAGGTGTCATCGTAGGGACTTATTATATTGTAAAGACTATATTGACAACATTTTTGACGTGAAACGTCTTTAAAATCGCGCCGAAATATACGAGTACCAGGTTTAAAAAATGGGCCGTAACGAAAATGTCTATATCATCGTACCTTAATAATTAAAAAACTATTAGTCTTAGAAACAAAAATGTGGTGTGAATTTCACTTATATAGTCAGCTCGCTGTTGTGACATTGAGTTTTTTATTAAAATACTTAAAACACCGTCAATCTTATTTTTATTTCAATCTTTTAATTTAAAAGCGATTCCCGAACATAGATGTTTCACGTTAAAACCGGCCGTGTGCCCCGGCATAGCCCCACCCGATTTCTGTGTTCAACAATTAATATTAATGTATATATATGTATATATATAATATCCCATCGACCTTAATTTGATCAATATTTTGTGCTCGCCTCTCATCTATCTCCTTAATCGTCCTATTTCTAGTGTAATTTTTAATTACTATTTTTATAATGTATCCCTATATATGTATAAATATAGTTATAACAAAGGCTACGGTGATTGCTTACTATGAGGCATACCGCCAGCTTTTGATATAATAAAAAAGTACACAAAAGCGTAATTAAAAAAATAATAATCTAGATTACGACAATTGTTTTTTTTTACAATATAACCACTGATAATTGCCATATCGCGGTTTCATGTGTTCGGTGGTACTCGTAAGATTAAGGGCACGTTTTACAGAATACTACTTTTTAAATCACTGGTGGAATACAGTATTTTTCTAACATTGATTAGTCTTATTCTGTTACACGAGAAACAATAAAAATCGACCCACACGTTTAGTTTCTAGAGTGCCATATACATACGTACATATAGATAATACCTCTCCTTTGCATCGAGCAGTCATGTAAAATCACAAATCATAGTAATATAGATAGGTTTTGAATTAAATTCAATTGATTCTAGCGACACAAGTTACTCGTATCGTTATACAAAAGACGAGGTCAGTGATGTGTTGTAGCGTATGTGCGTCCCGCAGAAGCACGGCGGAGGACATAGAGCTGGGCATCCGGCCGCACGCGGCCAGCATGGTGGTGCGGCGGCCCGACATGGCGCCGCCGCTCGTGGGCAGCGCGTCCGCGCCGCACTCGCCCACGGCGCACACGCACGCGCACGCGCACGCACACGCGCACGCACACGCCCTGCCCGACCGCGCCGCTCCGCCGCCCAAGATGGGATTGGGTAACCATTGCATAACACACGGTTATAACTAGAGATCGGATAATCGGATGCATATTTACCTAAAGTTAATTTTTGGCTCACAAATTATGGAAGCGGCTTTTTAAAATACATTTTGTTAAATAAAAATCCCGGGAAAATACGAAACTGCAAATTTAACGAAGTGATATTGTTTGAAAATTACTAAATTAGCACGTGGTATTTATTTTTAAAAGACCGAGACTCCGGGGTCATTTATACAACTATGCATACGTATTTACCAAAATATTCTACAGTACCGGAATCCCGGGATTTTTATTTATGGAAATAAAATAAAAAGACAGTTCCATACTTTGTCAAAAACTAAATTAGGTAAATAAATAAACATCCGGCTATCCAATTCCGCGATCCCGGGATTTTTATTTAACAAAACAATAAAAAGCCGTTTCCATACTTTGACTTAAACTAACTTTAGGTAAATATGCATCCGATTATCCGATCTCTAGTTATAACACAATACAGTCACTCGTGGACACATATAATATTTTTTATCTTCCAACATCTTCATCATACCTTAAATCTTTGTTCCCTTTTCGACCCCATACGTCATATCGTACTTTACATTCTAATTTTAATCTAACTCTTGATAGTGGTATATCAATAGTTGATTAAAAGTACCAACTGTACCGACTTCCTTTAGTACACTTTTTCGGCTTATGACGTCTGGTTATGGAACTCTCTCCCTGAGAATATTAGGAAAGCGAACGCTGGAGTCCTTTAAGAATGAAGTCCGTGTTCACTTTCTAACAAAGATTCCTTAACTTAAAATAGTCATAGCCTATTGTCCTGTCTAATTACTGTACACATCCTCTATTTAAATTAGTGATTTGCCGGATAGTCAAAATTCTAAATCCGCGGATACAGCTCTGAATACGGATATTTGGTGTCAAGATCCGTAGATATGGATACGGATCTTAACTGAGTTAAAACATGTTTCGTCTGCGCGGCGGGTCTTTTTTTGGTTTGGTATTAGTACATAATTAAAAAAAATGACTACAAAGAAGTTTTGTAGTGTAATATGGAATTATTATAATAAGGGATGAATGTGCAAACTTCCATAAAGAATCATTTACAAAGAAAACATCCTCAATAATATGAATTATTCTTTAAAGAATACTCTGCTAAATAGATCCGTAAAAGATCCGGAAAAAGGAACGGATACTAATCTTTCTTCTGCCTCGGATATCCGCGGATACGGATACGGATATCCGGCGCATCACTGATTTAAATGTCCTTTAAGTACTTCCCTGATCCAAGTTTTCCTGGAAGAGATTGCTGTTTAGCAATAAGGCCGCCTTTTCTTGTTTTGGTGAGCAATAAAGAGTTATGATATGTTATGTTATTTTATCCCCTCACGACATAACTTGTCAGTCGCGCAATGCAGTAGAGACATTTACAACGTTAATTGTATTAAAACAGGTGCCAGGCTAAAAGCGGCCAGCTTCTCGTACCGCACGCGGCCGCGCGACAAGTCGCCCAAGATCCAGGAGCAGTCGGCGGAGGGCTCGCAGAGCTCGGTGGCCAACGGCGCGCCCGGCTCCTTCCGCTTCCGCTCCGTCACCACCGCCTCCTTCTTCCGCGCGCGCGCCAAGGACAAGCGGAGCCGCGACCAGCTGGACGACGAGAAGGATAGCGGCGATGCCATTACCACCAGGATGTAAAGTTCAATGGAAAACCGACGGTCTTGAAACTTCATCGAGAAGACTTGGATCCAGGAGCGGACAGCTCCTGGTTTAATCCCATCACTACCGCCATGGACAAGCGCAGCCAGAAACAAATAAAAAAATATATAAATAATTGCCACGCGTCGGAAATACTTGTTTTAGGGTGCTTTGTCCGCTCAGTCACAACCGCTTCAGCCTTTCCCATGCGTCTTTTATAAACGCAGCCGAGAGAAAACAAGCCACAAAAATATAACCAGCGAAGCGAGAAGGCATAAAAGATAGACATGAGCCATTGGAAAAGAAACAGCGGCGGTAGTAGGGAAGGTGAAAAAGAGGATTACTAGCAGAATAGATGGGAAATTCGCTACTTACAATTGTGTGCCTAACTACCCACAGTTCAAACAACATTCGCAAACTCTATTCATACTGACCACAATCATTCCACATGTTAGGCAGTTTAATGAATTCTTAATAGGCATATTTGTAGGCTCTGTGAAATGGAAACGACTCACGAACATTCTAATTAACCTTTGACTGACGAATGTTAATTACACTATGAGTCAAGGATTGCCTCGTGTAGTATTTAGTCGCGGTGAGTGTAAAAAACACGAAATATTATATTTGTATTACGTAAGTTTTTAATTTTGTATATTAATAGTCTTAATTGTTTATAATGAATCTGTGACTTTATTTTTATATAAAAATTCTACATAAATGTTTTAATACGAAAAAAGCAAAATATAAAAAAATCTAGTGAACAAATCTTACGTTGTTTTGAAATACATTTGTATATTTTAATTTATTTGGTATAAATATTTTAATTGGAATGTATAATTGTAAAAGTAAATTTAAAAAGCTATAATAACTAATGACTATTTATTATATACATTTTGTACATTCTTAAGTAAGTATTCATATTACGAAAAGGTATTTTATATGTAGGTAGTATTAAAAATATTACATCAGTTGCCTATGGAGTAAAAATATATTGATTGAATACTCCTTATTATCTTAATTAAAATTTTTCTATTCAAATGTTACATTAATTCTATAGAAGATCAAATCGACAAATGTCTCGAGCACAAATCATGCATTCACTTAGACTGCGGTGTAATATTTGATACATAGTTTAAGTGTACATATTTTAGGTTTTAAGGTAATAATGTACAAGTTACAAGGGGATGAACATCAAAACGCTATGTCTTCCAAGAGGAGATTATACTTTTAATAATATTTTAGGAAAAAGAGATCTAGCTTTATTATTATCTATATAGATAGGTACTATCTTGTATTATATTAACTTCTATTGCATAGATATAGTAAAATGTATTCTGCTGCATGAAAAACTTCAATGAGTATTATTTATTACAACCAGAACAAGTGGATATACTTGTGGGTTTTTACCCTACCGCCATCTTAATTTGCACTTGACAATCTTAATTTAGAGAAACAAATCTTTTGTAAATGTATTCACTTTCTTTGTTTCTTGTTAGGTCAATGTTAATTGAAATAATATTTTAATACTTTTTGTTATTTATTATATAAACATATTGTGTAAAAAATACCCTTACCGAAAACTAGTCTTCTTATCGTCTTTAAGACTTTTTTCAAAGTAAGCTACTTGAGTAATGAATAATTAATTAATTAACAGCTACAAAAGCTGCAAATCTCTATTAGATTGATTAATTTTTTTAGTTTTCCTGATACTTGCCGCTATTTCTTTGAATTTGCAACAAAATAATCTCAAATTACCGTAAAACGTAACGTAGTGGTCTAATTATGAGATGTGCCTATGTATGAGGCGTAATTCGTTTCTATAAGCAGCACCGATGTTGAATGATTTATATTGCATTGTTAATTAGTTGTTATTTTTCGTTATCACTATTCAACCCAGAGACGACCGCTGCTGGACATAGGCATTCCACATGAGTCTCCACACCATACGGTCCTACACTGTAAGCATTCACCGAGTTTGTTCGAACTCACTAAATCTTCAATCCACCTTGTGGTAAGTCTAGCAACGCTACGTTTCCTTTCTGCCCCAATGGCCGCCATTCAAGTGAATAATATGCCCCGCCCGCTGCCACATAAAGTTCGCTATTTATTGGGATAGGTTTTTTTCATAATTACTGATGCAAAAAAAACAGCAAGCATAGCTCTCTCCATTGCCTTTTGATTAGCTTGAGCCTTCTTTAAGTATAAACCTTATAGCATTGTCCGCGGCGCTGTTTCGGTGCGTTATGGCAATACTGCCACCATACACTGGTAGTAGTTATTTAATACATATAAATGGAAGTAGTTCCGTAACATTTATTTTTCGTTACATAGTTTGTTTCTGACATTTCGAGATTTATTTAATTTGGGATTTATCTGCAAACTAATAATAAAAACATTAACAAGGAAGCTTAAATAAAACATAAATTAGAAACTAAATTATAAATAAAAATTCTGGCCTACGTGTTCACCATCCATTAGCTTCTTTAATGGTATTTTTATACCGTGTCTGTAGTTGGTAAACAGCATCAATCGCGCTATGGTCTTCACGCTTATCGCGTTTTTGAATAATGGAATTTGATGTATCTGACGCTCCAACGGAGTAGGAAAATGAAGTAACACAACCTGACAACATCTGCTAAGAAACCTCACGGTGTATTTGAAATCGACCATCTCACACTTGGTGAGTTGATAACGCTAGAGTTTCTGCATAAATAGACTAAAAACTGTAATTTACTTCTCGCTTCTTAAAATTTTATATGCATGCATATCATTTGATAAATTTTTGCAGGTTACACATTGAAAGGAAATATAGATAACCTCAGGAACTGTTAATGATGTAGCCTCATGTTACTTAAAATCATGATTAGTAAAAGCAACTTCAGACCATGTTAATTCTTAACGGAATGGGACCAAAGTGAGAAAGCACTTGTTGAAGGGTTTTATATGAATTGATATGTTTTGAAATTGCTTTCTTCAAACTGTTAATGCGTATTATTATAAATACTTTAACCTAGATTTACTTATGTACTTAATGTAAATATATTTAAAACATTTTGTAAATCTATAGTCGATTTTAAGAATATTCATGTGTAACTTTAATATATATTGACATTTTCAATTCAATATTCTTGTTTATTATATAGCAATAGCCAAAGCATTTGCCAAAGTATAAATTACCAAAGATATAATGATCTCATATTAATGTCAATAAAATATACAACAATATTAATTTCTTTTTTTACAATATATGAATGTGTCCCTTTTCTTCTAATATTTTGACTAGCAAACTGCCCACCCGATTGTTAGCGGTTATAGTCACCTATGGTGTATGCGGTTCCTGTGAAATTCGCAGTAAATCTACAACAAGAATCACAATGTAAGTCGCCAACTTGTGACATAACTTGCAAAGGCAAGTACCGACTGCTCCGTTGTAGATCAGGTTCTGAGAATATCAAACGAAATCATAACATCAAAACGATTTTTAAGTTAAAGCACTAAGAGAATGAGACAACTAGAAAAGATAAATAAAACAATTTTTCACACTCTTCTTATTCTGTAAGGAGCGCCCAAACTTTTATTTAGTCATAATTATACACAAATACCGTGAATAGATTTGTTAATCGTATATTTGTGTAAAATTTAAATTTCAATATAAACTTATTTTCCCGTTTTTGGTACATTTTATTTTATATCTATTGTAGAAGATATGAAAAAAATATATCTACGGAGGGTATAAAAGCGAGTGCAAACTATTGGCAAGCCCGGGCATTGCTGTCCATCATTTTTGCGCGTTGTCGCTAACGAAAAACAGATAACGCTACGCGTGCTATGTAGCGTTCAAACGTTCGACAGCAGCCGAATTTATCCGAGCGCTCTCGAGCTCAGAGGCTTCGTTGCGACTGCCAGTCTCAAAGAGTAAAGTAACTATACCAGAGGCCAGTCTCATTAACTTAGTCGACGAGTGAACACATGATTTTCAAATTACCCTCTATAGTTTTCTATTAAATATTAGTTTTGTAAAAAGTTACGTCATTCTCATAATAATAGCGTGGATCTTCTTATATCAGAAGTGGGATAGGATCCTATCACATTTTCTTGTTAAATTCTTTTTCGATTGTTGTGTTATCTTGCTACTACTGCACGAGTGAAATCTAAAAATGTCGGAATGTCGCCGACGCCAACAATGCCGGGCCACCAACGTGGTCAAGAACGTTCGCGTACACCGCTTGCTCCTGTGGTTTCCGCCCAAATGGGCACTGCCCCATCCGAGTCCATGGCGGAGTTAGTCACCAGCGACGTCAGCGTGCCAGCAACGGTTCGGAACGCATTGTGAATGTGATTCGCTCCATCGGAAATTTAGTGAGATCGAACCATCATTTTTATATTCTAGTTTTGATAACTGGAATGATCATGAATGTCTATCAGTGAATAATATCAAAAACACTGCGTAAATTCATTGATTCTGGTGATGTCTGAGCGTATATTGATGATGTATTAAGTTCGATTGTAGAACAAGGACTCGCCCTGTTACGCAAAGTTCTCACACTGGGTTCTCAATCAACTTTCGCAAATGCTCATTTTTAGTAACAGAAATAGAGTATTTAGGACGCACTATATCGCAAGGTCAGGTACGGCCGAGCCGTTATAAAATTACAGCTTTGTTTGACTCTGCAGAGCCCACTAACGTTAAGCAAGTTCGACAGTTTATGGGTCTTGGCGAGTTATTTTCAATAGTACATACTCGGTTTTGCTCAAAAAACAGCGCATTGCTCGTAATGACGAAATCCAGGCTCTAACCACTGAGCCAGTACTTGCAATATACGACCTATCGATAGACTGGAGCCGTGCAACGAGGTGGTGGGCGCGGCGGTGCACGCGCTGTTGTCGGTCGTGGAGCAGCAGCAGGCCGCGGGCCAGTACCGCAGAGACGGCGTTGCGCTGCTCGACCACTGCGCGGCTGAGCGGCTCAGCGCGAGCGCGCGTGGCGTTGGCGCGGTGCGGCGTGCGCGCGTGGTGACAGCGGCGCGCTGCTCGAGCGGTACATGTGCCGCGTGGACATGAGAAAAGAAAGAAAGTTGCAAAGTGCAAAGTGACACTTGACATTGTGCCTCTTAATATTGCTGTTGAACGCAAATGCTAGGCGTTGTACTGTTGCCTTGACACTGTAATGCAACTTTGGTTGATTGGATGGTTGGCTTATGGTTATTTTTAACAAATGCAGACTCTGAAGATACGGAGTCCACCCCTGCTGACCCCAAACAGCCCGAGGCCGTCATCGATCCAGCCGACGATGGGCAACAACCTTTTTGGAGCTCCAAAGCCGATTTCATTTTGGGAGCCCGAGGACAGTCTCCTGTCAGGAGAGGCCGTGTAGATGTGAAAAAAAATATGTCTACGGAAGGTATAAAAGCGAGTGCAAACTATTGACCCGGGCATTGCTGTCCGTCATTTTTGCGTGTTGTCGCTAACGAAAAACAGATGGCGCTACGTGTGCTATGTAGCGTTCAAACGTTCGACAGCAGCCGAATTTATCGAGCGCTCTCGAGCTCAGAGCTCAGAGGCAAATATTAGTTTTGTAAAAGTTACGTCATTCTCGTAATAAGAGGGTGGATCTTCTTATACTATTGTTAAATAAAAGTTTTAGTTTATATTCATTTCATTTTTAAACATTTTCATTTTATTTTTACTTTTTGTATTTCTCTTTTCAAGTTCTTTCATTTGATACCCATATTGTAGAGGTTGCTATGAAAACGATATGTCGCCGTTTTGTGTCGTCCGCCATATTGGAATCAAAATGGCAGCATTTATGAAATCTTGTATTGTCATTAAAACTAAACGCGTATGCGGTTCGATAGCTTTAGTGGAAGTGCGCGAAAAATTGATTGCAAGATTCCAGGACATACATACATACATACACGAAAAAAAAAGCTTTTAAAGAGACGGCGAGACGAGTGTTGTTCTGCTTGTATTGTGGCTGGGCTACAAAAGAGTGCGACGGGCAATTACTGCCACCATTGTAGTACACAGATACTGCGTTTGCAGAAAAATGTGCAAAGATCCTGTTCACATTCTGTGCATAATATCAGACGCCTGGTCGCACCACTTCCCCCTCCACTGCTCAAACTCAAATGTATGAACCTCTATCGGTGCGGTTAGGTTGCGTACGGCTCGAATCACTTGATGTCTACAATTCTAGGGACACCCTTTAGTGTGATAAAGATACACCTCATTTGTTCGCCAGCAAGGCTTGAGGGCCCGTCAAAGTTCTTTTAAACCTTTCCACAAACCAATTTCAAGGTCAAGTTGCAAAAATCCTTTCCAACTAACACAGTAATCAGACCTACTACAAATCGAACTCACACGATTTCCGATTTTATCCTTTACTCAGATTACATTGCCTCTACATTATTATTACATCATATGGCAGATTATATTATTACATCATATGGCAGATTCTATGTAAACGGAAACCACTTTATAAGTATTTGGCGAATGTCAAAATACGTGGCATAACGTAGTAGTACGAAATGCCTCTCATTCCTCCTCTCCTCTCTCTCATTCTCCTCCTCTCTCTCAATCTCCTCTCATTCGCTTAAAGTCGGCGCATTCAGCGCCGACTTTAAGCGAATTTAACCGAAGTTTGATTTTACCACTGCTTTAAGAGATAATAGACCTGAGTGATCCTATAAGAGGTACATCTTTTGGTACGGAGTACGGAACCCATAAAATGTTAACAGACAAATTAATCTCCACTAATCTTCTTAAATCCGTTAACCCAATGCGTAGGCGTTGTTTACCAAAGATACGCCCGCGCGCCATGAAATACAAACAAAGCTGCATAAGGATATAAATATTAAAGATATAATTAAAACTCAAAGCTTCCAATTACATTATTTTATTATTTCCTCATAACCAATGTTTAACAAACAAAATGGAATTGTATATTTATTAACTAAGTATAAATAGACAATATTGTATTTGCTACAAAATTAACCTTAGCTTTGGAAATATGTCACACCCTTTAAGTAAGTAAAATTTATTACACTATGAACAAAATTTTATATTTTAATATGAATAAAGATACTAAACAAAAAAGTATCGTTTTGTTATATAATAAGGTCCGTATTAATAGACAAAAAATAAGGTTTAGTTAATCTAAGGAAGATTAATCGTCATTCAATAAATACCATATGTTAGAAAGAGGAAAAATATATTAACTTAACCAGCCCCCGTAGCATGTGCAAAAAAAAAGACAATAAAACGTTTACCGTGCGGTATGGCCGGCATCTTGAAATTTATTCTTTGTATTTTGATAATACAAAGTGATAAATTGCTCTATTATACGGGGGCAGACCTAAACGAACTTTATTAATACGGACCTATGTCTTTACATTACAGACTTAAGTTATATCTTAATGAAATAACTAGCTTCCCATCAGCGGTTTTGCCCCCGTAATAATTTCTAGAAACATCCTATATTCTTCCTAGGATTTGAAAGTATACTACCGATTGACTCAGATACTCACCGGGCACGGCTGCTTCGGTGAGTATCTGTGTCGAATAGGACGGGAGGGATCGACACATTGCCACCACTGCGCATCCGACCTCGACTCGGCCCAGCACACGCTGGCGGAGTGCCCCGCGTGGGCCTCCGAGCGCCGAGTCTTGGTCGCAGAGATCGGGCGAGATCTGTCTCCGCCGGCATTGATTGCGGCAATGCTGGCGGACGAGGGAGGTTGGAGGGCTGTGGCCTCCTTCTGTGAAGCAGTGATGCTCCAGAACACAATAGCACAGCTGCGGCGTCGCCGCGGGTCGCTCGCGGATACGGCGATCCGGGAGGGACCACGCCCCTTCCGTAGCCGTGGGGCATCGTCGGTGGAGGAGATCGGGGGAGGCAGTGTAGCATCCCCCGAAGAGGGCTCCCTTGTATCGGTAGGGGAGCGGAGGCTGGGGGTTCCCGAAAGTAGCTTGGCGTTCCCGGGGGCTCCCTACATGCCTGAGATTTTTAGTGGGTAGGCCTCCCCCTTCTGGGGAGGAGAGCCCCACATAACCGCCGGCTCGCCACAGCCGGTGTATTCAATTTAATGCATTTTTCTCGAGAAAAAAAAAAGGATTTGAAACTATCCACTTGACAAATCACACCCAAAACTGATTAAGCTATTTTATAAAACTGCACAAACAATTACATTGTTTACCGACAATTATTTATATTCAAAGTGTTTATACCTTAACATTGTACTTTCCAACAGAGGGATTTTGTACTTAATTTTAAATTAATACCACGTAAGTCTACTCTCACCTAATACTGACAAAACAATAACACGTTCATAGCAACCTAGCAATAAAATAATTCTTTATTTTGATAAAAAGGTACATTAAGGATTACTAGTAAGCTTTATTGGACATTGGGATTGAAAAAATTGCAATTAATTTACAAATTACCAATTGACACATATCATGCAATTCTTTGTAAAATAATGTCAAATATAAAACCTTTGAATTGATTTTGAATCGCCAACATACCTACTCTTATTAAATATATTTTCAGTTTTATTGCTTGCTTTAATTATTAGAAGTAAACTACAAATCTGTAGTGACACGAAAGGTGGTGATTACTTTGACTCATTGTTGTTAAATTTTCATGGAAAAGTTTTCTTTTTTATTTGATGCATTTGTTACTTCACAGATGCTACCAGAACTTTCCAGCAACACGCACATTAGCGCCATTAATAAAATTTTACATATACACATGTGTCTTTAAAGTTTCTGCACATACATTAAATGTTTAATAATATACTTGTTGCGTTTACTGCAACCAAAATACATCCTGCATAACGACATCCAAAAGGTCATTTTCTTTTATTGCCCACACTTTTCAAAGGACTCCAAGCAATGTTACCATACCGCTTTATCGCTTCTACCCGATGTTTTTATTAAAAACTAGCGGCCCGTCCCGGCTTCGCACGGGTTGACATAAATAGATACAGATATTATTGTCCTATCATTAATACTCTTCGCAACGTATGTGAAGAAACACATTTTTTTACACCTTCGGTTGGATTTAATAAAAATTTCTAAAGATTTCTATATTAATCTAGTACTAAATATAACCGTAAATTCTACTCAGTGATAATTAGAGATCGGATAATCGGATGCATATTTACCTAAAGTTAGTTTAAGACAAAGTATGGAAACGGCTTTTTATTGTTTTGTTAAATAAAAATCCCGGGATTGCGGAATTGGATAGCCGGATGTTTATTTACCTAATTTAGTTTTTGACAAAGAATGGAACTGTCTTTTTATTTTATTTCCATATAATAAAAATCCCGGATTCCGGTACTGTAGAACATTTTGGTAATGCAAAACTAGTCGGTAATATGAGCTTATAATATCCTATTTAAAATGGGGCGTAAATATTACCTCGGTTACTACAGTTTTAATCACTATCTATCACTATGGGTTGGTCATTGAAATCTTACTGATTTCTTAATGTCTGTTCCGAGATTTTTATTTAACAAAATGTATTTTAAAAAGCCGCTTCCATAATTTGTGAGCCAAAAATTAACTTTAGGTAAATATGCATCCGATTATCCGATCTCTAGTGATAATGTAGCTTTCTAATGAAAAAAGAATTATTTCAATCGGTCCAGTACTTTTTGAGTTTATACGTTACATACAAAAATATAAATCTTTCTTCTTTATAATATTAACATTCTTTGTACAATAGGCGCCCACATTAATTACTTGTTCCCTTACACCTCGAGTCTTCGATTATCACGTAGCCCATTGGACTCAATATAAAACACACAAAATACGCAATCTATGTTTCACAATAAAAATCAACTATTCTCAATTAATAAAAATAAATCCTTTTTATAAAAGCACGCCTTAATTAAAACATTGTTTTATTGATTAATTATATTAATTTCCAATATCTGAATGTTGCTCGAGTTGATTCGATTTTAGTTACAACGACACCGTATAAAGGGACATTTACATCTAATAGCCATATTAATTTAAAACACACGAAACTTCGTAATGTATTTTAGGTAATACTGAATCCCCAAAAAGAAACGAGCGGGAATCTGGAGTTGGAAATCGTTCACGTCAGTGGTTCTTCTATAGAAACGACTGACACGACGCTTATTTGACCGGTGTTGTTAAAAGGAGACAATAGCCTTACAATTCTACTATTGCGCCCACTATTTAATTATGCATTTCAAAATAAGTAGAAGTCCTGTTAGTAACTGAGCTGCAAAACTATTACACTCAAAGTTATAGCTCGACATGTCATAAATATTATTTCATATCTTACATGACGAGAATTTCATTACATCGTAATGTTGTTAACATACTTAATTAATAAGGCACTATGCTGAACAAAGACAAAACCGCCTGCTATTATTATATCCCCATTTTCTTTAAGTCTTCATGAGACAAAAATCAGATATGTATATATCAAATTATAACGCTTAATTAAGGAAAAGAAATTATCAAAAGAATCTATATTCTATTGAAAATTCAAATCGAATCGTAGCGTACTCATATGTACAGTACAGTACAGTATCATTCTAAACTCAACCCAAATGAGATTTCGAATCTTACCTAAAGAATTACCATAGAAGCTCTGATTCAATTATTAATATCACGCACTATATCTTAACCAGCTGTTTCTTAGGTACCTTTTAAATTATTGGAATAGATAATTAATATTCACACATGAACCAAAAAACAAACCTAATTACATAATTGATTAGCACAAATTGTGACCAAATCGCATTCTCAAAGCTGCACCTTATTACACTAATACTTCGCTATCAATATATTTTAATTATAACACTAAAACAAATTGTACTATTTTCGTTTCGTTCGCCTAACATTGTGATGATACAAGCACCGCTATGAGCGACATTAACTGTCGCTTCAACATTAGAATACATAATATGTACACACCAGAGAATACATAATAGGCTTGTATCCACTATGAACAAATCTGATGCATTAGGTTGCATAACTATTAAGATGATCATTTAATTATGAAAAAACAAAGTTTTATAAAATAATAACTTTTGATTATTTATATTTTTATAAAATAAAATTGCACAAAATAAGCCATAAGTCACGTGACAGGAAACACCAATTAAAAAGTGTTACGTCACGCCGTGCGAAACGTCAAAGTCAAAATGTCATTCCCAAGTGTCTTGTGGAAGTGCGAAAAAGAATGGGCATCATTCCTTCTCGCGAGTGTCAGCCACTTTTTACGTATCTGTTGATTGTTTGGCACGTATATAAATAATTTTTTTTGGTGTTTTTATACTTGTGCTTGTACACTGGGGCACTATGCAGTACTTGTAATACGATGAATCCATTTTTTATTAAAATAACTTCACAATACCGAATATTCCGATACTAAAACAGCTGTGTTTTGCACGGCGTGACGTCATTCAAGACGCCATGACAGTCATGAGCGTTTTTGATGACTAATGTCAAATATTTAATTAAATGCAAAATTATTCTTATAAATAAGCATTTTTTTTCAAAAATAATAATTATTTTGTATAGAATAGTCATCAAGGTATATTAATATCTAACTACTGAAATTTAGGCAACAAGCCTATTCAGTGAATACTAGATATAACCAAACACTAAACCTTGGAAGCTTTTACAGATTACAGTGGAAGTAAACTCGATGTTTAGGTAACTTACTTATAATGTTATTAGTGTAAAATACTACTGTTGAAATCTTAATAAATCGACGAATTGTGGTTCTGTGTAAGTTACAATATATCTACTTTGAACTTTTTTCAGTTACTTTTATCACGTTTTTAATGGTAAATTGAAAATTAATAAAAAATATTCACACCAAATGTGACCCTATCAAAAAATAAGAATTTAATTAAGACTACTAGTTTCAATTCGTGTGCAAAGGATATGTGTACAATTTGTGTACCAAACATCAGCTTTGATTAAATGAATATTAAGGAAATAAGAAGAAAACGACGTGTGCATAACAATTTAAAATAAGGAACAGATTTTTTTTTTTTGTAAATTTCTCGGACAACTAAATACAAACTTTAAATAATTTATTCAAGACAGACCTTTACAGACATTTATTAAGGTCAAATAGAAGTTTACTTTCCACCTGTGCGGTTTTGGCGCTTTCCATAGGCTACATGTGCGACCCCCACTATACTCTGTGACTGTGACAGCTGTCACTTAAAACATAACCATAGAGACGAAGTAGACCCCTGTTGATTTGACCTTGATGTTAAATTATTGTTATTAAAAAGTTCCTCAAAACTACTATGTTCATGTTATGTTAAAAACGCATTAACATTATGAGTGCATCCGATTATGTTAAGAGTTGTAGAAAATTGGAAGACACCGCTCGAGATCTCAAAACGTTACTTTGACAACTGTCATAGAGCTAACAATAATTCTACAGAGTATAGTGGTTCGCTCATTCCACAGACAAAGAAACACTGTCCTTCACTATATACACCTACGGAGACGTCATTATGACATATGCACGCGGATAAATAGTGCAAACAAAATTTTCACGGAATCACGGAGCAAAAACAAAGAGGG
Organism: Scirpophaga incertulas; assembly: GCA_036419045.1. NCBI lineage: Eukaryota > Metazoa > Arthropoda > Insecta > Lepidoptera > Crambidae > Scirpophaga > Scirpophaga incertulas. Next base: position 6,306,190 of record CM071633.1, read on the forward strand.
CATTTTACTAAACATTGTTGATTATACAATTTCTTTTTTGTATGGTATCTATGGATTTTTTATATACTACAATGAGATAGAAAATAGAGTCAGTATGGAAAAACCAAAAAATTAATACGCAAGTGTGCGTGTAACGTGCAAGTGTGCACGACAAAGAAATTGAAAAGTTCAGAATAAAAGTGACAAGTAAAGAACAGCCGAGGCTTACAATTAGCTCCTGGGGAAGAAACTCCACCTCACAGAGCTAACAAGAAAAGTCAAACACTAACATTGAGGTATTTCTAATACGACAAATTCAATTCTTTATAAATCCAATTCTTATGCATATTTAAACATTTATATGATAGAAAGCGACATTATAACCTATATTTTATATATGGAACTCACATGTGAAATGAATAATTCGGTGGATTTTTTTTCTTGGCGCGGCACGTGAAACCATAATTGTTTAAGTCTATAAAACACCAAATTTACACTTTGAACAAATGATTTATTAAAAAATATACGGGCTTTGTATCAGCATTGTACGTGAATGGTCTCGACTTTCCATCTCGCTCTAACGCACGAGTATCAAATGCTGTTCCTCTCTCGCATTACCGATCTAACGGTAGTATAAAAAATCTATAATTATGTCCATCAGTATTTATTATGTAGAAAAAAAATATTTGCGCCAATCAAGCAATATTATTTCGTCTATGAACTATACTGGTCGCTTTCTCTTATAATAGTTTTTTTCTAACCCTATACTATTGACTGGACTGAATGGATTTTTTCTAACCCTATGCTTGTACTATTGAGGTGTCAGACAATATATCAGGACAGCCGAAACGAAACAAATTTTAATTAATTCCGTTTCCACTTTCAATATGGCGGAGTACGCAACATATAAAATCAAAATGATTTTTATTTGAGATCTATTACAAGACTAAACGCTAAATACTCTTTGTTGCTGCTGCGTGTAAGATATTTGTTTTACTTCCATAGAATTTCTCTAACATATTCTCTAATACTACCTCATAATATCGTTTCCAAAGTATACTTAGCTACTAAGATTATCACAAAAAAAAACAAAACTTGTATAAAATACACAATTAACTAGCTACCTTACATAAGGCACATGTAAATACAATATAGGCAAGAAAGACTAATTAGATATTGGCCAATGAGGTTCTTTAGAACGTATCTCTCTATGGCACCATATTATTACGCGAGCTACAAACTAATACCATCATTATGAATTCTTAACATACTATATATTATGACATATAGCTATATATTAAAACAATTAATTTACATAAATAGCGTCGCATTTTTAAACGAATTAACAGTAAGGAAATATTATTTTCCGGGCTTCAAATACAATCTAAATACTAACCACTAGTCGTAATCGTAGTTCTCGGGAGGCGTCTGCAACACTTCGATCCATCTGTGAAAGAATTTTCACGAGTTATATGAAATGTTTGTTAGTATAATGACATCGTGTCTTGAAAAATTATCACAAAAAAAATGTATTGCTTTAAAAGCGTATATATATAAAATTATTAAGGTAATAATTAGAGATCGGATTATTGGATGCATATTTACTTAAAGTTAGTTTAAGACAAAGTATGGAAACGGCTTTTTATTGTTTTGTTAAATACAATTCAATTATTTAATTGATTATTATTCAAACTAGTTCACTACTTTCTTATAACACTCTTCATGTAATAAATCGTACATTCATAAATCGCACGGGGAACTGAAACTAAACTTCATGTAAATACGTATGCATAGTTGTATAAATGAACCCGGAGTCTCGGTCTTTTGAAAATAAATACCACGTGCTAATTTAGTAATTTTCAAACAATATCACTACGTTAAATTTGCAGTCCCGTATTTTCCCGGGATGTTTATTTAACAAAATGTATTTTAAAAAGCCGCTTCCATAATTTGTGAGCCGAAAATTAACTTTAGGTAAATATGCATCCGATTATCCAATCTCTAGTAATAATAGATAGATCTTTATCTATGATATTGTCGTTGTCCGTATTTATTTAATAACAAGTAGAGCAAACTTTCAAGTCTTTCAAACAAATATCAATAAACATTTAATTAAAAATTGCACCGTAGGATCAGAATGAAATGCAAAAATAAATTTGGTTTTATTAGTCTTAAAATAAAAAAAAAGTTTGCTAAAAAAGAGAAAGCGGTCACAAAACACACAGAAGTATTTGGAGTATTGTTGAAAGTTTAGAGGCTAACGGATATTTTTTATGTATATAAGCTAACACTTACTCATTATGTGTGAAGAGGCTAACACTTATTGTATGTGTAGAATAACACTTACTGTATCTGTAGAGGCTAACACTTATTTATTGTTTGTATAGGGACTAACACTTGTTGTATGTGTAGAGGCTAATACTTACTTGTTGTATGTGTAGAGGCTGACACTTACTTGTTGTATGTGTAGAGGCTAATACTTACTTGTTGTATGTGTAGAGGCTAATACTTACTTGTTGTATGTGTAGAGGCTGACACTTACTTGTTGTATGTGTAGAGGCTAATACTTACTTGTTGTATGTGTAGAGGCTGACACTTACTTGTTGTATGTGTAGAGGCTAATACTTACTTGTTGTATGTGTAGAGACTAACACTTACTTGTTGTATGTGTAGAGACTAACACTTGTTGTATGTGTAGAGGCTAACACTTACTTGTTGTATGTGTAGAAAATAACACTTGTTGTATGTGTAGAGGCTAATACTTGCTTGTTGTATGTGTAGAGGCTGACACTTACTTGTTGTATGTGTAGAGGCTATCGGCCCTGAAGAAATACACGTGGTTCTTGAAGTGCAGTTTGAACACAAACTCCTTATCGATGTTATCTGCGGCCGACGGCGCCGACACACTGTACCTGTTCAAAAATCCTCTTTACAGGTGACAGTTGATAGGTTTACAAGAGTATAAGAAGTGAATTTAGAAAAATGTGCCTTCACAAAATTTTCAACTTAAAATGATTTGTTTTTAGTAAACAAACCAATTTCATTTTATGAAAACAACAGTTTACGTCTTGTTACGGTCTCAGAGCCCGTGGCGGTGTCGTTAGACATCATCAACGCCTTCGGTACCCTCCCCTGGCAGGCCATTAGGGAGGCGCTCGTATACCACGAGCTGCCTCCCTACCTGCGGGCCGTGGTCGGGGACTATCTGCGCGACAGGACGATCGGCGTGATGGACGGGACGGGATGGAAACGAGTGTCGTCTGCTACGCTGACGACACTCTCGTCGTGACGAACTGGGGCCGACTTCGGGCCGGTGCTCAGGCTTGCCGAGCTTGGGGTGGCATGTGTCGTGCGGGCGATCCGCCGGCTGGGTTTAGAAATAGCGCCTCACAAAACCGAGGCACTATGGTTCCACGGCCTTCCGAGGCGCCGGGAACAACTCAGCTGCCGGATCCGGGTAGGTGGTCACGCGGTGGTCCCGGTGGGGCCGTACATCAAGTACCTGGGCCTCATCCTGGACCGCCGCTGGAGCTTCGAGGAGCATTTCGTGTGGTTGGTCCCCCGAGCCAAAAGGGTGGCGGGCGCATTGCATCGCCTGCTGCCCAATCTCGGGGGACCGAGGGATGGAGTTCGCCGCCTGTACGGCGGGGTGTCGTGCGATCCGTGGCCATGTATGGAACTCCCGTGTGGTCGCAAGACTGCGCGAGGTCTCCCCGCTGCAGAGCTCTGCTACGGAGCCTGCAGTGGATTATGGTCATACGGATCGTACGAGGCTACCGTACAATCTCGTACGAGGCGACGACGGTTCTGGGACACTCCCCCCCATTCGACATCATGGCCGACATGTACGCGGCGACGTATGCGTCGCGGCGTGTCGACCGGGGAGCAATGGGGGGAGCGCCCTGGAACCCGCGCACGGAAGTGTCTAAGCTGGAGTGGCACCGACGGATTGTAGCGGCCTGGCGTGCGGAGCTCGAACTACGGATCTGCGCGCGCCAGCGGGCCGTCGGTGCCGTACTCCGCACCTCGAAGCTTGGCTCCACGGGAAGGAGGAGGTCACCTACCGATTGACTCAGATACTCACCGGGCACGGCTGCTTCGGTGAGTATCTGTGTCGAGTAGGACGGGAGGATCGACACATTGTCACCACTGCGCATCCGACCTCGACTCGGCTCAGCACACGCTGGCGGAGTGCCCCGCGTGGGCCTCCGAGCGCGAGTCTTGGTCGCGAAGATCGAGCGAGATCTGTCTCCGCCGGCATTGACTGCAGCAATGCTGCCGGACGAGAGAGGTTGGAGGGCTGTGGCCTCCTTCTGTGAAGCAGTGATGCTCCAGAAGAAGGCCGCCGAGCGGGGTCGGGAGATGGCCGATCCCGCTCGAAGGAGGCGGCGCCGGGCTCGGTAGCACAACTGCGGCGCCGCCCCGAGTCGCTCGCGGATACGACGACCCGGAGGGACCACGCCCTTCCGTGGCCGTGGGGCGTCGTCGGTGGAGGAGATCGGGGGAGGCATAACACTGCCTCCCCCGAAGAGGGCTCCCTTGTATCAGTATGGGAGCGGAGGCTGGGGATTCCCGAAAGTAGCTTGGCGTTCCCGGGGGCTCCCTACATGCCTGAGGTTTTTAGTGGGTAGGTCTGGAAAGGAGAGCCCCACATAACCGCCGGCTCGCCACAGTCGGGGTATGCAATTTAATGCATTTTCCTCGAGAAAAAAAAGTATTTGAAACTATCCACTTGACAAATCACGCCCAAAACTGATTAAGCTATTTTATAAAACTGCACAATTACATTGTTTACCGACAATTATTTATATTCAAAGTATTTATACCTCATCCATTCAGAAAGCAAGAATCGAGATGATGTTTCAGAATTGAATCTGTTAAGCTTATACTTACCCCAAGAGCGGCAACATCGCGAGCGGCGCCTCGTCGCGCCACGTCTTGTAGAAGTGCAGCGACCTCAACGCCCACACCACCCACAAGCGTTGCCACCCTATGGACTTCTTGAACTTGCGCAGTAGGTACCCCGACTGCTGGCTCTGAGGGTCATTTCAATATGGTCAATATTTTCATTCAAGCAAGAAACACACAAATACACACACACGCACACAGTACGCACCCGCAGCGCATGGTGCAGCGCGGGCCTCGACAGCGAGGCGGCGCGGTGCCAGCACACCTGCCACACACACATACACACACACAGTACGCACCCGCAGCGCGTGGTGCAGCGCGGGCCTCGACAGCGAGGCGGCGCGGTGCCAGCACACCTGCCACACACACATACACACACACAGTACGCACCCGCAGCGCGTGGTGCAGCGCGGGCCTCGACAGCGAGGCGGCGCGGTGCCAGCACACCTGCCACACACACATACACACGCACAGTACGCACCCGCAGCGCGTGGTGCAGCGCGGGCCTCGACAGCGAGGCGGCGCGGTGCCAGCACACCTGCCACACACACATACACACACACAGTACGCACCCGCAGCGCGTGGTGCAGCGCGGGCCTCGACAGCGAGGCGGCGCGGTGCCAGCACACCTGCCACACACACATACACACACACAGTACGCACCCGCAGCGCGTGGTGCAGCGCGGGCCTCGACAGCGAGGCGGCGCGGTGCCAGCACACCTGCCACAGCGCGCCCAGACTCGCCCCGCCGGCCGCCGCGCACACCCCCTCTGCGCCTGCACACCACCCTTACCATTAATCCAAATTCATTTAACCTGATTTGTCAATTACCACGATTAAAATAATCCTAGTTCAAAAGTAATCAAAATTATTATTGTTCTGTTACTGTCCACCCATTTAGTGGAAAAATTGGATTTATTAAATTCACTATTAAAATACACTTATTTAGCATTTTTATTTATACATTTATTTAAAACTAAACGCAAAGTCACCAATGTATGTTCTGCCAGCTCTGGTATTCAGTGATTATACTGACGTATCTGCAAGACAAACACAACATACCAGTGTGCTCTACTGTCAGTACCTGGCATTTAGTAAATACATCGACGATAAACGAACACAACATACCAGGGTCCTGTTCGACGGGCGTCAATTCTGTATCCACCTCCGTAGGATTGTTCTGAGCGGCCGCTATGGCGTCTGTTAGTGCGTTCTTCCAGCCCTGGTATTCTGTTTCGTTGCTCGTGCTAAACAGCAGATTCACGTTGTCTCCTTAAATTAACAATATAGTCAATCAATCATTTTGAAGTGAATATTGGAAATTGAGTAAGAAACACAGATTATTTATATTGACATCTTCATCTTTTGCTTAGCCAAGAAATATTTTTAATACAAAACCATTTTTTGACAGTTTATTTAAGAAAATCATTAAATACTTCAAATTAGGAATAGGAGAACAATTTTGAACAGCTGACAATAAAGTGTCAGTTAAGGGGTTATGGTATGTATTTAAGTTTATAGTGGAACACCTGTAAAGTTGAATTATACTTTTAAGTGTATTTTATTACAATTTCAGTGTCGTATAAAATTTGATTTAGGATAACAATTCCAGGTGCAGACTGATCACGAGTTATTTCGTAAATGAGAAAAACAAATATTATTTATCATCAATATCAGTGCTGCACAGGATTTGAATTAGAATAATGCTTCCAGTTGCACACTGGCTGCACAGAGTCATTTGGTGAGTGAGCAAGTGTAACTGTCGAGCGGGCAGACGAAGCAGACGAAGCAGGTGAAGCAGGTGAAGCAGGCGAAGCAAGTGAAGCAGCCGCAGCGCGCACCTTGGAGCCGCAGCGAGTGCGGCAGCGCGGCGGCGCGCACGGCCAGCGCGCGCAGCGGCAGCGCGGCCGCCGCGCGGAACTGCGCGCCCGCCCGCGCGCACACCACCACCACGTCGCTGAACTGCACACGACACACGACACCCGTCAATGTCAGTCACAGGACCTTCATGTTCACCTTCACTAATCACTAGTGCTCGGAATAGCTAGTTTAATTTTATGTACTTGCAGAAAGAAAGTCAATATATGTATAGTCCGCTTAGTAGACCACGGACATAGTACAAGAGATGATTAGTGGTAGTTAGTAAGTAGTAGGTTGGGATGATGAGCACGTCGAACAGAAAGATTGCCGAAGTTTAAGTAAGCTCGTACAATATAAGCAGAACATGGATAAACCTAACATTTTCTGATATCATTTGCTATTCGTTTCTTACGCTTTTATTGTAAAATTTTGTGTTTACAACTTATTATTACAACAATAAGCTAAAAGATGAAATACTATTTTGAACGTTCAATATAATATTTTTACAATATCTGAAAATAGTAAGTTCCCAGACATATCCATACTATTGATGTCACAAAATCGCAAGTACATAAAATTAAACTACCTATTCCGAGCACTACTAATCACCCTACACTACAGGTAGCGCACGACTTGAATGCGCAGCTCAGGAATATGATACTGCAGTGTCCTCATTATTAAATACCGATATTATAACGTGTCAAGAAATCGAAACAATGTTTATTTATTCATTAGGTTAATCAGCGATCGTTGCCACATGTTTAAACATGTCTACTTTATTAATTAACTTAAAACTATTATACATTAAGTTAATACGATACATTAAAATTTTATTTTCATAATTATTTCAAGTGACGAAAACAAATAAAAGTAACTTTAAAATTTAATCATCGTCAGATTAAGACATGGTTGAATCGATAATGTCTCCAATCAAGCAATCTTTTTGATAATAATTCTTAAAATATAAAATATTTACTTTTAAATATTAAAATTTTATTAATCTATTATTAAGATAAAAAAAAATATCACGGGATCCCAGCACGATAACACGGTAAGCGTACAATAGCTCCCAAGGATAATACTAAAATTTAATATTAGCAATCACGAAAATTAATTAAACCATCAATCTTATTGGAATGAGCAATGTTTGTTGATGACCAAACCCAAGAGCAGTAAATTCAAACTGGACAAATCCAAAAACTTCTTTGCCGAGCAATTTAGAATCACTAAAATTGTAAAGGTAATGTATGATTCAAAAGCTAACTTCTACATGGGGCTGAACTTTTCCTTATGGTAAAGACTACAAAAAAAAAATACAATAACAATAATATTGAAATTAAGATCTAATATTAATATTATATTATATATTGTGACTAAATTTAATTACCACTAATTGATCAATAATCCAATATAATAAGATTTTGAGTTCATTAAAACTAATTAATGTCGCCTATATTGCTTAATTCGTCTTGTTATATATAGATGGCGTTATTATTTTAACTAATTTAAAATTAGTATTGTATTGCGCCATCTCAACCAACGAGTAACGATTAAAACGTATCATCTGTATTTTTATCTATTGGTTTAACTAAATTATTTTATAGGCTTCCGAATAATAAATTATTAACCCGGGACCTCACAGAATGCGACACCTTATAAGTTTATTAAACTTATATTAAATAACATATCGCACCTTTAGAATTGAAGTGACCTAATCAAAATTCTTGTTCTAATTAGTTATACAGACTAGTTTAGTATACAATCATGCAAACAAACAATTCATATACTACCATTAACACTAAAAAATATGACAATTAACGTACAACTTCAAGCAATATAATAGAAAAACAATAAAATTACCAACTCTTCAATCACATTTTTGGCGTTTACCAAAAAAACAAGAATTTTGGATTAGGTCACGTCAATTCTAAAGGTGCGATATAGTAACAAAAACAATATGTTTTACCAAAAATAGCATCCTTTGTTGCAACCCCTTTGTGGAATGCTTATAGACACAGCCTAATCGGATAAATTCTCTATTCGCCACCAACAATTTGTCGTAACCTGAAACGAACAATACCTTGTAACGCCACAACCTATAAAATACATGTCAAAGGTATTTTAGTAATGAATTTAGACGATTACTAAAATGGGCTGCAACATGCATTTAGCATTCAAATTATTTTTGTTTACAGATTTCTGTAAATTGTTGTCAGAGGAAGTTTTTTTCACGCCCTGTTTCATGTGTGGGTAGGAAATAATTTTTCTGTTAAAATAATGACAGATCATCATACTTTGACATGACTCATTTAGTTCGTCTCTATTTTAATTATCGATCTCTATTTTGACGTACTCTGAACTGAACTTTTTTTATTTTATATTTCTCTTATTTTACGCCTACGCTACGTAAGCTGCGTATCGTACAGTCAGCAACACCGCCGCCGTTACTAGCGACATAACAGCTATCTTAAGCCGATCCCGCTCGAAGGAGGCGGCGCCGGGCTCGGTAGCACAGCTGCGGCGCCGCCGCGGGTCGTCGGCGGGCGCGAGGAAATCGCGCCCGTGGATACGGCGACCCGGGAGGCACCACGCCCCTTCCGTGGCCGGGGGGCGTCGTCGGTGGTGGAGATCAGAGGAGGTATTGTAGCCTCTCCGGAGGAGGGCTCCCCTGTATCGGCGGGGGAGCGGAGGCTGGGGGTTCCCGGAAGTATTTTGGTTGGATTTCCCGGGGGCTCCCTACATGCCTGAGGAAGGCCATCCCTGAGGTTTTTAGTGGGTAGGTCTCCCCCTTTTAGCCCCACATAACCGCCGGCTCACCACAGCCGGGGTATGCAACTTAATGCATTTTCCTCAGGGGGAACAAAAAAAAAGCTATCTTAAGGTCTACATGCAAAGTCTGATTTGCTGCTGTCAATGTGAAAAAACCGGCCAAGTGCGAATCGGACTCGCGCACGTAGGGTTCGTACCACTATACTTAAGTAAATGTTTTTGTTTATTCTTTATTATATTGGAGTTGATTGAATGAAAGGTAAAATGCGATTTACGATTTATAAAAAAAAATAAAAAAACTAATTAATAAATCTCGTTCAAACCAACTTTCTGTTGAAGTTGAAGCATGGTAATGTACATCATATATAATTTTTACATTTATCATTCCCTTATTTTGGAAGTTACAGGGGAGGGGATACATTTTTCCACTTTGGGAGCGTCTTTCGCGCAAACTATTCAGTCTAGAAAAAAAAGGGGGTGTGGCTGTTATGGACACGGCGGTTGTACGTGAATACGTCTCGTAACGGAGATGTACTGGCACCTTCGTTGATCCGCTTGGCCGCATTCATTACTTTACGTTGCTGGCACTGCTTGACTCGATCATATGCTGTTTTTTTGGTACCATTCGATTGCTGTTGAGATGCCCTTTCCAACTGTATACAATCTCTGTATTTCAATTTGGCTTTTTTTGAACGAACGTCGTAGCGTCACCGAGTCGAAAGTTATACTAAATGGAAATCTCGATACGCAGCAAAATGGCCTTCAAATTGGCGGGGCTCCCCCTCCACCACGCGCGATGTGTTACAGTCTTTACTGGGCGTAATAAATTCTTTGATCCTTTAGCTATCCAGTGGTGTAATTGGAATTTAGATGGGGATGATAGATATGTAGCTACAACACTAAACTGTATCCCCCGATTTTGTTATCATTCGATTTTTTGATTTGCGTCCCTATGGAAGCAATTTTAAAGACGTATTCACGTCAAAGATATATTCGAAACCTCAAAATCATTTTTGAAGACCTATCCATAGATACCCCACACGTATGGGTAAGATGAAAACACTTTTGCGGTAACAGGATGTATGTTTTTGTTTGAGTAGGTTCAGAAAGCATTCGTATCGATTCGAGCGCAGTGTACGAGTGTACGGGCGCGCACTCACCGGCCAGGTCGCGCTGCAGCTGGCAGAGCGCGGCGTGGTTCTCGGAGTGCGGCAGCTGGCGGCGCGCCGCCGCCCACAGCCGCGCGCTCACCTCCGCCGCGCCCGCCCCGCCCGCCGCGCCCGCCCCGCACATCTCTGTCACACGCGGACACGCATCTTGGTACTACATCTTCACATCTCGGTGTATTCACAAACTCAACAAATCTCAGTGTATTACACAATTTCGACATATCCAACATACAGTTTTACGGTTATTATATAAAATTTTAGTGAATCAAAATATTATTCGCAAATTCTTACAGGATACGGACTCAAATAGTGATAAGGAATCCTAAAAACGTAGTTTATATTCCTAAGTTTTAGTTAAAAACAAATAACTACATTCCAGATCCCTTATATGTTTATACATACAGATACGGACGAACAGATACACACATAACATATACACACGCACATAGATTAAAAAAGAAACATCAATGTTGTATTTATTTCATTGATACATTTGCAGACGCGGGCTGGCAACGCCGCACGTCAGCTAGGTTAGGTAGTACGGCTGTATGTGTGAGAGACCTGCGGCCAGCGCGCGGTAGTGGCCCGTCCTGTGCAGCGGCCGCAGCAGCAGCGCCGCCAGAGGCAGCGGCGCCGCGCTCTCGAAGGCGGCGCACGGGGCCCTGGCGGCGGGCTGGCAACGCCGCACGTCAGCTAGGTTAGGTAGCACGGCTGTATGTGTGAGAGACCTGCGGCCAGCGCGCGGTAGTGGCCCGTCCTGTGCAGCGGCCGCAGCAGCAGCGCCGCCAGAGGCAGCGGCGCCGCGCTCTCGAAGGCGGCGCACGCGGCCCTGGCGGCGGGCTGCAACGCCGCACGTCAGCTAGGTTAGGTAGCACGGCTGTATGTGTGAGAGACCTGCGGCCAGCGCGCGGTAGTGGCCCGTCCTGTGCAGCGGCCGCAGCAGCAGCGCCGCCAGAGGCAGCGGCGCCGCGCTCTCGAAGGCGGCGCACGGGGCCCTGGCGGCGGGCTGGCAACGCCGCACGTCAGCTAGGTTAGGTAGCACGGCTGTATGTGTGAGAGACCTGCGGCCAGCGCGCGGTAGTGGCCCGTCCTGTGCAGCGGCCGCAGCAGCAGCGCCGCCAGAGGCAGCGGCGCCGCGCTCTCGAAGGCGGCGCACGGGGCCCTGGCGGCGGGCTGGCAACGCCGCACGTCAGCTAGGTTAGGTAGCACGGCTGTATGTGTGAGAGACCTGCGGCCAGCGCGCGGTAGTGGCCCGTCCTGTGCAGCGGCCGCAGCAGCAGCGCCGCCAGAGGCAGCGGCGCCGCGCTCTCGAAGGCGGCGCACGCGGCCTGGCGGCGGGCTGGCAACGCCGCACGTCAGCTAGGTTAGGTAGCACGGCTGTATGTGTGAGAGACCTGCGGCCAGCGCGCGGTAGTGGCCCGTCCTGTGCAGCGGCCGCAGCAGCAGCGCCGCCAGAGGCAGCGGCGCCGCGCTCTCGAGGCGGCGCACGCGGCCCTGGCGGCGGGCTGGCAACGCCGCACGTCAGCTAGGTTAGGTAGCACGGCTGTATGTGTGAGAGACCTGCGGCCAGCGCGCGGTAGTGGCCCGTCCTGTGCAGCGGCCGCAGCAGCAGCGCCGCCAGAGGCAGCGGCGCCGCGCTCTCGAAGGCGGCGCACGGGGCCCTGGCGGCGGGCTGGCAACGCCGCACGTCAGCTAGGTTAGGTAGCACGGCTGTATGTGTGAGAGACCTGCGGCCAGCGCGCGGTAGTGGCCCGTCCTGTGCAGCGGCCGCAGCAGCAGCGCCGCCAGAGGCAGCGGCGCCGCGCTCTCGAAGGCGGCGCACGCGGCCCTGGCGGCGGGCTGGCAACGCCGCACGTTCTCAACAAGCCCCACTAACGGACCCGCGTTTTCGATGTATCGCTCGTATGCCTGCCATAATTATTCAATTACATTTATTCATTAATAAAGGATTTCGACGGTAAAAATGCATCAAGCGACATATTTAAAACTTTTTAGAAGAGCCCTTTATACATTAAGTTGATTTTGCAATTTTTTCATGATAAAGTAAACTTAAGTCACTTCCCTGTAAAGTTTTCAAAATTTCACTTGATGCCTTTTGCCTTTCTACATATCAATTTGCCAATTATATATTATTATTACATATAGAAATGCAAACTATTTTGTTTGATTTTGATTCGGATGGGACTTTTCATTCCACAACCGTACATGAACGTAAAATCAAATTAAATGCGAACAATCGAATGTCATGTAATTTTTTATTTGATATTAGCTTCAATAGGATGAACGAACAAATCAAAAAATGATAATTTGGAAATAACACACTATGTAGGTTTAAATTTAAATCAAAACGCCAATTTCATATTTCACCACCTATTATTTGACAAGATAATCCAACAAAGTAAACACTTACGTCGTAGGAACTCAATAAGTAATCGTGTAGCAGCTCGGGCACTTTCCGGTACTCTGGTTCATCATCTGGAATAAATTGAAATAATTGGAGTGGGATATATTTTTCACGTACCTTGTTACTTCTATTAGTTGACTAAAGGCTACACACCATATTTATTTATACAACTTGTCAATAAACAAAAAATGTATCAAATTCACCAGCGCACACGCACACAAGTAAGCCACGCCAGCGCCAGCGGCTCCAGCGCCAGGCACACACACGCACACACACAGGCAGGCCACGTACCGGCGGGCGCCCTGTGCGCGGCCAGCGCGCGCTCCAGCCGCGCCAGCAGCGCGCCGCACGCCAGCGCCAGCGGCTCCAGCGCCAGGCACACACACGCACACACACAGGCAGGCCACGTACCGGCGGGCGCCCTGTGCGCGGCCAACGCGCGCTCCAGCCGCGCCAGCAGCGCGCCGCACGCCAGCGCCAGCGGCTCCAGCGCCAGGCACACACACGCACACACACAGGCAGGCCACGTACCGGCGGGCGCCCTGTGCGCGGCCAGCGCGCGCTCCAGCCGCGCCAGCAGCGCGCCGCACGCCAGCGCCAGCGGCTCCAGCGCCAGGCACACACACGCACACACACAGGCAGGCCACGTACCGGCGGGCGCCCTGTGCGCGGCCAGCGCGCGCTCCAGCCGCGCCAGCAGCGCGCCGCACGCCAGCGCCAGCGGCTCCAGCGCCAGGCACACACACGCACACACACACAGGCAGGCCACGTACCGGCGGGCGCCCTGTGCGCGGCCAGCGCGCGCTCCAGCCGCGCCAGCAGCGCGCCGCACGCCAGCGCCAGCGGCTCCAGCGCCAGGCACACACACGCACACACACACACAGGCAGGCCACGTACCGGCGGGCGCCCTGTGCGCGGCCAGCGCGCGCTCCAGCCGCGCCAGCAGCGCGCCGCACGCCAGCGCCAGCGGCTCCAGCGCCAGGCACACACACGCACACACACACACAGGCAGGCCACGTACCGGCGGGCGCCCTGTGCGCGGCCAGCGCGCGCTCCAGCCGCGCCAGCAGCGCGCCGCACGCCAGCGCCAGCGGCTCCAGCGCCAGGCACACACACGCACACACACAGGCAGGCCACGTACCGGCGGGCGCCCTGTGCGCGGCCAGCGCGCGCTCCAGCCGCGCCAGCAGCGCGCCGCACGCCAGCGCCAGCGGCTCCAGCGCCAGGCAGGCGCGCGCCAACGCCGCGCCCGCATCGCCGCCGCCCAGCCGCGACACGTAGCCCGACAAAGTCTACCAAACCGACTGAAACTGTTACCTATCTGCGCCCACCCATAAACCCACAAGTATGTATCTCTCCAGTATGCATACTAATAGCAATAGGATAAGGAATCAAGCGCAAACAAGATTTAAAAAAAAATTACCAGAAAACATAATTTTTTTCAAATAAAAATTTAATAAAAATACTATTAACTAAATAATAACCGACCAAAACAATATAAATTGTATAAATTAATATGTTGAAGAAATCATATTAATTGTAATATAAAATATATAACATAAATTGTAATGTAAATAAATAACATGTAATAATTCTATAATTATATTAATAATAGTATTTAACTTATGATAAACAAAATATTAACACTAACCATAGATTTTAAACATTGTTAGTCTTAAGGAATAGTTAATAATAGTTGTAAAAGTATATTTTCTTTCTATTTACGAAGATTTGAACTTTATCAAAAATTGAGAAAAAAGAGTAATACTATTTAGTTTTAGTAAGGATTTGACGAGATCCTATGCCCTGATATGGTAGACTAAATGAAGGGGAAAATTCGCATAAAAATTATTTAACAACCAAAAGAGTATTACAAAGGAAAACTTTAAGTACACATATTTCGGTGATTGTTGAATTATTCAATGTAGGCATAAACATAATTACCGATTGACTCAGATACTCACCGGGCACGGCTGCTTCGGTGAGTATCTGTGTCGAATAGGACGGGAGGGATCGACACATTGCCACCACTGCGCATCCGACCTCGACTCGGCCCAGCACACGCTGGCGGAGTGCCCCGCGTGGGTCTCCTAGCGCCGAGTCTTCGTCGCAGAGATCGGGCGAGATCTGTCTCCGCCGGCATTGATTGCGGCAATGCTGGCGGACGAGGGAGGCTGGAGAGCTGTGGCCTCCTTCTGTGAAGCAATGATGCTCCAGAAGGAGGCCGCGGGGTCGGGAGATGGCCGATCCCGCTCAAAGGAGGCGGCGCCGGGCTCGGTAGCACAGCTGACGGCAGAGACCCGGGAGCGGAGATCGGGGGAGGTGTTGTAGCCTCCCCCGAGGAGGGCTCCCCTGTATCAGCGGGGGAGCGGAGGCTGGGGGTTCCTGGATGTCGCTTGGCGTTCCCGGGGGCTCCCTACATGCCTGAGGAAGGCCATCGCTGGGGTTTTTAGTGGGTAGGCCTCCCCCTTCTGGGGAGAGAGACCCACATAACCGCCGGCTCGCCACAGCCGGGGTATGCAATTTAATGCATTTTCCTCAGTGGAACAAAAAAAAGGCATAAACATAATAAATGGTTTATCGGTTAAAAATTGTCGAAATAATGGATAAGTGAGTTGTAAGAATTCACATAAGAATAGCATGAACAAAAACAGAGACGGACACGAGCGCCACTCACCACCGTGACCAGCTCCAGGTCGCGCTTGTACGTGCGCTCGGTCATGAGCAGCTCCTTGGCCGCGCAGTACGCGAGCTCCGCGCCGCGGCCCGCGCCCTCCGGCGCGCCGTCGCGGAGCGTGTTCGTCAGGTTCGACGATATGCTGCGTTACCATACAATACGCAAATTGATGTTGCGTTCGTCAAGTACGTATACGTGTACGTAGTACGTATTGTAGAAGATATGAAAAAAATATGTCTACGGAGGGTATAAAAGCGAGTGCAAACTATTGACAAGGGCATTGCTGTCCGTCATTTTTGTGTGTTATCGCTGACGAAAAACAGATGGCGCTACATGTGCTATGTAGCGTTCGTGCGTTCGACAGCAGCCGATTTTATCCGAGCGCTCTTGAGCTCAGAAGCTTCGTAGCGACTTCACTTCTCATTTATTAGTCGACGAGTGAACACATGTTTTTCAAATTACCCTCTATAGCTTTCTGTCGGACAACAATGCCCTAGTTGTTAAAACATTTCTTTTGGCTGAAAATTTAAAATGTTTAATAGGCTTTTGTGGAAGCTCTACTACCCCCTTCACAAGTTCAGCTTCTCACATCAAAAAATCAGAGACAGCAGATAATCGAGGTCGGTGGGCATCCTTGTCAACTATAAAATCTATCCATCGATAAACAAGATTTTCAGTAAATTTACTTACAAGATCATTATTATGTAAATAGTTCATTCACATCAATATCTCTTATCGCTGCTACACAATTCGCAACTTTAGTTGAAAGTAAAACTAAATCTGATCTAAAACCACTAAGCTTAGGAATATTTTTATGTCAGTAACCAATCTATTCAATATTAATTCTGGCGGACCGAATTTTAATCATAAAGTTTTCATTATTTCACTTGATGAAGTAATTGTAATTGACCGTGGAGCCACGGCTTCCCGGGCTTCTCCTTGCAAACAGTAACCTAATCAATATGTAATACGTACCTAAAAATATAATTGCACACATGGAAACACTTGTCAGAATTCACACATTGAATTTACTTTTTACAATCATCTTTAACTATTTCGTATATACACGTAGTGGTTTTAATTCTTAATAATTAAAACAATTGAAAAACAATTTGTAGTGGATCAGAGAAATTAGTATCAATATTAGTTCGATGAATTATAAATATTGCTTATTATTCGCTGTTTGGTATTAAGTTTTGGATCGAATATACGTCGTTTTCGAAGCGTGCCAGAACAATGACCACAATTCAATACAAAAGCGGTCATCTCTAGTGATGTGTCGAGTACGGTTCGACTCGAGTCAGACTCGATTCCTGCTTTGGACTCGCCTACTCGAATACCAATTTATTTTGATTCGAGTACGCTGGACTCGATTCTATTTACACGAGTCCTACTGACTCGAGTATAGTTTTTTTTTATGTAAAAAGAGGCAAATGAGCAAGACGGGTCACCTGATGGTAAGTGATTCACCGCCGCCCACGTCACCATCGACGCCAGTGCGTTGCCTACCCTTCAGGTAAGAGTATGCTCTTTTCTCGAATAACCCAATGTCGCAGTTGTTGGGGAAGACAGCTAATGGCAACGAGTTCCAGATATTTACTGTTCGTGGCAGAAAACTGTTTTTAAGACGCATCGTAGTGGAACGCCAACCATCCAGATGGTTTGGCTAACTCGCTTGTACTCGCAAACTGTTTACATAAGCAATGAAGTGGCGCAGGCCTAATATTACAGACAAGTTTGAACCTGCAACTTTTTGTTTTGATTTTGTTCAAAAACCGGACTCTAGTTCTGGACTGGACTAGAATTTCCAGACTCGAATTTCTTGTCTCGAGTCTAGGAATCAGACCCGAATCGTCTAGAAAAATTCGAATACCAAATATAGAATTCGTGTAGTGGGCTCGAATCAGGGTATCGAGTCCTGATTCGCATACCGTATAAACTGACTCGAATCGACTCGATCCACCAAAACAGTGACTCGGCACATCACTAGTCATCTCACCTATTATTGTTATTTTCCCGCCTCAAGGTGTCGCCAGCCTCGCTCTCACCGCCGCTCAACACGTCTATACTGTAGTTCGACTCCGACACTATATTCACTGGAAAGTAATACTAGAAGTTAAATTGAGATTTTATTATAAAGAGTTGTTATTATTGTCGATGTGTCCGATATGTTTTTATATAAATTCTTATTTGTGCTAGTTTTTATTTATAAAATATATTTTTTATCAGGAGGATCTATGAGATCGAATAGGAATCTATGTGTTATTATGGGCGTATAATAGATATTTATGCAACTGTTGTATAATCAGGGGTATTAAAACACGAATGTGGGTTTATCACACGAGGCGTAGCCGAGTATGATAATAGTATCACATGAGTTTTTTTTTTATACCACGATGGTATAAATAACCACGATGGCAAACAGGCCTACGGCCCGCCTGATGGTGAGCGGTTACCGTAGCCTATGGACACTTGCAACACCAGGGGTGTCACTCGCTCGTTGCCGACCCTTCAAAAACCTATTTACTCCCCTTTTGAAGAACCACATACTATAGCCCTGCGCGAAATAATTATATTGTTACGAGCTGGGGTCAGTAAATTAAAAGACGGTCTACCAAACACTAAACTTTTATTAATTAGTACACTAACTTCACTGAAAGCACTGAAAGTCGCTTCTTAGTTCTCCAATATCACTTAGTTGTTTTCGCACTGTATCGCAAAACAATAATGCTTCCCGGCGGCCGGACACAGCCTTATATAGTCCCCTAAGATACTTGCCACTCTTGCCAGAACATTCGCGGACACACTCGAATGTGTAGTCCAATACGTCGCGCGTTCGAGACGTTTCGAGTATAACTGTCTCGATACTCGAATATTCTCGATACACAATACTCGAATATTCCTGTACTATCTTTCTCGAATATTCTCGATACACAATACTCGAATATTCCCGTACTATCTTTCTCGAATATTCTGTGTTTGTCTATCTCTTTCTAATGATGTTTTCTCATTCTAATACTTCTTGAATGTTCTAACTATCTCTGTCTCTTTCTACTATTGCTATCTCTTTCACTCCTATTGAAATTTATGTCCACTGAAGTTGGCTTAATGGCCCATAAGGGGTCCTGAAAACGCCTGAAAACGGGTTTTCAGGTTATTGCGGCGTTGGATAGAGGATAGCCTGAAACGTACTGAAAACATGTTTCAGGCGCCTGAAAACTACTGTAACTTGGGTGTAATTTAGATTTTTTAGTATGTGAAAGAGCTACTTCTGAAACGGCCTGAAACGACGTTTCAGCCTGCTGAAAACGTTTCTAAGTCACAGAAAATCACTTTTGAAGTTGTACTAAGCCACCGGCGTAACAATATTTTAATACCTAATTATAACAGTTGCATACAAGACTTTATCTACAATCATGATGTGAATCCTCTATATTATAATAATCCTCTATAATATTCGAGTGAAAAAATGGCGGGAAATAACACGATAAGACGAGAATCCGAAATTACGAATTAGTCTATAATTTATTGTTCTTTTTTCAAAATTTTAGGGATCTGGTGGTAAAAATGTCATTGCATGAGAATGTTCTTTTTTTGAAATTCATAATATCACGCGTTTGGATGATATAATGATCATAATATCATTGAGTGTTTTAATGTTGGCAATAAGCTAATTGTTATAGGTTCTTTTATAGAGGATTAATAGCATGATAGTAGATAAAGAAATATGGTTATGAGAACGGTGAAATAAAATCACGATCGAACGATCAGTTTTTCGCGGTTTCTTAGGTCATCCAAACCAGAAAATTTCTTTGAACATAAACTGGCCATATGGCATAGCATTGTGAGTGACAGCACGTGAACGAGCAGAAGAGAAGTTTCTCCGCTAGCAATGGGAAAGGGATATGAAGAATTATCTCCCCTCACACTCACCGAGGACATAAACTCACCATTGACATTTCCATTGATGAGATCGGCATGAACAACGCCATCGGCGGCATCGTGACCGTTCGGTACTGTTTTGCCGAGCGGCGTAGACGCGCAGAGGGGGGAGGTGGTGGTATCTCCCTCCATTACCGTTCTCAAGGACCCCCTCAAGGGCGACATGCACAAGCTCGCCGAGGACACAGTGTTCTCCGTCTCCTCCGGCGATGCATCCTCTGTTATCACACAAACAACATTTTATTGTATTTGCATTTAGTTGAAAAGAGAAATTGCTCGATTTTATATTCTTCAGAGTTTAATGTGAATTTCTTGAACCAACACTGACAATTGCTTATGTTTTGAATCGTCAATTTATCAGAAATAGATTGCTGCCTGCAGCTAAGCTTGTTAAAGCTTAAGACACATTACCAATATTTTGATATTTGATATATATCTTGACTAGTTAACACGTAAAATACCTTGGGAAAACCAAAAAAGAATTCAGGATTAACTAAATAGCAATTGTCAACACCAGTTACTTTTAAATATATAACTGAAATTGCTAATTCTAATACCAATGAAGCGTGTAATTGTAGCAATTTTGTGCATCGTGCTGAGATAAAATTCACATACCAAGTTCAAAGGATCCAGAATATTAAAAGAAAAATAAATCATAATTTTGCCCTTTGGAACTGGTCTATGAAAGCCATGAATCCACAATAAACAAAATAAAAAACAACTTATGCATCAAGCAAAATGTCTCATTATGATACAAGGGAAACTTAAACAAAAAGATTGTTTTTTTTTTTTCTAAACGATCACAGTAACAAAATTATTAATAAAACCGCGAAGTACAATAGTTATTAATAATATATATTCTTATCGTTATCCAGTAGAATTAAGACATCTTGCATTTGAAACTAAAAATTTACCAAATGATGCAAATAATACAATTAATAAAAAAATCTATATCTGTCTTAAATTTTACACATACTCTTAATTCGCATTCAAAAAATTATTAAAATAAACAATAGACAGACATAGACAAATATAAAACTAAATCTTAAAATACTAAGGAAATTAATATAGGAATAAGGAAAAGAAGCACTGAAAACTAATAATTAGGCAACGTAAATACAAAAACAGCTGCAATAAATAAAATATTAAAACCTGAAAAAACTTACTAACAAAAATACAAACAACAGAAAAAGCATTTGATTAGTCATTCAATTTACACTTACATGAGATTCCTTGCTGCTTTTTTTGAACTATGCCATATTAAATATTACATTCTATTGTTTAACTCAACACATGTCAAGATACCTTTCGATCAGTCTTTTTTAACTCGAATCGGATCATAGATTTATGTAACTTTATAAAAACTAGATAATGCTGAGTTATACAATAAAGCAAGAGGGTTGAACTAAACAGAACCAAAATATGAATATCGCATTGAAACATCGATGATTCGTTTATTTTATTTATTAATTTAACTATTCCCATCAGAGCGGGCCGTTGCCGTGTTTTACAGGGATACACAATACGTTCACATTATAAATTCAAAATGGAAGTAACATTATAAATACTAAGAAATCTCGAAACAATGTTCAAAACACTGGAATATAACAAACAAAAAGGAAAATCGATAAACGAGTCCGCAACGTCGCAGTCTATTCGGATTGTACAATCTCCATCGAAAAAGTCGAAAACTTCTTAAACGCTATTTATTTTAAACAGTTATTGCGCTAACTAGGGAGGTCGGTAGCCTCTTACAACTAATAGTCTAAAATTGTTTCGTGCGTACACGACCTTTTTTTATATATTTTTTTAAATAATTTTCGTTTAATTGAACACTATGCAGCCAGTGGGTATTAAATACTAGCCACTAAAATGCATAAATATTTTGGCCACTCGAGTGACTGAGAACTTAACAGCTAGATTCGTCAAGTTTTTCGTGCAATTACATATTTTATAAATAAATATACTTTTACAAAGATCAAATCTAAATAATAATACAAATTAATAACGTATATAACAATACCTAACTATTATTTAGATTAGACTGTATCGCATAGTATAAGTATGATGCAGTGTAACAAATATTGGATTGCCAAAGGCGACTTTTGCGATCTGTCAACTCGCAATATAACACTTTATTGCATTAAACAAATATCGTTTGTATACAATACGAAAGAGCAGAGAAATACTTCCTATCAACCAAATAACATCAAGGCATACATTGATTTAACAGGCAAAAAATCAGTTGGGACCGCAGATACCCTAATGTAATATAACTTATGAAGGCTATATTTTAAAATTCGAGAAATTTGCATTTATTTGATGATATGAATGCTAAGAATTTAATAAAAGCATGTTATTTTTCAGTATAGCAATGTACTTATCAATAAACTTTGAAATACAATTTAACATGGTATCCTTCGTAACATTCGTTCGTACATACAAACAAATTATTCAAGAATTCATTTTTTCTATTTCATATATTTTTAATTACTAATATTATATAACTACATACGTAGATCATAACGTCTGCGAACTGGGAGTTAAATTCAATTGACACAGTGAATTGCATATTTGAAAAATTAATATCTCATCACTTATGAATGGTACTAAATTATTATCAATATATATTGATTACAACACAGCAACATACAATCATTGAATGAAGACGAGAATAGTCTAGAATATATATGATTAAACAATAAACAATCAAATTATATGTCACGTAATTATTCTGTTCGATTCGAAGTGCTAATACGTTTTGAGTATCGTAATATTAGGTATCAACACCATAATATTCTTAATTAATATATTGATTTTTACATGAAATGTCTTACATTAATTTCAGTAAATTTAGCTACAAGGGTACAAGGGAACCGGTTTTACTACGATCACCTCAGATAATGAAAATTCAACAAACAGCTATAAATATATAGTTACATTATCTGTCATAAATGGTGTAGAATTCGCAGTATTCAATCAACACAAGTATATACAGACTATAAAAATGACCATAAGGCCAGATGGTCTATTTACCGACTCTCTGATCCGGATCAGGAATTTCGAATCGAGAAACTGAATGATCTTCTATTACGCAAAATCATACGTTTTAATTTTACCGTTCTAAAGAAAACTTAACGTTCCGTCCGTGAGCAAAAACCGGACTTGTGCGCTACCCTCACGAATTACAAAATCTGATGTTTATTGATTGGCCAATAAAAATAATTCCAATCGATCACGGACTAACTCTTATAATATCTACGCTGAACTTATCAAAGTATTTTGGATTCTGTTTAATCAGTGTAGTTTTAACGTTTTCACCACAGAACTAAAAATTATTAATACAGACATTCGTACTTCAAATCGTCAGGTACCGTTTTTCACAACATTGAACCTACTGTATTTTAATAATAGAGCTCATAGTTATGAATATTGTGTTTAACAAAAAAGATTTGTAAAACATCAGACACAAAGCTATTTTTAATAAAGAATCGTAATTATAATATACAACGAGATAAATCCGAAAAGATCGTTATTAGGGCTCAATATATACTAAAAGCAAGCAAAAATATTCTACTTTTATTAAACAATTAATTAAACTATACGTTTTATTGTGTCACAAGGACGAGAAAAAATCATGTGAATACAGGTCTGTAACATTAGACATAAGAAAAATCAAAGTGCTTGAAGATTCAGAAATCAGTATCGGTTCAATAATAATTTTTCCCCCGTAAAGCACCTAAACAATATATGATTTAACCATGGTTATAACCGCCACCTTGGAAAATTTGTATTTCGTTCATTGTAATATATTTATTGTTAAATGTAATATAATTTATATGATCGTGGATTATGCTTGCTAAAGAGGCTGTAAGGTAATTTTGATTATTATCTAATTCTAATAAAAATATAACATATTTACTTGCAATGCCCATGAAGAATGCGTTAGTGCAGTAGAGTCAAACAATCGAATTACGTATTGACCGCAGTCGAATATTCATAACGAGTAATGTTAAAATACTGGATATTAAATACGCCTATCTATAACTACTATCAATATATTATTTACCTATCTTAAATAAAATCAGTACCTTGTGAAAAGTAAAATATCTCAGTAGGAAAACATTTAATGTTGGCAGTTCTTTTTAGGGTTATCAATGAATGTGAATGAATCAATTGTACAAACGGCAATGTATTTATATTATTACAAACCTAAACAAGAAACATACTTTTTTTTTGTCAGTAGCTAACGATTGAATATCGACTCACGTTCTTATTTAGAACAATTTGAACCTGTCGATGTCAATTTTTTTTTTATCCCATTTTATTGTAAATGAAAAGAAGGCTGCAATCAAATTACAATTTTCATTTTGTAGTGTCAAATACCTAGTATATTTATTCTAAAAAATAATCATAACAAACGTCTAGTTTGATGTTTAATCGAATACGTTACGAAATATTGCACGCTATGTAAGTTTACATAAATTCATTGAATGAATTAAATATTAACCTTTTTGAGATCATTGTCGTTTATTATTACATTAACGTCAATTCAACAACTATCGACTATCACACACGCACATACAATATCTTAATTCAACTATTATTACAATACTTTTAGAGAATTTAAAATATTCGTAATCATAATGGAAAAATTGAGCAGAATTGGCACAATAGCTGAGGTAAAAAAATGTAAAATGTAAAAATATAAGAAAAAATGTGCGACAGGTACCAAATTATTTTCGACCCTATTTACGTAATTTTTTTATGTCAAATAAAGTTTTTAAACGCTTCTGGAGGATGCACACCCTTCCATCCAAGCCTTTGCTTTGGTCCTCTTGACCAAAGGTTCAAACCGAGTAGTCGGTAGGTCATTTCAGTCGAACTGATTCGATCAATTTGAAGTCGGATATAATCATAGTAACACTTTATTGCGCTGGTAACTATGAGGATTCACAGCCTCCCTCACAGCTCTCCAGAGAACAAATCTTTCGTGAATTTGGCCGAAAAGACGATCTAAATAAATAATACAAATGAACATGACTTACCACCATACAACGTAAATCACAGCCTTAATACTATACGAGATACCATTATTTAATAAAATGCCCTGTTAGTAAATAAAAGCATTTGTAAATTTGGCACAAATAAATTTAATTTTAATAACATTTTTGCACCAAAACTAAATATTGGAATTGCAAAATGCATCTAACTATTCACCTAACATACTCATCTGTATCATTCAGTACACATAACTACACCTAGAACATGGATAATAATAGGCAAAATTGAGAAGGTCATACACAAGTCAAAGGATTGCTCTAATTGAATTCTCTAAAGATTTAAAATGTCTGTAAATACTGAACTTATGATAATCCTACTAATATTAATATAATAATACTAGAGTGAAAACTTATTGCAATTATAATTCGACCGATTCAGAATGCAATTATCGACTTATATATAGAGATCGACCCGTAATCGAGTTACTCGTGCGCAAACACTAGTGTGACAAAGCGTAAAATGCAAGCAAAACAATATCATCTACTCTTGTTCATCATCTGAGCATAGAGGCGGTGGAAGTGTAGAGATATCAAACTTTTGTTCCGGACTGTCACTAGAAGCTTGCGAGTCTACATAATGACTGGAATAAAATCTTTCAACGTTATTTAAACTAAAACGTTGGTCCAGGTTTCTAGCGTAATGCTCCTCATCGCCATCCCTGTTTTCATCAGGGTGGTTATATTGTGGGTAACACTCCTGTGTTTGGAACATTTCAAGGTCTTCGTAGTGTTCCGGGTAAGGGCTTCCATGATATTCATCATATTCGTCCTTGTCTTGGGGCAACTCTGTATCCGAATAAGCCACGGACTCTCCTCGCTCGAACATGTATTTGCTACCAGACTTGAACATTTTTGGCGCTCTTTTTATAGTATCGACTGGGTAAGCGTAATCATCTGAATCGTCTCTATCGCTCTGCTCTTCGTAATAGGCACGTGGAGGATGTTGCTGACCTGAAGGTTCGCCTATTTCCTCCGATTGGCGGTAACCCGTCGGTTTATTTTTTTTCAACGATGACTGCCGACTACTCTTATTAGAATAAGATGGCCGCGGAGGACTATCCTCAGATACATACTGCGGTTCTTGTGAATCGAGATATGGGTGACGTAAACGACCCAAACGATCGAAACGGGGGAAGCCTGTCTCCTCTTCATCTGCAGAAGAACCGAAACCCTGAAATTGAACTGGAGTGATACTAATTGGGAACTGCTGAGCTTCGTAATGGGCATTTTTAAATTTGGTATAGTCACTTTGACCTTCGTCTTCCGAACAACTAACCGGTTCTTGTACTTCATAAACTTTAGAGTCACCTTTTGACATTTCCGACGAACCAGATTCAACTTCAGGCAGGTAACTATCAGAGCATTCAGAACTCTCCATACGTCTCAGAGCATCTTCAACGACCAAGTATTGTCCACTCTGAAATTTATCGCTCTCAGATGAGCATTGACTTTTGGTGGAATCTTCTTCAAGAACATCTTGTATTTTCTCTTGGCGTTTCCGAGCACTAGTAACTTGTTTTTTACGTCTAAATGTTCTCATCCTTTCTCGAGGATCTTTTATAATATCCAGAGAACTATCAGTATCATTGCCACTTGGTGGACTTTTCAATGATATATTTCTCACCAAAAGCGATTTTTTTACAGGTGTTTTCATCGGTTGGATTGGTGGTGACTCAGAACTGAGACTACTAGAATAGTAGGGTGAACAACGAGACAATGGAGTTTTTCCAGATCTTTCAGCATGATTTCTGTCTCGCGAGTCTTTATGAATTGAAGGGATTTCCGGTACAGATATAATAGGCAACTCTGACGAAACTAAGTAGTGCTCATGAAAAGACCAACTTTTCGGCTTAGTGCGGTACTGCTGTGATATTTTATATTCTTTTATTTGATTCTTCGATAAAGTTTTGTCATCATAGCTAGCATGTTTGGCTAGTGGTTTATAGTCAGATCTTATAAACTGATTCCCATCTTCGTGAATAATGTTTGAAAATTCTTGACTTTGGTAACGTTCACTGTGTTTTTCTTCTTGACTATACAACTGTGATGGCATATCAATATCTAATTCAGGTTGAGATTCAACTACATAATGCTTAAAACCACTGTCCTCGCTTTGACAGCGAAGAGCCTGTTTAGAATGCCTGTGACCTTGCTCTTCGTAACTCATACTTTTAGATGAGACTTTTTGATGACGATCGTGATCTTTGGTAACCTGGAAACCTTTTAATCTCTGATCAAATCGCAAGACGCCATTAGCGTGCTTTTGTAAGCTACTCAGAGAACTAGAGCTGGATTTATCAGATTTGTCACTACAACTAATCGAGGAAGATTTCTCTCCTTTACATGTACTCGGTGCACTCAATCTAAGGACTGAGTCATTAATGTCAACTGTTTCATCTATAAGAGACTCTGATGGTATTGGCATTTCAAAATCCATAGAGAATTCAACATCAAAGCCAACCTCTAGTTCATCGCTCACATTTGGAGCCAATCCTGTAACGATTGTGTGGTCCGACTTAGTAGTTTCAATATCTTGTTGGTCTTCTCGTGTCGTTGCAACTAGTGTATGACTAGTACTAGCAGACCAATCTGATATAGACTGAGCTAATGTCAATGTACTATCACTTTTTGTTCCAGAACTACTATCTACTCCTTTTTTTGATATAGTAGTTTCTGAGCTGCATAACTTGTCATACTTAATATTATCCGAACTTTTTTCCAAACTGCTACTTTTACTCATTTCAGCATGTGAACTTATTTTGGGCTTCAGATCAGATTTCCTACTCCCATGTGAGGAAGAGTACTTTTTTGCAGACAAGTTATCAGATTTTTCACTTTTATGAACAGATACTGCTGATATACTCTCAGATGCCGAGAGATTAGCGTACTGCCGTACTGTGTTTGTTCCGGTAGACCACTCTGAAATGCTTAAACATATAGAAGTATCCTCAGAATGTGAGCTATGAGTACACTTCTTTTGCGGTAATCCAATTTTAACGGTGCCATCCAAATCAGTTCCAAAAGAACTAGTTTCTTCCTCTGAATGACTGCTATGACTACACCTTTTACATGTCCCAGCACTACCGGTACTTAATTTATTGACAGCTCGCACTGTATCATCAGCATTAGTTTGAGAAAGTAAGTCGTCAATTGAAGTGTCTGAATTGTTAGAACCGCAAGAATACTTTTGCGTGCCTTGTTGCGAATATCCCTTATCGAAATCGGGTGAAAGCGACTTGCTGTCCCCGCCAAATACATCATCAGCATATAAATGCTCATCATCAAATATGGGACTGTGATTGGTAGGCGATTTCTGAGGTTGATTTATTATAACTTTATCTTCAATATTACATTTAATAAAAGATTTGTGTTCAGAGCTTGAACAACATGAACTAATATCACCTATAAGACACGTTGCTTTGCTAATAGTTCCACTCAGGCAAGACTTGTCATAATTTGGTACCACTCCTTTATGTAGACAATTTGGCTCTTCATTTTTTTCCAATGGTTCCACCATATAGCTTGATTGATCGTAAGGTATAACTTTAATTTTTTTATGGGAATGACCAGATTTCTCCGACTTGGACTCAAGTATATCTTTCTCTAGTTCTTCATCATTATTTAAAGTGTCACTATCGTCATCAGACCCAAGGTGACCTCCAGAACTTTCAGACTGTAACGTTACTTTCGTGGGTTGTTCTGGTTCATTACTCATGTAATAAATATGAACCTTTTCAATTATAGGAGTTTCCAATAGATTGGGTGGTAATGGAGGCCAATTTTCACTGCCGGAGTCCCTTCTTGATAAATCTGAATCAACAGGCACCTTTGCTTGCGGAGGTAATTCAGGCAAAGGCCAATCTTCAGATTCCTGACTCTCACTGGCAGATGATTGTTTTGAAGGAGCTTTCAATGTTGTAATGAGCCTTTTTGATTCGAAACTTTCCTCTTTGATCTTATCTTTTTTTGATTCGTACATTTCACTGATTCTTGTCTGATCTATTGGAATATCTGGCATTTCAGCAGATGTCCTTCTGTCTGTGTCAGATATATAAGCAACATTAGCGTTACTGGGGGGATCAGAGCTTAAGCTTGCCTGATGATCACTAGAATTTAGAGATTCCTCGTTTATACTCTCAGATCGAGAGCAAGCTTTGGTAGAATCTTCGTCTGCACTGGTTTTTTCAGATGCGGTGCTTCGTTCTGATATTCTAGACAATGTTCTCCCAAAGTTTTGACCGTATCCAATAACCACGTCAGTGCTTGTAGATGATGTCGCCGGGTACAAAAAATTGACAGGAAAATCGTTAAGATCATCTGTGAAATCTGCCTCAGTCGAGTCTTTAGATGTGTTAGCGGATAATGGTGGGTTTTTCGAAAATGTTTGAAAATCGTCTAACATTCTTGGGTTATTGTATTCAAAACTATCTTTGCTTATATTTAAGCTTTCGTAGCCTTCGTGATCTTGTGGTATCCATGCTTCTTCAATACTAGTACTATTTTCGCTTCCTGAGGCACCGAAAAATGGTCTCCATGTCGGTTTCAATTCTTCTCCGCGGCGATAGGCCTCACCGAGCGAACCCGATGTTGATTCTGTAGTT
The DNA here is from genome assembly GCA_036419045.1 of Scirpophaga incertulas. Classification (NCBI taxonomy): domain Eukaryota; kingdom Metazoa; phylum Arthropoda; class Insecta; order Lepidoptera; family Crambidae; genus Scirpophaga; species Scirpophaga incertulas. The sequence goes on from CM071633.1 coordinate 6,335,562, forward strand.
TCGAACGAACCTCTAGATTCTACACTAAGAGATCCTCGAGAGTCCATACTAGATTTAGACGAGCTTTTTTGATCATCAAGTCTTCTTCTTCTCGAGGATGAGTCATCAACACTGAGAGAGCCCTTTGATGGAGTCGTAGTGGTCGTAGTATCCATACTTGATTTAGATGAGCTTTTTTGGTCAGTGTCTTTAAGAGACCTCTTTCTCATAAGCTCGCGCTCGAGCGAAGATGTTATCACATTACCGTCGTCATCAAAATCAATAGTAGTATTTTGATCCTCTTGTGATATTGTTATCGCTATCTTTGTTCGCTTGACAGTATTGGGATATTCTTTCTTAAAGTCGGGTTTTGAAGCTGCCGATTGACTAGACTCAGATTCTTCAATTACGCATTTTCCAATACGATCTAAGGCACTCTTTCTAGTACCTGGTTTTGAAAGTTGTTCTACAGTTTTATCAATACTTTCAGAACTCGATTCCGAATCAGTGGGACCCTTTTGAGAATCTACTTGTCCTTGTTTTTCTAACGTAGGCGTCGGCGATTTTCTAGCCCCGAACTTAGAAGGACTTCGCGGGCTTTCTATGCGATTTGCGTCTGATACAGGTGACGGTGATTTAGAATTTGACTTGGAACGGTCACCAGAAACCATGTGCTGAGGGATTAAATGTTCTTCGCCACACTCCATGGATTGTTTTAATTCTTCTAAGCATTCTCTATCTTTTTTGTTAAGTTTTTCGATGTCCTGTGAAATTCCCAAGGGTCTTGCAATGGAACAACTCACACTTGATTCATCATCGATAGAACTTCCTTTAATGTTTGCACTTGATGGACTGGCATCTTTTTCTATACTTGTCCATGAAGTGGATTCTGAACTCCTAGAACGTTCCGCACTTAATTTAAGAAGTTCACTGCGTCGTGATTTTGCAGTCAACAAGATTTTTGGATCAGGTTTTTGCTCGGTCGGAGACTTGTCACTGCCTGAGCTACCGGTCTGTTCAGCTGATTCTGACTTGTATGTAGACTTCGAAGTACTAGAGTCTATAAATGGGATAGTTTCTATAGTTGGACTATTTTCTTGAGGAGGTGTTACTATTATTTTATTTTTATTTTTCCATTTTAGTGTTAAATCAGCTGTCTTGGCAGGGTCTCTATACCGTTTTTGTTCACGTTCAGTTTCACTTTCTGATAGGAAATGCGACATAGTTTCTTGTTTTAAAAATTCTACTAGGCTTGCCGACGACTCATCAAACGTACCTTGATTGTCAAGAGATCGCTTCTCTTTACTACTTCTGTTGGTATTATCTGAAAGAGGCAATTCCGTGTCTGCTGTATATTCTTCATAATCGATTGTGACCCAAGAACCTGTATCATCACTACGACCTCGAGATAAACTTGTTTTAATATCTTTTTTAGAACATTGATCTTGATCAGATGAACTGTCAGCGTCAATGTAAGGAAGAGATATACCCAACATATGCGCTTCGTCAGAAACTTTTAATTCACTGACTTCCGTAAGCGATTCCTCTTCGCTAGTCAATCGGGCCACTTCAGGTTTTTTCTCAGACTGAACTAATCCATACACATCTTGACTACTTTTACTTTCACGTAATTCAGACAGCCTTTGCTTGTTATAAATATCAATTTTGCGACGTTCCATAATTATAGTCTGTGTATCATTTTCTATCACAGAATTTTGGGAATTTGTCATCCATTCAATAGATGAGTCATCGTCAGTTTTATCTTTGTAGCTGTGTACTGGAGAAAGTTCATTTCCTTCTATTTCCTTAGAAGTTATATCAATTCCTTCACGAGTAGCAGGATGAACATCTACTTTAACTTCTTGTTTATGAGACTTTGTTTCGAACTCGTCATTAGACAAAATCGACTGTGGAGTTACATAATTTCTATCCAAGCTTTTCGATTTCGTTTTGCTATCTAAGTGAATTTCCACTTTTCTATCTAAGCTTTTCGATTTAACGTTGGCCTGTATTTTTTGATAGACAACTTTACCTTCAATCTGTTGTTTAATTTCCTGTTTTTTCGAAAGAGTTTTAGGTGATTTTTGTAAGGCCGCTAAATCGTCAAATTTATCTTCTAATGATTGACTTGATTTGTCATCCATACTCTTATTCATTTTATTATTTGTTTTCACAGTTTTTTGATCCTCGAAGCTTCTACTGATTTTTCCACTTAATTTATTATCGAGTTTCTTTGGAGATTTTGCAATAAATACGTGATCTTCCGCTTTGCTACTAATTTTAGTTTCAATGATAATCTTATCCCCTTCAGTTTTAACCACGATTTTATCTTCAGGTGGTGGGAACGGCGGCAAAGTATCTTTGACTGGACTTATTAAAGTTTTTGTTTGTTTTAATGCAGCTTCAAATAACATTTGTTGTTTTTCTTTACGCTTCGCTATTTCTGTATCGCTGTCTTCTTGAGATTTTGTTCGTTCTTTACTACTTCCACGTTTGATTTCCATCTTTTCCAAAGATTTGGATTTCTCTCTTGTAACTTTTTTGGTAGCTTGTTCTAATTCTTGACTCTTAGCGCGTGCTATGTCCAAAGGGGGTACCGTCAAAAAGTCAGGACGCTCTTTAAGAGTTGATGGAAGTGACTTTTGTGTTTGAAGCGCTTTGATAGTAGTGGCATTCGTATCTAATGAACCTCCTTTGTTTAATTTACTGTTGATTTTTTGTTTGTCGTCGGGTTTTGTTTTCAATGTTAATTTCTTTTTTTCTTTGCGTTTAATAACTTCCATATCAGGTACTATCTGATCTTCACTCAGATCCGACAGTTTACGAATGCTTCCTCGGGGAGAATTTAAAGACGACGTTGGAGATCTTGATGGCGATTTAGAAATAGGTGATCGAGATAAAGGAGACCTGTTAATCGGAGATCTCGATGGTGATTTTGACTGAGGATGTACCTTAGATAAATCATGCCTGCGCTTAAAAGAACGTGGACGCCTTTGTTCAACCAAATCTTCTAGTAACGCCATTTCTTCGCTATCAATAACCACAGAATTAGCGATCTTCTGAGATTCAGCTTGATGTTCTTCTTCGACTTCGTCAATTTTATCAATAGTATCCTTTTTAATCACATAAGCTTTAGCTAATTTATCTTCCATTATAGATTTTTCTTCTAGGACTTCCCCTTCTTCGTTAATATCTTCTACAGTATCGTCTTTAGATGAAAAAGCATTCATAGGCGGCAGTCTATGTAACTGAATAACAGGAGTGTCTAAACTTTTAGCTCTTCGACTTGCTGTTGGCGAATCCTGAGTTGCCTTTTGACGTTGTAAAGAAAATACAGAACCTTCTGATAAGTTTAATCTAGCATGCGCAAAGAGGATAGGTGTCCCTCCTGTTTTTCTTAGCATGGGTGATATTAATTCATCTCGTAAACTCTTCTTTATATCTAGTTTATTTATTTTATCATCTTTAGAGAAATCGTTAAGTTCTTCTGACTGAATATGAAGACCCGTTACTTTCTGAATTTCTATATCTGCTAAGTGTTCATCGTCTGGTTTGAGAAATTCAGTGCTCTCCAATATAGGAGATGGTATATTTTCATTGTATTCCCAAGTGGAACTCTCTTTACTAATTTGTTTAGTTTCTGGAAGTTTGATCGCAACATCATCCTCCGAACTTGGCAATGAAACAGACCTTTCTGAAATACGACGCAATTCTGTTGCATTGCCGCTAGTACTTTCAAGAACTTGGGGATTATATTTTGCTTCTAGTTCTGCTAACTTGCGACATTGTGGCGGGGAACCTTCTATTTCAGTTGAACTCATTGTTTGGCCCCGATGCCAAGCACCCGATGTTATTTTATCGTACTCGTGTTGCAAAATAGGTTCTAATTCTTTTCGAGATTGTGGTGGAGAAAATTCCAATTTGGGGGCTGCTTCAGTTGTTCCAAAGACATCATCGGAATCTACACTCTCATCATCGGAAGAAAATGAAGTGATTCGAATTTTGTTATTATTCTTTGTTTTTATTTTACCTCCAGTGCCTTTTTTCCCTGTTCCCCTACATTTTAGCCCTCTTTTCGGGGGCAATTTATCTGATTTTGATTTAATGTCCGCACGAAGTTTTTCCGCTGCGGACATTGGTTTTGTTTCTTTGGATATTGGCGGCTGTTGAATGTTCCGTCCGTTGATAGCAAATTTAATATCATGTGGAAACTGTGGATCTTGCCTAATGCTATCAGTTTTAGAGCTAGTTGCTGAATCACTTTCAATTTGACTTAATTTGGAGTTCAAAGCTTCCAGTAAAACTGGATCCAAATTTTTGGAAATGTCTCTTTTTGGACTTGGCATATGTTGAAGTTGTCCACTCTTGTCGATTTCTAATGTAATGGGGTCAACCTTAGACAAATCTATATTTTGCGTAAATAAGAAATCGCGGGTTTCTACTTCTAAAAATTTTGAACTGTGTTCCATTTGAATACTTGTTCTTGGTGACTTTGGAGACTTCGGGGATTTTGGTGATTTTGGAGACTTTGGGGATTTCGGTGATTTAGGCGATTTTGGTGATTTGGGGGATCGAGGTGATTTCGGATGATCATGATATTTACATCTAGGGTGTGCGTTTACAATATGACGTCCATTTTGAGGTGGTAGCATAATTATGTCAGGAGGCTGTCTGCTGTCCTCCATCGGCGATGGAGCCGTACCGTTCATCACATGCCTTTTGTGTAAAACATATGGGATATCATAACCATCGTCAACCTTTTTGGTGTCTTTGAAGCCAGCTTTAAAAGCATCAAACTCTTGAAAATAATTCTTTGGCAAATCAAACGGTGGTCGGTTATGATCCGGGTGTCTTGTAGGCAGTTCGAAATGGGACCGTTTTGTAGCAATAGGGGGAGCACTAGGAATTTGACGAAAGATATAATCCTCGTCACTAGATTCTGCTGGTGTCAAATCAATAGATTTTTGATGCATCAAAACATGTCTCCTGGAATTGACACTACTAAACCGAGGTCTATTGGCAAGACTGTTAGGATCACTTTTAGTTCTTTCAACTGTTGGATGCGTATATGGTGCAGTGTTATCCGCGAGGCGACTACTGGAGCTTGTGTCCAATATTAGTTTAGGATTGTACTCGTCAAAATGAGTTTTAGCCATTAGCTCCTCTTTTATGTTTTCTTTTCGCACAATATGAGTATGAACCTTTCCTCGCATACTCTTATCAAAATCAGACTGCAATATCGATGGTGTACCAGATTGCATAGAAGCAGCTTTATTGGCTTTATTTTTAGTATATTCAATACTATCCATAGCTGGCAAAATACGCACATTAATGTCCGATTCGTTCGAAGACTCCTTTATAAGGTGTGATGTAGGCGGATTTTCCTTGCTAGTGGAGCGTGTTAGTGACTCTATCTTATCTTTATCAAAGCTAAATACTGTATCTGAAGAACGGCGTCTTTGGTAGTTATGAATCTTGGCGACTCTACTATCAATTTCTGTATCGAGACCTGTTATTTTCTCAGGCCAAATATGTGTCGTTTGTGGATGCATATCTTCTTCCTCAGTGGATATTTCTTCTAGTTTCTTTGGGGGACTTATATCAGAATAGTGGCAATAGGGTTCTAGTTCCACATTTTGTAAACTCGCGGCATGAATAGGATAGGGTTCCTTGTGCTTACTGTTGCTAGGGAAGGTAGAGTAAGGAGTGGGGATATGATAGTAGTTAGGGGAATTAGCAAGATTGGCGATCAAATCTTCATGAGATTTATCAAATAAAGTTCTTTCGTTATACTCGGGTTTTTCCATACTAATAAATGTAGATTGAGTATCGAAAAAATCTTTACCGGAGTCGGGACTAGACGTGGGAGAAATGGGTTCGAACGGGTCTATGTAAGCATTTTGAACACTCGTCACACTACGTCTACGTAAACTAATGTCATCGGGATCGTACAAATTTTTCTTGCAATCGTAATAGTCCGATTTGGAATCCTGGCTGGAAGTCCTCGAGCCGGACCTATCGGAACTCTTACTTTTGAGAGTTTCGCGCGACTTTTTACTGTCCGTATGATAGACACTATCCCTAGATTTTTTACTAGATTCGGCGCTGCTTTTAGATATCTTGGAGTCGTAGATGTCGCTGCGCGAGTCCTGGCTGGAGGCGCGCGAGCCGAGCGCGCGCTGGATCTCCTTGTAGAAGCTGCCGTCGGAGCGCAGCGACAGCTTCTCGCGCGGCAGCACGCGCGGGTCGTCCGCCAACAGCGCGTCCGGCGGCGGCTCGTCGCCGCGCGCCGCGCCCGCTGCGCCCGTCGCGCCCGACGCCTCGGACAGCGACCGGTCGTCGTCGGACGGCAGCTCGTTGCCCGAGTCGAGCGAGCAGGAGCGCGTGCGGGCGCGCTCGGCCAACTCGTAGCTGTCGTGCGACACGTCGTCGTGCGACGCGGCGGCGCGCGGTGGCCCGTCGCCGGCCCAGCCGGCGGCGCCTGGGAAGCTGGACGAGTAGGCGCGCCCGATGGCGTCCCGCTGCGCGCCCAGCCCGAGCACGAACGCGAGCGTGCGCGCGTCGTCGTAGCGCGTCACCGGCGAGTCGACGCGACACGGTGCGTACGAGTCGAGGTGCGCCAGGGCGCTGCGCGTGTCGCGACGGCGCTTAGCGCGGCCGGCCTCGTCGAAACTAAAGTCGCGCAAGTTGCGGCAGCTGGCGCTGCGGCGCCACACGCGGGCGCGCCGCGGCGGCGAGCGGTCCGAGTGGCCCGAACCGCCCGAGCGGCTCGAGCGCACGGACGCACAAGCCGAGTACATGTTGGCCTGCGACAGCTCGTACTCGAGCCGCTCGGACGAGGCGCGGAAGCTGGAGCAGTGCTTGGCGAGCACGAGCTCGGGGTAGACGCTAGGGCAGGGCTCGGCGGCGCGCGGGGCAGTGCGCGTGCCGGTGGTGTAGGGCGGCGTGGGCGAGGGGGACGGAGACGGCGAGGGGGACGGGGACGGGGACGGGGAGGGGGACGGGCTCGGGCGCTGACCTGGGCGCGGACCACGAGGCGGCGGAGTGGGTGCGCGCGCGCGGCCTATCACGCCGCTCGAGCTCGCCCGCCTCCATGTACTCTCCGGAGAATCCTATACAACGATGATAATATTACTATAGAACCTCCCTTAACGGTAGACACAAAGTAATCTATACTTAACATATCCTAAATGAGGCCATTAAAAGAGATATCACCATTATGCAGCATAATTAGTGCTCGGAATAGCTAGTTTATTTTTATGTACTCGTAGAAAGAAAGTTTTCTGTTTTTATTTCCTATTCGTTTCATTAAGCTTTAAGGGTAAAATTTTATGTTTACAACTTATTATTACAACAATAAGTTAAAAGATGAAATACTATTTTGAACGTTCAATATAATATTTTTACAATCTCTGAAAATAGTAAGTTCCCAGGCATATCCATACTATTGATGTCACAAAATCGCAAGTACATAAAATCAAAGTACCTTTTCCGAGCACTAAGCATAATAATGACATTAAGAAAAATTTATTGAAATAATAACACGAAAACTACATATGACAAAATTAAATATTTATAAAAACGATAATATACAAAATAAGTTTGGCATCCAAACACGTAATCCGACTCACCAATGGTATCATCGTCCGATGAGGCGGAGGCGACTCCTCCATAGGATGATGGTTGACCTCCGCACGTGTCACCAGCTCGGGAGCAGCCTGCGGATGAAACGGTCGGTCCATTACAGATGACCTGAACCAGAACCTCAAATAATCTTATCAATATTGAGTGATTTTTAAATATACCAATGATATATGAACATGTGCGAGCTGACGACTCATGCAAACATACATTCACCACATTTTAAAATGTTTTACGACGGCACATAGAATACGAATTGGAACCATAACCAGAAATAATAACATACGATAAGGATAGAATACCATTAACTCTTAGAAAACCTTCAAAATACAAACACAGACTATATAATAAAAGAACAGTAACAGATAAAATGAAATTATTGGTGACCCAACAACACCCATAATACGGTTAAATGAAATTAAAATACATAGAAATAATAAAAAGTTAAAATAGTGTGGTTTTGATAAATACATGATGTAAAAATGGTTAGATTAAACATACGAAAAAATGACAAAAAAATATCAAATGTGGAAAATCTCTTACTATTTGGCTGGCGTACAGTTTCGACAGCTGAAAGAAATAAAACAGTCGCCTTTGTAATATATATTTTTTATAACAAAGTCATGACATATCAATAGTTATCTAGCATGAGGATAACATATCTACTGAATCCTGAAGCGACTCGGCCGCGTAATCCCAAATTGCTATTCTCCACTATCATATGCATGTATTATACATATAACAAACGTTCCCTTTGAACCACTCTATTTAATGCTTATACTATATTAACATGCCTTGTTGTGTAGTTTAAAAAATCTACGCGAAAAGAAAGCAGAAGCTACTTAATCTTATTTTAGGTAGATTTTGTGACGCCCCCCTGTCACATAACAGCGGCGTCTCAAAATGTGTTTTTACGTGCTACTTACTCACCATGGCCTGAATGCGTGTATAGGCGGTGCAGCGTGTCTGTGTGTGTACGTGCCACTCACCGTGTTCCGCATGCGTGCATACGAGGTGCAGCGTCTCTGTGTGTCTACATACCACTTACAGTGTCCCCCGTGCACGTGTAGGCGGTGCAGCGTATCTGTGTGTGTGCGTGCCACTCACCGTGTCCCGCGTGCGTGTGAAGGCGGTGCAGCGTGTCCTGGTGTGTACGTGCCACTCACCGTGTTCCGCGTGCGCGTGAAGGCGGTGCAGCGTATCTGTGTGTGCGTGCCACTCACCGTGTCCCGCGTGCGTGTGAAGGCGGTGCAGCGTGTCCTGGTGTGTACGTGCCACTCACCGTGTTCCGCGTGCGCGTGAAGGCGGTGCAGCGTATCTGTGTGTGCGTGCCACTCACCGTGTCCCGCGTGCGTGTGAAGGCGGTGCAGCGTGTCCTGGTGTGTACGTGCCACTCACCGTGTTCCGCGTGCGCGTGAAGGCGGTGCAGCGTATCTGTGTGTGCGTGCCACTCACCGTGTCCCGCGTGCGTGTGAAGGCGGTGCAGCGTGTCCTGGTGTGTACGTGCCACTCACCGTGTTCCGCGTGCGCGTGAAGGCGGTGCAGCGTATCTGTGTGTGCGTGCCACTCACCGTGTCCCGCGTGCGCGTGAAGGCGGTGCAGCGTATCTGTGTGTGCGTGCCACTCACCGTGTCCCGCGTGCGTGTGAAGGCGGTGCAGCGTGTCCTGGTGTGTACGTGCCACTCACCGTGTTCCGCGTGCGCGTGAAGGCGGTGCAGCGTATCTGTGTGTGCGTGCCACTCACCGTGTCCCGCGTGCGCGTGAAGGCGGTGCAGCGTATCTGTGTGTGCGTGCCACTCACCGTGTCCGCGCGTGCGTGTGAAGGCGGTGCAGCGTGTCCTGGTGTGTACGTGCCACTCACCGTGTTCCGCGTGCGCGTGAAGGCGGTGCAGCGTATCTGTGTGTGCGTGCCACTCACCGTGTCCCGCGTGCGCGTGAAGGCGGTGCAGCGTATCTGTGTGTGCGTGCCACTCACCGTGTCCCGCGTGCGTGTGAAGGCGGTGCAGCGTGTCTGGTGTGTACGTGCCACTCACCGTGTTCCGCGTGCGCGTGAAGGCGGTGCAGCGTATCTGTGTGTGCGTGCCACTCACCGTGTCCCGCGTGCGCGTGAAGGCGGTGCAGCGTATCTGTGTGTGCGTGCCACTCACCGTGTCCCGCGTGCGCGTGAAGGCGGTGCAGCGTATCTGTGTGTGCGTGCCACTCACCGTGTCCCGCGTGCGTGTGTAGGCGGTATGAACGGGCGGGCGAGGCGCGCCCTCCGAGGTGCGGCGTGTCTGCGAGCGACGCGCTGCTTCGCGCGCCTCCGCTGCCGTGTAGCCCTTCATCATCAGAGAGGCCTCCAGGTAGTGAGGTTGCTTGTCCCACTCCAGGGAAATCGCTGTAAACCATTACAAATTAGCTGCACAATCTTACCATATATTTTTTGTACGTAGAGTATACGGCTGGTATTAATAATTTAATGGCACGAATGAGATCAAAAACAATCACAAATCTAAAACGTTGGAAACGTTTTTAAACGAATTAATCGACCTTTTATTTGATAGTCACTAAATTAAGAGAGCCGCCTAATTACTTGTTAAATTAATCAAGCATCGTGTAGCTACTTTTTTTTATCTATGTCGCATAACCCGGGAACCATTAAATAAGTTGACTGTTCTGCATTAATTTAGTCAATTTCACAAATTAAAAAGTATCACTATTAAATAAATAGGGATAGTAATTATAGAATGAATAGTATATGAATAAATATGTATATACTATTAAGATTAATTTCGTTTAGCTTGCATCAAAAAAGGTCACAGTTGGCGAGTGACCACAGATCAAGCGACACAATCGTAAACTTGGACAATAACCAGTATCTCTATACATATGTAATGTAACAGTTTTATTACGTTTAGACCTGTTATTGTTAATCTCTATAAAACAAAGTACGTCACTAACATAAAAATGGCTGAGATACATTCAATGCACACCTATTTATTAGAGACGCCACCTTCAAGAATAGCAAAATAGGTATCCAAATGCAACAAAAGTCAAAAGAAACTAAGAATAAATCTTTTATTTTTGAATTTCACTATCTTCAACAATTGTCAACTCACGTCATTCATGTTTATATACAAACTAAAATATAATTATCAGAAAAAAATAAACTATATCATCGACTACTGAAAGGATTTATTAGGCTTAAAAGAAAAATGCTAGGAAATTGTCAATGAAAATGCTTTCTATAGATTTATGTTTGCGTAGCAGCAACGTATTTAAATTGCATTGAAAAATCGCCTCACACCAATGCGCTAAATATAATATAAACGCTCAGGACGCCGCCTTTCGGCCGCATCCGTTGTCAGGTTTCTTATTCGAAATATAATGTTAGAGTTTGTTTACCCCTATTGGCACAGTTTACAATAAAATCACTAAGGAGGACTTACTAGGGGTACAGTCTACTTTTATTTATGTGGAATGAGTTTATTATCAGTTTGGAGACCTTGATACGTTTTCATTAACAATTATTCAATATGTACGTAGATGTCGATTTATTTTATCATTTTTAAAATTTGAATAACTTTATTATTACTGTACCAAAAAAAGTAGTTCTTGCATATTTATAATCATTTTTCAAATGCCTTTCCTGACCCAGTACAACATTTAAACATTGTAATTAAATTATTTTGTGTGCAGGAACTTCATTTTCAATTTTGTCACCATAAAGGATTTTTATTGCTAATAATGCATCATGTAGGTACGTAAATTTGTCGAGTAAATTAAATAACTCTATTATTACTGTACCAAAAAATATAGAATTCTTCGATTTTTTATATCTGTCTGATTAAGTTCAAAATTTATTTATAGCAGTTAGATTTCATCGGTGTACACAATGGAACGCGAAAGTTTTAAATGGTATATGAAATCGAGTGAGCTTTCAGTATCCGGCGGCGTGGCGGTGTCGCGGTGGAGACGTACCGTCGGAGCCGGGCGGCAGCGGCAGCAGCGGGTGCGCGGACAGGCTGGCGTTGAGCGCGGCGGGGCGCGCGCGGCCGTCGGCGGCGCCGCGCCCCGCCGCGCCCGCCCCGAGCGCCCCGCCCGCCCCGGCGCCCGCTCGCGACGCACGGAACGACCCCGACCTGCGGCACCGGGCAGAGGATGGTGACCACGGGTACCACACACACACACTAATACTCGACGCTCCTCGATAAACAATCCACGCCCTATCCCCTCCAGTACGATTTGCACGCATCGCAACCTAATTTACAAACTTTACACGAATCCGACTCGTCACGCACGCGTCCCCACCGTGGGAGCTTCGTCCCTATCGTGTACTATAGAATCCCAAATCATTTACACACGCATCAACCCTAAAATTTAACTTTAAAGAACAAATTAACACGTGGCTTGAGGACGGTCCAAATTTTTTTATCAGCGCTCGTGTGCCCATTTTTAAGTGGTCACGCGCAGTCGATATTACAAGTACACAAGTAGTCCATAGCTATCTATTATGAACTAGGGATTATAATAGGGCCAATGCGTTGTCACTGCCTTTATTATAGTGATATGTCCTGCTATGCACTCGAAAGTTAATATGTTGTGTCTTCGAACGATCAGGTATATCTGAGTCAGATATGTCAAAGGCGATTTCATAAACTACAATCGCTATCATTTTCATAATTATGTTTTCTTGGAATCAATTTCATATACATTTATCGTTTTGTATACATATTATAATATATAATAACCGCCATCTCTATCGATATCAGACAATGATTTTATGAACTCACTCTTATTGAAAGCAAACTTAATTATTTGTAATAGCTGATAATTTTAAAACAAAAAGGTATCGATTGACAGCAAGACTCGCACGATTGTGATTGGGTTAGTCGGTCGCCTTAATCTAAATGTAATTTTAATGAATTTTAAAGATTATAAAATCGGTTGCTTTGCGTGTCGTTTGGTACGAATCGTACTTATATCCGAATAAGGACCTTTTCACTCTAACAATTGGCCGGCAAATTCTAAAAGAACTGGGTCGACGCAAGCGCAGTGCGAGGAGCGCGGAACTCATTTGACAGCTAAGATCGACATTCTCGACAAAAAATCTGTATTTTTGAGGATGAATGCAATTGTCGAAAAATATATGTCAATCGATAAATCTATGCTCGCACAAGCTATATAGAATACTATATTTAGAAGTCACTTTAATTTTGCAACGAATCCTTAGCAAAATAATTAGCTTTTTCTCTCAAGACTTGCTTGCCAATAATCAGTGTAATAAGGTTCATACATTGGCCAAATACAGTGCTAAATCCATTTACCACTAAATGTATAATCCAACTCTATTTAGATCTAGTTACAAGCGAAGATGACTCACTGCTGTTTCAAAATTTATTATCAATGTACCATTAAATTCTTATTAAATATTTGACCAATGTAAATCGAGCATTATGCTACACACTTATACCACCGCAGAGGTATTACATGAAAAAATGTATGGTTCATTAACGCATGAATCACAAGTTATTTTTCCCAAACTAATGTTGTTCCCTTAATTTTTTTGCTCAACGCCTGGAGAATTATAAGTGTATAGCTTTTAGCTAAGGGGCTAATCTAAATACAAATTTCAATATATCGTCAACGTCGTTTTGACACATTTCGCGTCACGAAGATATACCGAATGTTTGCATTTAGAATAATGGACCTAACTGTATTAAGTTTCTTTGCAAAACTGTATCAAAATCGCGAAGCCAATCTGCGCCCCGATACCACACTAACGTAAATGCTTTATACGATAGGAACTTGGCAAATCTTTATGTTCACATTGATTATTCATCGAGAAAGGTATATATTGTTAGAAACTAATATATATTATACAATAGTAAATATTATATTAATTATTGAATATAACATATCTGCTAATATTATAAATGTGAAAATAACTCTTTTTGTTTGTCTGTTACGTTTTAGCGTTTAAGCGGCTGAACAGATTTTGATGAAAAACGAAGACAGTTTGAATCCCACAGAAGGGCATACGATAACTTTTACCACGGTAAAATAATATTTTCCTTGCGGTAAAGGCCCATGAAAACAGCCGAACAGAATTTGATATAATTTGGTATGGGGATATTTTGAGACCCTTCTATAATGGGACATAAAATAATTTTTACATTATTTTAAAATATATCTTTTCTACTGTAACACGGGCGGAAAATTATATTCAATAAATTTTGAGAAATAAATACATAGAAACTCCCCATTTATGTCAGCCATGGTAACGAGTATCACACAAATCTATATTTAAAATTCTTAGTGGTAAAAGAGAAATCACGTAATTTTATTATATTATATTGGAGCTACATATACAAAAAAAAAATGTAGTGATGGTTGAACAGCCAGCAATTTATGGGAGCTAGTACGTATCAAAATGATAATAATGGGGATCAAACACAACACCGCAGGCAGGTTCATTGTAACCTCAAATAATTACCCACTGGATGTCCTCATCGACTAACAAATTCATGTTTGGTTCACAACATAGGGATAAAACTAGCAAGAATATGGAGACACACTGTGATCATGGTGAGTTAAGTAAAAGGTGCTTGTGACTTATCGCTAAACTTAACAATTATGTAGTTGAAACTATTCGCTTCGATGAGCATCCGAGTGTCGGAATATCGAACGGTTTTCGATGCGTTCACGAACATACTACGCGAGGATCAAAACAAACATGGCAGCGTGGAATAGCGGAGCGCAGATCGGGGTATTAAAAAATCCCTAAATAAAACGACCACACCATCCTCTGACCGAATGACACGCGTTCACGTCGCCACGACCCGTCTATTTGCAAACTCTCTTCGTAGAAGCGAAAGTCTCAACGTTTACAGCGCATGCCATAGAGTGCTAGTCACCACCGATAATACAAACTATTCGAAGCCTCACTCTAACCAGTAGATAGTCATTAGTCGTTTTTAGGGACTTTTTATTTTACATCATGCAACACAGCTCAAGGAGTTTTATGGACTCGTTTCATAGGATTGATGCTTACCGAGGAAGGCCAAACGACAATGCCAAAGGCTCTCGCTCCCTATCTCATGCCAGCCACTTATCAAAGATCAAAGCAAAACCAATATTAAAAGGCGGTATAAGAGATTGTTACTAGACCAACAAACAAATGTATGATTCTGTTTATGTGAACCTCTTTACTTACCTTTTAATCTTAAGTCTTTTTAATTGTAGGGGACCATCGTTTGCAAATGTATGTTTGTGCTGGGATTCTTTTCATAATAATAACAATATAAAATCTTCTTTTGATATGCTTCTGTATTATACTATGTTACAAATTGATTGTTCCTAACGTCAAAATGGTTACTTTTCATTTCTTTTGTTCATCTGTTATTGTTTTAATAATGTCACTGTCATGACCACAGACTATATAGTGAGTGTAATAACGTCCATAGATAACGTCTCGCGACTTATATATGCACATTGCTTCAATAATCGGAATCAACGGTCCTACCTGAAAACCAGCGCTTTTGCTGTGTATAGCAGTAAAAGCATTAGCTGAGGTAGGGGCCTTTTGGCCAAACTTCATTATTTTTTTTAGTATATTATCATAAGCAACATATTGTACAAGAATAGCCAAATAAATATCTCTTTCTTTCTTTGAAAAAAATATCAATAGTTATTTTTATTAAAAAACGCATGCACATATTCCCTTTACAGGTTCTATTCTTATCCGGGCATTCTTATCCGCAGAAATATATACTTTATTAATTATATCAATAAAGGTTATAACTCTAGGACCAATACGATGAAATATTACATGTTAAATTATTTTAAAGCAAAACTTGTCAACTTAAACGTGTATAATCCTTTAAAGTATATTACTTGGCGTCCGTTAATCACAATGAACAAATCTACAAAAGAAAAACCACTTCAAAAGCATGATCCAACTACAAATATGAGACATCAGACCATATCACTGTCTACTTTAAGCCTTTTCATGCAAAAGCATCAAGGATCTAAGTAAGCGAACACAATCACGATACCAACCTTTGGAACGTTTGTCGCTTCACATAATTGTCCCGAACGAACTCCACAATTTGTTTCTGCGTTTTACCGCTATACCTGTAACAATAACGGTACATATATATATATATATACTTTGTGTTTTGTCTCACTTACACCTTCTAATCGCTAATCGTAAAAGTACCTCTCTCTCACACACACAATAGAAATATTACCTTCTTATGACAATTTTGACTTGTTTTGTTAGACCCGTTTCTTAACTATTTGCCTGTTTAGCGGTACTTATTTTAGGTTTATTTACAAGCTCAACTCATTGCCAATAAATTAAAACAAAAAAAATGATATGTCAAGGGCCCGGAATTTTAGGTAGAGCCCAATAACTAAAAAAAATAGATAATTTTACCCAGTTTTCCGTCTAAATCAAAGGATTTTGTTTATTATTGTAAAGAATTTCTTAACAGATTTATTGTTAAATGCTAGCACAGCTCATTAACTTTGAAATAAGGCCACTTTTGTGTATGTAGACCAAATAAAATCGTAAAACAGCAAGATTTAATAAACTCCTTAAAATACGAGAAATAAAATTTTAAAATAGCTCTTATTCATAGGGGTGAGGGATGCGACCCCCATTTGTATAGGTTTTTGTCGATAAAACTTAACATACAACACGTTGGTAAAGTATCGGAAGTCCGATCCCTAACACACTGTATATTAATTTTATTCTACAAACATATTTATGTATATGACATAACAATAATTAAAATACAACCTGCATTCAAATATAGTGTTTCTTTCAGAATGAGAATAGACCACTGGATTTACGTAATTGAATAGTTAAGTTCTTCTATGCACTTCAAGGAATGTATACAACGAAGATAATACTCAGTACATGCTATGAAGGGCACCAATTACAATTTACACAGTTGTGGTGAAATCACAAACCAAAGTTGAAACGATGTAAATCCGTACTAATATTATAAATCGGAAAGTGAGTTTGTTTGTTTGTTCTGCATTCACGCTGTAACTACTGAACCGATTGCTTTGAAATTTTGCAGACGTAAAGATAAAAGTCCGGATTAAATAATAGGCTACTTTTTATCCCGGAAAAATCGACAGATCCCATGGGATGCGCAACAAAGGCTTCGCTCAAAAACTACTGCACAGATTTTCATGCGGTTTTCATCAATAGATAGAGTGATTCTTGAGCAAGGCAAAAACAGATAGTACCACGGGAAGCGCGATAAAACCTTCGCGCCATAAACCAACTTCCGCGCCGTGGGCAAAAGCTATGACCCTTAAACCTCTATAGACCCAATCCCGAAATCCACGCGGGCGAAGCCGCGGGCAGAAAGCTAGTGTTAAATAATTCTCAAATCTCACAGGGATCAACCAGTGTATATTGCCAGCTTGGTACATAAGATGTAAAAACACGGCATTTTGTAATTTCAGTGCCATATTGGTTATCAAAGATATTAGACTGGGTGCCGTCAGTGAATTCCCTGCCGTATATACACGGCACCCAGTAACACCATTGCTATATTGGTTGCTAGCAATGGTCGTTATTTCAATAACAGATAATATAACTAATTATTTTCGCGTAACGAATAACACGTTATTTAATAACGGCTTATACTGTTATCCTGCTGTTGCTGTTGAAAAAAGAATCGCCTAGTCGCATTGTTGTTGTTGCCTCTTGAAACCGTTGTGTAGGCGTAGGCGCTCACTCTGTTGCCTGACTGCATTCTTACAATATCAACCTTTCTCACAACGAAATAAAGTTCCTATTTATTTATTTCTTATAGTAATTTTACTAATACCAAATCCACAATTTTCAACCTTCGCGCGAACGACAATTAGATTCATTTTGATTTCCAGTGTGATTTGAAATAACAATTAAGTAAACTGTTGCTGGCTTGCTGGTGCCTAAGCTGTTATCATTTTTTTAGTTACGCAATATTTGCAGTTATGTAATCGTTGCAATAATTAGTGTCGTGTTTTGTTTTGCCGTTGTGTGATTGCGTATGCAAATTAAATTACCTATTCGTTGCAATAATTAGTGTCATGTACTTTTGAAGTAACTAATAAATAATTAGAGTAATATTGTAAACTAGCTTTTTGCCCGCGGCTTCGCCTGCGTGGATTTCGGGATTGGATCTATAGAGGGTTAAGGGTCATAGCTTTTGCCCATGGCTACATATGCGCGGAAGTCGGTTTATGGCGCGAAGGTTTCATCGCGCTTCCCGTGGGACTATCCGTTTTTCCGAGATAAAAAATACCGCAAAACCTTGCTCAAGAATCACTATCTATTGATGAAAACCGCATGAAAATCTGTGCAGTAGTTTTTGAGCGAGGCCTTTATTGCGCATCCCGTGGGATCTGTCGATTTTTCCGGGATAAAAAGTAGCCTATGTTACTCGGGGATAATGTAGCTTTCCAAAGGTGAAAGAATTTTTGAAATTAGTCCAGTAGTTTCGGAGCCTATTCATTACAAACAAACAAACAAATCTTTCCTCTTTATAATATTAGTATAGATAAATGGAAGAATATTGCAAATATTGCATGTAAATAATGTAAATATTGAATGTAAATAACAAATTATGTATAGATTAATGAACTTTTAAATACACCAGAATATTATATTGATTAATTAGTTTTAAGTTATTTAAATTACTACCTAATATTCTGAAAGTCGTAAGCCTGAAAAAGTATGAAGGAAAGTTCATTGTTAAGAAAAACTAGCTATAATAACAATATCAATAACAATCGTACTCAACATTTGTCAAAACAGCAATATAACAGGATAACAGACAACAGTTTACAATAACAGTTATAGGAAAATAACACAACAGTGTTATTCGTTATTACAAAACAGTCGTTATTGCCATTACTATTGGTTGCAATTAGAAAGAATTATATAATAAATATCTTAAACTACACATGCTATTAGATTTTTTATCTCATTGAAACAATCTTACGCTAAAAACTAGACAAGTACTATTTGAACTTTCAAGTACTAATTTCAGAAACTGGAAACACATTACAAAACTGACTACTTTTACCCTAGAACTCTAGGGACTAAGTGGTCACTTTGGTTCCGCTCCACAACAAGATTTTATACTTTGAAAACATTTTCACAATTATTTATACAATATATGTTTATTATTATAATAGACTTTATTTCCTAACCAATGTTAAGACAAATATATAACAAGAAAACGATTAAAATTTGGTAGTGTAGGTAACTAGTAATAATTTTACGACGTAACGAGTACCTCGGTCTTTCTAGATTTCACTTTCATAGATAGATCAACTTGTAAGTAACAATATTAATTATCAAATAACTATAATATCTAATAGATACAATTAACCTTACGTAATTAACTGAAATGAGATCAAAATCATTATTAAAGTATTTGAGAATGCTAACAAACAAATCTTATAGGTATTTATGATTATGACAGATACCATCATGATTACTAACTGCTAGCACCGGATCCGGTCTTCGGATCCGGTATATTTGTACCGGATCCGGTAACCTTTAAATGATGCCGGAACCGCCGGATTACCGGATCCGTTTTTCCGGATTGCAATCCCTGCCATACACCTATGGATATTATATGACATAATTTTTATACGTGTTACATATTGTATCCCTTAGAGAATATCTGGCCAGGGGAATAACGGAAAAATAATGTCACCTAAAGGAGGAGCCTCTGGAGATAACTTTGGTCTTGTGCCGCGGCAGGTGCGGCACGCTGGAGCAGCGGAAGAAGCCGTGGTTCTCCACGCACTTCTTCCAGAAGTTCTTGCACTCGTTACGCCCCTCGAAGAAGAACTCTACCACGTCGCGGTACGCACCCTGCGATTGAAAACATTCAGACTCGTCGCAACGTCAACAACTTTTTTGAACGCACCAGAGGGCGTACTCTTAAAAACGATATTCGATATATTGTGTACTTCGTCATGTCGTATCCTACTCTTAGTTACTAACGCATTCCACCGAACGATCGAACGAACGCTATTAATTTTGACATAAGAAAGCCTCAAATGACAACGACGAATTGAATTTGACAGACGAACATTCGCAAAATAAACGTCAAATTTACGATGATTACAACGACAGCTCAAACCGTATCGTATTACTGTGCGCGCACAGCGTTAGCGTTCGTTCGATCGTCCGTTGAAATGTTTTAAACGATAGTAACTAAGAGTAGGATATGACACGATATTATCGAACATAGTTTTTAAGAGTACACCTCCAGTTCACAACGCCACCATTACGATGGCTACCATTCAAGAAGCGGGGTTTGAATTGCTCGAACACCCACCTTATTCGCCAAACCTGACCCAGCCACTTTTATCTTTTTCCTCGGAACAAGAAACACCTCTGAGATAAAAAAATTGACAGCGATAATGATTAAGGAATGCAATCTAGCGAGATCTCGTCAAATTTTTCGGGAACAATTCCCAAATATAATATGACGAGATCCCGTTCGTGAATGGTAGTACTCAGAAATACACTTTGATTTTACATAGCTACTTTCAAAGTCATTCCAATCGCCTTGAATAATACTTTTTGTTTTGATTATGCTATTTTCCAAAGAAAACTTAATTATTTAGTTAGTAATATTGAACAATGAAAATTTTTGTTTTCTTTTAAGTAATATTTTATTTTAACTAACCTGACTATCACAAACAAACAGTTTTACATTTTTTTATAAAGTAGACAAGATCCCAAAAATTCCGGGATCTCGCAGAATTGATGTTTCCAATCCTATCCTCGAATTTGCGTTATTGTGTCGGGGTTGCATTCCCCAATAGTGATAGAGGTATATATTCATTATGTAGTTAAAAAATTTCATATTGATTATAATTATTTTTGGATCACCCCTCTTATACCTGGACAAGAAAAGTTTTTCAGACTTGCTATCCAGACTGAGACACCATTATTTGAATCACAAAGGCAACAATAAAGTTCAAACGAGAAATACGACTATAAAGTAAATAAAACCACAGACAACCCTGGAGCATTTGCATGACAATGTGGACAATTCGTGTTCTTTATTATTCTTCTAAAATACTTAGTGAATAGTGCGAGCGGTATAGCGAGGTTTTCCTCATTTTACGGTAAAACAATAGTTATTTGTGCAACAAGTGAGCAAAGTTGATGTTTGCTGCGCGTGCTGATTTGAGTCCCGAGCAAGCGAAGGATTCTGTTTGAATCACGAGCGAAGCGAGTGATTCTAGAGTAGAATCCTGAGCGTGTCGAGGGATTCAAAGGCACGAGATGCAAACAACTTTCCTCTCGTGTGACACACATAACTTTTCACTTCAGCAGCGAGAACATTTTTTTCTCGCCGATCGTCTTTTGTTTTCCTTCGAGTTCGAATTCCAAATTTTGATTTTTTTTTTTGTTTTGCTCTAAGGTGATAATTATGCCTGACACTTCTCGTTTTTCCGTGTTACGCATACCACTTTAAACAAATGTAAAATAAATTGTCAAAAGAACAGAAAAATAATTGTTAAAATATGTCTTCAAAAATAATAAGTAAGTAAATTATTGTTATTATTATTCCCTGTTAGTAAATTAAGCGAATTAAATAAAAAAAAAAATATTAAAATCTCAAGAATGTATGATGCGTGGAAAGAACTTCTGTCAATAGTTCCGTTCCGCGCATCATTCTTGAGATTTTAATAAGTACTTATTATGTTCCGTTCCGAAGAGACATTTTTTTAACAATTATTTTTCTGATTTCTTGCCAATTTATTTTACATTAGTTTAAAGTGGTACCTATGCGTGACACGGAACAACGAGAAGTGTCAGGCAGATCCAATGTCCATGGGCATATTATCTTAGGGCGAAACAACATAGTCTGTATGTTTATCCCATTAGTTACTATACATAGGTTACTATAATCTGTGGTTAGCTTTGTCTCACTAGTGAGTAAAAATCGATTTTACTCACTGATTTTAAGCAGCAAAACCTTCATGTTTGAGCTACTGAAGTGAAAATTATAATATTGCTAAATTTCAAGTCGGTGGTCTTGAATATTGATTTAATATCTGGGATTAACTGTTAAATTAAATGTTTTCTTTTTTTTCATCGGAACAATACATAAAAAAATAATAAACACGTATAATGATAAAAAATTTCTAATAACTATATATTTGTACCTGACTCTTGTTATTTTAATCAATATAATATCTTCAATTGTCAACATTTTATAAATCGATTTGTAAATTCATATCGATAACCATCTAGTCTTCCTTCACTTTATAACACAAACCTTTTTGGTTCAAATAGTCGTGTCAGAAATAAGATGTAAAACTAATGAAAAACAGGATTTACTTAACTATACTATAATGCTTCTATGACTAGTCTATGGTAATGTAAAGTCAAATTACATAACAGACAACACTGTGTAAGTCAAAAATTTATAGTTTTCATTTTTGGATAAATGTCTCAGGTTAAAAAGGATCTCTTTCTAACCGACATATATTTCTAACTTTGTGATAATATATTTTATCTACTATCATGCTATTAATCCTCTATAAAAGAACCTATAACAATTAGCTTATTGCCAACATTTAATGATATTATGATCATTATATCATCCAAACGCGTGTTATTATGAATTAAAAAAAATAACATTCTTATTCAATTATATTTTCACCATCAGATCGCTAAAATTAAAAATAAACCATAAAATGTAGACTAATTTCTACTTTCGGATTCTCGTCTTATCGTGTTATTTTACATGCTTCGCAATTAGTCTAGTAGACTTTTGTTGAATTTACATAGTTCTTACAACACCCTATAGTATGAGAATCTTTTATAGAGGATTCACATCATGATTGTAGATAAAGTCTTGTATGCAACTGTTATAATTAGGTATTAAAACACTCATGTGATATCACAAATGTGGGTTTTAATAACCCTGATTATACAACAGTTGCATAAATAACTATTAAGATACATCTCATTGGGATTTTTTTGAATAATTCCGAAATTTTTAGGTAATATGGTCTTTTCTGGACATAAAGTTATTATTATTATTATTAAAATTGTAGTGTTATCACAGCATGAAACCACTCACATATCCTTCAGCATGCAGCTTGATGAGGAACTTTTTCCTCTTGAAAGAGATCTTCCTGATCTTGGCCCAGCTGAACGTGTTGATCTTGGTGAAGTTCTGGAACACCACGACGCCCATGTGCGCCACGGCCAGGTTCAACGGGACGTTATCGTGATCCTTCGCAGGGTGCATTTTGATACCTATGTATACAAAACATTAACTTTTAAATTGCAATAACTTAATTTTGCACATACACAAAGAAAATACGGAATCTAACCATATTAACAAAAAAAATATATATTTTCACTATTTTTATACTAACGGAGGTAAATAATACTAGACTTTAAAACAAGAGCATAACATTTAAAATTGAATTACGATAATATTCGTATGGTCCAAGTCGAAAATCATATATTTTAAATGAAGATATACTTGGGCTACATATACAAATGTGGTTTAGTAGGCAGAGTCGTAAGTTTTATGCACAAGAGCATAAAATGTTATTTTATGTAGCTTTCTCTTAACATAAAGAACAATTTCACGTGCACGAGAAGAGAAAAGATATATTATAAAAAATATAATGAACAGGTTAAGGTTAGTAAAGTGGTATTTGGGGTAATATAAACGCTTTTATATTTTCGAATAAAATCAAAGTTTTGTGAATTTTGAGACATTCAATGCGGAAAGGCCGGCACCATCCCTAACGATATGCTTAAAACTCTTTGTGCAATTGAAAGAGAACATTAAAAAATGTAAATCAAACTCACCATACAATTCACATCTGCGGGCGGTCTCCAACAAATTTAAGTCAGCTTCCGCTGGACTTTGTCCTCTGCAAGAGAACGTTTTCATTACGTATTTCATTCAATTAATTACAACATATTTTGAATGTATTTTAGTTACAATTTATAAATTAACATTACAAACTAGTTGCAACAGAACTAACATGTGTTTTTTATGATTTTCCATAATCCGTCTTTCCGATTCGGAATCTTGGCCGGGGAAGAATTCGTAGCCACTCAGATATGTGTGATCTGGGTAGTCCTCTGGTACAAAGTCACCGCACTCGGCTGCAAAAAAAAATCATAGCTCTTAAAACAATCATTTAACCCGCAAACAGACAAACCACCTGATGGTTTATGTTAAATTGCTCTTTTTTTTTCGAGGGGAAAAGCTCCTTATACACCGTGGCACCGCGCTGGCAAGGGCGTGTGTGGGGCTGTCCGGTCTGAGAGGACCGACCTACCCACTAAACCCCCCCGGTGTCCTCCAAGGGCGAGTGGCGGGGTACGCTTACGCGATTCTAGCGCCAAACGCCCACATGGTTAAATTGGCCTACAGTCATGTAGGTAATGTGAGATTCGCAGCAAGGTCACAGTATCCAGTAACTGGCTCTAAAAACCAGTCTAATAACGAAGGTACCCAAACAAACGATACGGGTATAAAGTCCTCCTTGCGGTAATATTAGAATTAATACAATATAAATTGATGCAGTCATTTTATCATTACTGCTTCATTCAAATAATTGATACTCTTTCATTCGATTGACATCGTGCCAACTTCATTTTTTTTTTTGTTCACAAGTTATGGCGGTGTGCAATTTTGTTTCATATTTAGCATCGTCACAGCCGATATACGCCCCCACGGAGGCGCACGGGCCTACCCTAAACTATGTTAGGGCGATTAGGCCTTAACCACACTGGCCCAGTGCGGATTGGTTGATTACATACATCTTTGAATTTCTTCGTATCTCACGATGATTTCCTTCACCGTAGAATCGTCAGAATACAAAATTCGAAAAACACATTGGTACAAGGCAGAATCAACCTCGGGCCCCGCAATTCACCCGATTTGTACACCAGTACGGTGATAAATTGTTTCTTAATAAGCTCTTAGATAAGCAACAGAATCCTGTGACCTAACAGTTTAGACTATACGTTAATCCATACTAATATTATAGAGAAGTAATCCATACTAATATTATAAAGAAGTAAAGTTTGTGTGTTTGTATATTTGTTAAATTGTAAAGGGTAATCTCGGGATCTACTGAACCGATTTTAAAAATTCTTTCACCAATAGAATTCCACATTATTGCCGAGTGTCATAGGTTGTATAAGAAACCGACAAATAAAAAGGTTTTTACGTGGTAGTCCGTTTTGCAAAGTGAATCGGAGAAAAAACGGTCGCTTGAAAGCGTTTCTTACGAACGCGGCCTTAACTATGATAGATATATTTTTGAGTTCTAGAAAAAAGATGTGAAGCTTGAAAATGCCTTTTTTTGTGAGAGGGAATGCGACCTCATGCACCATGACACCGCGCTGGCAAGGGCGGCCGTGTGTGGGGCTCTCCGGTCATAGAGGACCGGCCTACCCACTAAACCCCCCGAGTTCTCTAGGCCCATACGGGGCACATGGCGGGGTGCGCTTTCGCGATTCAACCGCCATAAGCTAGAAAATGCCTGCAAAAAAGTCGAAATACGACAGGATATTATATTTAAGCTTTCTGTAACTTAAATATAAATACTTTTATATTTAAGTTACAGAAAGTAGTTTTTTAAATATTTGTATAGATAATTTAATTTTTAATATTAATAAAATAATTTAAATCATTAGGTCATATTTATTAGTCATATATTAGCAAAATTTATGAATCTTTATGAAAATAACTAAACTCATCTTAGGCTTAATAAAGGTTTAATAATAGGCTTAATTCGGTTCGCGTTCGTGCTCGCTTCGGGAATTATTAATATTATGTGGCGTTAAGGGAATCAATTAAAAAGAAAGATTCATCTTCCTTACGCACACTTTATTAAACGGGTCGGAGTAAGAAACCGGTCACAATTCCTTTATATCTGGTGGAAGGTAGATATGCCTATTACTCCCCTGCGACGAATTCCAACAATGCGAGGAGTGGCCGAGGAGTTCCCAGGTCTTCAAACCAGAAGGAGGACGTCCAGGTAGTTGAAGAACAAAGGTTGGCCAACCGTGAATTTGGACCCTAGATAACCCTACTTATCTAGGGTCCAAATTCACGTAACCGTTACCACATAAAAACTATTTTTGATGATAGTAAATAAGCAACGATCGCTATTAAAAGGAACGTTTATAAAATTAAAAGTTGACACGAGAAGAACGTAACGTTGGTCTCGTTAAGCGTCTAGAATGATTCTGGCGACCGTTACCGGCCACCTGCTTATTCGGCGACGGAGCGAAAACAATGGCAAAGGAATGTGGTGCCACAGTATAAAATAATATCTGTGAACCACAGAGCAGACTTAGCGCCAGTTGGACAACGAGACGTATACAACTCTTTTAGAAAAACATTTAATTTTTAAAAATATACGTTACAACGCTAGTGTATCAATAGGTTAGTTGCCAATTTTTATATATATGGCTGTTAGTTCATACAAAAAGTTACACGCAGTCGAATTACAAACGGTCTTCAGTGACGTGGGAATTGTGAGCCACAACAATATACCCTTGTCAAAGATATAAGAGATTACACAAGACACATTTAGTGAGAAAGGTCGTGCGATACGTAGCATAGGTATACGTGCAACATTTCCGTGTCCAGACAGCAATCATGATGGCAAAGCAAAACCTTCAGAGTGAGTTGACAGAATTAAAAAAGAATAATATATACATTATTTTATTGTCAGTTTCTAAAGATTACAAGTGCAAGGTACCTCTAAAATATTCCTATGCGTAACTGCGATCTACTAACTTTTGAAAAATTTTCAATTTAATTCACAAATTTCAGTAAAAATGTAGTCAGCAAAAAAGTGACAAAATTACATAATATTTCTCCATGTCATTACAAAAATACCAAAAACCGTGAAATCTTTCACTTATTCTAAAATATTTCTATGCGACCAGTAACTGCGATCTACTAACTTTTGAAAAATTTTCAATTTAATTCACAAATTTCAGTAAAAATATAGTCAGCAAAAAAGTGACAAAATTACATAATATTTCTCCATGTCATTACAAAAATACCAAAAAACGTGAAAACTTTCACTTATTCTAAAATATTCCTATGCGACCAGTAACTGCGATCTATTCTAAAATATTCCTATGCGACCAGTAACTGCGATCTACTAACTTTTGAAAAATTTTCAATTTAATTCACAAATTTCAGTAAAAATGTAGTCAGCAAAAAAGTGACAAAATTACATAATATTTCTCCATGTCATTACAAAAATACCAAAAAACATGAAAACTTTCACTTATATATTTTGATTAAAAAATAAATATTTTAATCTAGAACCACTTTTATTATGGAGACCATGTAACCAAATGATGTTCAACTAGCCATGAAGACCACTATAAATAATCGTCCTTTTCCATTCATCATACTTTCTGTACCAAAAACTATATTTAATCAATTAGGTACTCCCCTAAAAAAGAGAATTCCCACAAATCAAGGACTCACTAAATCAGATCATTATCTGAGCACGACGTAACTTTCACAAAGTTTTACAAATAGCCGCGACTTTGCTGCTGTCGTGAGCCGTTGTATATAAAGGAGAATGCCCAAATTTGCCCCACTGGTCCCAAAGCTATAACAAAATGTAAATAAATATAAAAATAATATTACTAATTTTAATGGCATTTATTTCGCAAATAGGCGTGCGAGAGAAAAACTCAATAAATAAAGTGTTTCTTAGAAACGGAAATGGCAATATGACAAATACGAAACCATTTATATGGCCGATTAATATGGCCAAAAGTCAGCTTGACGTTGTTTGTCGTCGTGCGTGACTTGTGATTTTTGTGTTCTGGCTGTTTCTGTGCGCTTACTTGTGATTTTATGATTAGTTTAACTGACCCTTGCTGTGTTTCCTGGACTTATTACTTGCCTCACTGACTACCTTTCGCTGTGTTTTATCGGAATAAAGAATTGCTTATTGATTTGCAAAATGTCGCGGTGCACGAATTGTCGTTTTTGTATCACCTTTCAACGGAGACGTTTCGTATCAGATTTGAACGAGGGTGCACAAAATATACTTATGAGATGGAAATCTGTGCAGGAGGAATAATTGTAATGATTTAAATAAGTTACTAAAGTGTTCGTTTAATTTATTTATGTGTATTTTGGTTGGCTACCTTAAGTGTCATTGTTATTTTATTCTACAGTGCATAATTTCAAACTCGAACAATAAAGAACTCTTCTCTTTATTTGCAGCTTATTATTAGCTTTTTTATTTGATACTGTTGTAGCTGTGTAGTGGGTAATAGAACAGTAGGATGTTGCTGTTATGTTATGTGTACATGATGTATTTAAGATGGGCTAGGTATCAAGATAATGTAACTGCACCAGCATCATTTCTGGACAATGTTATTGATATGAATGAATAATAAAATAAATGGTTATAAATATAAACATTAGTTTTTTATTTACATACCTACACCTTAGTCACTGTTCTAAAAACTATAATGATTATACTGTTTGATTAAATGTAACATCTAGCCGACATTAGGTTGGGTATATCTGTGTATCTATGAAGGAAAAATAGTTTGTAACAATACTAGTAATTAGGATAAATTATTATTAAACTGCACATAATGTAAGTTGCTGAAAATCAATGAAAGGGGTAAAAGTACTGTAATTCAAACTGAACAAACAAGCTTTCTTATTTCATTAAGTATATTTAATAAACTTATTTTTACATTACATATGTGCAATGTAAAAATAAGTTCTCTTTTTTACACTATGGTGTAAGCTGCTAAAAATACACGAAAATGCTAGGAATATACTGTGATTCCAACTAATTACTTTTCTTTTTATCAAAAAATATTTTATGTCAAACAAAATGCATATCGTCGTCTTACAACTTTGCTAATAAATATTAGTAGGCGCACATTTTATTTGTTTAATATCTCTATTTTCGCACGCAGTTTCGAATTATATCTGATTCATTTAAAAAGCTATGCTAATTACGCACACATTAAAAAAAACTCATTAGTGGGCATGCATAATTATAACTGGGGCACAGCTCTTTATAATTTGGGCATTGTCCTTTAAATACTTAAGAGCCATATTACATCTCGAACGATTTTTGCATAAAATAGTAAATTTTGACGACAGAAACAAAGAAATATAACGAATTGTTCCATAAACATATAAATATAAAAATTTGATGAAGAGTATCAAACTCGCTTAGTCGTAGCGTCAATACAGTATTGTGGACGTGTGACTTTCAATGAGTTGGCGTGACGTTTCGATATACCTAATCCCGCAGAATAAAGAATTGTAATAGGGCTCTTAAATACCGACAACTTTTTCTTTTAGTCATTATGTACGTCCAAAATGCGTTCAGATGTTCATGTATATGTTTCAGTATGTTATCTATGCCTTTACATAACATTGGTGCTCAACGAGGTGTGCTCAAATGCGGAACCTAGCAACTTCTTATGCACATTTATTTCCTCGTGGATTATCTTTATTACGCTGAGACTTGGATATTTAGATTCAAAAGCACTTAATTCCTAGATTGAAATAAATTCACCGAAGCATGCGTCATTGTGATTATTAAAACTAGCTGTGCCAGCGACTTCGTCCGCGTGGAATAGTTATTTTGAGCATCATATTTATTTTTGCAAACAACCACCTCAGCTGTTACCCGATCTTGACAACGCGACATATCCAAATTTGATCACCATAAAAACGATTCTAGTGAGTTAACATTAAAAGATAGACATATACTGTCGCGGACATTTATTTAGATCATTTTAAGAGGAATAATTCTTTTATACATATTTTTTTGGAACCGTTTTCGCAGCGCACGCAACGGAAGCCCTCAAAGATGAATAATTTTCACCGTTTTTTCCACATTTTCCATTATTTCTTCGCTCCTATTAGTTGCAGCGTGATGTTATGTAGCCTAAAGCATTTCTCGATTAATGGGCTATTCAATAAAAAAATATTTTTTCAATTCGAACCAGGAGTTCCAGAGATTAGCGCGTTCAAACAAACAAACAAACAATCAAACAAACTCTTCAGCTTTATAATATTAGTATAGATTATTGTGAATCAACCATAAAAGATAGACATATGCTGTTGCGGGATGTTTTTTAGACAATTTTATGTAGAATATTCCGTCATACATGATTTTTATGTGACTTTAACCATTAAGGCTACACACGCGACGGAAGCTAAAAAAATGGAGTTACTTCTCCCGTCTTCCCATAATTTCCCTTCACTACTCTGCTCCTATTGATTGTGGTGTAATGGAAAGTATTCTATAACCTGCCCAGCAGTATGAAGAATAATTATACCAAGTTTCGTTAAAATCCGTCTAGTAGTTTTTGTTTCTATAAGGAACATACAGACAGACAGACAGACAAAAATTTTACTGATTGCATTTTTGGCATCAGTATCGATCCCTAATCACCCCCTGATAGTTATTTTGAAAATATATTTCATGTACAGAATTGACCCCTCTACAGATTTATTATAAGTATAGATGTAAGATGTCACATAGGCTTAGTGTGCGTTCGAAAAAATCTACAAATAATTATTTTTATTAATTTATTATTTTCATTACAGAAAGTAAAAAAAAATATTTACTGCACACATATAGATGCTTAATAGCCATTAAGTAAACATCAAATAGCCATAAAGACAAAACAGTAAGAAGGCGACTACTCAGCTATGATGCCTCGTTATGATCTGTCATAACGACACGCATCCCAAGCTCTGGCTTGGGATGCGTGTGCGCAGCGCACATAATATACATTAACATACATGTGTATACTTAACACACACCTTGGCTTCATACAATAATTAAATAACAAAAAAATAGAAGCATTGTTACCTCCCGCCTCTGTCTTTTCAAAGTTGATGACTTTGAAAAACCTCTGTAAGAATTAAAACAGAAACCCACTATTTCAATTTCTTTATACATATCCTGTTCGTATTACAATTCACTTCTTAATAATAACAAAACCATAAAAAAATACATATTTCACCCAAATATTTTCGTGGGT
This sequence comes from Scirpophaga incertulas, assembly GCA_036419045.1. NCBI lineage: Eukaryota > Metazoa > Arthropoda > Insecta > Lepidoptera > Crambidae > Scirpophaga > Scirpophaga incertulas. The sequence continues at coordinate 6,366,262 of CM071633.1, forward strand.
CGTGTTCGGGTTTCGTGTGGTGTTTATTCGATGTTGGCAATTTAAGTGATGGCATATCTATCATGGAGGGATATACAAAAAAGAAACATTAAAAATCAGCCCAATCGTTTAGGAACAGTTCAGGCACACTAACAGCAAAATTAAACTTTATACAAAGAGATTATAAAGAACATTATTCGGATTACTAAAGCGAATATGTAAACCGCAACCAATGGACCGTTCCCAGCTATTCCTTCATACAAAACAGTGGGAATCGATAGCACATTACTTAGCAACTAGCAGGTAAGAGCTTGCGTCATATCTACAGACCGAGAGTTCCTTAGGGACGGGGTCGCCGCTCTCAGCTATGCATAAGCCGCTACATATTTATTGCCGGCACGCTCGACTCAACTTTCAGAAAACACCGCTCTATATAACGTGGGATATTGCTGGATTTTTGTCTACGCCATTTTATTCGCACAATACGTGATCGATAAGGAAGATATTCAAATCTCAAACTTTTTATTACATTGTTATGAATACATACATATGTGTGTGTATATACATATAGATTAAAATATGTGTGTGTGGGTGTGTGTGTTTGTCTGTGTGTAATTGCTCGATTTGGAACAGGTTCAACTTTTTATTATAATTAAATTGAATTAAGTAATACTAAAATGAAATGAAATCAAAATATTTGTCTAATTTAACTACTAACGATAACGACTATGCCAACCCAAAAGCCGACCCGACAAAATGAGATAGGTAACAATACAAAAGCCGTAGTAAGGTAACTCCACCGCATTGAGGGTGTGGCACACGAGCCCTAATATATATTTCGATATATCGACATATCGATACCTCAATCATACATCAGACATATTTGAGCACACATGGTTTAGAAAGACAGAAGTTGTACATCGTAAATGTATTATTTAAAGGTTTTTAAATTAAAACCAACCGAATAATTGTTATTTTCACACGACCTTACATGAAAAACATGGAGTACAAAAAAACATGGAGTCCATAGACTAATAATAAAACATAATATGTAGATTAAAAATGTAATATATGAAAACCTTTAAAACTAAATAAATGAGTGTTGCCACCAATTATTTTGTGATCTCTTAACAAGTCATATCGGAATATGTGATATTATTATCTGTGTTTTCCATCTATTTTTTTGCATTTGTTAGCAATAACTATAGAAATATTTTGTAGGGGAACTTTGTACTGTTCACCAAGCGGAAACATTATGAACAAAAATTTGATTAATTTTACTTTACATCTATTTTTTTGCAAACAGTACCGTCAGTAATCTACAGCAGAAAGTCCACTCTTGCTTCAAACGGGCTTTAGTTAGTCTGTAGTAAAATAAGTACAAAGTCCACACGACCCCTATCTACTTATATATGGTAAATTGTCTAAGGATCAATTAGAACAAAACACTCAACAACTCACCCTGTACTATGTAGCTGGCCATCAGCGCTGCGGTGTTCTCGTTGCACTGGATGCATCCGAACGCGAGGTCGCGCTTCACCTGCGCACGTATAAGAAAGAAAGAAAGAAAGAAAGATATTTATTTGGCCATTCTTGTACAGTATGCTTATGATATAAAAATAAATGAAATAAAATATAATAAAAACGAAGTCTGGCCAAAAAGGCCCCTACCTCAGCTAATGCTATTACTGCTATACGCAGCAAAAGCGCTGGTTTTCAGGTAGGACCATTGATTCAGATCATTGAAGCAATATGCACGTGGGCATAGTGCATATTGCCTCCATGATCCCGACATCGGACGTAAAAGACAGTACAACACACTATATAGTCTGTGGTCATGACAGTGACATTATCATACAAAAGTACTTTGACATATATATTAATCTGTGACATTATTTGACATTATTAAAACAATAACAAATTAAATTATTAAAACAATAAAATGAACAAAAATCAGTGCAAAAAGAAAAGAAGAGCAACCATTTCGACGTTAGGAACAATCAATGTAACATATTATAATACAGAAGCATTTCAAAAGAAGGTTTTACATTATTATGAGAAGAATGCCAGCACAAACATGCATTTATGTAAACGATGGTCCCTACAATCAAAGACTTAAGATTAAAAAGGTAAGTAAAGAGGTTCACATAAACAGATTCATACGTTTTTTTGTTGGTCTAGTAACAATCTCTTATACCGCCTTTTAAAATTGGTTTTGCTTTTCAGGTCTCGTATTGGTGGTGGAATATCATTCCAGCAACGTGAGGCGGCGAACCTGAAAGAGCCACGAAATGCGGCAGTGCGATACCTTGGGGATACAAGTACAGGTGCGCAAGTTTTCCTTACATGACTGTAGCGTGCTTGAACCCACACCAGCTTATGATACAAATATTGAGGCCTTTTTGTGTGCTCACTATTCCGAACATCATAGTTGCAAGGTGGAGTTTCCTGCGCGCCTCCATCCTAAGCAAGTCTGCAGCATTGTGAAATGGAGTAACATGTGATCGTGGAGGAATATAAAAGCAAAAACGAGCACATGCATTTTGCACTCGCTGAATTAATTTTGCTGTTCTGGCTAAGAGGCACGGCCCCAAGACTGTGTCACAGTAGTTTAACTTGGACAAAATCAATGACTCGCACAGCCTTATACGAACAGGTTCAGTTAAATAGTCCCGTATATTATATAGCAATTTCAACCTGTAAAAACAGTTTCGTACGCATTCAGCAACATGATCTTCGAATTTTAGGTGGCTATCAAAGGTAACTCCAAGGTTCCTAGCTGAGGTTACTTGCTGTATTTTTGTCCCATTTATATGCAAATTAAGTGGGACATTATTTTTATAAAGTCTATTCAGATTGTTCTTTGTTCCGAATAACATAAATTTTGACTTTACAGGATTCAAAACAAGACTATTTGAAATGCACCAGTCATTGATATGTACCAGGTCTTCATTGATTTTAGTTTCTGCATAACGACTATTAGATGGTGAAAAAGGCAAGAAAAGCTGCATATCATCTGCATATAGATGGTAATTGCAGTGAGTTATGGCTTGAGTAATGTCAGCACTGTAAAGAATGTACAGCACAGGCCCGAGTATTGAACCCTGGGGAACACCTCTGGAGACAGGCTGAAGGCAGGACCGCATTCTACTTCCATCTACCCTAGTAACTTCCACAAATTGCTGCCTTTGGGAAAGATAGCTGTTAAACCACTTGATGGCATTTGTATCGGCTCCATAATACCTTAATTTGGAAAGCAAAAGAGTAGAATTGATGGAATCGAAGGCGCGCGAAAAATCTAATAACACCATTGCCACCAATTTACTCTCATCTTGAGCTTGGAGAATGTGGTCTACAACATCAGCAAGAGCAGTTGCAGTACTATAGCCTTTGCGAAACCCTGATTGAAGGCTAGGCAATATCCCATTGACCTCAAGATATTTGTTAAACTGATTATATACTATTCTCTCTAAGATCTTGGAGATACAGGACAATAGGCTAACAGGTCTTAAATCTTGCATAGTTGATGGTTGTTTAGTCTTGGGAAGTGGTTTCACAGTCGCTATTTTCCAGGACTCGGGAAAAACACCTGTGGTTATTGACTTATTTATCAAATTAGTGATAATGCTTAAAGACTGTGGCAGTGATAATAGTAGCATGTCCAAATTTATTCCATCAGAGCCTGAGGCATTTGACCGTAATCCCCTGATTGCCCTGAGGACTTTATTTTCTGACACAGTGTTTAAGGAAAAAGTAGCTTGAGAGTGCCTATGATACTCAAAGTATGTAAGCTGTGATATTGATAGTGTGTTTGTTCCGGGAACATTCAGGAAGTGAAAGTTTATTTTGTCTGGGTCATCAAAAGAGGGAGGTAAATCAATTTTGTTTCTATTGTTCTGCAAAACAGTATTTTTAAGATTATTCCAAAGCTTTTTTGAATTATTAATATTAGAGTTGATTTCCTTATTGAAGTAGCATTTTTTTTTCCATTACTATAGCATTAGTTACTAAACATTTCATTTCCTTATAACATTCCTTGTAAACATTACTATTATGAGCTTTGTATTTTTTATAGTATTTATTTCGAATAAGCATCATACTTTTGATGGTGTCCGTAATCCATGGGTGTGGTGGGAGCTTAAACTTTCTATGTTTTAAGGGAGCATGCAAGTCAAATAAAGAGACCAGACAGGAATTGAAATTTTTTGCTATAGTGTTAACACAGTGTGAATTACATAGGAGATCAAAGTCAATGGCATCAAGATCCCTATTGAATTGATCAACATTAATATCTTTAAGAGATCTGAAGGTAATAAAGCGAGGTTTAGGTTTACTGGTTTTAAACAGTAACTCAGCTACCACTATTGCATGTCCACCAAGCTCAGGAAAATGTCTTATTTCAGTGTGATTTGCAAATATATCTGTACAGATCACATCGATCAGACTTTCACTATGTTCAGTAAAATGTGTAGCCTCTTTCACTATCTGACTCAAACTCAAACTATGCAAAAATTGCATAACTAATTTATATTTTCCACTGGTTTTGTCAAAAAGGTTAATGTTGAAATCACCCAGCAAAATTAAACCGTCTACATTTTGAAATGTGGTGATTGAAATGGTTAGAGCATCTAAAAATATGTTTGTATCAAGCCATGGTGGTTTGTAGGCTGTACCAATCATAATAATTTTGCTATGTAAGGATACTCTTAACCACATTTGCTCCACTTCTTTTGTGTTCGGGTGTTGACATGTACGGAAGTTAATGTGTCTACTAACATAAAAACCCACACCACCACCACGTCCCCCTTTAATGTGGTTAGGTCTTGGTGTATGAATCAGCTTATATCCATGCACTCTCAATGCCCCATCATCCTGTCCAGCCCTCAACCAAGTCTCATTTATAGCCAGTATATCTGGAGATAATTCCTCAATAGCGATAGTTAACTCATCGTGTTTTGTGCATAGTGAACCAGCATTATATAATCCAACTTTAAGATTCTTAGCAATCATTTCAGCTTGAAGTGTTTAAGCTTAAAATTACAAGATAGTTGTGTAAATGCATCTGTATCAATATGAATTGTAATAAACTACGGTATAAAACGTGCAAAATGGCTTTCTGATTTATTTTGGATATGCAATATATTATTTTCCTTAGTTTAAATTGATAAATAACATCACTTACAAATATATCAGTAAGAATAACCAATACACAATGAAACAAATTAAATGTCAAGCTATAGACAATGGCATAATATAGTTCAACACAAACACACAAATTACACAACTTTGAAAATATATATCCTAAGTTACCCAAATTGTCCTCAGTGGAAACAAAACACGCGAATAGATAATTATTAGTTACTATGAAAAAGAGTATTAATGTGGTGGTACAGTAAAAATCTCCTTTATAGGGCACGACTAAATGTGCAGTCCTGATACACAATATCCATTGGCCAAAAAAAATAAATTCCAAAGTTACACAGAATGATTCTTCACACAGCAATTGTAACAGGTAGTTGTCTTGAACACAATCCCCTATACTCAATATTGATAAAAAGAAAAAAAATCGTAGAAACGTAGAAGCATATAAAGAACTACCAGGCAAACCATCCCATCGCTTACGCATCAGACCCAAACACACGCGGGATATCCATTTCAGAGCGAAGCTGAAACACCTGCCGACCCTCACCCTGACGAGCAAAAATACGACCTCGCCTCGTCCAACAGTATCTCCACTGTAGTCGGCGACATTCCTCCCGAACCCGATGAAAAAGCTGGCGATTAAATCGTGTCAGCCGCTCGTTTATGTAAATCCGCGGCCCGGCTTCGGCTGCCAACCCTGTACGGCGCAAACGCGCTGCTCGCAACAATTCATCACGCAGACTTCGGCGCGCCAGCCGCACCACCATGCGGCGAGGCCGCCCGCCTGCCTCGTCCGGCCGCGCGCCCACGCGCTCTGCGTACACCACGTCACGCTCCTCTAATGGTACGCCGAGCCGAGTCGCCAACACACAAACTGAGTGAAATGCATTTTCTGCTTTATCTTCAGGCATTTGTCCAATCTCCAAGTCCGTGAGCAGCGCTTCCTGGTCGCGGTCATTCAGCTCTAACTTAAGGCCCGATATAGTTTGCTCAAGTAAAGCCACCCTATCGTCACTCAAATCGGGACTCCTTTGTTCCAATGCCTGGAGTCTTTGCTCAATTCCGTCCATGCGCACACATACAGATGCAAAGGAAGCTCGCAATAACTCCATCTCAGATCTAAATTCGCGCATTCCCTTGACGCATTCTAGGATTTCATTGCGCAAGACTTTCATCTCAGACAAACTGAGTTGGTCGACAGCGCCCGACTGAGCCGCCGAACCCGCTATACTGGCACAATCTTCCGCACTTGATTTCATATCCCCGCCATCATCACTATCGTAAATACCTCTTACCGGCGTCTGGCTGTTATCACCTCGCCGCGTGGCCTTCTTACAGTTAGGACATTCCCAATCTTTATTGAGCTTAGCTTTGTCTGGTAATGCCAAGCATGCCCGGTGAAATTTCACACCGCAAGTAGCACACGTAGCAGCTCCATTCATGGCGAGAAATTTTCCACAAGCTCCACAGTTTACCATTTCGATAAAATAAGGAGGTTGCGTCACTGATGGCAATAGCGTGGAATCGTATCGGAGTCGTTGCGTATAAAAGGGCGCAGTTATTAATCTAGCAAATACCCTCTAATAAAAAAATATCAATGTCTTAAAATATTTAGCTGATGATGTTTAATATATTATTAAAGGTTAATTGTTGTGTACACCAACACTTGCACAGGCTCTGCGACCACAAAACACTTGATGAGCAACGTAATTATAGAATACTATCCAATATTAGTTGCGTAAAATGATGAGAAAAAGAAGCGAAACGTGTTGCACTGTCAGAGTAATACAGGGTAAAAGGATAACAAATATTTAATCCGCATCCCATATATAGTTAATATATAAATGACGATCTCCGCGGTATATATATATATATATATATATATATATACTAGCTGGCCCAACAGACGTTGTCCTGTCAAATGTCTCAAATGTCAAATGTCTCAAATGTCACGTTGTCTCACGTTGTCTCAAATGTTTTTAAATAAATAATTTAGCTGAAAAACAATATCTATATGACCGTATTGTGAATCTAAACCATTCTCAAGCCCCCTGGAATACACACAAAAAATTTCATCAAAATTGGTCCAGTCGTTTAGGAGGAGTTCAGTCACATACACACGCACACAAGAAATATATATATTAAGATATATCACTACTATATGGATGTTTATCCATTACCCTATATCTAATAAGGCAAGCCTTACAGTGCTTACTTTAGGCTAGGTTGGGATCTTTTGTTTTATAGACCACTTTCAAATTTTTGCTGGATTCCGTGGACCCCCCCTGCAGCTTAATTACTATCAATTTCCAAATCTCGAAATAAAGTAAATATTTGATTTATCTAAAAAAAAAGTCGATACGTCACGACGCATTGAACTGAAACAGTCGCTAATGTACGCACACCCTCTTCCAAAACCCCCATTTTATTGCCACCTCCAAAGTAGATCCCCATTTTTTTTTTGGAATATGCTCTTTTTTTAAGGTTTCGATATCGCATCGGTTCGGAAATACTGCAGGCGACAATTCATTCCACAGTTTAGTAGTGCGTGACAGATAATTCCTGGAAAAATGCCCTGGGATGAACTGCCAAGCGTCTAGATGATGAGGATGAATGTTGTGTCGCTTAGAACGGTGACGGAAACTAGCACAGGAATTAATCCGAACAATTTCTCGGAACACTCTCCATAATATAAGCAATAGAGAATACATCTCTACGCAGCGCCAAGGCCAGCGCCAGCGTCTAGCTGACATGAAATATCCGGGTAGTCGACGATTCGAGTCGCCCTCAGTTGGATGCGGTCCAGAGGAAGAAGCTGGTAATGGGGAGCCCTTGCCCAAAGATGGTGACAGTATGCCATATGTGGCCGAACTTGCTTGCGCCTTATAGAGTTGCATTCGGTGGGCCGGTGTGAAATACCGCCTCGATGTATTTAGCACACCAAGCTTCTTTGAGGCTATTTTAGCCTTACCCTCTAGATGTCCGCGGAACTGTACTTCGCTCGATATGTTGACACCGAGAATTCCAATACTGGCTGAGGCAGATAGGGAAGAGCTTTCAAATCGAAGTGATGCGATAAAGGTTTTTAGCGGTGAACGCGCAAACTTGTGTCTTAGTGGGGTTGAATTGGAAAGTGACCATGAACCTCTGGGGTGAATTACTGGGCTAAACTAATCGGTGTAAGTGTAAGAAATGAAACGAAAGAAACTTGAAAATTATGAAAGTGGTGACAACATAAACATTATGCTGCTAAAGATGTTTTTATTGTACCGACTTTCAAACTTTCAACATCCTCCAAAATCAACGCAATTTCAATGTCCTCATCTTAATTTGGTAATCACCATAGGAAATTGAAATTTTGTCGATACAAAAATCAACGGCTGTCAAATCGCAAAAAAATTCGTATTCAAATTTTTTTCGAGCGGTAATCAAGGAAAGTCAAACAAAAAAAACACCGAATTCTTTCTTTCAAGATCGGCAGTCACAGCTCAACCAAGGCCACCTTTTACACTTTTATCGTTACTTTTCGGTTTTTAAATATTTTGCAATGTATTTAAATTGAATTCATATTCACTTCAATAAGTTTAATTTCAATAAATAATACATTGGGGTTGGGCAGTTTATACAACCGGCATTTGGGGATGTGCGAGAAAATTACAGACGTCTAGGTTAGAATGGGGCGAATACAAGCTTTGTACAATGTCAACATAATTCTAAGAGACATTTTACTTCGCTTTCTAATAAAACAAATTTGGCCTAATATAAACAAAGCGCGATTTCGTAGTATGTCGATGTTAGATTTGAACGTTAAGAGGTTCGAAGCGTTGCTGTGTCTATATACATATTTCAGACAACTAGAGCTTGAACAATGTAGAACCTTTATCCAGAAATAAGGCACTACTGTACGTGGACCTAATAATTTCAGGACTATGAATTCGTTTCGGTAACAGAACAATATTGCCTATCTGGAAACTTTGAAATTAAATCACTTTTGATAAGAAGTAATGATAAACTGTCAAAAATGCATCAATTGCGAAAATTAGATAGCTGTTCAATTGTTTTGCGGACAATAAGGAACAAACACTTTTTTATTGAAATTATTGGGAAATTGGAACTACAAATTAATTAAATTAAAATTATTCATTTATATAGTATAGATATTAATTTAAAATATACATTAATTACATCCATCACTAGTCAGTAAATGTGTCCCATAGCACGAGCACCGTTGAGACAGTTCATAGTTTTACTAATGTATACAACATAACATCATGAAGACATCATTCTTCCTCATCTTTATGCATGCACCAATGAAAACGTATAAATGCTCACACAACTACAAACACTTGCAAAACAGCTCATTAGAATGAAATATCGCCCGTTAAATAGGAAAACAAAACAAACCTGTAGACAGAAGAGGTACCGCGTGAACTCCTCCTCGAGCCGCGCGGGGTCGGGCGTGTAGAACTTGACGCAGAACCGCAGCGCCGGCTCCAGCATCGACAGCCCCAGCTGCCGGCACATCGGCTTCTCCACGTCCAGCCAATACTGACAGATTGACCAGAATCGACATTACACATTGCCGCGACTTTGAATTGTGCTCTCTATATCCAATTGGCTAGAGTATCTACCTATACTCTGTCCATTATATTATTTTCTTTTTGACAGTTTAAGATATTTTGAAATCAGTGATGAACTCGCAAGTTACCGATTCGATTAAAACAGAATATCGATTTTATTTAAGAAGAACTTTTAATCGATTTAATGCAGCGATATTATTTTTATTATAAATATTAAATTCGTTTATCTGGTTTTTTCAAATACATGAAATAAATTGTCATATATTGTCTATGGGGTTGTCTAGCCAACGGGAGTTGTGAGGCGAAACTGGGCGAGTGTTGTACAGAGGACAAAAAAATTAATAATGTCTGATTGGGATCGAGATGTTGCAATTGATAACATTATGGCACAAGAATTGGTTATTTATGTAACAGAGGACTCAACTGACGAGTCTAGTGTATTTTACGAAGAAGAATCTGATGAATCTATGTAATAAATAATGTAAATAAATTTACTTGTTTAATTTTTATATTATATATTTGGCGAATTACCCAATAGGGATAATTCGCCAAATATATAAAATTTTGCCTAATTTCCTTGGCATGTGTAAAACTTTATTTTTTCGTATATTTCTGATCCATTTAAGAAAGTTTTCCTTTTTCTCTCTTAAATGGATCAGAAATATATGAAAAAATAAAGTTTTACACATGCCAAGTAAATTAGGCAAAATTTTATATTTTTGGCGAATTACCAATTACCTAGCTAGTTTGTTAAAAAAATGGTATGTATGTGATTTTCTAAGTATTCTTGATCATAATTCTTGATTTAAACTTGACGTAGATGTTATTAACTACATATGCGTTTTAATATTAAAATTCACATACCTATAAATAATGTAAGGTAGCTGTCGAGAAGGAAATAAATAAATTTACAAATATTTGATTTGAAGACAATTTATCGATTTATCTGATTTCAAGAACTGCTTATTGTCTGTGGTAGTTTGTTATGCACAGAGCACTTCACTATGTGGGCGTTACCCGTCTAGAAAGTATATTATTACTGTAGTACTATAATTTGAAAATAGAAACAATATTTCATACGCGCGATCTGTCAAAAAGAAAATAACATAATGGACAGAGTATAGTAACCTGTTTAAGTGTGTCTTGTCATTTATAAAATGTTAATTTGGCAAGGTCGATTCTATGACACTTCCTTTTGAAGAATTAATTTTTAACTGTTCACGAGTGTTATACGACGTTATTCAACACCATTGCGAGTAATTTTTTAGGTCAACAAACTTTATAGGTCAATAAAAAGTTATTTAGAAAAACAATTTGTGAAAGTACAATTATAAAAATTATACGTTGGATTTCCACCTTCACCGCCAGTCATTTCTGAAATATTCGTTATTATTTCATTCGTACAATCAATTTCATTGCTTGATGACATTTTTGATATAAAAATATTAACAAAAGAGACAATGCAAAATATCTACTTGCAAAATAGTACTCAAAATTGAAAAATTGGCGCGTTTACTTTTTCATTGACCGCTTTGTGCGCGAAAGACTAAGGTAAACCGGCGCTATACAGCCAAAACAGCAAATTATATAATTTTTACAAAATAAATATATTATTTTAATATTTATGTATGACTTCTATTTAATAGTTGTAATTTTAAATAAGATTTTCATAATTGTATATCTTTAAACAGTGTTTCTAAACGCCAAACTTATTTAATTTACAAAAATGTTTCAGCATTTTGCATATAAATTCTCTTTGGTTCCTATTTTTTTTTCTTATAAATAAAAGCATGACTTTTATTTACGAAACTATTAACTTTTGATTACCAAACTGTGCGGTAATCGAATTTGAAATACAAATGATATTATAAGTTGGTAATATGATATATTGTGAAAGTCATGCCAAGAGAGCCATGCTTCGGCACGAATTAGGCCGGCTCGACCGGAGTGATACCACGGCCTCACAGAAAACCGGCGTAAAATAGCGCTTGCGCTGTGTTTAGCCGAGTGAGTGAGGGTACCGAGGCCCATCCCCCCTTCCCCCCTTATTCCCTTTTAAAAGGCCGGCAACGCATCTGTGACTCTTCTGGTGTTGCGGGTGTCCATGGGCAACGGTTATCGCTTACCATCAGGTGATCCATTTGCTCGATTGCTGCCCTATCCTATAAAAAAAAAACTAATATTGGTTTTAAACATACCAATTACGAGCAATGGTGTTGAAAAAACCTCAAAATCCATTATATATACTTTCTTTATCATCTATCCAAACGAACCTTGATACAAATACATTGTTACACACATGTATTAAATTATAATTGAGCGCGACAGATCGATCTACCCGAATACTAAAAGGTCACGCAAGTTTAAAAGGCACTCAATTACTTGAAAAATAAACTAATTATAGCGCATAATTGTGACCTTAAAATTGGACCTGTCATATCATTAAACGTCAATACAAGGCCAAACGTAACGATTGTGACCAAACGTCTGTAAACATAAAATATTCCACCAAATGAGTACGGCCATTTGTTGTTTACAGTATTTTAGACCGAGCCGATAGTTAAAACTTAAAGGAAGGAATAATTTAACAATATGAAATCTAAAAATACGTCTTAATTGTTTATTGAATTTAAATGACAATAATTAAATAGACAATTGCAATTGTCAATACTTGGTGGATTTCTTTTCTTGTCTAGCCTATTATATCTTAATGCAGTCTAAGACAGTTTCCAAGACCTCGTAAAGGTAAAGTTTTAAGCTATCAGCAAATACTTTGCGGTTTGCACTACATTTGGTAGTTGTTTATCACGAGAATACTCTCAAGGTCCGAAATTACTTCCCTGAGTCACCCCTGATCGTGTGTAGTATGAATCCGATACATATATTGCATATTCTACATATTTTAAGTCGTACGTACGTACCAATATTTTAAGTTAATACGTCAAAATTTGAATTATTCTACATATTGAATTTTCATTTAACATGCATTTGAGGAAAAATTTTAATCGTAGTTATATAGCGAAATTCAAATCATTGACAATATTATAATGTATTTTCTTCTTAATTCATGATTACATTAATAATTTTCCTGTGATAAGTAACCTTTTTGTTGCATGGATTTACAAAACTATTATATACGTCGTAGAAAATATTGTTATCGAAGTCACTCCTAGATGTAATAAGAAATTTTATCACTGGAAGCAGTCCTAAGCATTCCCTACCGTCCGTCACGTGCTACGAGTAAACCCGAGACTACCTAAACAAGATCACGATTTGGGTTGCAGAGATGACCAATAGTTACTAGATACGTAGCAATCCTTGCATTCCTATAACCATTGCAATGCGATACCACCACTATATCGCCTGTAACGTTGTCTGATATAAGGTTGTAACGAACGCAGTTATAATCTCTAAACAACGTAGTTGTCAAAAGTTTAGTTAAATAAAGGCCTTGCAATAGTGGAAAAAAATTCTAAATAGATACGTCAGGTCTGATTTTAAATCTTGTATCCGAGGCAAAATCGCAAACAGATTATGACATTAAAACTTATGTACAGACTCAGGTAGGAAAGAGATACGTTTATTAACAAAACATTCTAAGATTATAATTATACATATTTTTACGTTTAACCTTCAGACCGATCTCAATTTTTATGACAGATCTTAAGTATTCAGCGGATGAAACATTTTGCCCAACACAAGTATGATCATATCTGCCAAATTATTATTACAAAAAGTCACGTTGGTTTTATGAAATATTAAAAGGAGCACGTTTAATGAGATAGATAGCAATCAAAGTGGATCCCCTTGAAAAATCGCTTCATGACATTTTTTAATATTGACGTAGTTGTGGAACAAGATTATTTTTATAATGAAATAAGAAATTTTCCAAGTCAATTAAAAAAATTAAATTGTTGGCATAATAGAATACAGATGGCGCTTGTGTCCTATAATGGTCAAAATTTTGTCCGTTGGTAACAAAACGAATCATTTCCTTATTTTTATAGCTGTATTTATTCTTAATCATCAGTTGCGTATACAAGTAGATTTTTTCAATAATGCAAAATTTATTGTAGATGAATCTGTAGTAAATATACTACTAGATTTAAAATCTATGAAATGTGGTTTGAATGAAGTGAATGAGACTTGCAAAACTCGTTAAACTCGCTATCACTCGGAAAATATCTTATGGTTAAAAACTCATTACAAATATTATTGAAAGAACTTTTAGGTACTTCATGGCAAAATGAATTAATTCACTACATGATACACTTGTAAAATTGGAGCTCCTGAAAGATTACACGTACGTTTCCTAACATTGTCGTTATCATGGGACGTTTTAAATCCCAATTAATGTAAGAGTACAACTACAACAAGAAAAAAGTGTTTTTTTATAACTTCGTCATTTACATGAAAAGAAATAAGATGACACTACTTCATTCAATTAAAATAATATTTATTCAACACAGACCTGGTACATGCATATATTGATGTCAAACAAATATAAAATTTAAGCACACAAAGAACTTAAGAATTGCATAGCCTTATACAAGAATGCGTACAAAGAAAACAAAAAAAAGTACTCTGCACCTGTATTTATTGAATATTACAGATATAGCAATTAAAGATTGACGTAAGCTTAAGATGCTAAGGAAAACGCGCTGAATAAACAGCGCCCTCTATCGAGGACTGTTGACAATGACGATATGCTGTTATAAAATGGGAATATTTTGAAAATATTCGTATTTTGTCCACCAAAATCAAAATCAAAATTAACTTTATTCAAATATGACTTTGTAGAAAGCTCTTTTGAATCGTCCAATTTATTTCCCCTATTCAGGACGTATTTTTCAGCTGATAAGAAGAATGGGCGCAAGAAACTTATCAGCTTTATCAAAAGTAATAACAACAAATACACATATGTGTTTACAATTTATACGGGAAAACAAATATTTACACGTTAGAATGTAATATCTTCAAATCAACACCAAGCATTGGCATCATTTAAATAATCATTGACTTTGTAATAGCCCTTACTCATTAGCGTCTTTTTAACATGTACCTTGAACTTATGAAAAGGCAATTCAGCTACACTATGTGGAATCTTGTTATAAAAATTTATACATTTGCCCACAAACGCCAAAAGTCAATTTCACATTTTCTGAAAATGTCCCATTATATCGCTGTGTGTGCGACGATTTAAAATAGGGCGTTGTCATAACAGGATCGTGCATATCTATCGACTCTAACAGAGACTGTTGTTCTCTAATTGAGTCAATAATTAATTATCCGACGATGGAGCAGAAAAGCTAAGTCAGAGGCTACGTCACCAGCGTTATGAACACACACATAAAGGATACAAGGATGTATGTGGTTTTTTTTATTGTTTTACTTTTACGTATTAAGAGGAAATGATCATGTTACTAGGACAGTTATGGACATGAAAGTAGATGGGCATGTGGCTGTCGGATACGGCGACCCACGAGGGACCACGCCCGTGGACGCGGGGGGCGTCGTCGGTGGAGGAGATCGGGGGAGGTATTGTAGGAGGGCTCACCTGTATGGGCAGGGGAGCGGAGGCTGAGGGTTCCCGGAAGTCGCTTGGCGTTCCCAGGGGGCTCCCTACATGCCTGAGGAAGGCCATCCCTGAGGTTTTCAATGGGTAGGTCCCCCTTCTGGGGAGGAGAGCCTCACATAACCGTCGGCTTGCCGCAGCCGGGGTATGCAATTTAATGCATTTTTCTCAGGAGAGCAAAAAAAAGGCGTGTGGGAGATGAAGACCGACTATCTGAATGTTGATATGCTGAAGAAGTGAAGAGCGAATATCGAAATGGCGAGTGATAAGAGGAGAGTGAGAGAGGAAGACATTGCGCCGACAGCAAATAAAATTGGGTACGGGGCAACAGAAAGAAAGAAGAAAACAATGAAAATGTCTCTGTTTATCGCAATACAGTACAATTTATTAATATTGAAAAACAGCTGATTTTGGCGAGATACCGTGGAGTAAATTAAGCACCAAGCTATTTATTTAGTCAAAAATTTGTATGAAACGGCTGTTTAAAGTTTTTTTTTTTTTTTGTATTTGTATGTATATAAGTCGCTTAAGTTACAACACCGTATGACTCAAAATGGTAAACCTTTTACAAGGCAAAAAAGACACAAATTTTGAAACGTGCATGGAACGTGTATTTTATATTACCACAAAAATTTTGAAAATTGACCAAATATAAGTATTTGTGGCTAAAAATTCAAATTCGAGAATCAATACAATATTAGACAATTTTTTTTTGGCTCGAAAAGTTCACCAATTTAAGTTAAATGGTGTACTTAAGCGACGATATGGGTGGTGGAAAACAAACTATTCCTCGGATATAAACGATCAATTGAATTTACTCAATGTTTCATTATTACCCTAGTGCAATATCCTATTTACATTCCCAGATCAACAATCTAATATATTTGAATAAATTGTCTTACAAAAGAAACGAATGCTAATATACCTTATAATAAAAAAGTACGTATATTCTCTAACTAAGATGACTACTTTTTTACTACATCCCAAGAGCTTTGTAAGTATTCAACAGAGATTTCCATTTGGAAGTTTCAGCGACCTACATAGCAAAGTCTTTTACAACGGAACTTTATTAATACAGCTGGATTTAACATTTATTGCAAAAATATTTTATGGTAATGATATTGGATATAGTGATGTGGTATGTTGTTATTATAATATTGTTTATATTGGAATCAATAATAAAATATGTTGTTCTTTTTTTTTGAGGGGGGAAATGCGACCTTATGCACCATGGCACCGCGCTGGCAAGGGCGGCTGTGTGTGGGGCTCTCCGGTCATAGAGGACCGGCCTACCCACTAAACCCCCCCCCCCCCCCCAGTTCTCTAGGCCCATACGCACATGGCAAAATATGTTGTTCTTATATTAATAGGTAATGGTCTCAGTTAATATTACTAGTGAAACTATGTCTTCGAGATACTAATAGAAGAACGTCGGACAACAAACGTGCACCTAATCTTACCTTTGTTCCGTTGGCATCTTGGTACTCGAGGCCGAAGTAGTCCGCCTCCAATAAGTGCAACTGCCGGCACACCTGATCGAACAGCACTCGCCCCAGCGCCTTGGACTGTCAAAAACAACGAAACTCTTAGTGCAATAGTCAAAGATAGTTTATTTAGTTTAGACATTATTTGTAGGTGAATCTAATAGAACAATGTCCGTGAAGTCGCGAATTTTGAATAGTATGTATGGCTGCGGCTTCGTCCGCATTATACCAGATTTTTCAATAGGAGTGACATTTTCCCGTGGTAAATTTTTTATATCCGATTCTATCCTATGTTCCTCCCCGGGGCACAAACTATCGCCGTATCGAATTTCATTAAAATCCATTCAATAGTTATTTGCGTGAGAGTATCAAACATCCATCCATAGTCACAAAGTGTAAGAAATATTTATTTATTCGTCGTGTCGCATTTATACTTCTGAAAAAACATAAAAGACGCGAATGAATGTTGTTGCAAGCTTACTATTTATTTATTTCTTGTAATTGATAATTGTTTGTACAATAACAAATAAAACAATAGAATAACTTTTTATTGAGCTGATAATAATTAATTAATTATATTTAGATTTTATTTTCTAGTCGTTTGCCAAGAAAAAATAGAAGTGCATGTGTGCCTAAATACTGTTCTCTTCCAGTCTGTGAAGGCAATAATTATTGTTACTTAACGAGTTTTACGTGTCGATTTTAAGTTTTTGAACGAATTAGGAGCGAGATCCAAAACAAAAGATTATAAACCTTATTATAACCGAAATTCGGACGAATATCGAGGAATGGCTGACTAGTGATGATGGATAATCACTACATAGTATAAAACAAAGTCGCTATAGATCGCTATAGGTCGCTATAGCTTAGATCTTTAAAACTATACGCAACGGATTTTGATGTGGTTTTTAATAGATAGAGTGATTCTTAAGGAAGGTTTATATGTATAATACATGCATAATATAGTAGAGAAACACTGATAAATTTAGAGATTTCTAATGTGTTGCTGTAAATAAGCACGTTTTTTTTGCTTATATTGCAAAAACGCTAGCAAAACCCTACGAGATAGGCCAAAATAATGTACTACAGTATTGTCTTCTATATATTTACATAAGGATCTGTACCTTGCCTGCTAGCGGCCCCGGCGCCATTGCGGGTTAGTTAGGGTCGAATTAGTTCTCAAAATCAAAATCAAAATAATATTTATTCAACATAGACCTTTACAGGCACTTATTGACGTCAACAAACAAAACAAAAAAAAGCTTAAATAAAAAAAAAACAAAAACCTTGTCCGTACGTACAAATAAGGAAAAAAGAAAAAATATATTGACTCGACACCTGTTCGGAAATTGGGAGAGCCTTCTCGAGAAGAACAGGCAAGAAACTCTGAAGGTCTATTTTTTATCTCCTCTTTTCAATGTTAATAATTATAATAATATAATATAAAAATACAATATAGTATAAGATACAATCATACCTAATACGATTACAGTCGTATGTATGTTTACATACACATATAAAATAATACAATATTATAAATAATGTTGTTACCAAACATGGCTCTATGAATAGTGTCCCTATTCCCAAATACTGTGATCATTAAGATAGTCACTTACTTTATAATAACCTTTACTCATGAGTGTCTTTTTGATATGGATTTTAAATTTAT
This sequence comes from Scirpophaga incertulas, assembly GCA_036419045.1. Classification (NCBI taxonomy): domain Eukaryota; kingdom Metazoa; phylum Arthropoda; class Insecta; order Lepidoptera; family Crambidae; genus Scirpophaga; species Scirpophaga incertulas. Next base: position 6,384,691 of record CM071633.1, read on the forward strand.
ATAAAGGCAAATCAATGACACCTTGCGGAAGTTTGTTAAACATAGATATACATTTCCCCAAGAACAAACAGCTAGTTTTATGGAGTCTGAACATTGGAACGGCAAGTTTATTTTTGTTTCTAGTATTCACATTATGTAGATCACTGTTTTTATTGAATTTATTATAGTTTCTATATACAAAAACTAAATTATCAAGTTAATTTATACAAAAATAAATTAACAAGAATCCCGACATATTGAAACATGTTTATTTATTTTTCTTTAGGCAATCTGTTTTGGACTTGGATATTAACTATGAGAAAAGCAACAACTCGACATAAGTCATTTATATCCATTGTACGTAAGTGGCCACCAAGACGACTATCAGATGACAAGTGAGGTCGAAGCAACAAAATCACAACTAATTTTATTATCACCTAAATCTCGACTCGGGCGCGCGTCAACAACGAAGCAATTTGTATTGTTATTGAAGCAATGGCAAATCAACATTAAGACCTAATTTCACCATACTCTGTTTGTTAAAATAACGTCTTGTCAAACCGTTAACAGCTTGTTAGAGTTAGCAAGTGTCCCACCATGTGCAAACAAGAGATTAGTTAGCTTGATGGACTGTTAAATTTAATGACTGCTCTAGTGGTTCAGACGATTATTTTACTCTCAAGATGGACGCGGCGTACAATTTTATTATGGATGACGAAGATTTTTTAACAAATTTAGATACTTTGGCCAGCATAGTACGACATCCGAGGATTTTTAAAGAACGGCGTGACTATTTCGACGAATACGACGATGCAATAAACTCTAGGGTCTATTTCTTCCTGGCGTGCGCAGCTCGAATTACGGATCTGCGCGCGCCAGCGGGCCGTCGGTGCCGTACTCCCGCACCTCGAAGCTTGGCTCCACGGGAAGGAGGAGGTCACCTACCGATTGACTCAGATACTCACCGGGCACGGCTGCTTCGGTGAGTATCTGTGTCGAATAGGACGGGAGGGATCGACACATTGTCACCACTGCGCATCCGACCTCGACTCGGCCCAGCATACGCTGGCGGAGTGCCCCGCGTGGGCCTCCGAGCGCCGAGTCTTGGTCGCAGAGATCGGGCGAGATCTGTCTCCGCCAGCATTGATTGCGGCAATGCTGGCGGACGAGGGAGGTTGGAGGGCTGTGGCCTCCTTCTGTGAGGCAGTGATGCTCCAGAAGGAGGCCGCCGAGCGGGGTCGGGAGATGGCCGATCCCGCTCGAAGAAGGCGGCGCCGGGCTCGGTAGCACAGCTGCGGCGCCGCCGCGGGTCGCCGGCGGGCGCGAGTAAGTCGCGACTGCTACGGCGACCCGGGATGGACCACGCCCCTTCCGTGGCCGGGGGGCGTCGTCGGTGGAGGAGACCGGGGGAGGTAGTAAGCCTCCCCCGAGGAGGGCTCCCCTGTGTCGACGGGGGAGCGGAGGCTGGGGGTTCCCGGAAGAAGCTTTCTGTTCCCGGGGGCTCCCTACATGCCTGAGGAAGGCCATCCCTGAGGTTTTTAGTGGGTAGGCCTCCCCCTTCTGGGGAGGAGAGCCCCACATAACCCCGGCTCGCCACAGCCGGGGTATGCAATTTAATGCATTTTCCTCAGGGAAACAAAAAAAAAAAAAAAAAAAGGGTCTATTTCTTATCTCATCTTTTCAATATGCATTTACATATTTACAAATACAACTTTAAACAATAGAAAAAACAGAAAAAACTTGGAGCGGCAAGCTAATTTTTGGCTAACCTGGCAAAACCAAATATTATGCGCTTGCTTTAGAAACTTATAGAGAGAACGACAATTTAATTTCTTCACATTGTATTGCTACTTGACACAGTATACGACCAGTAGAAATTAGACGCATTTCCGTATAGTAAGAGTGATGCACGACGACACTATTACGGCAAGCTAATTTTTGGCTAACCTGGCAAAACCAAATATTATGCGCTTGCTTTAGAAACTTATAGAGAGAACGACAATTTAATTTGTTCACATTGTATTGCTACTTGACACAGTATACGACCAGTAGAAATTAGACGCATTTCCGTATAGTAAGAGTGATGCACGACGACACTATTATTTGGTTGTATTACAAATTGAATGAACGTTTCGTTCAATTCATTCAGTTAACGGTTGATTTAGTAATGGCTTGTTAATTTTACAATGTAGGATCTAGAATAACTTAACAACTCTGTTAATTTTAACAAGCCATTACACAACAGACGATTAGTTTAAGTTTGGTGAAATTAGGTCTAAATAACTTAACTGAATATGTAGAATTGTTTAATTCGTCGTGAAATTCCGTGTTAGGCATGTGTCGTGAAAAACAACTACACTGCTGTCGTGAACAAATTGACACGTGAAGCTAATTGACAAACGATTACTAAACGAATTTCAAATGAAATAAACGGCTGCCGGAAAACCGAGTAATTCATTCATTGCTAACAATGCTAGAACTAAACAGGCTCATGACACATTACAAATCAACTTGACATTCCAATAATTTTTATTTTTAGTGGAGTTTCTTCGGGGAAAAATTTAATAGGCTCCGAAATTACTGAACCGATTTTGATGAATGTTGGTATAGGAATAGTTTGAGATAAAGATTATGGTAATTTTCACCACGAGAAACTCCGAAATGCGCCAAAAACCTTTTTATTTAATACAGGACATAACATAATATTGAAAAACCTTTCGTATTATTTTATTAATATGCAGTGTTAATACTAATAATAAGATTACGATACCTGAATCCATGTAAGAATGTCGGCAATGATTTACTAAAAAAAAATATACAAACCTAAGTCTTAGAGCAATATATAATTATACATTATTTTTAAATATTCATAACGTTGCTGTTGCAAACATAGACTTGATGCAGAAGAGGCGCCTACTTAAATATGAACAAACAAAGGATCTTAAATACGTGTTTTTTTTTTTTAATAAACCAATCCTGATTACATTTGGTTTTGGACTACAAATAATATCAGGGGCATATTTGGGTACAAAATCCATACTAAATTTAAAACATAATAAACGCAAAATTTGGATGTTTGTTATTCTTTCAAGTAAAAGCTACAGAATGGATTTTAATGAAACTCTACAATAGAATAATCTATACTAATATTATAAAGAGGAAAGATTTGTTTGTTTGTAATGAATAGGCTCCGAAACTACTGGACCGATTTCAAAAATTCTTTCACCTTTGGAAAGCTACATTATCCCCGAGTAACATAGGCTACTTTCTATCCCGGAAAAATCGACAGATCCTACGGGATGCGCAATAAAGGCTTCGCTCTCAAAAGCTACTGCACAGATTTTCATGCGGTTTTCAACAATAGATATAGTGATTCTTGAGCAAGGTTTTGCGGTATTATTTATCTCGGAAAACGGATAGTCCCATAGGAAGCGCGACAAAACCTCCGCGCCATAAACCGACTTCCGCGCATATGTAGCCGTGGGCAAAAGCTATGGCCCTTAACCCTCTATAGACCCAATCCCGAAATCCACGCGGGCGAAGCCGCGGGCAGAAAGCTAGTAGCTTATAAATCAGAATAACACATAGGCTACAATGTATAAAGATACTAGTTAGTGCCCGCGACTTCATTTGCACAGATTGTACATTTTTCCTTCTTGACACTTATCCGTCATATTTCGATCAATTCACACGATATTTCTAAATATCCACCTTCGTCCATACTTTCGCGTTTATATTATAAATTTATGCATACGAAGTCGCGGGCACTAACTAGTATTTAATTAATATTCAAAATATTATCTTTAAATACATATATAACCTAATTCTGGAAAACTAAGCACCGTGATAAAAATGTCACCGAATAAAGATAAAGGCTGCACTTTGTTTCTAACTGACAAAGACAAATACACGTGATATCACACCACACCCAACCCTGTGATGTTTCCCTCCCACCACTTTCGAGCCTCGCGTGATTAATGGACGACACCCAATGCTCAAAAATATCGATCTCGTCAATAAAGCCAGTAGGGTCAATAGGACCAAAGGCTAGGCTGAGTTTAGTCGGTAGGTCTGTGTAGTCGAGCCGTCTCGACAGTACCAGGAGTCCGACATAATCAACGCATCCCTGCTTGCCTGCTGCGTTGGTATCTGTTCGGTGTAAATAACCGAACACGTGAGTGGCGCAATCATTAGCTATGCGTCGTTCTTATTAAAGACAATTAATTAGTGCATTACACGCGACTATCGCGGCCGGGTGTGCTCTAAACATTAACATTTAACATTTGTAAACTATTTCAATATATCGTTAACAACAACAAATTTCTTCTTATTTAACACTCGCTTATCCAGCACTCCACATTAATGGTCCTTCGAGCCGGATCTCGCGTATCGGTGATAAAATTAAAGTTTTAAAGTCGATAAGTGAGGCTAAAAAACTAGTGAAACATTGAGTGAAGGATTGCAGTGTTAATTAACAACAACAACAAGACGGGGGCGAGTGAGCGATACCGTACCTACTCCACATCCCGCAATCTGTAAGCTGGAACAATAAGTAAGATCTTTCCAATTTTCTTTCCATTTATTATATAACATTATACATGATGACTGTAGAATCGCAAGTACCAGCTTTCTGATGATATTAAACGAGATTACCAAAATATAAAAAGGATGGCGTGGAAAGGAAAAGCAACACGGAGTATTTCAAGAGGCTGTGGAATAAACTAGAGGAGTTGTGGAACGAATTTCAATTCAATCACGACCAATTACGGGAGAACATCAGTCAAACTGACCCATATTTTGAACAAAAATATTATGAAACTACCAAGGCTATTTATACACAATACAAAAATCTTATAAATAGTGACTACCAAATGTTTCAAGCGCAACAAACACCATCTACTTTTAAGCTTGCTGAAAGCAATTCAGGGACAGAGCGACAAAAAGGTGAACAAGGATCTTACAGCAAAATAGATGAAACATTACGAAAACAGATGGGAACTTCAAAGCATTTGCAAGAACAGTCTCTAACATCAACATTGAACAATTAACAGATAAGTGGGAGTTTGAGGATACACTAAAATTATTAGAGCTACGTTGGACAGCAATAGACAGCTTACATTGGGAAATAGACAGTGAGTTAGATGGAAAAGACTTAGAATATGAAGCCAAATTTACCAAGTATGAAAAACAGTATAACATGCTGAAGAAGGAAATAAATAAGAAAATGTGGTCAGTAACACACAGAGAGAAATCAACACCAACATTAGATATTCCTGTATTCAGCGGCAGTTACACACAGTGGGTGTCCTTTAAGGATCTTTTTAATGAAGCTATTCACGAAAATCTAGTAGTAGGGTATAATTGGTGATTCCAGATTAATAGATCATCTATTCAGAATAGATGATCTATTAATCTGGAACCACCAATTATACCAATGAAATGATGACTATTCATCTAAGCAGTTATTGAACATACCTACATTTACAATTAATTTTCACTATTCATCTTATCAATAACCAAAAGAAAAAGACAGTACCTATAATTTACTACTGTAATGTTTCATTTTTTGTTTATTATCAGATCAGTTCAGATCAGAGACAATCAGATTATTATAATCAGATCAGTTCAGATCAGGGACAATCTATTTTATTCAACCTGTTTACTACCATCGACCTATCTGATTGTGATGCATCTATTTAGTAAAAAGAATCGTATACCACTTATTTACTCTATACATCAGATCATCACTAGAGAAAAAGCCAAACTGTTCATATATGCTTACCAACATCGGCAATCTAATAGAGGTCCATCCCGGTACAGACAGTCATGTTAGAGTAGTGACCTTGAAAACAAAAAATGGATAGTAAAAAGACAGTTGTAAAAATATCATTACTGCCTTTAAAACATCAGGCAGAAACATCGAGACCTAAGACACAGGAAAAGAAGACACCTGCTAACAATAGACGTACTTTTAAATCGAACCTGATTACTATAGCATTTATGTGTTTAGTTATTTTTAACATGTTTGTGTCGGGTCAATGCTTCCAAGTGACGTCATTGGCCGAAAAGAAAGGCCTGTATTTTGATAAAATGGGTAACATGCAATTAATCAGAGATGAGTGGAAGATTGTGGCCTATTATGACATGAACCCTTATTGGGAAGCAACATCAGCATACGAAAAATATTATCAACATTTAAATACAATTTGTGGACTCATTAATAAAACAACTCAATGTGACATACTTATGCTACAATTAAATCATACTTATAGTGAAATAAAACATAACAATCAAGTATTGATGAATCAACAATTAAATACGCGTGCCCGTAAGCGCCGCGGTCTTATCAACGGCGTCGGGTATCTCGCTAACAGCCTGTTCGGAGTATTAGACGACCGATTCGCTGAACAGTATCAAGTTGACATTGCCGCATTGAAGGACAATCAGAAACACCTGACACTATTATGGAGAAATCAGACGTCTATAGTAGAAGCTGAGTATAATTTATTGAAAAGAACGGAAAATATAATACAAAAACAACATAAAATTATACATCAACATTTATTGAATTTGGATGCCACCACAAATCAACTAAAAGAAAAAATTAACGAATTTGAATACACCACTGAATTCACATTATCAGCTTTTGCGGCTAATAATTTATTGGCTCATTTAAAAAACTTACAAGACGCTTTATTAGATACTGTGACAAGTGTCTACAACGGTAAGATCAATACTCACCTTATTGATCCTCAGCAGTTGCAAACTCAATTAAGTATTATTTCTAGCCAGATAAAAGATCTCACTCTGCCAATCGACAACATACATACTAATTTGCATAATATTTACAAATTGCTGCAAATCAAAGCCAAAGTGACGAAACAATACTTAATAATGGAGATAAGAATACCTCTGACCAGCAGAGATAATTATGAGTTGTATAATATTCAAAGTGTCCCACATCAGTCAGGACAAAACATGGTCACCCTAATTCCAATTGAAAGTTACGTAGCGCTGAATTTGCAGAAAGACTCATACGTACCTATTTCTTCGTTTGAACTTGAACATTGCATACGAAGTGACCTTGTAACATATATGTGTCAATTGAAGACGCCTGTTTACAAGATGAGAACGGATAAAGATCTCTGTGTTAAAGATGAAACTGACCACTGTAAAACCATCACCACTGTTTGTCAAAATAAATGGATAAGTCTGTCCAAAATTAATCAACATTTATACTTTTGTTGTGATATCTGTCAATTACGAATAATTTGTAAAGAGCAAGTTACTGCACATCAGCTGACAAAGGCTAACATTGTAAATATACACGAAAACTGTATAGTAAAAACAAATAACTTTACAATCTATAGTCATAAGCAACGAGAGAGCCGATTGGAGTTATTATATGATATTGATGTCCCTGTAATCGCTCCCATCAATAATGTTTTTAATATTACCATTAGTAATGAACAAGAAGAGACGGTAACTGAAGTTATAACCACAGATCAACAACATCGCGATATACAACAGAAAATAAAGATCATGAAAGAGAATGAAGGTCTGTTAAACGAGATATCTGCTCATGATGTTCACCACTATATATCAATATCGGGACTGTGGGCGATTCTACTTATTGCAGTCATAATAGTCATATTATTATGCCGACACCGGGGCTATTGTTGTACGCGGCAGCGACAGTCGGCGTCAACGGAGACCCCAGAAGAGGCGACTGAGAGCGTGGCTGGGCCCAGTGCCGGCCTACCACCAAACTCTAACAATCAGTCAACTGAAAAGTGCAGTGAAAATGTGTCAGTGAATGTGCGTGGTTATAAAGATAGGGGTACGACCCCAGTGTTTCGCAAACTTGCATTTGGCGAAAATTTGTAACTAACATTTTAATCATTTTTAAGTTTTTTGTTTCATTTGTTATAAATTGTGTATTAGTTTTTAATCTTATTTCACCTTTGGCCCTCGGCAAGATGTTCGGTGTAAATAACCGAACACGTGAGTGGCGCAATCATTAGCTATGCGTCGTTCTTATTAAAGACAATTAATTAGTGCATTACACGCGACTATCGCGGCCGGGTGTGCTCTAAACATTAACATTTAACATTTGTAAACTATTTCAATATATCGTTAACAACAACAAATTTCTTCTTATTTAACACTCGCTTATCCAGCACTCCACAGTATCCATGATGGATTCTCAGCCTACTCTCCTGAGGAAAAAAAAAATCAAAAATATCGACAACCATGTAACGTATTGTATAAAAATTCAATTGTGTGCAAATCTTGAAGGACAGATTTTCCAAACTTGCCTACTTTACTACTACTAGCTTCCATTGCAATCACATATTCAGGTACCTTTTTTTTTTTTTTGTTTCCCTGAGGAAAATGCATAAAATTGCATACCCCGGCTGTGGCGAGCCGGCGGTTATGTGGGGCTCTCCTCCCCAGAAGGGGGAGGCCTACCCACTAAAAACCTCAGGGATGGCCTTCCTCAGGCATGTAGGGAGCCCCCAGGAACATCAAGCAACTTCCAGGAACCCCCAGCCTCCGCTTCCCCTGCCTAGAGGGGAGCCCTTCTCGGGGGAGCATATTCAGGTACCTAAAATTGAATTTTGAAAGATTTAGTTAGGATCGCTTACCCGACATCGATTGGTCGCTATTAATTGTTGAGCATTACGAGATAGTAAGAACAGAAGAAAAATATACAAACAACCCTACATTGTTAAATCAAAATCAAAAATTAATTCTTAACTTTTTACAATCACTTTTGTACATTGGTTCACAAGTGACCTTGTACTGGAAAGAACCAGCAAGGGCATTTTATTTTCAGCCTGTATTTTTACCAAGTCATTAAGCTGGCTTCGTATAAATAGTCTGAACCCAACTTTCTTTACAAGTTTAAACAAGTTCGCATTATATCTGTAAAACCTATAATTTCATTGTGTTATTTCGATTATCAAAATCAGTAAAATTAAACCCAAGAATTGATATCATTTAAATAATCCTTAACAGTATATGTATATGATATGTACAGACAGAAATTCAAAATTCGCGACACTTTTTAAACAGATCTCGTATGTCAAGGCATTTCCAATTAATATGCTTTCAACATGAAGTTGAAAATCGCTTAAAGAAATTCGACAAGTTTGGGTAGCTTTATCTTGTACGTACGAAATGCACATACTTTCCTTATGATAACGACACGGTATATCATTAAACGACATCGCAGAGTCAGCAAAGTATTCAACGTAAAAAACAATACAGCCAATGGAATATTCAATTAAGACACAAGTACACAGCGTAAATATTATAATTTAATAAAAGAACCTACTACTTGGCGACGGCTGCAGGGCTGAAGGCAATATGAGTGGAGCGGATTTGCGCAGTAAGCTTATTATGTGGAGCCAACCTGAAGGCTCATTCGCGTCGACTCGACAAAAGTTCGATTTCGATTTTCATCTCGAGCTGAAGTCAAAGCGCGGTCAATCAGACCATTGGACAGGTCAAGCCTCGAATTTTTTAAGAGGAGCATCGCTTGACTTGTGTCGAGTCCATTCACATGGATTTATAAATATGTTTATAATATTTTTTTATTTAATATTAATACATTTCTTTATAGAAACGACAATTAAAAATTTATACTAAATATATAACGTTGCTGATAATAACTAAACAAATATTTAATAAGATAAAGACGAAAGAAAATTTTAAATTTCAAATTGATGTTTCAATTACTTCCAAGCACTATAGACAAATAAAGTTTGATTCAAATAATAGCGCACTTTTGGCGTGTCCTGTGTTAGATCGTTTATAAAAAAAATACGAATTTCAACCTTTTCACGAATTGTGCGAGATTCGACCCCCAATTGCATAAATCAAGATGAGGTGACTCGACCCCGCAAATAGGTCAAACGTGACGAATCTCTTTATAATGAACTAAAAGGGAAACTTGACTTATATAGCAGACTAGCTGTGCCCGCGACTTCGTCCGCGTGGAATGTAATAAGAAAATGGTTTTTTTTTTGTTTTTGACATTTATTTTTCAAAAATAAAAGTAGCCTAAGTAACTCCTTATTACATAAGCTCTCTGTCTCTCTCATCCCAGTGATGCCAGTGAAGTCCCGTCCAAATCGGTCCAGCTGTTCCAGAGATTAGCCGGAACAAACAGACGGACAGACAGACAAAAATGTTTTAAATATATTTTGGTATGTGTACCGTATATACATTCATATAGATAGAAAGCGGTTATTTTAATATTACAAGATCAGACTCGCCAATTTTATTTATTTGTATAGATAACTTTCGGGTACGAGAAATTTGTCGACGCGAATATCTTTTCTGTGATCATACTTTTTGCATGAATTAACATTTTTCGATCATTCATCTATTATGGAAGTGAGCTCCGCGTTGTTCATAAAGTTAAGTTTAGTCATATTTTTAGCTTAATAAAAAAGATGAATTATTGTATCATAAATAATGTTTTGCTAGTTATTGATTTGTTATTGTTTATATGTATATTTGTTTTTATTTTTTGTTACGGCGCACTGCTGTATCTACCCTTCCGTTCGAAGCACCTACGGAAACTAGCGTCTTCAATCAAACAATGTTTGGTTATTTGTGAAATTTTATATATTTTTTTTTTTATACTACAACGTAGCAAAAAGGCTTACGGCCTACCTGGTAAGCAGTCACCGTCGCCTATGGACGCTTGCAACACTAGGGGCATCACAAATGCTTTGCCGACCTTTTTAAAAACCTATTTACTCCCTTTTTGAATAACCCCATATACTGTAATCTCGTAACTCGTTCCACAATCGGAGCGTGCGTGGAAGGAAATTTCGTTGAAACCGCACTGTGCGTGACCATTTAGGCTCCAGCATGTGAGGTTGAACACCCTGCCGATGGCGAGCGGTTCGATGGTAGAATGTGGCCGTGGGCATCATGTCGAACAATTCTTTGGAACACAACCCGTTGTATAAGCGATAGAACCTTAACCTGGGGGTTCCCGTAAGTAGCTTGGTGTTCCCGGGGGCTCCTTACATGCCTGAGGAAGGCCATCCCTGAGGTTTTTAGTGGGTAGGCCTCCCCCTTCTGGGGAGGAGAGCCCCACATAACTGCCGGCTCGCCACAGCCGGGGTATGCAATTTAATGCATTTTCCTCAGGGAAACAAAAACAAAAGGTATACCTCACCTCACTCGACCGCAAGGCGCATCCTACCCGTAGCGATGAGTTATTTCAAAAGTTCGCCCGTCTCATATATGCATGACTGTATTTTTAACATTGTGTCCGAGATTAAAAAGAAAGACGTAACGTTCATTCGAAGAGGTATCGTAAATCGTAGTCCCAAAGAAAAGGTGAACATAAAATATCTATAGAAGCAGCATTGAAGCATTAATCTTACTATGCTCATATTTTGCAATCAAATCCGGCCAGTAATAATAACATATATATTTTCTTATGCACGCTAACTTGCTTTATTTAAATAAAAACATTAGCAATATATCGAATTGTATTTTCAGTTACAAACGTTCCGCATGTTTTATTTAACACCAAGATTATAGTTACTTTCAAATCGATAAACCCGTATTACAGAACGCGACTTAAAATCAAATATCTACTCAATAATACAGTTAGAAAGGGTTGGCGCTATGTGGGCTTAATAGTACCATCCTTTTCTAATTGTACTCAAACAGAGGTTTGGGTTTGAGTCGCATTCTGATATACACGTCTTGGTCGAGATAAAAGCAATGCGTATGTGCTTCGATAAGTATTTTAATGAACATAGAACGTTAATTAAATGAAAAATATATTTAAAAGAAATAGTGTCAGAAATTATATAATAAATAAATAAATAAAATCTTAATAATAATAATAACCCAGTTAGTACACTCCACGCAACCAAGTTAGTACACTCCACGCACACTTTCATTAAATTTCGATTAAATGGCCTCTACGCATTGGATCTGTATCCCCGCGCACGCCTTATAAAGGTCCGTGTCTTATAAAGACACGTGATTTAAGCTACATAATAATAATAATAATAATAACCCCATTCCTCCATGGCCACCGCCACTTGCCTCTGTCTTGCCTTAACCAGCCGGACAGAGTGAAGTCGCAAGAGCAGATGCTCGAAGGGTGGAAGTGTAATAATGTCATAACGCCGACGGCGTCTCGATCGCTGTCGCAAACACACCTTAGCCGTAGCCCAGACCATCCTTAGCAGTTCACACCAATGTTACTCTCTTCGCACCAATATTGGTCTGCTTTTTTGGGGGCCCATTTAGTGAGTGGCGAGTCACCACCTGCCATATTTAAAATCAATAAGGAGGCTTTGAGAAGGCAGGTGACCGGAGTCTCTTCCATAGTCCGGTTCTCATTACCACCGAAATTGAAATGCAATAAATAGTCCACAGGCTTTTTGACATTGGTCAAAAATGACAATAGTTTCTGTGCATCTAACTGGGTGTAATCTTTAACTGCATTTTTCATGATGCAGATAGATTAGACCCAGTTGGAACACTTCACGCACACTCATTAAATTTCGCTTAAATGGCCTCTACGCGTTGGATCTGTATCCCCACGCACGCCTTATAAAGGACCGTGTTTTATAAAACCACGTGACATTAGCGACAATAATAATATCTTATAATTAATATCTTACAGGTACGAGTACACAACAAAACGAACCTCTTCATTCATAAATGTTTATTAATACTGTTTAGTTAGCTTAGTTAATCAATGTTGTGTTAAAATCCGACTTTGTTAGAGTGAAATTGGAATACGACAACAGTATAAAGGAGACGTTTTATTTTGGGCCCCATTTTTTATTATTTTTCTACACTTACTGTGTGATGTTTTTCTGATAGATCTCCCCTCTAAGACAAAGTTTATAAAAATAATATTTAAACTCTCGAATATTCGTTTCCTTCATAAAGCTTTTTTTTATATTTATAGATTTTAATGAAGGCGTCAAGCTATTTATATTATTTTTTCGAAACTATGAATAAATTCTGATCGTAAATATATATTCTTACTGCAGATTTATTCCTGAAAATGAAACTAGATGCTGGCTGTAAAGGGTAAGTTCCTTTGCATTTTTATTGAATAATGAGAGTTACCTCCTGTCATCATAATGTCATTGTCAGTGTGACAGTGACATCCTTCTATTTACAAATTAAACTGAAAATAAAATCCTATAGTTTAATTAAAATAATGATTATCTTCATAAAACGAATGAATGAAATAAGATTTTGGGGCCGGATTTTTGTTATTTATTTATTTTCCCTACAGAGTTTTGAAAGGTTCTGGGACTAGCAAGAACAGTTTATTTTTTATATTTTGATTTTAGTAGTGGCGGTGAAGCTTTTGTTATCTGTCATGTCACTAAATGTGACAATCAAAATTGAAGTTGCCAATATAATAAAAGCTTTGGGTTGTTGTTTTATTGATGTTAATTTCAAAACCTTTTCTATTATTTACAATGTTATACAGGTTTTAAAAAAATATATCTTCTTGCTGGTAAAGGTGGCTTATTTTATGTTCTTTCCATAAAATATTATTTTATTACTGTAGGCTGAGAGCCTCCATACAAAAATGGAACATCTCCTTTCTAAGACAAAATAATTTTTTATATAAATATAGGGCTACGAAAGTTTTTTATATGAAATATGCACCCCTTGCACGTCAGTAATGCTCAATATCTTTGTAGGTTTCTGTAAGACTGTTTCTAATACTCGAAAACATCATCTGATCAAATTCTATTGATTCGAAATTACATTTCATTTCATTTCATTGAAACTGCACTGCATAGTCAAAATAAGATAACATTTGACTCGAAAAGAATTGAAGTGGGTTGAGCTTGTACTCGCTTGATTAATATTTTACGCCTAGCCTATTTTGGTAATCTTTAAGCGAGCCAACTCACATTGCGTTTACAACGCCTATTTCTTTGCTGTACCTATTAGTTGCCTACTTGCGTCTTCGCCTACGCGGAAATTTTCATTAATGCTTGGCGTTTATAGGCCGTAGCGACATGCTATGTCAAGAGGAAACGGCGCAGAGCCATCACTGCGATCCTGACAATACCACGGAACACACGTGCTGACAACGAGGAAGACGTGGCGTGATGGCGTGGAAAGTAACTATCTCATTTTGCTGGGTATCAATTAGCAAGAGACTGCGGAAATAAGATTGTCTCGCTGGCCCGCTCCGCCACAGATAGCAGAGTAGGATACGACGTGTCCTTGTAGGTCGACTCCACTTTGAAACTCTAGCGAAGAAACTATCCCAATCAACTAAGTACTAACCAGAAGATATGGCATCAAACGTGCCACCTGTCTTAGGAGTCGCAAATATATAACCCTGTGCCCCTAGTGAAAAACGATACAAGTCGAAAATTGCTACTTTACAGGAGAGCGAAAATACAAAAGAAATATGTTTTATAGCACACTGTGACTTAATGGCTAAACATGAAATATAAGTTTAAATTAAATGCAGTTTCGTATTTAAAAATGCGGTCTTTTATGTTGTATTGTTGAATTTTGTATAAAATTAACGGTTAATAACTTAATTTGGCCAAAATCAGACTTATACCCTTTTTCACTAGGGGCACACTTTGCAACGAAATCCTATCTCACGGGAAGTCTGTTCGGTGATTAATTTTTAACCCGATTTCGAAGAGGTCTTCCACAGGGGCGAGAAGGTTTCAGGGGAGGAACTTTAGATGGCCAATTGACACACTAAGTGCCGTCACCGATGTAATCAGAATCCAATGGTATACTTAAGAAGGCAGCCTGGATCTGTCCTCTTGGGATATAGATATCAACAAGGCTGTATAACCCGATTTCGAAGAGGTCTTCCACAGGGGCGAGAAGGTTTCAGGGGAGGAACTTTAGATGGCCAATGGACACACTAAGTGCCGTCACCGATGTAATCAGAATCCAATGGTATACTTAAGCAGGCAGCCTGGAACTGTCCTCTTGGGATGTAGATATCAACAAGGCTGTATAACCCGATTTCGAAGAGGTCTTCCACAGGGGCGAGAAGGTTTCAGGGAAGGAACTTTAGATAGCCAATTGACACACTAAGTGCCGTCACCGAAGTAATCAGAACCCAATGGTATACTTAGTCAGGCAGCCTGGAACTGTCTTCTTGGGATGTAGATATCAACAAGGCTGTATAACCCGATTTCGAAGAGGTCTTCAACAGGGGCGAGAAGGTTTCAGGGGAGGAACTTTAGAGGGCCAATAGACACACTAAGTGCCGTCACCGATGTAATCAGAATCCAATGGTATACTTAAGCAGGCAGCCTGGATCTGTCCTCTTGGGATGTAGATATCAACAAGGCTGTATAACCCGATTTCGAAGAGGTCTTCCACAGGGGCGAGAAGGTTTCAGGGGAGGAACTTTAGATGGCCAATTGACACACTAAGTGCCGTCACCGATGTAATCAGAATCCAATGGTATACTTAAGCAGGCAGCCTAGAACTGTCTTCTTGGGATGTAGATATCAACAAGGCTGTAGCGTAACAAAGCAATGTTACATAGTCTAAGCCTTTAGCGATATATGACCTACCAACACATTTCTTTCTCAATCCGAACCAATAGTACACAAATTGGAGCGTTTATCGTAACTAATAGTATAGTTATGACATCATAATTTGTACATTTTGTTGATATGTCGGTAGATAATAGATATCAATAAAACTCTGTCACATAAACAACTAGGTTACGGCAAAATAATAATACTGATAACAACGATAAAGAAAAATCAGAGACAATTCAATACAGCTTAATACTAATTTTATTGGCTGATAAAATAGATAATATAACTATAAAAGGTATTTGATATAAATGTTGGCACAAACTTGACGTTTCTTTGATCAATTCAAATATGTATTAATGTACAACAAAAACTAAATGTTTTACATTCAGTCAAAAAGAATAAATGAAAATAAAATTATTCAAACATGTTCTGTTGGAATGTATGTTCAGTATGAGAGTACATACTGCGTATGTTTACATATACTATATATGTCTGCATGCAAATGTCAAATAACAGGTTTCAGGTTCTATTTTAATATAGTTTAGGTTTCGAAGATAATTTTAATAAATAATTAATATTTCTTACATTTCACCAATTAGCCTAGTCCAAAATAAGCTCTGTAAGGCTTGTGTTTTGTGTGTTATAATGAAACAAGCTTCATTTAAATTTAATATGTAATTTGATAAATCACACGTGTAACAACTTTCATTTACAATTGTCCTCTTCCGGCTATCACTTACATAGATTAAAAATATTTTACTTATACATTATGCCACATTATGTGTATATCTCGGGTAACGGATAGACATTTATTATACATATATAAATATTGATAGAAATATATATTAACAACCATGACTAAGGTACAAATGCTCGCATTAATCACCCAAACATCTGCCCCCACCGGGTTTCGAACCCGAGACTTCGGAGATGGCGACACCTAGAATTTTAGATTTACGAATCGTCAAAGGAAAGTACTCAAAACATAGAAATGACACTTATGCAATATTGGTATTCAATGTTGGGTTTTGTAACAAGTTAAAAGGTTGTCTTTTCCTTAAATAGTATAATAGCGACTTGGACAAGGCTAATAACTGAAACCATTGCGTCAGAACACCACATTAACATGTGCAGCTTGGGAGGACCTCGTGACTTGGTCACGCCCTTCATCTGATACCTGACCGACAGATATCCACCAAAAATGTTCGCCTGCAAGGCTGGAGGAAACCCATTACCGTTCTTGATTTACCCCAAATTAATTGAATTGAAGGTAACAAAGGTCATCTATGACTAACTGATTAGCACTCCACAAAACCTGTTATTCTAGGGAAAGGGAAAAGTTTAGAATAACAATTCTAGGGAATAACAATTCTAGGGAAGGCTCTCCCGATCTCCGTAAGGGTAAAATCGATATTTTTTCTAATACAAATGCACGTACAAGCTTCTATGTTCTCAATTTGTTTCAACGGTGGTAAGTGTCTACCACTTTTATACTGAATATCCGCTTCTATTTGCAAATACATATTACCAGAGAGAGAATGTATGTTAGGGTCGTCTGCTTGGGTGCTTCCGTCTTACTCATTTCTGTCGCAAAACATCAGCGTTCACAATAATGTGTTCTGGAGTGAAAGTTGAAAGGCAGTGAAATTACAACGTACTGTGAATTTACATCTTATGTACCACGGGCATTGCTATTTTTGTGAGAATTGTAGATTTGCTGGTAATCATAGAACAATAGGTACTATAAGCGACTGTAACCACTAACGTGGGCTACTTAGGTAGACGATCTCTTTGACAATATAAATCAAACAAAATAGGTAATAAAAATAATCAAAGCGTGGTTGCGAACACGCGCAATGCAGTAGAACAAAGCCTGAGCGCTAGACAAGTCTAAAAACGGTTGTCCAAAACAAACTCTCGGTCAATAAGGCAGATCAAGTTTTGAGATTGTACGAATTCAATTTAGTCGAGAACAGATTTCGAAATAGCCGTTCAATATATCGCCCTCGGGCATTCCGTAGTGTACGTTAATCGACCGTTTGTTTTAATGTAAAGGGTAGACTTATAAGGACACGGGCGTGATCTAAATGGAAACACGTAAAGCATTTTGAAATCGGTATCACAAGATTAATAAGACATTGAGATGAATTTTAACTTAGAAACGAAGGTGTCAGAATTCACCTAACTAATGTCTCCAGAGCGTATACGTGGTATTCCAATATATAATTTTATAATTACAAATTTTTGTAATTATAAATTTGTATAATTACAAATTTTTGTAATTATAAATTTGTATAATTACAAATTTTTGTAATTATAAATTTGTATAATTACAATTTTTTGTAATTATAAATTTGCATAATTACAAGCCTATGCTGAATATGATTCAGCATAGGCTTTTATAGTCACTTATTTTAGAGACAGCTCATAAGTAGATTATAATAGCGACGTAGTGCATTTGCAAAAGTGACTGTACATACGTACAGGGAAATTAAAATAGGTTTATAAATGAGGACCAATCGCAATAATAAATCACTACATTACTTTTTTGCGCTTATATTGCAAAAACGCTGGCTGAACCCTACGAGATAGAACAAAATAATGTACAACCGTATTGTCCACTTTAAAAAGTTTAACAAAAAAGAGTCCGCGATGGTATATGTCTATCTCTGAGGGATAACCCACCATAACCATTTTTTCATTGCACCCGTGCGAAGCCGGGAGCGGGTCGCTAGTATAGACTAAAACAAAACTGTTCCGCAACACAAACGTTGTTATATCACACATTCCTAATCGCACTAGAACGTTCGACAAAAGTTTAGATTTAGATACTGCCGGCTACTGCCGATTGCATTTTTGACATGGCCTTAAAGCTAAATTGAACCGAAAATGATAAATCCCTCTTCTGAAAAACCGTCGCACTTACTACAGTCAAGAGATTATTAAGGCTTTGAACTGAGTTTGATCGGTAGGTCACATCAGTCGAGCCGTTCCGATCGGTCTGCAGTCCAAGAAAATCACCGCGACGACGGTAGTTGCGGTAGTTCTTACGGAACATTTTTATTATAGGGAATGCGTTAGTTTTGCAAGTTTTAGAGCTTCGTCATGTACATCAATTACAAAATTTGAGCAAAGCAAACGGAAAAAGCAAGTTACAAAAACATTGAAAAATAACCTTTATACGCGACATAGCATAGAAATATGGAAAGTCAGATTGTTGATTTTCTTAGAAAAATGTATGTTACATCTGAAAATAAAACATTGAAACGAGTTAAGAGTACTCACTGTCATTCAGAAGCGACAGAATTAAAGTTATTTAAGGCTGAATTTCAGTCAGTTTAACAATGTCTTTTGGCAGCATTTTTTTATTTATGTATTTGGCATTTAACGCTTTGATAACGCTCTAACGCTCCGATGTTTTAGCAATATCGTGTCAAGTAGTAAAAAAACTTTGGAATAGTACAATCCAATGGAATTATGAATTTATTTACATAGGAAACGAATCTAATCAAAATTCAACCCAAACAAAACCCTTAAATGTTCGTGACAACCAAATACATTATCTCTAGTTCAGTCGACTGCGGAATTCCACGGTATCTCTTAACTAAACGACAGGCCAGCGCGTCGTATCGCGTGTATGGCGACTCTTATCTGGCACGACGCCAGAGCACGCGGGGAATGCCTACGTCGGACAGTTTGATTGCCTGAACGAACTCATTGTTCCCTGAGCGGCTCCTCCGCGCTCAATTTACTGCTACATTAGAGCCAAAGGGCCTTGTTAAGCCCTAACATCGAGATGCCTCTTCGTCGTCTGAACTTCACTTACTTATGAGGTAGTACTTTTAGAGAATAATCCACATTTTCAAAATATATCTGAGTATCTTATCACTATCCTTGCTAATAGACTTCTCGGACGACGTGACAATACCACTTAGCTTTGTTTGCGGAAATCGGAATTGCCAATCGATGTTATACGCCTCCGGTGGACACTTTTATAATTTACTAGCTTTCTGCCCGCGGCTTCGCCCGCGTGGATTTCGGGATTGGGTGTATAGAGGGTTAAGGGTCATAGCTTTTGCCCACGGCTACATATACGCGGAAGTCGGTTTATGGTGCGAAGATTTTATCGCGCTTCCCGTGGGACTATCC
The DNA here is from genome assembly GCA_036419045.1 of Scirpophaga incertulas. Lineage (NCBI taxonomy): Eukaryota > Metazoa > Arthropoda > Insecta > Lepidoptera > Crambidae > Scirpophaga > Scirpophaga incertulas. The sequence continues at coordinate 6,404,373 of CM071633.1, forward strand.
GTTTTTCCGAGATAAAAAATGCCGCAAAACTCCTCAAGAATCACTCTATCTATTGATGAAAACCGCATAAAAATCTGTGCAGTAGTTTTTGAGCGAAGCCTTTATTGCGCATCCCGTGGGATCTGTCGATTTTTCCGGGATAAAAAGTAGCCTATGTTACTCGGGGAGAATGTAGCTTTCCAAAGGTGAAAGAATTTTTGAAATCGGTCCAGTAGTTTAAGCGTGAAGAGGTAACAAACAAACAAACAAACAAACAAATAAACAAACAAACAAACAAACACACTTTCGCATTTATAATATTAGTTGGGATTAAAGCAATTAATAATTAATAATATAGTATCTAATAATAAACATAATAAATTAATCATTATTTTTCTGGCTGGGAAATGAAAAACGAAATTGATGTCGCCGTCATCAAAGTTTGTTCTTGCGGGAGTACGCTTGCGCATTGTGAAAATGCACAAACGACTGACAATCAATTTAAATCAATAAAAATATAAAATATATTTATAGTTTAAAATAAATTTTAATTTAAAATAGTTTATCCATTGGTCTTTAAAGATACACCGAAATGATTAGTGTTCTAACGTAAATGGAGTAAAACTATAGAGCAAATGACGATGTGATCGGATCTGACTTTTGGATTTTTTTGTCGGTGTGCCACTCTACAATTTTTCCGTTCTTTGAAGTCGAGGCATTTGTGTTTTCCTGCGGTTATATTAAAAATATTCTGCAAAATTAAACTTTTACGTATCGGACCCAAAGAAATTTATGTCAATAATATTGCGTAATAGAAACACTTTTAACCAAGTCAATAAAAGTGTACTAAATGACTCGGGTAAGACATTTCACTATCATCGAGATAAAACCAACTGTATACTCATACTTTTAAGTAACAAAATAAATCATATCAATGATACAGTAAGCGTTATCTAAGATCGACACAGCCGGCATAATATGAAACTTCCTATTTAAAGTGTATAGAATCAATTTTCGCAGCTACGTTCCGGCGTTCGAGACAGTGAGACGGCGATGACTTGCCCTTGATTTAGTCACTCCACATCATTTGTCAATCCTCAAGTACCAAATCGGTCTTCCTGTTAATTATTTATAAAGAAAAGTCGTCAGATTATTAACAACGTTTCATAATTTTAAGTTAATCAGAAAAATCTAATAACAATTTTTTTTACGTTAACACGTTAAATAAATAAAAAATTGTCGACGTTTACAATTAGTTTGGCCTTTGTTATACTTATGACATATTCATGAATACTAATGATAGGATAGTCTGCGGTCCATAATTTGCTGTCAGCTTTCGTGTGCTGCTTGCATACGTAATTTCTCAGCATTTGTTAGTGACGGGCATTTGACGTAATCAATGACGTCATCGTTTAATACTGATAATTCAAAAAGACAAAAGGTAGTACAGTTTCTTCAGAACTATCAATTGTGAACACAGAAAAAAAGTAAACCAACCACAAATTCCACAATAAAAATAAAATCTCCCATTCACTGTAACTATATGAATGACATCATGTGATTTTTTTTAGATTATTCTCAAAAGTTAAACAATAAAATAGAAGATAAAATATTTCTGTGATCAAAAAAGAGATGAGAAGTAACGATTTTTTTATTATATACATATTAAAAATTGAAATAAATGTTGACAAATGTGCGAGGTGAGAAAGACTGTTAACGGTTGCACTATGCATAGTGTAGACAGATTACACTACTAAAATATTGGGTTATAGGATAAATTCGTCGAAAAAAAATTGGAAGATTCTTTTCTTTCCAACAATCTGGAAATTCCAAAATATACAGTAACATTCTAGAACTCTCTCGGTGCTTTCATACGAGGCCTATATATATATATTGGGCCCTGTGCGTTTTTTCCGTAGTTATGGAGAATCAATCAATGCTCCAAGACAACGCACGACGACACATCGTCAAAAAGACTCAAATATAATTTAAAGGAACTCGGTTGGGAAACCGTACCACACCCTTCCCCCACCTTCAGATTATCACGTATTTAAAACATTTTTTAAGTAAAAAAAATTCAAAGATTTTAATAATCTGAAAACAGAAGTGACTAAGTTTTTTGATTCTAAACTTCCAGAGTTTTGGGCCAGAGGTATCAGCGACCTTCCTAATAAATGGCGCACTGTCATTAATTAGTTCTGACGGCGATTATATTGTAAATTGAAACTAAACTTTAATAAAGTAAATTAATACAAAGCATTTTTGTTCCTAATTTTTCGATGAACTTTTCCTTGTAGGAAATTTCCTGTGAAACTACTTTCATTTTTAAGTAACAATAATAATAATATTTTAGCACAAAGCATCGAAGTAATATATGCCACCCCTGTGCCGCCTATAGAAAAATATTCGAGTACGTGTCTCATGCACGCATCACTGTTATGTTAATGAAATATGCATATTTAAGATTTAATTATTAAATTAATTTTTATATTTCCATGTATTGTTTCTAAGACGTAAATCATCCCAATAATAGAAAGAATACCAGGCTTTAGATGTCGGGATGGATATTTTTGCAACCTGTAGAAGAAGCTGTAAAATCTCAAAATTTCAGGATAAATTTTCATAAATAAATAATTATTGAACTCAATTAAAAGGCGATTGAGTCGTGAATACACCTGTCGCAACAAAAGGATCAGAACAGGCTCCTTCGACGGCGGGCCCGCTATAAATAGAGAAGCGCTAAAAATAACTCGCTGCCCTAATTGTTTACTTTAAAGGTCGGAATAGATAATCCTACTAAACAGTGAATGGACATATCCCAGTCTCCCTTTGGACGAGAACGTGCAAGTGACGCCCCTGTCCTGCCGAGCATCTATAGTTATCCGTGTCCTACTTGAGCTTAAACGCCGCACTAAAGTCGAGAATAGTTGAAATGAAAAACGGAAGTTATAAGCATAAATAAAAGGGGGAAATCTCAGTCGCCCGCTTTAGGCATACAAAGTCAGTGAGCAGCAAAAACAAAGAGGTCCTATATGTGGTGGCTCTTGACAGTGCGACGCAATAATGTTTTTGTTGGCTCGATTCAAGCGAGAAAATACAAAAGAAAGACATTAAAAGGGAACATGTTTGTTCAGTACTGCTATCCAATATATAGCATGGCGCACATTCGAAGACTGTTTTACAGGAGCTTCATATTTTTATTTATGTTAATTGCAACAGTCAGCATTATATTAGATCCAACCGGATTAAACTAAAAATTGCCAATTTTCACCTGTTTGTAAAATCATCTTTTCACTTGCACTTCATCATCAATATGATATTTTTATTGTAGCTAAATTGAATGTAACGAGATCTATACAGCTTACTCTAAACTTAGTCAACCATACTGACCTAGTGCGAACTGGTCAACTTACAATCGCCTTCGAATTTGTTCACAAGTGATATGAAAGTTCTCATGATCGATGTAACAGTTACAAAAGTTTGATCTCCGGACTTTTATATTAGAATTCATTGCAGAGACTACAACGTTACCAAGGGTGATTAGAAGTAAAACATAATCTTTATTATAGTAACCTACTTGTAAATATCCACAATCTTCCAAAGTTTTCAGATACTTTGACTTACGGGTTCTCGAAAACTACTAGAACCCTTAATACGTAGAACTTTTGTATGACCAATTTAACCAAATAAACTATGTTGTATACGATAAAATATATGACTCATATAAAATGGGCCACCTACTCGTAAGTACAATTTCGCTTTCTAATGGTCTTGGTAAAAGTTTGGATTTGAGTGCATTATTTATATTACAAGTTTTAATGAACAAAAAGAAGAATGTTATGTATTTTATATACGATAAATACACATTAAGAAGACAGCAAATAGTTTTTATTGCCACAGAGTATCAATCAATCAATAACTTGTATATAATAATATGAGAAAATAACTATGAATATCAATTCAACAAGTATATTAACTTAAAAACTTTATTTGATAGCATGACTGTTTTCTTTTTTAAATCATGTGATCAATCATTTGAGACAGAAAGGCTGTTCCCTTTCATCTAAGCCTTTATGGTCAAGGCTGAGGCTGTGTTAAGTCGGTAGGTCATTCTGGTCGAGCCGTCTCGATCGGTTTAACCTTGGTTGCGGCAATGTCCATGAGAATTTTCAGCCTCCTTTTCAACGAAGAAAAAAGGTTGTTAAATTGGCGCCTCGCAGAATCAACTGTGATATTGTATCAAAAGATAAGTAATATTATTAAATAATTTGATTAACTATCTTTGCTTTTTCGAGGCAACAATGATCATGATATTCAAACGTTTTATCATCATGATAAAATTTAAATCTGATAACATGTCTATCGATAAAATCTTATTTACACATATCATTTATTTGACACTCAATCGTAGCATAAAATGAAAGGATGAACAATGCAGTCATTGGTTAATTTTAATTAATTTATTTAATTAGTTGATTTGGTCAAAATTACTTATTTTTCTCGTTCCTCAAAACGTCCATGTCTCTTTATTATAAAAAACAAATATTATAATACCACGTGTATTTAAGAATGGACACCGAGCTGACGACAGACCGAACAAGTCAGAATACTTTTGTGTCCAAGAATAGATTATATGGACCCCTGCAAACAACTCACGCGAATGACATGATGAAACACATGATTTATTGTTCATTCATTATTGCCTCTTTTATTCGGATAGTTGAGAATCATGGGAATTTAGAACGAGAGCAGATTAAAATGCTTAGTTAACAAACAATGTCGTACACATTTCACGGTGACGAAAAACATTACATAACTCTTTATTGTACACATAAAATACACAAAAATAGCAAATGTATAAAAGGCGGCCTTATTGCTAAACAGCAATCTCTTCTTGGTAACCTAGGACCAGGGAAGTACTAAAAGGAGATTTAAACATAGGATGGGTGCAGTAACTGGACAGGACAATAGGCTACTAATTAACTGCTGATAACTAGTTTAAGTTAAGAAATCTTTGACAGGAAATCAGGAAGTGTACACGGACTTTATTCATAAAGGACTCCAGCGTTCGCGTTCTCCTTATACCCTCCGGGAGAGAATTCCATAAGAAAAAGAATAAGTATGGGAAAAAGAATCCGTACTTCTGGGCGATATATCAAGAGTCAGATTAAAATTAGAACATCTTAGGTCTGTTCGAAAAACGCACGAAAGTTATACGTGGCAGGCTTCAAAACATGGACCCAATTAGAAGACTAGTGTTGACACCACTGAATCACCATTTATTGAACATGAAGAAGCAGTTATCACCTTGTCTGAGAATGTCAGCCAAACTGACAACCATTTTAACATAGATACGAGAATTCCGAGATTATTGGGTCACACAATAGGGGGCACGTCCTTAATAGAAAATAGCAAACATAATACAGACACACGAGCTAATAATGTCCTCGGAGGGGGCACCCCGCCGGCAAACTTGTAATTAGCTCCAGCGAAACGACCAATTAGTGAGTCGCAAATTTTGCGACCTTAAGACAGCGACGCCGCTTATTTATGAGTGATAAATGAACTGTGCGCTGTACATCACGCTCATTTTTCAGGGTATTCTCTATTAAAATGTCAAGAGAACGGCGCTTTTTTGTAATCGACATCGTTAAAGCGTTAACGATAATCAAAACTCACTTCGAAATGTAAGCGCCTTTTGAATGCGGCGTTCGTCGACCGTAACCTTTCGCTACCAGTCATCATAAACCACATGTTTCTGCACCAGGAACAGTGCAGAGTATTACACCCAATTAAAAAAAAACCTATGAACACTGGCTTATTTATATCAGTGTTCCATAGGATTTATAGGAGTATAGAGTAATATCTATCGTATGCGGGTCACAAAATGAGTAACTGTGACTGAAGATAGACAATTTGACTTTTGGAACCACTACGGTTTTCGCAGAGCATTTGCTCTATATAAAAGATAGAGTACTCCTTCTATTTCTGGATAACAGTAAAAGATGACACGTCATTTGATGATACATTAAAAGTACGTAATTGAAGTTTCTTTACTCCGGTAGAACTATGGTACACGGGGTAACAAACTTTACAAATGTAAGGCTTGTTACCCAGTGTAGGTTCCATAGTTACAAATACATTTGCCCCAAGCGCTCATAAAACTTTTTCACTAAAAACAAAACGGTCATGTCGTATTGCTGAATAGGTCAGAATAATGCTGCGGTTGAAAAACCGGCATGTGAACAAGTCAGCGATCACAGAATATCTATTATTATTAGGACCAAACTACTAGATTGAGTAGCATACATCGAAAATATTCCAGTATTGTACGTGAAACGATTGAAACCAAAGAAAATGATAGTTTTAAGGGAGTAGTTTTGCGCGCTCGTCTATCTGGAATTCTGTATTTAATAATCGGCTTAGGTTCGGAGTCTTGTGAAATATCGGCATATGAGTGCACTGCGAAAATCCCATGACTGAATGAGGGTAGTTGGAAGTATATTTTAAATATCGAATGAAGACGATGACACCAACCACTTAAGCCTCTTCGATCAATACAAATTATTTACGTGATCGAGGCTAGATATAAATATTTTTTATTCCTTCACACTTCAATGCAAATTGTAAAAATAAATAATGAAATTGTGCTGACTGAGAGTAACTGCAAAAACATAAAGTAACGCAATGTCATAGGATGGAGTTGTAAATTACAGTTAGAACGAGTTTTACCATCAACCTATAACTGTCCTGACAATTTCGTATGCCAGTGACTGCCTATGCAAATCCATAGTAACGCAACATGCATAGTAATCGCCGTTTAATCTTGCGGAAACAACTTGATGATTGTAGACACAAGCGATAAAAGTTATAGAGAAATAATCGAGGGAACGTACCAGCAAAAGTAAATTAAGCTTAAGTTTGCTAGTGGCTTCACAACAAAACTCCTTTAAAGTTTAATGCGAAGTATTAAACGGAACCAGAGATCAGATTCTGTAATCTCCAATTCGATTTTATCATCACGTCACATATTCGGATCGAACATTACTTTTAAAAGTGGTAAAAAAATAATAATTTTAAATTCAAATTTTCAAGGTATTGATTCTACGTTCTCATGTGTTTGTGTGTATGCAGTCTCTTCCGAGGCAAACGTTAGAATATAATCGTTAAGGTTGTTTCTTTGTAATAATTTGATGTATCGATTATACATCACAGCTCATATCCTACGTACCGAAGGGCATGAGTCTACCCTAACTATATGGCAATTGGGCCTTTGTCAACCACGCTAGCCCATTGTGGTATGTTTGTCTCACAGTGTTTTCCTTCACCTTAGGAACGTCAAATAATTGTACGTATTAAATTCGATAAACAAAAAACACCGCTACATGGTAGGCGGCGGAGGAGGCTACCCTGCCAAGGCTGGGGGTTCCCGGAAGTCGATTATCGTTCCCGGGGGCTCCCTACATGCCTGAGGAAGGCCATCCAGGATGTTTTTAGCGGATAGTGTCCCTTGGGCGCCCGACGGCGCAAGCGCGCGCGCACGGGGTGCAGGCGCTCGGGATGAGATCCGTTCAGTGTCTACGTCCATAAACGTAAGTTTTATCTGGTACAAAAAAAAAGGAGCAACCCCAGGCCCCCAGAATCATCCGATTCGTTGTAACACTTTTTTTTCACTGATTTTAAGTACTATTAAAGACACTTTTTTTTATTCATGTTGATTAAATTCACATTTACAATTGTATCTTGCATTGGTTATGTTTACGTCGAATTGTTACTTTGACATTGACAGTTCTATAGTGTGGGCCGCTTATCATGATCCTAACACCATTATCTATAGCGCAAATTAGGCAATCAAATCTAGCCAAGCGTCGTCTACAAAGATAGGTTCTTTATCAATAATACTGAAACATCACTCCGGAATTCATAGATTAAAAACAGTGTCGTAGATTATTAACTGCCCACAGATTATATACCGGATACTAATTAACAACAAACTATTTGCACTGCCGGTTACAAAAATATCATTTAGAATTAAACTTAAATTTAGGAAGATCAATTCTTCCTTTCTTTTATTTGTGGCGGATCGACATAGTTTCCACACCATCCTAGTTCCATTTAACAACAAACATCACATAGGTACTATACATCGTCTATATAGTCTTTGCCTCATCGGTGGTAAGCAATCTGTAATGGTATACTAATCTGTGACTTGGAGATCTGAAATCTGGGAATTGGGAATCGATCTATTGTAATAATCTCACGCATATTTCGGTATATAACTACGTATATAAGTTACTGAAAGTGGTGTCAGGATCACAAATTTCAGGAGTATTTTATTTCCCATAAAATTATCCATATCTCTTGGAACCAACATAATTTAACCTAGTTGCCACCGGCACTTAGGAAAAAATAATAAACTAAAATATTTACATATTGAAAGCCCGATAAAAAGGTCAGTAATAGTTGCATTTATCTCTTTAATTCTTTAATCTCTTTAATTTCAATTTGTTCCCAATAGTAATGATTTTCACAAATAATTATTGATATTTGTTTTGAGCGGGTAGGCTTAACCACCCATACAAAATCATGCTGAAATTAGTTGCTCAGCTGCTAATCTCATGTATTTGAGGTAATTGGTGTTTGTATTTAATCATAATAATATAAATAATGTAAATTCTTGTTCTTTTAAAATGTAAATGTACCATAATTTGATGAATGTTCAATAGATCATGTTTGATATTTTTCTTTGTAACCTAGTTGTCAGATTTAATTGTATGAAGAACAATAATGTATATGGGTTCCTTCTGAACCGCATAGACCACCCACAGTGAGTCCTTGACTATGATAATGTAGCATTTTATGATATGTAACAGGGCAAAAAGGTACCGGGAGGTATTTATACCTGAAAGGCCCGGCTCTACAAATTTATGTAAGAAAAACATACCTATATAAATTACAATATCCTTGAAGAAAATTATATAAACCTGAAGAAGAATAATTGCAATTTATTAAAAGAAGAGTTAAAATCGAGTGTCTGGACCCAGTCTCAAGGAAGGTATTCAGTACTAACCACCGGGGGATGGGAATCTAGCTTAAGAATTCATGTTTTAGATTTTAGAATTACCATTTAATTATAATTTTATTTCAATACCCTGATCATTAAACGGAACCAGAGATCAGATTCTGTAATCTCCAATTCGATTTTATCATCACGTCACATATTCGGATCGAACATTACTTTTAAAAGTGGTAAAAAAATAATAATTTTAAATTCAAATTTTCAAGGTATTGATTCTACGTTCTCATGTGTTTGTGTGTATGCAGTCTCTTCCGAGGCAAACGTTAGAATATAATCGTTAAGGTTGTTTCTTTGTAATAATTTGATGTATCGATTATACATCACAGCTCATATCCTACGTACCGAAGGGCATGAGTCTACCCTAACTATATGGCAATTGGGCCTTTGTCAACCACGCTAGCCCATTGTGGTATGTTTGTCTCACAGTGTTTTCCTTCACCTTAGGAACGTCAAATAATTGTACGTATTAAATTCGATAAACAAAAAACACCGCTACATGGTAGGCGGCGGAGGAGGCTACCCTGCCAAGGCTGGGGGTTCCCGGAAGTCGATTATCGTTCCCGGGGGCTCCCTACATGCCTGAGGAAGGCCATCCAGGATGTTTTTAGCGGATAGTGTCCCTTGGGCGCCCGACGGCGCAAGCGCGCGCGCACGGGGTGCGGGCGCTCGGGATGAGATCCGTTCAGTGTCTACGTCCATAAACGTAAGTTTTATCTGGTACAAAAAAAAAGGAGCAACCCCAGGCCCCCAGAATCATCCGATTCGTAAACCAGTACCAAGACCACAGCGCAACTGACGCTCAACTCCAAAAGATGTGTTTCCTTTGTAGGGGACATTACAAGTGGAAGGAAAACGCTGCTTTGGAACTTAACAACGTAGAGATGGTTTCACTGTCCTTATATAAATTAAGCATTTCCAACAATTAGTTATTCTAAAATGTCTTAATTCAACTATCAACACATTCTACAGCTCTTACAAACTCACCTGTACTTGGAACAGGGATATGGTATCGTCCAGCATCTGCACCCGCACGGCGAGCATCTTGCCCCCTTTCTTGGGCGTGGCGGGCGGAGTGCGTGACCCGCCGCCCGCACCGTCCACCCCGGCGGGCGTGCTTGCCGAATGGTGCATTCGCCCTGCAGACAAACGATTAATACTCATTACTTCATTACAGTCTATAGGTCCATACAGTATATGTATGTTACTTTAAATAAATGACGATCTCTATGGGCTTCGTTATGCACAGCAATATTAGAAAGGACGATTTTTTTTTATTTATTAATATAGCTAATTTAAAATTTATAATAAAAATGGTATTTAAAGATTATTTAGTTGCTATTTTGCTTCATTTGTGAAGCAAAATAGCAACTAGCTTCAGCTGGAAAAATAATATGTAACTAAGATTTTAAAATTCTTTCTGAGTTATCAGACTTCAAAAAAATGAAGCAACATCCAAATGATTGTTGCAACTAGCAACATTAATTATTTACTTTATAGTATTTTGCCGTGTGGCAACATTCGCTCTCTCTTGTACCGGTGGTTTGTCGAATAGAAGTCTGCTAAACATATCGTGAGTTTTATTTTGAAATCTAAGATCCAGCCCTGTCAAAAGTACACACACACGCTGCTACAATGATTATGATCATGAATCAACATCCGAATGATATGACCCTAATCAGTTGTTAGCACAAAAGAAGTGTCTAGTCTAGTCTTAAGTCTAGCTATAGACAAAATGGCCATGACTCAATAAATTGCTATGTAGAATTTAGTTGTACGATGATGTACGGCTATCGATACTCAGGATCAAAAAAATTAATCATGATATAAATTGAAAATTTAAATTATCATTTTGAAATTACTTGTGATAAAACTAAATATATACAATGTAGAAGACAACACACAACAAAAAGCAGAATTATTATAAAATTTAAATATATCTTGTGACCCTATTCTATGCTAAATAAATAAAATAAAAAAATAATATAGCTTTATTGATTTCAAACTTATTAGTATAGAAAAAAAGGACAAAGACAAAAAGGAATAGTATTTAATTGTTAGTAATATGTAGTTTTCCTTAGTCTATGTTAGTATTACATTAATATATTTAAAGTTTGGATCCCATCTGGGTGAAAGCCTCCATTCTTTTCCATTTTGTTCTATCTGTTGCTGTGGTCATCCAGCTTCTGCCCGCTACTTTGACTATGTCGTCTACCCAACTTTTTTTGGGTCGGCCTACATTTCTCCTTCCAAGAGGACCAGTCCATTTAGAAGTTTGCACAATCCATCTTTTGTCAGGGTATCGACAGATATGCCCTGCCCATTGCCATTTAATTTTCAAGGCATGCTTAAGAGCATCTGTCAAATTAGTTTTTTGTTGTATGTCTTTGTTTTTTTATGTTTTGTATCGTCCTAATATTTAAAATGCTTCTCTCCATGGCACGTTGTGTTGTGATTAGTGATGAAACGGATATCCGGTAACTATCCGGTATCCGGCCTATTTTCACTATCCGGCCGGATACCGGATAGTAGGGCACTATCCGGCCGAATACCGAATACTAGATGCTTCCCGCGATACCGTTCGCGCTGAGTGCTTTACGCCCTAAACTCGTCTATATCGCGCTTTTCTGTGGGAATACAAAAGTTTTTAAGCCTATCTATATTGTTTCTCGTTGTCTAATCTATCTCTGTATCAAATTTCAGCAAAATCAGTTCTTTAGTTTAGGCGTGAGAGAGTAGCAGACAAACAGACTGAATTTATAATATTAGTAACGGATTATTTTGCACATACACACACATATATGAAACGCGATAAGCGGCCGAATATCCGGTGGCCGGATATCCGGCGCTCCGGCCTCGTAGTTAGCCGAATATCCGGTATCCGGTATCCGGCCAAATCAACTATCCGTTTCATCTCTAGTTGTGATCAGTCTGTTTCTCACTTTGTTAGTAAATTCTATGCTAAAAGTTAATTTTAAATTATCACAAGTCATATACATGATACATTAAGTGCAACGAAATATTTTGTATGACATATATAAATATCCTATATAATATATACATAACGTTCCAGTCTGGGTATGTGACAAGCACAAGATTTCTCTCTATTGCAAAAAATAAATGTGTATATGATGTGTAACAAATATTCACAAAAACTTGTGCGCCGTAACATCAAAATTAATATTTTAACACCTCCCTGCTTCTATAGCGGCTACTGAGTGTGTACAGAAGTGCATTTCAATTGGATGTAATATCGCCTGCTCTTTCGTAACATATTTTGCATAGGTCATCTCTGTCTATGAAAGGGATCAGGATGCCATGACAACCAATTCTTGTTGCAGTCAGCATGGAAGCCAGCACAGATGAAACTATGGGCTACGTCCACGTGGACTAGAAAAGCATCGTCCACCAAAAAATGGTTTAAAGTTTTTCCTCCATTGATCAGGACCAGTGCAATCATTTTTATTGTTCCCTTTATTTCTGGTTAAATTAATTTATATTGTTTTACAGTGTTAAGTGACACACGTTTTACCACTTTGGAACCAGAGTTACTAGTTTAGAAAAAATATATATTAATCACCTCAATATATTTTTTGAAGACCTATCCTAACAGACAGGTAAACAGAATCAGGATGTATGGGTACTTAATAGTAAGTTACATGTTGAATAAAACTCTTGTACTCAGACTCTTGAACTCACTCAGTACAAGAGTTTTATTCAACATGTATAATAAGTTCCACCAAGAGCCAACAATCAACTCAATACAGAATAATAGTAAGTTGTAAATAGGAATCCATTTTTAGAAGGGAAATCTAGTTTGTATGTAAAAACATTCCAATGACAATCTAATGAGAGTATTGTTGTAAGTACTCCTATAGGCAACTGAGAAGAATGTGTGTCGGGCTTTTTTTATTACACAACCCCTAAATGGGGTTAAAATCTAAAAAGGTAATGCTTAAATAGTTTATTCAGTCACTGATTATAAAAATAACATCAATTTTAATAAGTTATGTAGTAGATCTGAAATAATATCATTCAGTATCAGGTGTAATGGGCTTAAAATTTCAAAAATGACAAAAATAACAATTAAATTGACAGATATAGCTGAAATATAACAATTGAGTTAGATGATAATGTTGCAGCTGAAAGCTATTATATATAAAATGTTTGCTTCTAAACATTATTTATAATACTTTGTGACAAATCAACATCTTCACAAATTATTTTTGTGTTTTACCTAAAATAATTGAACCAAAACAACATCTTTTATATAAACATACCTGGCAACGATTGGTATCCGATGGTGGACAGGTGTCCTGTGGAATTGCAACTCCCTGGGGGTAGATCCGATTCCATCATACTGTAGTGTTTTCATTTCCTTTCAAGAGAAACCTACCATCTTTAGGGTGTTTTGCCATGTCTCTACTGGTGTTGATTGCAGTTCATTCATCTAATATTTCTTTCTTGAACATCTGTGTAGAAATCGTTTGTATGATGCATTTTTTGGTATTATGAACCAATGATTTTCAGATTAGTGACTCCAATCAATATAACTTTATTTATCTACAACAAAGTTTCTAAATAAATCATATATTAGAATACTGTAGATAGCATAGTTTGATTTTAGATTTGAAATAAATTCTGTGAAAAGAAAATTTTAAATTATGCCCATTAGTAGACAAAATGCCCGTGATGCGAAACCGGCGATGTCCTACTTTCTACCCCTATACATAAATAGTTAGCTTCAATGCATTATCCAGAAAATAGGTCAGCAGAGGTGTGCCCGGCCACTGCGAAAGAGACAGAGACACTGACTCAGCCGGCGCATCAGTTTGTGATAAGAGCACAGCATACAATTACAGTTTTAAAACAAACTTGCACTTGAAAAAGATATACTAAATAGAATGTGAATAGACTCACAAACGAAATGCAAACGAGGGATGAAAATAAATACGCAACCCCCCCCCTTGTCAACAAGCTCGCTCAGTCATCGATCATAATGAAGATGTCCACAAAAACCAATATACGCTTTATTCCACTAAACACTTTTTTTAGTGTACTTTCTCATTTATTATGTACCAAATATTCACTTATTAAACTTCATTTCACAACTCAGAACTTCAGTTCCACACCCTTGTTAACATCGAAGTACAGATGTTTCGCGGCCATATTTATTTACCTACCGAAATTTGCTACAGACCTTTAAACTGAGCAGATTAAAAATTAAAAATACAAAAATAGTGTTCCGAATACGCATATGTGTTAATGTAGTCGATAGCATACTAAAACCTTGCCCAAAAACGTAACGAACATATTCATGCCCATTCATGCCACTGAAAGTCATTTTATTATCATCATATTACTAATGTCAAATCCGAATTCGCATACATTTTCAATTAAATCTTAAGTCGTCCAAAACATTCCTGACTATTTAGTTTCCTTTAAATATTTGTAAGTGTAATATTTGTAAGAAATAATTGTTTATGGATCATTTATTCATTGTTAATATAAATAAGAATTAAATGTTTGTTTTTTTAACAACTACTAATGAACAAATTTTCCACAGATAGATATTATGAGGAAATTAATGGTAGGAAGTTATAAATACATTTTCATTTCAAAAAAAGAATTCTATTCAGGCCGCTACGTTTGTATTGTTATAGTAGTGTGAGTATTTGGACCACAGCCCTTGCCCAAAGCAACAAACAAAAATTCCAAAACATTCGCCGGCCTTTAAGTGTTAGTATACATTTTCAGTGTAATCTATTTAGTTCATATCCCAACTAATATTATAAATGCGAAATTAACTCTGTTTGTCTGTCTGTCTGTCTGTTTCGCTTTCCCGCTTAAACCTAGCAACCGATTTTGATGAAATTTGGTACAGACAATCTTTAGACCCTGAGACAGAGAACATAGACTACTTTTTATTTCGAAAAAAAGGAATGAAGGGGTTGAAATAGAGGTTGAAAATTTGTATGGGATTTCATAATTTCAAAAGATAAAACAATGAATCTTTACATTTAAGCACTTAATAAGAAATCATTAAACATTTGTTCTAGCATTTTTGAAATTTCGACCAGCTAGGGGGTGAAATAAGGGTTGAAAG
This sequence comes from Scirpophaga incertulas, assembly GCA_036419045.1. Classification (NCBI taxonomy): domain Eukaryota; kingdom Metazoa; phylum Arthropoda; class Insecta; order Lepidoptera; family Crambidae; genus Scirpophaga; species Scirpophaga incertulas. The sequence continues at coordinate 6,419,534 of CM071633.1, forward strand.
TTAGTATGCAAGTTCATCAAATATCACGTCATAAGAAACAAAAAATCGTTTGTTCTAGCATTTTGAAATGTTTACCAGTGTGGGGGTGAAATAGGGGTTGAATTGAATATTGGTACCTTAGACACCAGGTAGGTACCAGGATTAACTAAAAATTTAAAAACTAATTTCACGCAGGCGAAGCCGCGGGCTGAAGCTAGTATTATACAATGTGTTAGGGATCGGACTTCCGATACTTTACCAACGTGTTGTATGTTAAGTTTTATCGACAAAAACCTATACAAATGGGGGTCGCATCCCTGACCCCTATGAATGAGAGCTATTTTAAAATTTTATTTCTCGTATTTTAAGGAGTTTATTAAATCTTGCTGTTTTACGATTTTATTTGGTCTACATACACAAAAGTGGCCTTATTTCAAAGTTAATGAGCTGTGCTAGCATTTAACAATAAATTTGTTAAGAAATTCTTTACAATAATATACAAAATCCTTTGATTTATACGGAAAACTGGGTAAAATTATCTATTTTTTTTTAGTTATTGGGCTCTACCTAAAATTCCGGGCCCTTGACATATCATTTTTTTTTATTTTAATTTATTGGCAATGAGTTGAGCTTGTAAATAAACCTAAAATAAGTTCCGCTAAACATTAAAAAAATATATATATATATGTCAAGGGCCCGGAATTTTAGGTAGAGCCCAATAACAAAAAAAAAATAGATAATTTTACCCAGTTTTCCGTATAAATCAAAGGATTTTGTTTATTATTGTTAAGAATTTCTTAACAGATTTATTGTTAAATGCTAGCACAGCTCATTAACTTTCAAATAAGGCCACTTTTGTGTATGTAGACCAAATAAAATCGTAAAACAGCAAGATTTAATAAACTCCTTAAAATACGAGAAATAAAATTTTAAAATAGCTCTCATTCATAGGGGTGAGGGATGCGACCCCCATTTGTATAGGTTTTTGTCGATAAACCTTAACATACAACACTTTGGTAAAGTATCGGAAGTCCGATCCCTAACACACTGTATATATATGTGTGTACACATATAAACAGTTTAACAATATTTGTATAAAAATTACATTTATTTACTTATCTAATCATTTAAATGTCGTCTAATAACGTATTCAAATTACTTACATTTAGATAAAAATAATAACTTCGCAAATTCATAACTTAGAGAAGTATGACTGGAGTACAAACTAGGAAAGGCGCCACGCATTGGAGTGACGATGAAGTATAAATTCAGAAATAGTGTGACAAGGGAAACGTGATTTGTGAAAGAAGATGTAGTGATAAAAATTGAGAAATTAATGCTTGAACAGTTTGTATACGAAAAAAGAATGAATGGAAGACGATGGACAAGCAAAATATAACGCAAATACGAAGAGGCTATAAGGTATAAGGTCAAACGGGCTGGTTTCCGCAACTCGACGTCTAAGCGCCTATTTTGCGTGTGTGGGAATGATGTTGCTATTCTCGCCAGCTTAGCTCGTCCAGAAATTTCAATAGGTTTTTTAACTTACCGAAAACCTCCGGCAGTGAGCTCGGCTGTCCGAGATGTCTTACCCGGTAGTCCACCACACCTGGACACTCCATGATCACATGTGCGGCCGTTTCTTCTGCCTCCAAGCATGCTCTGCACATGGGGCTGTCAGTGAAACTTAGGTTGAAGAGGTGTTTGTTAAAAGGTCCGTGGCCAGTTATTGCCGCGGTTATCTGATTGAGTTGTTTCCTGTTTAGTTTAAGGATGTTCTTTGACAGTTTTGTGTTTATTTCTGGTAATGCAGCCTTTGTTTGCTTGCAGTCTTCAGTGTTTCTCCAGGTCTCGCTATGGACCTGCTTAGTTTTGTTTCTTATTTGGTTTTTAGACCATTGTTTGGGGAGAGGCACTATTGGTTCTGGTCCGTAGACCTTCATTCCTGATCCTCTTCGAGCTAACTCGTCCGCTTTGTCGTTGCCGCACGAGTTGCTGTGACCTTTTATCCATTGTAGGGTGATGAGGTTATCCCTCCCTGCCATCATCAAGACGTGGTGACATTCGTGGATTAATGTAGAGTAGCATTGGTTGTTTGACAGTGATTGTAATACAGATTTACTGTCCGTTAAGATTCTTATGTGTTGTCCTTTTATGTTCCTTCTCAGTATTTCTTTGGCGGCGGTAATGATTCACACGCATTCAGCCTGATATACGGTGTTATGAATTCCCATAGGTATGGAGATGTTCATGTTAAAGTCATATGAGAAAACACCACATCCTGATCCCGAATCTGTTTTGGATCCGTCTGTGAAGATTCTTAGATCTTTTATGTTGAGGCCTTCCTTTCCGTCATCACGGAGCTGGATTTTGTACTTCTTGTCAAAGCAGTATCGCATGTACATTCCGTCGTTTGGGGCTTCCATCAAAGGGAGTTCAATCATGGCTTCCTTCAGGGAGCGCGTGTGTGGGGTAGGGGTCTTGCTGAGAAGATCTAGTTCCTTTAGCCTAATCATTGTGAGTGTGGCTTTCTGTTGTATAAAGAGGTGAAGTGGTGTTAGATTGAGTAAGGCTTCTAGTGCAGTAGAGGGGGTTGTTCTCATACAACCCGTGATTGCCATGCTTATCAATCTTTGCCAACTTTGTAGTTTCTGTTTTACGGTGGACAGTTCTGTTCTACGCCACCAGACCAGTGCTCCGTAGCTTATCATTGGTCGGATGATGGCGGTATACTGCCAAACCGTGAGCTTGGGGTTCAGACCCCATCTTTTGCCTAGCATCCTTCTGCATTGCCAGAAGGTGTTGCTGGCCTTTTCAAGTTTGGAGTCTATGTGTTTTGACCATGATAATTTATTATCAAGTATTATACCGAGATATTTAACTTCCGTTTCGAGTGGGAGTTCGGTGTTAAGGAGTTTCGGTAGTCTGTAGTTTCCGAATACTCGTTTTTTTGTGAACAATACGAGTACGAAGAGGCTAATTGTTAAGGGGTAACTTAGATGAACTTCCCTGGAGTGAATATGAGATATCCTCGAAAGAACATAGAGAAACACAGAACCCAGTACATTTGTACCCGTAACCAATGATGAAGTATTAATGAAACTTGAATAAATTAGAGAAGTATGCATAGATCGTAGCAAATGGAAAGAGATGTTAGTGAATGTATCTATGAACCAAATAGTCACAAGATAGTAATTCTAAAAACGAGATACCCAAACAATGTTAATTGCAGATGATAATTCTTTATTGTTGAAAGTAACCAAAAAGCAATGGTATGACATAGTAAATAATATTCTTTGGGAATACTCTATTCTCTATCTACGGGGAAAGTCCTTTTATAACTCTGTGGAATTTTGTTACTAAAGAGTAAATATAGACGGCCATAGCTTTGTTTATAGAATAACATACAGTACTGTAGACTGTTAATACTGTATACTCATCTGCGATTTATAGTTATATCTTGTGTTTCTCTATTCGTTCTTATTAACAAAGCTGCTATATTCTCATTAACGTTATAATCACTCATCCCACATACAATTTAACAGTTCCTAATATGTATAAGCTACTTTTCTTCTAGTTTTTACTACCATCCACCCGTATAACATTCTATCACTCAATTTTTGTTGTTATGATATTAAGAACTTACTAAATCGCGTTTTTATTTTGTCTACTAACGTAATTATCGACCTTATTTTTGTATTTACATATATAATCTGTGCTTTTTACATTGTTTACGTCGATACTCTTACTCATCTGTCGGCTGAAGCACAGAGTACATTAGTATATGGGCTGAAGGCCTTTGCAGTCATGTCCGGTAAAATAAAATAAAAAAATTATCTATCATACTCATAATAGTATAAACTAAAGAAATGGCTGTATGGGCTTGGTACCCTTTGCCTTCCTGGAATGGGAGAATGAACCAAAAAAAAAAAAGGAATTGGCGGGAAACTTCGAAAGATATAGTCGCTAAATTTAACTATCTATTTTTTTGCGTATATTTTCTCAATTAGTTGCAATAGAATTTTTATTAGTCATCGTAACAAATGTGATAAAAAAATGGGGAGGCACAAGACGGGGAAGAAACGGAAGAAAAATGAAGATACTGATAAAGATGATTTGGACGGTCAGCTACCCGAATCCACGTCTTCAGAATCTGAAGAGGAAGGGGAGGAGAACTCTTTTGTTCCTTATTATGTCACAGACTACACCCGACTGTATCAAGAAGATTCTATTAGTTCAGAGTTTGTAGTTTTTGTTGAGTCAGCAGACTCACAAAAACCTATTGGATCGAGAGATCTTTTGTCAATATCCACATGCCTACGACGATATAATAAAGGAGTAAAATACTTGCGTTCATTAAATAAATATAAAATTGGTGTATATTTTGAGAAATCTGCACTGGCAAATGCTTTCCTAAATAACAAAACATTTTTACTTGAGAATAATTTTAAAGCTACCATTCCTGCGTCATCTACAGAGGTTACCGGAGTTATAAGAAATGTTCCAATTAAATATAGTAACAAAAAAATATATACAATGATTTCAAGCTTTAAGAAAATTATAAGTATAAGAAGATTTTTTAGAAAAGTAATAACTGATACTGGCTTTTCTCGACAGCCTACTCAGACCATCGCCATCACGTTCGCTGCCAATCAACTACCTGACTATGTTGACTTGGATGGATGGAGACATAGTATCACACCCTATATTCCACCAGTTAAGCAGTGTTACCGGTGTTTAAGGTATGGACATATATCTAAATACTGTAAAAATTCCGAGAAGTGTTCAATTTGTAGCAACAATCACAACTATAAAGAATGTACAACTCCAAAAGATAAAGCTGTGTGTGCTCACTGTAATGGGAATCATATCAGCATTTCTGCTCAATGTCCGATAAAACAACAAAAAATTATTGAAAACAGAAATAAACACAAACCATCAAGTTATGCTAGTCTATTCAATGAAAAAAATTTTCCAGGCATTAAGTCTTCAAATCCTTCCAAAAAAAAGGACCCTCAAAACTTACTTTCTGTTTTAACATCTGATTCTCAATCTATGGAAATTCTTATTGAAACTATTATTAAACTAATCACCTTAAATAAAACAAAAAATACTGCAATTTCATCAAAAAATATATTGGACATTTTTAGTGAAACTCTTAGTAATAAAAATTTACTCTTACAAAATTCACACACAAATTAAAGATTATGCAATGGAATGCTCAAAGTTTATCATGCAGTCGACATATTCTTACCAAATTTTTGTATGATAATGATATAGATATTGTTGTAATAGCAGAAACCTGGTTAAGGCCTGAGCTTAGATTTAAAATCAACGGTTATAATGTTGAACGTAATGATTGCGGTAATAACCACAATGGAGTAGCAATCATTTTAAAACATAAGTTTATATATGATAGATTAAACACTAATTTTGATGATTCATTGCAAAACTTAGCTATTCAGGTAAAAATAAAAAACAAAACACTAACTATTGTCTCTATTTATTGTCCAAATTATACTCTTCCTAGATTTCAAATTGACAAGTTTACTAGTCTTATCAATAGTTTACCTAAACCTGCTTATATTGCTGGTGACTTTAATGCTCACCACACAGTTTGGGGCTGTAACAATATTGACTCTAGAGGTAGAGATTTATTAGAATCCTTTGATGATTGTGATTTAGTTTTATTAAATGACGGTCAAGTTACTACTGTAGGTACAAACATATGGAGGCCGAATGGCCTAGATCTGACACTTGTTAGCTCTAATATTGCATTAAACTGCATCTGGGATGTTCACGATGACCCGCTTGGTAGCTATCATTTACCTACAATAACAATCATACAGATTGATACTAATACAGCTTCAGAATCTTGTTCTCATCAAACAGTTAGGATACCACATCACATTAATCCTCGTTTAGTAAATTGGGATTGTTATAAAAATTATGTAAATGACATGCTGAAAGATTTTTCTGTATCTTCTGATCCTTTTAGTTCATATAAAGTTTTTTGTGAATGTATTTGTCTGGCAGCTAAAAAATCATTCTGCAAATTCAACCAAAACAGTCCACAGATTAACAAAGAACATGAACAAGAACAACGTGCAAAAGGGATGCATTCTGTACATCCACAGATTCATATTGAAACGTCGTTTAGTAAACCTAGTAAACCATATAAACGTCCTTCTGTTCCTTGGTGGAATGCCGCATGTGCACAGGCTGTTCAAACCAGTAAAGAAGCTTATATTACATTTAAAACTTATCCATCTTTAGAAAATTATGTCAACTTCAAAAAACTTCAGGCTCAGAAGAAAATCATTCTAAAGAAGGAAAGATCTCATAGTTGGAAAGAGTTTTGTTCAAATATTAATAGGAACTCACCTATTTCTTATATGTGGAAAACTTTACGTAAATTTAATAAAACTTATATTCCTCGTAGCGATCAGTTAGATGAAAATCCCACTTTGGCTTCTAAGTTTTTAAGAAAATACACTCCTGATTATGTCGAGCCACCACCTCCGTCTTTATTATCTGATCGTAACGTTAACATGTCAAATTCATATCTATTAAATTCTTTTACTTTAACCGAATTAAATTCAGCCATCAAATCAAGAAAAGAAACTTCCTGTGGTCTTGATTTTATATCTTATAAGATGATTAAAATGTTAAATGACGAAAATCGCAAGAAACTTTTATTACTCTTTAATAAACTTTGGCTAACAAATTCAATACCAGATAGTTGGAAAGTTGATTGTTTGGTTCCTGTTTTGAAGTCCAATAATAACAAGAACAGCTATGAATCTTATCGACCTATAGCATTGACTTCGTGCGTTGGAAAGATATTTGAACAACTATTAAAACAACGTTTAGAGTTCTACATTGAAACTAACAATCTGCTTCCCAATAATCAATATGGTTTTAGGCGTGGCCGATCCGCTCGAGAAAGTATTGCATGTCTATATACAGATATACAAAACGCAATTGATAACAATAATTTTTTAGTTTGTGTATTTTTTGATGTAGTAGGTGCCTTCAATAATGTTAATTTGCAAATTCTTACTTCAACACTATACTCCTTAGGAATTCCCAGTAAATTAGTTACTTGGATATATGAATATCTTAATAAGCGTATTATATATGTTAAAACCAATAACGAATTACACGGTCCCAGGTTTTCTTACAGAGGTGTTAGTCAAGGTGGTATTTTGAGTCCATTATTGTACATTTTGTACATACATAGACTTAATGAAATAATAGGTATGGATCATACCGTAAACAATCTTCAGTTCGCGGATGACCTAGTAATTTACTCGACTGGTTCTTCGATTTCTGAATTAGAATATAAATTAAATTTTATTTTGTCTAAATTATCAAATTATTTTCAGTATTTAAATTTAGAAATAAGTCCTAATAAAAGTAAAGTTGTTATTTTTAATAAACATAACAGACAGGTTAAAATTAACATTACTTATAAAGCTCAAACTCTTCCTATAGAAACATTTGCAAAATTTTTAGGTGTTACTTTTCAACATAATTTAAGCTGGAAAAAATATGTCGATTGTCTAATAGATCGGGCTTCGAGATCAACAAACATTTTAAAATCCCTTGCTGGTCTTAGCTGGGGAGCTGATCCTAAGTTATTACTCATATTGTATAAATCTTTAGTAAGAAGCCATTTTGAATACGCTTTCTTCTGTTTTGCTACTGATTCCAAAATTATTGATAATCTTAATAAAATTCAAAATAAAAATTTACGAATAATTTTAGGTGCTATGAAAACAACGCCAATAAATTCTATGCAAGTTGAATGCTTCATTCCTCCTTTGAGTATCCGTTTCAAATTTTTGAATTGTAGATTTTTATTAAAACTTTTATCAGTGAACAATAATCTACTAATTAACAAATTAAAAGCCTACAAATGTCCCATATATTTGTTTGCTGATTTAAATAATATTTCAAATATATTTATAAACAATTACGTATATAATAGTGATAAGCTACCTTGTTATAATGGTCAATTTTATAGTAAATATTTTGCAATGAATATAGTTATTAATGAGAAGTTGACTTGTAAATTTGATGTTTATAATGATTTAAGTTATTGGGTTGAATACAGGCAAATTTATACTGACGGCTCAAAGAACGATAATGTTTCCATGGCTATTTATGATTCTCATACAAATGTCGGGCATGGCTTAAAATTACCAAAAAAAGCAAGTATATACACAGCTGAAGCTGCAGCTATTCTGGCAGCATTGGAGTATATAGAAAAAAATGATGATTTGAAATGGATTATTATTACGGATAGCATGAGTGTTTTGAAATCATTATTAAATCCAAATACTTCGTCTCAAACAAATTACCTTGTTTATGAAATACGTGAAAAGTACTTTGATTTGGTAACAAATAATAATAAGGATATTGTATTTTTTTGGACACCTTCACATATTGGAGTAAGCGGTAATGAGAAAGTGGATAGCTTTGCAAAATTGATCTCTGACACATCTGATATCGTACCTATTAAAAAGGTTAATATTCCGGAAAGTGATTGTGCAGCCATATTTAGAGAAAATTTATTAACTAGTTGGACGCAAGATTGGAATAAAACATTAGAATTTAAAGGAAGATGGTATTACAATATTAACTCTGAAATAAAACAGCCGTGGTTTGTAAGCAGACAATATAAAAGTAGAAAGTTTTACACTACGTTGTGTAGATTACGTATGGGACATGCCCGTTTTAATGAACATTTGTTCAGAATGAACATGATCTCCTCCCCGTCATGTACTTTCTGCAACTCTAATATTGTGCAATCCTTGGATCATATTTTCTTTGAATGTTCACATTTTTCTACACAAAGGACCTTACTTTTTGAAAACCTCAAAAAAATTTACAAGTCTGATGATAATATCCCGCATTCTGTTCCTGTCATTATGAAAAATCTCGACACGTATCCATTGCTGTTTAAGTACATTGAATATACAATTGAAGAAATTTGAAAAGAGAAAAGATTGTGAATAGTGAAGAGAAACTCTTTTGTCTTGGCTGTATGGCGCTAAAGATGCCTTTGCCTTTCCCAAATAGGGAAAAATATGACCAAAAAAAAAAAAAAAAACCAAAAAAAAAATCATAATAGTATAACTTGGTTACTTATATCTCTAAGTAGTCTGTGGTTACTTACTAGTCTGTGTAGTATACTAATCTGTGATACTCATCTTGTGTTTATGTGTTCAAAACTTTCGCCTTCAAAGTGTAATATTATATTTATTCACCTCGACAAACATTTTCAAATATAATTTGTTATAAGAATATTGTTTAAATTTATATGATGTAAGGTTTTCGTGTGAAACTTCACAAAATCCAAGCAACAATATGGAAACAACACCATTAATACCGAGACCTAAAAGAAGTTTTTGGTCAAGGTAAGATAGACAATGAACGTAAATTAAATGTTCTTTGTTTTTATCTTTTTAGTAACGTTTTCTTAATTTTTAAGGTTAACATTTTTAAGATTTCGCAAAAGGGTACTAAGTTCGAGAGATATTAAATTAGGTGAAATACCTGAAGAAGAGTTTCCTCAGAATTATGTTTGTAATCAAGTATGTATTTGACCTATATAAAGTTGTATTTATATTTTTAAATCTCTTTTTTCATTAATTATTCAAAACTGTCAATGTCTTTGGCAGTTGCTGTTATTATTGCATATATACAACTATTATAATATACCAAGACCTCTGTAATAAGGTCCTTTCATTAATTTTCAGAAATATAATATCATCACATTCCTGCCTCTTGTGTTGTATGAACAATTCCGGTTTTTCCTTAACCTTTACTTCTTAGTGATGGCCATAAGCCAGTTTATTCCAAGTATTCGTATAGGCTACTTGTACACATACTGGGGTCCATTATGCTTTGTGTTGGCTGTGACACTATTCAGAGAAGCAGTTGATGACTTTAGAAGATACAGGTAAATTATAATATTCTCTTTTATGATATTGTATATTTTATTTATTAAAAAACATTTGTATTGTTAATGCTCTGAAACCTTTGTGCTAGATAGGTTTTAAAAATTTGTAAATAATATATTTAAATATAAACAGTTTATTATTTGAATCTTTAGTTTGAAAATAATTAACACCCTTGCTTCTATGTTGTTCCAGAACAAGGTCTTAATATAATTTTTGTTTAACTTTTCAATCTAATAATATAGTTTTTAATAAATTTTTTTTCAAAAGTTAATTAGTGAAATGAAATAGCTATTTTATATATACAAAGCAATCTCATGATGATTTATATTTAACAAATTATTTTTCAGAAGAGACAAGGAAGTTAATAGACACCATTATGAAAGAATAATATTGGATTCAACAGTGGATGGTTACAGACCTTTTCTCACAGAGCATGTGCCTGCATCAGCTCTCCGTGTTGGAGATATTGTGATATTGCACAAAGGCCAGCGGGTGCCTGCTGACATGATCTTACTTAGGACTAATGAAACTACGGGTACTGTGTTCATACGGACAGATCAGTTAGATGGAGAAATTGATTGGAAATTAAGGTCGGTTTATCATATTTTAATATGTAGTAAGATATTATTTTTAACTAAGATATTCAACTTGCTTTACATATTTTGCTTGTTAATTTCTAACATACAAGACATCTTTATACAAGATCCATCAGATAAACAGTATCAATTGTAGGATAAATAATGTCATTATTATATAAAAGTAAATGAGGATATTTAATAAAGTCATATTGTTTATTGACACATCCCTTTATCTAAAAACATAATTAAATGAACTTTGTATCATAAAAATACTTAACTAACATAAAACTGTTGACATTTTATTATAGTAATTACTTTGAATATTAATCATTTCCAGTATCAATAAAGTAATGACCTATTATTTATAATCTTACCCTTGAAACTTTATAAGTTATTGATATGATATTAAAGATAGTTTACTTAATTTTAGAATTCCATTGCTATCAACACAAAAACTCCAAACTGATGCCCACCTCCTAGATATTAATACAAAAATATGGGTTGAAAAGCCTGAAAAAGATATTCATTCCTTTACTGGCACTTGTATAACAATTGATGAAGAACAAACTTATTCTCTTAATATAGAAAATACATTGTGGAGTGGCAGTGTAGTTGCATCTGGACAAGCAACTGGTCTCGTCATTTACACAGGTACTCATTACATAAACATGAAATTATATGTTTTCAGAGAGATATCCTATCAACAATTATGACCAGATATTGGACTGGTAACTCACTAACAGGACTGAGTTGATCTAAGTGCTTTTTGTTCTTAAATAATTGTAGTCTCTTGTACCTTTATATGAGATCAAAATAGAAAATATGCTTTAAAAAATTATATCCTTATTAACAGGCTTGTTTACATAGTTTCATAAATATTAATTTTTATATGTATATGCTTTTACACATATTTTTATTATTTAGTTTATTTTTTTATCATATGTACAGAGCAGTTTAGTGGAAGGTAGTTCCTATGTGTCAACATATGCACAAAATTTTCTCATTGAAAACACTCAATAAAGCTGAGGATTTTAAAAAGAGTATAGTGGCATTTGTCATATTTTATTGCATGTATAAAGTACTTAATTAGTGAGAATTATATGACAACAGCTTCATGATGATGACAATCACTCAGGCAATTTTTGAATTGCCGCACTTGCATCCAAAAATTCTAAATTGTAGTGCTTTATAATGTACAGTACCTTAAATAATTAGAAACCATATTCTTTACAGGTGGCTTTATTATTATATAGACATTTATTATTATTATAGACAAATTGAAGTTGTTTCATTGCGAAAACATAACAATGTATTTTTTTCAGTTATGACAGTCTTCTTCCTAGTCGACGATTTATATCTTGTTCTACTCTATTACATACATGTATCAATAAAACTACTTTTAATTTAAACTACTTCCCAGGTAGTGAAACCCGCAGTGTGATGAACAATGCCACACCACGATCCAAAGTCGGCAGACTAGACCTACAGGTGAACAATCTGACGAAGGTCCTGTTTGTGGCCACTGTGTGTATATCGCTGCTACTCATTGTATTGAAAGGCTTCAATGGACCGTGGTTCGCCTACTTCTTTAGATTCGTGCTGCTGTTTTCATACATCATTCCTATTAGGTTTGTAATATATCATTTCATGTTCTTTATTGTGTATAAGGTGCAAAATGTTACAGTTGTTAGATCGCATACATAAGAATCACTTATCCTGTCTTTTCAGACAGAATAACACAGAGACACAAATATAATATTGAAATATGTGTACCTATGTGTAATCTAAAAACTGAATACTGTAAATGCTTTTTCTGTAAGCCAGTATTTAACTATTTTATAAATTAAAGATTATTTTTATTCTGTTTAATATTTGTTAAATATTTTTATAAACATCATAAAAGTGTTTGGTTTGCTACGGAAATGCCACAGATTGTAATGTGACAAATCTCAGTATGTAAGTATGTAAACTGGTAAAAAGCCAGATCACTTATAAGTTTTTGTCCCGTATTTCCTATAGTATTATCTAGTGTTGCTAACTGTACAGATAAACTAAATAGGTATACATATATTTATAATTTCCTTATCGTTGTTATCAGTATTGTGAAAAGTGTAAGATAAACTTACAAGTTTCTCTGATATTTTGTAAAGCTTAGACTATCCTCGGGCTTATTTTTTTTTGCATTATTTACTTATAATTAAGAATGTATAGACCAAATCATTAATGTGATAAAATTTATAAAGTAATAAAAAAATTCAGCAACAGATCAGTAAGCGAGAGGCATTCAGTCCCGCCATGTAGCAATGCGTTTTTATATAAAGTGTATGTGAAGTTGCCGCTGGTGAGTCACCGAGGCAACAAATCCTGAAGATGTCTCGCTGAGAGACGAAACACGTGTCGACCTTGTCTGCTTGTTGGACAAGTCATCATGAACTGCGCGGAATCAGCAAAAAACAATATCCTTTGTAATCCTATGATCCATTTATAATGTATTAACTATTGATAATTTAAACACCCTAATCGAATTAGTGTAGAGCTATGTCCCTTTAGTGGGGATATATGTGGGCTGCTAGTGATGATGAAGAATATTTTTTCAGTTTACGAGTAAATTTAGAAATGGGTAAAGCTTTCTACTCCTGGAGCATTCAACGGGATAAAAAAATTGAGGGTGCTGTTATGAGGTCGACTACAATCCCAGAGGAGCTCGGTAGGATACAGTACCTACTCGCAGACAAAACTGGCACCCTGACTAAAAACGAGATGGTCTTCCAGAAACTTCACCTTGGAAATGCTTTATTTGACAACAACAACTTTCATGAGGTTTGTCTAATTGTAAATTGAGATAAAGATAGAAACTCTAAAATTGCGTTTACTAAAATTTGAATTGTTTTTTTTTTATTTAAAAAAGGAGTACCTTAAATAAAATTTCTCACTGCAGACTAGGTATAAAGTTATAACAATTTTTTATACTTTAAAGTTTGTATTTAATTGAACATTGTGATAAAGTTTAATTTCCACATATATTGTTTTGTGCAATTATTAAAATTATAAAACTGAGTTAACAACATGTTGCGATTCACAGACATCCCTCACTCCAACCTAAAAAAATGTATTGTGATTCTCGCTCCGTTTATGGTCAGTAAATCAGCGCTTTGCAGTCGCATAAAAGATGTTTTGGTATTTCACATTCTTTCATAAGGAATGTCCCCTGCAAGTGTTGTCCCCCTAAATCTCACGGTCACCAGTCAGGGGCTAAGTGGCTGACTAGAGCCTAATTGCCCTTATCTAAGTCTCATGCCCATTGGCGTGAATATATATGAGCTGGGATGATAACATTTTTGTCAATATGAATGTATGACATACATACATATACTTTGTCCTGTGGGGGTAGGCGGAGATCACAGTTTTCCACTCGTTAGAATCCAAACATACTTTCGTAGTTTCCTCAACTTACATTAAAACCTGATCTTTCTTCAGTATACCACCTATTTGGTCCAAATATGTTCGTCTAGGTCCCTCAACAACTGGCTCATTTATATTTATATGAATGTAGAAGTAAGAAAAAATCAAACAAAATATTCAACTCGGGCGGTACTTGAACCAGTGTCTTCTAGGAGAGACGGGTTCGAGTTCAGTGCTCTGTGGTCGAATGATTAAGATGTCAACTCGGTTTGTTTGTCCTAAGTTATAAATCAATTTAATGATTGTTAATGTTTACTGATACAAATAGCAGCGATATAAATATCTTGTGTATATGAAAACAGGATAATCGGTCAATGGGTGATTCACGTCATGTCGCATTTTATATGTTTTGTAATAGGAAGTGATAAAGTACAGCGTGCAGATTGATAATTGTTATAATAATTATGTTTATTGTTGTATGCATATATATATATATAATATATATATATATATATATATATATATAGCGACAATTTCAAACAGGTCTACTCGACTATGGCGGCCGTCGAATCATAGTTCCTCGACATCGCTATGACTTCTTTCAATTGATCTGTAATAGTCTAGAACTCCCTGATTACGTGACGGATCACGAGACCCTGACCGCATTCATTCCTATAGGTAGTTTCGCAATCATAATTTCAAATGGAGCCAACTTTGCTGTTTTCATTTTGTATAATATAATTGACTTGTTTGGAATACCTTCATATGACCTTCTGGAAATTATAGCTTTGTTACTGTCCGCAATGTATATTGAGTAAATTACGAAATGAAAGAAAAATATATACAATTAAGTAACGTAGTTATAGTTTTAACTAAAATTCCATTATATGTTCAGGAAATTATTTGCATTTAATGATGACCTGGGCATATCATTCATCATCACAGCCAACCGCAGCTAACAGCTAGATGATAGATAATATAACATAAACACAGACTCATCTAATCAAGCATACAGCCTCCACAGCTAAGTACCAGTAAAACCCAAAGGCTTTCATTAATAACTTCATCATCACAGCTCCATATAAATTTTCGCCGAGGAGCAGAAGCTTACCCTAACTATGTTAGGCCGATTAGCTCTTAGGCAATCACGTTGGCCTAGTGGAAATTGGTTGACTTCATACTCTTGAAATTTCTTCGCAGCAGTACCTGTATACAGCTGCGAAGAAATTTCAAGAATATTCGAGAATTTCAAGAGATGCCTCAAGATGTCTCCTTCCAGCAGATAGGGCAGCAAACGAGCAATCGGATCACCTGATGGTAAGCGATAACCGCTGCCTGCAACACCAAAAGAGTCACAGATGCGTTGGCGGCCTTTTATAATAATATGTTCTTTTTTTGAAGGTTTCGATATCGCATCGGTTTGGAAATACTGCAGACGACAATTCATTCCACAGTTTAGTAGTACGTGGCAGAAAATTTGGTACAATGCAGAATCGACTTCGGGCCTCCTAAATTATCAGATTTGTAGAAAACAACGTCACCGACGCTCATATCATTACTGGCTAATATTTTCTATTATAACTGGAACTTGCATCGTAAAAGATAATATGACACATTTGCCAGGTGGAGTCGCTACTAACCCAATTCGTGACAAACAACTCGCCATCTTTGCCGACGTCGCCGCAGGCCTCCGATGGCGACGGACCCCAGCCGTTGTCACCTTCTCCGCGGCAAGTGTGGCAGTGCGTGCTGGCTTTGGCTCTGTGCCACAATGTCACGCCGGTATACGAGCTTGAGGAGAGCAGAGTGGATGACTCTCAGTCAGGTATGTCGGCGCCGGGCTCGGTAGCACAGCTGCGGCGCCGCCGCGGGTCGCCGGCGGGCGCGAGGAAGTCGCGACCGCTACGGCGACCCGGGATGGACCACGCCCCTTCCGTGGCCGGGGGGCGTCGTCGGTGGAGGGGACCGGGGGAGGTGGTAGCTTCCCCCGAGGAGGGCTCCCCTCTAGAGAGGGGAGCGGAGGCTGGGGGTTCCCGGAAGTGGCCTTTGTGTTCCCGGGGGCTCCCTACATGCCTGAGGAAGGCCATCCCTGAGGTTTTTAGTGGGTAGGCCTCCCCCTTCTGGGGAGGAGAGCCCCACATAACCCCGGCTCGCCACAGCCGGGGTATGCAATTTAATGCATTTTCCTCAGGGAAACAAAAAAAAAAAAAGGTATTTTTAAATTTGGAACACATCGCGTTACCTTTTACAGGCCATTCAGCCAAATACTTTTATTATCATTTTACCAAAGATTGTATGTACGTAACCTAATTCAATTTTTACCGTGGGAGAGCCATGCTTCGGCACGAATTGGAGTGATACCGGAGTGATACCACGGCCTCACAGAAAACCGGCGTAAAATAGCGGTTGCGCTGTGTTGCGCCGAGTGAGTGAGAGTACCAGAGGCCCAACCTCCCTTCCCCCCTTATTCCCTTTGAAAAGGCCGGCAACGCATTTGTGACTCCTCTGGTGTTGCGGGTGTCCATAGGCAACGGTTATCGCTTACCATCAGGCGATCCGTTTGCTCGTTTGCTGCCCTATTCTAAAAAAAAAAGTTCTACTTTTAAAAGTTTTCCGCCCTGAGGAGGGAAGTAAATAGTATGAGAATTTCCGGCCCGCTGGTGGGAACTAGCGTTTTCCTCCCAATACTCAGATCAAGGAAACGCTCCTTTCCGAGCATGAGGAATAAAAAAAAATAATAATTGCCGTCAGATATGGCGTCGTCGGTGGCTTCCGCAAGCTGCGGCGGCGCTGTGCCGCAGCAGCAGCTGTGCGACTACCAGGCCGCCAGCCCCGACGAGGTGGCGCTCGTCAAGTGGACCGACATGGTAACCTTACTGACACAACACATTACGAGTTAGCTTTTGTCAATTCGGCCGACAAGGTAAAAGTGCTCAATTGACTAGCGCTAACTCGTGTCGCCTTAACCAATCAAAATCAAATCAAAATAATCTTTATTCAATATAGATCCAAACACAGCATCAACAAACTTGCAATAATGCCTAGACCAAATCGAAAAAGTGAACCAGTGGAGAATTCGAGCCAGCCCAGCTAAATCAGTGCATTACGTTCACGCTAAAGAAAGGGGATTGTTCACCAGGCGAGACCCATATAAAGGCCAAAAGGGAGCAAGCAAATAAAAAGCTTACGAGTTTGTACTGGCTACTGGGCAGACAATCGTCACTAAGTCTAGAAAATAAAGTCCTAATATACAAATGTATATTAAAACCAATCTAGACTTACGGTATACAACTCTGGGGATCAGCAAGTCACTCAAATGTAGAAATCCTCCAGCGCTACCAAAACAAAGTACTGAAGATCATCAGCAACGCCCCATGGTTCACAAGGAATACGGAGGTGCATGATTATCTAGACATCTCGACGGTCCAGGAGGAAATAGTGCGGTCCACTGAATCTTATAAGCGGAGACTGGAACATCACAGCAATCCCTTGGCTATGAAACTTATGGATACAAATGACTGCCTTTATAGGCTAAAAAGATCGCGATTAGCTTCAATATGAGTGAAGGGACGTAAATAGGAGACGGCACATCACTGGATGTGCACTCTATCTTATTAAAGCCGTAAGGGCTGATTGCCGATAGTAAACATAGACCTTTACAGGCACTTATAGACGTCAAAACAAAAAAAAGAAAAGCTTATATTAAAAAACAAAAACCTTGTGCGAACATAACATACGAACAAGGAAAAAAAATTGACTCTACACCTGTTCGGAAATTGGGAGAGCCTGCTCGAGAAGAACAGGCAAGAAACTCTGAAGGTCTATTTTTTATCTCCTCTTCAATTTTAATGATTATAATAATACAAAATCATACCTAATACGATTACAGTCGTATGTATGTTTACATACACATAAAAATAATACAATATTATAAATAATGTTGTTACCAAACATGGCTCTATGAATAGTGTCCCTATTCCCAAATAGTGTGATCATTTAGATAGTCACTTACTTTATAATTGCCTTTACTCATGAGTATCTTATTGATATGTATTTTAATTTAAATTTATATAAAGGCAAATCAATGACACTTTGCGGAAGCTTGTTAAACATTGATATACATTTCCCCAAGAACGAACAGCTAGTTTTATGGAGTCTGAACATTGGAAGTTTATTTTTGTTTTTAGTATTCACATTATGTAGATCACTGTTTTTATTCAATTTATTATAGTTTCTATATACTAAAACTAAATAAAGCTAAAATATTAATTTCTTTGAAGAATTCTTTTAGGGATTCTCTAGCCTCTAGTTGTGTGTTGATGAATGTTCTCATTTTACCTTTACCAAGATTCAGTTTTCTGTGAATCTTGGTATAGAGTTGTTTCGCGCTATTTGTTACATTAGCCCAGTCACTTTAGGGTTTTATCTCGAAATTTGAGATAATAAGCTGGAAATTCGTATACAGCTTTATTTTGGGCCTGAGCGTTGAGTGTTCTCCGCCCTCTATCTCGATAAGGGTTAAACGTATAGAAAAAAAGTCGAGACAAAAGTTATGGCAAATTTTTTCATCTTTAATTTTTATAATAAGTGTTTGAGATTAGAACCATAGAAACGGACACAATTGCTAAAAACCCATTTTCGTGACCTTTGACCTCTGATGAAACTTTTGAGACTTTTTTTTAAATTTGATTTTCTACTTTACTTTTTTTTTCTAAATGTTTTAGAACGCCAAAATAAAGCTGTATACGAGTTTCCAGCTTATTATCTCAAATTCCGAGGTTGACCCTCTTTTTTCCTTAAGTGATTGGACTACATCCGCATAATGCTTCTAGTGTATATCGTCGTTTACCAAACAACACCACTTAAGAGCCATATTACATCTTGAACGCGATTTTTGCATAAAATGGTCAATTTTGTCGTTCTCGATCTCAGAAACAAAGATACATTAACAATTTTGACTTAATGAACAATGCAGAATGCTATTGACATAGTTCGTAGCGGCCTCGCTTTTTGTAAATTTTGCTTAACTTTTTAATAAAACCCAAAATTGTAGAGAAAGAATTTTATAAAATGCACGAAGGCAGTTTTTTGAGCTCCTGGATTGAACTGTTCTACTGTTCAACATAAATGAAATTAAAAAATGATAATTTTATCTCTTGTATAGTCATTTAGTTCGGAATTTCGATACATTATTGATTTAATATAGAAAAAAAATCTTATTCTAAACGAAAAATCTACGAAAATCGCTTTAAATTGACTGTGAATATCTTATATCTATCTACTATAGTATTTATTAATAAAATTTATACCAGAATAAATGTCACTTTATGAGGAATAAATATGTTATATTTTTCAACCATGAATTTATTATCTTATTTTAATAAAAACGATAAATCATACTGCAAAATTACTACAAAATGCGATGCATAGGCCGTCCGAATTCATTATATCTTGAGCGCATCTCAGAGTCGGACCTATGTCGAATTTCTTCTCGACTGATCGTGCCGTTGAGCGTCAGTGTATAGCGCGATTATCAGTTTTGATCACGTAACGAAAATTATTTTAATGCGACTTTTAAACTATTATTTATTTTGAATTTCATATTTTTTCTAAAGTTATTCTATTCTATATATTATTTTTATCTATTATTTCTAAAGCTTTTTCACACCAAAACCATTGGATCGATTTGATGGAAATTCGGCAAATAGATGATTCAGTTTTATGATGATTTATACTCCTATATAATTGGTAACTAGTTTTTTCTAATCTGAGGGCCTAGACAAGATACCTTTCCATAATCGTAATCGCATCGCTAACATAAAAAATGTATGGTATTGACATAACCACTCGAAAAATCAAGCGATCGGTTATGCGATTACGAAAATAGAAAGGCATCTTGTCTAGGCCCTCTGACCAATTTTTAATTTAAAACTAAACCTGTCTTTTGCTAAATAACATACTAGGTAATTTTTAATAACCATTATATTTAACAATATCATCTGTCCTATTTATAATATTATCTTTATATAATTTGTTTCTTTATATACGATATATACAGGGTTATATAAAAAACATTAATAACCTCACAGGGGGTATTTTGCTAACATCATAAACAACTACTTTTGTTCCATGACTTTTTACAAAACATAATACTTTTGCCGAAATCAAACTTACAAGATTCCGTTGCACTATCTAACACATTTCAATTCTATTTATTTTGTCGTACGCCTCTCGTGCATTGACAAAGCGCAGCAGCCCCCGCCTCCGCGCGCGCCATCCTAAGGCGGTACAGCGGTAGCGGTCTGACAATACGATTTCCCGCCTTCAAGATCAAATTATACCAGCAATTGGACATATGTGAAATGGAAATGGCCTTTTACAGTACCTACCTAAATACAAAACATCTCAATAAAAAGTAATAAAAAATGTGCTTCAGACACATTATCGTCACACCTCGCAAGCATTCGCACCATTTCTGTGTACTCTACGTTCGAATATTGATACGCCATCGTGCACTCGAAGATCGCGCAATGATATTTACGATTGCAACACGCACTACCGAATAACACTTGACGCGCGACGCAAGCGCATCAAAGCGATCGACCGACTGCCGGCCGGCAGATTATAGGTCAAGTTCAAGAGTTCAAGCGCCCCGCCCCGCTACCCTTTCCCCGCTCGTTCCTTTAAGCCTTTGATGTGCCCGCAGTTTGTTTACCTCACTAACGCTTTCTTTTACTAGCTACACGTAGAATTACGAACATTTAGACTATATTTTTTATTTTGTATGAAAGTCTGATGAATTAAAATCTGATGAATTATTAAAAGTCATGGAACAAAAGTAGTTGTTTATGGTGTCAGTAATATACCCCTGCGAGGTTATTAATGTTTTTTATATAACCCTGTATAGCAATAACGAATTATTCCATAAAAATATAAATATAAAAATTTTGGGAAAAGTATCAAAATCGCTTAGTCGTAGCGTCAACACAGTATTTTGGACGTGTGACCTTCAATGAGTTGTCGGGACGCTTCGAAATACCTAATCTCGCAGAATGAAGAATTTTAATAGGCCTCTTAAGTCAAAAATCGAAAATTTTATCTTTTAAATTTCGTAACTTAGTTAATTTTGTTTTTAAATTGTACACATATTGCAAATATTTATTAATGGTTACAGAAACACGATTTATAAATCATAATACAAAAGTAGTTTTTTTTTCTCCTGTGTAAGTTTTTTTTTTCTCTTTATTTTAAAAAGACTTTTATCCAAATTGATATGTCGGACTGACATATCCATTTGGATTCCGGAACATATACTTTATCATACACAATACGGAACATATACAATCACAGTTAATCTCTCTGGAAGTTGGCTGGGCCAAAATACTGTGGAACATACCAACATCCATAATATTAATTTTTAATCTGTTAATTAAAGCTTTCCTAGCATCTTAATAAGGGACACATTCCACCAACAGTGTTGTTTGTTAAGCGACAATATAAGGTTTTATTTATTTATACATTTATTATAAGTAGCAGCTTTCGTCAGTGTTTACTAGCTATTTGTATCACAATATTTTTTTCAGATGGGCGTCTCTCTGTACAAACGCGACTTGCACAATATCTCGCTGAAGTTGCGCGCCACTAACGAGATCATGGAGTTCAGCATTCTCCAGATGTTTCCGTTCACCAGTGAGACTAAAATGATGGGAATTATCGTGCAGGTAAATGAAATCTGGCGAACATTGGTGTTTTGAAGTTTAGATAAGACTACTTTGTAGGGAATTAATAAAGGGTATGGACACGCGGTAAAGGGTCTTTTTTTTGGTGAGATCATTTTTTCGTATGTCAGTTTCACTATTTCACTATAATTATAAATTCCTTAATTTATAACAAAACAGGAATTGATCCAAAATTGAGACTGTTATTGAACCTTTATAGGTTTACGCATACGTTTCTAGGAAACCATCCAGATTTTGAAAAAGAAAGTACAGTCAGCATTAAAATTACAAAAGCACCAAAATAGGTCAATCGATCACGTGGGGATTGGGGTTTCACGTGGGGATCAAAAAAACTATATTATATTATCTTGGTCTATTGAATCATTTCAGATACGAATACTGGAAATGACAGACTTAGGTAGAAACATTTCCCACATGTTTTGTACACTAAATGATAAATCGACTGTTAAAAGGAAATAGGGGATAAGCGACCAAAGATGAAATGTTCAGGAGAGCCGTTTAGTTTTAAATTTTAATGTAGTGTTTGGTGACCAGAATTTTCGTCTGTTACTAAAATAACACTATGAAAATGTTTATTTTTGCTTGGGCATAAACGCCAAAAAACGTAATCGTAGAGCCATGGGAGTAAAATTGGAAGTGGGAAAATTTTGAGTCCAATGGCATATATGTATAACTCATTTTTGACCAAAAAGTCGCTTATATGTCGAAATGAATTTTAAATATTCTTTATAAGCAAAAATAAAATTCTTACTATAGGACTTTAGCATTATTACTCACACTAGACTATTCATCACATTACACACTTAGACTATTCATCTGATGGTAAGTGGTTGCAGTCACATATGGTACATGTGGTTCTCGTAGAATTCCAATCAAATCTAGAACCACTACAGGATGCACCGAGTGTGTTGTCAACTTGTGATAAGATGTGAAGCCACAATACCCAGTAATTTCTCTGCTTACTCTTCAAATTGGATTATCGCAATGAGAATAGAAATACATTTATTAATGGACCACACAATGATACTAACAACAAACAAAACAATACAACAAAAATATGTACCGCTGCATGAGACCATCAGTGTGGCAAGCTCACTGATAAGCAGCAGGCAAGACCTTTTTTTTTTTTTTTTTTTTTTGTTTCCCTGAGGAAAATGCATTAAATTGCATACCCTGGCTGTGGCGAGCCGGGGTTATGTGGGGCTCTCCTCCCCAGAAGGGGGAGGCCTACCCACTAAAAACCTCAGGGATGGCCTTCTTCAGGCATGTAGGGAGCCCCCGGGAACAGAAAGCTTCTTCCGGGAACCCCCAGCCTCCGCTCCCCCGTCGACACAGGGGAGCCCTCCTCGGGGGAGACTTACTACCTCCCCCGGTCTCCTCCACTGACGACGCCCCCCGGCCACGGAAGGGGCGTGGTCCATCCCGGGTCGCCGTAGCGGTCGCGACTTCCTCGCGCCCGCCGGCGACCCGCGGCGGCGCCGCAGCTGTGCTACTGAGCCCGGCGCCGCCTCCTTCGAGCGGGATCGGCCATCTCCCGACCCCGCTCGGCAGCCTCCTTCTGGAGCATCACTGCTTCACAGAAGGAGGCCACAGCCCTCCAGCCTCCCTCGTCCGCCAGCATTGCCGCAATCAATGCCGGCGGAGACAGATCTCGCCCGATCTCTGCGACCAAGACTCGGCGCTCGGAGGCCCACGCGGGGCACTCCGCCAGCGTGTGCTGGGCCGAGTCAAGGTCGGATGCACAGTGGTGGCAATGTGTCGATCCCTCCCGTCCTATTCGACACAGATACTCACCGAAGCAGCCGTGCCCGGTGAGTATCTGAGTCAATCGGTAGGTGACCTCCTCCTTCCCGTGAGCAGGCAAGACCTGCTTCACTGGTATTCTGCTTGCCGCAGTAGTGACATCAGGCACGAAAACAACACAACAAGAAAGTTACAAGGACAAAAAAAATTTTTAAATTTGAAATTCTTTTAAAAAAAAATTCTTAAGTTTCTTAAATTTGTAATACGGTCCTACCGTATTACAAATGTAAGAAACAAAAAATTAAAAGGACAAAGATGGCATATACAAACACATACGCCGAATACTGACTAATAAAACTTAACAATAAAAATAAGAAGTAATACAAAATGGCAAACAGTATTAAAAGACATATTATTATCAAGTCCAACCCTTGCAACTGCAACTGAAGCAAATGTGAATACTGCTCTGTATGGCAAAAATAGGTGTATTACAACTAATAATATAAAATAACGTATTTTCCATGCTAACTTTCATCCCTTATAGTTCTTCTTCACATTTCAAAAGTAGCCTATGTCCATTCTCAGAATTGTCTGTATACCAAAATTGGGTAGACGACATTTTTTTAAATTCAATATATAATAAGAGTACTCTTTTAAGTGAGAAATATTGTAGAACCAACAGTACACCTGCACCTATTACTTTTGAAGATACATCGACATGTTTGCGGCGCTGTCGCGGGTCGCTCAACAACGCTCCGCACTAAAAACACTGCAATCGTGACGTCATAATTCAGTAAACTCGCCTAATTTGTATGAGCGTATAAACAAAATTTAAAATAACTTTGTTATTTGTACGTTTATGGGTATACTTTCTATATAAAAAAATGTTACATTTAATGTGAGAATGCTAGAAATGTGTTTGTTTCATTAGAATTACGTAAATAATAATTGCTCATTTTTTAGAAATCGAGAAACAATATAAATTAATAATTAAACTGAAATTTCTATATTGATATACTTTTATTAGATATAAATTGCTCAAATCAGATAATTATAGTATAAAACGGCCATAATCACTTGTAGTCGTCTACCCTATTCATTTAAATCTATTCAATAGTTTTAACGTCAAAGCGCACATACACAGAATACACAGACAGACAGTTACTTTCGTATTAATACTATTAGTAATATGGGCTTTCTGCCTACAGCTTCGTCGACGTCGTCGCTCGGATTAGTCATATCGGTTAAGCCAATTTCATATGAAACTTCCATGTTTATAATACTTTGCAAACTGTCCCAGGACGAGAACACGAAGGTGATAACGTACTTCGTGAAGGGGGCTGACGTGGCGCTCGGGCAGCTGCTGGGCTCGGGGTGGCTGGAGGCCGAGAGCCGCCACTTGGCCGCGCACGGCCTCAGGACGCTGGTGGTGGCCTACAGGACCCTGACCACCACCCAGTACCAAGAGTTCGAGGTGAGTAGCGTGAATTGTACCGCTGCTAATAGTTATCTACCACGAATATTGACTGTCGACTCACTCCCCAATCTAGCGGCGCAGTAAAAAAAATCAAAATAAACAAAGTATATAAATAATCAATAGAAAAAAAAACATAGTTTAAAATCGAATACGATACACATAGGGTTGCCATCACCTAAATAGACGATGTCGAATAATCTCTGCTTCTCCCTCTGGAGATGATTTTTGAAACAATAGAAAACCAATTCGCATTCGAAATCGTGACATTCGTATACGAATTACCGAATACACTATTTCTGAACTTTCATTTGATGCGCTGTGCAACGAGTGGTTCAACACACTCGTTTTTGATTTCTACTAAATGTCTAACGCTGAAGTGACCTTGACAGTGATCCGTTTCACGTGTAAACATAATACCGGCGATGACCCCGCCGGTATTTTGTTTTTGTTGTGATTTTGAATTTTTCTGCGTGAAACGGAATTTGATTAAGAATTTGTTTTCAAAGACAACACTGAATTCAATCTATAAAATTGTCTGCAGTAGAAAATAATTTCGCACACGATTTGTATTCGAATTTCAAATTCACGTCTAATGATTCAAAAATACGTCTCCTGGACCGCATCCAACTGAGAGCGACTCGAATCGTCGACTGCCCGAATATTTCATGTCGGCTAAAGTCATTGGCGCTGCATAGAGATGTGACTTCGCTATGCATCCTCTATCGCTTATGTTAAAGTCAAAGTCAAAGTCAAAGTCAAAATATTTATTTCAAGTAGGCAATTAGATATGCTCTTTTGAATAGTCCAAATTTTTTTTCCCTACTACCCATTCGGACTTCTTTTAGTTATAGAGAAGAACGGGCGCAAGAAACTCTATAACTTTTACAGAAGCAACGACATTTACAAAAATATATATCGTTACCAAGTCATACAAAAGTCAACTTATAGGTACAAGTATAATTACAAAGGTTCATGGCAATGCCTGGTGGAACTAAGAAACATTAAGTCCAAGCATTCATGTCTTTTATATAATCAGTAACCGTATAATAGGCTTTGCTAATAAGTACACTTTTAACAATGATTTTAAATTTATTTAGGCTTAATTGTACAATATTGCTTGGAACTTTGTTGTAAAAACGCACACAGTTACCTCTGAATGAATTATTAATTTTATGGAGTCTAGTGTGAGGCAAATGTAATTTATTCTTATTTCTAGTATTGAAGCTATGGACATCACTGTTTTTTTACTAAATAAATGAATGTTTTTATGGGTATATATTAGATTTTCATAAATATATTGAGACACAACTGTCATTATACCAGTGTCTTTAAATTTATCTCTTAAAGAGTCTTGCATTTTTAGATTATAAATTGCTCGAATGGCCCTCTTCTGCAGCACAAATATAGTTTGAATGTCGGCAGCATTTCCCCACAGCAAAATACCATACGACATTACACTATGAAAGTAACTAAAGTACACCAATCTAGCTGTTTCTACGTCAGTTAATTGGCGTATTCTCAAAACTGCAAATGCTGCAGTGCTGAGCCGTTTTGATAGTTTATCAATATGTGGGCCCCACTGAAGTTTGGAATCGAGAGTAATTCCTAAAAATACTGTGGTGTCCACGAGGTCCACATTTCTATCCTTTATAATTACTTCGGTTTTCACCTGTCTTACATTTGGCAATACAAATTTAATACATTTAGTTTTACTTTCATTTAGAAGCAAGTTATTAACGTTAAACCAGTGGACTACTTTAGAGATTGCATCGTTCACAGTGTCATTAATATTTTGTCTCCGTTTAATTTTGAATATAAGTGATGTATCATCTGCAAAGAGTACAATTTCGTGTTTATTATTAACATAAAAGGGAAGGTCATTTATATATATTAAAAATAAAAAGGGACCAAGAATTGAGCCCTGTGGGACGCCCATCTTAAGCAAAGATCCCTGAGATCTCGTACCATTAATATCGACTCTCTGAATCCTGTCACTCAAATATGAAATAAGAAGGTTCAGAGAAGAGCCTTTGAAACCATAATAACGTAATTTCTTAATCAGAGTTTCATGGAGAACACAATCAAATGCTTTGGATAAGTCGCAAAAGACACCCAAAGCATCGTGTGAATCCTCCCAGGCGTCAAATATCTTATTTAAAAGCTCAACACCTGCATCAGTTGTTGAGCGACCCCTACTAAAACCGAACTGATTATTATGCAGAAGATTATTATTACGAAAATAGCTTTGCATTTGGTCTAACATTATTTTCTCAAAAATTTTACTAAACGTTGGTAGCACTGAAATAGGTCTAAAGTTTGTGGGATCAAATGAGCTACCAGACTTAAACAAGGAGTTATCTTGCTATGTTTCATTAAATCAGGAAAAACACCACCTTCAATAGAATCATTAAATATACAAGCTAGAATTGGAGCTATTATTTTGTTACGGGGAAGTGCTCCGAGGAATTGTTCGGATTATTTCCTGCTCCTAGTTTCCGTCACGTTCTACGCGACACAACATTCATCCTCATCATCCAGATGCTTGGCAGTCCACCACAGTGCGTTTTTTTAGGAATTTTACAAAAAAATCGGAAATTTTTATTGAAAAAATTCAATGTCGTTTTTTTTAAAACGTTTAGGTTTGGGGTAGCGTGTTCCATTGTGAAATATGTCAGAAAAGATAGGTACTACATGCCCTTAACGGATCTAGGTCGACTTAACCTGTAACTCTGTATATATATATATATAAAATTTATTGTATTCATTTTTGATGGTTAAATAAACAAGGAAAGTCTTAGTTTCATAGATAAAAATGTCTATTATTAAGGTTACATCAGTCCATCATCTGCATCCTTTGTTCACTTACCAAAGTTAATGAATTGTTGCTACGCTCGTCGTAGAGCGAGTACGAAGAGGCACGGTTCAGCGTGCACAACCGCAACGAGCGCACAGCTGCGGCGCTGCACAGGCTCCACTGCGGGCTGGCGCTGCTCGGGCTGACCGGCGTGGAGGACAGGCTGGCGGAGCGCGTGCCGCGCACGCTGGCCATGCTGCGTGTCGCGGGCGTCAAGGTAACCCTAATCCCCGCCTTCCACTGCGGGCTGGCGCTGCTCGGGCTGACCGGCGTGGAGGACAGGCTGGCGGAGCGCGTGCCGCGCACGCTGGCCATGCTGCGTGTCGCGGGCGTCAAGGTAACCCTAATCCCCGCCTTCCACTGCGGGCTGGCGCTGCTCGGGCTGACCGGCGTGGAGGACAGGCTGGCGGAGCGCGTGCCGCGCACGCTGGCCATGCTGCGTGTCGCGGGCGTCAAGGTAACCCTAATACCCGCCTTCCACTGCGGGCTGGCGCTGCTCGGGCTGACCGGCGTGGAGGACAGGCTGGCGGAGCGCGTGCCGCGCACGCTGGCCATGCTGCGTGTCGCGGGCGTCAAGGTAACCCTAATACCCCTTCCACTGCGGGCTGGCGCTGCTCGGGCTGACCGGCGTGGAGGACAGGCTGGCGGAGCGCGTGCCGCGCACGCTGGCCATGCTGCGTGTCGCGGGCGTCAAGGTAACCCTAATACCCGCCTTCCACTGCGGGCTGGCGCTGCTCGGGCTGACCGGCGTGGAGGACAGGCTGGCGGAGCGCGTGCCGCGCACGCTGGCCATGCTGCGTGTCGCGGGCGTCAAGGTAACCCTAATACCCGCCTTCCACTGCGGGCTGGCGCTGCTCGGGCTGACCGGCGTGGAGGACAGGCTGGCGGAGCGCGTGCCGCGCACGCTGGCCATGCTGCGTGTCGCGGGCGTCAAGGTAACCCTAATACCCGCCTTCCACTGCGGGCTGGCGCTGCTCGGGCTGACCGGCGTGGAGGACAGGCTGGCGGAGCGCGTGCCGCGCACGCTGGCCATGCTGCGTGTCGCGGGCGTCAAGGTAACCCTAATACCCGCCTTCCACTGCGGGCTGGCGCTGCTCGGGCTGACCGGCGTGGAGGACAGGCTGGCGGAGCGCGTGCCGCGCACGCTGGCCATGCTGCGTGTCGCGGGCGTCAAGGTAACCCTAATACCCGCCTTCCACTGCGGGCTGGCGCTGCTCGGGCTGACCGGCGTGGAGGACAGGCTGGCGGAGCGCGTGCCGCGCACGCTGGCCATGCTGCGTGTCGCGGGCGTCAAGGTAACCCTAATACCCGCCTTCCACTGCGGGCTGGCGCTGCTCGGGCTGACCGGCGTGGAGGACAGGCTGGCGGAGCGCGTGCCGCGCACGCTGGCCATGCTGCGTGTCGCGGGCGTCAAGGTAACCCTAATACCCGCCTTCCACTGCGGGCTGGCGCTGCTCGGGCTGACCGGCGTGGAGGACAGGCTGGCGGAGCGCGTGCCGCGCACGCTGGCCATGCTGCGTGTCGCGGGCGTCAAGGTAACCCTAATACCCGCCTTCCACTGCGGGCTGGCGCTGCTCGGGCTGACCGGCGTGGAGGACAGGCTGGCGGAGCGCGTGCCGCGCACGCTGGCCATGCTGCGTGTCGCGGGCGTCAAGGTAACCCTAATACCCGCCTTCCACTGCGGGCTGGCGCTGCTCGGGGGCTGACCGGCGTGGGGGACAGGCTGGCGGAGCGCGTGCCGCGCACGCTGGCCATGCTGCGTGTCGCGGGCGTCAAGGTAACCCTAATACCCGCCTTCCACTGCGGGCTGGCGCTGCTCGGGCTGACCGGCGTGGAGGACAGGCTGGCGGAGCGCGTGCCGCGCACGCTGGCCATGCTGCGTGTCGCGGGCGTCAAGGTAACCCTAATACCCGCCTTCCACTGCGGGCTGGCGCTGCTCGGGCTGACCGGCGTGGAGGACAGGCTGGCGGAGCGCGTGCCGCGCACGCTGGCCATGCTGCGTGTCGCGGGCGTCAAGGTAACCCTAATACCCGCCTTCCACTGCGGGCTGGCGCTGCTCGGGCTGACCGGCGTGGAGGACAGGCTGGCGGAGCGCGTGCCGCGCACGCTGGCCATGCTGCGTGTCGCGGGCGTCAAGGTAACCCTAATACCCGCCTTCCACTGCGGGCTGGCGCTGCTCGGGCTGACCGGCGTGGAGGACAGGCTGGCGGAAATTTTGTTATTAAAATGCTAAAAAAATATTAAAGTAGGGCTACTGCAAGGTTTATATTTAAAATAATGTTGTTTTTTTAACAATCATTACAAATCAAAATCAACGGATTTAAAACACCAATCTGCGTTCAGTGACATCACTCCTGTTGTGAAAACTTATTTCAGGTTATAAGTTGTAGTAAAAGTGAACAATTAAACCAAAATAATTGCGTTTTTTGAATGAAAATGGAAGTTGGGTTTGCCAAAACAGATTCTAGGACTCTGCCAAAAGTTAATGTTGACATGGTAGTGTAATTTTTTGTCGAAAATGCAGTTTTCAAGTGTAGAAATGAAAGGGACTAAACAAAAAGTTTGGGTAAGTGTTAGGTAGGTAACTGTTTTTGTACAAGCAGATTAACTAAGTTTACAATAAATATATCCGCCGTCTTATGTCAAAGTGGTCTTCACAGCATCGAATAAATAAATAAATAAAGTCTTTGGGGAATAAATGTCACTCCTCTTCGCCGCTTGAAACCACATTTTTCTCAATTTTGGGTTAGAAGGTCCAGTCAAAAACAATTTATTAGGAAACTTATTTGAAGTAGATGGACACATTGGCACAAAACATACGTCCATACGGCTTTTTTTCGGAGTATTAATCGCATAGTTATGATCACCTGATGTTGATGGATAGTCTTTTCATTTTTTAATACACTTGTGGTGTATTCTACGTGGAGTTCTTTAAAATGAGCACAAAAATAAAAATCATCTTCAGCATCTTCCCTATTAAATGGAAAAAGTAAAAAAAAAAAATTTTATACAACATATACATATATGTCACGCCTGGGGTAGGCAGAGACCACCTCTCTCCCCTCGCTACGATCCTGGCACACTTCTCTTGCCTCCTCCACTTTCATGAGCGTCTTCATGCATGCTCGTCGGTTGCGAGTACTCTTGCCCGGGCCTTTCTTTAGGACATCTTCGATTTGATCGAGATATGTCCGCCTAGGTCGACCTGCACCGATTCGTCCTATCATTCTTACCATGTGTATCTCTTTCGTTAATCTTCCTTCATTCATTCTTTCAACATGGCCGAACCATCTAAGCATCCCTTTCTCAATCTTTGTCACTACATCCTCAACTACGCCGCATCGCTCCCTTATCACACTGTTCCTGACAGATTCACTGCAATTATATTTCTCAAGCTTCTCATCTCCACAGCATTAATCCTACTTTCATGTTTCTTCTTCTGCCACAGCCAACATTCACTACCATACATCAATGTGGGGATAATACAAGCTTTTATTAAATGCGCTAAAAAGATCAAAATAAACTTTTACATTAAAAGCTTGTCGCGAGATTTATTTACTTATAGAATGATTTTAACGACAAGCTTTTTATATGTAAAAGTTTATTTCGTTCTTTTTAGCGCATTTAATAAAAGCATGTATCTGATTTTTTTTACTTTTAATTTATTTTCCAACTAAAAAAACAAGCTTAGCAAACCCTTTCATTTGATACCCATATTGTAGGGGTGCATTATAAATAATTGGACCGCCATTTGGGGAAAGTCCGCCATTTTGGATTAAGAGTGACGTCACATTCTTTATGGAGGTGTTCTTTGCAAGCCCTTTCATTTGACACCCATATTGTAGGGGTGCATTAAAAATAATTGATCCGCCATCTTAGTAATGCCGCCATGTTGGATTTAGAATGACGTCACACACATAACCATGCATTGTCATCCGACTTACACGTGCATGCAAAATTTCAGCTCAATCGGAGACCGGGACGTGGGTCAAATTAAGATTCCAAGATTTTCTTACATAGTTACAAGCTTGTAAAAAAGTAGTTATAGTGACGTAACTACTATGTAGAAATAGACGCGAAGTTTTTTGTAGATATTGATATATTCTATAATATTTTCGAACATTTTTTTGTCCTATCATTAATACTCTTCGTAGCGTATGCGATGAAAGACATTTTATGGCAAATTTTTTTACACATTCGCTTGGTTTTAATAAGAATTTCTATAGTAATCTAGTACTAAATATAGCCTATGTTACTCAGTGATAATGTAGCTTTCTAATAAAAAAAAAGAATTCTTATAATCGGTCCAGTACTTTTTGAGTTTATTCGTTACATACAAAAATACAAATCTTTCCTCTTTATAATATTAGTGTAGACTAGTAGAGATGTGTCAATCAAAAAGTTTAGATATATCTATAAATAATAAAAAATAAATAAATATTTTTTCTCTTACACCAAGGCTTGTGTTATGAGATCTAAGGTAACCGATAGACAAACATATAATAACAAGCAAATATATTATAACAACCATGACTAAGGTACAAATGTATTCATCACGCAACAGACAAACAGAGCTCGTAACATTATGATGGTCAGGTGTGGATGCTGACCGGCGACAAGCTGGAGACGGCGTTGTGCATTGCGCGCTCGCTGCAGCTGGGCGGCGGCGCGTGGGTGGTGGGCGCGCAATGCAGGACGCGCCCCGACGCGCTGGCGCTGCTGCGCTCGCTCGACGACCGCCGCGACCTCGACCTCGCGCTCGAGGGCGACACACTCGAGGTAAAAGATCCAGGGGAAGCTTGACTTGATAACAACTAAACATCGTGAACGTGATTATCTGCAGCCCCCCCCCCCCACCCTCCCCCTCCTCCCTCTCCTAA
Organism: Scirpophaga incertulas; assembly: GCA_036419045.1. Taxonomy (NCBI): domain Eukaryota; kingdom Metazoa; phylum Arthropoda; class Insecta; order Lepidoptera; family Crambidae; genus Scirpophaga; species Scirpophaga incertulas. The sequence continues at coordinate 6,452,157 of CM071633.1, forward strand.
GGAACGGTCATTAGAACCAAGGTGAGTTTGGTCGGTAGGTCACACCGGTCCAAGCGTCTCGATCTGTCTGGAATCCAACATAATCACCGCGGCACTTTGTTGATTGTGGTATCCATGAGGATACTCAACCTCTCCTCGCCAAAGGGGAAAAAATAATAAAGTGTTTTTTTGTAATAGCCTATGTAACTGCTACATATATTTTATTTGTACATTACCTGATATTTAAATGTATAATTCCATTTAAATTGGGTTCTATTATAATTGTATTTGTTTTGGTAGCTGTTCCAAATTAAACATTTGATACTTTATCAAGTACTAGCTTTCTGTTATCGATTGTTTTTTCTGTTATCGATTTCATCTGCATAGTATTGAATTTTTCTATACAAATGAGTTGTTTCCGTGGTAAAAATGTTGTTTACCTACTAACGGAGAGATTAAAAAATATGATTTATTTAAATTGATTGGTGTAATGGAAATAATTTCTGACGGTCTCTGAACCCATTTTAGAGGATTTATAATTGGGTAGATGACAATTTTTTAAATTCTGTATATAATAAGAGTACTCTTTTAAGTGAGAAATATTGTAGAACCAACAGTACACCTGCACCTATTACTTTTGAAGATATATCGACATGTTTGCGGCGCTGTCGCGGGTCGCTCAAAAACGCTCCATACTAAAAACACTGCAATTGTGACGTCATAACTCAGTAAACTCGCCTAATTGTATGAGCGTATAAACAAATTTTAAAATACTTTGTTATTTGTACGTTTATAGGTATACTTTCTATATAAAAAAATGTTACATTTAATGCGAGAATGCTAGAAATGTGTTCGTTTCATTAGAATTAAGTAAATAATAATTGCTCATTTTTTAGAAATCTAAAAACAATATAACTTAGTAATAAACTGATATTTCTATATTGACATACTTTCATTAGATATAAATTGCTCAAATCAGATAATTATAGTATAAAAACGGCCATAATCAGTTGTAGTCGTCTACCCTATTAGTAGTGGGGGGGAAATGCGACCTTATGCACCATGACACCGCGCTGACAAGGCGCGGCCGTTGTTGGGGCTTTCCGGTCATAGAAACGAAGATCGGCCTACCCACTAAAACCCCCCCAAGTTCTCTAGGACCATGCGAGGCACATGGCGGGGTGCGCTTTCGCAATTCGACCGCCATAACATGGATAAATCTTTTTTTTTGAGGGGGGGAATGCGACCTTGTGCAACCGCTCTTGCGTGTGCCCGCCTTCGCCTACCAATCCGTCTGCGGCGGAGGGGATCGGCCTCGACGTCCTCCTCCCGCTCCCTCTCCGCGGCCTCCTTCTGCGAGATGACGCTCTCGCAGAAGGAGGCGACAGTCTCCCATTCCGCCTCGCCGCAGAGCATGGCCACGACCACGCTCGGCAGCGAGAGGTCGCTGTTTCTCAGCGCAGCGGTTAGTTCGCTGCGCTGTTGTTGCCACGCCGAGCACACTGACAGTGTGTGCTCGGACGTGTCGTCGGGAGCACCGCAGTGGTGACTCTGCGGCGTCATCTCCCGACGTGCGACCTTGTGCAGGTAGTGGCCGAAGCAACCATGCCCGGTCAGTACCTGCACCATGCGGGACGAGAGGCTGCCCTGCCAGCGCCCAACTCACTCCTCCAACACCGGACGAATGGCTTCAATCGTCCGGTGGCCGACAGCTGGGAAGGCGAGCGCCTCACCCCACTGGTGCAGAGCCTCCACTTCAGGTGGAGCGAGCCGTTCCCCCCGCTCACGTGTCACGGCTGCAGCGGCGATCAGCCATGGAGCGAGGAGCTTGAAATGCTCCTCGAAACTTCATCGGGAGTCCAGCATCAGGCCGAGGTACTTGAGGCGTGCCTTGACCAGTATACGGACTCCCTCCACTCGGGAACATGGATAAACCTATTTTTTTTTGTTTTTATGCGCTATTCGTTTCTTTACGCTTTTATTGTAAAATTTAATGTTTACAACTTATTATTATAATAATAAGTTAAAAGATGAAATACTATTTTGAAAGTTCAATATAATATTTTTACAATCTCTGAAAATAGTAAGTTCCCAGGCATATCCATACTATTGATGTCACAAAATCGCAAGTACATAAAATTTAACTGCCTATTCCGAGCATTATTTATAATGCTGGGGCCACACTAACGGGAAATGCCATTAAATATCACATTAGGTGTAGCCACAACTGAATCTGCTGGAACTTCACTAGTTATGGGCGTGCCTCAGGGATCAATATTAGGTCCTTTACTATTTTTAATATATATTAACGACCTTCCTTACTATACAAGCACTTTATGTGAAACAGTGCTATTTGCCGATGATACTTCTCTTGTTTTTAAAGTTGACAGAGGCAGCAATTGTTCGGACGAGGTAAATAGTTCTACAATGGTTTACATTAAATAATCTTTCATTAAATTCGAGAAAAACCTGTTAAGTTTTCTATACCAAATGTAAGGCAGGTTAATACATCCTTAAATATTAATGGTGAAGTGGTATATCTTGTTGAGAGTACTAAGTTTTTAGGCATACACTTAGATTCCAAATTGCAATGGTATACCCATATTGATGCTCTGTCAAGCAGACATAGCTCAGCTGCGTATGCTGTTAGGCAAACAGCAAGGTTAGTTTACTTTAGTTATTTTCATAGTGTAATGTCTTATGGCATTTTGTTATGGGGATCAGCTGCACCATTGAAAGTATTTTTATACTACAGAAAAGAGCAATTAGAGCTATATATAATTTAAGACCAAGGGATTCCCTTAGGGATAAGTTTAAAGAAATTAACATTTTAACATTGGCGGGGCAGTACATCTATGAAAATATAATCTATGTACACAAATATTACAATAATTTCATTAAGAATAGCGATGTTCATAAATTAAATACAAGAAATAAAAATAAGCTTGCTGTTCCAAATTTTAGATTACGTAAAACACAAAACTCATTCTTGGGGAAATGTATAACTTTTTATAACAAGTTACCACACAGTATTGTTAATCTACCTTTTAATAAACTTAAAACTCGAGTAAAAAAAACTTTGATGAGCAAAGGATATTATCGAGTCCAGGATTACTTGGATGATCGAAGTGTCTGGGACTAAAAAACCCTCGCTCGTTGAAATAAACAAATTGTTAATAAATTCTTAGGTAACTGTGTAACATAATAACATGTATATTTAACTGTACCTATTATAATAACCTTTTGTTACTTGTATAATATATTATTGCTAGTTTTTAAATGATTGTATGCGCGTGTCCTGCGGTTGATTTTTTTTTTTTTTTTAGTTGTGCTAATTTACACGGGTACCTGTTTTTGGTAATTTGTATCCTTCTGTGGCTTAAGGGTGGTCATACTCTCATTAAAATCTCTTCGGCGGTGTCGTGTGAGGCGGGTCGTTACGTTCCCTAAAACATGGTTGAGCGAAGCGATGGCTGGTTCATGCGTCATGCTCCTGAACGGGTGCTGCCAGCGGAGATGAGTCTGCCCTTTGCTATACTGGGTACTACTCGTATTTATTATAATTTTAATTTAACTTTGATATATTCTTTTAAAACTGTATGACACGGCATTCCTAATATGGGCATGTTTTCTAAATATTTTTTTATTAATTATACTATGTAATGGAAAGTGACTTCATGAATTATCAATATTGAAGTCATTTTCCAGACGACTCTGTATCTATTTAATACAGGGAAAAAAAGACAGCCCTTGCTGAGTTTCTTGCCGGTTCTTCTCAGTACAAGGTCTCCCGCCGTAGATTTGCGAACCGATGGCGTAGCTTTTCGACATTCACAAGTGCTTGTAACAGCCCAGACTGAATAAATGATTTTGAATTTGAATTTGAATTTGACTTAACGGGATAATTTAATAATGGCATTAACAATGGTGTTCGGCGTTAGGCGATAGCTTGAGTGGCGGTACATCAAAGTTAACGCGAAAATTGATGCGATGACGTGGCCACACTACGTATTGTCAGTGTGCATCGAGAGCGCAACGGGAGCGGACGTGTTTGTTTTTTGTACAATGGATTTGCCTCAATATTGCACGTTTTTGTTTTAAAATACTATGGCGACAGAGTGTAGTAAGGAGAAAGTTATTACTTTTTTCGAGAGTCTGTAAATATATAAAAAAAATAAAGTCAAATAATATTTTACACTCAGTTTTTATCACCAATAATGAGCATTCACGTTGACTGTTGAAGTGTAGCCACCCACTTAAATGCGATAAAAATTATTGCAATAATTATCGCGATAATGGGCATAGACGTTAAACGTTAGTGTGGCCCCAGCATAATAAAAGAGCAGATAATTTGGTGTCATCGGAACTTTCATGATTCTGGTTGCTTGTTGTAAATGTAGCGAGATGTTTGTCTGGCTGCGCAGATGTGCCTACGCTCGTACTCCGAGGAGACGGTGGGCGTGCTGGAGAGATGCAGCGGCGTGGTGGTGGCGCGGTGCTCGCCCACGCAGAAGGCGCGCGTGGTGCGGCTGCTGCGCGCGCGCGGGCGCGCCGTGGCGGCCGCGGGCGACGGCGGCAACGACGTGGCCATGATACAGGAGGCCGACCTGGGTCAGTGGTCAGAAACCTATTTCCAATCTCACATTATCCCCAAACCCATACTTCCATCCATAAATGGGAAAGTGTGTGTCTCTGTTTGTCTGGAGATAGTTGAATGGATGGAGAGTAACATAGGCTACTTTTTAAACTTACTTACTACTAAAGCAATAAAGGCTTCGCTTTCACTCGAAGCCTTTATTGCGCATGTAGTTTTGGAACTACTGCACAGATTTTCATGCGGTTTTCATCAATAGATAGAGTGATTCTTGAGCAAGGTTTTTATTTTTTATCTCGAAAAAACGGATAGTCTCATTGGAAGCGCCGATAAAACCTTCGCGTCGATGCCGACTTCCGCGCATATGTAGCCATGGGCAAAAACGGGCGAAACTGCGGGCAGGAAGCTAGTCTACAATAAAACAATTCGTGAATAAGTTCTTATATATATATGAGTATGTATATATATATATATATATATATTTGTATATATAATGAGTACTATATATATATATACAATACTAGCTGACCCGTGCTCACTTCGCTGTACAGAGTGTTATGTTTTAATTTCTAACTGTAATATTAAAAAAACTACTTTTTGTAACTTTAAAGATAGACATATGCTGTCGTTGACTTTTTTATAGGCATTTTCAAGCTACCATATCTTTTCTCTAGAATCTAAAAAATAATCCTCAAAAATATATCTTTCATAGTTAAGGAAAACTCAAAAATATATCTTTCATAGTTAAGGCAGCGTTCGTAAGAAACGCTTTCATTTGACCGTTTTTTTCTCCGATTCACTTTGCAAAACGGAAAAAGCCTGCGCCCTCCGGCGACACGCGCCGGTGCTAGCGAGCCCGGCGCCGCCTCCTTCGAGCGGGATCGGCCATCTCCCGACCCCGCTCGGCGGCCTCCTTCTGGAGCGTCACTGCTTCACAGAAGGAGGTCTCAGCCCTCCAACCTCCCTCGTCCGCCAGCATTGCCGCAATGAATGCCGGCGGAGACAGATCTCGCCCGATCTCCGCGACCAAGACTCGGCGCTCGGAGGCCCACGCGGGGCACTCCGCCAGCGTGTGCTGGGCCGAGTCGAGGTCGGAACGTGCACCACCTTTTTTTTTTTATTAATGTCTGGAAAATGCGTTACGCATACCCCGTGGCTCGGGAACACCGCGGGGTTATGTCGGACTCTCCGAGCGCTTGGGGGTCGACTGCCAGCCAAGCGCGCGGCCTACCGACTAAAAACCAGACAATGCCCCTCAGGGACGCCTTGGCCAAAGCGCATCAATCGTCGACGCATCCTCCCCCTCATCAGACGAGGAGGAAGACACGCCGAGGAGAGCAGCATCACTGCCTGACAAGGTCATGGGAACACTTACGTACACTTCCACGACCTCGTCGGCGTCATTGGCTCGCCCGCGGCGAGCCCCTCTCACACCCCCGTTGTGCTGGGCGGCCGTCGATCCCCCGGGACATCCAGGAGATCGTCGACTGATGGTAACCTTTGAGTAGCAGGAATCAGCCTTCCCGGGCCTGGTCCCTGCTGGTCACCGACAGTAGGAAGGAGGCGAGCGAACTCGCGCCTCCTCCGCCCTGCGCGCCTGCGGTGGCATGCCGGGGCTTCGGGATCCGCCTCCCTAGCCCGCTCCGAGGCCTCCTTCTGCGTCATGATGTCGGCGCTGAAGGAGTTCACTAGCGCCCACGTCCTTTCCCCCTCCAGCCTCCTCCAACTTTTTGAGAAAAATAATAGTCTAAAACCCGAACAATTCAGTAACAATTGATTTTTTTTTCTCCGATTCGTATTAATAAGTTATGCATTTGCTTTAGCAGAAGGGTAAACGTGTTATTTAATGTTGTGAAGGTATCGGCATCGAAGGCGTCGAGGGCCGGGCGGCGTCGCTGGCCGGCGACGTGAGCGTGCGGCAGTTCTGCGGCGTGGGCCCGCTGCTGCTGGTGCACGGGCGCCGCGCGCTGCAGCGCTCCGCCGCGCTGTGCCTGTTCATCGTGCACCGCGGGCTGGTGGTGTCCACCATGCAGGTGAGCCGGCTGCTGCTGCTGCTGGTGCACGGGCGCCGCGCGCTGCAGCGCTCCGCCGCGCTGTGCCTGTTCATCGTGCACCGCGGGCTGGTGGTGTCCACCATGCAGGTGAGCGGCTGCTGCTGCTGCTGCTGCACGGGCGCCGCGCGCTGCAGCGCTCCGCCGCGCTGTGCCTGTTCATCGTGCACCGCGGGCTGGTGGTGTCCACCATGCAGGTGAGCCGGCTGCTGCTGCTGCTGGTGCACGGGCGCCGCGCGCTGCAGCGCTCCGCCGCGCTGTGCCTGTTCATCGTGCACCGCGGGCTGGTGGTGTCCACCATGCAGGTGAGCCGGCTGCTGCTGCTGCTGGTGCACGGTTCATCGTGCACCGCGGGCTGGTGTGTCCACCATGCAGGTGAGCCGGCTGCTGCTGCTGCTGGTGCACGGTTCATCGTGCACCGCGGGCTGGTGGTGTCCACCATGCAGGTGAGCCGGCTGCTGCTGCTGCTGGTGCACGGTTCATCGTGCACCGCGGGCTGGTGGTGTCCACCATGCAGGTGAGCCGGCTGCTGCTGCTGCTGGTGCACGGTTCATCGTGCACCGCGGGCTGGTGGTGTCCACCATGCAGGTGAGCCGGCTGCTGCTGCTGCTGGTGCACGGTTCATCGTGCACCGCGGGCTGGTGGTGTCCACCATGCAGGTGAGCCGGCTGCTGCTGCTGCTGGTGCACGGTTCATCGTGCACCGCGGGCTGGTGGTGTCCACCATGCAGGTGGGCCGGGCTGCACAGTTCATTACCCTCTGTCAATTATAACTTCTTCCTTATGTCAATACATAACAATGCTTTTCTATCCTTTTTGTAATAAAATAATTTCATATTTCAGGTCTATGACAGTATTCATTCTAAATTAGTTATTTAGGAGAGTTACTTTTAAAATTGTTCACTTTCCTTTTAATGGCAAATAAATTTTACAATTCTAAGCCATGATATTACAATTATTTCAATTAAATAAATATGTGATTACTATTAAGTAATCATTATTTTATTTTTTTACAATCAAAGTAAAAACTCATAAGAATAGAATTGGTGTTCTTCTTTCTTTATGGTTATGGTTTAGAGCATAGTTGTACAAACTACACTTTATTTTCTTTCAGGCCGTATTCTCTGTGGTATTTTACTTTTCTTCAGTATCGTTGTACCCCGGATTCCTGATGGTTGGGTACGGTACCATATACACAATGCTGCCCGTGTTCTCGTTGGCAAGTATACATCACTGTGTTATTATTATTAACTGTAGTTATGTTTTATTGCTGCTAATATTTTATTTCTTTATTTTAGGTATTGGATAAAGATTTGCCGAGCGCGATAGTGTTAAGACACCCCCAACTTTACAAGCAACTCACGAAAGGGAGACAGTTGTCGTACAAAATGTTTTTCATATGGACTGTGATATCGATATATCAAGGTAAGATTTTAGAAGTTACTAGCTGACCTGACAAGCGTTGTTCTGCCGTTTAAATCAGTTCTAGGGATTTTTTGTTCATTTATCAAGTGGGATGAAAAATTATTATAAAATAATAGGGGTTGTTGATGAGAAGGTTGTGTGTATTTTTAATGCCATATTATAAGAAAATAAAAAATAAAGTCCTAAAAATAAAATGTTAGGCGTAACCCTTATCACTTGTGGTGTGAAAAATATATAGTATCCGATTCTCAGACTTACTGAATATCCATATAAAATTTCATAAAAATCAGTTAAACCGATTCGAAGGAGTACATAAGATATGGATCTAGGATAAATCGATAGAATATAAAAAAAGTCTATACAGCAGAGCATAAGGAGCGTCTACGAATGTCTGATGGTCTACGAATTGGATGATTTGAAGGCCTCGATTTTACTGTAACCCGCGAAGATATTAAAAGTTGTATGTAGTCAACCAATCCGCATTTGGCCAGCGTGGTTGACTGGCTCTAATCACCAAAACGTAGTTATGGTGGGCTCGTCCTTCCTCCTATTGTCCTTGAGACAGTTCTAAATAGCGTTGGTTTTCGTAGTTGAAATGTCAAACGTGACATTTTGCTGACCGTACTATAGATTTGTTTGCAAGATGAAGTACTTAGTTTTTTATGTTCACATTTGATAGGTATTTTTATAATATAATTAATATTACCAAAAGTAGGTTTTAATAAAATCACAAGCTGTATTAGTATACATTTTTTTCCAAAATCCAAGATATGCATGACCTTGGATCTGACGTAGCTTCTTATGATGCAGTATTGCTTTGCCATCTTAAAGGTCTTATTACCTTAACTTTGTTAAGATAGACTCAAATTGCTTATATAAGCGGTGATTATCATCTGAAAAATAATACGACTGTTAATTCAATAAATAATTCATCAATTTTTTATTATATCGGATGAATTTAATTTTCTGTGTTATTTGCTCATACTTCGTTATTTAACTCATAACTAATTATATTGCAAACACCTTACTAGTAATGGTTTGCGACGTGCAATGTCTCGTATGAATGTTGTTTGTCACTTCTGCATTCATATAATGTTTTAGTTAAAGTCTAGCAAACTCAAGTGAATTGAATTGTTTAACTACCAAAACTATTTTTTATCTGAGTTGCGCTATTTCAGTCATTCAAGCCAATGATTGTGGGCTTAGATTTATTTGGTTTGCGTCAAGCCATATTACATTATCTGTGCCGACGTACGAAATTATTAAAAATATAACAGGTTCCTTTTCTGCACCGTTTATTTTTGGCTATAGCGCATGTCAGTTTATTGCAATACATTTTTCTGTTCTGATACATTTATGATAGATTTATTGTACAATTAAAAGAAACCGTGACAAACCAACACAGGTGGCGTGATAATGTACGGCGCTTTGGTGCTATTCGAGGATCAGCTTATCCACATAGTGGAGATAAGTTATACAGCGTTGATTCTGACGGAGCTCATCATGGTGGCTCTAACTATAGCCACGTGGCACTGGCTTATGGCCGCTGCAGAGCTTCTTAGTTTGTTGATGTATGCCACTACACTTCTGGTGTTCACCTCTTACTTTGGTAAGTATATTGTTTAAAAGCACACTTTAATACACACTACACATACACAAATGATCGCCACGTGGCATTCTCCAATAATTCAGCAGAACTTCTAAGTCTGCTTATGTACGTCTAAGCTTCTGGTTCACCTCTTTGGTATGTTGCTTATAAACATTACACAGCACAAACGGCACAAATGATAACCATGTGGCACTGCCTCCCCCGAGGAGGGCTCCCCTGTATAGGCAGGGGAGCGGAGGCTGGGGGTTCCCGGAAGTCGCTTGGTGTTCCCGGGGGTGCCGACATGCCTGAGGAAGGCCATCCCTGAGGTTTTTAGTGGGTAGGCCTGGCTCGCCACAGCCAAGGTATGCAATTTATCTCAGGAGAAAAAAAATGTGGCACTAACTAATGATAAGTCTGTTTATGTATGGCACAACGCTTCTGGTGTTCACCTCTTACTTTGATATGTTGTTTATCAACACAATTTTTTACGGGTACTTTTGACCTTTGTCCTGATAGGACCGGAGAACCCTCCCGTGTTCTATGGGCCCTTTATAGGGGCGCGTGTGGCGAAGTGCGCTTTCGCGATTTTACCACCACAGCGCCCACGGGCCGGCTCGACCTAGGTCGTCGCCTAAGGGTCGGGGACTTTTGACCTGGCATTTCAAGATTTACCATTTTGTGCAAGTTTATTGGTCTAGGTCGTCCACTGCCAAAAAAAGAAGAAGGATGAAAATAGATTGCATACAAAAGAAATGAGAATGTTACGATGGATGTGTGGTGTGACAAGGATGGATAAGATAAGGAATGAGTACATAAGAGGAAGCCTGAAAGTAGCGCCAGTGGTAGAAAAAGTGATGACATGTGATGCGGAGGGATGAAAGTCATGTCACAAAACGAATGTTGAATATGAAAGTGGAGGGATACACGGGCAGAGGAAGGCCGAATAAAAGATGGATCGATTGTGTGAAGATTGACATAAGAATGAAAGGAGTAATCATGGAAATGACGGCTGATAGAGAGGAATAGAAGAAAAAGATCTACTGCGCCGACCCCAGATAATGGGAAATGGGCAAGAGGATGATGATGTCGTCCACTGCCAACCGGCCTATCCGTATAAATTTCGTCAATCCTTTCTACATGTCCAAAGGCTGTATGTAAGTGTTCCTTACTCAGCTCTTGTCACAATTTCAATTCAACACTATTTCACAATTTATCATTCATCGTCACTACAGACATTCTTTTTAAGATCTTAAAGTTAAAGTGTAAATAAATAAATAAAAGAAATATGAATGTTTCCGAATAGATGCCGATTTTATTAGACAGTGGGACTTTTGGTGGAAGGTGACGACAATTACTCTGATATCGTGCCTGCCGTTGTACATCGTCAAATATATGCACAGGAAGTGGAGCGCCAGACAATACAAGAACATACTGCGTTGAGCATGAACTATACCCGGATGTTACAAAAAGTCAAATTAACATTTATTAGTGTGGACCCATTACAATTAAATATTCTGTAGAAATAATGCTTGCGTCAATTTTTCAAAATAATTTAATACTTCTCATTTATTCACACTGTCAAATATTTGTTCAACTTTCTGCAACAACCCGGTACGTATACGGCTAAGCATGTTTTTAATCTGTGGTTAGTCGTGAATTTCACATTAAGACCAAAGTAACGAACATTTTCCAACTATGTTATGACTTAAAGGTCTATGTTACTAGGTGGTATATTAAAAAAAAATCACATTAACATGTCACAATATCTTTTTTATAATGAATAGAATACTTTGTAGGTTTCAGAGAGGCTTGACACGTGCCGTGATGTCACTGTATACGTCCAAAATATTCATATAAAAATCTGGTTTGAAGGAAAATGTGTCGTACAATGTTATTTGCGAAGTTTGATTTCACATTGTTTGCGACTATTTTTTTACAACTTGTTTACATTAGAAATGTTAATGCATTGTCATCAATGAAATGACTATTTTTTGCATATTTCGTATTCTGATAGTTTATGAGTGAATAATCAAAATGATCGATAAATATGACAATCATTTGGATTGATAAAATACCGTTATATGGCCATATTACAAAGAATCTTAAAATGGAGAGTAAATAAATATATAATTGTATCTGGTGATAGCTACTAGATCCCAAATATATACTACACGATAACAATGAAAGATTTATATCATTTCTTAAGATTATCTTTGTGATAAAAATTGAAAAAAATGAGATTGAATCCTATGTATTATTGATTGTTACTAATAATGTTTTAAATTAAGTATGTTTAGGTAACTTAATAATAATTACGCCTTATAAATTATAGTCTCATTATATCACTTCATGTGTTCTAGATTTATTTTAACAATAAGCGTTTGATTGATATTTAATAGGAATGATATATTAAATGTTATTATTTTTAATGTTATATGCAGAGTTTACGAACGGCAGTGTGGTTTATGTCTATTCCAAGATGTCGCAACGGTTTTGTTCATTCCATATGTAAATTAAATGTATATTTGACAGCTGAATGACAACTTTATTTAAATCAAGTCAACAATTGACATAAGTCTTTATAGATACTATTACTATATAGATAGGTTGATATCTGTTTGGAAATTGAGAGAGTCCTCAGGAGATGAAACGTGGATAATTTGTACAATAATGTGCTTTGCTATTTTTTACTTAAAACATTTTACTCTTTAGTAATAAACTGTAATTTTTCTCACATATATATGTTATATGGAATAGTTCATTTATTAATTTCACTTTAAATCCAAATGGGATAAGAATACAAAAGGCACAGACCTCGAGTCTGTGGAGTAATTATTATTAATAAAAATAAATTAAAAAAACTTTCGAAAATCAGCGCCAACATAAGTCCGAACCACCGTTATCTGTCTATAATCAGAAAAGAAACAATAATCAGATTTTTTATTTATATACAAAAATGACCTTGACAGTTTGATGTCTGTTCTCGCGATGGCTGCCCCAATTTACTAACAGGTGTAGAGAGATCTTGTTCTATTAACGAAGAGCTTTAAGATTTAGTATTGTACACAATTAATTTTTTACAATAATTAGCAATCTCAATCTTCTAGTAAGCAACGAACGTCGCTTATTGGCTGTGCCATTATCTAAGCTATGTTGCTCCAAACTTGAACAGGGGTATTTGTTTGCTTTAGAGAAACACAAGCAGAAATTTCAATGTAAAATGTTATATTTTACCAAAATTAAAATAATAGGAACGTCTGATCACCGTTTGATTTGCGCTGCGTACAAAATGATGGCATTTTGTGATTTATATAATAGTTTTATTTATTATAGCCGTATTTGTTCACATTAATTTCGAAGTTATATCTTATATTTAAATCATGTTTATTAATAATGAATTTTATATAAACATGATAACTTTACCTAACTAGATTTTTTTTTGTAATGATAGATAATATTTTTTATCTTTTTAGTCTATGAATTGTAACTGAATTGTGTATCTATGGCAACATCACAATAATTCTTATGAGCTTAGATTTTATATAACGGGTCGATTCTTCGGTACAATACCTGTACATTCAAGTATAATTAGTGAACTTAAAATATTATTTATAAAATAAAGTAATATATTATTTATCATTTAGTATATAATTTATAATAAAAGTATAAACTATGGAATCCTAAAACAGCTACTTATTTCTAGACGTTTGAATAGTATAACACTGTCGTTACTTCGATAATAAGGTACAAATCTGGTGTAAAGATGTGATATATATTTATTTGTAAGAAAGAGATAGAAGATGAATTTGTATCTATAACGTTGCTTAAGATGTATATTCTATAATAGTGTCGAATGTTGCTTGTTGATAATAAACGTTCGTTAATAAGTCGCATTTATCTATTATTTTGTTCATCTACCCACCCACCGAATCGATAAGTTCTTAGACATTTGTATATACAACTAGCGGACCCGACAGACTTCGTCCTGTCAAAAAGATTTGTAAAGTGGCACTTTTTTGTTCCTACTTATCAACCTGGTAGTAGGGTGTTTAGAATAAAAAATAATTAAATAAAACATATTAACATTTAAAACTATTTAACTTTGGAACGTGACATTAAATCCTCCAACGATGTATTCTGTGCTCCAATGCACACAGGCACACTGTTTTGATAGATGTGATTGAATTTCAACATTATATAGCGTTAATAAAGCGCAAATTGATTCGTTTGATGTAAGGAACACACCTACATACAACAATGAGTGCTTGCAATATGACCTTTATAAAATAACAATAAAGTTCAAATTGACTTCGTTTTAGAAAATATTTGTATGGAAACAAAGGGTTGTTTTTAGGGTTTTACCGATAATTATTCGAATTTTTCTCGCCGTAAAAACCATCCTTAAACTTCAACGTACATTTTAAAAAAGAATTGGTCCAGGCGTTGTTGAGTTATGCGTTTACCAACACATTTTGAGATTAATTTTTATAAGATCTTTAATTATTACTAACAGTGAATGTGGCTTCTTTTTGGCTTAACAAAAGAAAAGGTTTCAGTTGAAATATTTAATTGGGTAGACGACTACAACTGAATACAGCCGTTTGTATACTATAATTATCTAATTTGAGCAGCTTAAATCTCATGAAAGTGTGTCAAAGATTTCAATTTAATTTTGTACTAATATATTTTTTACATTTCTGAAAAATTTCCAATTATTTTTTACGTAATTCTAATAAAAGGAACACATTTCTAGCATTCTCACATTAAATGTAACATTTTTTTTTTATATATAGAAAGTATACCTACGTAACAAAGTTATTTTGAATTTTGTTTATACGCTCATACAAATTAAAGGTGAACCTCAGTTAGTAAACAAATGGGACTGGAATGGGAATAAAACGGGAAAAAGGCAGTCTGTTACAATGAAAAAATATATTTCTTAAAAACATAAATAGTTCTTACACAATCAATATAACTTATAGTAAATTATAAATCTATTACACAACTTGAGTAAATATATAAAATGAATTACCTTTTCGATGTTGGCGTTGTGACGGAATTGATATTGTCGTTTGTGCTGTGCAGTGTGTGCTTGGATATCACACGGCGTGCCCACGCAATGTTGCTAGAGCCGCGAGTCGTTCCGCTGGGGGTTTGTGAACTGTTGGTGCTTACGGAAGTACCAGACGAGGAACTGTCGCTACCAGACCACATGGACTCACTCGCCCGAAGCTCTTGACAGTACGTCGCGTCTGAGTGTGTGGTGGTTGTGGTGAACTCCTGTATGCTTTTGCGCATTGGACATTTTTCATGTCGCAGTTGAGCTATTGGTGTAGGCAACTCCGGCGGGCTTTTCTTTTTTTCAGATTGACTCAAATTAGTCACGTTCTCAGTCTCTTCACTTTCCTCTAGTCCCGATAACTCTGTATCAGACTCGTGATCACTCATAATCACCTCCATAAGTTTTTCAGTATTTTCGTTGAAATCGTAAACCCTCTGAGTCTGAACTGATCCGACCGATGTTCGTGTCCTGGAAGTAGATTGCTTACGCGTGTCTCTAGAGTCATGCGCTGGAAGCAGTGCTGGGAAAGTCGTTTCTACCCTAGCGTAGGGTACGTCATTAGCCAGTCTGTCTTTCGGTACTCTTTTATGGTCACTGTTTTTTCGAAAAATGTATGTATAAATAATTTGCAGTAGGCATATTCCCAACGCTGTAAGAAAAACCACGACGACATACCACGTCGGCGACCAGTCACTATCGATATTGGTGTTGGCGCGTATTAACCTTTTCCAATGTGCCCACTTTGAAACCCCAGGGTCCTGGTACTCGAAAATATTACGCCGTGACATCCCCTTGCCGAAACCCTGGACGGTAGCAGCAACTCTGAATACTCCGCCGAAAGCGACATATAGTTTCTCGTCCAAAAGGTGCGGAGCGACATTCCTCTTCATCCAGAGCCAGAGGTCGTTATTGAAGTTAACAAAATCAGAATGGCGACATTTTCTCGTCGATTTTTGTAATATACATCGTGCAGCTGAGGTGTAGTATTTTAATAAGATGTTCTCCGAATGCGGTGAAGTGAGGCTAACAAAACCGCCAGCTCTAAATGGCAATGCTAGCGCTGTTGGTTCCGCATCGTCGTCAACCTTCGGTAATGGTAAATGAATGCAGTCATTTGAATCTCTCTTTGTGATTACACAGCTGCAAGGATTTAAGAGTTTCCCTGAACCTATTTGAACCCTGTTAACAGTAAGGTTACTCCATTGCAGATCATTTGCAGGCTGTCGCCAGCCTATTCCTTTGGTATTTAATAAGGCTTTCGTATCTTCGTAAAAATCGTGAATCTCTTTGGCGCGTTTATATGGCACATAGCCGGCGTAATAAGCAAAACGAACAGCTGGCAGCATCACACTTCTTAGATGTCCTCCAATTGTATCGGCTAGCGCTTCTCTTAGTATCAATGCTGTGTGGGGGTCTACATTCTGTTCTACTTCTTTTAATGATTGTCGATAGTATTTTAAAGCATCCTTAACGTATCGGCTGTTGATTTTTGAAGGTGATACGTAAAGAGGCACTAGACTTTGGAACTTTCTCCGGGCCCACAGTTTGTTTAGCTCGTCTTGGCTCCAACATTCATCTGCTCCTAGTTTATTATGAAATAACGTAGTACCAACATTTGCACTTACCATGCAATTTCCTGTTATAAATATCAATAATACTATAAAACATAATAACATTACATGTATGTTTTAAAAGAAAACTGTTGTTTGCTTGGGATGTAACGAGAGGCGACTGTTGACGTCTCTTGACATTATTTGTCACTACCTCCGCTAGGAGTAATAATGTTCTGTGGTCACTACTCTAATACATTAGCCAAGGCCTAGGACTAACTGAACATTCGTCCCACACGATGAAACTACTTCTATGTCTGCGGAAAAATCGATTTGACATGTTATCATAAATAGATCCCTAAAGATTTAGGATTCTCAAAATGCGTATTTTTTTTAAATCTTAAGCCTTACACCATATAGGTTAAGCCGGCTACAAAATAATTTTCATACATTGACATTATATCAAACGAAAGAACAAAGGAGAAAACTTAAAATTCTAGCACTATTATCACTACACTTAAAACTAAAACATAAACATTTATGAAAAGCAAAAAACAGTTCTTGCCTAAATACTACATCTAATATCTTTCATCAACACTCATTCTCTTTCATTGCGGGCACATTCCATTAAGATGTGAAATAAATCTTCTTTGACGTTTCTACAAGTGTCACAATACGGATTATTCCTTTTTCCCATCAAAAATTTAAACGCATTTAATGGAATATGCCCAGCTCTAATTCTCATACATACAACGAGTTCTCGTCGGTTCACTTAAAAATGCGTATTAAGTAACGAAAAAGATTTTTCTGAAACAAAAGTTAGGAAGTATCAGCTCTACAGCTCGAATGAGTTGGAATATATTTTGTTAAAGTTTAGCTTTTCTTGAAGGAAGATTAGTAAAGACGAAGATTAGTCAATTGACTTTCCACTATCCCCGTACGAAGAAAGACTTCTTGATGTTTTGTACTAAGTTCGCATTATACAGAACTTGTCAAGTAAGTTTCTAAATATTACATAACTTTTTTTTATAGAATATGGCAGCAAACGGATCACCTAATGGTTAGCGATAATAACCGTTGCCCATGGACACCCGCAACACCAGAGGAGTCACAGATTTTTTTTTTTTTTTCCTCAGGAGAGTAGGCTGAGAATCCTCATGGATACCAACGCAACAGGCAAGCACGGATGCGTTGATTATGTCGGACTCCTGGTGACTCCTCCTCCTAGAATGGCGAACATGCATCGTTTGTACGGGAGCCGCTGTCGCCAGTTTAAGAAGCCAGCGCTGCGTCTGTAAAGTCACGCATAACCAATCAGGAGAAGTACGCATCGCGCGATAACGAACTGAACCAATCACAGCACTGCACTCACCAGACTCAAATAATTCCGTCTAAAAACGATATTATTACCTTAGTGATTGACAAAAATGAAAAATTATCGATATAAAATGTCGATAGCAAATTTAATATTACAAATATTTTCAATACTGAAAACGAAATATTACATTCATGTAGGTATTTAAAATTTAATAATTAATTTAATTGTATATACCTATACTATAATGATGAAACTGTTGTAGTTCCATGGTCATATACCAAGGTTACTATATATAGCACTGACTTATATATAGGTCAATGGTAACTAGGCAACAGTTGTTACCTTTCTAACAAGAACTTTTGTTTTTCGTTTATCATATTTTGCATATTTAACTTGTATTTTATTTTGATCATTATATTCGTATATCTTTCAACATTGTCTTTTTCTGCTCTGCCACTACTGCGCATATATACTCTTCAAGTGGTTATGGCCTCCACCGCAAGCGGTCCAGTTTTCCATAAAATGGATACTATTGAAAAGTTACGATCTCAAGAAAATTGGATGACTTGGAAATTTGATGTCAATTTACAATTCACTCTGTATAAACTACACGATATTGTAAGTGGAACATTACAAAAACCGCAACCACCTGTCGATGGTGCTGGTGATGCAGAAAGAAGTGCCTATGAGAGATTGCTAAGGATTATAATGATAAAGATGCACAAGTTCAATGCATAATAGGTCTATCAATTGATAAATCAGCTAAGCAGCACCTTTTGACTTGCAGAAGTGGCAAGGAAATGTGGGATGCCCTTCATAACGTATTCGAACAAAAGAACGAGCGTCGATTGGATCTCCTATACTGCCAGCTGTTTACATATCAAAAAGACCCAGATGATAATATTGCAGTTCATGTTTCAAAGCTACAGACGATTTGGCAACAACTTAATGAAGAACTCAAAGATGAAGGGAAGCTTCCAGAGTCTCTCCTTTTGAATAGGATTTTGAATACTATTCCTAACACGGACTACCTCGAGTTCAAAAATGCTTGGGAGTCAGTTCCGCGAGATCAACGGTCTGTATCTGTCCTAATGGAAAGACTGCGATTGCACGAGCAACGTCTATTCGAATTGAAGATTTCTGATACTTCTAAAACTTCGGAACTTGCTCTTGTTACTGAGAAGTCTAAAGTTAAATGTTCTCATTGTGGTAAAACCGGTCATGTCAAAAAGAGATGTTTTGCGCTGAAGAAACTGATGAAAAATGAGAAAGCTCGAGATTCATCTGCTATGATTATACCTGATAACCAAAGTTCTGAAGTTGCAAAATGGATCGTCGATTCCGGAGCTAGTCATCACATTGTCAACTCCAACTCATGGTACAGAGAATACATTTCGTTCGGCAATCCTAGGCCCTTGAAAGTCGGAAATGGCGGAGTAATGTATGCGTACGGAGAAGGTATTATTGATGTTGAGATGAAGGTTCATGGAGAATGGCGACCTGCACATCTTAATAAAGTATGGTATGTACCTAGAGCAGAACGAAACCTTTTCTCTTCTGGTTGTGCTTTAGATTATGGCTATACTGAAATTGCTAATAAAAATGAAAGGATTTTTAAAAATGTTAATAATGAAATCGTTGCTGTTGGCATTCGTCGAGGAAACTTGTATGAGTTATTGATTCGTATTGTACCTCAGAAAGTCAATTTGACAAATTCCATTTCTGATTTACAAATTTGGCATGAAAGGTTATGTCATCAAAACTTCAGATATGTCAAGGAATTTTTAAAACGTAACAATATTAACGTCAAATCCGAAGCTAATAATTGTGAAGGTTGCATATTCGGGAAAATGACGAGATTATCTTTTGGTACTCGAATACATAGAGCTATGAAACCAGGAGAGTTGATACACGCCGATGTGTGCGGACCAATGCCTGTTGTTTCTATTGCCGGTAGTCGATATTTTGTTGTTTTCAAAGACGACTTTACGAGATATCGAAGAGTTTATTTTTTTAAAGGAAAAATCAGAAGTATGTCAAGCTATAGAGAAGTTTTTATCTGAAGTTAAGAACATCGGACATAATGTTAGAGAGCTCTTAACTGATGGTGGTCTTGAATTTAACAATTCTAAAGTCCACGCAATAACAGAGGGAGTTGGTTTGACGCACCGCATGAGTATGCCATACACACCTCAACAGAATGGTGCCGCAGAGAGGGAAAATAGAATATTAGTAGAGGCTGCTCGTAGTATGCTACATGCTAAGAACCTACCTTTATTTCTATGGGCAGAAGCAGTCAATACTGCTAGTTATGTGTTAAACCTATCGGGCCCTACTAGCATTGATGGCAAAACGCCGTATGAGCTTTGGTTGGGAAACCTTCTTCTGTAGAACACTTAAGAGTATTTGGTACTGAATGTTATGTACATGTACCATCTCCCAAGCGTAAGAAACTTGACAAGAAAGCTGAAAAAGGTCTTATTGTGGGTTATTGTGACTATGATGGCTATAGAGTCTGGATTCCACAAAGACGTAAAATTATTTTATCACGGGATGTATGTTTTTGCAATGAACACTCTTGTACTGAAGTTAGTGAACTAATAAATGAAACTTCTTTGCGAAATGAATCTAATAGTTCACAATACCTGTTTGAGTTTTCAAATACGGATCCAGTAAGAGCTATTGAACATAATGATGTGATTGATTCTACTGAAGCAAGAGATCCAGTTATAATGCCTGATGCTTCAGAAAGCTTTCAATCTGTCGAAACATCCGATGGTGTAAATAATAACGAGACTCCTGAAAATACTGACATTTTGAATCCTGTCGCCACAGAGTCTGATAATATGGAGCCTACGTATCGATTGCGTGATCGATCTACGATTCGGCGACCACTTCGGTTTGAGGACTATGTCTTATTATTGAATGAAGGTGAACCTCGTACTTACAAAGAAGCTTAGTGTCTAAAAACTTCAAACAATGGAAAGATGCCATGGATGACGAAATGAAGTCAATAATGGAAAATAATACTTGGCTTTTGGTAAACCTGCCTGAAGGACGAATCCCATTAGGATGTAGATGGGTTTACAAACTAAAGAAAAATATTGATGGTTCGATTCAGAGGTATAAAGCCAGATTAGTAACTAAGGGATATGATCAAGAATATGGCATCGATTATACCGAAACATTTAGTCCAGTTGTACGATGGGACACTGTAAGGACTCTTTTGAGCATTGCGACGAAAGAAAACTATAATATTGTCCAGTTTGACATTAAAACAGCATTTCTTTATGGAGTAGCAGATACTGATATATACATGGATCAACCAATTGGCTATGATGATGGATCTGGTCGTGTATGCAAATTGATCAAAAGTCTCTATGGACTTAAGCAAGCGCCAAGGTGCTGGAACAAGAAATTCACATCTTTTTTGTTTAAGTATCAATTGCGCCAAAGTGACTGCGACCCGTGCTTGTTTATTAGCAAAGATAGACAACTAATTGTCACGATATACGTCGATGACGGACTTGTTATGTCAAAAAAAAAGGAGCGGATGCAAAGTTTTATGACAACTCTGAAAAATGATTTTCAAGTTCATGAATCGGAAGTCGGATGTTTCTTGGGCTTACAAATTTATAAAAAGGAAAATTCTATATTTATAAATCAAGAAGCATATACCAAGAAGATCTTAGAAAAGTTTGGCATGGCAAATGCTAATTCTGTTAAAACTCCGATAGAGAAGTGTAAAAGTTCACATGACATTGATAAAAAGAAGTTTCTGACAGCTGTGATAATAAATGCTTTGACGTAAATTTTCGACAAGCAGTTGGGTCGTTGATATATTTGTCAGTTGTATCAAGACCAGATATCAGTTATGCTGTTAATTATCTTTCTCAGTTTCTAGATAAACCAGCAAAAGAACAATGGACAGTTCTAAAAAGAGTTTTCAGATATTTGAAAGGTACGATGTCTCACGGTATATATATATAGACCTGTTGATTGTCAATCCAAGTCGTTCTTTGATGCGTATAGTGATGCTGACTATGCAGGAGACAGTACGAGTCGAAGGTCAACCTCTGGTTTTGTATTTTTAGCATCTGGTGGAGCTATTTTATGGACGTCTAAACGTCAAAGAAGTATATCACTCTCCACGACTGAAGCAGAATTTGTAGCAGCCAGTCAGGCAGCACAAGATGTAATCTGGTTAAACAGGCTTTTCATGGAAGTCCTAGAAAAGGAAGAATGCCCCACTCTATTTATTGACAACCAGAGTGCTATTAAGTTAATACAAAATGCCAAGTTTCATTATAAGACCAAACACATAGATACACGATATAAATTTGTGAGAGAACTATATGAAGAAGGCCGTATTAAAATTGAATTTGTTGAGAGTAAGCAAAACAGAGCCGATCTTTTGACTAAGCCTCTTTCAAGGTGTATCTTCGAATGTATGAGATCAAGTCTTGGCATGTCAACTGTTGCAGGGGGAGTGTTGTAGTTCCATGGTCATATACCAAGGTTACTATATATAGCACTGACTTATATATAGGTCAATGGTAACTAGGCAACAGTTGTTACCTTTCTAACAAGAACTTTTGTAATTCGTTTATTATATTTTGCATATTTAACTTGTATTTTATTTTGATCATTATATTCGTATATCTTTCAACATTGTCTTTTTCTGCTCTGCCACTACTGCGCATATATACTCTTCAAGTGAAACAAACTTATTAAGTGAAATAGATGTAGGTTGGAAGCAAAGTAAACTATATTTCTGTAAATCTTGTTTCCATAACAAACATATACAGGCACTTTTATATGTGTGCGATAGGACATTTTTCCGACATGTTCATACATTTTGCGATTTTGCAGTGGCTATCTTTTCACAATTTTATAATTTATTATGCCCTAGCTATCTGTAATATCATTCATTTAATACATTTACATATAGTATGCCCAAATTCAATAATAGTTTTTTATATATTTAACGTATTTTCCCTAAAATCTTATACTCAATCTCAATCTCTTTTATTGCTTACGCTACTATCTCTGTCTAAGGGTTTTTAATCAATATATGTATTATTATTACATACTATATGTTTTCTTCCTGCTATGGGAACCTATTCTATATACTTTATTTATTTCCTAAGCTAAAACTTATCTTTATTTATCAACTATGCTTAGTGCTATTCTTACTATTATTCCGCCGTTTAATATGTTTTATTACTATCTTAATTCTATTATTTTATACATTTTTATTTATTAACTATTCTATCCGAACACATATTTTAAATTAATTTGATGATAATCTTGAATCAGTAATTTTTTCTCTTTTTTTTGATATACCGTACATATACATGGGTCAAACTGGAACATGTTCTTTCAGTGTAAAATATCATAAATTTTTTAAATAACAGCAAAAAGCAAGAAGCCTGTTTCGCCGTTTTCACCTACTAAGACCCCTTAAGTGGTGCCTTGCAGCCATTCGTAATAAATTAGCGCAGTCGAAGTTGACGTCTGTCAATCGGAGCCATAATTGCGACAGCTATACACAGTTTCGAAAATATATACCAAAATATTACAATAAAATTAAATTTTAGAATTAACAAAAACAATAAAAATGTCCTGACAACCGTTAAAACAAAAACCTGTAGGTAGGACAGAGAATTATACATGTATTTGGACATATTAATAATATTTCCACGGTCGCACACACCGATTAATTCGTTTAATAAAAGTATAATTTAAATTTAATTAAAACTTAAATAAATACTTGAACAATCTTCCAACAAATGTTCGAGTTTATCACACAATCATTTATTCCTACCAGAATATTAAAAAAATATATTTATCGATAAAACATAATGCGTACGTTTTTTGGTAAGCACAGCACTATGGCCTTTTACTACGTTTATTGCTGTTATTCAAATGCGTCGCTACCGAATTCAGTGTACTACATTACGCGCTCTGAGTAATGTAATTAGACGCATGCGCGTACATAGCCAGCAATGTATATTTTTTAGAAAAATATTATGTGTCTTATCGTTACGATCAAGCTTTGATAATTTTTTTGTAAAACGTTAGTTATTACGATCAAATTTGCTATTTACCGATGAAAAGATATTCCATCTTTAGCTACACTTGAGACCTGACTTCTTGCTTTGCAGGTAATTACAGCACAAGTAGGCATTTTCATTAATAAACGCGCAGCACTTCGTAAAACACTCTCCGTGATCACTCGTGACTGACTAAACAACATAGAGTAACTTATACATATGGAGACTAAACAACGCGTTCGCATTATTGGCCACAGTCATGATCATTGATCATAACTGTGGCTCGCGTGCCACGCCTACATAGCCGTTCTAATCTCTTTCTGTGTTCTGTGGCTCGATCCAACAGACCTACCGACTAAACTCAGCCTAGCCTTGGCCCTAGTGGCCTTATGGCTTGTACGGAATGGTGGAGTCACAGATGCGTTGCCGGCCTTTTAAAAGGGAATAAGGGGGAAAGGGGGCGTTAGGCCTCCGGTACCCTCACTGACTCGGCGAAACACAGCGCAAGCGCTATTTTACGCCGGTTTTCTGTGAAGCCGTGGTATCACTCCGGTCGAGCCATATCGTCTGATTGCACTAGAAAACGTAGCTTTTCATAATTAAACAATATTCCAACAGATTTCTTACACTTTTATGTCAACCTATTTCCATCTTCATGACAAAATTATGTGTAGGGGGCGTATAAGATAAAATAAAAATTATGGATATATATAAATATTGAATAATTCGGACTCTAATAGAAAATTTAAAAATATCTTGCTGCCACAAACGTGTTGACTGATACTACTCGTGTAGAGTAAGTTTACTGATAGTCTTATGACATCATACGTCGATGATCTAAAGCTGGCAACAAAAGACTAGACAAGTCACACGCAGAAAATTTTCTAATGATTTCCGTCCCCGCCGCCTGTTTCTCGCTTCGCCATATTAGTCAGCTAAACGTATCTAGTGAAAAATTACTGTCCAAATTCTATAGCTCTATAGCTTCTATCATCATGTCCATACAATATAGATTCCTTTGCTTTATGAATAACTAGCTTTATATCGAATTTCCCAAAAAGAACGATATATTATCTGGCGCGGTAGAAGTTATTTTATGCAAGAGCATAAGATAACTTTCACTGCTTTTGGATTGGCTCCAATCTTCCTTATAGCAAGTTACATCAACATCAGCTCAGCTGCTTTTTACTGATTTTCCCGATGGAAAAATGTATTTTCCCGACTTAAATTTTATTTAAATAAAAACTTGCATTCCCTATTTTTACCCTTTTTCTTAACAAACTTGACATTTTATTCAATTACATCAAATCAAAAGCCCGAAAAAGAAGATTCTAATCATATATGGCTTTAAGTCTTCGCTTTAATAAGTAAATAACCTATGTCCTTTACTCTATGTATCTATGACTATCTGCATACCAAATTTCATTTAAATCAATTTATGAGTTTTCGCGTGAAAGCGTGACAAACAGACAGACTTACTTTCACATTTATAATATTAGTAACGATTTGGTAAAAAAAAATTTGATTCAGTTTTGAAGGAAAAAACAATGAACGTAACATTGATTTTGTCTCCTATTTGTAATTAATAATTATTTTCGAGCCGACCTACAGCTATCCCTATCGCACTCCATGGACAAGTTCAAGCACAGGGCAACAAAAATACTATTTTATAAATGCCTATTTTTGTATTATCGCGACCTTGGTGTTTTCTTTTGTAGTTTGTTAATTTGCAACTGCGTCACACTCCAACAGCTTATGAAGATATTTTGTTAATAAGGAAACTTATTTATATGAGGCGAAGTTTAACTAAGACTGTTCAATAACCGAGGAACAGGTTGTATTTTATTGTTGTCTCTTGAGATGCCCTATTACCATCCATCAAACGAACAAAAAATATCTATCTATCTAAAAATATCTATTTACTGCCATCTTAGAGCAACGGAAGGCCTGCGTTGCTCTAAGACTGCCATTGTCATAATATATCGATGTTTACTGCTATTTTTTTTTAAATAAATAGTAGTAACATCTTCAAATTCATTAATCATCAAATTTTAAAAGACCATTGCACATAATTTTCAAAGGTCACATAGGCAAGTCACGATAAAATGAATACAAGTTCTATATAGCATATCATTTTTCCACATCTCTAAATATTACATTTATTTTCTGAATAGGAAAGACAGAATTTGTCAAAAGAGGCTTTGTATTTTTTTCTTGCCAGTTCGGTGCTATCTTTTTGTTCTATTCGTTTCAAAATTTTGATAACGATGTTAAGTCTTCGGTAGTATAGTGGTAAGTATCCCCGCCTGTCACGCGGGAGACCGGGGTTCGATTCCCCGCCGGAGAGAACTATTTTGATATTTTTTTATTTACGTTTGGTATTTATATTATTAATAATAAACACTTATAATGGTATGTATAGATAAAGGTCGATTTTTATATTAAATTTTCCGTGCTTTTGTTTGATTATTATTTAGGTCGTCTTCTTATTTTATAAGTTAGTACTTCTCACCTATTAAAATTAATAGAATAATGAGTTGCGCAACACTTTACTTACATAAATAAATTATATGCCAAATTGCTAATATCAAAATTTAAAACTGCCATTTCGTACGGATGTTATTAAAAATACGTTTTTTTCCATAAACCATAGTTGTGCAGAAGTCTTAATACAAATCTGCACCCTAACCCCCACAATTAAAATAAATAAGAATAAATAATAAAATTACAATAAGTAAACCAGGGTGGAGTTTTTCAAGGGTTAAGTATATATTCTTATATATTTATAACTAAAAAGATACAGATTTTTGGTGATTTACGAGACTATGAGATGATTGACGGAAAAATACCATGGAAAATTTGTCATTGCTATGGTAATATCTGCTGCAATCTACTAAATCGAATCTGCGTATTTTGATACGGGGATAGTATAACACCCCAGGAAGAAGATAAGATAATATTTACCATATGGACATATCTCCTTCCTTTGGGAAAATGCGATATAATGTAGCAAAGCCGCAGATGAATAAGCATTGATTTTGCAATAATTATCCACTGAAAAAGCGAAATTTAAATATTGTTGACTATTTATTGAATTTTTTTTGAGATTTTTTACTGGCCATATTTATTTAAAAAAAAGACATTCGAGGGATGTGCGTTCGTGAATATTCATCCAGATTACGTGAACGTATTAAAGTCTTCACGATCTCAATAATTGTCATAACTTATTTATGAAAATGATGACATTTTTGCAGAGAAACATGGCGTAACCCCTGTCAAAACGGACTTCTAAGATTGTGAAGACTAGTTCCTATCGTCTCTCTCTGACTGATGGTTTATGTTTACGAGGGTGCGTTTTTATGTTCGCGGAATTACGGGGTTGGAAGGGGGTGATTATGCTCATTAGAGTCCTAACATGTTCAGTGACTCATAATTAGTATAAATACGAGGTTTTATTGCTATTACATAAATAGTCTTTGAGCTATCGTCATCCAAGCAACATAATCGGTAGTGAAAAGTGACATATGAAAAAAATCTAATATCGTGCCGTAATAAAGTTCCTTGTCAAGTAAGGAAAATCAGTTCCGATCATACTGAATGAGATGTCACCGGTTTACGGCGACTCTTGCCCATGAAAAACCAAAATCTATGGTGTACAAGTGGCACAGTTTATTTAAACAAGGCAGGGAGTTACTTGAAGACGACCCGAGACCGGCCAGAAGCATCGAGGTGACCACGCCAGGTACAGTGGTGTTGTCGAGCCGGAACGCTCCGGAACGTCGTTCCGCTACTTCCTTTTTGGACAGGAACGTGTTTCGGAACTAAAGATGATTTTTGATAACGAGAATTTTGCCGATTATTTTTGACGTGAAACGTCTTTAAAATCGCGCCGAAACATACGAGTACCAGGTTTAAAAAGTAGACCGTAACGAAAAGGTCTATATCATCGTACCTTAATAATTAAAACACTATTAGTCTTAGAAACAAAAATGTAGTGTGAATATTTCACTTATATAGTCAGCTCGCTGTTGTGACATTGAGTTTTTTTATTAAAATACTTAAAACACCGTCAATCTTGTTTTTATTTCAATCTTTTACTTTAAAAGCGATTCCCTAACATAGACGTTTCACGTTAAAACCAATGGCCGTGTGCCCCGGCACAGCCCCACCCGATTTTTTTGGCTTTTTTGGTTTCTTCTTCTATAAATGACATGTATGGTTCACTAAAAATCGTATTCCATTTTATCGATCCACATAATTATATGATCGGATCAAAACTTCTTTAGGTCTGTATTAATTTCAATACTTAATCTGTCTTTCCCATCACTATTCAATTTCAAATTTTCAAGTTGCCGTCTTGTTTCTTGAATAGTAGACTGTCTAAATCAAAGAAAATAATACTCTTATAAATAAATATTTTGTTATCTGGCTTATGGTACCTATTTATTTTACTTTAATTGTCATAATGCTTATTTTATGCTGGATAATTTAAAAAGTGAAATATAAACTAATACAATTATTGTTGAATTAACCAAAATGTCACGAGTAAGTATTTTTTCGCGCATAATTTTAATTGTAATATTGAATTAATACACATAATTACACTTAAAACAAGATCTAAATATTTATAAATAAATAAATTTATAATGATTTTAAGAAGTTGCCAGGGAATTAAGGTTTACCTTATCCTAAAAATAATTTGTTATATTTATTTAGGATATACGCTCGTTTTTTCAACCTAAAAAAGTACAAAAAACAATAATTCAAGAAGATGATGATATTATACCAGAATCACCAGTTGCACAAATTAAAATCAAGGTAAGAAATTTGTTTGTTTTTTCAATTGTTGCAATATATCTACATAGAGACTACAATAAAACATTCTAACTAAAACTATAATAAAAGTTGTTCTTTCTGCAACACTGATCTGTTATTAATCTACAAAGTAGGCATACTAACAATAATTTATGACTGTGAAGTGTGTTGTATAACAAATATTATGCCATGGGTGCTTCTACTATTGTATATGCAAGTTACAAGCAACATATCAGGTGTGTTTAACATTACACAAATAACAAATTTTCTGCAGCATTTCCAACATTATTGTATTGTGGTCAATCGAAAAGCTGATTGATTCATGCTAATATCTTATGTTAACTTCATACATTAAATTTTTGTTTATTTTGGATGCTGATAAAACAGACATATAAAAGTGAACATTACAAGAAATACTAAATGATATTACTTTAGATACTAGCACTTATACAGTATGTTTGGTTGGTACCCTATCAATCCAAAACTTACATATTTTAAAATATGTATATAAATGATATACTGTAGTCTGAAAATTGATATTTTTTTTCAAAACTCTTTTGCACATTATTGTTTCGTATAACCCTAGATTGATGAGTAACTTTTTACTACATATATCCCAGTGCAGTTATCACGAAGGAACACAAAAACATATGATGAAGATCTATATCACCCTGAACTGTCAAATTGTAATATAAATCTATTCTATTTTGGCACTTTATTATGAACCCTTCCTATCATGTTTTGATGCTGTTACCACCTATAGGTAAATTCTATTCAGCTGTACTTCGATTATTCAAGCTTAACAAAGGCTATGCTCATGAAGGGTACTCATTATTTACATCAATTCACTTCTTACATATGTTACTTGTTATTCTCTGTGCGAAAGAACTTACAGTTCTATGAACCATTTTTGTTAGTACTCTTTTAAAGATTTAAGCTCATCTCTGCCACAACACACAAACAAAGTTCTAGAATTCGTGTTACACATAATTTCAGATGAAAATGTTAAATGCTTGAATGCAGATAACCATGTTATAGAACCTAAAATCATTACAAAATATAATTGTGGTATTTTATTGCATATTAATATTAACTTTCATTTATTAATTGCATTTCCATGAAGTACTTACTGCTTTTACAAGTTTCAAGTAAGTAGAAAAAAATATTCCATTTATGCAGATTAAGTCATGAACACCAGCTAGTATCTTTAAAAATTGCAGCCTATGTCATATAAATCCATTCATTACTTTCATGTTTATTAGTATTTTTAATGTGGGATATACACTTGTCATAGTAGTGTCTCTTTCTATGTTAAATGTCAATACAATTAAATTAAATAAACAATCCCCAGGTGTAATTGCATGGGTGAGTATATATGACTGTGTGTATGTGAGTGTTTATGATAGTTAAAGAGTGACTATGATGAGTGTTCTGTTTATTTACATATAATCGTTATTTCAATAGATTTTTATGAAAAAATATCAATAAATATCATGAGATAATAACATTTTTGACTGTTTGTAGTATGATATAACATTTCTGACAGTTAGTAGGCAGTTAGTAATATTTTTTTTACATTTTTGTTATGTCAATCTATAGATGTTTAAAGTCTGTTTTATTCACTTGTAAACTTTAACACTTTGCCATAGTGTATATAAAATGTATTCTTTAACTTTAATTTTACAATCACATTTGTATGCCAAAGAAGCTACACCATTATTTCATAAATCTATGGAGTAAAACCTTATACTTCAAAGAATTAGCAAAGGCAATATTTTTTCTATATGTCCGCAGTGTTTCTAAATTTTTGTTAAAAGTATTATAGATCTTATGTTACAATAAGCCATATTGATTTATTTAAATAAGTCTTAGTGATTTCCTTGATTTTAGTTTATAAATAGAGCAACATGCTCTTTTTTGTAGCATAAAAATCTCTTTGTCTCTCCATTTCCAACTTGGCATTTATACATGTTAGTGAAGTCAGACCATTTTCCATTTTGTGAAATTTTTATATTGGGTCAAATTCCATCTAAAGTATTAATATAAATCCTGCTTTATTTTGCCTTATAGAAAAAAGAAGCAAGGAAGAAGAGGGTTTTAAGTGATTCTGATGAAGAAATATTTGATTCCAAAAAACAAAAAAAATGTATTGATGAAAAGGACAAACCAAAATCTCAAACAGCAATTTTGAGAGAAGTTAAGGTATCAGATATCTTTGGGAATGGTCCCCTAAAAAGAACAGAACCAATTGTTAAAACAGATAAAGTACGAAAAGCTACAGAAACTGGAATACATTCTGATGATGAATTTGAAAAAAGTCTTATTGAACTGGATGCAGTTGAAGCAGAACAGTCAAATATAAAATCTGATGATAATAAAGAAGCAAAATGTGAAATTAATGGGAAGAAATCACCATGCAAGATTGAGAATAAGATAAAAGAAAAAAATCATGTAACATCAAAAAATCATATTGCATCTCACAAATCAAAAGCAGATAATGAGAAGAAAAGGAAGTTTGCAGAGTTTATTGACGAAAGTAGTAATGACACTAGTAATCATGGACATAAGGAAGAGAAATCAGCAAATAAAACAAATTTAACCAAAAACGTAAAAGAAGAACAACATGAGCCTATCAAAAATGGCCACATTAAAGAACCCGAAGAACTAAATGATAGTAATATTATAGATAATAGTATTAATGAAAACACACAAGGATCAAGTAAAAAGAAAAGGCATAACAAATCCTTGAATGAGTCAGGTATTTTGATATTAATATATAAATTTGCAATTATTTTATATCATGCTACTCATAGTGTTGTTTATTTCAGTATTGACAGATGAGGAGAGGCATGAAAGAAGAATGCATTCTGCTGCATTATACAAGCAATATTTAAACAGATCTGGACCCAAACACCTTGGATCGAAAGAAATTCCAGAGGTTTATGTCTAATAATTAATTAATTTATCAAAATTAAATTCTAAAATATATTTTAAAAGGTCGTTTACGGTTTGACGGTTTTTACATTATATAGAGTATTTCAAGGCCAATGAATTATAATATAATTGAATATATCTAAGACCTGAAAACCTAATATTTAAGTTAATTAAATTTAAAATGAAAGCAAAATCTTCCAAATGACACCTCTACTGTCAAGATAAAAGAAACGCTGGCTAGCTGTAGACGCAATGGCGCTATGATATAGGGCTGTCCATACTTAGCATCAATAGTAATGTATTTAATATGCAAGGCAACAAAAAGTAGCTTGCTACTGCAAATAATATTTTCTATAGAATCTTTATTGGGATGGATACACATCAATATAGTATATTTCATTACTAAGAAGGCTGTCATTGCAAAGAGTTCCGACAAATGTATACCCGAGCCGAAGGCGAGGGTTGACAATCGGAACGAGTTGCAATGACGGTTCCGTACGTGTACTGAACGACTATTTTTAATACAGTTGCGAAAAAATGAAGCGATTTAATCAAATTATAAAAACACAATAAACTCAATTAACTAATCATTTATTTTTTATAAAAGTTATAATTCACATATACATTGAACAGTTGAAACAGTTTTTTTATACTAACTGGGGAAGTTTTACGTCGCATATTTACTGTTTGAGACAAACTATTATTAATTTCGTATGATTGTTCATGTATATTTGTCATACAATGGCGTTTGCTAGTTGATGGATTTGGATCTGATGAATTATCATTATCAACGAAGGTACTCGTAGATGGACGACGTTCTCTTCAGCATGTGAAGGAGACGGACTGGACCTTAAATTAATGGATTGTGTGATCTTTTTCTCAGTTTCTAGTTTGTGGTTTCATGAATCACCAATATAGTTTTCTGCAACTTTGTTCGATTTCCAACCACCTAGTCGCTTTAAGGACGTCAAATTGGCTTCTGAATCTGCCATCTGTCATAATGTAGCAGAGGTCCTTCTAAAGCTTCTTTTTTAATAGAAATTATTTTGACAGTTGGGAAAGAAAACGCACGAGTTCGGGAAAGGCAAAAAAAAGCACAAGTGTGAAATAGCCCAGATCCCGAACGCTACACGTCCCTGCAATACGCCACTTTTTGAGCAACTGTATTAAAAAATATATTTTGTCAGCTTTGTATATCACGGTTTATTGTTAATTATTAACACTCACGTTGGCGAGTCACTGGCCAATTTGGTTAAATGTGTTAAGTAAGTGACTTCAACACACCTGATTATAAGAGAAGAGTCTAAATATGTAAATAATTAGTGCGGAAAAAAAGATAACAAACTACAGTATGCCCCCCACAATCTACATTAAAATTTATTACATAAGTTAATTAAATTATAGAACATTGTTTTTTTTTTGTTATAAAAAACATCGCCCCACATTAGGATTTTTATCCTGTGTCGTGGGTGCATTGACAAACATAGAAACCTCACATGCACCACACCCAGACCGGAACAAATTTCTGTAGGCCTTACAAAATATCTGTCCCGTGCGGGAATTGAACCAGCGACCCGTTGCGTAGAAGCCGATTACTCGACCACTGGCGCTAAACGGTAGTCTGATCTGGAGTTAAATCTTACATATTTATCTAGGCCCCTTTACTGCCTCCCTAATATGTCTCCGGCGCGTACAAAAGGGCGCTAGCGCAGACAATGATAAAGACTCGTTTAACCAATTGGTTGTATTTTTTTGTTACTTTGTATTCATCAGGGCGCTGACAACTGTCTCAAGGATTGTGCATTTCTTTTGACTGGTGTTCTCGATTCTTTTGAGAGGGATGAAGTAGTTGCGGCAATTGTGAAATTTGGAGGATGTATAAAGAATTCCATCAGTAAAAAGGTAATTGAAAATTAATCTCAACAAATTTTTTGATTATTTTGGAGATAATAGATAATCAATTACTAGATGACTATATAAAGTATTGCAATTTGTATAACAAATTAAGCATACCGCATTATAATATTACCAGCTTTAACCATTACTTTAATTATTTGTGAAATAAATTAAGAAATTGGTTCATCCATTGTGCAATAAGTGTTCTCTGCGCAAAATATGCTCACATTAAGTGTACTCTGAGCAAATTTTTCTTAAATTCGTTGTACGGGGACACGCTTTATGTATTTTATTAAAAATCGTAATGCTCTTTTACAATCACTTTTGCACGTTAAGAAGCTACGCCATTGATTCACAAATCAACGGCTTACCTTTTTTTTTTTATTGCTAAAGTTGACAAACAAGCAGGCTGCCCACCTGATGGTAAGTGGTAACAGTCGCCTATAGTACATGTGGTTCCCACGAGATTCGCAGCAAATCTGCAAACCTCATAAGAACCACAGTGTACGTTGCCAACTTGTGACATAAGATGTAAAGTCACAGTACCCAGTAATTTCACTGCCTATCTTACCCTTCACGCCGGAACACAGCAAAGCGAACCCTGCTGTTTGGCGGCGGAAATAGGTAAGACGGAGGTACCCATGCAGACGACCCTGGTACAGAGTCTACCTCCTAGAAAACCTGGTACTGAAAAGAACCAGCAAGTGCAATTTTTTTCTCCCTGTAGTTTTACAGAGTCGTCAATTTGTAGCTGGCCTGAGGAAATAGTCTGATACAATTTTGTTTCTTTATAATAGCCACGCTTCAGCCTTTATATGTTGATTTTGAGACAGCTCTTATGTCGTTCGTAATAGCGGCAGTTTTAATAGTGTTAATGTAAAGCTTGATGTGTTGCTGCCAGTACATAACTTTTTTAAATTATCACATTCTTTACAGGTAACACATGTCTTAGCTGGTGAAGAACCAGGTCCAGCGAAAATTGAGAAAGCTCGAGATATGGGCATCAAAATTATCAACGAAGATGAATTCTTGCAAATTATTCGAAATTCAAACGAAAATGGATCAAAAGAAATTAAGGATAAAATAAAACAAGAGAAACCAATAAATGAAAAATTAAGGAAAGATAAATCATTTAAAGGAAATAATATCCTGTCAACTAGTGGTAAGCCAAAATCTGACAAAACACCGAAAAAGGAGAAGAAATCTATAAAAACTGATAAAGTTATAAGTCCGCCAACGAACATTAAATCAGAAGTTAAATCAAAGAAAACTCAAGAGAATGAAGAAAGCGCAATAGTTAACGAAATCATTTCTGGTGTGTACTTTTTTATTACTTTCGTCTTGTTTGCGGACCATTATCAATAAGCAGTTATGAAGATAATGAAAATTATTATATTTCTCTGTGAAGAGCTTCACCGTGTGTTATATTTAACTGTTCAATATATGTTAACTTAAATCAACTATTAAGTTATATGTATTGCGAATCTTGTCTTTTGGTTGAGTATGTTGAAACAACTGAGGGTTCAAATTAAAATCTCAGATGTACAACAAATATCTTAGTTAATTTACAAAATGAACTTAAATTTACTAATTTTAATTAATACCAAAACCGCCATTATTACAAGCGACATAGAGGTTAACATGTAGTCTGCGTCAAAAACGGGACTGTAAAGGCCTATGTGGAATAAAAATAATTTTGATTTGATTTTTATTTGACGCGTTGGTGTATCATTACAATATAAAAATGAAAAGATCTCAATTCACTAATTGTCACAAGCTGAAAAGTACGTAATCAAATAAATTTCAACAATAACTATTAAAATTAATAATATAATACCTTTAACTAACATTATATTTGAATATTCTAATTGCAGTTTTCGTGCAATAATTGTTTATTGAATGTTTTCTGGGGTTTTATCAAAGTAATCTTAATTCAAAATTGGCCTTTACAGGCTTTCATTGATTGGTTGACTTCAAACGAATATAAAATTTAAGTACACAAAAAGAACCACATAAACTTATAAGCGGGTACATACAAGGAAATAAAATTACACTTTGGAAATTGAAGGAGAGCCTTCTCGAGAAGAACGGGCAAGAAACAATGAAGTTCTAATTTCTATCTCCTGTTTTCAAAATCGTGAAAATTGTACAAGTGCATTTGCATAATGATAATCAATAAATATCCTTTGAATTAGTATACGAGATGGGTAAGAATTGAAAATATCATCAAAAAATCATCAATCTCAGATTCATGATCAATAAATGATATTAGAATATTTTGGCCAAGGGTTATTTAGGTGCTTTTTATAGCAAGGGCCTCTGACAAAATAACGTTGTTGTATCTATATCAAACACCAATCTATGGGAATGATTCCACATTATAGACTCGTTCTGACATTGCACTATAACGAAACAAATGCGAAATTCGACTAATCAATACAGGCACTGGTTTTTATTATTATTGGACAATTTCTTGTAAGTCTCCTTCAATGGCTAATGGAAAAGTGAATGTTTTAAGAACCTGTCATTTACAGAAGCGTGTCCAATAAAAAATGTACAGGTTTTAATATTTATGTTTTTCTTCACTTACTGTTGTTAGTGATGAGGTTTTATAGTACTTGTTACAATTAAAAGTTTCCAAATCCTTACTTAATATTATAAATCGGGAAGTGAGTTTATTTGTTTGATCCGCTTTTACGCCGTAACTACTGAACCGATTGCGTTGAAATTTTGACATATATTAACAGACTTACTACTGTCTCTACTCGTTCCTTGAATACCTTTGGATAATCATTGTTTATGTAAATATTTACTTATAGTTAACCTCTAATTTAGCTGATCAGTACTAACTAGTGGTTCGTACTACCTGAGAGTAACACTTTCAACAATTATTCAATGAACAAACTCTTCAGCCTTGTAATATTAATTAAATAATATACACACATGTTACATGATTTTAGATGAAACAATAAATCACTTTCCGTTATTCAGATAACAAATCAAAATCATGTGAAGACGTCAACCCAGAGCAGGCTCATTTGATGTGGGTTGACAAATACAAGCCGCAAAATGTGAAACAAATTATTGGACAGCATGGTGAAGCAAGTAACGTTAGAAAGTAAGATATTCATTGTCATTATTAATTTAAAAAAATGTTTTAAATATGCTTATGGCCGATTTCACCAACCTTGTCTTAGCTTAGGCGACACCTAAGTGACATGCTGTCACTTTTTGTATTAACTGAAAAGAGTGAGACAGCATGTCTCTTAGGAGTCGCCTAAGCTAAGACAAAGTTGGTGAAAACGGCCATTAGTCTGTTATGTGTCTCTGAGACACATTTACAATTCAATGGTATGGTTCAAAATGTATTGTTAGCAAATGCTAACAATACATTCACAAATGTGCGCGCTATTTACTTGTTAAGTATTTATTATAATTTTATACATTTAATCTTGGATGTTTTGCTGTGCAATTGCGTCAGTACATAGACTATGAAAAATGAACTTCTTAAAAATATTAATACAAAACGGCGATTTCATAGCCGAAGAGTTTTGTAGTAGTTTTTCACATCGATAAGTGAATGTAATCAACACATATATTATAATATTACATTCTACCTTGAGGAAAAAGCATTGTCTATTAATTTTCACTTTTAAAATGTCATAGGTGACATTTATTATGCCATTGTTTATGATAACAAATTCAAGGGCCTATTTACAAGTGAAGAGATTAGGTTAAAACGGAGCAGAACTAGGGATTTAAGAATTCTTGCTGTAGATATCATGCCTGCCCAAAATTAATACAGTAGAACGCCGATTATCCGAATCAATTAGAACCGGGGTCGATTCGGATAATAGGACATAGACTGGTAATAAAGAACTGTCACACATCGAATAAACTTTATTAAGTTTAACAAACACAGTTCTACAATAACGCTCACTTGAATATCTCGATTAGATAATTTTGCATCAGTCTTTTCTAAAATACAAAGTGTCAAAAATTCACACGATAATAGAGGTACTATCGGGGACACTGGCGCCTTACCACCTCTAGAGCGTGAGTCGCTTGCACACTGCACGATGCTACGGCTACAAGCCACGCCTTTCGTTCATTCAACTATTGTGCTCGCGCGGAAACATGCAAGTGAGATAGCGCTAAGCGAGCGAGATAGCAATAAGCGAGCGATATTAAAAAAAATATCTCTATGGAAACGGTATTTGGTTAAACGGGGACGCGGCGTTCTATGGCGACGTTACAAAAGACACCGACCATGTTTTTGTGTGCGGCGCTTTGATATGCCGCCACAAGTGTTTTGACAACATTTTCTCTAGATTGCAACTCTTAACTGACTCTTTGACCATTGTTACTAACTGAAATAATTGTTTATATAGTATTAAGCAATGTTCAGTTTGTTACAAAACACTGCAAATTTGATAGTTGCTATAAAATGCTGTACACGATTAATACAATTTACAGCGAGCTAATTTTTTATACCCTTGTTATTAACAAATATCATTGTTTTTTAATTATAAACAATGTTCCGTATGTTGCGAACGTTGCAAAATTAATACACGTTACAAAATAATGAGAACAACCTAATTCTAAGTTTGCAGCGTGTTACAAATTTTTTTGACAATGTTATTACCAAAAAACACTTTTCACCCCTTTTCAACCCTTTCCGTACACCCCAGAGCGCTGCAAAATCACACGGTAAGGTATTTCACCTTCCTTAATGACCCCTCAACATTTTAGCGAGTTAGTAATTTCTTTCGGGTTTCAGGCTCTAATGACTGGCCTTATTGTCTTCTCGATGAATAGGATATGTAATTAAAAAGTTAAGGATAAACAGGATAACTCCGTTTTTAAATGCATTATAAACATGTGAGTTTTCTACATTTACTTGTTGATGTTACGGTTAAGTAAAACATTTTAGTTCCAGCAGATTTTCCACAAGTAAAAATAGTTTTTGCTAAATACCAATAACTATTTTGTTTTTGTTTAGCTTTGACTTTTATTGCTATTATATATTTACTGCTAATGACTTATATGTGAATTAATATAATAGAAACAATAAGGAAAATATTAAAAACAAAAGAAAGTGAGTCTTAAAATGTATATTAATAATTCTGCAAACATTAACGTCTTTGATACGAGTATAATTAAACTTAATATTCTTACACTAGAGAAGCATTATTTAAGAACATCAAATACAGCAGCAATGCATGGCCGTAAATATTCAATTAGATAATTTAAACGATTAAACAAGAAAGAATGGAGAATAGCATGATTAAAAATATGGAAAAACATGAAATAAATGGTTGGTTTCATCGTCTGCCTAGAATTATGATTAGTACCCTAAACTGTATCGTTAAATGACTGGGTATCTTAACAATGCCCAGACTTTAATTTGACCACACAGCAGTGTCTAGATCGAAAATGGAGGAAGATTCGTCGCCTTTTCCTTATTTTATATTAAGGGTGTGGAGTGGCTCCCAAGCAGAAGCCATCGCACTTCGACCTATTTGGGATCGCTTGTGCTCAACTTTTCCTTACAAACATTTTTTATGATATTGCATATATTATTTATTGATTACATTACTATCAGAAAATACAGTTAAATGTTAATATTAAATATGTAACTAATAAATTGACCGATTTACAAAACTTTTAACCGACTTCAAAAAATGAGGTTTCTCAATTCAACCATATAGTACTTATGTTTATTTTTAAGTTAGTTCGCGCATAAATTCGTCGTTTATGAACCGAGTTTGAGGATACTTTTTTGATTCGTAGAGTATATTCTAGAGGGGCTCCCATGAAAAATTATCGAAATTGATTTAAAAGTTTTCAAGAAAAACTGAAAAATAAAAAAAAGCTGTTTTTACATTTCATGCACATTTGATACTCGATTAGTCCGTCAATTGTAGATCGGTTTTGATTTATTTTTGTTTATAAAGTACACCCGAGGTCCCATATAAATTTTAATAAATTCAAAAAAATAATAAATAAAATTTTTCGCAACAAAAATATATACCGACTAAACTATCGCCCTTCTCCCACAAAGGACTGGCATTCATTGCTGGCCCCAATTTCAAAATAAATTATTTTACATATAAATATATGTATATTTGAAGTAATTAAAACATTTATTTAAGACTTTACAGTTTAAGTTTGCATAGGTATAGTTTTGAAGTACTAAAATATGAAATAATTTTAAACGTCATTATGCTTCTGGGCCAATCAAAACAAAATACAATGGACTTCAACATCAGTTAGAATACTTTTGGCGATAAAACGCGGT
This sequence comes from Scirpophaga incertulas, assembly GCA_036419045.1. NCBI lineage: Eukaryota > Metazoa > Arthropoda > Insecta > Lepidoptera > Crambidae > Scirpophaga > Scirpophaga incertulas. The sequence goes on from CM071633.1 coordinate 6,491,728, forward strand.
TTGTATAGTCTTTATAGTAATTAAACTAATATTAATGTTGAGCAGAACTTTTTACTAAATTAAAACCTTTTTAAAGTAGATACAACGCGTGTCCACTGAAATACGTCATTAATTGTTGTGTTACATAATCATATTAATATTTTTGTGTTTGTTGGCTTTAAATCTTATTTAAAATACAAGATAAATTAATATATTAGAAAAAATGCAAACAAATGTTTGACTCGGCCGGGACTCGAACCCGCATTATGAATAGTGTATTTTGGTCTACTTTGGCTTGACAAAGTAAAAAAAAGTTGAAAAGTGACAAATGCTGTTTAAATTTTCGATTGGGGTGGCTAGTGTCGGTGGCAGAATAGTTAAGACGTCAACATTGAAGAAGCTAAAAAATTTTATTTGCATTAGAAAATACATATTTATTTTTAATTTAATATTTCGTCAATGCCCCATTGGCAGCTATGACAGCGTCGCACCTAGCTCGCATCGAGCGCACAAGGACTTCACACAAGTCTGAGCCTCGGAGTGAATCCCAAACTCGGTTGCAATGTGCAATTAAATTATCTCTGGACCTTTCATTTTGTGTGTCCCACCGCTGAACCATCAATCCCCAAAGATTTTCAATAGGGTTTAGAACTGGAGATCGGGAGGGCCATCGCACCGTTCGAATGTCCGGCTGAGCTTCAAGCCGCCCTTGCACCACACGCGCGGTATGAATAGAGCAGTTATCATGAATAAATATAAATTCCGGAACTTCTGTCCCCGGATACACCACACGCACAGTAGGGACCATGTCTCCTGGAGAAGCTCGAGGTTAGAGTCGAGTTGTTCGTGAATGAATGCTTCAATTGCACTCCACTTCGCAATTATATCTCCTTCACTCATTCATTCTGGTCCCAACTAGTTCAGTAGTTCATTTATTTATTTATTATTAGGACACCAGCAGTGCATGCATTAACACATATTATTAAAAAAATACAGAGTTGGTATAAATAATTTCATTTACTTCATTAGTTCATAAAACACTTCTTTCACTGAAGGAGAGTAAAGCGAACGGATAGATTACAAACATAGCGTGCGAGAGCGAGACAGTTGATTGGCTTGGCATCCTGTGGGTCAATTCCACTAACAAAATGAACCGAACTATGCCGCTTATCCAATCCGAACGCTAGAATATCACGTCATCTAACAATCTATGCAATTCTATTGGTTAAAAGTAATGGTTCAGCTGTGATTTGTTTGTGGAATACAGGAACTAGAATCACCGGCCGGTCGGAGTCTACCTGCACACAATTTCATGTCTTATGGCGCAAACATTATGTTTAGTTTTACTTGAATAATTAGTTGAAGGAATAATTTGTTTATGAATAATTTCATTTCTTTGCTTAAGTTCTAGACTGCATGTGCATAATATATACGAGTGTGGCGTATACTAATCTAAATTCGTATGTAATATCTGAAAAATAGTGTAAACATTTTAAGTTTTTAGTAACTTTTAATTACTCCTGCATTATGTATCATACATGTGTTTAGTTATGCAGTCAAATTGACATAACGTCTCATACCTACCTACTTAAAAGAACTACGATACAGATGGACTAATTGAACTATACGAATGAAGTGACGTAAATGAACTAAGCGATAAGGTGACTCAAATGGACCACTGAAGTACTGAGCCATGTGAACAAGAAGAACTAAATTAACTAAATGATTGATATACTTCATCTAGTCCAGTTGAAGTAGGTATATCATTCTTTACACTTCAGTGAACTATTTTGCGCACCTCTACTCGAGGTAGGACTGACCAGTAGCCCTCCCGGATATTTCGACCAGCTCTCCGGGTCCAGCGGCACTCATCCATCCCCACATATTTGCACAGATTCTGCCCGAATTATTGTTTGGGTTCACATTACGAGGCTCAAAACGTGTATTGTCTAAGCGCCATAAATGCCGACGACCTATTTGGTTAGATTTAAAACTTTTTTCATCGGCAAATATAGCATGTGAAAAATTGAAGTCCCTATACTCTCGAGCGAACCGGGTTCTCGCTATCTTATTTTCTTCGCTTAGAATAATTTTTCTAGCAGGTTTTCTGTGATGTAGCCCAGCGCGATGAAGTGCTCTCCTTACAGTCCTCAAGCTGCAGTCAAATTGCTGGGCGAAGACACTTGTGGGCGTGAATGGCTCCACTGCATATGTGTTGAGTTGACCATTTCTTGAGCTTGTTGAGCATTAATTAAATATGGATGTGCCGAGCGTGGTCGATCGTTAAAATCACCCTCCTCTTCGATTCGACGAACCCAAAGACGAACTGATCGTCTCTGAAAAACAAAAAAAAAACTGTTTAAATACCTAGGTTTTAGTAATACTTAAACTTATTAATTTAACTTATAAAATAGGTATAGGTCTTTGTAATAGAATCAATAAAATCATATTAAAGTTACCTATCTTTTAAAACTCCAACTTAAAAATCGAATCGCCTATGTCAAAGGAGCGCGTCATTTTCCTTGAATTGCATATTATAACGCCCCGCAATTATAGAATGAATTAAATTCTTAAGACGTAGTGGTAAGAGTGAAGTTTACTTGCACATTTGAACGGTATGACACGTGCCGAAAGCGGCAAGCGGCGTCTTTTAATAATAAGATCAATGAGAACCGCCCGCGGTAATTTTTAAAGAATTAGCAGTGTTTTATTTAATTTAAGTATTAAGAGTAAGGAAGTCTGTGCTTAATAAAATAACATTCTACTCATGAATACAAACACTATTATTTTGGGACCCACTATTAACTGGACAAAAAATCCATACATATTGACTGCGTAGATATTGACTATTTGTATATGAAACGGTTTCAATTTCAAAACGCCACTTGACCGCTAAGTACTAATAGCTACTCGTAGAAGTATATCTATACGTTAAATAAAAAAAATAATTACCTACATCTTTATAAGATTTAATTTTTAAAATTTTTAAACATTTAAATAAAACTTACCGAGAAACCAAGTTCTTGCGAAATTTGCGTAATATTCCTGCCGAGTTCATGAAGAGCAACTATTCTTGCTCTTTCTTCAACAGAAAGATTTCGTAAGGCCATGGTCCTTGAGCAGAGGTCGTAGCGAGCACAGAAACTAACAGCAGCGAAGACGTGAACAATTCACGAAGGCGTAAAGCAGACTGATACCTATACCTACCAAAAGAGATTTCAAAATCGTTTGTTTGAAATCTCTTTTGGTATAATGAATGGTCGTAGTAAATCGTAGTAAAATACGTAACCAATCAGGGATAGCTACGCATCGCGTAGTCGTGCCCGGTGCGAGCCGCTTGCATACGAATATTTCTAAAAAGTGGTAAGGCGCGAGAGACCCCGATAGTACGTATTAGTAGAGGTAGGTATTAAGTTTAGGACCGATTCGGTTAATCTTAAGACCGAATCGGCGTTCTACTGTAATACAATTTTTCAAGAGACACTTCGCAGCAGATTTTGTAGTGCAATTTATGTTATTTCATCAGATTTATTGAAGTAAGCAACAGCAATTGCAGATTTGATTTATTTCTATAAAATGTCTCGAATGTCTCATGTGCTCAAATTGAGAATATAATCTAAGTGGGTTTATTTATCGTCTGAATTTCTAGTTGACAAATTCAGTACAGTTTTAAAACTTAACTCGATTTGTTCCTTTTGCAGATTGACAAACTGGCTGACGAAATGGTACGTAAACAGGAAGGCGAAGTTGCCCAAACCCAGTCCGTGGGCGAAGAACGACGACGGTGGCTACTATAAGGCTGCTCTGTTGTCGGGCCCTCCTGGAGTGGGTAAGTCTGTCAAATAAGTCTGAAGTTTGCCTATGTCTTGTGACACATACACATGTAAAATTTCACATATTTAGACATTTATTTCGCATTTTAAATAAAATGCAAAGTCACAAATATTAAACTAATATAACAATATAATTATGTGTCCTTATGTAGGTAGGTTGGTAGGCGTGGTTGATGCCTGTATTTAGAATTCTCCCACTCCTGAATAAAACCTTGAATCTGTTGTAACAAACAAGATTCTATAGGCCTCCTGTGACAAATTAAAATGGCAGTGTAATATTATTTAACATACGCATTTGGATGCACTTGGAGATTTTAACGTCAAAATCTGCAATATTTATAGTGTACTATTTTTATCAATTACTGCTAACAGTTCAAACAAAAAAGGCAGTACATTGTTTCCAGATTTGTCAATTTGAACACACACACACACACGCTGATAGCAAATTCATCAATTATGAATCCAAGCACATCAGCGCTGATAGTAAATTTAGCAATATCGAATCCGAGCAGACGCTTACAAGCGCTGTGGCAAGAAAAAAAAATTGGAATTATGAACTCTAGCACACACCCATGAGCGCTGTAGCAAATTTTGGACCGCACTGTCTACTGCATCATATCAATTGTGTCTCGGACATTAAATATACACACTAATAGAAATACTTAATTATACTTTAGTAAAATAAACAAGGCTCTGTGATGTTACACATACCTAGAATCATGTTATTTGGTGAGCAGGAGTTTTTCCTGCTCCTATAAACTATATCGTATGTTTCTGCTTCTACTCACTCGTCGATCAACTAGGCAAGACGACTACAGTAGCGCTAGTGTGCAAGGAGTTGGGCTTCGACGTGGTGGAGTTCAACGCGTCCGACACCCGTAGCAAGAACCTTATCAAAGAACAAATCACCGAATTGCTCACTACCACTTCTCTCTCTGCCTATGCTAAAGGTATGTTAATAATATGTGTTAATATCGGAATCAAATTGAAATAATCTTTATTCAACATTCGTTTTTATAAGCACCTATTGATACCAAAACACTAAAGGCTATTTTTGTCATTTGCTATACATCATTCAATAATGCCTAAAAGATAATACATCATATGTCCCATCACATTTAAAACTTCAATTGGGCGGTTAGCTCCATTGTAAAAAATTTCAACTTCCATTTTAATAAAAGTTATGTGTCATCTCCCTATATAAATTTTCGCTTCAGTAAATGTACCATTTAATTAGATTATAAACAACTATTTAACTTTTACTAATAGTTAGTGTAAGTTTTACTTAAGCTTTATTTTGTTATCATTTATGTGACTCTTGACTTTATAATAGTCTTCTTTTCTTCGTATTTACTTTTTATGACCACCTTCGTCATGTTTGTAAATAACCATATTTACTTTTAATTCAGTTATTATTATTATATTAGAAAAAGCAATGTTGGCCCGTATATCGTTCCCTGGGGCACACCGATGATTTTATAAGCACCAACAGACTCAGTCTTTTTACTGACGACTTTTTCCATTGTATCAGATAAATAAGATTTGATATGGCAAATTGCTTCAGCATAGTCATCATAATACTTGTTTAATTAAAAAAGTATCATGACAAACTCAGTCAAAGGCTTTACATAAATCACAATAAACTATTACATCTTGTTTATGCAAATAGCAAAAATGTGTTTGAATAGGGTATTACGCACTATGAAAAATAAAATCTAAATTTATGTTTTTATAGTTCATTTATGAAAAAACAAACGAAAAATATTAATTTCTATTCATAAAACTGCAAAATAAATTAAATATTTCAATTTGAAAATACAAGTTTTTTTATCTGTGCTTCGAATGTCAAAAACGCTGTACGCCATGTTTGCATTCGCTGTGACGTCACTGGACTTGTAAATAAACAACCTCGGTTTTTGTTGTACATGTCTACTGTGTAATTTATTAGATTAACGAAGTTTCTCAGTTATTACTATCACGTTTCTTGATATTCTGCACCTATACTATATATATTGACCATGGAAGACGGCTTTGTAAAAGCAGAAAGTACTAATCTTCCACGAATAAATACATTGATGGTGGCGAAATTCTTCGCTTGCAATCCCGACTTCTGTTCTGCGGAATTAAGAAATGTCAAAACATCTATGTAAGTATTAATATACCTACTACAAACTTTCCTTTAATAACAACAAAACTTTACGATTATGCTTTATTTTGCGATCATAGGTATTATAACCTAAAATTTCCTTTCAGAAAAATATAACCTATAAAATATTAGTTTTGTAATGACAAGAATTTATTTTCACATGTTTATTTGAGCTATTAAACTGCATACTTACATCGAAATGATCCTCACAAAAATAGTATTTCTTTTTGTGGACAATGACTTTGGATCTCTTCGTGCTAATTTCAACCAAGTATTTCTCATTTTTAAATCTGTTGGCACTTGTATCCATAACTTTTCCGGTGTTTTAACACTTGTATTCTTACATTCAGACACAAGACACCAATGATAAGGACCACTAGAACTCATTATTTATTTCGAAAATATGTTTATTTCTTTCAGCGAAGCGTAATGTTTATAATGCCCGTGACGTCACAGACATGGCGGCCTGAGAATTGGCGTTTTCGCGCCCAAATTTGAATTGTAAAATTAAAACACGTTTTTATGAAATAATTGGAATAAAAAAAATGTATTTATATTTTTTTGTGGTATTTTATCAATAACAGATTAAATTAAAACACTTTTTGAATTAGACTGTAATACCCTATTGTGCAACTGCTGCATTTATAATGGATCGACTTGCAGAAAATTCTAATTAATTAATGTGTAAAAGTTGATTCGATTTAAATTGATTATGGAGCTTTATTTAGATTTAATCTTTTTAGAAAATGCTTATTAAATCATATTAATATTTTTTTATAATGTGTATTTTATATGTTTATGTTGGGCATTTTCTGCTCTGTCCTAATTCTCTCCATTCGTAAATAAACCCTTTAATCTATTGTCATAAACAGGATTCTATCTACTACCTGTGACATATCATGGCTATTTATATTGTACGTATAAATATTACAACAGGTAGAATTTAATGTTGGCAATAATATAATCGATTTCAGGAGATACTGGCAAACAGGCGGTGACGAAAAAACACGTTTTAGTCATGGATGAAGTGGACGGAATGGCCGGCAACGAGGACAGAGGTATAGCCAGATAATACTACTTTTTAGTTTCAATACCTACAGCAGACTAAGTATTTTTAATACATTTGCAACAAAAACAATGTAAAGTGCAAATAGGAACAAAACAGTATAATCCTTGGTCAAGTAATAATTAACATAAGCGTTAGTGCAAGCAGTTTAAGTCATGTATTTATGCACTAAAATAGTCATTTAATACATACCTTTTGTAGAGTATTAAATAATGCAGAAGGAAAACAAAAGCACTAGTGTGGAAAAATATAACTTACTGCAGAAACTTATGCATGGAAAAGATACTTTTAGGGCAAATATATGCTAATTTTATTGACACAGTCGCAACATTTTTAATACACCAGAACTATACATGAAAACATATTAAATGAGAATTTAATATGCGTCGTTATCGCTATCTCCTTAAATATGTGCACAAGGTGACTAGTATATAAATGTTTATTTAACTGTTCAACCAAAATGTGAAGTCTCAAACTAAACTAAATTGCTTCTCCCTCATTTTAATTTTTGTTTAATTCCAGGCGGACTCCAAGAGCTGATAGGATTGATTAAGACAACTGCTGTGCCTATAATCTGTATGTGCAACGATAGGAATAGTCAAAAAATGAGATCGCTCGTCAACTACTGCTACGATCTCCGCTTCTCCCGACCTAGGGTTGACCAGATTAAGGTGATTGGGTATTTTACAACTTTTTAATCTATATACAGGTTTTTATATTACATTGTTTTTATCATTATTCAGAATTTTGTTTTCAGTTGTGTTTTTTGATATTACTTTCTAGATTTCATACTAGATTTCAAATTGTTACTTATTACTTGATTTAATGACTGTGGCATTAAAATGGTTGGACTTTCAACTTTTTCGTGACTAGGATTTAAAATATTATCCAAATCCTCTTCTGTGTTAATGTGTTGAAGGACACTTCCAAGAATGTTGGAACTTTGCAGACCTGTTTTTGGATCGCGTCCAAATAACACACTATAAGGAGATCTACCGATTATTCGCTGATATGACGCATTTTTTTGACATTGTACAAACTTGCAATCGTCCATGAACCATCTTACATTCTGGCCACGTTTTCACAATTTCCTCAATTATTTTGGCAGTGAACTCGCACCCGTTATCGCTTTGTAAAACATATCCAAAGGTCAAAATAATATCAATTACTGTTGCGCCACTTCAGTTGCCTGTTTTGACCACAACGGACGCAGTTGAAGGAATTTTTTAGCATGGGCTTGGTAGTTTAACAACCATTTGTAACCTTCATCTAGTGCTGACTGTAAATCAATTAGATCAACCTGGCCCCTACAGTTAAAATCTTTCGAAATGATTGGTTTTGTAACAAGGTTTTTTTTCGGTAAGTTTCGCTTGGATTCGCAGATAAGGAGACAAATATTTCAATTGTCTTTTTTTTTAATATATAGTTTATTTTTGATGGCGTACAGTATTTTGTCTCACCCACCGTGGCGAATTTCCATTTAAGTCTCAAAATACTGCTCCATGAATACTAGTCGAATAGTAGGATCGTCTGGATTATTTTTCTTTAAGAAATAAAATCTTCATGGGCCACATTCATAACATAATATTTTGTTACACCAATAATATTGTGTACGATTCCGCCGAACACACAGAATCCACAGCCAGTTTAGCAGTTTTGATGTGCATTATAACTAGAGATCGGATAATCGGATGCATATTTACCTAAAGTTAATTTTTGGCTCACAAATTATGGAAGCGGCATTTTAAAATACATTTTGTTAAATAAAAATCCCGGGAAAATACGGGACTGCAAATTTAACGTAGTGATATTGTTTGAAAATTACTAAATTAGCACGTGGTATTTATTTTCAAAAGACCGAGACTCCGGGTTCATTTATACAACTATGCATACGTATTTACATGAAGTTTAGTTTCAGTTCCCCGTGCGATTTATGAATGTACGATTTATTACATGAAGAGTGTTATACGAAAGTAGTGAGCTAGTTTGACTAAAACAATAATCAATTAAATAATTGAATAAAATAACAAAACAATAAAAAGCCGTTTCCATACTTTGTCTTAAACTAACTTTAGGTAAATATGCATCCGATTATCCGATTTCTAATTATAACCTCTGAAACTCGTTTTTTTTTGTCCATGATTTCTTTACTGTTCCACATTGAGAAGAATAGAAATTATTTAATTGCACTTAAAATTGTTCTTAATTCACTGTTCACCGAATTTAACACGTTTTGTTTGTTTAATTCACTCGTAACTTCGCAATTTAACAACACACTGTATCCAACGCCATTGTTGTTATGCCAGGCAGCGCCACGAGTGTTAAGAATCTGAACCAAAAACTGTCAAAGAGGCGGCTAATCTCTCCCTTTATTACATTATGGTTAGCCGTGTTGCATAACGTATGGCGCCGAATACATTAGGGTGGTTTTTTAGTCAGCCGCATTCAATCCGGCTAATCGTTGAACCGCCGCATTTAAAACAGCCCTGTTTTTGATGACAGCTAGCCGTAATGTAATGCGGCGAATTATACAATGTGACTGCGACATTATATATCTATCACATTTTATTTTTGAGATAGTTATCTTGTAGCCCAGTAACCCATGTACTCGTCTGCCCTTTTACAATCGTGGGTGTTTTAAAAAATGCGTCACGAAGTAAATCGTGGTAAATTATCGCATTTGATCTGTAATTTTTTATTTCAATCAGCCCCATGGACGTAGACCAGCATGGACTCCGAAACTCGATATGATAAAAATATAAACTTTTTTTCTCTTTTTTTTTAAAGGACTTTTATCCAAATGGATATGTCAGTCCTATCCTATCCTATAAAAGAAATTCAATATGGCGGTTATATCATAAGATAAACGTATTAGCATATCTTGTATCGTTATTCACATTAAGAGAGCAGTTGAGATAATAATATGTGTGACTTACAAAAAAGATTAAATATCTGTACAATTATACTAATTAGCTCAGAAATGGCGGCACCTTGAAACCGGTATCTGTAAGGATGTAACCACTCAACTGTGGGGGTCGTCAAAATATCATCATCATCATCACAGCTCATATATGTACGTCCCCACCGAGGGGCTCGAGCCTACCCTAACTACATTAGGGCGATTAGGCCTTAGTCAACCACGCTGGCCCAGTGCGGGTTGGTTGACTACGTACACCTTTGAATCGCTTTGCAGATGTACGCAGGTTTCCTCACGATGTTTTCCTTCGCCGTAGGAGCGTCGGAGAAATGTACATGTCGCAGCCAACTGGTTAAAATAGCCGTTCAATCAAACAGCTAGCTCTTTGACTGAACAACGTCGTTCAATCAAACAGCTATACGTCGTTTAGCCGACTTGTTGATTGCAACGTTTAACATTACAGCTAGACGACGCTTAGCCAACTGGTTAAATGGCAAATTAACTAAGGTGACCATTAGTTTACTACTTAATTTGAGAGAATAGGAAGACTTTTTGTAATTTATTGGGAGGTTATTCTTGAATTAAGTTTAAGAGGTGACCAAAAGTTTGATGAAATAAGTAAAAATGAAAAACAAATTATCAATCATAATATTGTTTATTGCACCAAGCAAAAAATTACTATCTCAAAAAATTACCAAGCAAGAATCATTTCATAATCCCTTATTTCACTTCGTAATTTCTCCTCGAATATTTGTTTAAATTTTGATTCACTCGTAAGTGACCTCATAATGTCTGTGTCTTTAATAACACGTGTAACGTATATTTACTACTTACTTTCTTAAAATATCTTGAAACAATTACAAACCACAGCTAATTGACGCCATATTGAAAACAAAACGCACCTAGCGCTACGGTGGTGAGCGCTGAACTAATTAAATTAGACGGCGGCTTTTGAATCAGCTGTAGTGTTGAACGTTTTGAGCGACTCATGTATTCAATTAATAAGCTAGACGTATGGTTGAATGGCGTTGTTTAGTCAAAGAGCTGTTTGATTGAACGGCTATTTTAACCAGTTGGCTGCGACATACATATGAAATTCGGAACGAAAAACACATTGGTACACGGTGGGGATTAAAGTCTAATCATTAATTCACTGGAGTAAACTGACGTTTACGGTGTTACCACTTCATGATAAACAGAAAATAGTGTTGTGACTAGAATATTGAAATCAAACTCATTCATTCAATTTCATTCCGTCCTCAAATCACATTACTCATTTTATTTCCTTTATTAAGAAATCTTAATCGAATTTTGTTTAATCGATGTAATAATATTAGCATGGTACCTTTAGGGCAAATAGGTGATAACTTTGAAATGGCGTAATTACTCGAATTATATATATGAAATGAAACAAAAATATTCAATGGATAGATTTTTATTCGTCATCGTCAGACATAATTTTATCACTATCGTCGTCGCTGTCAGTGACTCTTATTATAAAACGGTCCGTAATATTGTCCATCATATGGTCGAGATTAAACATTTTATTTTCTAAGTTTATTACATGATCCACACAGCTTCTCCATCTTGTACCAGTAACCAGTAATAACCAAATAATAAAAAAAAACTTGACGTAAAATTGTCGTGGTTATATCCATTACAACGATAAATAATTTACAGAATTATGTTTTGTCTAAAATGAAATACAATAACTACTATTACACAGTGGTTAAATCTGTATTTTTCTTTTAAAAAGATTGCAATAATTAAAGTACTTCCAAATGTTCGAATAATTACAGCTCAAAAAATTGATTTACTGATTAACTGAACGCATAGTTCGGGAACGCTAGCAAGTGAGTGAATTTCATTTTTTGTATCTGATAGAATTCATGTACCTATATTATAATTAATTGAGTACTTTTTTTTAATAAACGTTGTTACTGACTTTGTGTGAGTGATCTGAATAACAACGAAGGGTGAAGTCCTTATCGATTTATTCAATTTATCCAATTATATTTGCAGGTCACCTCACTAGTACGATAAATATGGCAGCATAATTTTACAATGTGACATTAGCATCTGTCAGTTTACTCCAGTGAATTAATAATCAGACTTTAGATCGCGGGCCTCCCGATTCTATGCGGCGCACAAACCAGTGCCGAGACCACAGCGCCACCGACGCTCTTCAACATAATGTGAAAGTTATTATGGTGTTCCACAGGCGGCGATGATGTCGATATGCTTCAAAGAGGGTCTGAAGGTGCCCCCGAAGTGCTCACGCAACTAGTGACGGCCGCCAATCAAGATGTCCGCCAGACGCTGCATTTGCTGTCAGTGTGGGGTGCGGATAGGGATAACAACAAACCTGATCAACTGAAGAGGGATGCAGAGAAAATGCACACAGATGTCAGGATGGTAAGTGCATTGCATGAGCATATAGCATTGGTACAGGAGACGAATTTTTGAAACAACAGAAATCCAATATGGTACTTCCCTCTATATTAGTAAAGATCTAAAAGCATATAACTATGATAGCTTATGCATTAAATAGTCGGAACCATCATGTTTAAGTACATAAAATAACAAAAATAATATAAAAAATTTCTGATGACAAAAAGAAATGTAACTCAAAAATTTGTCTATAAAATTTAGCAAATTAGTCCAAGAACTCAATGACTATAAAAGCGTGGGGTGTTCAAAATTAAACATTACTCATTTAATGGTCTTAACATTTACACCCCACGCTTTTATAGTCATTGAGTTCTTGGACTAATTTGCTAAATTTTATAGACAAATTTTTGAGTTACATTTCTTTTAACCGACTTCAAAAAAGGAGGAGGTTCTCAATTCGTCTGTATGTATAATATTTTTTTTTTTTTTTTTATGTATGTTCACCGATATTTTCGTCAATTATAGACGGATTTCAAAAAAATTTTTTTTGATGGATAGAGTTTACTTCTGAGGTGGTCCCATTTTCACCAGTCCAGGATCTGATGATGGGATCCAGGAGAAATCGAGGGCAATCACCGAAAATTGTATGCTCGTATGGTGTTTTTGTTACGTAATCACATCTTACTCAGGTATATGCTTCAGGGTGTCAACATCTGATGGTGCTGTGCTGATGATGAAGCTACAGTACTCCTCAACGGTTAGGAGTTTGAAGGCAGTACTGCAATTGGTCGATGGAAACTATTTAGTAGTATGTAGGGCTAACATGTTGCTTGTGAGGTATGCTTGAATCAACATCTGATGCTGCTGTGCTGATGATGAAGCTACAGTACTCCTCAACGGTTAGGAGTTGGAGCAGTACTGCAATTGGTTGATCGAATGTATGTAGGGCTAACGGGATACTTGTAAAGGCGCATCCAGATTCACGCCGAGAACACGCGAGCACCTTGAATGAGATTCATTGCTCGCCCGTCTTGTTCTCGTGGTCGCCTATTCTCGGATCGGTGGCGGTAAAAAATCGAGAAATAAATGGACTTTTTAAAAAAAAAATCAAACCGACTTCAAAAAAAAAAACACAAACGACAAAAACAGACAATAGCAGTACTTACATAACTAAAAAGCGATAAATAACCTAATTTATTCACTTAATGCATATTATATATCTACAATTATTTAAATATTTACAACTTAATACCTAATACTTTAACAAAGTCTTCTTTAACTATTTAAATATTTACAGTTATCACTTATTTTTGAAGTCGGTGCCAGCCAAACAAATAAATGTAATTAAGAAAACTGACCGACATTAAAATTCAAAGCAAAACTAAGAATAGGAAATTGCATAAGCGCGCTGAAATAATTTATTAATGGAAGCGACCGTCAACGACGTCTGCCCTCACGCGTCTGCCCGCGTTCGGGTTCGGGTGGCACACTCAACCGGCTGACCCCGCGCCCCGCGCCCCAGGCGCACCTTCTCCTTGGTGTGTGGTTTTGCGTTTGCTTACCGGCCCGGGGCCGCGCGCCTCAGTCAAACAGCACCACAGATATACTAACGGACTACGTTACCTAGGCTGCAGGCTGGCACCGACTCCAAAAATAAGTGATAACTGTAAATATTTAAATAGTTAAAGAAGACTTTGTTAAAGTATTAGGTATTAAGTTGTAAATATTTAAATAATTGTAGATATATAATATGCATTAAGTGAATAAATTAGGTTATTTATCGCTTTTTAGTTATGTAAGTACTGCTATTGTCTGTTTTTGTCGTTTGTGTTTTTTTTTTGAAGTCGGTTTTTGTCATCAGAAATTTTTCTTGATATGTACCCAAATTTTCTAAAAGCGTGACTTTATTTTTATTTTCAAGTTTTTAGATCGGTTTTTAGTCTTTTAAATAAAAGCGTGTTTTTTTTAAAAGTTTTTTTTATTTTTTTTATTTACTACTTTTTAGATCAAATGTTTTTTAGTCTTTATAACAAACAAAAGTTTTTTCAAACGTTTTTTAGTCTTTGCGTAAAAAGCGTGTTTTTTAAAAAGTTTTTTTTATTTTTTTTTTTATTTACTACTTTTTAGTCTCGTGATTATATAACAAACATAAAGAAATGTACATAATTGTTCAGAAAATGTAGTATTAGAATTAAACATATGCATTATATCAAATTCTATCTGTTTGCTTCATTGAACCAATTCTCATATTAAAAAGTTTTTAATTTATTACAACATAATTATGTATTTTTATGATTCGAAAATGATTGAATATTGTATTGTCATCTAGAATACACATGTAAAAAAAAATTGAGCTCGATTGGAGCAGTAGAAGTGGTCGAAAAATCGATTACAAGATTTGATCATGACAAACAAACAAACAAACAAACGGACAGAGTAAGTCAATAAAAAGCGTGTAAAAATTAGTTTCAAAGTATTCACTTTTTTAATCTATACGTAAAACAAGAGCGAAACATAGGCCGCCATGTCGTGACGTCATAAGGTACTGTAAACTTATGCGTGTCAATGTCATTATGAATCATAGTACGTATAAAGCCGCAAAACAATAAAAAAAGAAGTTTGTAGGTTGCTTTTTTAATGTAAGAGAACGTTATAAATACGTAAGTTAAATTTGAATCACACAATGGAAAGCAGTTTTGTAAAAGGAGATAGTACGAATTTACCAAAAATAACTGCATTAATGGTCGGAAAATTCTTTGCTGCAAATCCCGACTTTTGTTCTGCCGAGTTACGGAGTATTAAAACATCGATGTCAGTATTACTCTTTTATTATTATTCCTTTATTAGTTGTGTATATATAAAAGATAATAACTCATTTTGAAATTATGAATATAATAATACATAGCATCAAACATAGAGCTTTGTTTATTATTTACATGCCGTATTGACGTCATCGCTACAGAGTAACAACTCGTACGGTGCCTTCGCCTAATTACGTGCGAAATTTGAAAATATTAAATTTTAATGCAATTTTTATAGTACTTAACGAGTGTATAAAATTTTTATATTTTTAGTATATGGTTTACTGACACGCAAGGATCAAATTAAGATTCTTTTCAAAAAAGAGATTAATTCAGAGCATTCGAAATCGAGAGATTCGTATACGAATTACCGAATTCACTATTTCTGAACTTTCATTTGGTGCGTTGTGCTACGAGTGGTGCAACCCACTCGTTTTTGATTTCTACTAGTAGAATATCCAACGCTGACAACGTAACCTTGACAGTGATCCGTTTCACGCGTGAGACATCGCCGGATTTTTGTTTATGTTGTTGTGGTGTTGAATTTTTCTGCGTGAAACGGAATTTAATTAAGAATTTGTTTTTAATGACTATTGTATTTTTTTAATGTAATGTAATTGGATTCATATCATTAGACTTGAATTTGGAATTCGAATACGAATACAAATCGAGCGCGAAATTATTTTCTACTGCTTACAATTTTATCGATCACTCGAATTCAGTGTTGTCATTAAAAACAAATTCTTAATTAGATTCCGTTCCGATAGATGGATGACTCAACAGAGGCTGTCTGACTATGAAGGCTGTTAAATGGGTGACACTGAATCGTGAGTATAATTTAAAACAATATTATTTTAGGGACCCTGGGAAGCGGTGCGCAAAGTTTTCTCGGCGGAAGAGCACAAAAAGATGACCATTAATGACAAAAGTGACCTGTTCTTCTACGATTACAGCCTCGCGCCCCTCTTCGTCCAAGAGAACTATCTCAGTGTAAAACCACACTGTCCCAAGTAAGTACCTAGTTCGAAGACGAATCCGTCATTTTACCGAACAGTATCGGTCCCAGTACACTCCCCTGTGGCGCTCCCAATTATATCAAATTAATCTAAGAACTTTCCATACTGAACTTTAATATAAAACTACAATTTGCAACTGTTTTTTTAAGCTTTTTGTGGAATTAATTAGAAATAATGAATGAGACAGGAGCTGTTTATAGAATAGTCTTGTGCACCACACCCGGTCAAATGCTTGACTAAGATCTAGGAAGGCAACATAGAAAAAAAGTTTGCATTTTTATGTTTTGATTTATATAGTGTTTGTGATGTAAAACAGCTGTTCAATAATTCCATGTCTTCCTCTGATGAATTGAAAAAAAAAATGCAATCAATCCCATATAATGCCCTTTAAACTCAAATTTACCATACAAGTATACAGGTGTTTCTGGACCTGCAAAATAATATTTACAGAAATGAAGGTGTTAACAGCTGACTAGGGTGTCATTTGAAAGCTTTTTCTTTCATTTTGAAAAACACAATGTCGTCAAAAAACTTAAAAAATAAGGGAAATTAATATGCCCTGAAACAATCTGTATAATTGTACCAGAAGGACATCCCGTCTATCTTTATCACACTATTTTTGTAGCAAAATATTGTGTTGCATTTCAAGTTGGGTATTCTGTTCTTGTAAGATTAGTATTTTCATGTATTTCAAGTACCATTGTACCATTACGAGGACTCGTCTGTAAAATTAATGACCATAACCATTGATCTTACAGACGAGTCCTCGTAATGGTCAACAAACCGGTTTCAGAAAAAATAAGATTTTTTCAGATAATCGTTTAAAAACCCAATTTTAACGACAATTTTTTAAATTCTATATATAATAAGAGTACTCTTTTAAGTGAGAAATATTGTAGAACCAACAGTACACCTGCACCTATTACTTTTGAAAATACATCGCTATGTTTGCGACGCTGTCGGGGGTCGCTCAAAAACGCTCCATACTAAAAACACTGCCATCGTGACGTCATAACTCAGTAAACTCGCCTAATTTGTGTGAGCGTATAAAGAAATTTTAAAATAACTTTATTTGTACGTTTATAGGTACACTTTCTATATAAAAAAATGTTACATTTAATGTTAGAATGCTAGAAATGTGTTCGTTTCATTAGAATTACGTAAATAATAATTGCTCATTTTTTAGAAATCTAAAAACAATATAAATTAATAATTAAACTGAATTTTCTTATAATAATATATAAGATAATTATAGTATAAAAACGGCCATAATCAGTTGTAGTCGTCTACCCTATTCCTATTAAATACAAAAATAAAACAATGTTTATTCGACATTGACATGACAAACATAAATAAAATTTCAGTGCACAGAGGTTAGTGTAACTGATAAGTACAAGAAAAAAAAATACTCTCAACCTATTCGGAAACTAAAGGAAACTGTTCCCAGTTGAGAGAGATGAATGACCAATATATTATTGTTTTTCCATGTAGCGATGAAATATTGCAGCGTGTAAGCCAGGCGGCAGACAACATTAGCCTGGGAGACTTGGTGGACGCCAGGATAAGAGGGCAGCAGGCCTGGAGCTTACTACCCGTACAGGTGAATAGAGGGCGCTACTGCCAATAATCGATATTGATTGCCCGTACTCGAATGCTCTGCCTGCTTCGAGTATTTTTTAAAGGTTGTTGTTATATGAATCAGCACTTTAATCTCTTACGACTTAAGAAGAATTTTCTTTGAGGCACTTTGTTTACCGTGTAAGTCACACTCAGTCAGTCAAAGACTCGTATCTGTGTCTATATCCGTTACTTTCTGGTGGATCTTTTTAGCAGAGTCTTCTTTAAAGAATAATTCATATTCTCGAAGATGTTTTTTTTTGTAAATTTTTTAAGGAAGTTCAGCCTTTACCCTTACGAGAATACTTTCCATCACAAGTTTTACACTTTCCACATTCATCATATAAAATAATTCCATATTACACTACAAAACTTCTTTGTAGTCATTTTTTTTTTAATCACGTACCAATACCAAACGCAAGCGTTATCTACGCTGCGTAGTGTCACATTAAAGTCAAACAAAAAAAGACCCGCCGCGCAATGCAAGTCGGAACATGTTTCAACTCAAGATCGCGCGCACCGACACCGATTGTGTAAGAAAGTTAAGATCCGTATCCGTATATGCGGATCTTGACACCAGATATCCGTATTCAGATCCGTATTTTTGACGATCTGGCACATCACTAATTAGGACACAACTTTAACTATACTCTGTCCATTATGTTATTTTCTTTTTGACAGATCGCGCGTATGAAATATTGTTTCTATTTTCAAATTATAGTATTACAGTAATAATATACTTTCTAGACGGGTAACGCCCACATAGTGAAGTGCTCTGTGCATAACAAACTACCACAGACAATAAGCAGTTCTTGAAATCAGATAAATCGATAAATTGTCTTCAAATCAAATATTTGTAAATTTATTTATTTCCTTCTCGACAGCTACCTTACATTATTTATAGGTATGTGAATTTTAATATTAAAACGCATATGTAGTTAATAACATCTACGTCAAGTTTAAATCAAGAATTATGATCAAGAATACTTAGAAAATCACATACATACCATTTTTTTAACAAACTAGCTAGGTAATTGGTAATTCGCCAAAAATATAAAATTTTGCCTAATTTACTTGGCATGTGTAAAACTTTATTTTTTCATATATTTCTGATCCATTTAAGAGAGAAAAAGGAAAACTTTCTTAAATGGATCAGAAATATACGAAAAAATAAAGTTTTACACATGCCAAGGAAATTAGGCAAAATTGTATATATTTGGCGAATTACCCCAATTGGGTAATTCGCCAAATATATAATATAAAAATTAAACAAGTAAATTTATTTACATTATTTATTACATAGATTCATCAGATTCTTCTTCGTAAATTACACTAGACTCGTCAGTTGAGTCCTCTGTTACATAGACAATATATGACAATTTATTTCATGTATTTGAAAAAACCAGATAAACGAATTTAATATTTATAATAAAAATAATATCGCTGCATTAAATCGATTAAAAGTTCTTCTTAAATAAAATCGATATTCTGTTTTAATCGAATCGGTAACTTGCGAGTTCATCACTGATTTCAAAATATCTTAAACTGTCAAAAAGAAAATAATATAATGGACAGAGTATAAGGTTACTACTACACATAGAAACAGGTGACGTCTAGCGATTGTTACCGAGACCAGCTTTGGTTCGAATATTGTTGGCGAGACAAACTGTGGTTAATCGGCATTCACTTACACCTTCTACTTGATCTTCGCCTCACAGACCATTTCAGTTATAATTTTTTTTTTCAAAGTACGAAAATATTGAGTTCTTCCACTCGACCCAAACGTCGTAAGTGAACTTGAATTTTATAACACTTACACATTTCTTCCAACGTTGTTGACGTCACACTAAAAGTAAATGGATTTTATATTAGTACAGTTTGAACATTCAAGTGTAGTACGTGTACTACGTATATTGTATATATATTTATTTTATACAAGCGGACCCGACAGACTTTGTCCTGTCGAAAAGATTTGTAAAGTGGCAGTTTGGTGGTAGGGCGCTATGAATAAAAAATATTGGAACTTGACATTAAATCCTCCAACGATGTATTCTGTGCTCCAACGCACACACGCACGCTGGCTGAAAAAGAGCTGTTTTTAGGGTTTTTTCGATAATTACTTCTCGCCGTAAAAACCATCCTTGAACTTTAATGAATATTTTAAAAAAGAATTGGCCAGATTGGTCCAGGCGTTGTTGTGTTATGCGTTTACCAACACATTTTCCGATTCATCTTTTTATATATAAGATTGATTGATATGAGCAATACGTGTCAATATACCCCCCTCTATGTCTTTGATCCGTGGCTAATAAAAGTAATGACGATTTTGCCAGGCGATGTACAGCTCTGTTCTGCCGGGACACGCGATGGCAGGCCATTTAACGGCGCAGGTTCAGTTCCCGGCGTGGCTCGGCCGCAACTCACGCCGGAATAAGATGCACCGCCTCTGCCAGGAGATACACGCGCACACGCGACTTAGGCAAGTATCTTTTTAATGCTATCAAACAAATACATACACACACACACACACACTATCTGTTCCATTAAGATGCACCGCCTCTGCCAGGAGATACACGCGCACACGCGACTTAGGCAAGTACCTTTTTAATGCTATCACACAAATACACACACACACACACACACACACACACACTATCTGTTCCATTAAGATGCATCGCCTCTGCCAGGAGATACACGCGCACACGCGACTTAGGCAAGTACCTTTTTAATGCTATCACACAAATACATACACACACACACACACTATCTGTTCCATTAAGATGCACCGCCTCTGCCAGGAGATACACGCGCACACGCGACTTAGGCAAGTACCTTTTTAATGCTATCACACAAATACATACACACACACACACACTATCTGTTCCATTAAGATGCACCGCCTCTGCCAGGAGATACACGCGCACACGCGACTTAGGCAAGTACCTTTTTAATGCTATCACACAAATACATACACACACACACACACTATCTGTTCCATTAAGATGCACCGCCTCTGCCAGGAGATACACGCGCACACGTGACTTAGGCAAGTACCTTTTTAATGCTATCACACAAATACATACACACACACACACACTATCTGTTCCATTAAGATGCACCGCCTCTGCCAGGAGATACACGCGCACACGCGACTTAGGCAAGTACCTTTTTAATGCTATCACACAAATACATACACACACACACAATCTGTTCCATTAAGATGCACCGCCTCTGTCAAAAGATACACGCGCACACCCGGCTAAAGCAATTGTTTATTTTTTAAACTAAGACTCAAATACATACACACACACACACACCACCACCTGTTCCAACAAGATGCACCGCTTCTGTCAAAAGATACACGCGCACACCCGGCTAAAGCAATTGTTTATTTTTTTAAACTAAGACTCAAATACATACACACACACACACACACCACTACCTGTTCCAACAAGATGCACCGCTTCTGTCAAAAGATACACGCGCACACCCGGCTAAAGCAATTGTTTATTTTTTTAAACTAAGACTCAAATACATACACACACACACACACCACCTGTTCCAACAAGATGCACCGCTTCTGTCAAAAGATACACGCGCACACCCGGCTAAAGCAATTGTTTATTTTTTTAAACTAAGACTCAAATACATACATACACACACACACACCACCACCTGTTCCAACAAGATGCACCGCTTCTGTCAAAAGATACACGCGCACACCCGGCTAAAGCAATTGTTTATTTTTTTAAACTAAGACTCAAATACATACATACACACACACACACCACCACCTGTTCCAACAAGATGCACCGCTTCTGTCAAAAGATACACGCGCACACCCGGCTAAAGCAATTGTTTATTTTTTTAAACTAAGACTCAAATACATACACACACACACACACACACCACCTGTTCCAACAAGATGCACCGCTTCTGTCAAAAGATACACGCGCACACCCGGCTAAAGCAATTGTTTATTTTTTTAAACTAAGACTCAAATACATACACACACACCACCACCTGTTCCAACAAGATGCACCGCTTCTGTCAAAAGATACACGCGCACACCCGGCTAAAGCAATTGTTTATTTTTTTAAACTAAGTCTCAAATACACACACACCACCTGTTCTATTTGATTTTATAATAAAACTGTTGCTTGCATCTTACAGTACGACCGGGTCAAAATCGTCGATATTCCTGGACTACTCGACGCACCTACGGGACGCCATCATCCAACCGCTGATCAGGGACCGCACGGACGGCATCTCCGAAGCGATGCAAGTGCTGGAGTCCTACCACCTGCTGCGGGAAGACCTGGATTCTCTCACAGAGCTGGCGCTATGGCCTGGGCAGACCAACCCCATGGTGCTGGTCGACTCGAAGGTATGATGCGAGATGAAGTATGGTTAAGGAAACAACCTGTTTTAATGGACATAATCAATTTATTTTAGTTAGAAAGTATAATATTCCCGTTTTCCGCATTCTACATGAATATTTAGATTTAGATGAAGATGCTATTCAAGACTGTCTTTCTATGGGTGTCTTAATCATAAGTTTAACGTAATTGTTATTACAAAGAATGCTGATTTAGTGTCTGTATTCCATCCGGAGACATTCGGTCACCTTGCTCAAAGCTTTATGTCAGCGATACGCGAGTAGAGCTGTGATGTAATTCAGATGCTATATCAGCGTTAAATATAGTGAGGCATAATATAACTGTCGTAAGCGAAAAAAATATTTTTAATACAAAATTACAGCCATTACGTTTGACCAATAGCAACACGTGGAGTTTCAGATGATGTAAAAATCTGATTTTCAACTACTAGTTATTGTATTGGTGAAGAGCGCTGTAAATAAAATAATATTAATGTAAATAAATTTGCAATTGCATCCAATTGGTTGTATGCTAATTTGGCTAAGGCTGTTAATTTAAATCATAAGACATACGTTAGAAATATATTTACATGTAATTTTAGGTTTCTGTGCATATTGGATTTCATGAATTTATTAGAGTAATCTAAGATTCTACTGCTCAGTTGTATTTTTTGTGAAATTACATTTAAATGGATATTTAAGGAGCATTCAAAGTATTAGCGATCGGTTGTCTATAAAAAATGTAGCAGCTACTACTGTTTTATAAAGTGGTACTACATGGAATTTAATAAACAAGTTCATGTCATTTCAAAGAAAATAATTTAAAGGAGTAAAAAATATGGCAGCCAACCTCAATTATAGGAAAGTAGAAGATTTAGTAAAGATAAGAAGAAACGGCTCCAAACAGATGTGCCGCATCATTAATAAACGATTTTCGCTCCTAATATGCTATCGCAAGAGCCGGCAATAAACCCTTTTTCTATTAGCATTACCTTTATGATTTAAAATTGATTAAAAGTCATGTAAATACATAAAAGTATTTGCAGCAGATTTTTGTAGGTAACCCATCGATAATAGTTTGCGTCAGATAACTGCCGAATCGTGTATTATCCTGTACTACAAAAATCGGGCGGGGCTGTGCCGGGGCACACGGCCGTTGGTTTTAACGTGAAACGTCTATGTTAGGGAATCGCTTTTAAAGTAAAAGATTGAAATAAAAACAAGATTGACGGTGTTATAAGTATTTTAATAAAAAACTCGATGTCCCAATAGCGAGCTCACTATATAAGTGAAATATTCACACCACATTTTTGTTTCTAAGACTAATAGTTTTTTAATTATTAAGGTACGATGATATAGACCTTTTCGTTACGGTCCAGTTTTTAAACCTGGTACCCGTATGTTTCGGCGCGATTTTAAAGACGTTTCACGTCAAAACACATAGAGCGATTGAAGTCGCTAAATGTATAATAAAAATGGCATTTGCGCGGTGCTTCTGATCACTATGCGCGTAACTACATGATGATGAACTGACGCGATGATGTAGGTGAAAGCGGCGATGACCCGCGCGTACAACAAGTCGGCGACGGCCCTGCCGTACGCACCGGCCGCGGTCAAACGAGCACAGCGACGTAACGACGACGACGTCGACGTCGACGGTGACGACGACAGCGGAGACGTCGACGACGACGATGACAGCGATCCCGAGCACGACGCTCTTATCAAGGTCAGTACACACGAAATAACACAGGAATTTTGGATTTTTGTTTACACCCCTGGGAAGGATTTTTCTTCATATACAGTCTTACTTTCTTTAGTTCCGTCAACAAGAACATATCCTCATTCTGCTATATAAAATCCTGTATGACCCTCGCACCCCACTATACCTTAAAGAACGTTTTCGATATCTTGGGTCAAACCATAATCGGGAACTACGCTCCAAGTCTGATAACGTACTTACGCACCCAATTGCTTCAAGCTATTTTATAAAATCCTTCACTGCGAAATCTGCACAACTATGGAATAGTCTGCCTCAAAATATCCGTGAATCAAAATCATTAACGATTTTTAAGAACCAATTGCGCAAATATCTATTGGAACGGTCCGTTTCTTAACTTGCTGTCTAATTATTTTGTTTTTAAATAAATATTTATAAATCAGTTTATCTATCTTTGTCATTATATATTTATTATATTCTTATTTATTACTATTATTTATTTATGTAGGTATATAATTTAATGTAGGTGTATATAAATATAAGTTTAACTACTGGTAAATTTAATTTGGTGCTATGTTGAAATTTTTTATGTTTAACTTTTAATGTTATAAATGATGGTACACTGCCATACTTTAAAATTCCACTCTAAAGGTTGTCTGGAAGAGATCGCTCTAAGCGATAAGACCGCCTTTGCCCACAATGTAATTTATGTAATACCTGTATGTTGTTTAATGTTTCTTTTGTTATTGTGAGCAATAAAGAATTTATCTATCTATCTATCTTACTAATCTTGAAATGTACAAGATTTTGATTCCATATGAAACTATTAAAATCCGGCTCGAAGGACCATGTTTAGGTAATTATATGTAGCAAAATGAAAAGACAGTCACCGCCTTAAACTGTATAAGGCACAGGTGAGGCCTCACATGGAGTATTGTTGCCACCTTTGGGCCGGGGCTCTGGGTTATCAGCTATCTCCATTTGACCGAATCCACCGTAGGGCATCTCGGATTGTCGACGATCCTGAACTTGCCGATCGGCTAGATCCTTTGGCACTGCGTAGGGATCTATCTTCCCTATGCATACTTTACAGAATCTACAATGGGAAGTGTTCCAAAGAGTTGTTCAATTTAATAGAAGCCGCTAATTTTCGCAACCGATCGTCTCGCCGGAACTATCATCCGCACCATCTGGATGGTTGGCGTTCCACTACAACGCGTTTTAAAAACAGTTTTTTGCTACGCACAGTAAATATCTGGAACTCGTTGCCATCAGCTGTCTTCCCCAACAACTGCGACATTAGGTTATTCGAGAAAAGAGCATACTCTTACCTGAAGGGTAGGCAACGCACTGGCGTCGCTTGTGACGTGGGCGGCGGTGAATCACTTACCATCAGGTGACCCGTCTTGCACGTTTGCTTCTTTATACATAAAAAAAAAGGCAGTGCTTCATATAATACATGAAACAATAAATACAGGGAGAAAAAAAAAATTGCCCTTGCTGGTTCTTTCCAGTTTACGTTCTGCCACAGTAGACTTGTGAATCTTTGACGTGTAAAGTGATTGTTTTAATAATATTTGAAGAATAGATGTTCAGTTTTATAACAAAACTGTACTATTCTTAAGCATAGGCATTTAATATTGGGTCAACAGCACAGTTGAAACTATGTTTTTAAGCCATTCCTATTTGAATATCTGGCTGATAGCATTGTTTAATTGATTTTATTGTGGAACCTGTTTGATTCCTGTGGTCTTTCAAATAGAATCAAGGTTTAGGAAATATACATTATCTTCTTAGTTTAATACACTATTTGTCTTTTATTTTCAATATTTTTTTTTTATTATATCAACTGACAAAGAGTAAAATAAATACATCACCTATAGTGAAAACTCGCAAACAACTTCATATTAATTATTTTTTATAGGTGGTTGAGAGTTAGCGATTTTTTTGAAGAATAAATTAAGCAGTGTAATTTTGGTACAAAAATTGAGTACATTGTTATGTATGTGATGATGTATGTAGTATTACTATTAGAAAATGAGATACATATCATCTACATACATACGTATCATATTATATACTTAGGTGTCGCTCACACGTCTAATATTATAGGCAAATGTAACACTAAACATCAGGTGGGCAGTCTGATTATCAAAATAGAGCCAAAAAATATTATGCCATGTAAAAAAGAGCTAATATTTCAATATTTTTACATAATATCCTCTAATATATTGCAAAATTATTTCAGAAAAAGAAACACGAGGAGACAAAAGCGAAACAAGCCACAAAGGAGAAAAAAGTTAAAGTGAAAAAGGATAAAAAGAAAAAGTAATATTGTTTTACCAAATTGTACAGATTAAGATCATTTTGTTATCTACTTTAAAATTGTGATGCTAATTAAACGTTGCTTTTGCGTATTGTTGTTGATTTTCTACTGTATTCAAACAATAATGGTGATGAAAGGAAAAATCAAAGAGCTGTCTTAACCGATTCATTGCGGATGACGCCATGGAGCGTCATTGATATCTTTTGCGTATGGCGTCTGACGCCAAATGGCGTCATAAATAATTCCTATGTTATTTTATAGAATTACCATTTAGAGAGTTCTAATTAACAGAACATTTATTATTTAGCACTTAAGTTATGCCTGTGTCAATAGTTTTAGGATATAGTACGAGGGGCGGTCAAAAAGTTCGCGGAATGGCGGGGTTGGCGGGGGTGAGGTCGCTCCTCCAGGTAGCCGCTACTTGAGTAACTCATAATTACTATATATGCCAATTTCTAGCCTAATTGGGTCATTAGCTTTCGAGTTACAAACGAGTAAACAAGTAAATCGGGAACAAACTAGCCACTATGGAGAAAATTGAACATCGCGCCGTCGTAAAGTTCCTCACCAAACAAGGAAAAACGCCTCAAACTATTTTGCAAGAGATGTTAGCTGTTTACGGAGACTCTGCTCCTGGTAAAACCATGATTTACAAATGGCACGGCCTTTTCAAGCAAGGAAGGGAGTCAATTGAAGATGATCCTCGACCTGGACGGCCCATTGAGGCCACTACGCCGGAAATCATTGAAAAAGTTGAAAAACTTGTATTGGAAGACGGAAGGTTGAAGAAGAAACAACTTGCAGCATCAGTTGGAGTATCAGAAACCACAATTTTAAATATTCTTCATCAACATCTTGGCATGAGTAAAGTGTGTTCAAGGTGGGTCCCGAGAATGCTCACGCCGCTGCAAAAACGTGAGCGCGTCAACTGTTCCCGCGAGTTTTTGGACCGCTGTGGAGAAGATAGGGAAGAAATTATGGCCCGAATTGTAACCGGTGATGAAACTTGGGTTCACCACTATGAGCCTGAGTCAAAGCAGGAGTCGATGCAGTGGCACAAAAAAGGCACACCACCCCCTAAAAAATTTAAAGTGTCGCAATCGGCCGGAAAGATCATGGCGACTATTTTTTGGGATACTGAAGGTATTCTTTTGATCGATTATAAAGAACGTGGTGTTTCTATAACGGGAGAGTACTACGCTTCCCTATTGGACCGATTAAAAGAAGCTATTAAAGAAAAAAGAAGAGGAAAACTGACAAAAGGTGTACTCCTTTTGCACGACAACGCGCCCGTTCACACGAGTCATGTTGCGACGGCTGCCATTCGTCGATGCGGTTTTGAACAACTACGCCATCCACCCTACAGTCCAGACCTGGCCCCTAGCGATTTTTATTTATTCCCAAAGATGAAGAAAGAGCTGCGTGGAGAAAAATTTAGAGA
The DNA here is from genome assembly GCA_036419045.1 of Scirpophaga incertulas. Taxonomy (NCBI): domain Eukaryota; kingdom Metazoa; phylum Arthropoda; class Insecta; order Lepidoptera; family Crambidae; genus Scirpophaga; species Scirpophaga incertulas. The sequence continues at coordinate 6,519,356 of CM071633.1, forward strand.
CGATGATGAAGTCAAGTCGGCGATTTCGGCGTATTTTGACGCCCAAGACAAAACCTATTTTTTCGACGGTATTAATAAGTTATATGCCAGATCCGAAAAATGTATTCGTGTTAAGGGGGAATATATTGAAAAGGAAAAATAACATAATGTATCATTTCATCTTTTTTCCCAGTCATTCCGCGAACTTTTTGACCTCCCCTCGTACAAGTTTAAACATTTCAGAAGTGGCAAACCTTTGGCTCCCAATTTCGAAATCTTTTGTGTATGGCGTTTGACGCCATATTGCGTCATAAAGAATAATCCTCTGAAAATTTAGAATTACTTATAAATAACTTTAAGCATGGAATCCGCCAGTTTTAAGACTACAGATACTCTGGATTTCCGACTAGATACGACCTGGCGTCAAGAAAAGAGCGTATTCCCTCCTTATAGGCCTCTGGTGTTGCAAATATATAAATTTACAATAGGTACTGGATTTGAAGTTAACTACACATTTATTTAACCCACACGAACATACTCAAGTGGATGTATTCTTATTTATATATAGGTATATACCTATATTAGGTAATTTACGATACCAGAAATATTAAAATTGAATTCTGCATATGAAAGTATATGTAAAATATATATTCCGATCAATATATCTGTCAGTGTACACAGATCCAAATTAATGACCTATACAAAGATACTTTTTTCAGAAAACTGTATTTAAAATACACAAAAGGTTTCCAACAACTGATCTAAATAAATCACTTACCAGCCATTCCAGCTAAATCTCGTAGCGAAGTCACTTTAAAACGCACCAAACAATTTAATAAGCCCTTCACGTTAGACATTCGATGCCAATTGAATGTAATCACGAGTAAACAAGCCAAAATCGTACCATGAAGCAAAATGTGTTCGCTCATGGCTGAAGACGCGTAAAGGCGTCACTTTAACGGGTGGCGGCTGACGCACGGAGGCGTCACAGAAGATTTGTTAGCCGCCATGCGCGAAAGTCTTAAAAAGTGTGGTACGCAATGAATCGGTAGTACCTCCCGCACCTGAGAGCTAACAATTCAAGTTAAACCTTAACACCTATATTTTTTTATAAGATTTCAGCACTGGTTTTCGAATCGGAAGATTTGTCTTCCCATGTTTTGATGCTTTTTGTTTACATATATCTGACTGATACCAACACTATATATATATAAATACAAAAAACTTAACCTTTGCTTTTTTTTCTGCCGATAATATATACCGTATTGAGAATTGTCACTCTCTTTAATCGACCATGTGGACCGAACAAAAATCATATTCCTGCAAAACACTTACTGACAGCAACACTCAGTCTAAATTTTATGTTCTTAAGATATAATTTTATTGAAGGGGCATTCCTCTTATGCCAAAGTGCTCAAGTTTTACTACAACTCTTCATAGCGGCACTCTGACAAAGCTTTTTCATAATGCAAATACACAACATTGATTGGTTCCCATTATCTATAACAACCATGCCTTGCCACATGCCAGTAGGTTGGTAACAATAGTTTCCAGGTCAATAATCAAAGATTGGGTGCTAAAACAATAGCAATGGGTTTAAGGACATGTTATAGAGTGTATCTATCTACAAACATTGCCTCAAAAATTACATTATATTCTCAGTGTGTTAATTATTATTCCCCTTTATTCCTCTCTATTCCCCTTATTTCCCCTATTCCCTTTTAAAAGGTTGGCAACGCATCTGTGACTCCTCTGGCGTTGCGGGTGTCCATGGGCAGCGGTTATCGCTTACCATCAGGTGATCCGTATGCTCGTTTGCTGCCCTATCCTATAAAAAAAAAAAAAAAAAAAAAATTATTTATTAAAGACACGGTTATATCTTGGTAGTTGCAATCTCCAGTAGTTATTAATTTCATTAAGCAATATTCATCCCAATACTTCACTTACACAAGTATACTCCTCTAGGTCATCCTCTAACAAACTGGCCCATTCAAAATCAAAATTAACTTTATTCAACTATGATATTGAAAGCTCTGTTGAAACATCCAAATTTTTTTCCCTGCCTTGCCTTATTCATATTCATTCATATATGCCTTATAATTTTTTTCCTCAGTGCCTTTCGTCCATCCTTTCTACAGGTCCAAACCATCTAAGCATTCCTTCTCTGATTTTTGTCACTACATCTTCTTTCACACAGCATATTTCCTTTATAACACTATTTTGCAATTTATCCTTCATTGTCACTCCAGTCATTTTTTTTTATAGGATAGGGTAGCAAACGGATCACCTGATGGTAAGCGATAACCGTTGCCTATGGACACCAGCAACACCAGAGGAGTCACAGATGCGTTGCCGGTCTTTTAAAAGGGAATAAGGGCGGTTGGGCCTCCGGTACCCTCACTCACTCGGCGAAGCACAGCGCAAGCGCTATTTTACGCCGGTTTCTGTGAGGCCGTGGTATCACTCCGGTCGAGCCGGCCCAATTTATGCCGAAGCATGGCCCTCCCACGGAAAAAATTTCCCTGAAAGCTGTAGAGCTTGGAAAAGTATTTCCACTGCATTACTTTTGCTTTTATCCTTCTTTTGCCACATCCATTATTTACTACCATACATAAGCATACCTCCATTATTCTTCATTAACACATAAATCTCTGGTCGGACAGCAAAGAAGTACCTGTTAAAAGTGATGTCTAACCAGAGCATATCAATAGATTGACAGCGTGAGTAGTTGGTTGTAAATGTGTTAGATCAGATTTAATGTTGCTATATTGAAGTGTTCTACCTTTGTATTTAAGAATTTTCAAATTGAAGTTAAAATATATATATCATATAAATAATGTCTGTCCCTGTCCACTCGCTAGTCAATCATGCTCACCTGTTAAGGATAATATTATTGAATAAAGCAATAACCTAAAGTCCATCTGATGGATATTTATGAAATTATTAAAATATAGCCTACTATATGCAGGTTACTCCAAAATCATGTTAGGAATATTTAGGGAAAACAGCATTTTCTTAACTATTACTAACTTATAAATAACTAGCTTTTGCCCGCGACTTCGTCGCGTGGAATAGTGACTTCCGGCAGATTTTTGGTTAACCAACAACATATTTATATTTATATTTGAATAAAGATTAATATTATTATGTTGATACAACTTAAACAAATTATTTCGACCAAATTTGGTACCATAAAAACGGTCATTGTGACTAAACCTTAAAAGATAGACATATGCCGTCGCGGACTTTTTTTTAGATCATGTATAGAGGAATAATTCTTTCATACATATTTTTTGTGTATCTTGAACCGTTTTCGCAGCGCACGCAAAGAAAGCCTTCAAAAATGAATAATTTTCCCCGTTTTTTACACATTTACCGCGCTGTCTTTGCTCCTATTGGTCATAGCGTAATGTTATTTAGCCTATAGCCTTCCTCGATAAATGGACTATCCAACAAAAAAAGAATTATTCAAATCGCACCAGTAGTTTCGGAGATTAGCGCGTTCAAACAAACAAACAAACAAACTCTTCAGCTTTATATATTAGTATAGATTCATAGCTCAGATTGCTAATCAAGACTGATATTGCCAGAGATAACAAATTAGTTCTTAAATTTTGAAATTCATATTAATGGCACATGTAGTTATCATTAATACAAAATATGGTATAGTTTAAGCAGCAAAATAATGTTTTGCAATTATGCTCATAATAAGATGTATTTAGATAGTTTCAAACAAGATCCAATGAAATAATAGTCTTTTGATTGAAAATCAAAGTTTATTACATAATTCAACTATGTTTACAATACAACTCGAGTTATCAAATAAACTATTGCTTTTTGATTAATTTTACTCTGGGGTCGTCTGGCCTCATAATAGTATATATCATCTTATACCTTCGATTATCTCCATCATTTTTTTTATAATTGTGAACACCTATAAATCCTAAAGCAATACCAAACAGTCCAATTCCAGTGGAAAGTATGACTTCAGGAATTTCATTGTAACCTTGCTTCAGCAGTTGGACGAGTGTTCGTCTAGGAGCAGTCGCTGCCATTTGCTTCGTAATATAGTTCACAAAACGCTAATTTCAATACGTTGTATCTCTCAATTTTTGTGAGAGCAAAAAATAGATTACTTCAGTAGGTAGGTAGGTACCTAGGTAAATATTTTGACAACTGACAGCAAAGAATATATGTACTCACTGACAGTAACAAATATACAGACTATTTTTTGCCTTGATCTGTGAAGACTTATGAGTCATAGAGAGTATAGCTTTGCCACAGATTAGAGATTTACAAAAAAGAGTTTGGAACGGTGATATTATAAATGTAGGTCTTGGTCCAAATTAAATGAACACTATATACACTATATAATATATCTATATCACATATATGTTAATCTGTGATCTCTGTGCTGTAAGGTTGTTCCATTTCGTCAACAGCTGATATCTGCTAGTGCTGTTGACATTTTTGACATTGATGTGCTATTGCAAGGTCAAAGATAAAGGTTACTTAGAGTAGTTTTTATAAAGTAACCGTCGACTTAATAAATTTATTTACTAGAACTTTTATTATACTATTTACCGGCGGTATCCTATTTCAGTGATCGATTGACAGTGGACGTGTGACATAGTTTCAATAATGGCATCTCGATTTCAAGTTGTTGAATTGGGTCCCCCAATCGAAGTTTTCCAGCTGAATAAATTGTGTTTAGAAGACACATTCCCGAAAAAAATAAACTTAGGTGTAGGTGGTAAGTGCTGTTATTTTTTTTTTTGCTAAGTACTAGTTATTTTTATTATGTAACCTGTTTATTTTCTTACATTTAATTACTGTTATTTTAATTAATTATTCTTCAAAATGATTAATTAACTTTCAAAATATATTTCCAACTAGAAATATTACTTCTTTCTTATATTTTTATACAGAAATGTGATGAGATCTCTCGAACTACAATATATCAGAAATCAAGTGAGATTATACTATATTGATTACACTAAGTATGGCAAAAATCATTGATTTGTCACAGAATAAATTATTAATTTAGTAAACAAGTAATCTTTTGTAGCATATAGGGATGAAAATGGCAAACCATGGGTACTGCCAGTTGTTCGAAAAATGGAAAAGCAAATGGCTGAGGATCAGACACTTCTTCATGAGTACCTACCAGTTCTAGGTGAGTGTAATTTTATTCTAAACAAAAATCATTTTGCTGAAGATCTGTTATGAAGAATATAATATAATAAGTAACTATAAATAACATTGTTATAGATTTTATGATAATTTAGTTTTTGTATATAGAAACTATAATAAATTCAATAAAAACAGTGATCTACATAATGTGAATACTAGAAACAAAAATAAACTTGCCGTTCCAATGTTCAGACTCCATAAAACTAGCTGTTCGTTCTTGGGGAAATGTATATCTATGTTTAACAAATTTCCGCAAGGTGTCATTGATTTGCCTTTATATAAATTTAAAATCCATATCAAAAAGACACTCATGAGTAAAGGTTATTATAAAGTAAGTGACAATCTAAATGATCACACTATTTGGGAATAGGGACCACTATTCATAGAGCAATGTTTGGTAACAACATTATTTATAGTGGAGTGAGGAGGAGGAGGAGTGACACAAGGTAGATTGATACAAGCAATAAGTGCTAGTCGTTTATTTAATAATTATTGTGTTTTACTTACGCGTTGTAGAAGAAAGTCACATCATTGTGAACAGTGAGATTATATTTACTATCAAGAGTGTTATCTGTGATAAACTTGCAGCAGTTTGCACACATTTCTCAAATTAATCGAAAACTAAAATACATATTTATTTGGTTCCACCGTCGTTATCAAATATTTTTAAGTCAAACTGACAACCACACCAGCATTAATCAAGTCAATAACGAGGTCCTCTGGCGGGGAGATTGTGGACTACGTCAACGTTCCGAACAGTGCTTTATCGCAATACAGCGGCGCCATCTAGTGTGCTACGTTTGAATTTCGTGTGTAGCTTGAACAAAACCATGGTTAACTGTGGAGCATGCGGGAAGTTTCTTTCGACGACTGGTGCCGCTAGTTGTAGCTCCTGTCCTGTTAAGTATCACCGTGGATGTCTAGCCTTGCCCGATAAAGCACATATCAGCAAGGACTGGGTTTGCCCTAGCTGTAAAAGAAACGTACGGCGGGGTGACAATAGCCAAACGCCGGTTAGGAGTGTTTGTGGAAGTGATGTCTCCGAGCCGCTGTCGCCACCTAGCGAGGCTGTTGCGAACTCATCTTCACGAAATGGCACCTCTGCCACGATGATGGCGACAGAGGATGTAGGGCGTGATCAGTCTTGTACAGCTGGCATGGAGGACTTTCGTAGAGAGTTTACGGAATGCATATCAGAAATGCGGCAATTTCGCATGGAGATGTCACTGCTGCGCGAATCCTTCACGGCGATCACCGCGCGCCTCGAGGGTGTCGAGCGTAGACTCGAGGTGCTGGAGGCGCGCAAGCCGGAGGCGGGCGCCGACAGAGTGGCAGAGCTCGAGTCTGTGGTATCTAAACTTAGGATTGAATTAAATGACCGCGACCAAGACGCGCTTCAGTCGGACTTAGAAATTGGCCATCTCCCGGAAGAGAAGGGGGAGAATGTGTTTCACTCGGTAGCTCTGCTTGCCGGACGATTGGGGGTGGTGTTGGAGGAGCGGGATGTTGTATTTGCGGAGCGTGTTGGTGCGCCGCCGCAGCCGGGCGGGGCAGGCGAGGCGGGCGGCCGCGCGCGTCGCGTGGTGGTGCGCCTGACGCGTCGCCATCTGCGCGACGAGCTGCTGAACGCTGCGCGTGTACGTCGCGCGGGTCTAACGTCATCAGCGGGCGTCCGTGTTTATCTTAACGAAAGGTTAACGCGTTCGAACCGGGTGCTTTTTCACCGCGTCCGCGAAGAGTGTCGGAGACTACAGTGGCGTTACTCCTGGACCAGGCGAGGGCACATATTTGCACGACAGAGCGACGGAAAACCCGTGTTTCGGTTTGGAACAGTTGAAGACCTTGCTCGGGTCTTCGGCACACAATTACCTGCAAGCAAATAATTTAGTAATCTTAAAAATATGTGTGATATTTTTATGTCTCAAAATCTTTCTGTGCAATGCAAAATATATTTTTTGTAATATTGCTTCCTCTGTGGTTCTTTGTCTGGGGTCAACAAAAGAAATTTCAATTCTTAAAAAAATATATTTCGTACTAAATAACTATTATTGGCTATATATAATTACTAAAACATTCAGTAACCCCTTTTTGTCTAAAAATTTATGTAACTTTACATTTAATAACTTATATGAAAAAAGTATATATTCAATTTTCAGTTTCTGTGTGTGCAAATATAGTAATAGTTTGGGCAGTCAATTAAGTGCATTGTTATTTACATACATATCTCAACGGAAACAGAAATGCTTAAGCAAAATAATTTAATAGTTGGTATTTTTAATGCTGGATCTCTGAGCACAAGACATGAGGAGTTCATGGTGGCCATGGAGGAGCTGTCTCCGGACATCATGGCTATAAATGAGACATGGTTACGGGCTGGACAGGAGGACAGGGCTCCAAGGCTGCCGGGTTATAGCCTGCGTCACACTCCAAGGTCTGAGTTATCTGGTAGAAGGCGTGGTGGTGGAGTAGGTTTTTACATACGTAATGGTATTTATGCACGCATTTGTCAACACCCTACAACCGCAGAAGTGGAGCAAATGTGGATTAAGGTGCACATGCAGCATAAAACTGTCATAATCGGTACTGCCTACAGACCACCGTGGCTGGATCCAGATACTTTTCTTGGCGCTCTCACAAATTCTATTACCTCTTTCGGTACACGGAGCGGAGTAATATTACTCGGCGATTTCAACATTAACCTCCTGGAACACCACAGCAGTAAGCACAGTTTGTTCATGCAGTTTCTGCGCAGCGTTGACCTAAAACAGTTGGTTAATGAACCAACCCATTTCACAGAGCACAGCCAAAGCTTGATAGACGTCATCTGCGCAGATATACCAGCTCTTGATATAAGAATCAAGCACTCTCCTGATCTTGGGGGGCACGCCATTATAGCCGCTGAATTTTAAATTCAGATTAGCAAACCAAAACCAAAATGGATTACCTACAGGCCTATGAGGGACATTGTCGCTGATCTATTTGAGGCAGACCTTGATGTTATTGACTGGGATTCTTTTCAAACAATTGACAGCATTGATTCCCTCGTTGCAGCTTTCACAACTTGTATTATAACATTGTTTGATCTGCATGCACCAACAAAAAGGCGTAAAATTAAGCAACCACCTCATCCGTGGATAACAGACACTATTAAAACAATGATGCGTATTCGAGACAAATACTATAAGCAATATAAAAAACACAAAAAGGAGAGCCACAGAGAGTGTTACAAAAATATGAAGCAATTGGTAGCTAAAGCTATTGAAGTCGAAAAGAAGTGTTTTTTTGATTCTTTCATAAATTGTAACTTAAACAATGCAAAAAAACTTTGGGTAAATCTTAAAAATACAGTGCTGCCAAATGATAAAGGGGAATATGACTTACCACCATCTTTTGACTCTGCTGACCATATTAACTTGCATTTTCTAAATTTACCGGGAGAAAACAAAGTTACAATCTCTCAGTTGTCTTATTTGGAACACCGCAGACATAGCTCAGCTGCCTTCTCATTGCACTCTGTTAGTGAGGATGTGGTTCTGAAAGCCATAAAAGGACTCAGGTCTAACGCGTGTGGCCATGACAGAGTCTCACTTGACATGCTGCTTTTAACGTTGCCCCAGTCACTAAGAACCATCACCTTTTTGGTGAACAGGTCAATAGAAGAGGGCACCTTCCCCTCCAGTTGGAAGATGGCAGTTGTGAAACCTTTACCTAAATCAAGCCACCCTTCGACCTTTAGCGACCTTAGGCCGATTAGTTTGCTATCCTGTCTGTCGAAGATCGTGGAGAGAATAGTTTGTGACCAGCTCACTCAATACCTACAGTTGCAAAATATTTTACCACGGACTCAATCTGGTTTCCGTAAAGGTTATAGCACTGCTTCTGCTCTTGCTGACATTGTGGACAATATTTTGACCGCTCAGGATGAGGGAAAAATAACTGCAATTCTCCTGTTGGATTTTTCAAGGGCATTTGACAGTATTAACACAAATTTGTTACTTTCAAAATTAAGCTACTATGGAGTTGATGCAAAAGCTGTAAGGTGGTTTGATAGCTACCTTTCTCAGAGACAACAGTATGTGGAGTTGACCAAACCCGATGGATCAAAATCTACATCAGATCCACTCTTTGTTACACAAGGAGTCCCACAAGGATCGATCCTCGGCCCCATCCTGTATGTTTTGTACAGTGCCAATATTATTGACGAAATACTGCATTGCAGTCATCATCTATATGCCGATGATTTGCAAATGTACCTATCGTTTATACCATCAGACTGTTCCAATGCTGCATTGCAGATTAATAGTGACCTTACACGCATATCAGCTTGGTGTAAGGATAATTGTCTAGTGCTAAACCCAACCAAATCAAAACTTATGATGATGGGCACAAAAAGGAATATACAAAAGTTTAAAAACTACGACCACTTATTTAAAATAACAATAAATGGAGAACCAGTTGAACAAGTTGTGTGTGCAAGGAATCTGGGACTTGTATTTGATAGTAATCTTCACTTTGAAAGCCACATTGTGGAGTGTGCTCGCAACTGCTTTTACAGATTAAAACTTTTATATAAGATAAGACCTTACTTGTCTCAGAGCCTTCGCATAAGACTATGTGAGTCACTGGTTCTCTCGAAGTTTAATTATTGTGACATAGTCTACGGTCCATGTCTCCTGTCCAGAACAGCCAAACTCATACAACGTGTACAAAATGCTTGTGCAAGATTTATTTTTCACATCCCACCTCGTACACATGTGACCCAATACCATAATGCGGCAAACATCCTCAGAATGGAAGCGCGTAGAAGACTCCATCTTGCCACTTTATTGTTTGGTGTCATTAATTCAGGCAAGCCCGAGTATCTTTTTGATAAATTGGCATGGTACCAAAGCTGTCGTGGCAATCAGAAAAGAATGTGTACCCCAGTTTTGTATACGCCTCGGCACCGCACTGCAGCCTTCAGGGGCTCCTTTAAATTTGCCGCCTCACGATGCTGGAACGATCTTCCACCACCTTTGCGCACTCTGAAAACGAAGCATACTTTTAAGTTGCATGCCAAAAAGTATCTACTTGAGTTGCAGAAAGGAAAACCCTATGATTAATTACGTACCTCCAATTATTATTTGGAAACAGCTACAGCGAGTACAAAAACGCATGTGCACGTTTCTGTTTTTGTTTTTTTTTTTTCCCATTCCTAAAAATATATATATTTTTTAATTTTATTAATTTTTTCCTTCCAAATAGCCTAAAAGCATATTTTTTGGGTCGCAGTTGCAATAGTATTAGTTTATTTTGCAATACTTACTTGTCTGTCATCTAAACTGTTCAATTGCTGCTTGTTTTTACTGTGTCCATCTTAGGTATAATGTAATGTAATGTGTTGTGTCCCATATTTTTTATGGTTTTGCATGTTCAGAGTAATATAAATATTGTATCAGTCCTATTATTTAATGCACAGATCAAATTAATGAATGTAAAACACAAACAAAGGACATCACCCATTTTGGGCTATTTTTTTTTTAGCCGGCCAACAAAAAATACCTAAATTTTATCATAGGCATAATTATAATAAACATTTTGTATTATGACAGTAAAGCTCGAAACCTATTGGTTAAGATGATAATCAGTCTCAAAGTATTTATTTTATTACCTACGGCTTGCACCCGTCTTGCGTGGTGAGCTCGTGATTTCCAGGTAAAACAAGCTCGCGTTCCGCAGGGGTCGGTGTTGGGACCCCTGCTATGGAACCTCGCATACGACGCGGTCCTTCGCACCAGCCTTCCTCGCGGCGTCAGTGTCGTCTGCTACGCTGACGACACTCTCGTCGTGACGACTGGGGCCGACTTCGGGCCGGTGCTCAGGCTTGCCGAGCTTGGGGTGGCATGTGTCGTGCGGGCGATCCGCCGGCTGGGCTTAGAAATAGCGCCTCACAAAACCGAGGCGCTATGGTTCCACGGCCTTCCGAGGCGCCGGGAACCACCCAGCTGCCGGATCCGGGTGGGTGACGCGGTGGTCCCGGTGGGGCCGTACATCAAGTACCTGGGCCTCACCCTGGACCGCCGCTGGAGCTTCGAGGAGCATTTCGTGCGGTTGGTCCCCCGAGCCAAAAGGGTGGCGGGCGCATTGCATTGCCTGCTGCCCAATCTCGGGGGACCGAGGGATGGAGTTCGCCGCCTGTACGAGGGCGTCGTGCGATCCGTGGCCATGTATGGGGCTCCCGTGTGGTCGCAAGACTGCGCGAGGTCCCCCCGCTGCAGAGCTCTGCTACGGAGCCTGCAGCGGATAATGGCCATACGGATCGTACGAGTACCGTACGACTACCGTACGACTACCGTACAATCTCGTTACGAGGCGGCGACGGTTCTGGGACGCTCCCCCCCATTCGACATCCTTGCCGACATGTACGCGGCGACGTATGCGTCGCGGCGTGTCGACCGGGGGAGCGGTGGGGGGAGCGCCCTGGAACCCGCGCACGAAGTGCCTAAGCGGGAGTGGCACCGACGGATTGTGGCGGCCTGGCGTGCGCAGCTCGAAATACGGAGCTGCGCGCGCCAGCGGGCCGTCGGTGCCGTACTCCCGAACCTCGAAGCTTGGCTCCACGGGAAGGAGGAGGTCACCTACCGATTGACTCAGATACTCACCGGGCACGGCTGCTTCGGTGAGTATCTGTGTCGAATAGGACGGGAGGGATCGACACATTGTCACCACTGCGCATCCGACCTCGACTCGGCCCAGCACACGCTGGCGGAGTGCCCCGCGTGGGCCTCCGTGCGCCGAGTCTTGGTCGCAGAGATCGGGCGAGATCTGTTTCCGCCGGCATTGATTGCGGCAATGCTGGCGGACGAGGGAGGTTGGAGGGCTGTGGCCTCCTTCTGTGAAGCAGTGATGCTCCAGAAGGAGGCCGCCGAGCGGGGTCGGGAGATGGCCGATCCCGCTCGAAGAAGGCGGCGCCGGGCTCGGTAGCACAGCTGCGGCGCCGCCGCGGGTCGCCGGCGGGCGCGAGGAAGTCGCGACTGCTACGGCGACCCGGGATGGACCACGCCCCTTCCGTGGCCGGGGGGCGTCGTCGGTGGAGGAGACCGGGGGAGGCAGTAGCCTCCCCGAGGAGGGTTCCCCTCTAGATAGGGGAGCGGAGGCTGGGGGTTCCCGGAAGGGGCTTGATGTTCCCGGGGGCTCCCTACATGCCTGAGGAAGGCCATCCCTGAGGTTTTTAGTGGGTAGGCCTTCCCCTTCTGGGGAGGAGAGCCCCACATAACCGCCGGCTCGCCAACAGCCGGGGTATGCAATTTAATGCATTTTCCTCAGGGAAACAAAAAAAAAAAAAAAAGGTAAAACAAGCTCGTGATTTCCAGGTAAAACAAATATTAAACAGTTATTGTTAATGGTGTGCGAGCGAGAAGACGTTACAAGTACATACATTTACCTGCCGAGTTGCATGTATGAGCAAGAGACATAAAAGGTACGCGAGCGTTACAAGTACATTTACCTGCCGAGTTGCAAGTGTGAGCAAGATAGGGCTCTCGAAAGGCGACAGGCTATAAAACACTATTACTGTACATGTAACATTGGCCGAAGAACCATTGGCTGCTGCTCACACGTCGTGTGCATTGTGTGGTACATGGGGTTTGCCAGACACGAGCCAACGATACACATTGCTGCCGAAGATTTAGAAGATATTATTGTAAGACCAGGAGAGTTGTAAATATTTACCTGGAACACCAACACCATTAACAATAATGTTTACCTGGAAATCACGAGCTCACCCCGCAAGCCGGGTGCAAGCCGTAGGTAATAAAATAAATACTTTGAGGCTGATTATCATCTCAACCAATAGGTTTCGAGCTTTACTGTCATAATACAAAATGTTTATTATAATTATGCCTATGATAAAATTTAGTTATTTTTTGTTGGCCGGCTAAAAAAAAATAGCCCAAATTTGTATGAAGCCTGAATGATGTCCTTTATTCATTTTATGCAATGTAAGCACACTTTTTCTCTATCACAGATCTAAATGTCAATCACAGAATAAATTGTTTTTTTTTTCTTTTTATTTCATGCCGTGGCTATTTGTCTTTTGAGTTTATTACATAGATTATACAGTAGATCTGGCATAGACCGCGTATTTATAATTGTTATTAAGAATTGTTTTCAGGTGCCTGATGTCACCACTGTGGCAAGCAGAATACCAGTGCAGCAGGCTACGCTTGCTGCTTACACTGAGCTTGCCACAATTTTGGTATCACGCATCGGAATTTCCTTATTGTTTGTTTTTGTCATTGTTGTTACCTCTTCCGTTGTGTGGTCCAAAATAAATGTATTTCTTTCTTTCTTTATAACATTATATTATTTTATATGTGTATGTAAATATACATACGACTGTAATCGTATTAGGTATGATTGTATCTTATACTGTATTGTATTTTTATATTATATTATTATAATTATTAACATTAAAAAGAGGAGATAAAAAATAGACCTTCAGAGTTTCTTGCCTGTTCTTCTCGAGAAGGCTCTCCCAAATTTCTGAACAGGTGTCGAGTCAATATATTTATTCTTTTTTTTTTCCTTATTCTTTTTTTCCTTATTCGTACGTACGGACAAGGTTTTTGTTTTTTTTTAAGCTTTTTTTTGTTTGTTGACGTCAATAAGTGCCTGTAAAGGTCTATGTTGAATAAATTTTATTTTGATTTTGATTTTTTTATCACCTTCAGCATTTTGTGGAATAGACTTCTTATACTTACTAAATATGTTGTGTTAAATGTGAAATTGAACAGGGGGGCAATCGCACTAACAAATCGCAGCTGAAACGAAACCAAATCGTTCCACTCAACCGATCCGAGAGCTAGAATATCACGTCATTGAACAGATGACGTGATATTGTGGCGTTCAGATTGGTTAAGCCGAACGGTTCGGTTGCGTTTCGGTTGCGATTTATTAGTGCGATAGCCCCTCAGTTCTGTTATAAATCTTTTTAAATGAGACTTATTCTGGAAGTCAATTAATTTTAAAGAAATGTTTGTATACAAATTAATAAAATTTTAACTCTGATTTGTAATTAGTATACAAATAGAAGAAAGTAACATTTTTTTTTAAAAAGCCTTTGCAGATATCATTCTGTCATAGCGAAATTGTTAAATGCTGAATACATGTTCAGCATTTTATTATTTGTAAATTGCCTAATATGTCAAGTTTATTTGCATAACTTTTTTAATTTTCTCACTATTGGAAGTTCTTATATATTTTATAGGTACTCTTTAACAAGGAATTTTAAAAAAAATGTAGTCTTCTTCAGCTTATGGTAGGACCCAAGGAACATAGGATTATATTTATTTTTTTATTTACATACATAATGGCAACTTTATATGATGAGAAAGTAGAATGTATGACATATACTCCAAAAACATTTCTTTTTCAGAGGTACTTAATTAATGTATTACACATTACCTCAAATATAAGTATAACTTCCTCCTATAACAATAAATCCAAATTCACAGTCATGATTCATCAAGAAAAGTAAAAACTAAAATTTAATATAAGTATATTATTATTAATAGATAAATAGTCATGCCAAGGTTAAAGTGTTTCATAACTTGTATGAAAAGAATTTTACAACTACAATAGCAGTAGTTGCAACATTCTATTGCATTATTCTGCAAATACAATTGCTATTGTATCATAAGCATTAGGTATGATGAAATTCTCAAAGATGATAAAGCATGTTATCTTAATGTTTATGTGGCCTCTATGATGTAAATTGTTAGAGATGTTTATTGTTATTGTATTCTTGCTAAAATTATATTTTTAAAACATACACTATTGAACATATTATATAATACTAGCTTTCTGCCCGCGGCTTCGCCCGCGTGGATTTCGGGATTGGGTGTATATAGAGGGTTAAGGGTCATAGCTTTTGCCCACGGCTACATATACGCGGAAGTCGGTTTATGGTGCGAAGATTTTATCGCGCTTCCCGTGGGACTATCCGTTTTTCCGAGATAAAAAATGCCGCGAAACTCCTCAAGAATCACTCTATCTATTGATGAAAACCGCATAAAAATCTGTGCAGTAGTTTTTGAGCGAAGCCTTTATTGCGCATCCCGTGGGATCTGTCGATTTTTCCGGGATAAAAAGTAGCCTATGTTACTCGGGGATAATGTAGCTTTCCAAAGGTGAAAGAATTTTTGAAATCGGTCCAGTAGTTTAAGCGTGAAGAGGTAACAAACAAACAAACAAATAAACAAACAAACACACTTTCGCATTTATAATATTAGTTGGGATTGAAGCAATACAGTTTTACATCATATACTTACATTATATGTTATCCCCATTAATGGTTCTTATTAGGGATGTAACGGAGGTAACTTTATCGGAACCGAAGGCGGAGTCGGAGTTTTTAAATTTGATTTATCGGAGTCGGAAGCGGAGTCGGAGACAGGGTCAGAAGTGGGGGGAGACATTTTATTTAAGGACAAATAAACATTATTCAGTAATTTTATTTCATGTTGATCTGAAATATAATTGTTAACAGTGTAGTCTTTCTATTCGGTATTCATTGGCATCGCGGTTTTAGATTTTAAAAAAAAATAAAAAATTTCTTGTCTGTGGCACTCCGGGTAGCAAATGTCACTTTTCTTTCGCGCGTTCGCCGGCATCGTAGGTCTCGTAAAACTTTTTGAACATTACTGAAAAAGTAAAACGTGATAACCTGACATCAAAAATTAAAAATAGCCTAGAACTGAAGAAGTCTTCAGCCCAAATAAAAAAGACAACAAGCAAACCAAAAGGCAATACTGAAAAGGCATAAATTACCAGAAAAATTGTCAGCTACTGGAAGCCCCCACCCTTAACGAAGAAATATAAGCTGTCTTAACAGATAATGCTCTGACGAGGGACAAGGCCATCGTTTTGATGCAACACCAACTGGGGCTAGCCACAGGCATTATCGGAGAGGCTATGACAAAAATTATGCTTCAAGAGCAAATAGATAGAGTACAGCATTAACTGACGCCTCCAAGCTCCTTGTTGACATCCACTTCCAGAATACAAGAACACGGAAAATTTTGATCTCTCCACCACTTAATAAAAAGCACAATAACGTTTTATTTAAAAAGATTTGTGAAGGTTCACTTCATCGAAGTTTATCAATTATACCGTTCGATCGGAAAATATTGAAGAAAATCAAAAAATATGAAAAACGCCTTCGTGAAATCCGCGAGCGTCACCGTAGCCGCACAAGAAGCCGAAGCCCCATATTAACCTCGTCTCGACCTCTTTCCCCAAGCTCATCACCGGACTCACAAGGTAAAGTCTACAATGCACCCATGCCGGTACGAGATACCGTTAGGCATGAAGGTCAAACTTGGTACGAGATACCATAGCTTTGATAAGTACGAGATACTATTTCATTACGTACGAGATACGTTGAATACAATGCACCCATGCCGGTACGAGATACCGTTAGGCATGAAGGTCAAACTTGGTACGAGATACCATAGCTTTGATAAGTACGAGCTTAGAGCATTAAACCTAAGAGTACGAGATACTATTTCATTACGTACGAGATACGCTGAAAACGTAAACATTTAATATAAAAATGAAACATGTGGCCGTTGAAAATCCAACAGCAAAACATAGCGGAATTTCCTTACCAGGCCGCATCGAGGACGAGGTGGAGGTAGACCCAGTTGCAGCTTTCCAAGATGCTCTGGGGGCCGAATACGAAGACAATTGTAAGCAGTTCAGAGGAACTATACAAAAAGAAATCACGGTTCGTTGGAACCATATTCTCCTCAACGGAATCACGAAGGAGGAAAAAGAGGCAATACTATGGGAAACCGCTACGGTCCACCACAGCCTCTACAACCCAGGGCGACGGCATCACGAGGTGGACCCAGGAACCGCACAGCGCAGCCGCCGCCCCGACGACCAGCCTTCAGCCACGCGCGGCCCGAGAGGCCTGCGACACGCGGCCCGAGAGGCCTGCGACACGGGGCAACAGGCGTTAAATGATCAGGTACATGCAGGCAACATAACTAAATACTTCACCTGCTGGCAAAGGATCACTAGTGATCCTATGCTATTACAATGGGTAAATGGTTACTATATTCCCTTTCTAAAAATTCCAGTGCAAAGTTTTGTTCCCCAAAATAATATACCTCTCACTGAAGTTGATAATATGTGCAAAGCCATTGTCAACTTATTAGAACTAGGTGCAGTTCAAATATGCAACCCCTGTAAGAACCAATTTATCTCAAATTCTTAAATTCTTAAGAATTAATTCTAATTCTTAAGATCAAAACCCAATGGCAAATTTAAATTTATCCTTAACTTAAAATCTCTGAATACCTTCATCAAAATAGATCACTTCAAGATAGAAGATATTAGAACGGCAGTAAAGCTTGTAAATAAAGACTATTTTTTGTGCTCCATAGATCTCAAAGAATCTTATTTTCTCATCTCAGTTGTCCCAGAACACAGAAAATACCTTCGTTTCGAATTTGATGGCATTCTTTATAAATTCACAGCATTACCATATGGTCTTTGTACTGCACCTAGTGTCTTCACAAAACTACTGAAACCAGTGATTGGTACACTCAGAAAACAGGGGTTTTTTATGAACAATATATCTCGATGACTATCTTTGCATTGGGCAAACTTATAAGGAATGCATAAGAAATAGGGATGCAACTCTCTCCATTTTTAAATGCTTGGGCCTTATTGTAAACCATGAAAAAAGCACACTAATACCTAATAAATCTTGCAAGTTTCTTGGCTTTATCATAAATTCACAAAAAATGTCACTTGAATTACCACAGGACTTTATATATAAAATCTTTAGTAACAAAATTTCTATCCTTGAAGAGCTGTAGAATAAGGAACTTTGCAAAATTGCTTGGTACTTTAGTAGCTGCTAGCCCTGCTGTACCTTATGGCCTCATGCACACTAAAGCAACGGAAAGAGAGAAATATCTAGCGTTGACACACTATGCTGACAATTATGATGCTATTATGTACTTAAATACAAATATTTAAATACAATTTCAGTTGGAAATATTTTTTCTGATGCATCACTGACTGGTTGGGGAACACACTGCAATGGTGAAAGTAGTGGTGGTATGTGGTCTCACTCAGAACAACACCTTCATATAAACCAGTTAGAACTGACAGTAGCATTTTTTGGATAAAAATGTTACGCAAAACCATATAGCCATTGCAATATTTTATTACGTATAAATAACACAACTGCTATTGCATGCATTAATAAAATGGGTAGTGTGCAATACCCACACTTGAACAAAATCACCAGAGATATCTGGAGCTGGTGTGAACACAGAAATATAAACATTTATGCCTCTTACATAAAGTCCACTGACAATGTATATGCGGATAAAGAATCACATAACACAAATTTTGACACAGAATGGGAATTAAGTAAAGATGCCTTTAATACTATAAAAACCCACCTAGGAATCCCAAACATAGATCTTTTTGCATCTAGGATTAATAAGAAATGTAAGCTATATGCCTCTTGGAAAAGGGATCCTAATGCATTTGACATTGATGCTATGACCCTTAACTGGGCACCTTATTATTTTTATGCCTTCCCACCATTTGCCCTTCTAACTAAATGCCTACAGAAGATTAAATGTGATAAAGCCAGAGGCATACTTGTTTACCCAATGTGGGAGTACCAACCATGGTACCCCCTAGCCATGAGCTTAATGATCAGTAACCCAATCATATCTAAACCAGATCCTAACTTATTGATATTTCCTTTTGGAGCAAAGCACCCGTTGAGCAGCCACCTTACCCTGGCAGTGAGCATCTTCTGCGGGAGGCATTCAGACGCAGAGGCTTGCCACAGAGCTCACTAGACATTATGCTAGCATCCATCTCCAACGGTACTATGATTCAATATAACACAACTTATAAAAGCTGGTGGCAGTTCTGCAATACATACAACCAGGAATCGCTCTTAACACCTATACCTTTTGTAATAAAATTTCTAATAGAAAAATTTCAAAGTGGTGGTGGTTCTATAACACCCTCAGTTGCCATAAATCTGCCCTTTCTCTTTTAATAGGAGAGAAAGTTGGGACAGATGATAGAGTGAAACGATTCCTAAAAGGTGTATTCAGGCTAAAACCAGCCATGCAAAGATACACAGAAACATGGGACCCACACAAGGTGTTGAGTTACCTAGCAAAATTACCACCAAACTCACTGTTAAGCCTTGAAATGCTAACTAAAAAACTAGTAACATTGCTAGCCTTGGCAAGTGCTCAGTGGGTACAAACTCTTTCACTGATTAAGCTTAATGATATAATCACCATAGTCATCAATGATTTAGTAAAAACTTCTGTACATACAAAACAACACAGTATAATAAACCTTCCATTTTATTTACAAGAACCTAAAATATGCCCAGCCAGCACACTTCAAGACTACATCCATAGCACAAACACTATAAGAAATTTTCAAACATACCTTTTATTAACTTTTAGAAAGCCATACCACCATGCATCAAAACAAACCATAAGCAGGTGGATCAAGTGTGTCCTAGCAGATAGTGGTATTGATACAAACCAATTTAAATCACACAGCACCCGCCAATTTGCCACCTCATCAGCTAGCAAGGCAGGAGTGTCAATTGATGTTATTAGGAAAACCGCTGGCTGGACTGAAAATTCCCTTACATTTGCAAGGTTTTATCAGTTACCTATACAAGATAAAAACAGTTGTGATGACTTTGTACAGGCAGTTTTTAGCTTTGATTAATAATATTATTTTTATATTATTATATTATATTGATTTAAGTTTCAAGTAATAAAAAGGTTATTATCACAATTTATCTTGATGATGATGATTTAAATATTGTTGATTTATCTTAATTTTCATTGCAATTATGTTAATCTCATTATGTTTTTAAAATATTGTTGACTTATCTTAGTCCTATCTCAGAAAACCATTGTACTTTTGATTATTATTACTGTTAATTTTATATTGTAAAATTAACACAAAAATTTACTTCAATATGTGAGATACAGAGAAAATTACCAAGTTGATTCCCTCTTATTGCCTTATAAAAATTAGTTAAGTAATTAAAGGCTGACTAATTAAGCTGTGATTATCTACTTAGACATAAGTGTTATAGTTCAGAATGATTTGGACCTCATCATTTATACCAGACCCTTTGTAAATTATTTATTTACAAACTTACCTTTCATAAGTGCATACATAATGATAGATACCCACTATGCAACTGTCTCTAAACAACTACACTGTTAACAATTATATTTTAGATCAACATGAAATAAAATTGAAAATTGGACGAACTTACCTAAGTGAAGTCCAATTGTAATTTTATGAAGGTTGATCTGAAATATAATCACCCGCCCAACCCAGCATCAGCTTGTTGCTGATCCCAAGCATAGTGGGTCATCAACTCATCAGAGCCATCTCACTTTAAAGCTCTAAAATAGTGACATTTGCTACCCGGAGTGCCACAGACAAGAAATTTTTTATTTTTTTTTAAAATCTAAAACCGCGATGCCAATGAATACCGAATAGAAAGACTACACTGTTAACAATTATATTTCAGATCAACCTTCATAAAATTACAATTGGACTTCACTTAGGTAAGTTCGTCCAATTTTCAATTTTACCCCGCGCGACATGTATGGACTCGTTTATAACAGTCGACGCAGGTCGCCGCCGCTATACTTTGCTTCGACCTCCGATTAAAAAGTGTCGAAGCCGAAGTCGGAGCCGAAGGTGTAATAATAATCGGAAGTTCCGACTTAACGGAGTCGGAGTCGAAGCTCCGTAACACCCCTGGTTCTTATTATGGTTCTTATTGTAATGTGAATAAATCATACTTGTAAAATAATTTGTAAATGTTAGTTATTCAGTAGAACAAATAAAAAGTTATACCTTCCTAATAATGGTCTAGCTTATGCCCAGCTATTATAGGTATTCACAAATATACCCTATTCCATGTATAAAAGAAACAAAGAAATACTGAACATATTAAGACATTTCAGCTCACATAATAAAACTAGTGATAAAGGGACTTGCTTTGCAACTTGTATTAATTTTCAATGTAGATGTGTATTGATGAAGGCACCTTTCCAGATTTAATAAAAAATAGCAAATTAATACCTTAAATTTAAATCTTTGAAATTGCTTATTTAAATTACAAATTTCCAAAGAACTTATTTTGAATTAGATAACAGATTGTTCTATATCTAATTTTACATATTAATAGCTTACCTACAAATGCTGGAGTTGCATTAATTATACACATTTTTGCTGCTCGGGAGAGTAAAACAGGATGTAGTTAGTTTAGCTGGGCTGTACTGCATTAGGCCTCAGAATTGGAACATATTGTTGGGTGAAAACATGATGTAATCGGTATATTATGTTTTTTTATGAGGCTTTTGACTGCATTAGTCAATAGACTTTTATACATACATGGATTATACTAATAACTTTCAAATTCACTATAAACACAAAATAAATAAAAAAAACTAACTGCTTCTCCTACATTCGGACCTCAAAATTACACCTTTGTTAATGGAAAATATGTGTAATATTTAACAACAAATTTCCAAAAAGCATTACTTTTGTCAATTTAAACCACATGTTAAAATACTCTTGTTAAAAAAAGGTTTATTATAGAGTTCACAATTTTGTGAATAATTAAAATGTTTGGATTAAAATTTAGACTAAGAAATGATCTTGTGTTTATTAAATAATTCAATGTGTATTTATTAGGTTCTGGTGTTATCTAATCTTGTAATGACTACATTATTTAACATACTGTATTCCTTTTGATATTTATTAGATATCTAACAGATTTAATATTCAGAGATTCAATATTATAAACATAAAAACAGATATGAAAAGCTATGGATCATGTTTATTTAAAAATGTAAATTTATTTGCAGGCATGGAAAATTTCTCAGCTGCTTCTGTGTCAATGTTACTTGGCGAGGGCAATCCAGCAATTGCAGAAGGACGTGTAAGTCTCATTTGACTCCTTATTGCCAAAAAAAAGAAATTGAAAAAAATATCTGACAAATCTTTTATATCTTAAACATAAATAGTCTTAGCATATCCAAAAAAGATTGCTTTTGAATTCTGTTAATTCCTGATTTAAACCATATGGTCAAATCAGGATATTATGAATATGTGCAATTACACCACAGATTATTTTTCACCATTGCTCACTGTTTTTATTCACCGTTAATAACTATGTATTGCCATGATACGTCTCAAGAAAAGTTGTTTCTACAAAGTCATTTTCGTTTTTCATATGTACAGTTGGAAATTAGACTACACACGTTGCTCTCTAGATCGCTTGTATTACCTACGTAATAAAATTATCGTCGTAGTTTAAATGTATACCTTCACGTGTATCTAGCTGTACATGTATCTGATGTTCCTAAAGAGAAGGAATACATTGTGAGGAAATCCAAATACTTCTGTGATGAAATTAAATGGTGTATGTGAAGTCGACCAATCTGCTCTGATTCAAAAATTCTTATCTAACAGATTTCTTCAAAATTTTTAGCTGGGTACTTTATTATACTGTTTTAGCCTCTAATTTTAACCGGACACGAAAATTTTAATTTTTTTTATTAGTGTTGCCTATATTAGCTATTATTCGGAATACGGCATTACAAAACATTTTTTTGATATTTGTCGAATACCGCTATAACTAGTATTATACGACATTCGGCGAATAGTCGCCTAAAATACAATTTTAACGAACAAATGAAAACGAAGCTAATGAGTGAAAAATAATCAATCTTTATTATTTTCTTTAATGAAACTATACACAACATCAATTATTATCGTTCATAATAAAATTCAGTCCTGTGCCTGTCATATTCATATTAGTTAGGCTTTCTAGTTAAATTTTAAATTACTATAACATGAATCAGATTTCTTTAATGTTATGCCACAAAATGTTAGGTTTTATAATTAATATATATTATTATTAAAAGTTATAGAAAAACGGTCGAGTAATTTGACTATTCGCCTATGTAAATAAAGATTAATCGCTGTTCGACTATTCGCTATAACAATTATTCGCATCAACTATAATTTATACACATAAGACCAGGGCTTTGAATACCGTTAAAAATTTGGTATCGTTACATTCATGATCTATGGATAACGTTAAAAGCGGAGGTAACGTTATTCCATATAACGATACTTTTACCGGTAAATGGACTTGTTGTTATTGATTTTTTTCTGTAATTAATAACGTTACCTTGAAGTATCGTTACTTTTTAACGTTATCAAAGCGTTACCGTTACTTTAATGAAGGAAAGAGGTAAAAATATTGTGTGTCTCTTTAAGTCTTTTTCCTTTCTAAGCAGTGAAGCATCCTCGCGTCTGTATTTCGTGATTTTTTACATTTTTTACATGCACAGGCTGGCAACAGCGCCTCAAGTAACGAAAAAAGTATCGATACTTTTTAACGTTATTTGTTAACATTTTAATATTGGTAACGATACCAAAATATCGTTACCACACCCAATTACCGTTATTTTTCTTACAGTTAAAATTTTACCGGTATCTCCAGATATCGTTAAAGTATTATCGTTATGAAAATACCGTTACATAACGATACTTTTAATGTGAATTTGGTAACGTTACCAAGCCCTGCATAAGACGTAACTAATTAGTTGTAATCCTCTGTTATTGCAGGCATTTGGTGTTCAAACACTTTCTGGTACGGGCAGCTTGCGCGTCGGTGCTGAGTTTTTGAACAAACACTTGAAATATACAACATTTTACTACTCAAACCCTACATGGGGTATGTATCCACTTAATTTTCTATATGCTTTTTTTTATTTTATAAGTCGCTATTGATATGTAGGAACGAAGTTTATTATTAAATAAAACTAATGATCATGACTATAACCTCTAAGATTTAATTTAAGAAAAAAAGAGAGCTGTTTGATATTAATAATTTGTATATCTGGACAAAATAAATATTTTGTTATTATTATATAGTCTATTATTGTTTTGGGCAAGATATATAGTATAGTAAATTACAAAAAAAGATAATATTCCGATATTAGTTAATAAGTATTATAAGTTCTACAAAATAATTTTGATTATGATAAATAGAATGATAAACATATATTTGCTCGCCCAAACTTGGTAGAATGTAATGGACATTATAGTTGTGTTTTCTTACTAAAATTTCTATGCGGGGAAATCCAGAGGCATGTTGGTTTTATTGTTTACCAGTCTTATAATTATTGAGATTGCGTGTTAATCATGTACGTGTTGATGTTATCGCTGGCGTTTACTGATTTTGTGATTGTTTCCTGATTCACAACTCCTTGCCTATGTCGCAGCCAACTGGTTAAAATAGCCGTTCAATCAAACGGCCACAAAAGTCCACAAAAAAGTCCGCGATGGTATATGTATATCTCTCAAGAATAACCCACAATAACCGCTTTTTATCTTTTACTTTTTACTAGAAATAATGGCTTATTTACGAAGTCATTTTAAGTATGTATAACATTAATTCTTATCCAAATTAACATGTTAGTAAGCTTGGACATTAAACCTAGATTAAATTTGTCTTTTACATTATGTAATTTCGATCAGTACTTTAGAACATATCAAACGTACAAACTTACGCTATTATTATTCGTGTGTAAGTCGGGGCTGATATGCAGCACTGCGACCTATTAAGATCTATTGTGACCAGCCTCCTATGTAGGTTCTATGTAGGCCCTACAGTAGCTCCCTTAACTGGGCACTGACCAAGAAAGATAGGATGTTCCCAGTTCGGATTGTTTTTATTTCATCTGGGTCAAGGATGTGTTTCCCCAGGTGTCTGCTTCTATTGTGAATCAGCGGTTCACAGTAGCACAAGAGGTGTATTGGTGTTTCACGCTCTTGTTCGCAAACTCTGCATGTGTCAGTGTCCTTAAGTTTCATGTTGTAAAGGATTCAACTTGCAGTGACCGGTCAAAGCCCTAACCATCACGCTCAAGTTACTCATGTTAAGCTTTAATAGCTCGTCAGTGCGTTTGCGAGAGTATGGTTCGATTAGTGCTTTTGAGTGTGTCATCCCGGACGTACCTGTACCAGTCTGCTTTCGCCTCGTTAAGAAGGCGAGTTTTTAGGTATTGCATGGCCTGGTTCTTTGAGATACCACAGATAGGCTCTGGGGCGAACTGTATTCCTTGAGCCCCAGCCCTGGCTAGTTCGCTTAAACGCGTAAACTTACGCTAAATCGAAAAATTATTATTGCGGCGATGGTAGCTACGGGGCGACCGTGCGGCGGGTGCATGCCTATATATAAATAGCGCATCAAAGGCCTCGAGGACCTGTGAATCGTCACAGGAGTCCGACATAATCAACGCATCCCTGCTTGCCTGTTGCGTTGGTATCCATGATGGATTCTCAGCCTCCTCTCCTGAGGAAAAAAAAAGTAAAAAAACTCGTCTCGCCCTATAGTATTTCATAATTTGCAGCGATCGCACGCGTTTATTGGCAGGTAACTATTCATATTAGCATGCCACTCGTGCGAAGCTGGGGCGGGTCGCTAGTTATTTATAAAAGTATCTGTGAATGAAAAAAAATATTATGTATGTTTATAAAATTTTGTAGAATGTAGGCATTCAATATCAGATAAGTAGGGGGTTTACGCAACCGCGGGTCGCCGGCGGGTGCGAGGAAGTGGCGCCCGCGGTTACGGCTACCCGGGATGGACCACGCCCCTTCCGTGGCCGGGGGGCGTCGTCGGTAGAGGAGATCGGGGAAGATAGCGTAGCCTCCCCTGAAGAGGGCTCCCCTGGGCATCGGCAGGGGAGCGGAGCGTGGGAATTCCCGGAAGTCGCTTGGCGTTCCCGGGGCTCCCTACATGCCTGAGGAAGGCTATCCCTGAGGTTTTTAGTGGGTAAATATGGCAATAGGTCTACGACACAAAAAAGTTTGGCAACCTGTGTTTTGGACCATACTCTTGCATCTGAGATATAAAAAAACCCATTTCAGATGGGTAAGAAGATTAATGAAAAATTGGATTGAAATATAACACACCTTACGAATAATAAACTTACACCTGTATATGTATTATTGCTTTATGTCTATTTTGAAAAGGTGCTATGATCGAATTCTGGTGAGATCATATAATCATCTAACACTTAATCTGTATTGAAACCCTTCAGAAAACCACCACCTGGTGTTCATGAACGCCGGGTTCACACAACCCCGCACATATCGCTACTGGGACGCGAATACGCGCGCCATCAACTTTGCCGGGCTCATAGAAGATTTGAAGGCCGCCCCTGAAAACTCCGTGATCATACTGCATGCGTGTGCGCACAATCCGACCGGCATCGATCCTACGCACGAGCAGTGGGAGAAGATTGCCGATGTTATGGAGGTAATGTTATCCCACTAACATGCAAGTATTTATATATAATTCATTTAAAGGATTTAAATTTAAGATTATATGATTCACTGACAATACAGAGTGTACATTTTTTAAAATTCCAACTAATATTATAAATGCGAAAGTAACTCTGTCTGTCTGTCTGTTACGTTTTCCCGCTTAAACCTCGCAACCGATTTTGATGAAATTTGGTACAGACACTTATTATTTCGAAAAAAAGAGGTGAAGGGGTTGAAATAGAGGTTGAAAGTTTGTATGGGATTTCTTAATTTTAAAAGATAAGACCATGAAACTTTATATTTAAGCACTTGATAAAAAATCATTCAACATTTCTTCTAGCATTTTTGAAATTTCGACCAGCTAGGGGGTGAAATAAGGGTTGAAAGTTAGTATGCAAGTTCGTCAAATATCACGTCATAAGAAACAAAAAATCGTTTGTTCTAGCATTTTGTATTTTTTAACAGTGTGGGGGTGAAATAGGGGTTGAATTGAAGATAAGACCATGAATCTTGGTACCTTGGACATAATTGACCAGGATTGACAAAAACTAATTTCATACGGGCGAAGACGCGGGCGAAAGCTAGTTATCAATATACCTTTTTTTTAGGTAAAATTTTTAATCATTATTACGGTTCATTTACTTCCTCATCGCAGGGTGTGGACTTACGATAACTGTGTTAGAATTATTTGGCCTTAGCCCAGTGTGTATTGGTCGACTACATAGACCTTTGAATGTCTCTGCAGGTGTATGAAGTATGATTGGCAATATTTACTAATTGTGATCAATGATTGTGTAGTACTTTTGTTTGCGCAATTTAGATAAAACCTTTGAGAAATTACCTCCTTGTTTGCCTTTTTTTTTTGGAGTAATAGATGATTTTTTGGTCATTAAAACACGACAGATGAATTTCCATGTTGAATTTTAATGTTTTGCCGGACGCTGCTCGCGTGTATTTGGCCAGTATAACAATTTTTATTTATTTCAAAGAGGGTTGTCAAAATTATGATTATATTTCGAAGTATGATTGAGAAAAATATTTTATTTTTATGTCATATATTAACAAACAAGTAACGCACAATGGCCCAATCTGCAACAAAACCTCAACGTTGGTAGCATGTGACATCAGGTGAAAAATATAGTATCCAGTAATTTCACTACCTATTTTACCCTTCACACCGAAGAAATGGGCAAAAAGCACTCAAGCAGACAACTCTGATATAGTCTTGCAATTGGGTAGACGACCATTTTTTTAATTTTATATATAATAAGAGTACTCTTTTAAGTGAGAAATATTATAGAACCAACTGGATACCTGCACCTATTACTTTTAAAGATACATCGCCATGTTTGCGGCGCTGTCGCGGGTCGCTCAAAAACGCTCCGTACTAAAAACACTGCAATCGTGACGTCATAACTAAGTAAACACGCCTAATTTGTATGGCGTATAAACAAATTTTAAAATAACTTTGTTATTTGTACATTTATAGGTATACTTTCTATATAAAAAAATGTTACATTTAACGTGAGAATGCTAGAAATGTGTTCGTTTCATTAGAATTACGTAAATAATAATTGCTCATTTTTTAGAAATCTAAAAACAATATAAATTAATAATTAAACTGAAATTTCTATATTGACATACTTTCATTAGATATAAATTGCTCAAATCAGATAATTATAGTATAAAAACGGCCATAATCAGTTGTAGTCTATCCTATTATTGAATTTGCTCACATCCACGTATCTGAACTTATAATTGCATAATGACATTAATTCTGCATTAAACTCCACATTACATGAAATTGTTAAACTACATTTTACCAGGAGCGCAAGTTGTTCCCTTTCTTCGACTCGGCGTACCAGGGCTTCGCGTCCGGCGACCTGGACCAGGACGCGTGGGCTGTGCGCTACTTCGTGAAGCGTGGGTTCGAGCTCGTGTGCGCACAGTCCTACGCCAAGAACTTCGGCCTATACAGTGAGTGAGATTTGTTTCATCCACACAAAAAATCCTACTATATTTTTGATTAGAAAATTTTGCATATTAAGTTTTATTTGTGTTAAGTGGCAAGTTATCCATTATGAACCTTGAATATTAATGATGTATTATCTGCAAATAGTACTGTATTGCGCAAGCTACTTGTGAGGTATGGAATATCATTGATATAAATAAAGAAAAGCAATGGTCCCAATATCGATCCCTGAGGCACGCCCATTATTGTGGGCGCCCCAACAGAATGAACCAGGTTAATGGCAACTTTTTGAATACTGTTATATAAATAAGACTCAATAATGCAAATCGCTTCCGCAGAGACACCATAATGCTTCAATTTTCATAAGTGTCTGTGATGACTAACATAGTCAAAAGCCTAGAAGTGAAAGGTGCAGATGCGGAAATGTAATATTAAAGAAAACTATAAGTTTAATACTATAAAAGTTATAATTCTAGACACTTTGGTGAAATAAATACATAACTATTTCATGGGACCCAATATTTTTAGCAATAGTGTAGCTTAAAACACCTATGACGAATTAAATGATTATCGTTATCACAGCTGAGTCGAAGACTCGGGAGACTCGAGCCTCTTAACAACTCTAAAGTCCTTCTCCCATTACGATATGCACAGGCGATTCAAGTATCTTGCAAGTCTCGAAGACTTGTCACCGCGAAGTATGTCACATACATTTGAATGCAAGCTCGTACACTACGATACCGGTATCCTACGCGTCCGCCACTAGTATCGCGTGACTCACCGTGTTGGTCGCTTGTGCGTCTCGTCTCGCGCGTTTCGACAAGATGGCGGTAAGAAACAAATATTAAGTTTGTACAAGAAGTTGAAAAACATGCGTGCTTATATAATTACAAATTACCTGAATACATGCGGAAAAATACAATAGATAGGAATTGGGCAGAAATTGGGAACAAATTTCAAATTACAGGTTGGTTTTTTTTTGTTTGTACACGTACCGTAAAACGGGGTGAATAGGATTTGCGGGGTGAATGGGAACAAACTGCGGAAAGTTGTTTGTACGTATAGTCGCTCGACATAACGTCCGTCCACAAAAAACGAGTTTGCACAAATGAGGAATATAGTCATATTTAGTAGCGTAATATGTGAGCGTCGGGTAGCGAGCAAGTATCCAACTAGTATTCTACTCGAGTATCGTATTCTACAAATATCGTAATGGGAGAAGGGCCTAATTGATACCCAATTGTTGTTTTAATGTAGTTAATGTAATCGTTTCACGTTTTGCAGACGAGCGAGTGGGAAACTTGACTCTGGTAGTGTCAGATTCGGCGTGCGTAGCCCGTATCAAGTCGCAGCTGACCTGGGTTGTCCGCGGGATGTACTCCAACCCGCCGGCGCACGGCGCGCGCGTGGTCGCCAACGTGCTCGCCAACAAGCAGCTGTTCGACGAATGGTGAGTTTGTTCGCACCTTTATTATGCGCGTTACTGTGGCGCACCACAACCTGTAAACCAAACGTAGGGCCCTTATGGTTGCATGGCAGTGGAGTCGCGAAGCGGACCCCGCCATGCGACCATGCCCCGCACGGGCCCAGGACACGAATTTTTGAAACAATATAAAACCAATTCGCATTCGAAATCGAGAGATTCGTATACGAATCACCGAATTCACTATTTCTGAACTTTCATTTCGTGCGTTGTGCAACGAGTGGTGCAACCCACTCGTTTTTGATTTCTACTAGTAGAATATCCAACGCTGACGTGACCTTGATAGTGATCCGTTTCACGTGTGAGTCATCGCCGGTTTTATGTTTTTGTTGATGTGATTTTGTATTTTTCTGCGTGAAACGGAATTTAATTAACAATTTGTTTTTAATGACAACACTGAATTTCGCGCACGATTTGCATTCGTATTCGAATTCCAAATTCACGTCTAATGATTCAACAATACGTCTCCAGAGCACACAGGGGGGTTTTAGTGGGTAGGCCGGCCAAAAAGTCCATCAATGCCTGGCTGTGTCCTTGAATAATAGTTTTTGTCATCTTGTATAAATTCATTTTTTTTTTAAGTGTCACATGTCCCATAAGCGACTGTAACCATTTATCATCAAGTGAGAAATTTGCTTCTTTGTTAATGTATCTCATAAAATGAAATTGCATTACCTACCTATTTATAATAAAGATATATAGCAAATAGAAAGCTGTTTATAGCTTTCTATTTGAAAACTAGTTCGAAATTTAATTAAGATTTTAATGAGTTATCAAGGATTTATTTATATTTTAAACATTGCTTTAGTGAATCTTTTTATACATAGGCATTGGTGTTCAACAAATGGTAAATTTGTTTACACATAGTCATATGTATTCAACGAATGGTGAATTTGTTTACACATAGTCATATGTATTCAATGAATAGTGTATTTCTTTACACATAGTCATATGTATTCAACATATGACCCATTAAATCTGCAGAGATTTAATGAGTTAGATGCAGTGGTTAGGTTTCATCTTGATCATTATTGGACTATAGAAATTTGTCACTGACACTGACTCAATCATCAAGAGTCTTTTATAATAATAGACTCAGCGTCTTGTAATAAAAAGTCTACGTTTTTGAACTTTGAGTATTTTTTTATTGCATAATGCACTTCAATATTTGTATTGAATTCGTTTCAGGAGAGATAACATCAAGACGATGTCCTCCAGGGTAATGCAGATGAGAGAAGCCCTGAGAGCAGAGTTAATAAAGTAAGTGATATTTGGTAAAATGATTTTATCAGTAGATTTATTTGAAATTTTTGAAAGATTAAATACACCTTAGTATTACTCGAATCACTAAACTAATTTGCAGGTAATCAGAGGACGTAACATGACTTAAATTAAACGTCTAAATACTAAATGAATAGTAATTTATATTAATAGATCATTGTTATTATGTTTGAGAGTCAAAACCTGGCGAACTAGATTTGTTTAATATAATATTGCTTATAGTTTTCGTTAAATCCCTAAAAATAAGTTAGATTCCAATAGCAGAATATCTGTTAATTTAAAAAAAGGTTATTATTTCTCGGTTTACTACAATTACTATCATATTTGTAAATACAAACAACTGTTTGTGAAAATAGATTTTTGTTAGTACCTACTACACAGGAATCATTAGAATGTTTTTATTGTTCAAATCATTTAAACACTTTTCGTTTAATCTTTTATAGTCTTTACAATAAACAAAGGAGATAATTTTTTTTAGGCCCACTAGAAAACGGCAACGTTTATTGATATTACTAAACTCTAAAATATCAATTTATTATTAAAAGCAATTGCACGATATTATGAGTAAAAATGAAACGGGAATAATAAAATCAATTAATTAAACTTAGTAATGACTTTTGACATTTGAGGTAAAGGAACTAACGTTTTTTAAATCAAAATGAAAGATGATTTAATATATATACAAATAATATATAAATATAATAATAGATAAAGGATAGTTTTTTACTTTTTTTAAAGTATTGAACTCTCAATAATTATTTTAATACTATTTTAGATTATTTTAACTATTAGTTTGTCAGTCCAGTATCGTCGTGAAACGGAACGCGTCATCATTTTTGACAGCGACAGAATGGTACCTACACTGACATCCAATTGACGTCGGTTTGTTTTCACCCGAATTCTATGTTTACGTTTCCAACGGCTTGCTTTCGTTTTCTTTCCCGTATCCAGTATTTAGAATGCAAAAGAATAATACGATTTCGGGCGTTTGGTAGTGGCCAAAGAAGATTGTATTTTTCAAGAAAAAAAAACAATTTGAATACAAATCAAAATAAAGCTACTAACTACTAAGAATTTTTAGGTTATTTAATCTTCATGTTTTAATTGATTTCTCAATATTCCCGTTAGATAAAAACAAGCTAATGTTCCTTATAATATCTAGGGTTAATAAGAAATTATTTAACGTGTGTCTCATTAATAAACGTTACATTTTGTAGTGGGCCTATTCTCCATACAAGAAAAAATTATCTCCTTTATAATGAGGAATATACATATAAGTTACATAATTAATTTTGTTTCATTAAAATGTACTCAGTTATTTTTTTATATTTGTGACATAAATGTCAAGGTTGCGGTCCAAAATTTGCTATTAGGGTTCGTGTGCATTATTTAGATGCGAAAATTAATTTAGTCTGAAATTTGTTTCTGTACATGTTCTAAGCGATCTATATTCAGTAATGATGTCATTGATTAGAGCTAATGTATAAACCCGTGCGGTCTTACCAAAATAATACCGATTTCTCATTTATAAAGTTAGTAAAAATCCGGATATATAAAATCAAAACTTGGTTTTACGGCATATAAAAAAGTTTCGAGTTTTTCTCAAAATCGTTTTCTGACAGTCTTGAGGACTATTCTGTGTCTTTAATCGCTTATACCAGAGACGGTTGTAGCCTTTTGGGGTATTTTGTATGAAGAGTTTTTGGGCGACACACCGCAAATATATCGTATTTTCTAGAGTAATGTCCACTATTATTTTGATAATAACTAACCTTGACACTTGTGGTCATATTTTGGACAATTCACACAACATCTTTATACATTGTATCTTATGTGTTATTCTGATGCATTGGCTATATATGAACCGTTTATTTTGAAAGTGGTGTAATTCCATTTTCTTTTGTTTTGAGAAAATTAAAGGTTACTATATCCACTCAACCGAACGTGGTTGCCTTTCTATCCAAAAAAAAAACTGTAAACTCACGTTCATCCAAACGTTAAATGGTACAATGTGTCTAGTCAACTGTATAAAACGCCACTTGTTGACCTGTGACTACAAGAATATGCTTTTAGAGTTGGATTCTATTAATCAATCTACCTAAAAAATCATAGATGTCACCACAGTATGTTTTGTGGACTGAATAATTAATTTTCTGAGGTGATTTGGTTTCGAGGAGAGGTAAGTTTGTTTATTTT
This sequence comes from Scirpophaga incertulas, assembly GCA_036419045.1. Lineage (NCBI taxonomy): Eukaryota > Metazoa > Arthropoda > Insecta > Lepidoptera > Crambidae > Scirpophaga > Scirpophaga incertulas. The sequence continues at coordinate 6,552,889 of CM071633.1, forward strand.
ATTTCATAATTTGAATTTGTGCTAAATATCTACATATTAGTATCAAACGAAAGAGAATTTAATGTAGTTTAATTTAAAAATAATTGAAGGACATAAATTCAAATGAAATTGCGAATAAACTAAATTAAAATGAAACTTTCAAAAAAGATTCCGCTTCTTTCAAGTTACACGTTTATTTTCTACTAAATACAATGGTATTTTGCGCTAGACTCTCCTCTATTTAGTAGGTATTTTATGTTGCGATATAGCTCGTGTAGTTTACGAGTTTCAACTGTTTTTATCCAGTTTTTGATACCGATGCGCGCTCGGTAATGGCGGACGTAAGACGCATTATGACGCCGCTGACAGCGGAACGGTTAATGCCCGGTTTCTGAGTACATTTTGTCAATGGTTTATCTGTTCAATAACGCTATCACTTCGATAACTCCCACCAATTCGTTTCTGAACACCGTAGAATTAGATAAACTCCGTTTAAACTTAGCTTAACCTAACTGACCATTTAGTGCCGTTTATCGGTCCCATAACTTTATTTGACGTTTATGTATCTGTGGTTTATGTATGGCAAACAAAAATCTTAAGGCTATTAACGTGGTAATTTTATGTGAAATTAAATAGTGACAGCTACATTTTAAATTATTATATTTAAAAAAGACAATGAGATCTACAATATTAAATACGAGTAGTTCTTCAAAGTCGGATACAGAAGTACTGGAGTTCATTTCTGGAATATCTATACCCAGAAACTTACGAGAAAGAAGAAATTCATTTGAAATGTTAAAATAAAGTACCGCGACACTACAAAGTAAAACAATTAAACACAAACGAATTCAAAATCCGTGCGAAAGCATGCCATTTTTTTTTCATCTATAATCTTTTTATTTTATCGATTTATGGGTATAATTCATACAGGCAATACTATCGAAATGTTAAAAATTATTTCATAAAATTTTGTTTTAATACTTAATATCGATAAAAAAAATGTTATAAATGTTTAAATTGTAATTATGGATGAATTAATATAACAAAGTCAATTTTTATTTCATATTTTGTGAACAGACCCATCTAGTGACATAATTTAGAACTACTTAACTGTTTCATAGCTGTTGAAAGCACGGTCCCGCATTCAGAAACTCACTGACAGTTATGAGACGTTTATCTTTTCGATTACTTTGTTGAATCATTAGTTATTGAGAGCTTAGCTAAGGTATTCAGAAACTGGGCATAAGTGGATGACTGTGAGACAAATTAATTTATCTATGCCATAATAAATCCAAATGTCCTTGTTGTGTACCGACCATAATATAAATAAATTAAAATAAACAAACTTACCTTCTAACAAACTATCTCCTCAAAACTAAATCACCTCAGAAAATTAATTAGTCAGTCCACAAAGCATACTGTGGTGACATCTATGATTTTTTAGGTAGATTGATTAATAGAAGCCAACTCTAAAAGCATATTCTTGTCATCACATCAACAAGTGGCGTTTTATTCAGCTTACTAGATACATTGTACCATTTTACGTTTGGATACTAGACTATCCACAAACTAAGTTTACAGTTTTTTTGGATTGCAAGATATCTGTTACGGGCAACTTACGAAATCTGGTCCCTATGAATAATGATCGACCTGTATCAATAAGGCCCATGTCTTATGGGCCATTTAATTAAAATTTCACCCCCAATCACTTTTCCCGGTCAGTATGAATAAGGGCAAAATAATAAAACAAATGAAATGTTTTTGTTTATTAACGATATAAATCTTCGAAATTCTCATAGGAAGAAACATAAAAAACTATTTATCATAATTAGAGATCGGATAATCGGATGCATCTAAAGTTAATTTTTGGCTCACAAATTATGGAAGCGGCTTTTTAAAATACATTTTGTTAAATAAAAATCCCGGAAAATACGGGACTGCAAATTTAACGTAGTGATATTGTTTGAAAATTACTAAATTAGCACGTGGTATTTATTTTCAAAAGACCGAGACTCCGGGTTCATTTATACAACTATGCATACGTATTTACATGAAGTTTAGTTTCAGTTCCCCGTGCGATTTATTACATGAAGAGTTTTATACGAAAATAGTGAGCTAGTTTGACTAAAACAAAATTAGGTAAATAAATAATCATCCGGCTATCCAATTCCGCAATCCCGGGATTTTTATTTAACAAAACAATAAAAAGCCGTTTCCATACTTTGTCTTAAACTAACTTTAGGTAAATATGCATCCGATTATCCGATCTCTAATCATAATAGTACAAAAGAAATCAAACAATTTACCGTAGTTTTAAATTAGTGAACCGCCCGGTCCAAATGATAAATTAAATCTATTGCTTACGTTGATTTTTTAAATGGACCACGGGCTGTCGGGCATTATAATATAGACCGGTCTAAGTAATAAAAATACTAAAATTAATCAAATAGCCCGAGGCCCTTGGGAACTATTCATAATACTCGGCCCTTATTAATACGGGCATGTTAATCACGTTGGCCGTAACATATCCACTAACGGTTGAGTGGAAAAGAAAAAAGATTGAGTTTGGGTAACACTGACGTCACACGTTGATGTTGATGACAGACTGGGCACGCCGGGCAACTGGGACCACATAGTGAAGCAGATCGGGCTGTTCTCGTATACGGGGCTGACGGCCACGCAGGCGGAGTACCTAGTGGCCAAGCACCACGTGTACCTGCTTCGGTCCGGCCGCATCAACATCTGCGGCATCAACCCCTCCAACGTGCACTACCTCGCCGCCGCCATACACGACGCCGTCACCAACGTCCCCGCCGACATGTAAATACCGCTCCATACTACACGATTAAAGCGTCGATTCCCGTTTGTCCCACCCTCATTGTCAGTTGGCAGATTTTTTTTCAGTTCACATTTTAAGTAAAATATTACAAGGGGGCGTTCAAGTATTACGTAACGCAATTTGGGGGGTGGGGGTCTCGGTAAAATGTTACGAAGCGTTATATGGACAGGAGCGGGTCTTTCTTACAACACCTTATGTAACATTGTTTCTTTTTTTATAACAAATTGGCAACCCTTTTCGTTTACGTTTTACGGGGAATCCCTCGATTGTATTAGTCTGGTCGTCATTTTTAATTTTTTCACGCAAGTTGTTTAACGTTACGGTGCGGTACAGGGGGGGGGGGGTCAAACATCTTCAATTGCGTTACGTAATACTTGAACGCTCCCAATACACGTAAATTAAATATTACAAAATCAGAAGAATTCTAATGTGATTTGAACATATATTTGAAAGAACTAACTAAAACCAACGTGGCTTGTTAATTACTAGCTTTCTGCTCGCGGCTTCGCCCGCGTGGATTTCGGGATTGGGTCTATAGAGAGTTAAGGGTCATAGCTTTTGCCCACGGCTACATATGCGCGGAAGTCGGTTTATGGCGTAAAGGTTTTATCGCTCTTCCCGTGGGACTATCCGTTTTTTCCAGATAAAAAATACCGCAAAACTTTGCGCAAGAATCACTCTATCTATTAATGGAAACTGCATGAAAATCTGTGCAGTAGATTTTGAGCGAAGCCTTTATTGCGCATCCCGTGGGATCTGTCGATTTTTTCGGGATAAGGGAGCGTTCAAGTATTACGTAACGCAATTGTTGAAGATTTTTGACCCCCCCCCCCCCCTTGTAACGCACCGTAACGTTAAACAACTTGCGTGAAAAAATTAAAAATGACGACCATACTAATACAATCGAGGGATTCCCCGTAAAACGTAAACGAAAAGGGTTGCCAATTTGTTATAAAAAAAGAAACAATGTTACATACGGTGTTGTAAGAAAGACCCGCTCCTGTCCCTATAACGCATCGTAACATTTTACCGAGACAAAAAATTGCGTTACGTAATACTTGAACGCCCCCTAAAAAGTACCCTATTATTTAATCCGGACTTTTATCTTTACGTCTGCAAAATTTCAAAGCAATCGGTTCCGTAGTTACGGCGTGAAAGCCGAACAAACAAACAAACAAACTCACTTTCCGATTTATAATATTAGTAAGGGTTCACATGAATTCCAAAAAGAGAGCCACGGAAGAGTTTGAAATTACAAAATGTATGCCACGTATTATACCATCGACTATAAGTCACTGTTATCTTTACTTAATATATAACAGCATAAATTATTCAAAAAAAGTACTTTTATTTGTAGAATATCATATTCCTTCTCAGTATCTTCTTTTTCATTGCTAGATAATTTAATTGAGTTAACCTAGTTGGGTACAAATGGGAATGCGTTGCTATAAATACAACACCAATGATTTTCCGATGCACTCGAGATACGACGTTATAGTGTTAAGGTTAAGGTTGGCATTCCCGTTTGACCTAAATTCGAATAAAAGTATTGTGTACTTAACTGATTTCGGTAACACCAAGCTGACAAAACGAAGCTCTTATGCCTTCGAGGGATATTATCAAGTGATAACTTGAATCTACAGTCACATGTGGGACAAATGGGAATGGCATTATCAAGAATTCACTGTAGTCTACTATCCGAATAATGAAACAAATTACATTATATAAAAACTTTCACATCAACTAGTTTTACAAATCAAATTCAAAGTATTATTAATTAATTTGTTTAAATTGTATCTTTCAAATATTTACAAATATTCAAAGCAAAGGATTCTATTTACATTAATAATATAACATATTTGTTAATATGACAGAAGCAATTTATTGCTGGTCTTAATATGCCTTATTTTAATATTGTAATTAAAAAGCATTCTTTAGCCTACTATCGTGGTATTCAATAGTTTTTATCGTAGCAAATCTTGTACTGGTAGATCCAACGAATTAACAGTTTACATTAGGGGCGCTGCAATACTCATGATTGTTGTTTAATCAATATATAAAATTTATAAACATCACAAACTATACATTATAGTAATATTCTTAATAAGATGCGGGTAGGAAGAGAATTCGTTAAAGTTATTGATAGAATATTTGAAAATGAGGCTCTAAACTTGGATTGTCTTAGATTGAATCATAGTATTAGCTGAAGTGTCTAACACGTCTGATAGAATATCACACTTTGTCTTTAGGAGGCGCTCGGAAAAACGCCACGCAACGCACCTGTTATTGTTAGAAATTATTGAGGGTAGAATGAAACTATTGATTCGATATGTAACTTGTGACTTGGAAAAAAATTGTGGTTAATATATATTTTTTATTTATGTTAGGTAGTTAGTAAAACTTCGAACGACTTATTTACGTGATGCATTTTCAAATAAACTTTTAACATAATTACAAATCGTTGCCTCTAATATTCCTAGACATAGTTTCAATCATAGATTTTCTTATGTCGCCTACAATGTGGGTTATTGTTACCAAAGGATTCAGTTAGATACTTTATATATACATAAGTTTTATATATTTTATTATGTATAACTTTATATATAAGTTAAAACCGCGAGATTATTAAAAAAATATGATATATTATTAGTTTAAAGCGCCTAGGCAAGTTACACTACCTCGTGTTTCTAAAGAAGATGTGAAATTGTTATCCAGAAACGATCTAGCAAGGAACTGGACTGAGCTAGTCAATATGAAACGAATAATTATCATGCAAATTAAAATAATCTTTATTAAACATTGGTCTTTAGAGGCTTACAAGTCAAAACATATTGTAGGTAGGGTTGAAGCGATACCGTTGAGTTATCGATACTTTTACTCGATACAGCATCGCTCTTCAAGCATCGATACTTACTCGTATCAAATATTTTTTATACGAGTTTAATAAAATACATTGGTTTGTAGAGAAGTGAGAATGTTATTAAGGAGGTTGTGTAATCAAAAAGTTTTTAAAAACACTAAATACATTTCGTCCGCATTTTACTAATTACCTACTGTATGTCGTATTTTTGCATACTCATCTAACAATGAAAAATAAAAATAAATACACACTGTAACGTTGTCTAGGCGAATGGCATTTGATTATATAGCAAATATGTTAAACATATATATGAATTGCTCAGTGAAGGTATTATATATTAGACACAATTTGTTGATGTTGGAAGAATGGAATTTATCAGTTGAAGCAATAAAATTGTTGAATATTGTTCTGTTATATTTGAAAATGAATCTTGATTTGTAGGCTGTGACCTCGGTACAGGAGGGGATACAATGCACCTCCTGGCTAATATAAGCCCCTAAATGGTTGTTTCAATGTATATTTTATACATTTAATAGTTATCTACTAACGATATGTATATATCACTGCCAAAAGACAATGAAATCATGTGTTCATTATATATTGAGATTGGACCTTTTTGTCCAAATATTTTCGTACCAAGTCTTGTCTTTGCCAGTGATTGCGCTTTTGTAGAGCTTTTAGTGTAACACCAACAGTATTAAGTGCTTTTAAACTTATTTCGAGCGTTCACATATATGTAATTTTAAAGGCAACTCATATGTTTATTCTTTTATTAATTACTGCATTCTGTAGATAATTTTAAGATATGTTGCAAATATAAAATCAGTTGTTAAGATGATAGTTTTATTTTAAAATATATTTATTATAATTACTCCTCTTCTATTGGTGATTTTGGCGATTTTTCAAATCGTATCTTTTTTTTCATTTCGTATCTGTAGTTGATGGTAGTGCGCTCAAACTATTTCCATCGTATTTATAAAGATTTGTTAATGTCTGATTTAGTTATTCGCGTTGTTTATCTCATGAAATAAATAGCATCAATTAAAATAAAACGGAGGTATACCAAGACACAATCAACAGAACTGTATAACTAAGGAGCCTTCAGATTTTTATTAGTATACTATATAGGTAATATTTTAAAAGTTCATTGTTGTATTCCTATAAAGGGTCGCAGTAGGCAAAATATTTGTTATTACAATCGCAAGAACGTAATTGTGTTCCGTAAAACCAAATGAGGGTAGATTGGACGCGCAATTAAGCGAGATTAGTTTGGATACATAACTGAGTGAGGGTAGTTGGAAGTACTTTTCCAACTACCCTCATCAAGCGTCTACAAACATCGAGTGAGGACGGAGATATTGCCAGTTGAACCTGAATGAAACTGATGAAAATGTTAACGTAACCCTTATGTGTGCATACATTGACCTGAATATTAATTATCTGTATAGTATCTTGTGTCGTGTTGGTTGTAACCACCGTTGCCAGACGTCCCGATTTTTACATTCTAGACGAATTTAACGATAGAGTAAATCTGATTTAAAATATTATTTTTTTGTTAAAATAAATTTTCTATGGCTATTTTTGCTATCTATTGTCACGTAAACGTAACTTTAAGTCAAATAAAAATATAAATATTTAAAAACCTTTAATTATATACGTTTTTTACTATGTCTCGCTTCTGACGAAAATATCTCGCTATTTTCACTCAAATAGTACCAAAGTCTGGACAAAAAAAAAAAAACTGGCAACGCTGGTTGTGACCTTTTTTATGTATCTATTAAAATAGTCTAGCCGAAAAATAGAATTAACAATATCAAATTATTTACGCGATCGCGATCTGTCATAAGAATATATGAATTCAAATCGTGTCAATTAGAAAATACTGATTTGAAAAGTTAATTATAAACTTGTTGAGTCATGATTGCTCTGCTTCAATAGCAACAAAAGAACCAATCGATTTGTAATCTTTTTTTTTCAGTGACAATCGTGCGAAATTATAGCGTCGAAAACTTCAAAGGCAAAGCAATTTCAGGTATAAATTGGTGATGGAAACGTGGATGTTGAGATTGTGCGAATCAATATTAAATTAATATTTACAAAGGTTATGTTGTAGTTTATGTAAAACCTTGGCCATTGCTTACTTGTCTGGTCTTTCTATTCATCATTATCAACATATTTATTGGTGTGGAAATTTTAAAACATTGCCTAACTCGATTTAATATAAGTTCTTCTTTTGTATCAGCACTAGATTTCACCACTTGGCGTTCTCCACCCATTCATATCCGATATCCTTCCTTCGATTGGGATGAGTTTCAGGATAATTTTAACAAATTTAACTGGACAAGCTGAGACATTATAACACTAGAGCAGGGGTGGCCGACTTGATCAGACCCGAGATCTACTGTTATCTGGCGAAACCCTGTGCGATCTACCAATTACATAATTGAAAACATAAATCGAACTGCATAGTTTATTACAGAAAGAATGTAGTAGTTATATTTTGTTAAAAGAGAATACATAAAATAAAAAAATATTTTTTTTATTAGTTTCTCACTTAAAATAAGTTTTAAGTAGGAAAATGTCGATTCATAAATATGTTGAACCAAAACACGAACGCAGTTGTTCAACACATTTCATCGAATTTGGATATTTCTCATAGGAAACCAATGCCCAGAAATTAATCAAGACCTGAGGATGACCTTGCTTTTAGAAATATGTCACAGCGCAGAGTAATAATTTCGTTTTGAAGTATAATGTGGTCCATTTGAAATGTATCTGCAAATTTTAGAGCCATTTTGTTGATTCTACTATGCGCCCCCGCGTCCCGCTTATTGTTCATGCTCGCCGAAAACAAGAGCTAGCTATACTGCGTAGAATAGAGGATATAATTTACTTGACGGAACGGCGATTGACAATACAATACAAAATGATACGTGCAGCAGTTAGTGATTGTGATTATATTGTGCAGTTTGTTCTACGTATTAATATTTCTTGCCTAGTCAAGATCGACTGGACTAATGGTCGCGATCGACCGGTTGGCCACCCCTGCTGTAGAGGGATTTATTTGGTATACCCTGATAATTTAACTTCATACAAAGCAACAATATAACCATTGCTTTTTAGTTGGTTGGTGGTAAATCTATTTATTAGTTTTTATCGCGTAATGTGCGGAGATGTTAGTTTCCCAAACTTGACCAACAATACACGCTAATAGTGTTACGCCATCGAATCAATAAACTTGTTCTCGAACATTCGGAAATAATCGAGCATCATCGAATATATTGTATTAGCGATTCGAGCACATCGAACTAAAAAAATAATAAAATAAAATATATTTTACTTATAAAACGAAGACAGTATCGCTTAGTTTAATTTAATGAAATAAAGAATAAAAATAAATCTTTTTTAAATAACTATGCAATTCGCAAACATGAAACGGAACGTCAAAAAAACATAGAGGTGGGACATCGAATAATCGGCGGCCATCTTGTGATTACCTGACAATCGAGTCAGTACGAGTGTGTCAGCCTTGTATGCGAGTTGTGTTTTCATCGATTTTTGCGTGGTGTTCTGTTATTGTTGACTGTTGTTGCTGTTTTTGTTGTTATTTTTTTGGCAAAATGCCGAAAAAATCACAGGTAAACACTTGACTATATTTCTACTATACCTACATAATATTATATACATAAGATAAATGCATTGATCAACAAAAACTTTCAATATAATACAGAAACACTAATGATACTCAAAGTTTTGGTAGTAAGATAATATCGATTTCATTTCCATATAAAGTATAATCGATTACCAGAAACAATCGATTTTATTTTCACTGTAGGACCTCTCTACAAGTGTCGAAATCGAACTGTCACAGAGATCATCTTATTTGAAATGGACTATAGTATTGGTTATTTGATAATTACAAAAGTGTAATAAGATTTTATTACTAAGAATAACCACAGCTCGTAACAAGTCTGTAAAAAGAAGAGCATAAGCATCAAAGAAAAAAGTATTACAACAGTGTATACAAATTTATTTGTAACTTAATAATACAATATCTATATGTTTACGTCTCCATCGCACTGGGAGGTTTATTCACTGCGACCATCGGCCGTGACCCGAACCGATTCGTCACTGTAAAACAAAAAAGAATAATTAGTAAATGTTGTTTTGAATTAAATTGTCTCAATAATTTTTTTGACGTGAAACGTCTTTAAAATCGCGCCGAAACATACGGGTACCAGGTTTAAAAAGTGGACCGTAACGAAAAGGTCTATATCATCGTACCTTAATAATTAAAAAACTATTAGTCTTAGAAGCAAAAATGTGGTGTGAATATTTCACTTATATAGTCAGCTCGCTGTTGTGACATTGAGTTTTTTATTAAAATACTTAAAACACCGTCAATCTTGTTTTTATTTTAATATTTTACTTTGAAAGCGATTCCCTAACATAGACGTTTCACGTTAAAACCAACGGCCGTGTGCCCCGGCACAGCCCCACCCGATTTTTAACTCAGACGAAATAACGATAATTAATGGCACAAAAATGTAATGTCACAGGAAGGCGCCAGTTCTCAGCAGCGTAGGCCCTTTTAAAACCTCAGGGATGGCCTTCCTCAGGCATGTAGGGAGCCCCCGGGAACATTAAGCCCCTTCCGGGAACCCCCAGCCTCCGCTCCCCTATCTAGAGGGGAACCCTCCTCGGGGGAGGCTACTGCCTCCCCCGGTCTCCTCCACCGACGACGCCCCCCGGCCACGGAAGGGGCGTGGTCCATCCCGGGTCGCCGCAGCAGTCGCGACTTCCTCGCGCCCGCCGGCGACCCGCGGCGGCGCCGCAGCTGTGCTACCGAGCCCGGCGCCGCCTTCTTCGAGCGGGATCGGCCATCTCCCGACCCCGCTCGGCGGCCTCCTTCTGGAGCATCACTGCTTCACAGAAGGAGGCCACAGCCCTCCAACCTCCCTCGTCCGCCAGCATTGCCGCAATCAATGCCGGCGGAGACAGATCTCGCCCGATCTCTGCGACCAAGACTCGGCGCTCGGAGGCCCACGCGGGGCACTCCGCCAGCGTGTGCTGGGCCGAGTCGAGGTCGGATGCGCAGTGGTGGCAATGTGTCGATCCCTCCCGTCCTATTCGACACAGATACTCACCGAAGCAGCCGTGCCCGGTGAGTATCTGAGTCAATCGGTAGGTGACTTCCTCCTTCCCGTGGAGCCAAGCTTCGAGGTGCGGGAGTACGGCACCGACGGCCCGCTGGCGCGCGCAGATCCGTAATTCGAGCTGCGCACGCCAGGCCGCCACAATCCGTCGGTGCCACTCCCGCTTAGGCACTTCGTGCGCGGGTTCCAGGGCGCTCCCCCCATCGACACGCCGCGACGCATACGTCGCCGCGTACATGTCGGCCAGGATGTTGAATGGGGGGAGCGTCCAGAACCGTCGCCGCCTCGTACGAGATTGTACGGTAGCCTCGTACGATCCGTATGGCCATAATCCGCTGCAGGCTCCGTAGCAGAGCTCTGCAGCGGGGGGACCTCGCGCAGTCTTGCGACCACACGGGAGCCCCATACATGGCCACGGATCGCACGACGCCCTCGTACAGGCGGCAGCAGCGTAGGCCCTATGTTTAGCAGAGCGAGTTTTTTTTAACAGAGTATAGAAAGAAAGAGATATTTATTTGGCCTTTCTTGTACAGTATGTCGCTTATGATAAATTAAAAGAAAGAAAAAAAAAATAGAATAAAAAAACATCGAAGTTTGGCCAAAAGGGCCCTACCTCAACTAATGCTATTACCGCAATTACGCAGCAAAAGCGCTGGTTTTCAGGTAGGATCATTGATTCCGATCATTGAAGCAATATGCACGTGGACATAGTGCATATTGCCTCCATGATCTCGACATCGGACGTTAATATATATATATATTATTATATATAGTTAATTAAATATATAGTTAATTAATATTATTATTAATAATATTACTATTAAAACAATAATAGGTGAACAAAAATTAGTGCAAAAAGAAAAGAAAAGCAACCATTTTGACGTTAAGAACAAACAATATGTAACATATTATAATACAGAAGCATTCCAAAAGGTTTTATATTATTATGAGAAGAATGCCAGCACAAACATACATTTATGTAAACGATGGTCCCCTACAATTAAAGACTTAAGATTAAAAAGTAAGTAAAGAGGTTCACATAAACAGATTCATACGTTTTTTTGTTGGTCTAGTAACAATCTCTTATACCGCCTTTTAAAATTGGTTTTGCTTTTCTTATATTTATATAATATTTTGTATAATATCTACCAAGGACGAAATGTAAATTACGTAAAAGTATATAGAAAAGTGTTTTTACCAATTGCTATCATAAAACCCTAACGTGAAGCTTAGAACAAAATAATAAAAGAGTCCGCCATATTTAAAAAGTTGTGAGGCGGCGAGCCGTCTATATATATCACGGAAAGTTTTTAGTTTGCAATATTTCATAATATAACAATGTCTATATAATATGGAAAATGCAATATTTTTATTTTTGTGCTCATTTTAAAGAACACCACGTAGAATAGACCACAAGTATTCTAAAAAATAAAACTATATTACTGAAAAAAATGCGGTTGAAAATTGTCAATTTAAATTTTCGCGCGAAAAAGGAACCAATAGTTCGTATGACGTCACTCCTGTCTGTCATTGTCACTGGCTCACTGATTATACTGCGCGTGTCATTGCTGGCTTTAGTTGTTTTTGCATTTATCTCGACTTTCAAGGTATTATTTTGTTAAAATGTACAATGGACTATCCATCAACATTAAGTGATCATAACTATGCCATTGCTACTCCGAAAAAAAGCCGTATGGACGTATGTTTTATGCCAATGTGTCGATCTACTTAAAATAAGTTTCCTAATAAATTGTTTTTAACTGTACCTTCTGACCTAAAACTGAGAAAAATGTGGTTTCAAGCGGCGAAGAGGAATGACATTTATTCCCCAAAGACTATCATTCGATGCTGTGAAGTCCACTTTGACGTAAGTCGGCGGATATATTTATTGTAAACTTAGTTTCACTACGACCTCCATAGTCGAGTGGATATTACACCCGTTTCAAGGTGTCGCCATCTCTGGTCCCGGGTTCGAATCCCGGTGGGGGCAGATGTTTGTGTGATGAATGCGAGCATTTGTACCTTAGTCATGGTTGTTGATATATATTTCTACAAAAATATTTATATATGTATCATATACGTATGTTTATCCGTTACCCTAGATTCCATAGCACAAGCCTTATAGAGCTTAGTTTGGGCTAGGCTAATTGGTGTAAAAATATCAAATATATATATATTAGGTACATCCAATATTTGGATTAATTATTAAGTTAATCTGCTTGTACACATAAGAAACAGTTACCTACCAAACTTTTCAATGTCTTTTTGTTTAGTCCTTTTGATTTCTACACTTGAAAACTCTGCACTTTCGACACAAAAAATGTCACTACCAAGTCAACATTAACTTTTGGCAGAGTCCTAGAATCCGCTTTGACAAATCCAACTTCCATTTTTACTCAAAAAACGCTATTAATTTTGGTTTAATTGTTCACTTTTACTACAACTTATAACCTGAAATAAGTTGTTATAACAGGAGTGACGTCACTGAACGCTGATTGGTGTTTTAAATCCGTTCCGTTTCACGTTACTTTTGATTCGTAATTATTGTTAAAAAACAACATTATTTTAAATATAAACCTTGCAGTGGTACTACTTTTATATTTTTTTTAGCATTTTAATAACAAAATTTTAATAAATATTATAATTGCATGTTCCCCATTATTGTTATTAAAACTAGACTCACAACGTAAGAGACACGAATTTTTTGCCTTACCATGAACAACTTAAAAATTTTCATTCCAAAACGCCATTATCGACAAATGCTGTCATTTTGACGTTTGACATTGGTTTGACGTTTGTTATGACATAATCACGATATTAATAACTAAGACCTGTATAAATAATAAAGTTCTTTTAAGCCTGCCTCGTAAAGTTTTATTTTTTTCTTTTAAACATATGGATACATACATTCTTTCTTAAACTCCTATAATATCAATGATTTGGTATAGTAATGACTAAGTACGTATTTGGTTCACAGATCCCCAGATCTATAACATTGCTGAAGCTCTGTTTATTGTAACCTATGGAAGCTATACACAGAGGCACATCGAGACACAAGTTCTTTATTAGACCCTTATGATATTTCCAGTATGGGTTAGTAACGTCTGAGTACGTACTTCGCTCGCAGAGTCCCAGATCTATAACATCGCTGAAGTTCGTTTCAATGTAATGTATCAAAGCTATAGACAGAGATACATCGAGACACAAGTTTTTTATTAGACCGTTATGACATTTCCAGTATGGGTTAGTAACATCTGAGTACGTACTTCGCTCGCAGAGTCCCAGATCTATAACATCACTGAAGTTCGGTTTATTGTAATGTATCAAAGCTATAGACAGAGGCACATCGAGACACAAGTTCTTTATTAGACCCTTATGACATTTCCAGTATGGGTTAGTAACGTCTGAGTACGTACTTCGCTCGCAGAGTCCCAGATCTATACATTGCTGAAGTTCGGTTCAATGTAATGTATCAAAGCTATAGACAGAGGCACATTGAGACACAAGTTCTTTATTAGACCCTTATGATATTTCCAGTATGGGTTAGTAACGTCTGAGTACGTACTTCGCTTGCAGAGTCCCAGATCTATAACATCAATGAAGTTCAGTTTATTGTAATGTATCAAAGCTATAGACAGAGACACATTGAGACACTATCTCTGGGCTGGAATAGCAACGTACGAGTACTCACCTCGCTCACAGAGTGCCAAATCTATAACATCGATGAAGTTCTGCTTGTTGTCGCCGCCCAGCGCCACGGACAGCGGCGCGTCCGGGCACGCGCTGGCGCACAAAGCTGCGCCCACGCGTATTTCGCGCTCGCTTACTTGACTTGGTTCACCACTGGAAACATTCAGATTATTTTATTCATTTATTGCTTTCATGTTGTCCATAAAATTTGATGATATTTACTTATATTTAACTGTTTCAAACATGAAGCCCTGCTAAGACACTGCAACATTACATTATTACTATTATAAAATTTCAACAAATATATTATTGAATGTCATTTCATTACTTATACTACATACACTTGCACTACTTACATATTTACATTACCATATTTTTAATTGTCATTATTCTCTATTATTTTATTTTGGAGGTTATAATTTATTATTCATTGTTTAGGATTTATGACATTCGGACCGCGGGAAAGGAAGGGCAATAAAAAAGAAGATTTTGACATTCGATACGTCAGAGGAAGATTAGATTGGATACTTGACTGTCACTACGCATTTTTTATCTGGGTTGCATTTTTTGCAGCAGTAATTAAATTTGTTACCAGGTCATAAAATTTAAAAAAAAAGCAGTAATTAAATTAAATTTCATATTTACGCAAGTGTATCACAGCGTTTAAGTATACGGTTAATATCACCTACGGATAGACACAACCAGCGGGTGTTTAGTGTCTTGAAGACGGAATTGAAAAAGTGGATTTGAATAAAAATTATTTTTGTCTATGGTTCGTATATTGTTTGGAATCTTCTTATATATCCTAACACATATAGAATAAGGACCAGAACCTACGATCAAATTGGTTTCAAATTGGTTGGAGGAGTGCAAGATATTCTTATGCACAGTTTCTGAATACCTTAGGTAAGCTCTCAATAACTAATGATTCAACAAAGTTATCGAAAAGATAAACGTCTCATAACTGTCAGTGAGTTTCTGAATACGGGACCGTGCTTTCAACAGCTATGAAACAGTTAAGTAGTTCTAAATTATGTCACTAGATGGGTCTGTTCACAAAATATGAAATAAAAATTGACTTTGTTATATTAATTCATCCATAATTACAATTTAAACATTTATAACATTTTTATCGATATTAATTATTAAAACACTATTTTATGACATATTTTTTAACATTTCGATAGTATTGCCTGTATGAATCATACGCATAAATCGATAAAATAAAAAGATTATAGATGAAAAAAAAATGGCATGCTTTCGCACGGATTTTGAATTCGTTTGTGTTTAATTGTTTTACTTTGTAGTGTCGCGGTACTTTATTTTAACATTTCAAATGAATTTCTTCTTTCTCGTAAGTTTCTGGGTATAGATATTTCAGAAATGAACTCCAGTACTTCTGTATCCGACTTTGAAGAACTACTCGTATTTAATATTGTAGATCTCATTGTCTTTTTTAAATATAATAATTTAAAATGTAGCTGTCACTATTTAATTTCACATAAAATTACCACGTTAATAGCCTTAAGATTTTTGTTTGCCATACATAAACCACAGATACATAAACGTCAAATAAAGTTATGGGACCGATAAACGGCACTAAATGGTCAGTTAGGTTAAGCTAAGTTTAAACGGAGTTTATCTAATTCTACGGTGTTCAGAAACGAATTGTTGGGAGTTATCGAACTGATAGCGTTATTGAACAGATAAACCATTGACAAAATGTACTCAGAAACCGGGCATTATTGTCTTAAGTTTATTGTCGACTATAATTTTTTTTAGGGATATGTGAAAACTTTTTATAACACACTTCCAGAAAATATTACTGCTTTACCGTTTCATAAATTTAAAGCACATATTAAAAATACTCTAATGAAAAAAGGGTATTACAAGGTCAATGATTCCTTGAATTATAAAAATGCTTGGATGTAATTTTTACGATATTTAATTTCCTGAATGATTAAACATGCTTGGATGTAAATTTTGCGATATTTTAATGATTCTATAATAAATATAATTTTTGTTTTGTACCGGATATATACATATCAGATTTGTTTAATGCGATATGACTCTTGTGACAGAGATATACATTTGTTAGTTGTTTTAACTTGTAGCCGGCTTCCAACTGACGACACTGTAATGATACAGGGAGAAAAAAAAAACTGCCCTTGCTGGTTCTTTCCAGTACAAGGTCTCCCGCCGTAGACTTGTGAATCAATGGCGTAGCATTTTTGGCATTCAAAAGTGATTGTAAAATCCTATTTGAAGAATAAATTTTCGATTTTGAAATGGTCCCGTACAGTGCGGTTGGAATGAGCTCCCTGCCGAGGTTTTCCCGGAGAGCTACAGTATGGGGTTCTTCAAAAGGGGAGTAAATAGGTTTTTGAAGGGATCGGCAACGCGCGAGTGACACCCCTGGTGTTGCAAGTGTCCATAGGCTACGGTAACCGCTCACCATCAGGCGGGCCGTAAGCTTCTTTGCCACCATCGCGGTATAAAAAAAAATCAAGCATAATAGATATTGGAGTTTGTGACTCGTTTTGTAACACAGGCTATAGTGATTCGGTCTATTATATACAAATACTTTTATTTTACTTAAACAAGCTCATATAGATATGTAGTTGCACCGTTACAGGAAATATACAATACTATACTGAATCATATGGTTTGTTCGTCAGATAAATGTGTAACTATGATCTTAGACGAGAATTTGTAAGATCAGTATTGACATTAATATTTCAATCAAATCGAGTTCATTTACCTTTGTATATCCCATGTTTTCAGTTTTGCATCTGTACCGACAGTCACCATCAGACCAGGAACTTGTTCACTCAATATTAGACCTAAAATAGAGAAAGGGGCACTATTCATAGAGCCATGTTTGGTAACGTTATTTATAATATTGTATTATTTTTATATGTATATGTAAACATACATACAACTGTAATCGTATTAGGTATTATTGTATCTTAATTTTGTATTATTATAATTATTAAAATTGAAAAGAGGAGATAAAAAATAGACCTTCTAAAAGAGACCTTCTTCTCGAGAAGGCTCTCCCAATTCCGAACAGGTGTAGAGTCAATATTTTTTTTCCTTGTTCGTACGTACGCACAAGGTTTTTGTTTCTTTTTTTTTTGTTTGTTTTGACGTCAATTAGTGCCTGTAAAGGTCTATGTTGAATAAAGATTATTTTGATTTATTTTTTTGAAAAGTCAAAACACATATACACTATTTATTTTATGAAAATTGATTGATATTCTATTTACTACTACTAAAGAATTATACGCCTTTAATGGCTGCATAGTGATACTATAAAACTATACCACCTGTATACCTATGTTTACAAATAAATGAATTGAAATCTCAATATTTTGTATGTAATTAATTAATTATTGACATTTATTTAAACTCACTGCAAAAATGGCCTTAATTCTTATATTACTTAGAATTTATTTAAATTAAAAATTGAAATGTCAAGATTCTGTATGAAATATTTTATCTGTAATGTAGTTTATGGTTACTACTAACGCCATCTAGTTTGTGATATGTAAATACCTTGCTTTTGTAATAAAGTCTGTCTGTTGCGGACAACTAACGTGTTTCAATATGAAATACGATATATTTAAGCTCCTGTCCTAACCACCACACAATAGGGTTCACAATTGACACATAATACAAATAAGATTATCCAATATTGTTTTGATTAAGCAAAAAGGTATTCAATATTGATTAATTAACTGCCAATAAATGCAATTTTGGCAAATTTAGAAATCTATTTACCTGTTACTTCTTTCTCATGTGCGGTGATCGTCCAAAGAGGTGTTTCCTGCCTGCAATCTACGTATCCTACTTTGCCTTCATTGTTGCTCATCTGCGTACAATATAATTGATGCGTCACTTAATAGAAAATTAATATTTCGCTTATTTCCAAAGACTAGACAGACTGTTTCTCACTTACCGGAGTATAACACTTGCGTATACCAACAGTGGAATTGACTGTGTGTCACTTACAGTGATGGCAATAACGACAGTTTTGTAATAATTAATAACACTGTTATGTTATTTTCCTATAACTGTTATTCTAAACTGTTGTCTGTTATATTGCTGTTTTGACAAATGTTGTTGAGTACGATTGTTATTGTTGTTATAGCTAGCTTAGTTATTCTTAACAATGATATGGCTTAGGACTGTCAGAACATTAGGCAGTAATTAAAATAATTTAAAACTAATTACTTAATCAATATAATTTTCTGGCGTATTTAACAGTTCATTGATCTGTACATAATTTGTTATTTACATTCATGTTTACATTATTTACTTATTGCAACGAATAATTTAATTTGCATACGCGGATTGCAGCTTAGGCACCAGCAAGCCAGCGACAGTTTACCTAATTGTTATTTCAAATCACACTGTAAATCAAAACGAGTCTAATTGTCATACGAGCAAAGGTACAAAATTGTGAATTTGGGATTAGTAAAATTACTGTAAGAAATAAACAAATAGGAACTTTATTCCCTTGTGAGAAAGGTTAATATTATAAGAATAAGCAGTCAGGCAACAGAGCGAGCGCCTACGCCTACACAACGGTTAGCTTTCTCTCGCTCGCACTTGTAGCTTGTCGCACAGTCGTGCTCGCTCGCTCCGTGCCGCACACACGCAAGTGGCAACAATAATGCGACTCGGCGATAATTTTGTCAACAGTTGCTGTTAGCAGGATAAGACGTTATTAAATAACGTGTTATTCATTACGGGAAAATAATTCATTATATTATCTGTTATTGAAATAACGACCATTACTAGTCACTTATCAGTGTACTCTGTTACAGATACAGCAATGGAACTATAAACTCCATGCACTTACCGCGAAGCAGTAGGGGTTTTGCGAGTTCCACGCGACTCGCTCGATTTCCGGTAGTAGGGACCACGATTTGTGGGCGTCCTCGCTGCGGCAGTCGGACACACGCGCGCATCCGTCGCACGACCCGCTTAGGAGAGTCTGCGCTTCCAATGGGTGGAACGCCACTGATTGCACCTAAATGTTTATCCACTTGTTGACAAAACGTCAAAATACGAAGGCTGTTCCGATAATAGTTAGCTACACTGTAATTACGACCTCTTTTTTGTTGGAACTTATTTTAATTTATGACATGACCGCGGCTTCGCCCGCGTGGATTTCGCGATTGGGTCTATAGAGGGTTAAGGGTCATAGCTTTTGCCCACGGCTATATATGAAGTCGGTTTATGGCGCGACGGTTTTATCGCGCTTCCCGTGGGACTATCCGTTTTTCCGAGATAAAAAATACCACAAAACCTTGCTCAAGAATCAGTCTATCTATTGATGAAAACCGTATGAAAATCTGTGCAGTAGTCTTTGAGCGAAGCCTTTATTGCGCATCCCGTGGGATTTGATGATTTTTCCGGGATAAAAAGTACCCTATTATTTAAACCGGACTTCTCTTCTTCGGATCTTTACGTCTGCAAAATTCCAAAGCAATCGGTTCAGTAGTTACGGCGTGAAAGCGGAACAAACAAACTCACTTTCCGATTTATAATTTAGTAAGGATATCAATACTAAGCTCCTTGCTGAAAATCACTGGCCATCAACAAAACCTTATTTTTTTTTATAGTTTTAAAATGCGTGTCTCGCTTTTTTGTTTTTAACAATGGAGGTCTCTCGGGAAGTATTTCGAGCTATGATTTTCTATGATTATAAACGCGGGTTATCCTTTAAGGAATCATATGAAAATTTACAAGTTGCTTTTGGTGAGTCTGCTCCTGTGTTAGCAACTATCAACTATTGGTTCCGTGAATTTAAACGTGGTCGAGAGAGCCTAAATGATGACCCTAGACCTGGACGACCACCAATTGCGGTACCTCATGAAAACGTTATCCAAGTAGAGTGGCCAATCCAGGAAAATAGAAATATAACACATAGAGAGATTCAGGCTGAAATGAAGATTGGATCCCGGGCAGTTTCCACCATTCTGCATGAACACCTTAAAGTCAGGAAGGTTACTTCGCGATGGATACCTCATTTTCTCACTGCTGAACAAAAGTACCGTCGTGTAGAGTGGCGTTAATAAAAACATGGTTGCGGTTTTTTCGACGAAGTGGTCCAGTTGCTGTTATTCCACTGGAAGATCATAGGACAGTAACTAGTCTGTGGTATTGTGAAGTTTGTCTCCCACAAGCTTTCGAGGAGTTGAGTAATGAGCGTCCAAGTACCGGAGTCCGGGGCATTCTTTTTCACCAAATAACGCGCCCGCTCACACAGCTGCTAGAACCATGGACTGTTTGACTAATTCTGAAGTACAAATGTTACCAGATCCACCTTATAGTCCCGACCTAGCACTCTGTGATTTATCTTTTATTTCCTACAGTGAAAAAAATGCTTCGTGGGCGAAGATTTCAAACAGCAGACGAGGCCGTTGAAGAATTTCGACGGATAATTTTCGACCTTCCGCAAGATGCGTTTTTCAATTGTTTTGAAAGCTGGTTTGACAGAATGTGTAAATGTATTGGGGTTGGGGGGAAATACTTTGAAAAAATATAAATAGTTTTTATTGATATCCTTGCACATTTTCATTTAACTAAAAACTTTCGGAACAGCCCTCGTATATAATTCAACATAAATACATTGTAGCTAGCAATAGCTTTATTACATCGCTTTAAGAGCCACAAACCAATATAACACACGAGCGTAATTAATATTACACGATATATAATATTGTACATATGATATGATTAGTGCTTGGAATAGGTAGTTTAATTTTATGTACTTGCGATTTTGTGACATCAATTGTAAAATTATTATATTGAACTTTCCAAATAGTATTTCATCTTTTAGCTTATTGTTGCAATAATATGTTGTAAGCATAAAATTTTACAATAAAAGAGTAAAGAAACGAATAGCAAATAAAAACAGAAAATTGTATTTTATTTGAAATATGCTATAATAAGCATTTATTAATAGTAGGATTATTGTTTACTTAAAGAGCGCTTTGTTTATTGCTATCTCTGTTTGATGCGTACTGCCGTCCTGTTCTACCATAGGTGTTATGTGACGTTGTTACCATCAGCAGTTGCATTTTGTAACTTGGAGTGTTCGTGCGTCTATTTCTGTGCTTTGTTTAATACCACCTTATTTGACTTCGGCTTGTATTTTTGGATATGTACCTGTTCTACCTGACCACGGCAATGACAACGGACAACGATGTGTAATTTGCTTTAAATATCGTCAAACTTTGGATTTGGATAGTGTGGTAAGCCTCTCATAATATTTTATTTATAAAAGCACTATTAATTGCAAAAGAGCAAGTTTTAATTGTGTATTTAGTGCGTATAAACCTACAAATAAACAATAAGTGTAATTTTTATGATTATATAAGATGACATAAGTTCCATTACATTGCATTATTTAAGGTATAGTAGGTATTATAAGGTATAGTAGTATATAGTAGGTATTACCGTGGGAGAGCCATGCTTCGGCACGAATTGGGCCGGCTCGACCGGAGTGATACCACGGCCTCACAGAAAACCGGCGTAAAATAGCGCTTGCGCTGTGTTTCGCGAGTGAGTGAGGATCCCGGAGGCCCAACCCCCCTTATTCCCCTCTATTCCCCCTATTCCCTTTCCCTCTCTGGTGTTGCGGGTGTCCATGGGCAACGGTTATCGCTTACCATCAGGTGATCCGTTTGCTCGTTTGCTGCCCTATGCTATAAAAAAAAAAAAAAAAAAAAGGTCCCGGAATCACGCTGATTTTAGGTTTATCCATGTTACGCTTACATTGACTTTCTTTCTGCAAGTACATAAAAATAAACTACTATAAGAAGATCCACGCTATTATTAAGAGAATGGCCTTACTTTTTTACAAAACACTTAGATGCTTAAGGCTCTGAATTAATTTATGCAAAAGAAACTCAACTAATATTTAACAGAAAGCTATAGAGGGTAATTTGAAAAACATGTGTTCACTCGTCGACTAAGTAAATGAGACTGGCAGTCGCCACGAAGCCTCTGAGCTCGAGAGTGCTCGGATAAATTCGGCTGCTGTCGAACGTTTGAACTCTACATAGCACACGTAGCGCCATCTGTTTTTCGTTAGCGACAACACGCAAAAATGACGGACAGCAATGCCCGGGCCAATAGCTTGCACTCTCTTTTATACCCTCCGTAGACATATTTTTTTTCATATCTCCTACACTACCTATTCCGAGCACTAGATATGATTATATCTCTATATAAAATGTGTTGCCATGTTTACGGACTGTTTACACAGACAACACAATGTAATGAATATTTATTTATATTATTTTAAATCCAAAATCGAGATTGGATGATTTGGGGAGCTCGGAGTCGATCCTGCCATGTACCAATATGTTTATCATTGTTCGAGTTTATATCTGATACTCCAACGGTGAAGGAAAAATCATCGTGAAGCAACATGCATACACTGGCAAAGAAATTCAGAGGTATATGTTAGTCAACCAAACCACACTGGGCTAGCGTGATTGACTAAGGCCTAATCGCCCTAACAAAGTTAGTATAGGCCCGTATGACGTGTATGGACTGTGAAGATGATATCTAAAATTGCCTACCTTATCCTGGAAATAATTGAGTTTCGTATGAGGGGCGCCTTGATCCAAGTCCCATAATAACACCGTCTTGTCCGCCGACCCGCTGGCGAGAACATGGCTGCAATGTTATGTGAAAATCAAAGCTCGGGAAACGTAACTGTATTCTATAGTTGTTTCATAGCCTTTCCAGGAGAAATGTGTTCATCAAAAGTGGATAATATGATTTCAGTAGACACTATGTTAAAATATTGCTATCTCATACAGGCGTGTTATAATTAGAGATCGGATAATCGGATGCATATTTACCTAAACACAGACAAAGACAAAGTATGGAAACGGCTTTTTATTGTTTTGTTAAATAAAATTTTTCACCATTTCTGTTTTTTTATTCAATTATTTAATTGATTATTGTTTCAGTCAAACTAGCTCACTACTTTCGTATAACACTGTTCATGTAATAAATCGCACATTCATAAATCGCACGGGGAACTGAAACTAAACTTCATGTATATACGTATGCATAGTTGTATAAATGAACCCGGAGTCTCGGTCTTTTGAAAATAAATACCACGTGCTAATTTAGTAATTTTCAAACAATATCACTACGTTAAATTTGCAGTCCCGTATTTTCCCAAGATTTTTATTTAACAAAATGTATTTTAAAAAGCCGCTTCCATAATTTGTGAGCCAAAAATTAACTTTAGGTAAATATGCATCCGATTATCCGATCTTTAGTTATAATATAACATTTGTAATATATTTATTGCCTGAAGAAAACTCCAGTTCCCTATCTACAATGTTTCTCTAACAAAAGTTTCAATTATCAATACTGTTTTAATAAACATACATATTATATGCATTTCAATAATATATTTTATATTAATTAGACATCAATTTAGATATGTCGCAGCCAACTGGTTAAAATAGCCGTTCAATCAAACAGCTAGCCCTTTGACTGAACAACGTCATTCAATCACACAGCTATATGTCATTTAGCCGACTCGTTGATTGCAATTCAACATTACAGCTAGACGACGCTTAGCCAACTGGTTAAATGGCAAATTAACTAAGGTGACCATTAGTTTAGTACTTAATTTGAGAGAATAGGAAGACTTTTTGTAATTTCTTGATAGGTTACATATAGGTTATATATATATATATATATATATATATATATATATAATATATATATATATATATATATATATATAACCTATATGTAACCTATCAAGAAATTACAAAAAGAAGAAAATATATATAGAAAATATCTAATATATATAAATCTCATGTCACAATGTTTGTGCTCAATGAACTCCTAAACTACTTAACCGATTATAATAAAATTCGCACACCATGTGCAGTTCGATCCAACTTGAGAGATAGGATAGTTTAAATCTCAAATTATCGTTGCAATTTTAATTTATTGCTAATTATTTTGCTGTTATTATTTGACAGTCACAATTATCTGTTAACTCCAAATGATTCTAACAGATGTCGATACCTTTCGACTGGGTTGAGTAAGTAATCAATAGATGGCGCTGCTATGATAAATCTACGAACTTGAGCCAGAGCAACGCGTGGCCGGGTCAGCTAGTATATATATATATATATATATATATATATATATATATATATATATATATAGTGCTCGGAATAGGTAGTTTAATTTTATGTAAGTACTTGCAGAAAGAAAGTCAATGTAAGCATAACATGGATAAACCTAAAATTTTCTGTTTTTATTTGCTATTCGTTTCTTTACGCTTTTATTGTACAATTCTATGTTTACAGCTTATTAATAGAACAATAAGCTAAAAGATGAAATACTATTTTGAAAGTTCAATATAATATTTTTTATAATCTCTGAAATTAGTAAGTTCCCAGGCATATCCATACTATTGATGTCACAAAATCGCACGTACATAAAGTTAAACTATCTATTCCGAGCACTATATTATAATGAATGGTATTAGATAAAAGTAGCCTAAGTTACTTCTTATTACACCAGCTACCCGCCAATAAAAGTCCTGTCAAAATCGGTCCAGCCATTTTAGATTAACCGGAACAGACAGACAGATCGACAACACTCCAATTTTATTCATATGTAGAGGTAAGTCATAACAAACAGTTACAATATGTAAAGTATCGTTTCATTTACCTACTCTTTGCATGTTAATACTGCAACCCATAACATTATTCACAGATTAAAAAAAAAAGAAAAATTGGCGCATAACTTGACCTCGGCGCCATACACTCATTCTACATACTACTCTTCATTTTTTTATCAATCTTTTTGCAGTGATTTTTTTTTCATTTGTCGAGAAATTTTTGTGTGTGACGAATAAACTTTCAAATATAGACAAAAATGTGAAATCACTTACGTAAAATTTTTATTCCAAGACAAATCTAGCACAGCATCCTTGTGGCCAACTCTCTTTGTTTTCTTTTTCTTGTTGGGTTTCTTGCCGAGTTTAAAGGCTGGCTCGAGACAATTCTCTATATCCAAATCCCAAACCTGGATCACTGGGTCCATTCCACCTAACGCACACAAGTTTCCTGAAAAAAAAAACTGTTAATCTTAGCAAAAATGCTAGTTCGAGCGTGCGTAGTTTTCTTATTAAGGCAAACATATACGTACTAAAGAATAAGGCACATTAAAAATCATTTATATTGCTAGTAAATTATTATAAAAATTCTCAATAGTATTATCAACTTCATATTTATTTATCAGTTATCTTTATTTGTTAATTTTATAAACTAATATTATCTAAAAGGTTATGACAAAATTAAGTTAACGAAATCTGCTTCATGTTATACTAATCACAATACAATAGTGTACCATAACGTAGTGTTTAAGTTTCATGTAAGATCAAAATAGTTTTAAGTAGTACGGTTAAATTGCATGTGGTGTTCACCTTTAAAATTTGTGACACTTAAATTGAATATATTGTATTATTTTATGTATGTATTAGAGTTAACAGATACTGGTGTACCTTAAGTAAATAAATAAATAATATACATTTAAATTTAAAATAATTACAAAGCCTAACAAATTTAATGAATATGACAGCCACATGAATTTAAATATATGTTATTATATTGTAAGTAATAGCATGGTTGCAGTAGTATGGTTAGTGTATAACTGAATGATCCTGAAAGGTATAAAGTACTACTAGATATCTACACACAGCTTCGCTCGGGGTATATCGGATTTTCCAAAAGGAAAGATATATCTTCTTACAGTGAGAATTATCTTATGTTCTTCACCTTGTCTTCAACCACCCTGTTACCAAATTGTCATCAAAACCAAAGTCAGCATTTCTTAAATTTTCCCACAGAAAACATATTTTCCCTTGGTAAAAAGATCACGGTATCCTTCTTCGGGTCTCAAATTACCTCTATCAAACATATGAAAACCTGTTCAGAAGTCTGTGAGCCTATTCAAACACAAACTATGAACCCTTATTTTACTCCCTTTAGGGTAAAAATTTGAATGTCGTATTTAAATCTCATCATAAACCTAGAAAGGAAGTTTCATATTTCTAGTTTTAAAAATGTCGTACTTCCATACAACGTATTATCGCCTTTATTTTTTCTTTCTTAAGGTCTAGCTAGACTATCTGTGTACCAAATGTAATTTGAATTGGTTCAGTAGTAATGTGCGACAGACAAGAGTTACTTTCACATCTGAATATTTGAAAATGATTGATGATTTACAGAGGGTTTATTATTTTGTTATACATTTGTTACATACCTGGACTTGCATCCGAGGGGTCGTGGTTGAGCCATTCTATGCAAAGAGGAAACCATGGCAGTATGATGTCGTGGTGGACGTAAAACGACCCTTCCTCCTTATTGTAAACTGCAATAGATGTTATAATTTAGACGGATATTTTGTACTTTCATAATCAAATTTATTACTAATATAAGCAGAGACGAGATTAACAATAGTGTAAATAATGTCCAAAGGAAACAGGGTTATCGTCTAAAAATTTCAGGCATTTTTAAATATCTTTTTTCCACGCGACAAACCTTCCATCCTCACCATCTCAATACTTGGCAGTCCACCATTCCAATCCAGTCCAAAATTTCTAGAGAAACGCACAGTGCGTTTCTCTAGAAATTTTCTGCCTCGCACAGCTAAACTGTGGAATGAATTGTCGCCTGCAGTGTTTCCGAACCGTTACGATATCCAAACTTTCAAGAAAAGAGCGTACTCCCATTTAAAAGGCCGGCAACGCGCTTGTGATGGAATTGGGTGGGGTAATTGCTTATCACCGGGTGATCCGAACAAAAAAAAAATCTTTTTTATAATTAAACATTATTGATAAAGTAGATGATACTGTTTAAATGGCCAAGTGGTTTTCGGGAGCCAGGTAAAAATTTTGGACATGTTGTTCTCCTGGTCGAGCTGAGCAAAAGATGTAAAAAAAGATGGTCGCAAAAAAGTTAACGACTCATTTTCCCGCTCTGAAGCCTGAATGAGAAGATCGTGGTTTTCGGCAGAATCAGCCGATTTTTGGATATGTTGTTCTCTTTGACGAGCTGATTTAATATGAAACTATATTTCAAGTTCTGTTCTGGTATGCCACAAGCCCACATGTTTTAATTACTTGATTCTCTGTGACTTGGAGATTTATCAAACTACGAAAACAGCTTCTACTACTTAGGGAATAAAAGCATTTCATTATGTTTAGCTGTGTGTACAAAGTATCATATGATTATTTCTCCTGATGGAACATTCGCAATGTGAAGTAACAGTATGTAGCAGTAAGATCAAAGGCAAATGTAAACATTATTATAATGCAATATAACCTATACAATTAGCTGTACAGAGATTAGAAGGATTTACCACATTTTTCTACAGGAGGGGAAAATATTATTAATGATCTTGACAACACAAATCAATAAGTTCTGCAACAAGTGCTTCGCCAAAAGGGCTGTTGCAAAATAGCTATTAAGTCAGTACTTCAGGCCTATTGTGATCTCTTTACAGTACTAAAACCATAGTGCAAGCAAGTTGACGCTATATAAATAATATTTCTTAGACATACACCAATTAGCCTGGTCCAAAGTAAGCTCTGTAAGGCTTGTGTTAAGGGATTTCGGGTAACGGATAGACATACATTTATTATACATATAAATATTGATAGAAATATATATTAACAACCTTGACTAAGGTACAAATTCACGCATTCATGACACAAAATTTGCTCCCACCGGGATTCGAACCCGGGACAGAGATAGCGATACCTTGACACCGGTGTACTAACCACTCCACTACGAAGGCATCAATTTATATGATGAAGTGTGGTATCCCTGTTGCAAAGATGAACTAACAATTTAAAATCTGTCAGAAACACATTCGCTCAGAAAGAGATACTGTTTTT
Organism: Scirpophaga incertulas; assembly: GCA_036419045.1. Taxonomy (NCBI): domain Eukaryota; kingdom Metazoa; phylum Arthropoda; class Insecta; order Lepidoptera; family Crambidae; genus Scirpophaga; species Scirpophaga incertulas. The sequence goes on from CM071633.1 coordinate 6,581,382, forward strand.
GAGATAGTTGTGCTTGCTACTTTTTCAATTACTTTTTTATTTTTATTGCAATAATAAATGCAACTATTTTTACCAAGATTATATGGATATTACACTAACTGTATACTTCCAAAATGCTTGCATCACTTTCCACATGTCCAACCAGTAGTAGATTATCTTCAGCTTTGATGATGTCGTCCTCCTCATCACTATCTGGACCTTCAGTCTGAAAGTTATTGAAATAATTGATTAGTAATTATTTTTAAGAAAGCTTCGGCGGCGCTATGGTTACGGCACTGCTCTATGATTCGGGGGGCCCAGATGACCGAAAGTCCATGTACCAATTTGTTGTTCGTTTTCATATGTACATTTGTCTCATGCTCCCGCGGTGAAAGAAAAATGAGAGGCGATGTGCCAGCCAAATCGCATTAGGCCAGCATGGTTGTTACTACCCTAATTATTTAGGGTAGGCTCATGCCCTTTGGTGGAGACGCATATGAGTTGTGATGATGATTGTGTCTAAGTAATTTTTGGATAAAAACTTATATATCCAGTATTAAGCATAGTATAGATCAAGTACTTAAATAAAGTATAAATAATATTTTTTATTTGATCCATTTCTATAAACATGGGTAAAACATTGTTTAAAGTAACATTTGATTTAAAAGCATAAGTGACATTAGAAGTTATACCATTTTCAACATAATTAGAATACCTTAAATTATGTTTTGTATAAAGTCACTCATAGGATTTACTGCAATCATTAACCTTTAAAATGACTACCCCTGTAACATGAGCAGTGGAACAGATTATAACCGCCATTTTGAAATTCAACAAATAAAAATAGCAATCTTATTTCAGAGTTCATCGATCTATGGGAGCTCGACAGTGACAATAGGGTTGCTGCCATTTCATGTGCCATTCATATGTTCATTTTTATAACTAATTGTCACATATACAATGCAAAGAAAATATTACAAAATTATCATTCAACCTACTGTAATCTGAACATTTTCACTTAAATCTCCCAAATTTGGAAGTGTTGCTACAGTACCAATGCCAATAGGGTTACCTGAAAAAAAAAAAAGTACATTTTGACTATGTTGTGAAAGACTGTCTATCGGAGAAGTTTGATCTCTATTTGTGCTATTTTAAACATAATGCAGTTGTATTGTTGTCTTTCTGATTAAAGGGCTAAGACATGCAATCACAAGGTAGTGTGATTTTTATCTCACATCTACAACTATTGTTATTCATTAAAAACATTTCAGATTTTGCTATCTATAAATTTGGAATATTATAATTATCACTTTATTATTTTGGTTATTGGTAGACAATTTTATTTGCTGCAAAATTTTTAAATTTTTATTATAAGGCCTTTTATACGTGTAGTAGTGTGATGATTCAAGAATCATATTATATATGATTATAATGATGAATATAATTCATTTCTCTTCATTATCACAAAGAAATTATCACAGTATGTGTCTCGATTTGTTATTTAAATTTACATTCTTGGTTCCTTTTAAAATCTTTTAGCTCTGGTAGCGTTACATGAAAATTCGATGAATGGTCTGCTGAAATATTAATACTGCAATATTATGATTAGGTTGGGTCAATAATACACACAAATTTTTGGAGAGCCTAAAACTGCTTGCCTGAACAAGGATATGTTTAATGTTAGGTCAACCACAGTAAATGAACACACTTCGAAAATGCTTAGTAAGACCAGATGGAACTGGCTACTGGGTTAGGTTAAAGAGTAAATTCAACATGTTTTATCAAATTTTGTGGATTTGATTGGGAATCAAAATTGGAGAAGAATTTAAAAAAGGACTGCCAGACAAGTAGAGGGATTTCTACCCCTCATAGTCATTCCCACTCCACCATTCCATTCAACTTAATTACATACTTATTTTTTATAGTCTCACATAATTACTTTTATAGTCAAGTTCTTATAGTATTAACCAGAGAACTCACCTAATCCTATCTTATTAATGCTCTTTCTTTGAATCAACTTCTTATAATAACTATCGCAGCTTAATTACTCAACTTTCTCGCCATCCAAAAAAATGTACAAAAAAGACACTAAATATAGACAATAAAAATGTTAAGTGTTGCTAAGAAGAAATTAAAGATTTGTCTATTGTATCTACTATTTTGATGGGAATCACATGTGACAGGGGGAAAAGAAGAGGACACCAGGAAGGGCCTTAAAATCTATGTCAACTAATAGAATTTCCTAGTATGCAGGTGGTTTCACAATGTTTTCTGCATCAGATATATGTAATTTACATACAGAAAAACACATTAATACATTTTTATAGCTAAATATTGACGTATTCAAATCAGAATACAGCAATTTGAACTTAGTTTTACTTTTAAACTGAGTTTATCAAGCAAATGAATATAACAGGGTATAGTTTGTCTTAAGTATCACATATTAGATATTGATTTAATTAAATTTTATATCCGAAAATTATTCTGTCATTAGTTATAATGTCTAGAATACTTGTGTCATCTTCATCATAATTCTCAAAGTCAAATTCATCATCAGGATTTGACGGAGGCTCTTTGATTGTGTTATCTTCAGTTTCACCATCTTCATCACTGACATCATCTCCGGCTTCTGTTAATCTGTAATACAATAGCAAACAAAATATATTGAAAAATACCTAAATACACTACTAAAAATGACTATACAATTATTATAAGCTAGAGATAAATTTAGATTGTATATTATATGATACAAGTTTACCTGAGATCATTTGCAGTTTGTTTGATTATACTCTCTAGCTCCTTTTCCGTCAATTCAATCTGGAATTCAGTTAAATATTTGACTTTGATTCCTCGAACAAGAAGTCGTGGAAATATTATAGATCAATCTTTAATACTTACTTTTTCCGGCACCGCTTTAGCTACTCCACGTCTAACGAAATGCATACAAGAGATTAAGCTAACTGAGGGTGCGTTTTCCTCCATTATACAAAAATTTATTACAAATCTTGTATATATTTAATATATTTTATAAATCTCACGTGTACCTCGTCTTTCACAGCATGGCACAATCACAGATTCTCTACCGTAAGGCGATGTTTTGAATGTTCTATTTGACTTTGACATTTCTTGATTGTCGTTGTTGTCAATTTCGTCCATAGGGACAGGCGAAGGTATTAAGCCATACTGCCAAATCTAACATTTCTTGATACGATGACATTGACAAAGTCACGCTGGTATAATCCATGGAGATAGTTTTATTATGGACAGGCTTTGATTCGTTTTGAAAGTCAGAGAGAGTGTGCGTTGCATTACAGTAATACTCGGAACGCGTGTCAGTATAAGACATCAAACTATTGTGTTTTTATCACAGATGTGTATTTGTTTTTTGTGTTTAATCTGAGGTTTCTATGAACAATCAATTTCAATTGACAATGTTTTTTTTTGTAAGCCCATAGATAGTTTACAATAGACAAGAAATTTTGTGTGCGGCTTTTGTTTAGGCATTGAGCTCGATTGTATGCCCCAACATCGAACTAAAATATTGTTTTTTATTTAAGAGTATTTTGGAAAGTTACGTTAAATAAATATTATTAGACTTTTATATGTATGAGAAAATGTACACACAACTAAAATTGTTAATTAATATGTAATGTAAATAAAAACTATAAGTAGGTAAAAAAAAAATACTTTCTTATAACACTAAATTAAAAAAAAAGAGGATAAATGGAAGGAAGATAGCAATTTTTATAAAACAATCCATGGCACCAGTTTTGTTTCTTGTAATAAATTTATGTTGAAAATATTGTAAATGGTACATTCAAATAATCATTATAAATAGCTATTAATAAAAGTGGTTCATAGCCTACTAAATAATTGTATGATGGTAACTAAGAAATCATTTGTTATCTTTGGCAAACAATCATACATAAATAGTGGCGCCCTCACCGTCATATTCACTGTTTGACTGTGTAATCTGTGATTTAAAAAAAATGGTGAACACACAGATTAATATATTGTAAAAGATTTTGTGATTTTCATACAATTTGTAATTATTGTTTAGATTTTGCTACATATGAATGATTTCATCTAAAGTGTTTTTTTTATTATTAAGATGTGAGTACTTTTATAGTATTCGTAAATTACTTAGAGCATATTTTCCACTGTTTTGTTTCAAGCATTAGGCAATAAATTGTATCGTTACTTCGCTTCTTACTCTACACCACAGCTCTACACCATTCTATACCTTACACGTGCCTTCTTTTGTATTGTAATCTGTGATTTAGTCATAAGTAAATTATTAATTTTGTTGGTAATTCAGGAAAAATATATAATCTTAATTTCACTGTCATGACTATAATTATTTAGTTCGTGTAGTGATTTTTCCGTTTTCTGCCGGAGAGAAGAGATTTTTTAATGTAAATGAATGCGGCTGAATTAGGAACTAACCGCCTTATACTTGTACAATATTAGATTTGATAACGGTTAGGGGATTTTATTAAATTTGCAACTTTAGAAATTAAAGATACAGTGATTAATACTTTAATTTTGTAAATGCTAAGAATAAAACTGTCCTCATTTTGTTGGCACTTACCTGTTATCCTTGCCGCAGTGCACCTAATTGTATACATTTTTAATCTGTAGTATATAGCTTTCCATCATTCCGCTTTATTTTTGAAGTTTAGAATTTGTGTTTGTAAATATTTTCTATTGTGATGAATTTACTTTCTATGCTATAAACTTTTAATATAAATATGTGTGCTGTTTACAGTTAATTGTTTACTTTTAATTAGTAAGTTTTACATTATTATAGTGATTGAACAATGACTGACTCGCCAACGACAGACACTGATTTCAATACATACGGAAAATTTGAATGCCGTTGTTGTCTCCAGAATGTTGGAGCTATTGGTTTATTGTGTATTTATGATCCTTGGTCGCAACCATTTGATGGAATGGCGGATACTATAGTGGAAGATTTGGTAAAGATTGCCAATATAGAGGTTAGTCTTATATATCTTCGTTTTTATTTAATATAACTTATTACTTATCAAGTATTGTGGTTGTTACAATCCCTTTTCTATTAGCGTGCTCAGCAGAATAATATAAATTACTTTATAATTTAATACTGGAAATCTATTGTCTCCTGATTTATGTGAGATGCATTTTTCATAATAAATTATAGATTTGACTTACTTTTATAAGAGAATTGGTGTAAATGAAGTAATATTTTTTTCAGATAACAGACACAGATGGATTTACAAAATATATTTGCAACGAATGCTATGGGAAACTTCAATTTGCTTGCAGTTTTGTGGCATGTGTTAGAGAAAATGACAGATATTTAAGGTCAAAATGTAGTGATACTGAAAATAGCAGTGTAGTTGGTAAAGTATGGCCAAAGCCAATACAATTAGATACACATATTGCATACCAAAAATCCAGTGATGTTGAAATAAAACAAGAGGTCTTTTCTGATGTGGAGAATGACTGTAATCTAAATGGTGAAGCCATAGAAAAACAAATGGATGTCAAAGTAGAGCCAGAAGACTGGTTACAACCAACAGCACAAATAAATGGTATGAGTTGCAATTTTATATATGGAAATAACTAATGTGGTATTTATTTCCATTTTTTACAAGGAAACCTCTTCTTCACTGATTAACACATTATATACCCATACATACAAGGTTTTCAAGGGAGGATATCCTATGAACCTCCCCTTCCCCTTCTATGGAGTTATAGTGTCAGATATAGTACAAGTTTAAGTTGAAGATAATTACATTTCTAATCTAATCTAACTTAACCATTTCACTAACAATAGCATGGATTTGGCAAACTGGCCTAAAGTGTCGCTAACTAGGATTACTTGATTGGCACATTTCAAATGGCAATTATGGCTATCACTGTTATTACAATAAAATAGATTCTGATTGGTGATGGCAGTGCTCACTTTAATTGCTATTATGTAATGTCTCCACTTGTCACCAATTAGAATATACAGTATAATACATTATATCGACATATATGTTAAGGGGGATGTGGCACATTGTGTGTTGAGAGAAGTTTCATGGCAATACATTTCATAATCCATACTATAATGAAGAGCTTAAAAATATTTCTATCATTAATCAATGTTAAATCATACTTTTTGTTTGTTTTGCTCGCATTCAGGGTGATATTTATGTTCACATATGCCATAGGTGGGGAATTCCTACATATCCTGTATATGTAGGGCTCGTCTCAACCTATTTATATTGCTGACACCAGATAAACACGGCAAATATTCTGGAAATGTTGGGAAATAATGTTTTTTGAAAACCCCTGCTAGATGCCCCTCAGATTCCCTCTAAACAAGAAAATATTCAGGAAATTTTGGATGGATGGCAGACCTAGATAAATGTGATCCATATTAAAACAGCATTATCTAGCCCCATATTTATAATTTACAACATGGTATTCTCAAAATATTGTCAAAATCATAAAAAAATATTGTTGTTTAATATTTTTCTTCTAGTACAATTACAAAGTTCCTTGAATTGTACATATTTTTAATTTACAACAATATGGGATTCTTAAAATATTGTCAAAAGTATTTAAAATATTGATGTTTAATATTTTTCTTCTAATACAATTACAAAGTTCCTTGCATTGTACAGTCTAGCCAATAATTATGACATATAAAATTATTGTAAATTATGAATCAATTCTGAAATCTAAAATAAAAGTGCCCCACATTATGATTGAGTAGATCTTGAACTTTTGTATGAAATAAGAGATAATTATTACTAATTCCTTATTAACTAACTTTACCTTATGATTTGCATTTATAAGAAAAAAAAAATATTTATTGCAGGATTCATTAATCATGAAAGACTAGATACAAATTGTCAAGCTTTACACGTACCACACAATGGAAATGTTGATTATTGTAATGATGAGGTGAATATATTTTGTTTTTATTGCATGTGGTATTTTTGCTTAACCTTTAACTACTGACGTGGGTGTCTCATAGAGTTGTGTACACAAATATAAGCCGTATTTCAAAGTCTTTAAAAATACACTTGCGCCCTTTCCTGTAGCTTTGGGGTTAAACCCGCCAATCATTCAGTCGAGCACTTGCTGGTGGCGCGATAACACGTTTGGCTGTGGAGCTGTACGATGTCTCTAAGACGTAAGGTCAGTATTAATGTTGCAAGTCTGTTAGACGTCCGATAATTATTTGTGTCTATCTTTCTGTCTACAAGACGTCACCTCATTATTTATCATATTATTTTAGATGGACCAACCGCATACTTCGGATAATAGCCGTAAAAGAAAGAGAGTGGTTGCTTCTACTAGTCGAGACTTCGATAAAACTCTACAATGTTGGTTAGAAGTGGAAATTGAGGGCGACTTTAGCGATGTTGACGATGTTGACAGGCAGACTCAGATTTCTTCTTACAATCTGATCATGATACGGAATCTGAACAGTCAGGAGACGAACAAAATATGGAAAATGAGAATTAGTTACAAATCAGACCGACCACTGTGTCTCCTCATGAAGTCAACCAAGTTCCAGGACCTTCAACTTTAAGTCCTATTCCAGTTTCTTCTAGTAATCAGTATTATTATGGGAAAAATGGTTTCAAGTGGTCATTTGAAGAACCTGTTATCAGATCGAGTCCTACAGCAAGTCATTATTGTTGACATTCCTCGACAGCAGCCCAAAACATTTATTGATTCAGAATCTTTATGGCTTGAGTTATTTAACACTACTATGATTGATACGATTGTTACCTATACTAATCAAAAATTATCAGAAATCCGCACGAAGTATAAAAACCCAAATAAAATTGAACTAAGACCTACGGATCGTGAGGAAATGAAAGCTTTCCTGGGATTATTATTTTATACCTCAGTCATCAAATCGAATCACGAAAACACCAAATACATTTTTGCTACTGATGGTTCTGGACGTGAAATTTTTCGTTGCGTGATGCTCTTGAATTACATTCGTTTTGATGACAGTAACACTAGATCGCAACATCTTGTAATGGACCATTGGCTGCAATTTCAGAAATCTTTCAACTGTTCATTGCCAATTGCAAGAAGGTATATACTCCCGGAGCTTATTTATGTGTAGATGAAATATTAGTTCCATTTAGAGGCAGATGCAAATTTATTATTTATATGCCGAAGAAGCCGGCCAAGTATGGTCTGAAGATTTTAGTAGTATGTGAGGCAGAATCTTTTTATGTGTATAATGCATACATTTACCATGGAAAAGACTCCCATGGGCTGGAACTAACCGAAACTGAGAGAAAGCTCGCCATACCAACTCAGTCTGTATTACGATTGTGTAAGGATTTTGAAAATACCAATCGCAATATTACAGACCACAATTGGTTTAGCTCCATAGAATTGATGGAGCAGTTGAAAGATAGAGGTCTGACGTGTCTTGGAACCTTGAAAAAAAATAAAAGGCACATCCCACCTGAATTTCAAGCATCTAAAACTCCCAGCCTGAATCATCTTTACACGGTTTTACCAAAGACTTCACTATCGTTTCATATGTCCCTAAAAAGGCAAAAGCAGTAATATTGATTTCTTCAATGCACCACACAAAGCAATTGGATCCACTATCAAAAAAGCCGGAGATAATAATAGATTATAATAAAACAAAAGGGGGTGTTGATGAAATCGATAAAAATTATTCGTCAAATCGTAGAACCAGACGTTGGCCTCTCGCGATTTTTTCCAGAGTCTTGGATATGAGTGGAGTCAACGCCTATGCTCTGTACAAGACCTGCACTGCTGTTCCTGATATTCCTAGAGCACAATTTCTTCAGAATCTTGCTTATAGTTTAGTTTTGCCGCACCTAAAATGCCGCGTATACAATAATAGATTGCCGAGAGAATTGCGACTGACAATTGCACGCGTACTAGGTCCAAATAAGCCTCCGGCACCTGAAACAATACCCCTTGAAAGTACAGAAGCAACGAGAAAAACGTGTCAAATATGCCCATCAAGACTTAAAAGGCGTACTAAGTACAATTGCATCGAAGCTGCAAGCCTATTTGTCTTGGATGTTCAAGAACAATATGCGAGGACTGTGCAGGCAACAAGTAATTTGTCGCAAAATATTAATGTGTTTGAGAAGTAATTGTTACCTAAGCAAAACTTTAATTTAGACTGATTATTATTTGGACGTTATCTGGCAAAGTTATATTTATAATATATAAGTTTGCCAGATAACGTCCAAATAATTATATTGTAGCTAAAATTATAATTTAAATGTTTTAACCAAGCGAAATATAGGTTGTATGATTTGAACCAAATAAATACTTATTTGATTAGAAAATGTTTTTTTTTTAATTCCTTAATATAATATTAATGACAGATCATAAAACAAGTAAATATTGTGCAAATCAGTAAATAAAAATCATCCATTTCGATTATTTACTAAGCCGTCAGACATACGGCACGTCATCATTTATGATATGACTAAACCACGTCAGAACTTAAAGGTTAATTCTCATGTCAGTTTTATTTTTATACTTAACGTTAATATGTGCAGAATAAACCACCTTAAATCACTGTTTTTATCATTTACATAAAAATAATAATTTATATTTAGCAGCAAGTGAAAGAAGAGCCTGTGAGCGATACAGAAGAAATGGAATCCATGCTTGCTGATCTGCCTTTGCAATGCTTATTATGTACAAAGGACTTCAAGAGTGTCTCAGGGTTGAAGGCAAGTATTACATTACTGGAATGTATGCCTGAGCAGCATATGTCCCATTATGTCATCATCTTCCTTCTAGTATCACTTAAATCGCTGATTTCATACTGGCAGACTTCGTGAAAACGAGAGCTACTAAATTAATACTTTTGTACATAGAGTCCTTAATGAAACATGAAAATCTTAAAATACCAATAAATCCTACAATAATTTTTTATAATTTTTGACGTGACAACGTCTATTAAATTGGTACGGCGTGGAGTCATTCTCGAAAACACCGTAACGGCCGAATCTGACGCCACACGGAGTCCACGCCTACTTTACCCCCACCCCTAGAGCGCCCGAAGGCATACTCGGAAACGGCGTAACGGCTTATCTGACGCCACACGGCAATGTATCTCTGATGCTGCATGGCGTACTTTAATACGCCGTAACGACTCATCTGTTGTTAATATACGCGTTTAAAGTTTAACAAAAAAAAAATTGGTTGTCTGTAGAACTCCGTCTACTGCCGATATTTGAACGTGACAACGTCTATTACATGGTAATTTTTTCTGGGTGCAATGAAATTATTTAAAATAATGTATAACATTTATATTTTTATTTAGCAGTCTTCTACGCTGACGGTATGCACGTTGTCGCTCAGCGTTTGTTTGAGCAGGTCTGGATCTCTCCGAGGAATCAGAAGTGGACGCTGATGTTGACTGCTGATCGGCAGTAACACTGGCAAGAGCAGCAGCAGCAGCAGTAACGCGATTTTGGTACCTTCGTTGTCTCTCAGCATGAGCTGCAGCGAAGGCTGCCGCCTCTTCGGGAGTTCTACTTGCTTGTTTGCGTTTTCGGTATTCGCGTGATCGCTGGGCAACCGTTTTGTTAGAATTAGTTGTGTGCGCTACTGCGGAAGATGTTGAAGGCACGATATCATCCGTCTCCATCGGTGCATCCATCGGTGTCGGAGGCCTTTGTGCATCTTGCTCCATCATACCATGCGTTGTAATTGATAATTTTTCCTGTAAGTTAACATTTTGAATTAATATTCGGAATATTCGAATTAATTTTGTGTATTAAATATTGTTAGTGTTCATAGATAAAATTGTTAAATAAGTCATTTGACATATTGCTATTAATTATTAATTCATTTTGTCCTTAAGATTTTGAATTAACATTTGGATTATTCAAATTAATTTTGTTTATTTGATATTATTTTTGTTTCTGAAATTTGATCTTAATTTGAAATTAATTTTCTGGTTTCATATTAATCATAATATGTATTAATACAAATGATCAATAATGAATTTTAATTAATTTTGGCTTTAATTTGAAATGGCATTAAAATGAATCAATTAATAATATAAAGAAACTTACTTAGAAGAATTTTTTCAAAACTGCCGAGTTAAACTGCCTAGCTAACGAATTTTGTGCGTGGTGATTGGTCGGTTTGATTGGTTTCTGTGAAGAATGTTTTTAAAATATAAAATGTTGTATTTTATGAGTATTTAAATTTCTAACTAAATAATGTAACATAATTTATGAAAATGATTAATGAATTAATGAATTTTTACCTTTTATTCCTGTGATATTGTTGATAATAGATTAAAACACTTTGACTTATTCATCAAAATCAGTCGACAATTCACCACACGTAATTTATTAAATCACTTTTTTGTTAAACTTTGAACGCGTATATTAACAACAGATGAGTCGTTACGGCGTATTAAAGTACGCCATACAGCATCAGAGATACGTTGCCGTGTGGCGTCAGATCGGCCGTTACGCCGTTTCCGAGTATGCCTTCGGGCGCTCTAGGGGTGGGGGTAAAGTAGGCGTGGACTCCGTGTGGCGTCAGATTCGGCCGTTACGGTGTTTTCGAGAATGACTCCACGCCGTACCAATTTAATAGACGTTGTCACGTCAAAAGTGATTTAATAAATTACGTGTGGTGAATTGTCGACTGATTTTGATGAATAAGTCAAAGTGTTTTAATCTATTATCAACAATATCACAGGAATAAAAGGTAAAAATTCATTAATCATTTTCATAAATTATGTTACATTATTTAGTTAGAAATTTAAATACTCATAAAATACAACATTTTATATTTTAAAAACATTCTTCGCAGAAACCAATCAAACCGACCAATCACCACGCACAAAATTCGTTAGCTAGGTAGTTTAACTCGGCAGTTTAAAAAAAATATTCTAAGTGAGATTCTTTATATTATTAATTGATTCATTTTAATGCCATTTCAAATTAAAGCCAAAATTAATTAAAATTCATTATTGACCATTTGTATTAATACATATTATGATTAATATGAAACCAGAAATATGAGACCAGAACATTAATTTCAAATTAAGATCAAATTTCAGAAACAAAAATAATATCAAATAAACAAAATTAATTTGAATAATCCAAATGTTAATTCAAAATCTTAAGGACAAAATGAATTAATAATTAATAGCAATATGTCAAATGACTTATTTAACAATTTTATCTATGAACACTAACAATATTTAATACACAAAATTAATTCGAATATTCCGAATATTAATTCAAAATGTTAACTTACAGGAAAAATTATCAATTACAACGCATGGTATGAAGGAGCAAGATGCACAAAGGCCTCCGACACCGATGGATGCACCGATGGAGACGGATGATATCGTGCCTTCAACATCTTCCGCAGTAGCGCACACAACTAATTCTAACAAAACGGTTGCCCAGCGATCACGCGAATACCGAAAACGCAAACAAGCAAGTAGAACTCCCGAAGAGGCGGCAGCCTTCGCTGCAGCTCATGCTGAGAGACAACGAAGGTACCAAAATCGCGTTACTGCTGCTGCTGCTGCTCTTGCCAGTGTTACTGCCGATCAGCAGTCAACATCAGCGTCCACTTCTGATTCCACGGAGAGATCCAGACCTGCTCAAACAAACGCTGAGCGACAACGTGCATACCGTCAGCGTAGAAGACTACTAAATAAAAATATAAATGTTATACATTATTTTAAATAATTTCATTGCACCCAGATAAAATTACCATGTAATAGACGTTGTCACGTTCAAATATCGGCAGTAGACGGAGTTCTACAGACAACCAATTTTTTTTTTATTATTTTTCTAGTCAATGATTCATGGTCTAGTTTCATCCCCTTTCGGGATTGCACTTTATCCAGGGACACACTGTATATGAACAGGTGTACGGATGAAATACGAAAACGACTTCTATTATGTCGGGAATAAAGAAAGCTGAATGAAATTAATAGAAATAAAGGTGCTATAATATTATATTGGCGTCTAGAACCTTTTGTTGACAATTATAAAACTGGTTAACTTTTGAGACAATTCAAAAGGTATAGGAGTTGAGTTGTGTGTACAGCATTGTACAGAAAAACAATTTAGATTTTAGGTCGAATCAATTTTAGGACAAGCGAGGTTAATAAAATTGTAATGTTTAACTGAATCAAAAGCCGTTTAGGATATTTTACGTATATTGTGATACGAAAAACTATGAGAACAATTATTTTTCCACCCAATCATTAGTTAAAGTAAGAACAATAGTCACAGTATTTTTGTTATATGCGCCGAGTTTAAAAATAAAGAGGAGACTTTGAGACCTAATAAAAAAAAGGCGAAAGATTTATACGTTTTGAAGGGAATCCAGAGTTAAGAGACCTAATAGAATGACTTCCTCTACAGAATATGAAGGAAGTGAGTGGGTGTTCTTTTCGCAGTAGGGCTTGTGTCAGAAACGCATACAAGAAAAGTAGCAAGTGAATTCAATGCATTGTTGCGATCATCAGGTGGTTGTATGTTCTACATGGATAGTTATAATATTATTTTATTTCACTTATTTCGTTCGTATTAGTGAGAAAAAGGCCTTATTAGAGATGACTTGATAATAGATAATGTAGGATTATCGTCAAAAAATAATGTTTTATTTTACACTTACGTTTTTGCTAATACCGGAATGTTTACAGATTAATAACGGAAGTGAAATAGTCTGAGAATATTTCTAAAGTTAACTTTATAGATAAATATAATAATGTTTACTATTTCTTCGTTAATTAACGACTAATATAATAACTAGTTATCAAAATCAAAAATTTGTTTTTTAAATAGGATTTTTATAATCACTTGCACGTCGTAAGTCTAGGTAAGGCGGGAGACCTTGTACTGGAAAGAAGCACCGTCATTTAGAAGCTGGCCTCAGATAAATCTGTTATGTATTCCAGCTTTGGTTATATTATCACTGTATCTATTAAACTATCCTGTATGCCATAGAGACTATCTGGAGACCTATTTTTGAATTACGAATGCGATTTCGAAATCACCGCTGACTAAATAGTCAGCGGTGACTTTGAGATCACGGATTCCTAAACATCCAATTTTTGAAAGTCGATCGCAGAGCTGCCAACATAGATAAAGTACACACATAAATGTAAGAGTTCGGTTCCACGCAGAATTTAGTTATTCAATAACCGGCAGCGACTACATTGATATATATATATATATACTATATAATTAATATATATATATAGTATATATAGACTGAAAAATCAAACAAAACACAGATAACATTTCCACAAGTATGACTTGATTACGAGTGGGTGAGGGCACTCGTAATGAAATCACACCTGTGACTAAGGTAGTCACATCAGTGATATTCAAAAATAAGAATTATTGAAAATCGGTGATTATTAGTCACATCGGTGATTTCGAAGTCGCATTCGTAATTCAAAAATAGGTCTCCTGATGGTGACTGCTTATGTGCTTGAAGGCAATTCAGGAACAAAAGTAGATTATGTATTTCATTGGGAGAAAAAAAATACTTTGCACACATAGCAAAGTATTTTTTTCCTTTTGGAGAGGAGGGGCTCCGAATGTCCTACCGACTAAACTCAGTCTGAGCCTTGACCATAAGGGCCCTATGACTTAGATGGGTGCACATTTATGTGTAGTCTTCAAATTTAAGTACTAGTTTAGCCCTGTTTCTAGGCACACGTGATATCACAGCACTCGTACAAGACGGTGAAGAGAAAATCTGGCGATTCACCGGAGAAACCACAAAAAACAATTTACACTTGTGAGACTTGTAAAAGGGGTATGTTATATGTTTCTAGATATAATCTCTGAAATTAGGAATTTCGAATGTGTCTACCTATGAAATTGCCCTTTATTTCTTTTTACATCTAAATTAATAACTTTTATTGTACAAAGTCCATAGATTTTCTGATTATTTTTATGGAATAACAAAAGTTGAAAGTAATCCTAATTTTCAGTTCAAGGATTTTGTAGTTTATTAACTAAAACATTATAGTATTTTTTTTCTCTTTTAAATTACGGTATAGGTTGTTGAATGTAAATGAGGATATGTGTAGAAATTTAATAAAGTTTGGTTTCTCAGTTATTAGAATATCTTAAAATTAAATTATTAAGGTGCAACAAAATTCTTGAAATTCATACATAACGTTGATTTAATAGGTATATATTATTCCTACTATTCACTATAATTTATATAATAAATAAATAAATATTTATATATGTTTATATATTTATTTAACTCTTTTTATCTTTAACTTTTCTAAATTTTATAAGCATTTCATTTAATATGTTAAATGTATTATTTTTCAAATATTACAAGTATCTAAATTAGGCAATTGTATGATAAAGTGTACAATATACAGTTATTGCACAGTTTCCTATTGTTCCATTTCAGTGTTTACAACGTCGACTGATCTGATGGTACACGAAACCTGTCACGATAAGTGGTTCTGTTATAGCTGCAACAGCAGTTGTGAGTCATTCGAAAGTCTTGTCACGCACAGGAAGATATGTAATTCCAAAATCACAGAGACGACGACGCTGAAAACATTGGACGATGTAAAAAGGTGAGGGACAAATTTTAATGGGTTGTTCAGAGTAGCCACTATGTTTAATGTTTTGTTAACAATAGGGATACAGATTATAAATTAGTGAAACAGATTAAATTCATTGTACGTATTTCTGTATTGCCACATTTAGTACTCCTTTAGAGTGGAGGCTTTATGTAGATGTCAGTTGTGTTCCACAGTGGTCTTGCGAGCCACTCCTATGGCTCAGTCTGTCTGTATCGTTCACAGCGATGTAAGGTTTGTTAAGTGTCTGCGCTTGTGGTTCTTTTTTTTTTATACGTTTATGATGGCAAGCAGGCACCGTCGCCTATGGACGCTTGCAACACTAGGGGCATCACAAACGCTTTGCCGACCTTTTTAAAAACCTATTTACTCCCTTTTTGAAGAACCCCATACTGTAATCCCCCGGGAAAGCCTCAGCAGGGAACTCGTTCCACAATCGGAGCGTGCGTGGAAGGAAATTTCGTTGAAACCGCACTGTGCGTGACCATTTAGGCTCTAGCATGTGAGGATGAACACCCTGCCGATGGCGAGCGGTGCGATGGTATAATGTGGCCGTGGGCATCATGTCGAACAATTCTTTGGAACACAACCCGTTATATAATCGATAGAACAAACACAAAGAGGCACAGTCTCGCCTCAGACTTAAGGGCTCAATACCGCTTGCGAGTATGGGATCGTCAACGATACGCTCAACGCGTCTTTGGACCGAATCAAAATCAAGTTGGTATCGAGGTGCTCCCGCCCACAGGTGACAGCAGTACTCCATATGGGGCCTGACTTGCGATTTGTATAATAGCAGTCGTTGCCTCGGAAGGAAGTACCGCTTAGCTCTGTTAAGCACTAGTCTGTTAAGCACTAGCCTAGTTTTTTAGAAGCCAACTTGACCTTGTCATCTAAGTGACTTCGAAATTTAACTTCGGTTCTAAACCATTTTGTTTCATCCGCCGATGCGTCGCCATGAATATCAATAGTCTTCAAGTTTTATACTTTTCTAAAATTAATGTCAACCTTGTCTAAATTTGGTAAGACTTCATTTAACATGTAGTCAAATACACTCCAGACAACTCAGTCTGAACCCTCAGGTAGATTTTGTAGGTTTTCACTTTTTTTTTACAACCTTTCATAACCTCAGAAGTTGCCATATATTCTTGTCGGTTGCTATACTGTAACCCAGACCTGACTTGCTGTTTGTGTGATGTTGTCTACCCATCTTGTTGGCCTGATGACTGTACAGTCCGTATATTTTTAATAGACTGATACTATTTAAATATTCACAGAATTGTCCATCATCCTCCAGTAAATATATCTTTGACGATTAACTTCACAGACATAGAAGCAGAGAGTTTGAATGCAGTTCGCAACAATTGGCTAACATAAATTGGCCAATATAATTTCTTTGTTGGATCGCCATTATATGTATTTTTTTATTTGTAGTTAGTGTTGCCATCTCCCATTCTATCGTATATATAGTAGAGGATAGAGCACGAGAAAAGTTTGACAACATCATAATGTTATTACATTAAATATTGTTTACTCATTTCGTAACTTGTGCTCAAGGGCATTTGGCAATGAAACTGGGATACAAACTATTTTGTGGAATGATTTTTGAAGTGAAACTTCTTTACGCACGCTTGACTTGGGGAGTAAACGGGCGAACGCGTGACGTAATCGTTACGAAAAGTGTGATCGGGTAAGGCGAACGGGAGTTGACTGAGGGATATAAGTAACAGAAAGCAGTGCGCGCGCACATTTTCTTTCTGTCTTCCTCTCATAGCTATTTAGCTTATAAATGAATAGCAAACGTATTTACGTTCCGTCCTATTATCGTGCAGTCCTATTGTCTGTATCACAGTGTAGGAGCAAGAGAGAGCAGTACGTGCGCACATTTTCTTTCTCTCTCTTTTATAGCTAGTAAATATATATATCTCAGTAGTTCGATTGCGAGTTTACTAGCGTTACGCTAACGGTGTTTATTTGGTTATTTTTCGTAATTCTATTTCGGTTTGAACAATTTTATGAATTAATATTTTGTTGAATACATTCAATATTCTACGTTTAAAGTGGATAGAATTGTAAATTCATTTTAAAGTTCTTGTTTTGTGAATTTTCGGGTAAATAATAACAAATTATGGAAAGAAGTGACATAGAGTCTGAGTATGAAAGCGGTGCTCCAGGATCACCGACAAAGAAGAAATTATGTACGGAAATTGTGCATAAAAAGTGTGTGACAACAGATTCAAGGCAAGATTTTAAACCTAGTGAGACCCAATCAAGTGATAATGAATCACGTAGGTGAGTACGTATCTGATATTTGTTGCTGGCGTCGGAGCGTCATATGCAGTGCTGCTGTATTCTTGGCTATTTCCTCTCCACTATACGAGGCATTCTACTCTTGACATTGGGACGCATTTGACTCTCTGTCTTTTTTTGTTTCTCTCTTTTTCTCTCTCGCTTTTTCCTTGTTACTCTTCCGTATTTTAGACGCACGTTCCTACAATTTACTTCAGCAAAGTTTGAAAATAGGATAACATAAAATTTAACTAATACGTAAATAATAAAATACTTATTATTTGTAGAGATTTACCATCACAAATAATTGATGACATCGCGATTGAACGTGACAATAATCAAATGGAAGTTGATGATGGAAATCTCACTGTAGATCATGTACAAAAATCGAGACAAATTTTTGGAGTTAGGTAAATTAATATTTCGTTTTATAAACATTGATGACTCTAATAATGATTTAATAAATTTACCAAATTAAAATGATGGAATTATAGGTTAAATAGAGCGCCAAAAACTTCTGCAGAACGTGGACGAGAATTCAGAGCACGAAAATCACTGCTTAAACAAAAATGTAAACAACAACAGGAACTAGATGCAATAGTTGAAATCGCTACAGAAAATAATCGAAGTGCTGGTCCATCAGAAGACTATCAAGTTCCTGAATCATCCAAAAAAATTATCCATATAACGACAATAGAAAAAAGAGCAAAGTCTGCAGAGGCAACACGGCGATGGAGAGAGAGAAAAAAAGGCGTTAGTGAGTCATCAAAAAAACAGGCGAAAACTGCAGCTCAACGCATGCGAGAATATCGACAGAGAAAAAAATTGTAAATATCAATTTATATATAAAACTTATGTCATTAAAGGTTCGTAGAATTCTTATTTGCATTGTCTTATTTAGAGAAAAGAAAACACTGTTGTAGCAGCAAAGTGATCAAGATATAGATGTTATAGTGGGTACATCATTATCACAAGTGATTCAAAGGGCTGGTCCATCAACAATGAACAGCATATCGGCAAAGCTAACCAGAAGAGGGAATTCACAATCGCAGCAACAAATTAAAAGATCAGAACGTACGCGAAAATTTCGGAGATAAGAAATGATAATGTCAACATCAAATCGTTATTATTGAATTAATATTAAAATTAAATATGTTGTGTTGTTGATAAAAAAAAAATTGGCTCATATTTTATCTTTTAATATATATCTTTTTCTGTTCATAGTAATAGTCCATCGGGAAATAATGAAGAACAATCAGACTTTTGTGATTTTACTTTGAAGTACGAAGACACTACAAAACATAAAAAGGCTTATAAAAATTTCGATCGAAAATTTCGGAAAAATCCATTCGATCCATGTAGTCGGCGATAGATTATTGTTTAAAAATAACTTAAAAATGCATCTGACAATTATGAAGATCCATTGAAGAAAATAACGGTAAGAAATAATAATATTGAAGTATGCACATACTTTATCACTATGAAGAAATTAACAAACATAATTTTTATACTTTTCAGAATATCAACAACATTAACGATGCACTTGACAACTTATTTTTCCTCGTCTCCCATTTATGCAGATACGAAGACTATGGCATGTACTTGGGCAATTTGGTATATACGGTCCGGTTATCAATGTGCTAGTATCCGTGGATACAATGGTGAATCAACTTCCAAGAGATATCAGCGATGATCATTGCATCTATGTTCATATAAAAAAGAAACGAATCCACAACTCGAGCTATTGACAAGGATTAATTAATAAGAAAAAAAAAATATTAAGGCATGGTTACAATATTTGGTAAACACGCCTCTTTATATTTACTACAATATCAAAATTAATCATGGATTCCTCAGTGATGATGATGATGAAGAAACTCAACGAATAAATTACATAGTTGAAGTCAGTGAAGATATTCCCATTGAGGAGTATTACAGCTCAGACAGTTACATACATTTCTGTGTAACGACGAAAAATATTTAATAAGTAATTCTTAAATATTGTCTTAAATAATATAAACCTGAAGAATACAATATTCCCCGTAGTTTATTTTTCGATGAACACGCGGAAGAATTGTCATTTCCAACTATTTGGGACAATGTAGAACATCTAAAGAAAACAAATATTATAAAAACAGATATGTTGTTTACGTTGAGAGAATAGTGCCTAAAGTTATTCGATTTCGAAATTATGATATTGCACAAGACTACAATGAATATTTAGAAATGAAGATGTTGAAATATTAGCTGAAATGAAATTTATCAATTCCTTCAATGAAAATGTAGCACTAATTTTGGAAAGAAGAAAAGAGTTTGAATTAAAGTTATACGTCGAGAAATCAATTGAAATCTGTCGACAATTGTGTTGTGAAAACGGGAATCCAAACTGATGATGAGACTGAAATTCAACATGTAGCGAATCGCCTTCCAGAGCCTAAACCTTTTCCACAATTATATTGCAATCCAAATGCAGGTGTTAATATGGATCTTCACTAAGCAATATTGAGTAAGTTGGTGTTATTGCGAAGAAGAAAAAATATTATGGAACAAGATCAATTCTGTCAACTAATGAGATCTGCAAATGAAAAATAAAAAGAAGTCCTTCTTCATGTCATTCATCATCGTCCACGTTCTATCTTCAAATTCATCATTGCTACAAGTATTCTTAAGCTGCTGGATGTGGAAATACTCACCATAAAAATTCTAATGGAAATTTATAATAGCTATTCAGATATGATGGATATTGCAATGCATATATCACATGTGCATCCACTGGCAAGGCTGCAGTTGCTATCGATAGATCGACCGTACACACACTGCGTTGAAAATCGTGTCGCTATCAAAACTTCTTCCATTATCAACAGAGACAGCAAATTAATATCGTACACTGTTCAGACACAGTCTTGATCACAGATGAAGTGAGCTTCACGCTAGACTAAAAGAAATAACAGGGAATTTTGAAACGAATTTTTTGGTGGATAAGACATGATTTTCATTGGTGATTTACGGCATCTGCCGCCTGTTCGTGCCACACTAATATATAAACAACCAAAACAGCGCATGGCAGGACCAGTACTATGGCACTAAAATACCAAAAAATTTTTACCAATTGACAGAAGTCATGCGATAAAGTAATGTCATAATATTAGCAGATGACGAATTAGCAATTATTGAACCACGATTCGTTACAAGGCTGATCAATTATGTCCACATGGAATTCGTCTCTTTCTTATTAATAATTACGTCAATGAATAGGATATTGCAACGTGCAGATAATGAAATCGCATCAATAGCAACGGAATTATTTTTTGGATATTAAAGTACTGAACAGGAAACTTTTCTCAAACAGAAATTACACAAAATGTCAGTCATCGATACTGGCGGTTTACCGTACAAAATTGTGTTTGTTCTGTCCAAATCGTACATTATCCACACTTTGATGTATCAGATGGATTGGCAAATGGTGCAGTTAGTAAATTGGTACATATTGAACAAAATGAAGTTACACGAGTATGGTTACCTTTTGAGAATTCACGAAAAGTTGGTGAAAAACTTCGACGAAAAGCTTTCGCTTACGTTGCGACATATAATATTGATAAATATGCCGTCCCAGTAGAACGCAGAACATGTACCATTGACATGAATAATAACAAAACAATAAATGCAAAACGAAATCATTTTCATTTAGTAGGTATTAGGATGTGCCATGACAATTCATAAATCTAAGATGGAACATTCAATGAAGTTGTTTATGAATAACAAAGGACTCATTCTCTATTATTACTACATGTTGTTCTATCATGGGCGAAAAAATGATACATCGATATATCTTTACACGATAAATTTCGCCGAATATCGTTGAACACATTGTCAACAATAGGTAAAACGATTCTTGATTTTATGAATGACAGAAAAAAGTTGTCTATGGTTTCTTTCAATTGCCAAAGTTTTAGAAAACGCGTGTCGGACTTGATCGATTCAAGCAATATTCTGTTTTTACCAGAAACCTGGTCAAATGACGATAAAAATATTGACATCTCGAATTTTGATTGTATTGCAAAATTGAAGCGTGAAATGTTAGTTCAGCAGGAGTGACAATTTATCAGAAATCAAATGATACCTCCTACTAGTTAAACTTTCTACGAGATAAATTCGAAATACTAATGAATAATACTCGTAAGGGACGAACTACAAGACATGGAACAACAATCCATGCAGTTCTTTCTAGATGTCTGTCTAATTTTAATTCGAAAATATATGTATCTTATTTCTCATACCTGCTATTTATTGTCTCAATTTTACAATCAAGCACAGTAACTAATGATGTCTCCAATAATGAAAATAATGAATAAAAATAAAAGATCTCTTCAAACATATTAATTTACCAATGATAACATAAAACAAATTTAAATATTTGTAGATTAATATATGTATACATGTATATATTGTACACATATAACGTTGTTTTGTACACAAAGAAGTTTCACTTCAGTCGTGTGGTCATAAGCACACTCGGTTTTTTTGCAAATATAGACTTGTAACAACTTTTTCATATATTTACTCCATATATTATGATTGAATGCATGATGTGATTGTATGTTAATGAGGGTTTTTCTGATGGTCAATTTATGAACAATAGTCGACATAATACAGGTGACGCATTTATTTTAAGAAATAACCTTAGTTGATTGTAAATAATGTTTTAAGCTCAAGTTTTATTTTTGAAGCAGTCTTTAGTGTGTATAATCGAGTGAAACTGAATTTTTATTTATATTTACAAAATATTACTTTACTTGCGGCTTCGCTTGCCTTTTTCTCATGGAATGAGATATTTACTCGTAGTAAAAATTATACTATGTCCGTTCCAGGATCTCAAATTATCTCAAAACCAACATTGATCTTAATTGGTTTAACAATTTTTGAGTTTATTCATATAATATACTTATTTTTTATCTTTATAATGTTAATTGATGTGTATAATGCAAACACTTATAAATTTTTGAAATGTGGCTTGACGTAAATTGGAAGTCTCCAAAGTCAAATGTACAGGTTTTATTCTTGTTGATTTGTCACTTAAAATCCTTCATTTTGATAACATGTTTGTTGCCATAGGCACTAATCCAATCCACATAGCATGGTCATACTCAGGACTTTTTTGAAGCTGGGGGAAAGACTTCATATTTTATGTGAGACCTGGGTATATTTAAGGGTGGGAAAAAAATGTACATACCTATATGGTATAAAGCAAATAAGGTACATTAGATCTAAAAGTGTATAAATATTATTTCTACGAAACTAAACTAATTAAAAAACTTTCATGATTTTAATTGCGGAAATACTAGTTGTTGTCTAAGAAGCATTAATGGTATTTTGACATTGACCGCCAAAATGATTTGTTTTTCAAATAATTAACATGATTACAATATAAAATTATTGTAATTCATATCTTTCTTTATGTATAGTTTTAATTATTAATACTATTCATGGCGAAAGTAATAACTGCGTTATTTATAAATATTCAATAAAACCTATGTTGTCACCGATAGAACTCTTTCGGTTAATACTATATTTCATAGATATCACAGAAACAAACAAATTCTTTCGTATATTGTTTTTTTTCCATAACAAAACCATATACGAAAGAATTTGTTTATTTTATGCTTTATGTCTATGGATTGTGTATTCAGCGATACCAGTTTGCCAAAAGCAATTACAATGTATTTGATTGGAATGGGATTTAGTGAAGAACAAAACTGGTTGTTTTACATGCAACGGGATCTCTGTTGTCATCAAATTATGAAACTAAGAGATAGTGTAGTTATAGTGCTTTATAAAGATAATTTATCTTAATAAAGAAGCAATGTGACTGCATTATTAGCTAGTTCAATAAAATTTGATAACAATGTACAGTACGCGACAGATATACATGACAATTTTCTAGTGATCTGGAATCACGTACTAGGTAGGTAGTTTATATAGATAAAATGAAAATGAATCAGATTTATTCAGTTTTCGATAAGCCGGTGTAAAACGCAGTCCTATCCAAGGCCTGATTGACAGGATATTTATCATTATTGTTTTCGTTCAGTCATAATTTTCATAAGATAAATGCGGTCAATGTGGGCATGTGCAGCACTAATACTGAGGAGTGCGTGTGTTACGTGCTGTATGTGAGGCTGGCCGGGGTTTCCTCAGCACAGCGGCTCACTTTATACTCCTATCATGTCGAACTGTCGCGTACTGTAGTTTAATCTGTCGTGTAATAACCTAATCGTGATTCATACTTATTTTTTTTTAGAAAAATAACGACGATTTGATGTTCTGTCACAGTTGCTGTCAACTGTCAATCGAATTTTATTACACATTTGGTGACGGATACTATTTGTTCTGTTTTAGACGATACAACAATGGCCTGTAGTTGAAAATAGAACCATATTCTTCCTAGCATCACTCCCATGTTCGTCCTGACATTGGTAGAATTCGTAAATACGAGAACCATAAAATTTAAAGAAGAAGACCAAAGAACAGCTTTTCTCTATCGGCTTGTGTTTTTAGTATTATTCTGCATCCTTACGTGTGGTAGGTATTGTGCTATTTGAGTATTGGAGATACCAAAAATAAAATTTCTAATTTGAAAAATTATTTTTGTTGTGTACAAGTGACAAGCCCAAATGAAACCAATATAGATATGTATACACTGAGTTTTTCTAAATAAATCTGCTTAATATCAGTTTAAAATTAACCTTTAGAATTAAATTTGATTCTGTCAATACCAGGATAGGGCAGATGGAGCTCCCTTCAGATTGGGCAAAGGGGGTCATGTACAGCAATGTAACCACCGACACACGTATTTATAGGGATCAGAATTACCATTCAGAAAAGTCAAGTTGTGATGTAAACTGAAATGATATTATTAATTAAAGCCACGAATACTGTTACGTCCTATTAATAGAACGTCTGGATTCAGCAAGGTCTATCAAAATGAACAAAGTAACTAATTTGATATTAACCGACTAAATTGTGTACTTTTTACATACATATTTATATTTAGTTTTATATCGTCTTCCAAATAAACATGAATTTTTCATGGTTCTCATTGACCAGAGCAGGAGAGCGAAATATTTTGTAGGGGACATTCTGTCATTTTACCACGACGTAAACTGTTAAGACGCCATAGCTCAAATCTTAACATAGTGCACCTTGTCTGCATATTTGAACTTTACATTAAAAAATAAATAAAATGTTTGAAATATTACTTTTAGTGCTTTCTTACTACTCTACTTTCATGGATAAGGGTTGAATACACTAAAAGTAATGTTTCAAACATTTTTTTACCATGCTATATTTATCCCCTACCATTTAGATGACACGGTATAGTTGGAAATAGTACAGCACTATCAAATCTGTTTTTCGGTTGGAAAAATTATAAATACCTTGTTTTCCTTTGCCTTCATGCTAGATTTTTTAAAAGTTGCAGTAATTGTCAAGGTTATAGAAAAAGTTGAGGAGAGTTATATTTTATTAATCTTTATTATATTTTATGTAAATTGTAAAAAAAGTAAAATCAGGTAACAGTTTTCGTATGAGATTCCAGTTTATTTCATTCCTTATCCATGTAGATCAAAATGTGTGCATTAATAAATTAGTAATTTCATGTAGTCCCAACTAATATTATAAATGCGAAAGTGTGTTTGTTTGTTTTATTTGTTTGTTTGTTTGTTACCTCTTCACGCTTAAATACTGGACCGATTCAAAAATTCTTTCACCTTTGGAAAGCTACATTCTCCCCGAGTAACATAGGCTACTTTTTATCCCGGAAAAATCGACAGATCCCACGGGATGCGCAATAAAGGCTTCGCTTCAAAAACTACTGCACAGATTTTTATGCGGTTTTCATCAATAGATAGAGTGATTCTTGAGGAGTTTTGCGGCATTTTTATCTCGGAAAAACGGATAGTCCCACGGGAAGCGCGATAAAATCTTCGCACCATAAACCGACTTCCGCGTATATGTAGCCGTGGGCAAAAGCTATGACCCTTAACCCTCTATACACCCAATCCCGAAATCCACGCGGGCGAAGCCGCGGGCAGAAAGCTAGTTTCTAAATAAAGCAATATTGATTACATATTTTAATGTTCCGTAGAAAAGCAGTTCTATTTCTAGTAGGTATTTATTGGAATTTGATTTCCTCAATATTTTTCGATTAAAAGTTTCATATACACATACATTGTTTGTTTTGGACACATGTCGTTTTGGACGATGATAATATAAAATATATTTTTTCTATTTGATAATAATATTCTAATGTAATATAATATATGTAATAGTAATATTTGAATATTTGTTTTCTATTTCTGTGTAAAACTAGGATTTAAATTCATCACAACATTATTATTTTTGAGGAAATATTTTTAAAGTGTAATTAAATTTTAATGACGAATAGGTCCCTTGATATTGCCGTTTTTTATTAATGTAATGATTCTTGCGTATGATTTGGTGTTGTAAATATTACTTATATGTGATGTGATGAGATGTGCTTGTAAACTTAAATGTACGAATGTGAATTAAACTCATTTTCATGAAAGTGACTGTATTTTATTTAATCTTTATTCTAACGTTGACCATTTATTATAATAGGGTATTACGCACTATGAAAAATAAAATCTAAATTTATGTTTTTATAGTTCATTTATAAAAAAACAAACGAAAAATATTAATTTCTATTCATAAAACTGCAAAATAAATTAAATATTTCAATTTGAAAATACAAGTTTTTTTATCTGTGCTTCGAATGTCAAAAACGCTGTACGCCATGTTTGCATTCGCTGTGACGTCACTGGACTTGTAAATAAACAACCTCTGTTTTTGTTGTACATGTCTACTGTGTAATTTATTAGATTAACGAACTTTCTCAGTTATTATACGAAATATTTCGTTATTTATTTCGAAAATATGTTTATTTCTTTCAGCGAAGCGTAATGTTTACAATGCCCGTGACGTCACAGACATGGCGGCCTGAGAATTGGCGTTTTCGCGCCCAAATTTGAATTGTAAAATTAAAACACGTTTTTATGAAATAATTGGAATAAAAAAAATGTATTTATATTTTTTTGTGGTATTTTATCAATAACAGATTAAATTAAAACACTTTTTGAATTAGACTGTAATACCCTATTATTATGGACTTTTGCAAACTCGTTTTTTTTTTCTCTGTAGGCCGCGACCGCCTCAGGAGAGGTCTTGAAATGTGTACGCGCTCGAAGTGACTCACGGAACAAAGTGGTTCCGACCGCATCTGATGGGACGCTATGATGAAAGACGAGAAAGTATGACTGTGAAAGTGGCATAACCGTGCGGGATGTGATGTTAATTAGAGAAAGACAATAGTGCAACGAGGTCAAGGTACCAACCACTTGCCATTATCAAACCGTCTTCTGTATGTTGCTGTTTTAACTTCGTGTCTTGATAAGTAGTGACATAGACAGATATTACGCAGAGCTGTCCAGCATCTTGCAGCTGTCCAGCATCTTGCATCATCAGAGTTTGGCGTGTCACTTACAATAATACTTCATTTTGATTCACACTTGTTCGTCTTTGAATTATCCTAACTTTCAGTGTACAGTTAAATAATTGCCGGGGTTATCAACTTAATTGGGAACAATAAATAAAAAGATTGACTAAAATAATGATTTTATTACATTCCACAACTTGATGTGATTCAAAACCACAAAATTATTTGTGCTAATAAAGCTGTTTTCTACCACAGACAATTTTAGCGCTAGAGTTTATATTTTAATGAGGTCTATAATAAATGGTGTGTGAGCATAGACAAAATTATCCATCCTTGCCACTCCGTTAGAATATCAGTTAAATTTATCTATATTTTTTCGAGTCGACCTTGGCTTTCAAATTTTGTTTTTCAAGAGTGCCATGCTCACATTGCTGTAGATTATAAAAATACATGACAGTGCACATTATTATTAATGGAAAATGAATGTAATACTGGAATTTTAAGTAATGAAAATATTGTAAATATCTATTAAATATATGCTATATTCTGGTTTCACAGCCTCCAACAAGATTAGATCATTTGAAAGCACGAACAATGATAATAAAAAATATATATAACCATTGAAAAATAGTCTGTTCAATTAAGTCGTTCTATACAATATAGTGTTATCAAAAACAAAACATCAATAACTTCATAACATGATGGAATGAGGGATTTACGAATACAATAATTGAAGGAGTAAATTGCAGATTAGTTACACCATTATTTTAAATGAAGTATTTCATAAATACTAATAATAATACTGGCATACAACACACTACAAACATCACTATAATCTGTACCACATTATTATCTGTTGTTGGAAAATCCCTCATCGAAATATAATAAATAATAGTTATTTATGCAACTGTTGTATAATCAGAGGTATTAAAACACGAATGTGGGTTTATCACACAAGGCGTAACCGAGTGTGATAATAGTATCACATGAGTGTTTTAATACCTAATTATAACAGTTGCATACAAGACTTTATCTACAGTCATGATGTGAATCCTCTATATTCTCTACCATAGGGTGTTGTACAATGTTGTAAGAACTATGTAAATTCAACCTTTTCATACTGTTTCCTAGATTTTTCCGGTAACAATTTCTTAGAAATTTCCTTTGCTGCTTTAGAAATATTTGGTGGTGTGTCATCAAAGCTAGAATCACTCATTTTTGTAAACAACGCACACAGTAATTGTTTGTTTGCAATTTCCAATATCGAGTGAAAAATTGCCCGGCATAACACGATTAGACGAGAATCCGAAATTACGAATAGTCTACAATTTATTGTTCTTTTTTCAAAATGTTAGCGATTTGGTGGTGAAAATGTCATTGCATAAGAATGTTCTTTTTTTGAAATTCATAATATCACCCGTTTGGATGATATAATGATCATAATATCATTGAGTGTTATAATGTTGGCAATAAGCTAATTGTTAGAGGTTCTTTTATAGAGGATTAATAGCATGATAGTAGATAAATACATTTATATTGGAATGTCGTGAACTTTAATTTCTGTTGAGCTCGCTCAGTATCCTGAGGATGTACAGGAACAGGTTGAGTATGTCCATATAGAGGTTGATGGTGGCCAGTATGTACTCTTCTGGCGAGAGTTGGGTCATGATCTGTTGTGTGTCAAAGATGAGGAACAGACTGAATAGGACGGCGCCGACGAAAGATAGGGCAACCTCGAACGCAGAGCTCTGGATGAAGATCTGAAGGAGGCCGCCAATTATCAGTACGCACAGTCCGGCCACCAATCTGTCAAAATGTTAGATGTATGGTAAATATTATGGCTTCATACTTCGTGTTTACATTTTTTCTCCGAGACCAAACAATTTGTTTGTGGTGTATTGAAATTCTATAGCGTTCTTTCAGACGCTATAATTGGACTTAGTTATTCAAACAGGAGGTATGGTTATAAATAAGCAGACTGCCCACGTGAGACAGTATTAATAAAGATTTTCGGTCTAATTAATTTACGTTGTTGTCTCGTTTCATCAATATCATAAGATAGAAAGAGAAGAGAAAAACGTGGATTAGGTAAGGCTTTATTAATACGTTCCCTTATGTTTGGTTTGTTCCTGTGCGATTCGCAGCAGATTGCATAACTTGTAGTCATAGTATCCAGTAATTCCATTGCCTGCCGTTTGCGGCAGAAATAGGTAAGACGGTGGTACCCAAGCAGACAATCCTAGTATAGTCCCTCCCGGAGTCTAGTCCACAACAACAACAAAGGCTCAAGCATGTTATAGTATATACAATACATCATTTTAATTATTATTGTTTTAATAATAATTATGACATACTTTATCATAATTATTATTAGCTTAAATAATTTAATCATATGACACAAGTTGGCATTTTAAAACAGTAGTTGATGAGGAAATCACTTCTGAAACTCACTTCAAACATTGGTTATGAAAGTGTATTTTATTAGATTGAATTTTCTCCGTGTTACTAACTATTTACGTGCAATTATGAATCGAAAATGAATTACGTTGAGTTCAATCATTACTTTGCACTTTAGTTTTTGTACGTCAATTTGATGAGTTTTCTTGCAATATGGATAATAATACGTCTTTTTAGTAGTCGCAAATCGCACTATATAGATAGTACACTATCGGATGTATTGTATACAAGGGAACTCCGTACTTAAGCTTTGAATTCTCAAAATTGACTAATTTTTTTTACTATTTTTCAGAAGTGTATTGAACAACGTATGCGTTAGTGCCAACGAGCTGCCGTTAACAAGCCGGAGTTGACGGCGAAGGTTTTTAATGTCATGAGTTAGTATTAGGAGTCTTTATCACACCCACATTACATTTTTTACGACACAATAACTTTTACAAGACTATGTTAACGTGACTGAGTTCTGGCTTTATACTGTGACCAGACACGTGTATATAATAGGATGGGGTAATAAGGCATCTTCATAATTCATCTGGATTCCTATTAACGAACTGGGGGGCAATCGCACTAACAAATCGCAGCTGAAACGAAACCAAATCGTTCCACTCAACCAATCCGAGAGCTAGAATATCACGTCATCGAACAGATGACGTTATATTGTGGCGTTCGGATTGGTTAAGCCGAATGGTCTTGCGATTTATTAGTGCGATTGCCCCTCTGATTATCTCACCACTAATTGTCGGGCAATATCAAAGTTATTGACATATCACATACGTACGTAAATAGATAAAAATTGGCACTTATCTGATAAATAGATACTCAAAAATATATCGGAATCAGTGCCTCAATTCCGAGTTTTAATTGATATTATACAAGTCAATTTTAATTCATTCAGCACAGTTAAAAGAACATGTTAATAAAGTAAACAAGTAGTTTGCTTTCCTATGATAAAGAATAATGACCACATATTGATTGATCTGTCACAATTTTATTTTTAATGATGATAAGTAGACACTTGCCACTAGTACTTTATATTAATTATTAAAGTTTATAATGACATCATTATTACATTAAATTTTAATGTCAAAACTGGAAAAAATGTATCAAGAATTTATTTATTTTAATGAATTTTGGATTATACTGTTTATTTAGTTTTTATTTCAATTGACCATCATTAATGTTATTTAATTTTTAATTATTTTGTCTCTTACCTTAACTAATATTAAGGTTCACCTCATTTTTTATGATAATAGGATCTTTAGAATTCTGGATGAGTGGGAAAGCAAATGAATTATGATCATACAGCTCATGTTTAGTATGTATGTATTTTGACAATTGCTTACTTTACAGGTATGCTATAGAACTATAAAAATCTTAAAATTAATTAATTAGGTTGGTAAAACTTCCTTGAGACATATTTAAAATTAGTTTATTATGAAATTTTAATTATGTCTGGCTTTTCGTAACCATAATATGGACTAATATGAGACTAGGTCTAAATTGCGTTATATAACTTTTAAAAACTTATTGAAAACAATGAATGTCACGTTTGAAAGTATCAGTTTATTTTTTGGGTTTAATTCAAAATTTTATGAAGTGTTACGATATGAGTACAAAGATATTCTATTTTTACATATGTTGCATCAGTAGATGCATAAAAAATTATTTTGGTCTAAATTGAGCATTGTTACTTAAAATTAGGTTCTGTATGTTAATATTCTAAGAGAACAACAATACTTACGCATAGCCGACGAAAGAGAAATCCCGTTTGGTGTTCAGAGTATACATTGTTAGGCCAAATACCACTGCAAATGTGAGTCCCAATGCTTGCAGCACCACAAATGTGTCGCAGTAGGAAACAACAACACCCACTGTATATGCCTGGATTGCAGTCTGGAAAATATGATAAGTATTGATGTTGAGAATTAAATAAGTAACTGCGTTGGCAACACTGACGTAAAAACCGTCATGGCGTCGCTTCTTGTTTGTATGGAGTCAATCTGTCAAGTACGCAATAAATGTGTCTGCTGTGTGAAACAGTTTTTTCTATTTTCTTATTACTCGTCACCTCGTTGACCCTAAAACCTCAATAATTAACCTGATTGTTATTTATTAAAGAAAAATTATTTATTTAAGTCATGCAATAAAATTGGTAATTAAAACATCAAAAAGTATGTAGAGTTTGTTTGAAAAACAAGCTGATCTTTAGATTATAGATGGCTTTTACTTAGTTTGTAATTCTTTAAGAAATTAATTAAGTATATATCAAATTATCTAGTAAGACAAGCATGGTGAAGAATTTCTTTATGTTTTCCCAATATCACAAAATGAAATTTATTTCAATCAAGCAATGTGTGTGTTGTAAGGAGTTTATTTGATACATGACAAATATTCATACACTTTTACAAAAATTGTTTTTAAATTATACCATGAGTTTCAAATTCAATACGGCTTCAATAATGGCGTAGCATCTTTGACATTCAAAAGTGATTGTAAAATCCTATTTGAAGAATAAATTTTTGATTTGATTTGCTAAATATTTATTATTCTTATATATTTAACATATGGACATAACAACTTGTTAGAAATAACTTAGTTAATGTGATAACCAAGGATTACATATCATTTGATAGAAAAGCTTTTTAGATGTTTTTTGTTTTGCACCACAAAAATATACATCTGAAAAGGCAACTAGTGCAAAAACATTATTTTCTAATATTAAAACATTTAGGTCTTGGCAACACCAGTCACTCTTTCTTTCTTTGTAAGAATAACATATTTATTTTTAACGACCTTATTTTTAAAAAAAGCTACCAATAAAAAAGTCCTGTTTCATTTTATAAAAAATGTTGTATTATATTCTGTTTTATGTGAATTTGTTACATATTCTAAGTACTTACAAATGCTGCCAACAGGTAAAGATTGGCAGGTGAGTCCCGTCGTTTAGCTATAAGTGCAAACAAGGTCACCATACTTAATATGAATGACAGTAGGACCATCCATTGGCTGAAATGGAATAAGTAAGTTATATCAATCCACAAGATAAGCATATAGCACAAAGTACATAAAAATAAATATCAGCCATTCAAAAATAGAAAGTCTGATTGAAGTGATTTTAAGAAAATAGTTAATCAGGTGTAACTTCAATTAGGGTAGATAAAACTTCATGGTCCAATTGTTTAAGACATACCAAATATAAATTTTTCTTCCATTTGCATATTTATATATTTTTAAATAAAACGCAACGTAACAAATACAAAATTAATATATTTAAAAACTATATAATGAAATACATACTTTTCATGTATGAAACCTTGAACTGGTTTGACAAGTAAGAAGACACTGGCGATAGCAACAGTAGCCAGAAGTTGCACTGAGAGCAGTCCATATACTTTACGGACAAAAGCCAAACGGATTTCCTTGTCTGCGTTTGCCACATTGTTGCGGTATGCAAAGTCATCCTGAAAATAATTCAATATTTAATAGTATATTTAAAAATAAATGTTAGTTGAAGTTTGCCATTATTGAGTAATTCATTTAAATATAAAGTTTATGCGATAAATTTTGGATTCATTTTAAATCAATAAATGCATAAAACATTTGAATACATGAAATAAATTAGTGTAATTAAATATATGTTCAACGAAATTTAAACACACAAATACTACTGAAACTACTTTTTTTCTTAACAAACTAAATAAATGTTGATTCTGAAAATCGGCCGCTCTGTAATATATAGCCCTAGTCACAGATACATTATGCAGCAATCTATTGAGCACTTTTTCGTCTGCAGTTAGCTAGAACTTCTTTTATGTTAGCGGTTAACTAGTGGTGTCTTTTTTGCTTTCATTTATGTTAGTATATAAATTGGAAAGTATTAGGTTTTCAGGGTGTTAGAAAAGAATGTAGAGTCCTTTAAATATCTATCTTATTTGACCTTAAAATATTATTTCACCAGCCTTGATGCACAAGGATTTTGTTCAAGTTTAATGACAACATAGTTTAAGTCCAAGAAACAACTTTATAATTAAAATATATTTTTTACATAATACAGGGAAGCTTTTGGCTCCAACTTCACCTAATGATGAAATGAACTTAAATGTGGTAGTGAGCCTCATCTGGAGTCCTTATTAACTGAGGCACCAGTTGTCTCACCTTTGATTGTACAACATAACAAAGCTCACCACGTTCTGGTGATAAACTTAGAAAAGAGAGTGGTAGCAAAAAATAAACTGTTTCTTTAGGAAATTAAACCCTGGATTTCGCAATTAGCAACTAGTCAAAACCACTAGACTGGACACAGAGCAATTAAGATAATTTAATACTGTGATAGAATTAAAAAAATCTAATCTTAATCTGTCTTTATATATATGTACTTATATAAATACTTGTATAAACGTGTTGCTAAATAAACAAACATGTGTGTCAATTTTTAGTCTGAGTAATTTGTTAAGGTGTTTACTTATGTAACAATAATAATAATTAAGTGATTCTTAGGAAAAAATTAATCGGATGAATCACCTAACGCATCTTTTGATGGTAAGGAAAGATATGATGAGACAAGTG
Organism: Scirpophaga incertulas; assembly: GCA_036419045.1. Classification (NCBI taxonomy): domain Eukaryota; kingdom Metazoa; phylum Arthropoda; class Insecta; order Lepidoptera; family Crambidae; genus Scirpophaga; species Scirpophaga incertulas. The sequence continues at coordinate 6,615,800 of CM071633.1, forward strand.
TTGTGGAATTAGGCATGCAAATTGATGATTTATGCATGGATAAATCTCTCTTCGACGTTGTTCTACAAATGAAGGATATTGTGAAAGTAAAGTACTTAAGTAAGCATTTATTTGTAAATATTAATTAGGTACCTCTATAGATTCTTTTCCTCCAAGTTCACAGTCTTCCTGAGCATACATTAATGGTATTGAAGCCATTATTTTAAATTTTGCTTTGATAGAACGTATTTATTCAATATTCATTCACAGGGATATGAACCAAATTAATCAAGCAAATGTCGGATTTTCCTTAAAATCACAATCACAAATAAAACGACGTCGCACTGTCAAATATCAGGTGATTTACGTCATTGTCACTGTCAAATATGCATAACCAGAAAAAAGTACAACACTCATACATCCAATTCACCAAGTATTTTCCTCACATCATTTTACACATTTAACAGTATTTTATAACAACATACATATATATAACATAACATACATTTTTCTGTGATCTGTGATAGCAGAGATATCTAGCTTATAATGTCTAATTAAAACAAAAAATCTAAAGTTATCAAATAAGATACACAATTTTATCGAGTCTACTTTCTATTATGTCAGCAATGCATCACTAGAGTGATTATATTCACGGCCAGGTTAGGCATAGTAAAGCAGCTTTACAATAATTACGGATTGATCATGTTATTGGGAATCTCTTATAACAACTACGTACTTATGTATATACGCCGGATTTGACATGTTAATCTCGAGACAGTTCTTATGTTGCACGTAATAGTGCTAGTTTTCATAATGCTATAATATAGCGCTCTATTTAAGGAATAGCTGACGGTACCTTATTGCGTAATTGATAAAAATTTCACGATTCGGAGCCATATACAGCACTATTCTAATATTAAATTTACTCCATAAAGTGACGTCTAGAGCCACCTTGAGGTACCATTCGCCGCTTCGACATAGCGATGTAAAATCTAATCTAATCAGTCTTCAGCTCGCAAGTGCAGCTTGGTAAATAAGTTTAATAAAGACTATTTATTTATGAACTAATGAAATAACTTCGGATATTTTATTAAAAATTACGCCAACACCTTGGATTAGCAAAGTTATAAGAATATGGCCATAAGCTATATGTAATTTTAGAAAATTATTTCGTCAATGACTTCTGTATTCAAAATCAAATTGTAAAAAAGTAAATAATTGCGTCAAAGCTTTACGAAATCCCATGGAGGCGCCGCCATCTATCCTAAAAGAAGAACAAGATAAGAAAAAGCCAGTGCCAAAACCATAGAGTTGCCGATGCTCATATGAATCCTGTTATTACTCCTATGTTATAGGAGTATTTCCATAGATTCTAAAGTTACATTTTTTGATAATCGTTATAATTGTAACCTAACCTACCCTACGCGGGGACAAGGTTGCGCGTAATTTAGACTAAAGAATCTGTCGTTATTTAATGCGTAAGTAGCATAATCAAGCTGTAATTTGAGTTTTAATAATGTATTATACTAGTGTTTTATTTAAGGAACTTATAGCAATAGACTATACTTGGGTTTACTGGTAGATGAATGTAATAGGAATTCTCATTGATCTGTGCCTTCAAAAATCCCGCATTATAAACACGTTGATTGAGTAACGTCCCTAAATCTACCGACGTTCTTAATTGCCACCACAGTTCAGTACGCTGTGTGTTGTATGTATCTATGTACGTGCAAATTTGCTTACCGCACCCTATCTAAACTGCCGGGCCTTGGGTACATAACGATGGCCTTGTAGGCTGTTGAGGCAATGCGATCGTGGAATCAAATATATTATGTTGACGTTAAGACGTAGTTTGGATTGAATTAGAATGTTATTATCCTTAATTGTATGTTATGTTCATTACATAAATAAATTGCCAAACAATATAAAAAAAGAAACTAAATTAAATATATTTAATAATAAATTAAGATAGTAATTGCTGCTGTACCCGACAGGGTCCATAACATTGTACCTACAAAATTATTATGTCACACGCAGATTAGTTACATCTGGATTATGGAAAGTTATTGAGAGTATTGTGTGATATTTTCGTAAATAATAAAAACAAAAGAATGATTACAATTCTGTCATTATGCGTTGAAACATGTTCAAACAGAATATTTATTTACATAATAGGTTTTAGTTGACACTACCTCATCTCGCCTGATGATAACCGCAGGAGACCTATTTTTGAAACTTAGAAGTCACCGATGTGACTAATAATCACCGATTTTCAATAATTCTTATTTTTGAATATTACTTATGTGACTACCTTAGTCACGGATGTGATTTCATTACGAGCGCCCTCACCCACTCGTAAACAAGTCATAATTGTGGACAAGAGTCTGAAGTTGATGTGTTAATTTTTCAGTCAGTCTTCTTAAATAGTTTTTTATCTCTGTTATAAATCTCATAAAAACATGGCAAATTTGGAAGAATACATTTTAATAATCATGCAAGCAGACAGCGACGATGAGGAAGACGAAGTTGTAGAACACATTCGACCACGTCCGAGACATCAAGTGACACATGCAAAAGCATTTGCTATAAGTAGTTTTTTTTTTTTTTTTTTTTTGTTTTCCTGAGGAAAATGCATTAAATTGCATACCCCCGTAAAAATCTTACTTAACCTAACCTAACCCTTACATATAATATATGTGTACTTTACCTATGTTGGTAGCTCCGCGATCGACTTCACCGCTGACTAAATAGTCAGCGGTGACTTTGAGGTCACGGATTCCTAAACATCCAATTTTTGAAAGTCGATCGAAATCGCATCGATTTCGAAATCGCATACGTAATTCAAAAATAGGTCTCCAGATGAGGTCTAAGGTGAAACGTGCCAGTCAATAGAGTCTAGAGCTTAGTTTAGTTTAGTTCTATTTATTTCATTTTTACAATTACATAATAAACTTAAATACATTTGACGATCATTTATTATTATTGCATTTTAAATGCATTGGAGAAAAATGATCGTCAAATGTACACTTAACAATTATTCTTATAATATTGAGTATATAGTTTAAACAATATCTATATAATAAAATGTTTATGTATAAAATAAAATTGGTAATAATTTAAATAATGTCAAATACAGATGTTTTAGTAGAATTCATCGAATTGTCTACATAATAAAATTAAAGTGGTATATAATAAAATATGATTACTTAGTGTAAAGTCAAATTCAATAAAATAAATAATTTAAATAATTATTTATAAATGTCAAGAAAAATAAAATAATAATATTATATCAATTTATGAACTCTTTGGTCGAATACGATTCCATATCTAACAATAGTTATTTGTTCAACTAGAGAGGAAAGTTGTTTTTTTCAAGCGAGTGCTAATTTTGAATCCCGAGTGAGCGAAGGATTCTAATAATTGAATCACGAGCGTCAGCGAGTGATTCTACATTAGAATCCTGAGCGTCGCGAGGGATTCAAAGGCACGAGATGGAAATAACTTTTCTCTCGCGTGACACATACAACTTTTCACCTTAGCAGTGAGAACATTATTAGAGATATAAATGAAACAATATGAATTAAAATGAAACCACATATATTTGCAAAAACTAAGTATCTATTAAAATTTAAAATTACAGTTATTAAAAGTTACATTTAATAAATCGAATTTGTACATAATGATAATTTGCAGCATTCTAAATTCAAATCAATTTTCCTCACTCAGTGAGGGAAAACGCATTTCCCTCACTCTTTTTAAGCAGGGAACACAGTATGTTTGAGCTGCTAAGGTGAAAAAGATTTTTCAGTTTGCAAGCAAATGTTTCATCGTTGGTTTCATTTTTTAACTCCGACGGCAAGCGCTCGTAGTATGTCGGACCAATCACGCGCGGGTTTTTCAGAGATAGTGCTGTACGTCGCGGGACACACAGCAATTGACCAGCACAGCGGAGACTATATTTAAACTACGATTTTTAATTCGAGTCAGTAAAATGACAAGTGCAACTGTCACTGATACAAAAAAGGGTGACCCACTACAACCCACTACAATAGTGATGTTCGGCAATCAATTGATTTAGACATTTAGTCATGCTTTATTTTATTAGGTATCAAAGCGTTTTTTATTGTAAATATGTAATACACACCATATTAAATAATATGATTTGTGACAGATGACACTGGAAATGTCATTTTACTGACTCGAATGAAAAATCGAACTTTAGAGCTCTGTCGGCATCTAAATAAGGCAATGTTGTGTCTGACATACATAATAATATTATAAATATAAAGGGAGTATATAGTCATAATGCCATGTCTTTTAAACAATGTTAAAAACCTGGGTTGTGACCGGACACTAAATAAGTGCTTATAGTTTTTTTTTTTTTTTATGTGATAGGGGGCAAACGAGCAGACGGATCACCCGATGGTAAGCAATTACCGCCGCCCATGAACGCCCGCAACACCAGAGGAGTCACAAGCGCGTTGCCGGCCTTTTAAATGGAGTACGCTCTTTTCTGAAGGTTTGGATATCGTAACGCCTCGGAAACACTGCAGGCGACAATTCATTCCACAGTTTAGCTGTGCGAGGCAGAAAGTTAAGTAACTTATAGGTATAAGGAGAGCCTTTTCAAGAAGTACAGATTACGATTGTTGATTTTATGTATTACACACAAATAACTACTCTGACCTTTATCAATAGTCTCGCGTTTAGAGGAAGTGAGATACTGGTAGTCCGTAGACGAAAAACATATAATTTGGTTACAATAATGACAGGATTAGGGTACGAAAATAATTTTATTATTTAGCCTTGTTTAGTATTGCGCGCGTAACATGAGCACCGAAACAAGATATGATAAAACGTTTATTAAACGATATAACCACCATCTTGAAATCAATTGCATTTTGATATTTCAAAGCAATTTGGTTCAAAGTGATAAGTCGCTCTATTATATCACGTTTCGGTGATCACGTTACGGGGCTTGATATAAAATGATGATATTTACAAAATTCCTTTTCACTTGCACTAATATATTTACGATATATAGGAAAAAGAAAGAAGATCTTCCAGCTCAGACGCTGAGAGAATGCATTTTTGACAGAGCGACAAAGTTTTTTATTTCTAGTATAATTAAAGTTCATTTTCGAGAATCCTGTTTAGAGTCATCAAATATGAACCTTATTCCACTTTTTCCACGCATTATTTTTGCATTCCTCGTATTCCTTTGACGATCTCCGTATAGTCAAGTGGTTACACCGGTTTCAAGGTGTCGCCATCACTGAGGTCCCGGGTTCGAATCCCGGTGGGGGCAGGTGTTTGCGTGATGAATGCGAGCATTTGTACCTTAGTCATGGTTGTTATTATATATTTCTGTCAAAAATACATTTATACATCTAATAATATATGTATGTCTATCCGTTACCCTAGATCCTATAACACAAGCTTTACAGAGCTTACTTTGGGCTAGGGTAATTGGTGTAAGTGTGAGAAATATTTAATTATTATTCTTTCACCCACTGGGTTGTAATAGTAAACGTATGGTCCCTACGGGAATATTTTAGTCAGTGACACTGAAATTGGAGGAAGACCCTATATCAGAGCCGATTGAGTACCTTTCATTTTACCAATTTCTACTGCAAAACAGCAGTGTACGTATTGCTGTCTTCGATGTGATGGGAAGATAGAAATAGAAATTACTAAGTACTGTGACTTTACATCTTATGTCATGTATTGGTGACATAGTGTGGTTTTTGTGGGGATGCAGATTTGCTGCGAATCTCACAGGAACGATATGTACTATAGGCGGCCACTAGTCATTCCATTTCCAGGCAGATTGTTTGCCAATATATAGGAATATAAAAAGAAGCAGTGATGAATCACGTACGCTACGACATGCAATAGTGTGAGATGTTATCATTATTACTAGAGATCGGATAATCGGATGCATATTTACCTAAACTTAGTTTAAGACAAAGTATGGAAACGGATTTTTATTGTTTTGTTAAATAAAATTTTTCACCATTTCTGTTTTTTTATTCAATTATTTAATTGATTATTGTTTTAGTCAAACTAGCTCACTACTTTCGTATAACACTCTTCATGTAATAAATCGTACATTCATAAATCGTACGGGGAACTGAAACTAAACTTCATGTAAATACGTATGCATAGTTGTATAAATGAACCCGGAGTCTCGGTCTTTTGAAAATAAATACCACGTGCTAATTTAGTAATTTTCAAACAATATCACTACGTTAAATTTGCAGTCCCGTATTTTCCCGGGATTTTTATTTAACAAAATGTATTTTAAAAATCCGCTTCCATAATTTGTGAGCCAAAAATTAACTTTAGGTAAATATGCATCCGATTATCCGATCTCTAATTATTACATAGTATAAAACAAAGTCGCTTCCCGGTGTCTGTATGTATGTATGTAGCTATGTATGCCTAAATCTTTAAAACTACGGAACGGATTTTAATGCGGTTTTTTTTTTATAAATAGGTATATTCAAGAGGAAGGTTTATATGTATAAAACATGCACAATGTAGTAGTGGAACACTGACAATTTTTGAGATTTTTAATGTGATGTCGTAAATCAACTCGCTTTTTTATTATATTGTAATATTATTATTACATTGCTTATATTGTAAACGCTGGCCAAACCCTACGAGATTGGTCAAAATGATGTACTACAGTATTGTACAACTTACAAAACTCCACAAAAAAGTCCGCGATGGTATATGTCTATCTCTTAGGGATAACCCACCATAACCATTTTTTTTAATTGCACCCGTGCGAAGCCGGGGCGGGTCGCTATATAAAAATAAGTCGGGATTTCATTCTTGAAGCTATAACTCCAGAACGCACGAACCGATTTCCATGGTTTTGCATTCGTTGGTCTCGGTCTCGGGCTCCGTGAGGTTTATAGCAAAGGAAATTCAGGAAAAACTTCAACAGAAAAGCGGGAATTTTCCTTTTCAAATATGAAAAAACAAAATAAATGTTTCTTCATCTTTTAATCACCAAACGAAATCTTACATAAAACGAAGCCATCTGGTGGCGAAACGGAGTTCGCCGGGTTTGCTAGTTATTCAATAAATGTTGTTACATTTACGTCTTGTGCAAGTAAATAGCACTGTTGTTTTGTTGTGTTTTGTCACACAGATAAAAGATATTTATATTCTATCTTAACGTCATTTATCTTACACGGTTAAGCCGGTCATCGATTCCGCAGTGAGCAGTTATTTTTAGTGGCAGTAAAAGTTTACTGCCATCAGCAGCGGGAAAGGTCACTGCGTAATTACCCCGTTTATGGTAACTACTTCTACTGCATTAGTTAACGCGGGTAGGAGTCGACAAAGATTTCCGCGTGACCTTCTAAGTATGCTTTGCCATGGTGAGAATGTTATTGAGGATATTGATTATTTTTATTTGTTTTACTCATTTCAACTTATTTCCGCATGCATGCATATATCATGCATCATGTCACCGGAATATTTCATAAGTCTCGGGAACGGACTTTAGGTCTGAAGTTATTTAATTGAAGGTTGAATCTGTATTTTTATACCAGCGGTTGGGGAACCGGAGTAAATTACCCCAAATGGGGTAATCATGAATTTTTTGAGGGTAAAAATGAAACTTTTGGTGAGTAAAAAGTATATATTTATAATTTGCTATTTTATAAACCTGTTAGTATTTTTTCGCAATGAGTTTCAATTTGTTATAATATATATATATATAACTTTTATTACTGTTATGTATTACTAGGTATTACATTGATGAATTACGGATCTGCGTGCGCTAGCGGGCCGTGGATGCCATACTTCCGCACTTCGAAGCTTGGCTCCACGGGAAAGAGGAGGTCACCTACCGATTGACTCAGATACTCACCGGGCACGGCTGCTTCGGTGAGTATCTGTATCGAATAGGACGCGAGGGATCGACACATTGCCACCACTGCGCATCCGACCTCGACTCGGCCCAGCACACGCTGGCGGAGTGCCCCGCGTGGGCTTCCGAGCGCCGAGTCTTGGTCGCAGAGATCGGGCGAGATCTGTCTCCGCCGGCATTGACTGCGGTAATGCTGGCGTACGAGGGAGGTTGGAGGGCTGTAGCCTCCTTCTGTGAAGCAGTGATGCTCCAGAAGGAGGCCGCCGAGCGGGGTCGGGAGACGGCTGATCCCGCTCGAAGAAGGCGGCGCCGAGCTCGGTAGCACAGCTGCGGCGCCGCCGCGGGTCGCCGGCGGGTGCGAGGAAATCGCGCCCACGGATACGGCGACCCGGGAGGGACCACGCCCCTTCCGTGGGCGGGAGGCGTCGTCGGTGGTGGAGATCGGGGGAAGTTTGTAGCCTCCCCCGAGGAGGGCTCCCCTGTATCGGCGGGGGAGCGGAGGCTGGGGGTTCCCGGAAGTAGCTTGATGTTCCCGGGGGCTCCCTACATGCCTGAGGATGGCCATCCCTGAGGTTTTTAGTGGGTAGGCCTCCCCCTTCTGGGGAGGAGAGCCCCACATAACCGCCAGCTCGCCACAGCCGGGGTATGCAACGTAATGCATTTTCCTCAGGGGAACAAAAAAAAAATTGATAAATTGAATAAATGATGTTTAAAGTGAATTATTGATTATTGTTTTCTTTTCAAAATTAAAATATGATAGATGCTAAAAAGAGGCGATTTCGTTTCTTTTTTGCTCATCGCCATGGGGTAATATCAACTCACACAAAAATATTTTGGGGTAATGATTAAAAAAGTTTACCGACCGCTGTGTTATACTATGACCGTGGCAAAAAGAGTTACGTCCTGTCTAGTAAACAGTTATCTATGGAGGCCTGGAACACAAGGAACATAAACGCGTTACAGATCTTTTAATAATTTCTTTACTCATTTCTAGAATAACCCCATACTGTACTATCCGGGTCAAAATTCCATATATTTTAAAATCGGAACGTTCGAGGGAGAGAATTCTTCTGAAACCTCACTGTGCGTGACCACTAGATGCCAGCGTCTGAGGATGAAAATCCTGCCCATAGCGAACAGTCTTACGATAGGATACGGCAGTTGACATCATGTCAAATATTCTTCTGGAAACATCCGTTGTACAAACGGTACAACACATATGAAGAGACAAAGTCTCTCCACAGACTTAATGGCGTAATATCGCTTATGAATTTGGGATCATCACAGATTCATTTCTTTGGACTAGTAGTTAAGCCTTGGCTCGCTTAGCTTTGTTAAGCACACTAAGTTTTTGAACGCTATCTTGACCTTGTTATTTAAGTGTTATCCTGATCACATCCCTCAAGATGTCACTAAGGATCCCAATCCCGAGGATATTTGAGATAGTCAAGGGTTTGTTCATTTATTTAACGTGTACTTTTTTAGTGGTCAGTGTAAGTTCAGACGGGACAGGTAAATTGTTGTTTCGCAATGGAAGTTAGGTCCTGCAACTGCTTGGTCAAGCAACTACGTCTGTAAGCTTGTAGTGATAGCCAGAATTGTGAAACATAACGAAAAGATGTCATAACGAGAAAATGTAAGCAAATGTCGCATCTATGACTCCTCTGGTGTTGCGGGTGTCCATGGGCAACGGTTATCGCTTACCATCAGGTGATCCGTTTGCTCGTTTGCCCTATATTATAAAAAAAAAACTTCGAACCAGTAGTGTCGGCGATTCAGTCCCATAAGACCTACACGAATAGAGAAACAAAGATTTTAGTTTGTTATTACATCTTACCAATTGTTTAAGTACAGCTCCAATAAATTAAGAGAAATTCTTGAACTTGATCAAAGAAATGTATTGAACCATAACATTTACTTAGTACTTTATAATAAGAAGTATTAAAGATATTTAACTTTTTTCACAATTTTATTATTTTACTTTATATTTGTGATGTTATCTACTATTCTATTATTTTATAACTGTGCACAATAATATTTGCCATATGTCTTTTTATTTGCATTGGCCACGCCTGATCGTAAATCTGTTGAGATCCTTATCTCACAAATTAGAGGATGGATTCAGAGGCCCCTTCTATTTAGTGCCTGTAAATAAAAAATATTTATTTGTAAGCTTATTCGCAAAGGACATATCAAACAATAAATCTTATTGCTGTTATACAAGTTCCATGGTTGTACAAATCATGTTCCATTTCCCATTGTCGGACGAACATAATCCCTCTAACAGATTCAATGCAACTATGAATGCAATGCCAAAACAATACGAGCCGGCTCTAAAATTAAATTGGACGCCGACTCCACGTGAGCGGGAGACCAGCTCACGAAGAGCTACGGCATTTCATTAGCTGAGAGAGTATGTGTGGATTCCGCCGAAATGTGAGAGGTGGGGCGGGTCAGGTTATGGTGGTGTTTGCGCTGGACAGCCAGGTCGCCCGCGGCTAAATACCCCATTCAAAATTATTCCCGTTGCCATTCCAGTCCAGAGATGTGTTTTTGGATTGTAAATGTTACTGTACTGGATTGAATTTGTCCTGTTTCAGTCCAGCAATACGGTTCGCAGTTAATTCTGTTACTTAGAGCCCGCAATCCGACCAAATGCTTGTCTTAGTCATTGCGACTGTCGGAAGTTTCGTCCGGTCTTAGTCTCCACGTCATTCAATTTGGTCATGAGGATACTTGTGGTTATTCCGGTCTGATAAGGACCTGTCATGATTGTTCGGCTGTCAGACAGTGTCAGACAGTACTCATCTTAAGGAGTCGCTGTAAAAGCTATTTGTAGCTAATAACAAAAGGTTATTAAAACGTTAATCAGGGCACTTACAGTACTAAGAGAGGTTTTTATGCTGGGTTTGGTCGGTGGCACACTTTTTGAATCAATCTGGTTAGCTATCACTATCATAACTAAAAATCACTATTTCTTATAATAATAATGTTAATGAAAACAGACTTCAAGATGGCAGGTGACCGGCGCTAGTACACTTTCATATCAATTGAAATCACAATATAATGCTTCCAAGTCTATTGATCTTAGCTATTTAGTATCTGTTCGTCTTATGGGTGTAGTGTTTAGCTGAATTCCTTATTGTGCAACTAGATTAGACCCTGTTGGTACACTAGCATATTTAACTCTAACTTGATTTTCAAGATTTGATGAAATGTTAAATTCGCCATTTTATTTCTTCAAATGATTATTAATAACAACTTCGTAAAATATTTATATTATCAGTTTACACGTAATATGTATAACGAGAGTAATCTTATTAAGTATGATTTGTCAGCCATATTTGGCAGAAAGTATTTTATACTTTGCCTTTTCTAAAATAAAGACTATAAAAATATAGTCTATAAGAAACTTCTCACTAAATGAAACAATATAAATATAAAAATTATTTATTTCCTAATTTTTAAGACCTGGCTGTATGGCACAGAGCCTTTGCCTTTCCCTAGTGGGAAGAAAAAAACCATTATAACTTTATTTCCTAACAAGATCTTTTATAAATATAAAGAATAAGTCTTCTCAGCGTCGTTGGCAAATTGTATGCTAAGGTCTGATAGAAAGAGTCATAAAGAGACGAATGATAGAATCTGGGACGTGCAAGCAGGATAGAAAGGGAATGGGATGTACGGATCAAGTCTTTTCCTTACGATGCATTACTCAGAAATTTCTGGCCAAAAGCCAACGAGTATATTGCATATTCGTGGACTTGGAAAAGGCTTATGACAGAGTGGTGAGAAATGAGTTGTGGTCGGCATTGTCCATGCATGGAGTGAGCGGCAGCCTAATTTGAGCATTAAAATCTCTCTATGTGAATTCTAATGCTCGTGTTAGGATAAATGGTGCATACACAGAACCGTTTCACATCGAAAAAGGTGTGAGGCAAGGGTGTGTAGCATCTCCATGGCTGTTTAACCTATTCATGGATCAGTGCCTGTCGAATTTGAAAGAGAGTGAATGTGGTTTACGCATGAATGAGTTACTTGTCAAATGCCTACTGTACGCTGATGACCAGAGGCCAGTGAGTTGCAGGAGATGGTAACTGTTATGAATGACGCTTTAAATGACAAAGGAATGAAAGTGAACGTAAGTAAGACCAAGGTATTGGTGTTTGAAAGAGATGTAAATATGACATTGTGTGACATTATGATAGAAGGAGAAAAAGTAGAACAAGTAGAAGAGTTTGTATATTTGGGATGTATGTTTACAAGGGATGGAAGGTGTGATAATGATATAGAGAAGCGAGTGAAAGCTGGTAACATGGTGAATGGGGCCATGCATACGTTTCTGAGTAGTCAGAAAATTTCAGAAAAAGCGCGACTAGCAGTGCATGAGGGCGTGCTGGTCCCAACATTAATGTACGGAAGTGAAAGTTGGGTATGGGAGAAACGACATGAAAGCAGAATAAATGCAGTAGAAATGAGAGCTTTGCGGAGTATGGCAGGAGTAAAACTGAGTGACAGATTGTATAATGAAGTGATTAGAAAGAAATGTGGTTTGAAAGAGGATATCGTGACAAGAATAGAGAAAGGATGCTTGGGTGGTTTGGGCATGTGGAACGGATGGATGAAAGTAGACTGACCAAAATGATTTATGAAGCTGGAGTGAGTGGAGACACGGGACGAGGAAGACCTAGGCGAACATATTTCGAACAAATCGAAAGTGTCCTCAAAAAAGGCCAGGTCAGAAGTACCCACAATCGTCGAGCATGTATGAGGAATGTTATGAAAGTAGATGAAGCGAAAGAGATATGTAAGGACCGTAGCAAGTGAAGGACGTAATCTCTGCCTACCCCCGTGGGAAAAAGGCGTGAGTGTATGTATGTATGTATGTATGTAAGATCTTTTATTAACCTAGTTGTCCTAATTATATATTATAAATAATATCTCAAATGATGATTTAAAAGAATATAGCTAGTAACGTGATTTGACTTTAATACTCTTTACATAAGTGCCGATACTGTTCAATATATGACTGAGTTTTTAGCATAAAACCCGGACAATAGATACCGCTCCGTAGGATCCTGCTAAAGCTTTTGTGAACGGAATCCATAGGTAGAAGACCGTAAAAAATAAATAATACTACTTACACAACTATCCCTATAAAATTTGAGCAAAATCAACTGTTGTTCAGTTGTTTCTATCACATTTCCCATATAGATATTTTCCAGCGGTAAAAAGTAATATTATGCAGTTTCTCGGATCTTAACCAATTAATTAATTTCATGTAAATTGGTTCAGCCGTTTTGGCGTGAAATCATAAAAGATAGACGTGACCAGTGTATTTTCTCATTTACTATATTAGTAATTAGACATCTTATTTAAATGTGAATTTTGAAAATGGCTTACTGGATAGTAACGGCCCGTGGCATAAGCAAACGAGGCTTCACGGCAGATCCGTCCACTGTTGTGAAACCGGATATTTTTTTATCAAATTATAAAATTTCATACAGGTTTCATTTCAATCTGCGCGCCGACTGAGTACCTAAAGAATGGAGGAAATGTATTTCAGAGCTTTTGTATTTTTCTCGTATTTAATTAACGAGTGTTTTTTGTGGCTTCTAGTAAACGATTGTGCCAGCGCGGTGAGGTGAGTTTTAATTGTAGAATTATTAAAACCGCTTAGATCGGCAATGAGAGAGAGAGAGGAATAACAAAGGATACTCGTGTGTTGGAGTGAGATGGAAAGGCGAGATCATTCATGTATAAGTTAGCAAACTATCCCCTACAACGCCTGAGGACGGCCATCGCTGAGGTTTTTAGTGGGTAGGCCTCCCCCTTCTGGGGAGGAGAGTCCCACATAACCACCGGCTCTCCGCAGCCGGGGTATGCATTTTCCTCAGCGTAACAAGAAAAAAAAAAGTTTGCAAACTATATCGACTCGGCGTTTCTTATGAACGAAACCAATCCCGCGTTAAATCACGCGTTTAAATTGTAAAGGTATATTATTATTTATATTATAGATGTGTAACAAAATGACTGTAAAGAAAATCCACTGAATTATTCAATTTACTTATAAGGTCGATTGAATAAGTTTATTCTATAAACACAATGTTTTTAGAGTTCTGACAAAAATGGATAAGGCATAATCTAACTTTTTACAATATTAATGTTCATATTGCATAAGAATTGAATTTAACGTATTATTATCGTATTTCGTATAAATTTGAATTATTGACTTTGCGTTTAAATTTAGAACGCTATATAAAGTAATATATATAAGAAAAAAATGCTGAAACAGTATTTGCTGTAAAAATGCGAACTAACAATGTTTATTTTTATGCGCAATGCGAATGCAATCGGACGCATTGCAGGCGGGTTTCTTAATTGCCTATGCGGCCACTTAGGGTTGTCACATTCTAGAATCAAATAATATGTTAAAATCTATCGTATATTAACACGATTTTTCCAAAACACTTACAGTTTCGTGAGTCCAGAGCTTTAACGATAAAATGGGCTTAGTAATTAAAATATTCAATATCTTTTTTTTCTCCCAATGGTATTATATACAAACAAGAGGTACGAGTAGACATCGCCATCAATTGATGGTACTCATGAGGGTCATGAGTCCCATCAACTGGTGAGGAAGTCCTCACCAAGGGGCATGGGTACCCTCAATATAGGCTGTAATTATGAAATATTTATATTAAATAACAAATACATTTAAACACTGTACTTCTATTGACATTATGTGTACTCCTATACATATGATTTTGAAAAGAGAAGAGAATTAAGAATGATTGAAAAGAGGAGATTGAAATTGACCTTCAGGATTCCTCTATTTCCGGAAAGATATTGAATAATATTTTCTTTGGTTATGTACGTATAAAGTTATGTAATTCGTTATATTCTTTCACTTTAAAATTTGTTTTTATGTCAATAAGTGCCTATAAATATCTATGCTGAACAATTATTATTTTGATTTGATTTTGATCAATGAAGAAAAAAAAATCGGTCAATAAAAATTCGAAAAGATTGACTTACACAGTTTATTTGATTGTTTCAAAATATGAGCGCAATAAATTATTTCATTTGAGTTCAATATTGATATTATCTGCAATAATGATTCTGATCGCAAGTTTTAAATGATAAAATAAGCGCCACCCCTAGAAAATACGTATAAGTTTCCATACAATTAATTTGTACATTGCTGCTAGTTAGCCTATTCGATGCGGATTCATGAAAGACTCGATTCCTTTACTCTTTATTAAATCTTAGCTTGCGTGTACCAAAGACAAACTCAAAAGAGTAATAATAATATTGTTAAGAAATTTGCTCTTTACCCATTTGCTTTGAGGCCAGCTTACAATTGAAGGCGCTGTGGCATTATAGCCAGAGAAAAATAAAACCTGTTTTATGATTGATTATTTTCGGTACAAGTAAGCAGTAGGCAAATACTCTACTTTTCTTTTAGGAGATAGAGACTGAGAATCTTTACTAGAGTATGGAAACGTACCCAGGATACCACCGCAGCGGCAAATGCTACAGTGCTTATGTTGGACCTCATACTAACCGGAGCGGCCCGCCCAGTATGATCTACCGAATAAACTTAGCGCCTCAAGCCCAAGTTTTTTTTTTTATTTAAAAATATAATATAATTCTAAAATACAATTTGATGTTTGCCATGCATTATAAACCATATTTGGTTTTTCTATACATGACAGATCCGAATCATTTCATTATCAACATGTTATAATATACAATAATGCGCTAGGTCTTTTAAGCACTTAACATGAATATACACAGAAAGAAAACAAACCACTGCACAACATTGCGCTCGTCAGAACTCGCTCCGCGCGAACCGGTTAAGGAAGTGAAATTATACGGGAGTGAATTCTGCCGTGCGACGCAGAAATCTTAACAGACAAAAACAAAAACAATACCTACAAGTAATAAACATTATAGAAACATTTTTTTTAACATACTATCATTATCATTCGTTTTAATACACATGCCAATATAAAATAATAAATATAAAATATTTCTGCAATTAATTTTGAATCGTCACGTCACACGTCTGAACCACACTATGGCTAGATGTCGAATACTACGAAGTTCTACTACTTATCTAGGAAAATTATGAGGGCGATCGTCCCCTCAGGAGAGGGGGCGATGCAATTTTTTAACGTGCAAAATTAACTACAATGCAATGCGCCAGATTACATATTGATCTCGAAATAGTTCTCTCTTTCTCTTGTAGCTTGTAATAACGGTAGTTTTGTATTTTGTTGTACATATGTTATTGATAGCACAATATATAATATTCCTTATTATAAGTATATAATAAAATTTATCAAACTTGCATATGTGAAGTTTGGAAAATATATATAAATATGTAATAATATATATGTCGCAGCCAACTGGTTAAAATAGCCGTTCAATCAAACAGCTAGCCCTTTGACTGAACAACGTCATTCAATCACACGGCTATACGTCGTTTAGCCGACTTTTTAATTTGCATTTCAACATTATATCTAGACGAACGCTTAGCCAACTGGTTAAATGGCACATTAACTAAGGTAAGACTTTTTGTAATTTCTTGGGAGGTTATTTTTGAATTAAATTCATTGAAAAAAAGTTTAAGAGGTGACCTAAAGTTTGATGAAATAAGTAAAAATAAAAAACAAATTATTAATCATAATATTGCTTATTGCATCAAGCAAAAAATTACAAACTCAAAAATTTACGCAAGAATTATGTCATAATCCCGTAATTTCTTCTCGAATATTTGTTTAAATTTTGATTCACTCGTATCACTCATAAGTGACCTCATAATTTCTGTGTCTTTAATAACACGTGTAACGTATATTTACTACTTACTTTCCGAAAAAAATCCTGAAACAATCACAAATCACGGTTAGTTGACGCCATATTGAAAACAAAACGCACCTAGCGCTGCGGTGGTAAGCGCTGAACCAATTAAATTAGACGGCGGCTTTTGAATTAGCTGTAGTGTTGAACGTTTTGAGCGACTCAAATATTTAATTAATAAGCTAGACGTTTGGTTGAATGACGTTGTTCAGTCAAAGGGCTAGCTGTTTGATTGAACGGCTATTTTAACCAGTTAGCTGCGATATATATATATATATATATATATATATATATATATATATATATAATATATATATATATATATATAAATATGTAATAATGATAAAAAAAACATATATAAAAATATGTACGTATAAAAGTATAAGCAGTTAGGCAAAAAAGTACTACTACATTCACCAAAAACTACAAATTTACGGTTTTCGGATTATTTCTTTTACTTGTGCCACGTGATATTGCTTCTTGCCAAATTTCATGATTCTAGATCAATGGAAAGTACCCTGTAAGTTTTGATTCCCTTGCAAAATGTCAAAATATGCTATATAAATGTAACATATCTTTTTATTGCGTTGATTCAGAAATGTGATTTTTTCACTGCTTTGAGAGATAGGAGACTTATACGTGATATTAAAAATATGTGATAGCTTGCTATCTTGACGCGTTTCTGAGAAAAAGGCTCTTGACAGACAGACGAACGGACAACAAAGTGATCCTATAAGGTTCTGTTTGTACTTTTGTAGGTACGGAAAGCTAAAAAGAGGGGTTTTAACAGATTTAAGAAGAGTAAGTATTATTGAACTTCATTCATATTGTTGTTCATTCAAAGCAAAATGTCTGTTGGACGTCATCGCGCTGTTTAATCAAAGCTATTATCAAGTTTTATACCTAACGGGTTCGCTGCGACCACACCAGATCATAAATTTGCTTCTACAAAATGGGTAGCAAACTCCAGTGCAAGTGATAGGAGTATTTGTAACTTATTCATGAAAGTTTTGCAATTCGCAAGCTAGATAAAGATTTAGAAGCTCACTGGAATGCTAGGCTAAATACAACTATAAGTCATGCAACGTGGTCATTCCTATGATGGATGATCGAAATATGAATCATATAATCTATTTTGTATTTCGCATGATTGTCTTGAATGCATTCGCATTGTTATGCATTTCGCATGATTATGTCCTTGAACCGTATAAGAGCTGCCACGCAAATGATCACAGACCATAGATATTAGTTACTCTGTAATATATTGCAAAAGTTACTTTTTTAGTTTTACGATAAACCTGACAAATGCTGACGTTGCGGTTCAAAATGTACAAAATGCACGTGTAAACGATTGCTTCATAATTACTGTGGGCTTTTGTAAGTGTTTCGACGTAATAATTAGAGATAATGATTCATCCGCATCCACATAAATTATATTTTTTTATACTTTCATTTTATTTTATTTTTGATATTATGATTACACAAATATCTATTTTCTAAACTTACAGTGAGTATTGACAACATCAAAGAAAAAACGTAGTGAAAGGTGAGGGCGTAAATATTTTGGTAAACCTTCTTTGTTTAATTGGCTATATAAAATAATCTGTATAAAAAAAAGAAAAAATAAACTTTTCATTAAGATTGTTGCAAAAGTTCTGTAGTACATTATGTCGCCTTATCTTATACCGCACACAATTGGTTTATGCATGTCTGAACCTACCAACGAATTATTAATAAAGTATAAAAATCTTATTCAGTAATGAGGAAACCATACCATCGCTTTCGTCCCTGACATACGGCAGCGAGTTCCGCAGACGCAAAAGCCCATTGTCGCAAGCCGCCTCCTTGAGAAATTTAATTAGAATATCCCCGAAAATTCCCCTATAAAGATGCCGCTGATAAAAGAGTTCGGGAGGCGGGAAGGTCCTACGACGCGATTTTAAAAGTTATTAGCTTTCGAAATTTATGTTCACGTGAACGAGGCATGCGGCCTTGAATAAATGTGCCTGGTTTAAAGCCCGGGAGGATGAATGTATGAGGGTGGTAGACTAGTAAAGGCCCTATTTATATTGTTAGTTTCATTATCTAGAAAACCTTTGAAGAAAGAGTGACATTTAAATACTGCCTACCTGTCCGTGGTGTTTTGTTACTATCTATGGTTATGTATCTATGGTATGTACGTGTAGGTACGTATTATTATCTATGGTTTTGCTACATTGTTACATAAGGTGTAGTCAAAGATTTTATTTTATTTCACTTACTAGCTTTCTGCCCGCGGCTTCGTCTGCGTGGATTTCGGGATTGGGTCTATAGAGGGTTAAGGGCTTTTGCCCCCGGCTACATATGCGCAGAAGTCGGTTTATGGCGCGAAGGTTTTATCGCGCTTCCCGTGGGACTATCCGTTTTTTCCGAGATAAAAATACCACAAAACCTTGCTCAAGAATCACTCTATCTATTGATGAAAACCGCATGAAAATCTGTGCAGTAGTTTTTGAGCGAAGCCTTTATTACGCATCCCGTGGGATCTGTTGATTTCTCCGAGATATAAAGTAGCCTATGTTACTCGGGGATAATGTAGCTTTCCAAAGGTGAAAGAATTTTTGAAATCGGTCTAGTAGTTTCGGAGCCTATTCATTACAAACAAACAAATCTTTCCTCTTTATAATATTAGTATAGATAAAGCTTTCTATAATGGTTATTTTAGATGTTACAAATTAATTATGTACATTACGGGCTAGTACAGAAAAAATAGGACAAAGGGTGACTTATAAAAGTCAGAGTTTTATATTAAACTCAGTATTAATGTTGACTACATACTTATTCTCTATCATACTTGTTTCATATAATATTTCGCATATTTAATATTATAAATATAAATAATTATCCTTTTATTTAAAAATATATAGTTTATGCTTTGTGCTGTAACTTCTTGATGGAACTCCATATTATGATCTTAATAAACCACTACTTTTCGCTAGTTCCACTACTATATAAAATACTAGCTGACCCGTGCCCACTTCGTTGGGCATAATATTAATAATCCCCGAAGCGAGCACCCGAAGCCAACGCGCGCTGTCCGCTGCCCGTTTTTTCTCCGATTCACTTTGCAAAACGGACTACCACGTAAAAGCCTTTTTATTTTTCGGTTTTTTATTTAACCTATGACACTCAGCAATAATGTGTCTTTCTATTGGTGAAATAATTTTTAAAATCGGTTCAGTAGCTCCCGAGTTTACCCCTTACAATTTAACAAATATACAAATATACAAACACACAAACTTTACGTCTTTATAATATTAGTATAGATTATATAGTAGTGGAACTAGTGAAAAGTAGTGGTTTATTAAGATCATTACAAATATATGTTTTATCTTATTGAATTATAAAAATTTGTTACATATACATATATGCTTTATAATATTATTATTTTTCATATGTAGCTACTATAAGTATATTTTAGTTCAGTATGGACAGCGTATTTTAAGTGAACTATATACAGCGGCCCCTTTTTTTTTTCCGCCTGAGGAAAATGCATTAAATTGCATACCCCGGCTGTGGCGGGCCGGCGGTTATGTGGGGCTCTCCTCCCCAGAAGGGGGAGGCCTACCCACTAAAAACCTCAGGGATGACCTTCCTCAGGCATGTAGGGAGCCCCCGGGAACATCAAGCCACTTCCGGTAACATACAGCGGCCCCTAGCGGCAACACAATTGTACATGACGTCTACAGTTTCCTATACGACAAAAACCTGTCGAAAATGAGAGTAAACTAATGGTAGAGATACAGTTTTTTTTCTAATGCGCTGGTTAGCGTCAAAATGTTCATCTGAGAATTTCGACAGTGGGGGTTAAGTAAGTTGAAGTGAGTGAGCGAGACGACTAAAATCGAGCAATTATAAGCGAAATCATATTCTAATAATAAAAATCGTGTCCCGGGTGGTTAAGGATTTCTTAGTTTGAGACGCAATAAAGTTATCGTTGATAGTCTTATTGAAGTAAAAGAGAACAATTCCTTCAAATTATCAATAAGGTTTTATATAAGTCTCATTTATAAAGAATTAGCATTTTTTTGAAACGGCTCTCTCTTTTTGAAATTCTACGTGACTCAATGAACTGATTGATAAATGCTTTTCCATGTTAAAAACAGTTGTATAGTTAAAAACAGTCTGTGTGTACTCAAGTTTTTAATTTGATTTCAAACATAAACTGTGTAAATGTTGTAATATCGATTTTTATTAACTCCTTGTGACGTTACTCAGGTGGTTGTAATAAAAATGCACCGAAAAAAAAATACGTCCACGAATTTATTTAGGTCGTAGTTCACTATGCCATAAAAATCTTAGGTTGCTCTTGGGTCCGTAGGCGGTACTCTCCTGGTAGCGCAATCCGAAGCTGGACGTCCGGGTGTGGGGATGTTCTCTCGGAGTACCACGAAATGGCTGGAGCGGAATCAAGCAGTAGGTACTTGGTTCTGGATTGTCCAAACCCGACGACCCGTAATGTAGGTAGGATCCGATTATCGGGTAAATATGTCACTAAATCAATTATGTAATTTCTATTTATATTATTAATATGTAATGTAGATGGTACAAGGGACGATTGAAGTCAACTTTTATATTAATTCCAAGATGAACGTCCTTGCACCAAACTAGTTCGTTTTTGTTGAAAAGCGAAAGTGAAAAGTCAAATGTCTACCGAAACAAGATCCAAGATATTTGTACTGCGGTCCAAATCTCGAATTTTTTATTGTGGTCCAAAATGTCGAAGGCAAAAGGTGCCGTCACATAATATTGTACTCCATAATTATTGGATTAAGTTTATTTAGTATGTAGGTTAATTTATTTAATAAATAAGTAAGTACATAAAGAGGTTTATTTATTTTTCTTGTTTTAGTTATTTTATTTGTAAAATGTAATGTGGAGTTTTAATATAATTTAAGTTTTAAGATTTTGTAATAAAGTAACGTACTACGTTACATCCTTTTTTTTTTTTTTTTTTTTTTTTTTGTTCCCCTGAGGAAAATGCATTAAATTGCATACCCCGGCTGTGGCGAGCCGGGGTTATGTGGGGCTCTCCTCCCCAGAAGGGGGAGGCCTACCCACTAAAAACCTCAGGGATGGCCTTCCTCAGGCATGTAGGGAGCCCCCGGGAACACAAAGGCCACTTCCAGGAACCCCCAGCCTCCGCTCCCCTCTCTAGAGGGGAGCCCTCCTCGGGGAAGCTACCACCTCCCCCGGTCCCTCCACCGACGACGCCCCCCGGCCACGGAAGGGGCGTGGTCCATCCCGGGTCGCCGTAGCGGTCGCGAATTCCTCGCGCCCGCCGGCGACCCGCGGCGGCGCCGCAGCTGTGCTACCGAGCCGGCGCCGCCTCCTTCGAGCGGGATCGGCCATCTCCCGACCCCGCTCGGCGGCCTCCTTCTGGAGCATTACTGCTTCACAGAAGGAGGCCACAGCCCTCCAACCTCCCTCGTCCGCCAGCATTGCCGCAATCAATGCCGGCGGAGACAGATCTCGCCCGATCTCTGCGACCAAGACTCGGCGCTCGGAGGCCCACGCGGGGCACTCCGCCAGCGTGTGCTGGCCGAGTCGAGGTCGGATGCGCAGTGGTGACAATGTGTCGATCCCTCCCGTCCTATTCGACACAGATACTCACCGAAGCAGCCGTGCCCGGTGAGTATCTGAGTCAATCGGTAGGTGACCTCCTCCTTCCCGTTGAGCCAAGCTTCGAGGTGCGGGAGTACGGCACCGACGGCCCGCTGGCGCGCGCAGATCCGTAATTCGAGCTGCGCACGCCAGGCCGCCACAATCCGTCGGTGCCACTCCCGCTTAGGCACTTCGTGCGCGGGTTCCAGGGCGCTCCCCCCATCGCCCCCCGGTCGACACGCCGCGACGCATACGTCGCCGCGTACATGTCGGCCAGGATGTCGAATGGGGGGGAGCGTCCCAGAACTGTCGCCGCCTCGTACGAGATTGTACGGTAGCCTCGTACGATCCGTATGGCCATTATCCGCTGCAGGCTCCGTAGCAGAGCTCTGCAGCGGGGGGACCTCGCGCAGTCTTGCGACCACACGGGAGCCCCATACATGGCCACGGATCGCACGACGCCCTCGTACAGGCGGCGGACTCCATCCCTCGGTCCCCCGAGATTGGGCAGCAGGCGATGCAATGCGCCCGCCACCCTTTTGGCTCGGGGGACCAACCGCACGAAATGCTCCTCGAAGCTCCAGCGGCGGTCCAGGGTGAGGCCCAGGTACTTTATGTACGGCCCCACCGGGACCACCGCGTCACCCACCCGGATCCGGCAACTGGGTGGTTCCCGGCGCCTCGGAAGGCCGTGGAACCATAGCGCCTCGGTTTTGTGAGGCGCTATTTGTAAACCCAGCTGGCGGATCGCCCGCACGACACATGCCACCCCAAGCTCGGCAAGCCTGAGCACCGGCTCGAAGTCGGCCCCAGTCGTCACGACGAGAGTGTCGTCAGCGTAGCAGACGACACTCACGCCGCGAGGAAGGCTGGTGCGAAGGACCGCGTCGTATGCGAGGTTCCATAGCAGGGGTCCCAACACCGACCCCTGCGGAACGCCGCATTCGACCCTCCTCGACGTTTCCATCCCGTCCCGTCCCATCACGCCGATCGTCCTGTCGCGCAGATAGTCCCCGACCACGGCCCGCAGGTAGGGAGGCAGCTCGTGGTATACGAGCGCCTCCCTAATGGCCTGCCAGGGGAGGGTACCGAAGGCGTTGACGATGTCTAACGACACCGCCAATGCCACCCCCCCGATCGGACTGCGGACTCCGACAGGGAACGAACACACTGGACAGCGTCCAGCGTTGATCGTCCCCGCCGGAACCCAAATTGGCAGTCCGATAGGTCGGAACCCGCGCGCGACAGGTGCTCGCTGATACGAGCGGAGATAACCCTCTCGAAGAGTTTCCCCGCCTCGTTCAGCAAGCAGATCGGACGAAACGAAGACGAACGTCGCCGGTCCTTCCCTCCTTCCTGAGGAGCACCAACCTGGCCGACTTCCAGTCGACGGGAAACACGCCCTCGCGGAGACAGCTCGTGAAGAGCTGCCTCACCGTGCTCCCGAACGCCCTGAGCGCCAGCGCTAGCACCTTTCCCGGGACCCCGTCCGGTCCCAGGGCAGTGTTGCGCGCAGAGAGCCGCGAAACGGCCCCGGCGAGCTCGCTCTCCGTCACCCGGAGGTCGTCCGACCAAGGGCCGGGCGACGGGGCGGCGGGGGGACTGTCCTGGACCCTCGGAAGAGCGTATCCACCGCTCTTCCCACGACGAGAGGGTCCAGGGTCTCCGTCAGAGGAGGGACCCACGGTCGGAGCCTGCCCAGTACCATCCGGTACGGGCGCCCCCATGGGTCCCTCTCCAGTCCCCCCACTACGTTACATCCTATCGACTATAATTATTACATGAATGCATATTTTTTGAAAATATCATTTTACTGTGACTTGTGTGTTATAAGTTCGACCAATAGCTATTTCGTTTGAATAAAAAATATAGTTTTATAAGGAATAATATAATTAAATGATATAAACAAATATAATCAAAATAAAAAGAAGAATAATAGATGTCTTTTCGAGAAGGCTCTATCCCGAACAGATGTAGTCATATTTGTCCTTGTACAAGGTCTTGTCTTCCATACACAAGGTTATTGATAAAAATATATAATATTTGTTTGTGTTCTAATTTTTTAATTTGTTTTGACTTCACTAAGTACTTTTTGTCCTCAGGAGAGGAAGGCTGAGAATCCATCATATGGAGCACGAAACGTGCCCAGCATACCCTCGCAACGGCAAGTGCCATGGAGGTTACGTCAGACTCCACGCGGTCAGAGCGGTCTGAACACGTGACCACGTGACCTACCGAATAAACTCTGCCTGTGCCTAAGTTCTAAGAACCATATAGGCAAATCGTGAGGGTCAATAAGTACTGTGAAGGTGTATGTTGAATAAATATTATTTTTACTTTGATACCTGCTGATTATATCTGAACGTATGTACCGGACGAGCTCCATTTAATAACTCTCTATCGCAAAAGGCGCACCGTCCGATATTTATCAATAATTGAAAACGGCTCGGAGCTCCCGTGGTAGGGTTGCCACTGTCTGCTTAGTAGTTACACTCGGGCTGACTATTTTCACAGGCTATTTATTTATTTAGTAATAAGTACAAAAACAGGTTATAGCCAATTGAAACAAAAATTATCTTTACCGAACCTTAAAAACTAGGTTGAAACCCAATCTATGTTATGTACATTCTACTGATAATATTATTATCGTGCAGCAAATATAAAACTGTCAAGTTGATATGTTGGAATAACAAAACCCAATTTCGGAATAACAAAGTTAAGCAAAAAAGAAACATAAATAAAAATAAAAAGAAGAGACATACATACATTATTTAAAAAAACTATAAGTTATCTTAAATTACTAGACAGTAAATTGTTAAAGCTATAAAAAATACATTGAAAAATATCACAATCAATTCCTGCGTCTGCGCAGCCCCCTAACCCCTGACGAGCTCATTGTACTAGCGACACATTCTAGCGACACATTCTAGCGACATATTCTAGCGACACATTCTAGCGACACATTCTAGCTAAGGGATTATAATAAGAGATGCTTTCCAAGAAAACTCGGAGTGAGAATAATTTGAATTTACCAACACGGTGGTAAATTTGCAAAATGCTACGTTGAAGCCTTTACCAATTCAGTCTAAAAGTATAGAAGGACAGATTCGAAAATTACGACTGATTGGTTTATTTGTTAAACTAAATAAGTTTTTGAAAACATGCGAAAAGGTAATTTGCGAAAAGTAATACGATACGGTTTGAGGTGTCGTTGTAATCATCATAAATTTGATGTTTATTTTGCGAATGTTCGTCTGTCAAATTCAATTCATCGTTGTCATTTGACGCTTTCTCATGTCAAAATTAATATCGTTCGTTCGATCGTCCGTTGAAATGTTTTAAACGATGGTAACTAAGGGTAGGATACGACACGACGAAGTCCACGATATATCGAATATCGTGTTTAAGAGTACGCCCACAGCACGTTTATAATACAACTAGCTGACCCAACAGATGTTGTCCTGTCAAATGTCTCAAATGTCATGATGTCTCATGCTGTATGTGAAAAAAGATTATTCCGCTTTTCTGTTGAAGTTGAAAGCCTCCGTGAGGCTTTCAACCGAAGACCTTTCCAACGAATGCAAAGCCGTGGAAATCGGTTCGTGCGTTCTGGAGTTATAGCGTCAGGAAGGAAAACCCGACTTATTTTTACTTCCTAACATAGTTATTAACTAAGAAGTACGAAAGAAATAAACAGCAATTTCATAGGTAAAGATTTAACATATAGTATGACCTGCAGAGATGTGTTGTGCTTCCACGGAGTGCAGAAACTTTACTTTCATGAAACCCAGAGTGTACGTTATGACATAAGATGTAATCTCATCTAATAATTTCACTGCCCTATCTTAATCTTCCTAATCAGATGACCACCATGCTAGTGCTGTCGATTTGCAGCAGAAATAGGTAAGATGGACGTACCCAAGCAGTGGATCAGGGTATAGTTTTTCTCTGGTGATTTTGTTTGAATCATCACGTTAACCCATAATGTCAAACACTTGGTGGCCATTTCTGTCAATACTAATAAATAACCTGCAGCCAGAATGCAACTAATGAGAATGCTGGATTAATCACCATCTGATAAATCTACACGATCTTATTCGTCAAATCTGATAATTCAATTGAGTCTCGGTTGAAATTTCTTAGGCAAATGCGCTTGTGTACCAACCCTACCTGCGACGTACCTTTTAAATGTACGGCTTTTATCAGTTATCCACAACAGCATTTTCTTCAGTCGATTTCCAACATTAGCTTGTGGTACATAAAGTTCAATATGTGTTGGCAATATTCTTCGTTTTGGGTGAAATGTGTCGTTGACTCCTCGCCCAAAATCCACGTTTAATGATGTTTCCGTAACGCACCAATTTTTTCGGTTTCAATACGTTTTGATATCATAATTTTGATATGTGAGTACGGAAAATATTAATGCACATGTAAGTTCATTGTTGGATTTAATATCTTGACGGTATGTATTCATAGGATTCTTAAAAACAAGGATCAGGCTGAGTTTAGTCAGTAGTTACTCCGGTCTAGCCGCCGTGATCAGTTTCGGAGTACGACATTACTGTGGCACTTTTTCGTGGTGTATCCATGAGGATTTAGCCTTTAAGTCAAACAAAATATATTTTTATCCTCCGACGCAAAAACCACGGGGTGCTATAAGTAGAGATCGGATAATCGGATGCATATTTACCTAAAGTTAGTTTAAGACAAAGTATGGAAATGGCTTTTTATTGTTTTGTTAAATAAAAATCCTGGGATTGCGGAATTGGATAGCCGGATGTTTATTTATTTACCTAATTTAGTTTTTTACAAAGTATGGAACTGTCTTTTTATTTTATTTCCATAAATAAAAATCCCGGAATTCCGGTACTGTAGAACATTTTGATAATGCAAAACTAGTCGGTAATATGGAAGTTAACTCAGAGTGAGATACTAGACCATACTTACGCCCGGGCACCATTTTTGTTTTTTTATTCAATTATTTAACTGATTATTGTTTTAGTCAAACTAGCTCACTACTTTCGTCTAACACTCTTCATGTAATAAATCGTACATTCATAAATCGTACGGGGAACTGAAACTAAACTTGCTGTAAATACGTATGCATAGTTGTATAAATGAACCCGGAGTCTCGGTCTTTTGAAAATAAATACCACGTGCTAATTTAGTAATTTTCAAACAATATCACTACGTTAAATTTGCAGTCCCGTATTTTCCCGGGATTTTTATTTAACAAAATGTATTTTAAAAAGCCGCTTCCATAATTTGTGAGCCAAAAATTAACTTTAGGTAAATATGCATCCGATTATCCGATCTCTAGTTATAAGTTTGACGTGTCTGCGTGTGTGTGTGTGTGCGTGTGTGTGTGGTGTGTGTGTGTGTGTCAGTGTGTGCATGTGTCTGTTTGAGGCAACGTAGCTCCCAAACGGATTATCCGATTTTATTGCGGTTTTTTTTTGTTTGAAAGGTATATCCGTCGAAAGTGTTCTTAGCTATGTTTGGTGGAAATCGAGTCAGGTCTTCAAGGTCATCAGGTCGTTTGTTAGGTGTGATAGGAATGTTACACGCACAGTTTGCTTGCAAGCATATTAGGGTTCTGACATTTAAAACACTAATGTCTTCTGGAACCACTGAGCTGGTCTGCTGTTAAGGCTTGAAGGTAGGAGACATAACTCTGGACTGCCCTTTAGTAAACTCATCGAGTTTGGGCTTGTTGAATTTGTCTTGACTGGATCTCTTCATGTTTCTAATTGACGAGGACCTGATGCTGGAAATGGGATGTGGCAGATGAAACCCTGGAATACCGTAATGAAACGGATAAAGGCTCCCACAGACTCTTGCGGTATCACAACGTAGGAAAATCGCACGGTAATTATTCTTAGTACATAATTAATTTTTGTAACCAAAAGATATAAATATTTCTACAAAACATAAAAAAAATAAATGAAATATTAAGGAGCTTCTTTAAAAAGCATAAAATAAAAAATATATTAAAATTTTAATAAAACCCTCGTCGATATTTGTTATAATAATTGTGTACAAAAAAAGTACGCAATTATTATAACAAATGGTTAAAAATGCTAAACCCTATAAATAGCAAAAAATAACCTTAATACTACGTAAGTATCAACTAAAGCGTGTCCGACTATCTACTCGGAACTTTGTGCCACCTTTATGTCGGAGGCATAACCGCTAAATTTGAACTGCAAATAGTTATCTTGGCCTGCTGTTGACCGTACGTATGAATTTTGATAAAATTTTGTCGCGTCGGGGGACCGCTGTTTACCTTCTAAAACACTTACTTACTTAATCAAATGATTAGGTAGGAAATCACAACATTCGTATTAAAAACACCTATCTAAACAAAATTATATTTATAATAAAGTTTTAAAGTAAGTAGGTATTCAGAATTAAAGTGAATCTAATTTATTTTAATGATTAATGTGAGCGTCAGTGGCTGAGTTCAGAGGAACGGCTTTCTGATCCGAGATTGTATCATTTTATAAGTTTTATATGTATATTTCTCGACGAGACGACCTCAGCAGTCGAGTGGTTGGTATACCGGTTTCAAGGTGTCGCCATTTCTGAGGTTTGATGAGGGCTGATGTTTGCGCGATGAATGCGAGCATTTGTACCTTAGTCATGGTTGTTACATGTTTCTATAATATTTATTTATATATATATAATATACGTATGTCTATAAGTTACCTTAAATCCCATAATATAAGCCTTGTAGAGCTTACTCTGGGCTAGGCTAAGTGGTGTAAGTATGAATTTGAGGGTAGAATATTTATTATACGTACATATGTTCATGCAAACGTTACATTCGTATTCGTACCGCATGCAGTGTGAGTAACAGTGAAAAATGCACAATGAATTTAGCACGTAAGTAACACACCGGGTTTTGTTGCATTGACGGGAAGATGCAATATTTTTATTTTTGTGCTCATTTTAAAGAACTCCGCTTAGAATAGACCACAAGTATATAAAAAAATGAAAAGAAAAACAATGCAGTTTAAAATTGTCAATTTTAATTTTCGCGCGAAAACGCACCTATAGTTCGTATGACGTCACTCCTGTCTGTCATTGTCACTGGCTCACCGATTGTACTGTGAGTGTCATTGCTGGCTTTAGTTGTTTTTGCATTTATCTCGACTTTCAAGGTAATATATGTAAATATTTACAATGGACTATCCATCAGGGTCAGCTGATCATAACTATGACATTGATATTCCGCAAAAAAAAACCGTGTGGACGTATGTTTTGACGAAGAGTTGCGTATGTTTTGACGAACCGTGTTGACGAAGAGGAAAGACATTTATTCCCCAAAAGACTATCATTCGATGTTGTGAAGGCCACTTAGACGTAAGTCGGCGGATATATTAATTGTAAATTTAGTTGATCTGCTTGTACATAAAAGAAAGAGAAAATCTACCTAACACTTACCCAAACTTTTCAATGTCTTTTTGCTTAGTCCCTTTCATTTCTACACTTGGAAACTCTGCTTTCGATAAAAAATGTCACTACCATGTCAACATTAACTTTTGGCAGAGTCCTAGAATCTGCTTTGGCAAACCCAACTTCCATTTTTATTAAAAAAAAACGCAATTAATTTTGGTTTAATTGATCACTTTTACTACAACTTGTAACCTCAAATAAGTTGTCATAACAGGAGTGACGTCACTGAACGCTGATTGGTGTTTTAAATCTGTTCCGTTTCACATTACTTTTGATTCGTAATTATTGTTAAAAACTACATTATTTCAAATATAAACCTTGTAGTGGCTCTATTTTTATATTTTTTTTTAGCATTTTAATAACAAAATTTTCATAAATATTATAATTGCATGTTCCCCATTGCATTGCCGAATGTTCCTACTAAAAAATGAAGTAGCGAGTATATCATAGACAGTTCAAACCGATAACTTTTTTAACTTTTTTTTGGACAGAAGGTGAATCAAGAATTGTAATTAAATAAATAATGTGGGTACGATTCTATTTGTGTCAACGGGAATAATTATTATGATTACGTTATCTTGTACTTTATTTAACAACATAACATTTTTAGGTATCAATTAGACAATAGGTTATGTTGTTAGTTTTAGCACACTTATGGCTGCCTGATGAGGAACTTGCCGTGTTTGGTGTTTCATGGTTACATGATATTGATTGACAGTTATTTGGATTTCGCGTCATACTACCGTCATTCATAATTTTTTGAGTGAACGTGTCAGCGACGAGGCAAACGCCGGGCAATTCAACAAGGTGAACGACCGGACGATTGCATCCTTCCTACCCTCTCTTTACATGTTTGAGAGAGTAACTGTTGGTTACTTTATAAGTCATACCCCATGCTCTCTCCTCCTTTTATGGCATAACGTCAATAGGACCCTTTGATCCTATTAACTTTATGCCTTGAACGGATATTAGATTTGACAGAACAGTTAAGATGGAGTTTAGTGTGACAGGCGTTCTGAATATAGATATCTTGGTTTAGGTTGAGTCAATCATAATTCTCGAAGCACTTGATTGCAGTTGTATTTGGGGTGGAGTTCTAAAAAAATATAATTACCAAAATCTAATAGTTCATACGAGTGGAAAACTATTCATTTATAATATGAGGAATGTAAGAAGAAGCTACTATTCCATCAATATAATATAAACAATTCCTTTGTGTTCTATACCATTTTCTTTGCTGCATTTTTTGTTGTTGACAATAAAGTTTCAATACAAAAGTTTTGTCATTGCAAAATTTTGTAGCTAAAGACGTTTGGTTCAAATTACGTTCTGGCTGGAATATAAATGTTGAGGAAAATTCCGGTAGTATACACTGCAGTGACATTTTCAAAGGCATCGCGTGCTTCACGTCCGTTGTCTACAAGAGTTAGTGGGCAGACTTCTTGACAAAATGTTTGAACAAATTATTGAAGGACGAATTTTACGCGTGGTAAATGGATTTCATTTAAAAAATTTTAATATTTAATTCAACACTAAGCATGTAGTATAGATTGACAAATATTAGTGACAATCTGTGTTGCCAACTCAAATTGTCGAAAATTGGTAGATTATGTGTCAAATGTTGGTAGAATGTAAAATGCAAAATTGCTAGATCTACCATCTAAATTTAGAAAAAAAAAAATCATTAATTTCGCAACACAACAAGCGTAACTATCGAAACCGTACGGTTAAGTAATATTTACCACAGACTAAGTTAAGTAGTAAGAAGAGAACAAGTCTATTTACTACAACTAACGGGAATTGGGCCACAGACAAAACAAATAATAAATAATGTCGGTTTATAGACGCAACATGACGGAAATATGGAAATATTAAATATGAAAGTGGTGATATGTGAAAATTAAAAAAAATAGGTAGATTTTAGGTCTAGGGTGGTAGATAGGTAGACTGAAGTGAAAATTGGTAGATCTACCAAAAAGTTGGTAGATATGGCATCACTGGTGACAATGTTACAATTTAATTTTTATAAAACTTTTAGTAAAAATCGTGCCTCAGGTCTGTGTGAGTTGAGAGATTTGAAACGACCTTAGATTTTCTATAGTCTATGGTATGGTTGTTTGTGGTTTTTACAATACGAATTAATATTTACAAATAACTTACTCGATCGAGTTTTGATGGTTTTTATATGTAAATAGATATTAGATTTGGCAGTATGGCTTAGTACCTTCGCCTGTCCCTATGGACGAAATTGACAACAACAACAACGAGTTTTGATGTAACAATAGGCTTGTATCCACTATGAACAAATCTGATGCGTTAGGTTGCATAACTATTAAGATGATCATTTAATTATGTAAAAACAAAGTTTTATAAAATAATAACTTTTGATTATTTATATTTTTATAAAATAAAATTGCACAAAATAAGCCATAAGTCACGTGACAGCAAACACCAATTAAAAAGTGTTACGTCACGCCGTGCGAAACGTCAAAGTCAAAATGTCATTCCCAAGTGTCTTGTGGAAGTGCGAAAAAGAATGGGCATCATTCCTTCTCGAGAGTGTCAGCCACTTTTTACGTATTTGCGGATTGTTTGGCACGTATATAAATAATTTTTGGTGTTTTTATACTTGTGCTTGTACACTGGGGCACTATGCAGTACTTGTAATACGATGAATCCATTTTTTATTAAATAACTTCACAATACCGAATATTCCGATACTAAAACAGCTGTGTTTTGCACGGCGTGACGTCATTCAAGACGCCATGACAGTCATGAGTGTTTTTGATGACTAATGTCAAATATTTAATTAAATGCATAATTATTCTTATAAATAAGCATTTTTTTTCAAAAATAATAATTATTTTGTATAGAATAGGCATCAAGGTATATTAGTATGTAACTACTGAAATTTAGGCAACAAGCCTATTGTTAAAGTTAAGTCCGTGACGGGTACGATAGGTGACCCAATTATGAACTATCTCAGGTGGATATGGAAGTATCTGATCACTGGATCCTGTAGCTCCTTATGGTCCGATCTTATCGGAAATCGACAATCGGATGAAAATTACCGAGTCCCGAAAGCTTCCGTGAAGAATCTCTTTCAAGAGTGGTCGCTAATACGGAAACAGTTGTGTTAGTCTAGAGATGCCCAGTAGCGACATATACAAGCTGATGATTAATTTCCTGATAGAAGAAAAGTAGTACCTAAACACTACGAATTATAGAATAAATGAATTTTTTCGTTCAAAATTATGCGTATTCCACTATCCACATACTCAATCCATTTCAACCTATGGTGCATGTCAATTCAATTGTAACCACAATTCGCAAGTTGTGGTTATAATAGCATCAGAGAGAGAGAGAGAAATTTTGATAATTGGGATTTGATAAACAAATCTCACAAGTAAATGACGTCAATCTTTTTTTCAGACCTGTTAGCTAATTTTGTTTAGAAATAGCAATAGAAATGAGAACGAATCTAACCAATAACGAATTTCATCTAACAATCTGCCCGCACTTAGTGGTTAACGGTTAACTGACAATACCCGATTAGGTTTCTGCCTAAGTACCAACTAATATTTGAAATCTGAACGGGTAAAATATTTTGTATTTAAAATATGCCTTAAAGAAGGATAGAGAATGAAGAAAACAGATTAAAAATTATGCCTCATCACATTCATCGGTGACAACAATAGGAAATGAGCATATTTGTATGAAAATTGTATGCTTTTATTTGGGCTCAGTGTACGAGTATATAAAGAATAAAAGTAGAATAAATTCAAATTTTAATGACTTCTATTGTCCAGTTTCAATTAATGCAAGCTGTCATCTCGTCGATGAAATAAAACAAGTATAGAATGGCCTTTGTACTCGCTAGCAACAGCTTAATTAAGGCCGGACTGTGTGTTTTCACCGCGTGTGTGTTTCACAGTAACTGGACAAGTCAATGTATCCAAGAACACGATAAGAAAGCTAGTTAAGAAAAATGTAAAAACACTTTAGCTTTAAAAATATTTATTTGTTGCTTTGGTAAAAAGAAACGTTTTTTTCACAAAACTTTTGTTATGTGTGTTGGGATAAATATTATAACAAGAGTTAATATATGGTATACTGTAATAAATTACAGTTTAAATCGAGATAAAATTTACTTTGAATTTTCTATACAATTAAATCGGATTTGACTATAGATTTTTGTAGATTTATTTAGGAGTTTAGATAGTTAATATTATAGGTGCCGAAATCTCTTATACTGCTTGTAAAACTAAATTACGACTTACAATGAACTTCCTATTTATTATTTTGTAAAAGTGCAAACATGAGTTTCCGAGTGTAGTAGGTATATTGTGCTTGTTGTGCTACGGTTGTCGCGCTGTACCGTAGCAATGCGTTACGGTCTACAGGCTACGGGCGACGATAAAACACTGGAACGACACTACTACATTCTGCACCTATTAAGAAGCCAGAATCGAATTAAGTTTTTATTGTTACTGAAATGTTGAATGCAACATGATACAATGTATGTGTTAAATCTCTACGGAGAGTTTACCATCGCGCACTTCATGATATGGCATTCTCTGTCTGTCAACCTTCATCTTATAGACAATTTCAGTATACTTCGAAATATATTTGCCAAAGTATACACATTTATTTAGGCCTTAGCATTTACTTTTTAAATAATTTTACTATACAATATGACAAAATAATGTAGAAGAAATCTTGATTCGGGGGTGTAAAGTGTACTACGATGTTCAATTGTCGCTACTACGAGTTAATATCTTCTCTTATGTTTGTTTTTATGTATTTTTTAAATAATGTAATATACGTTTGACTGTGTATTTTGTGGTGTATGTTATATTTTGCTGTTGTCTTAAAAAATGGTATATTCTATTTATTTAATGATGGGTACAAAAATAGGTTACAGCCAATTAAAAACAATAAAAATCGTTATCGAACCTTAAAAGCTAGGTTGAAACCCAATTTACTAATTATATTATTAACGTGGAGCAAATATACAACTGTCAAGTTGATATATTGGAATAACAAAACTCAATTTCGGAATAACAAAGGATAAACAAAACAAAACATAGATAAAAATAAGATACATACATTATTTACAATTAAACTATAAGGCACCTTAAATTATTAGACAATAAATTCTTAAAACTATAAAAACTACAATGAAAAATATCGCAATCAATTCTTGCGTCTGCGCAACCCGTGATGAGCTCATTATACTGGCGACACATTCTAGCTAAGGGATTCTAGAATTCTAAGGGGATTCTATTGGTTAAGGATTATATGTGCTTTTTCGTATTTAGAAATATTACGAATCAATTCTTAATTACGCATAATTACATAAAAAAATAACATTATGAGTCGTAAAAGACGTTGATTGGTAAATTTAAAAAAAAAATGTATTCTATTCTATTATCGGATAAATGACGTTGTAACAATTAGGACCAAGTCGTCTAAATGATTAGTAAACCAAAACAACTTCAAATTTTCTGAACTTTCAGACTTGATCAATCACGAAGAAACAAAGCTAAATCCTATATTTTCGCCAAAAAATTACTTAAATCCTGTAAACAGCTATAGTAAATAAACCGGAAATGCACTTCGTCTTTCAGACAAACGAACTGCGCTGCTCCGTGTGTTGTGTGGTGAGTGCAATAATATTGGATTAATAGCGAAACCAGCTCAAAGCCCGCTTTGGTCTAGTCCACAGATATATAGATATACTAAAATCCTCTATTTTTAAATAATAAATTATATTTTATTAGTATACTGAAGGGTGTGCTTTTATATATAATTTCTTATAAGTAACTAATAAGAGAATGTACATATAATCATACCGTTTCCATGTTATATTACAAACTTTTCGTTCATTTTAAATGAAAGGTGTATGTTCAGGTCATTTGAATCCGACACAAATTAAATAGGTATTCGTATTATAAACAAATAACCATGTTATATGAAATACGCAAAACAATAAAAAAAACTACAAACTGCCCGATATTTTTTACACTCGCAATATTTATTCTACCCCAAAGTAAGCACTGTAAGACTTGTATAACGGGCTTGAGGGTAACGGGATTTAGGAGATGGCGACATCTAGAAACCGGTGTACTAATTACTCCATTACGGACGTTGAATGTTAATATTGTTAATGAAGGTTATCACAGAGAATAAAAGAAATGGATATCAAATAAAGTATTGTATGATATTTATCAAATAAGCAGAGGTTGGAATTAGGTAGAGTTATTTATGTACTTGCATCGAAACGTTGATATTGATGTAGATTAAGCAATATCGACGTTAATGCTTCAGTTGTCGAGATCCCGAACTACAAATCTATAGGCGTCTCTCGGCCTCAGCTTGCAGATAGAAAAGAGCGTTTTTGGACTGTCTGTGTTCGTTGATGCCACGTAAATGCCTTCTTATAAAGTTACTAATATGCAATAAAAAATAATGTCTAATGTGTCCGACAAAAATGTTTTGCGAATAAATGTGTGAGAGAAATTGTAGGTCCTTTGGGGCCCCCTGAGAATGGGGGCCCTGGGCACGGGCCCCGTGTGCCCTTATGGTAAATACGGTATTGACCATAAGTCAGAAGATACTAGAACACTGAAACGACGCTAGAAACATTCGCGGCATCCAGCTTACTCTGTATCCGTGGCTCAATCCATTTTGTGGATTGCATCGGCGAGCACTGCAAATGCGCATTCCCGTTTCCCGTTAGACCACGTCTTCGCTCGTTGCGTAGTAATTACGACATTGATCAGAACTCAGTTGCTCTGATTGTTAAATATAATTCGTGTACCTACTGGAATCTTTATAATGATTGAGCACTCTCATTTTAATGATTGAAACTTTCTTTTTGACGTGACAACGTCTATTCGACGACCTCCATAGTTGAGTGGATAATACACCGGTTTCAAGGTGTCGCCATCTCTGAGGTTCCGGGTTCGAGTCCCGGTGGGGGCAGATGTTTGTGTGATGAATGCGAGCATTTGTACCTTAGTCATGGTTGTTGATATATATTTCAATAAAAATTATTTATATATGTATAATATATGTATGTCTATCCGTTACCCTAGATCCCATTGCACAAGCCTTATAGAGCTTAGTTTGGGCTAGGCTAATTGGTGTAAGTGTAACAAATATTTATTTATTTATTAAATTGGTACGGCGTGGAGTCATTCTCGAAAACACCGTAACGGCCGAATCTAACGCCACACGGAGTCCACGCCTACTTTACCCCCACCCCTAGAGCGCCCGAAGGCATACTCGGAAACTTGACTTTCACAAGAAACATAACAGTAGAAACACTTTCCTTCATTTCATACTTTTCGTACCATCGACCTATCCTCAATAAGATCACCGACGTAACAAACAATTAAACTTCGCTATATGTTACTTTCTAATGCATATACAATATAAATTTTATTGTAACTATAAACTTCTGTATGAAGATGAATGAATGTATGTTAATATGTATGTGCAATCATATGCTTATTGTATTTAGTGTGCAAGTGCACATTACTCATAATAATTAATTTTAGTATAACTTCAGAAGCAGAAAATTTAAACAAACTATTAAATAAAAATATAAATGTTATACATTACTTTATTTTAAATAATTTCATTGCACCCAGAAAAAAAATTACCATGTAATAGACGTTGTCACGTTCAAATATCGGCAGTAGACGGAGTTCTACAGACAACCAATTTTTTGTTTTATGGATGATGACTACTATGTGGTATGTATACTGTGACAATAATAAATAAATATAATACGAGCTTCCCTGTAACACTGCTATATCAGTATTGTTATATATAATAAGTTACCAGACGATTTGAAATTGTTGCATGGTCCAATATTTAAGAGAAACTTAAATAAATGGCTAATAAGTTTTACGTTATTAAATTATATTTAGGTTATAAAAAATGAATTACAATTTATAGAATAGGTCAGCAATCGAGCAAATTCAATTTCAAATTCAAAATCATTCATTCAGTCTGGTCTGTTACAAGCACTTGTGAAAGTCGAAAAGCTACGCCATATCGGTTCGCAAATCTACGGCGGGAGACCTTGTACTGAGAAGAACCGGCAAGGCTGTTTTTTTTCCCCTGTATTAAATAGATACAGAGTCGTCAATTTGGAAAATGACTTCAATATTGATAATTCATGAAGTCACTTTCCATTACATAATATAGGAAATACAATTAATAAAAATATAATTTGAAAACATGCCTATATTAGGAATGCCGTGTCATACAGATTTAAAAGAATATATTAAAGTTAAATTAAAATTATAATAAATACGCATATAACGCATAAGTAAACGGATCACCTGATGGTAAGCGATAACCGTTGCCCATGGACACCCGCAACAGCAGAGGAGTCACAGATGCGTTGCCGGCCTTTTAAAAGGGAATAAGGGGGGAAGGGGGGGCTGGGCCTCCGGTATCCTCACTCACTCTTCGAAACACATATACTAATTTAATTGATTTGTTTTATGAATTTAATAACAAAAATAATAAATGCAATATCGACATATATGTATAATTGTAATTGAGATTATAATGAATATTTTTTTATATATACATATAATGTTAGAATTTAATAATAGAATTATAAATTAAATTATTATAACTTAACGTTAATATTAAGATCATATGTACGTATATGAAATAAATGAAAATCTAATCAAATCTAGAAATAAGGTAAGTAAGTAAACAAATAGTTTTACCCAATTCAGTGAATTGCTCAAAAGTGGAGACGACACACGCTGACGTTTCTCGCTCTCAAGTTTCACTTCGCTTTGGGACGTTCCACGGAACATTAGCTTTCACTATAAATTCTATTTTCCATATGATAAATATTTGATTGTAAACAATTGATTTCAAAATAAATGATCATTATAATAATGAATTCTTTTGAACGTTTCTTAATACATACTCTATAACTTTTACAATAGAGGTATCGAGATGTCGTGATCTGATTGCATGATGGAAATGTCGAACACCATTTTAATTTAAATAATAACATAGTAATAAAAGAATAGATAAATAAGGTTGGTCTAGAAAGTTATCGAAATTCACGAGATACCATACGTTGTTATTCTTTACAATAGAAGTGTCGTATAAAATGATTAAATTTATTAGAATTAATCTTTAAAAGTGCTAAGTTTTTACAGTGTGCTATGTAAGATCAGTAATACGACAGGCTTTATTTTATTTATCAACCGTAACCAACTTTATTAGAGCTTTAGAATGTTTTTATGCTATTCAAAATAAGGACTGATCTCGTAGTGTACATGTAAAAGTTGAAGTTCTTATAGTACAAATAATAAAAATAAAAGACAGTGCAAAGTACAGATTACATATATTATAAACATACCGAATAAATATAACATTCGCAAACCCGTAAAAGCTATCAATTTTGAATACTATATTCTGGTAAGTACCAGAAGATAGTATTCAAAATGATAATACATGCGTTCAGTTGCTTGAAAACCATCTCTAACATTTGTTTGGCCGAAATAAATTGTTGCTTATATAGCAGACAATTATGTTTCTTTTTTTATGATACATGGCAACAGCGCCACCATAGGATTTCGCAAAGTTCGAGTGTTTGGATAAAAATACTATTTTTGTAAGCCGTGAGTGAGTTTATTTAGGCCGTGAGAGTACAAGTGGTAAAAAAAATAACACACAAGGCAATAGAAAACTATTCAAAGTGACAGCCTGCTTACTGTATTATCTATGGACAGGCGTAATTCATTATGCATAATAAGGTGTTCTTATCTGTCTATATCTAGAAAGTGTAGCGTATTCCAAATGTCAAGGGCATAAGATTGAATTCGCTTAAGAAAGATATCCGAAGGTGATTTCTTTGTTTCAGCGGTAACGCGGTCAGGGACGCGGGAATCATGCATGAGTCGGATTACCTGGGCGCCCTGAAGGAGAAATAGGACTCCCGAATTGGTTGGGATGTTACGCCGAGTGCACACTGCTGGTTTATTGATAACTGTAGCCCGTGCATCTCGGTTTTTACATGTTTTATGAAGTTCGGTTTGGTTGGAAAATTTCTCTGTGCTTTTACCTGTAGAACTTTGTAGAACGTTGTAGAACTTTGAATTACTAAGAACGTTGTAACTTTGAATCCTTTACGGAGAAATACGTTTCTCGACGTTTGGTATTACAGATTATGTATTTATGTATATAAGAATTCTTTTTCGATAAAACTGTTACCTATCTAATAATTACAATACATTAGTGAAGACTAATGTATTGTAATTATACTTTTAAAAAACATTAGGAAATTTTAAATTACATTTATGCATAAGCGGAACAACTTACAATATACTTAATATTAAACTATTACTAGTTACCAAATTATTTTTATTTATATTTTTATCTCTTTCTTACTTTGTTTAAATTTTCTTATTAATCAGATATACTATACATTTTGCATTTGATTTATGTGTCCACATTTTTATTTTGTAATTACAAGCCTGAGATACAGGTTAATCCTAGTTCAGGTATGTTCACAGTTATATAATACGTGTATACATATAAGTTAAGCTAAAAAAATGTAATATTGACTATAGAAGTTATTAAATAAAAAAAAAACATTTACTTACGTTTATCCAATGCAAGATTATTCGTACGTGGTATACTCATAAGGTCTATATTCTCGTAGTAATAGTTGTATTTATATTAACCATACTGTTACCTCAAGACTTGCTTACATAGCATGTAGCAGCGAAACAAGATATGATAAATCGTTTATCGTCGGAAATATGCATTCTCTTGAAATTAATCTTTGTATTTTGACAGTTCAAAGTGATAAATCACTCTATAATTATCATGTTTTGGTGATCGTGACACGGGGGTAGAGCGATCAAACGGTCAATCCTAATCGACGTGTCGACTTGTGCTGTTTGAATTGTTTCGAGAAATGTTTAAAGTAATACAATTATTCATAAACTTAAATCACAGGCATTGACGTCAAAAAAATATTGAAGCTTAAGAGAGCAATAAAACTTTTACGACCTAGGAAAACTGACTTGAAACTTGATTAGATCTGTTCGGTAATTGGGAGAGCCTTCTCAAAAAGAACAGACAAGAAATTCTGAAGGTCTATTTTTTTCACCTCTTTTCAAAGTTCATTTACAATAAATAACACATACATTAAGACAATCATATATAATACAATAACATTCGTATGGTTTTTTTTTAATAGGATAGGACAGCAAACGAGCAAACGGATCACCTGATGGTGAGCGATAACCGCTGCCCATGGACACCCGCAACACCAGATAAGTCACAGATGCATTGTCGGCCTTTTAAAAGGGAGTAAGGGGGGAAGGGGGGTTGGTCCTCCGGTACACTCACTCGGCGAAACACAGCGCAAGCGCTATTTTACGCCGGTTTTCTGTGAGGCCGTGGTATCTCCGGTCGAGCCGGCCCAATTCGTGCCGAAGCATGGTCCTCCCACGGTGATTATATATAATGATGAATTATCAAAAAGAATAGTGTATAATAAATTATGTTGTCACCCAACATGATTCACTGAATACTGTCGTTGGTTTCATATCTTGTGATAAATTAGATAATCACTAATGAGTGTCTTTTGGATATAATTTTTGAAATTTATACAAGGCGACTCAATAAAACTTTATAGAAGCATTAAACATGTATATGTATTTCTTCAAGAACGAGCAACTAGTTTTATCGAGCCTGTCCACTGAAACGGCAAGTTTATTTTTAGTTCTTGTATACAGATTATTCAAATCACTATTTTAGGTGATTGTGTGATAGTTTTTATACATAAAACTAAATTGTTGTAAATATATTGACCAACCAAAGTTCAGATTGAATTCTTGAATAATTCTCTTAGCAAGTCTCTAGTTTCTGTAACAGAAAAATACCTTAAATTAAACAATCTGTAGGACATCGCGCTATGAAAGTAACTTAAATAAATCATTTTTAGCAAGTTCACTATTAGTTTAAAGCCTAATCTTTTTTGCTAATTTCTCTATGTGATTCCCATTGTAGCCGTGTAATTAAACGCATGCCTAAGAATTTTTTGTTATTATTAAATCAATGACATCACCATTCATTATTAACTGGATTTCAACTTGTATTACATTGGTTAAAATAGTTGATTAAAATAGTTATATATAACAAGGTTAATATAAATATAATTGTAATAATATATTTGAAAATTAAAATAAAGATTATTAAAATTTATTCGATCTTCAATTAGGATAAAATAATCTAAATAATAATAATCTTCTCATTGCTTTAGTTTTTATCGTAATAAGTGTTACTGTAAGTATGGTACGAGAGGTACTTGTCAAAGAAAAGACCGTGTTTGATCTCCGCCGAATTTTCTATAAAATTTGATCATACCGTACTTATCAACGTGCCACTGCGTGTCTTATTCTCACCAATTTTCCAGAAACTTTGGGTGGCGTATTTGTCGAGACCATTCGAGGCTTTGTGCACACCGATATAAATGTTGCGCCTACAGGAATAGAGTTAATCTTAGTTGTAACTTCTGTAAACTGAAACATTTAATATCATTGCGGTTAAGAAATAAAGAATCGAGAATTGGGTTAACAAAAAAAATATGAAAATAATAGTATTGTCTTATATTTGCATGAGCACAAAATATTGGAATGATATGAGTATTGTATATGATGAGTAATACACGAATGTTAAAAAATTTTCGAACCATTAAAGACTATTATATTTAGAGACCTCGCTATTATACTTAGAGACCCACGGTTATATTTAGTGATCCTGTATATATTTATAAACTAATAAATACAATAGACCTAAAAGTGGTTTAAACTATCTGTTTATGCAAAATGGTTCATATGACGTGTGATTTGCGCAGAAACTACGCAATCCTTTATACATTATATCTGTACAACATAGTGTACACCCCGCTTTACTACAAAGTGACTTGCGCTTCGATTATTCCGAAATGCGGTCTTTTGTCCCTTTCAGCGCTCACTTTACGTAAGTTTGGTAAGTTAATACTCGGCTATCATAACAAATGGTTCTGGGCAAACCATTCGATTGGGTTCAATAATTGAAAGTATGTTTATTATTTGATGTATTGACTGCGATTTATTATCTTTTATAGATTAATTATTTTATGGCTGTATATTCAATAACAAGAATACTATCCAATAGATGCGATATTCGCAGCAAACCTGTAAACGTCAGCTGCGGTTGTTCCTAGTGCTA
Organism: Scirpophaga incertulas; assembly: GCA_036419045.1. Classification (NCBI taxonomy): domain Eukaryota; kingdom Metazoa; phylum Arthropoda; class Insecta; order Lepidoptera; family Crambidae; genus Scirpophaga; species Scirpophaga incertulas. Next base: position 6,658,905 of record CM071633.1, read on the forward strand.
CGAGTATACTTTGGAATAAGCTCCCAGTTGCGGTGGTTCCTAGTGCTACGAGTATACTTTGGAATGAGTTCTCAGCTGCGGTGGTTCCTAGTGAGACGAGTATACTTTGGAATAAGCTCGCAGCTACGGTAGTTCCTAGTGCTGCGAGTATACTTTGGAATGGGCTCCCAGCTGCGGTGGTTCCTAGTGCTACAAGTATACTTTCAAATGAGCTTCCAGCTGCGGTGGTTGCTAGTGCTACGAGTATACTTTGGAATGAGCTCCCAGCTGCGGTGGTACCTAGTGCTACAAGTATACTTTGGAATGAGTACCCAGCTACGGCGGTTCCTAGTGCTACGAGTATACTTTGGAATGAGCTCCCAGCTGCGGTGGTTCCTAGTGCTACGAGTATACTTTGTAATAAGTTGTCAGCTGCGGTGGTTCCTAGTGCTACGAGTATATTTTGCAATGAGTTCCCAGCTGCGGTGTTTCCTAGTGAAACCAGTATACTTTGGAATAAGCTCGCAGCTACGGTGGTTCCTAGTGCTGCAAGTATACTTTGGAATGAGCTCCCAGCTGCGGTGGTTCGTAGTGCTACGAGTATATTTTTAAATGAGCTCCCAGCTGCGGTGGTTCCTAGTGCTACGAGTATACTTTGGAATGAGCTCCCAGCTGCAGTGGTTCCTAGTGCTATGAGTATACTTTGGAAAGAGCACTCAGCTGCGGTGGTTCCTAGTGCTACGAGTATACTTTGGAATGAGCTGCGGTAGTCCGAGGTTCCTACTTCAAATGAGGCTTAAAAAGAGTAGTTACTTCCTCACTGTTAATTAGGCGTTGAGGAAGCTATCCTTGGTATTGCTGATGTGAATAAGCGATGGTTACGATATTTTTGATGGGTCATAACGCTCATCCAAAAGAATATTGACATAATTACGTTTTTGCGATTTTTCAGGAGAGCGTTTTAAAAGTTTGACATCGAAAATATTGTGTATTTCCAAACATTCTATCGATATATTTTAATAGTTATGTTGTATTACTTTATTAACAATAATATTACATAAAAAGTTTGCGAGAAACCTCAAGATAATTATTAAAAAATACCAAATGAAACAAACCGGACGTACATTTATGACATTTTGTAATTTAAATATTACAATTATGACATTATACCAGGTTTGGATATGGGAATAAATCATGAATTTAAACTACTTAATTCTTAATTTGTTTTATTTTTATAATACATTTTATGAACTTGAAACGTAAACTTTTTCAAAAGCTTAACAAATTTTTTTTTATAAAAATCTTAACATAAGAAAACAAAAATAAACTGTTATTAAACAATTCTAAGTAAATGATAAACGACAGTGACTCTCTCTGTCGGAAACTAATGGAACAAAAATTCTGTCGTTTTTACCACAGATAAAACGTGCAAAACACGAAGTTATGGTATCAAAAACTCATTTTCGACTTTTTGGTAATTATGTCACTATTCTTTTGGATGAGCGATAAGTTCATCTGCAACCATCAGAAATAAAAATCGCAACAATGCGAATAGTGTTTGGGGTAGGAATAGGTAATACTTTCTCCATTTTATCTGAGCAGCTAATGGTATATAGTCAAAGTGTGGCGATATGATTATTATGTCGAAATTACTGTTGAGTTCCTGCAATAGAACTCATAAGTAAAGTTATCAGTAATTAATCTTAGAGATAAGTTTCCTTGTATTTTATTCAGGCGTTACTAAATAAATTTTCTGATTATTGTTATTATATATAGTTATGGTTATAACAATCGAACGAAATAGTTAAAAAAATGGAATATCAAAAATATATTTATTGTATTTACAGTACCTACAAAATTGAAAGTAAAAAAGGCAGTTTATAATGTAGGTATGAAAGTTAATTTACCGTCCATATTAGTTAACAAATATTTTACTATAGGGTAGTGATTATTATATTTTCAATGATGTTAAAAAATAGAATAGTTTTTATTGAAATAATAATTAGTTTCAACTCGGTTTTTAAAATATAATTATACATTACATAAAATATAAATAACAATAAAAAATAACAAAACGGAAGTAATATAGTGCAATTTTCGTATTCAATATTCAAGTTCGGTAAATATTTTATGAGTAAATAAAATGTCTACATTCATCACACTGTTACCGCCATGAATAATGCTGACAGGACCTAAAAAAGGATGGATTTCTTCTACCGCGAGACTTAAATCCAAAATCTATAATGCTAGACTACTATCAGAACAGTAAATTTATTTCATATCCACTCTGTCGCATTAACAACATCTCAGATTGTGTGTACGGCGTACATTGCGCCGCTGTCGCGTTGCGATGTTTAACGTCGAACGCGAGAGCAGAGATGGTGGGTTTGTTTAGTTTATTAGACGTCAAGGTATGTGTGTATTCAGGAGAGTAGGTCCACAGATCGGGCCCACAATGCAAGTTGTTTATCCGCTGGAGCACGGGCGAGGGCGGGGGGCGGGCGGCGGGGCTCGCGGCCGGGCCCAGTCGGTAGCCGCCGTTCGTAGCAGACGCCCGGTCCGCGAGTGCACCAGTGCCCACACTCCTATCGCTGACACTCCGACCTTCAATCCGGCAGAACGAGACATCTATATCAGGTGAGTCCCCGAAATGAACGATTTAAAAGGACGGTTTCCTTTTGTTTTCACAAGCAATATCAAAATTTGTGATCTCGCTCGAGAGTTCGAGATAACATATCGACTAATCAAAAATAATGATGCTACGACTCGTCTCTGCGGTGTCGTAGCACCGTAGCGCGGATTTTTCGGCAGCGCAGTGCTACGGAAACGGCTCTCCGCAACGGGTAACGGCCCTGATAATTGACAGTGCTTTTTCACGGTCAAGACAAGGTCTTCAATGTAGGTTGTTGCCGGCACGGCGCGTCCTGCCGGAGCGCGGCGTGGCGCCTGTTGTGCGGAAATATTTGGCTGCATTGCTGTCAGCTCCGGAAACTTTTAATTCGTGCTGTGAATTTTTTGGGGTGTTTCCGTGAATGCGGAATGTGACCTACATTTGATACGAATACAGATTTTGTTTATTGAAACTTTGAAGAGGAAAAGATGGCGTTTCGATTAAATGCAGTTATGATTTGTTTCGATTAAATTTCGATTAACGAAATATTTAAGGAATTATTCAATATGAAATGATATATATAAATATAGATTTGGGTTGACTTAGGTCATAATTGAGTTTAATAGGCGATTAGGTTGTTGGTGCCAATTTCATGGCCAGGCCGACGCATAATCGCTTTGTTTGCGACTCGGTGTCCCAGGCTCTATTTTAACTTATTCGACTTCGAAGCAAGGACGCTACAAAGACAATTTCTGCAAAATGAAAACGTATTAGAACCGTGTCCGTACTACTAGTATTATCGATTAATAATATTTGAAAAGTTTTCAGTACAATTTTATAGCAATATCTTATAGTCAATAATTTATTAATGAACTTGCATCTAAAGTTCGTAAAAGCCTCCTGAACTTTCGATAACTTTGGTAGTTTTGCAAGTTAGGTCAATAAAATGGGGTCGGTAGTGCTATTAAAGAAATGATGAAGTCATTAAGTTCTCACTTTTCAAAGTAAAATCTTATATTCCTTATACTGCTTATAACAATTTAGACATTGTGTTTAAATAAAACATTTATTTAATTGTATTACAGTATACAGATTTATTCATTGTAATTAATATCACAATCAAATAATTAAATATATGCTTTTCCAGAAAGTTATTGACGTGTCAAAAAATATAAAATTTAAAGGACACAAAGAGCTTAATAGCTACATAGTCTTATATGTGCAAACCTACAAAAAAATACTACACCTATTCGCAAATTAGTATCCACAGAGATTTATTTATATGTATTCTTTGTAGTCAAATAATAGTGACACAGTGAATGACTTCATTAGTTTATTTAACATATACGAGTATATTAAATAACATATCTACAATTAAAATACTTTTAACTAATGTGAATAACGCTTTACAATACTCCAATTAAATCAAAGGAAGCAAAAAGTACTTAATAAGAGAAACAGCGATCGGTACATTACTGCTGTGGCCTTGGCACGTCTGATGCGTGGGCGGATTCCTGTCTGGCGTAAGTTGTAGGCGGCTCGTACTATGTTAATGCGTAAACATAGCCCGATGAACAATACTTGACCCGGCACCAAAACAAACCCATTATTGTGATTCCGCGTTGCTGTGAAGCGAGTATCTCTTCACAGTAACGGGGTGGATATATTTGTGTTTGGTTTATATAAGTCGTAAATTAATTAGAGGATGGCCTGGGTTCGAGCCCCAAGGAGTAAATGTTTTTCCGATGAATGGAAATATTTGTGCCTTAGTCATTGTTGTAAATATATATTTTTATTAATGATATGTATACATGTTCTACCCATTGCCTTAGATCTCATAACACAAACCTTACAGTGCTTATTTTGGGCTAGGCTAATTGGTGTGAGTGTAATAAATATTGTTTTATATTTATTATGCTATAATTTCACATAGTCTTCACTTAGTTAGTTTAGTTAGTTTTAAATCTTGTTAAATGTTAATAAATAAATAATAACTCAATAATTTTATAATAAGTTTTCTTACTACTATTCAGTCGCTGTAACACGTAGTCTTTCATTCATTTGTATCACGTTAATACAATGGCGGTAGGATCGCGAAAGCGCACCCCGTCATGTGCCCCGCATGGGCCTAGAGAACTCAGGGGTGTTTTAGTGGGTAGGCCGGTCTTGTCAGACCGGAGAGCCCCACACATGGCCGCGCCTAGCCAGCGCGGTGTCACGCCGCATAAGGTGCATTTCCCCTCTAAAAAAAAATTCATGTTAAAACAGCATTTTCCATAGTTTCTTAGCTGTTCCTCTCTCTTTATGTCCCTTCACATTTTTGTTCATGACATAGCCATCTTTATCTGTCTGTTACAAATTAACTATTTTCGTAGAACCACTGATCTGTATGAAACTCTTTGTTGTCTTAAGAAGCAAATCTTTGATTCATACCTATTGCCAGTAATGACATATACAATTTAAATCAGACCACTTACAATGGATCTTATAAGGAGGCTCAAAGTCGTCTAAAAGAGAAGGCTACGGTCGCAATTCCTTTGCATTATCGACTCGGACATGACAAAAATGCGTAGAAGAACCAGGATTATTGATACGGGCTGAAGAATTACGAACTTTAAGTGGTAGTTTGTATTGCTCGCATAACCGTTGCAGAAAGCTCGAAGAGCAAGCATATGGAAACATTGGCATACCCCCAACAAAATGAATTGACGATTTGGTGAACATTGCAATGTGCTGGATGCTGACAGTGCAGACAGCAATCTGGGTCCAAATAATTTGACTATGGTCCAGAGTACGTAAACAGCTAGGCCTTGTAGAATAATATATTAATAACAATAATCAACGCGATATTGACATGGATATATAATGAACTCAAAAGAAAAGCTTACCTCATTGATATTGCCATCCCCAACATGCACAACCTGCAGTCGGCCCTAGCTGAAAATTTGAGTAAGTATCAAGATTTAGCTATCGAAATGAGAACACAGTGAAAGGTTTAAGCTGTTCACATAGTCCCCATAGTTCTGTATTCAACCGGAGTTATACCAAAGTCTAGATACAATAGATGTACCTGCCCATACACTTACCTTAATTCAAAAAGCCGTCATTCTCAATATTCGTACATGCCGCAAGTTTCTAAGTTCGTCAACACTCACCTCAACTTATTCTATTTGATTCCTTATACGCTTGGCTTTGGCCCGCGTATCTGGTAAACCCTCTAAAAGAGGAGAGAAAAACATAAACGAATAATAATAATAATAACAACATTTTAAGAGGCTCTCGCTTGACGGATGGTTCAAGGGCCGGATACAAAAGGCAGTGATTCTCGACACGGCACGTATTGTCCGGAGATTTCTCTGTCTGCAGCCCTAACTACCGGTTTGCTTGGGCCTTGCCTCGTTGCCGCCGGCATTCTAGGTTTAAGTTTTCTTATAGTATTTATGTTTCTTTTATATATCTATATTGTAAAAAACTTAAATTTAAGATTATTAATTAAATATATGAATAATAATAATAACAATAGAAAAATTCTCCTAAAGGACGGTATTGTCGACATTTGTCGGGCATGCCGCCGTCCGAGAGAGTCACTTAGGCATATTATCTCTGGTTGTTCTCATCTTGCAAACGGTGAGTATTTGCATAGACTCAACCTAGTAGCCAGGATCATCTATCAACAGCTTGCCCTTCAATACAGCCTTGTTGAGAAATGAGACACCGTACTATAAGTACGCACCAGCACCAGTTCTTGAAAATGACCGTGCGTTGCTCTATTGGGATCGCTCTATCATCACAGACAGGACTATTGCGTGCAATAAACTTGATATCGTGGTGGGCGACCGCTCCCAACGCCGTGCAATGCTCGTTGATATTACCATCCCTCATGATGAGAACCTCGTAAAAGCCGAGAAGGACAAAGCCAGTAAGTACCTTGACTTGGCATACGAGGTAACCGCCATGTGGGATGTTGATTCGACGATCATTGTTCCGATAGTTGTGTCTGTGAATGGCTTGATAACGAAGAGTCTCGATCAACATCTTAAGAGGCTATCGCTTGACGGATGGATCAAGGGCCGGATACAAAAGGCAGGGATTCTCGACATGGCACGTATTGTCCGGAGATTTCTCTGTCTGCAGCCCTAATCACCGGTTTGCTTGGGCCTTGCCTCACTGCCGGCGGCATACTAGGTTTAAGTTTAATATAGTACTTATGTTTCTTTTATATATCTATATTGTAAAAAACTTAAATTTAGGATTACTAATTAAATATATAAATCATAATTGAATTTTATAATTACAATTATATGTATAAATAGGAAACCATATTATCCATTGTATCAATTATGCATGCCTGCTTGTGGATGAATACTGTAACTTAACATTAATATTAAGATAATATTAATAATAAATATAATATTTGCGTAGGGAAGTGATGGCCCCATCACCAGCTGGTGGGGCATTTAATGTCCATTAACTGGTATAAATGCCTCATTAGTGCAGTCAGTCTTTTGCCGAGCTGTCGTCGCTGGTGAGATGCGTAACCGAGGGTACTGATGTGCTTTAGGAGGGCAATACCACCCGCCTCTGTCTTGCCTTAGAAGGCCAGATAGAGTGGAGTCGAAGGAGCAGATGCTCAAAGGGTGGAAGTGTAATAATGTTACCTCCTCACAATGAAATTGTGTGTGGAATGTACCAATAAATGCAAAATTTTATTAAATTACTTAAGTGGCCACTTCGTTGCCTCTACGCGTTGAATCTGTATCCCCGCGCGCACCTTAGAACCGTGGACCTTGTTTTATAAAAACACACGATATAAGAAAATATATTATAATAATAAATAAGTAAATTATAAAACAATAAAATATAAATTGTTAAAATTAATATTAAGTTAGAGCATATAGAGCTAGAAGCTTGACTCTATAAGAGGCTTAGTTACCACGAGATTTCATTCGTTTGAAGTTGATGTCGACCGTGAATATAAAAATTTTACAGCGCCCCTACGAGCTACGTTATTGTAGAAAATGTTTGTATTAATTCGACATTTCTCTATAGCTGTCATATATCAAATACCTATCGTAAACTAAAGTTCGATTTTTAATTCGAGTCAGTAAAATGACATTTCCAGTGTCATGTGTCACAAATCATATTATTTAATATGGTATGTATTACATATTTACAATAAAAAAACGCTTTGACACCTAATAAAATAAAGCATGACTAAATGTCTAAATCTATTGGTTGCCGAACATCACTATTGTAGTGGGTCACCCTTTTTTGTATCAGTGACAGTTTATTTATTATTATTTATTATTTATTTTATATAAAACTCATGATGACTTTGTGACAGTAGGGATCATATATATTATTATGACTAAATATACAATGATTTGTTAGTATATTGAGTAACTTCAATAATACAAAAATATATTTCAATTATTTTTCTTTAAGATAATTGTTCGATATATATTAAGTAGGTCTTTTATTAATACTCGACTCAGCATTTACGAAATATCTCGCTACACGGAAAATTCAGCAGAAAATAGAGAAAAGCCAGCAATTTCAAGGATATATTAATCCTTCGACTAAACAAACTTGGCTAGTATTGCAAGACAATTATAGTTGATGTATCTGGCGGAGTACCAACGTGTTGCAGTGGCGTGCAAAAATACGTACTCACTCGTCAAACGTTATGTATATTAAAGGAAATTACATGATCAAAATTTGTATATTTTGTTTCGTGATTTCCTGTGTATAATACTTGCTTTCCGCTCGTCGCTTATATCGGATTTTCTAGTAGGAAAGAGTAATTTTATTACCATAAAATATTTTATGGCATTCTCCAATCTATCTCTGGACTATAAGGCGGATATTGATACAGGAAAGAGATATTTTATCGCGGTGAAAATGTGTATATTCCCTTTTACGAGTTTCAAACTGTGCATACCAAATTTAATAAATATCCGATCAGTAGGTCAAAACGTAACAGTCACTATATGTGCTTCTTCTAAGATTCGCAGTAAATCAGCAAATCTACAAGAACAGACCGTCACTATAAAGTATATATTGCCAATTAGCGATATAAGACTCAAAGTCAAGGTACTCAATAATTTTCCTGTCTATCTTATCCTTCATACTAGAATATTGAAAGCATGCAAGCAGAGTCCGGAGAACCTGATACAGAATTTCCTTTATGTAACTTGTTGACCTTGACTAATTTGTGGTGACGAAGTGATCCCGCAAGAAATGCCATTAAACTCCATTATACAATGTTTATTCAACTTAAAATTAATTATGGTTTTATAATTTTGTATAAAATATATGACCACACATTTTTGCTCACCAGTGTATCAGAGCTCGTCGAGCGTGCTGTAAACAATGTAGCCCGATCTTTCTCCGCTAATTGGGTTATTTGATATCGCAGACATTCAGCCATTACGCAGTGTATGTTATAAACGCGATGTGTCGCGAAAACTATACTATTGGAGAGCTTTCTATTTATCCAACAGTTATGGTTGCTCGCGTGTAATTGGCTTCGTTAGGTATTTTAAAGTAGTTTCTTCACATTATTCTGACAATATTGATGTACCATCAATATTGTTACAATAATTGGTCAGAAAAATTGGTGCTTATTATAATTATGTTGATATTTTATTTAACTTATACAATTGATAAAATATCAAACTAAAAGGTGTCAATTTGGATGTACATAGGTGTTATTTATTTATTGGATGGTTCCGACAAAATGAGATGAATATTCAAAAAGCAAATCATGACAAAAATATGAAAGTAAACTTTCATAATAAGAACACATTATATATGTTTAGCGCATTGATAAATTAATTTAAAAACCTCAAACTACATATTTACTTGTTATATAATTACTCGAAAAAAAAACTAGATTAAATAACTTGCGTAACGATATAAACATAAAAGTAGGTAAGTCAATATTCCTAGCGAAGTCGTTCATTCCCGTATCGACACTTCACAGTCAAATAGTCTCAGTACCTTTTTTTTTTTGTTCTCCTGAGGAAAATGCATTAAATTGCATACCCCGGCTGTGACGAGCCGGCGGTTATGTGGGGCTCTCCTCCCCAGAAGGGAAAAGCCTACCCACTAAAAACCTCAGGGATGGCCTTCCTCAGGCATGTAGGGAGCCCCCGGGAACATCAAGCCACTTCCGGGAACCCCCAGCCTTCGCTCCCCTGCCTAGAGGGGAGCCCTCCTCGGGGGAGGTTACTACCTCCCCCGGTCTCCTCCACCGACGACGCCCCCCGGCCACGGAAGGGGCGTGGTCCATCCCGGGTCGCCGTAGCAGTCGCGACTTCTTGCGCCCGCCAGCGACCCGTACTGTACTGTACCTGTACTGTGCAGTCAATTAGTCTTGGTAGCGGTACAATTCAGTCAATTAGTGTCTGTACCAGTACTGCGCAGATTGACGGTATCATATCGCTTTGTGCTACATGAGAAAACTCAATAAGGATCCATCACACACATTGTATTGGTTCGTAATTGAATGACTAAGAGACAAAAGTGACGGATGGAACTTACTTGTGTCGGGAGAGGTCTGAAATAGGTAGATTTACACTGATTTCATACAGCGAAAGAATAAAATGGATATGCCTGAAATCCCGAGATTAATTTTAAAGGGCAGATAAAAATTCCGTGATTTTTTAAATGAAACGTTATTTAGGTACTTATACATAATTTAAACTACTACATGCACGACATTACCAAATTTACATCAATGACATCGGATGTCCGAAGTTTGAAAATTCCAATACGCTCGATGTTGCCACATTTGTAGTTCGCACAACATAGCTTGTGCGAACAAAATAATACAATAGCAGAAATGCGGAGCACTCCTCTCTTAACGGAATAGACTAGATTTTGTTTCTTTCTACCGCATTCAAACTGTTGAAAAGCTAATGGTTATATATTTTAATTCACTTCAAATCTTACTGATAATGAATCGAAGGAAAATGATTCTGATGGGCCGTTTGAATAACCTCACGAGTCTAGGTTAGAAACAAAATGTATTCGCTTGTATTTATAAAAAAGGCGAAATATCCGTATGAGAATTTGCTTTAGACTATCAATAATTTGTATTGTGAATTAATAGATAGATAAAACTTTATTTACACTTGACTTCATCACACACAAATACAAAGGACTTAAAATTATACAAACTTAACAATTACACACAAAACAAACTAAATTGTGTGCGCTGCAGAAGTGCAAAAGGGTCGTAGCTCAGTGACTGAAATTTACTCACATCAGGATGTGAGCAAAGCACTGGTATTCTGCTACCACCCGAGGGTTTCTTAGCAGGAAATTACAAAGGTCTTATAGTGACTTAAGTCATTTTGCGCGCCCATAAGCAAGCGTATTTGCGTATAATAGCACACACACACATACGTGCACGCATACAAATAGAATATGTAAATATTTTAATACTATCACAGCAGTAAAAGATTAATGTAAACTAATAAAAATTGTATATTAATTATCTTTGTTTTATTTATTTATTTATTTATTTAAACTTTATTGCACATATAAAATATACAAAAGGCGGACTTAATGCAACATGCGGCATTCTCTACCAGTCAACCGAAAGGCTAGTAGGTATACAAACATTTGTTTGGCGCAGACAAAAAACTATTCTAAACTTACATACTACTTAATATATATACAAATACATACATAAACAAACATATATACTACATATAATATATATATATACATATATAAATAAATTTATCTAGAAAATGAAGTGTTTAAGCAAGTGTCTTCAGATAGTGCTCACGAACTAATTTCTTAAATGTGTGTTTGGTCGTAGCCGCCCGAATGTGGTAAGGTAAATCGTTCCATAAACGAATTGCAGTGAAAGTAAATGATGCGGAAGAGAAGTTAGTGTGGTGAACTGGCACTTCCAATGTGAGGTTGCGTGATGAGCGGAGACCATGATCATGAGTGGATCCAAGAAATTTAAATCGCAACTTAAGATAGATCGGAGCTTTAGGGTTGAACAAAATATCAAAAAGGCAGCAGACAACCCTGAGGCTCCTGCGTTGCCGGATAGGAAGCCACCCTAGTTGCCGACGGTAAGAAGAAATGTGGTCAAACTTGCGAACACCGAAAATAAAGCAAATGCCACTATTAATGAGACGATCTAATCGGTTCAACAGGTCTTGGTTAGCATTCGTAAGGCACATATTATACAAGGTTATTTATCTATCTCTGAGGTTTTAATTATTATTTATTTGTAATATAGTTGGCCACACGGGATTGTCCATTAAAAATCCCGGGAAGGTCCACATTCATATCAACGTTTCGATGCAAGTACATAAAAAACTCTACCTAATTCCGACCTCTGGTAATTAAGTAACAGTAAGTAAGTAAATAACAGTAGTGACTAAATTAGTCCCGTCAGTGAAACAATCATGCTAATAGTACTATGTAGTTTCCGTACCATGTTTTGTTCTGGTACATATGACGACGTTATAATTTTACACGGCAATAAGTGCACTCCTGGTTTGAAGGACAAGGTCGTAGGAGGGCCGCGTGGGATCCAGTGCGTGGGCTGCGCCGAAAATAGTCAACAAACTGCGTAGGCGCGGTTCGTTGCTCCGCGCTATTGCGTAATGACTTGCGAGTTCCCTTTGCGACAATCGGGGCTACAGAGATTAAAGTGGGTATAATTCTATAGAATGTAATCACATAATAGCCACAATAATAGATACTTAACTGTGAAATTGGGGATGTTTTACTTGTATTTGAAACTTTATAACCTATTAAATTTAAGCGCCATAGAAAATATACTTTACATTACTTTTTACTATTTACAATTAAATCTGCGAATTAGAATATTTTAAACTAAAACAAATCTCAAATAATACCTGCTTATGACAACTAATTTTCTTGCTTTCAAAATTATGTTATTACTTAGTTTGCTCTCTTGATTATTAAATAATTAAGGAATAAGCCAAATTATTTAAAATCTCAAGACAAAACAGCAATTTCATACTTTAACCCCTAATATTAATAACCAATCCCAGTAATCAATCTTCTAAATTATTATTAACCTATCGAGTGCTATTATTTATTTTGCTACAAATCTACACCTCCCACAAGAACATAGAATAGTCAAACTGTGACATAAGTCGTAAAGTCATACATACAGAAATCAGCAAATGAGCTTCTTTTTGATGGTAGCAGGTATGATAGTACATGCGTTAGATAAGAGTATATAATTTGAGTAATAAGTAAAATAAATAGGCAAATTAAGGTAGAATAGATTTTTCCTTAATTTTCAACGTACTTCTTAATTTGACATATTATATCTAAATGGCGTTATTATACTAATAAAGTCATGGCACAGTTAATATGGCCGTTTGGTGAGCGGCGATCGACTCAAAATGTTCGATGGTATTGTTCTCCTTGACGAGCTGATCACGAATATACAAGTTGCAGAAAAAGTTAACGATAAAAATCGCCGCCAGGGGGCTCTGAAGTTTTGGGTAAAAAATCCTGGTTCTGCCGTACAGAATCAGCTGAAACTCGGGTATGTGGTTCTCCTTGATGAGCTGCCAGGTTTTCTTACCAGGACTTTTTATTCACACAGTCCATCCGTCGTTTCTTCGGTCTTCCTCTCCCCACACTCCAATAAATATTGATGTCCATAACTTCCCAAGTAACATAATCATTCCCTCTTTTTAATATGTGACCATGCCAGAAAACTTTCCTTTCTCTTAATTTTGCAACAATAGGGGCTACTTTCACACTTCCCCTGATATATTCATTCCTGAATCTATCCTTTTCTTACTTTACCGAACGTTGATGAAAAGTAATATTAAAAAAATAAAGATGGAATATTGTATTCCGATTGTAGTAAAAGTGATTATTTTTTTTATGTAAGTAATGCTGTATTTCGTGAATACAAGAATAAAAGATTTGGTGATAAATGCTGTTTTATTCATTTGTGGTAATGTTCTGATGGTGGTGCGTGAGAATATAAAAATAAAAGTCTTGCTCACTGTGATGATATTTAGAATATAATATGTTCACCACACACGTATTACACACAAAACACAGAAGGTACAGTAGTAACAAATTACGAGCACAACACTAACAATGCAGTTCTTAAATAATATGGAAGCAACACAATTATATAATTAGAATTAATAAAAAGCAAGCGTACGAGTAATCAGTGGCGCAAATGAAGCAGCGTACGTGCGCACACCGTCGTGTCTAATCCGACTGGATTTTATGCTTGTCATTGCCCGGCGCGCCGAGTTGCGCGGCCGCAGCCGGACAATGTACCTAAGCGCTGCGCCGTCGCGGATCATGCTAGCTATATAAATATTGTTTATTTAGATATATATTATTTGAGTGTATATGTAACAATATTGTGGAATAATTATATTATATACTAGGTGTAAATAATTATATTATAATATTTTATTAATATTTATTTTTAATGTATATATATAAATATGTAAATATTATTTCTATATATATATATATATATATATGAGTGTCTGGGTGTGGAGTTACCAGGTAGCCTACACATTTATTGACAATTCGGCTCGAAGACGAGATGTATCGTCTGTTTTTAGATTCAAGTATCGAAAAACAAGACGATACATCTCAACTTCCATCTGAATGGTTTTGAATTTTTATGTGTATTCAGAAAACAGGATAATATAAATATCCGAATAACGGGGCTGTTCCGTTCAACACGGGATGTATGATCAAATACTATAAAGATCATATCTATTATTAATGGGTCGGTGGTTTGACACAGCTTCAGTTTTTCCTGACTGATTCTCACAAAATCAAATGCATGTTACGTAAAAAAAATTTGTAGTGATAAAAAAGTATATTTGTCATAAATTTATATATATATATATATATAAGTATATATAAGTACTTATACTCATATATATTTCTTCTTCCTATTTTTTGACATTCCATGTTTCCATCTAGTTATCCACGCTACTACTTTAACTATCTTTGAATATCTAGAAAAATATAATGGCTTTCACTAAAATATTCTATATTTACATTCATATTTACAATCTCTTCCTTTTTTGCTTCCGTATAAATTACACTTCCGTCTTCTACCACAGTCTTAGACTGTGGCCACTGATCTGGCTTGAGTAACAGCCAGTCTGGTCCAATCCACCATTGGCTTTTTAATAAGGTTTTAGCATTACATCCGCGTGAAAGTAAGTCTGCTGGGTTGCAGTCACCGGATACGTGGTACCAGCCTGTTTCTTTGGTATGTGTACAAATTTCTTTTACCCTATTACTTACGAACGGTTTCCACGTATGTTGTCTCTTTATCCACGCTAAAACCACGGCAGAATCTGACCAACAATAAATTTTATAGTTAGCTTCAACATTTAAGGCTGCTATCACTTCTTTCAACAGTCGTGAGGCAATGAGCGCTCCCATCAACTCTAGTCTCGGTAGAGTAATTGAACGCCTAATTGGAGCTACTCTACTCTTTACCATCACCAATCTGACAGTCACTTTATCATTACACTCCGTTCTCAAATACACACAGCCTGCATAAGCATCGATAGAGGCGTCACAAAAAACGTGTAAACTTATATTACAATATTCTTCTGGGGGAATGTATTTATACAACGTGTAAAAAAATAAGTAATAAAGTTTCTGTAGATGGCTCTACTCATGAATATGAACAACTTTTACTATGGCCACAACTTTTCATCTCAACGACGACATCTGCTGTTTCATACCAATGAAACTTGAATAAGAAAATGTATTGAATGCTAGATGTTTTTCTTGAGTTTGTCCTATACATTCGTTAAATGATTTGCATTTATGTAAACTCATATTTAACTTCAGTTGTACCTTATTTATAAAAACAGCATAATTCCAACCCTAAATATAGCATTTCGGGTTTTATATATATTTTTTTTCATGTCATGCCATTCTCGTACATATGACACATTATATAATAAAGTTAATCACTCAAAAAGGAAACGAGGCGTATCTTTTTCAAAAAGCCGAGAAGTTAAGTGAATAGGTGTGTTGGTATTTCAAAGCATATTATGTTAATGCTTCCCACTCACGAAGAACAGTTCCCATATAATTCTGTGTTGCTACAAACCTACTTCTCTTGTCACATTTTGTACAAATTTAGAATGCGATGTGTTTGACACTTTCACGCAATTGTTCTAAATATAGAATTCCAACATCATATTTCTTTTCCATTCGAATTACTTGTACACGTTCTATTTTGGAACACGACCGATTATAATATAACGCACCGAGTCGAGGGTCCAGGGCGGCGACTAAAATAAAACAGGCTCTTAGCGTAGGCGGTCTGTGGAAGTAGTCTAATATAGCTTTTGTTCAGTTGTCGAAAAGTAAACGCATTATGTTATGTTAATAGTACTATTTTAGAAAAGAAAAGAGCAAGTAGTAAATTTCTAATATAAAAGTATATAAAAACGATAACTATTAATTGGAAATGTCTTTGAACAGATAGACAAACTGGGGACAAAGCGAAATAGTCAATAAAATGATATAGTTGTTAATACAATGTACCAACGTTTTTGGTAAAAGCATACTGGAGCTAGTTGCCAATAAAATTATTTGCAACTATACATATAATTATCAAATGGAATAAAAATTTTAGTTTCATCCTTTTGGTTCACTTTAGTATGTATTTATTGTCTACATTTTCGTATTTTAATCATTGATCAAATCGGAAGTAAGGATATTAGAATTAGTCATATTCGTTAATTAATTATGTTTAATTCATTTAATGTTTAATGTCAAATATTTCAAATTTAATGTATATTTTTTTATTTTGCAGTCTGAAGTTGTTTACTAAACATCTTTCTTTGATGTTTTTATATGACTATCTTTAGTAGTTATATAAAAACATCATACAAAATATGACGATTTATATTTTTTTGTTAAAAAAGTATATAAGCAAAGATAGAGATTAAATTTTGATGAATATTAATATGTAGTTTTAATTCAATCTATATTACTGCACGATATATAAAATAGTGTAAAAATTATATTGGTGTAATATTTTGGATAATTACATATATCTTAAATGAGCATTTTAATGATTCTAAAATAACAAAACATACCTACATACATATATGTTACGCCTTGTTCCCAATAAGGTAGGCAGAGACCACCTCTCTCCACTTGCTACGATCCTGGCACACTTCTCTTGCTTCCTCTACTTTCATGAGCGTCTTCCTGTAAGCCCGTCGGTTGCGAGTACTCTTGACCCGGCCTTTCTTTAGGACATCTTCGATTTGATCGAGATATGTCCGCCTAGGTCGACCTGCACCGATTCGTCCTATCATTCTTACCTTGTGTATCTCTTTCGTTAATCTTCCTTCATTCATTCTTTCAACATGGCCGAACCATCTAAGCATCTCTTTCTCTATCTTTGTCACTACATCTTCATCTTCAAATAACAAAACATTGTATTGTATTTGGGGAGATTACCATAAAAAAACTTATTTAGCTCATGCTTAATGACGATCATTTCGGAGAAGTGAATGACATTAGAGAGATAAGTCTAAGATTGCGTTTTTTACATAAATATGGTCCAAAAGATTATAATAGCATGTAATGGCAGCGATACAATAACCTTTAACGGTTTCTTTTTCTACTTGAGATTAAATTTCGATAAAAATTAATATACCATGTAAATTCAATGGAATGAGTATATAAATTGAATTAAAAAGACTAATCAAGCAAATCTTCTTAAATTTTTTAAAAACTATTCATTGATAGTTCACATTGTTTTTTTAATAACCTACAGTAATACCACAACAATACAAAGGATAGACGATACAACTTCCCCCAAAATTTAGTCTGAACTACTTAGTACCACTATAACAAATTTTAACCGAGGTCAGGGGATACTAGCCACATTTTTGAGGTAGCCCTTCCATTATCGCCGAACGCTCAGATTTAAAACTAGGTACAATAATATATATCAATTAGGCTTGTCTACGTTTTATCCGCAGACCTTGGCAACTATCGTTATATAGGGATAGGGAGGATACAAGTCGTGCTTTAGATTGGTGGCTATCTATCGAGCTGGCGGTTTAATGTGCCCGCTCACGAAACAGGGGTCATGGTGATATCAAAAAAGTGTCGATGGTCAGATATCAGAAGGCCTTGGGATAGTTGATCTAGGAAACCGATAAATTCTCGTTATCAGTTTCTCTAAACTTTCAATTAAAGGAATTGTTATTAATCAGTGCTGCCAACATTTTTTTTTTGCTCAAGCTCTTGTATCATGAACGTAGAGTTCTCAGTGTAAAGTGATACGAGATAGAAAATTATACAGGGTATTTTTTTTTTATTAATGTTTTTAAAGCTTTGAAAAACAAAACGATTATCCATTTGATATTATATTCACTTATGATTCTTGTGGGATTCGCAAGCAAATTGTTAACTTGTGACTTCAAATATAATGTCAAATTTCATGTTTTATTACCAGAGGTCGGAATTGGGTCGGAGGGCTTCGTCCATAACTATACTACAGTGTACTTGTGTAACAAATTATTGTTATATGTACCTTAATATCAAATTTCAAAATTAAAATAGAGAATTAATAGGAGTTCATAAGTGTCAAGAGGCGATCAGTCATTTTACAAGTTTACCAGTGCGAAACGGCAACCGCGCTTATAAGAATCCAAGTAATCACCGGCATAGTACCAGCTAATGGTTATATATTTTATTTCTCACAAAAGTTATACAGTAATGTCGGTAGCGAACACTTCAAATCTTACTGGTAATGAATTGAAGGAAAATGATTCTGATGGGCCATTTGAATGACCTCACGAGTCTAGGCTATAAACAAAAGTATTCGCTTGTATTTATAAAAAGGCGAAATATCTGTATGAGAATTTGCTTTAGACTATCAATAATTTGTATTGTGAATTGATGTAACCTACTTCGATCATATATTTCTGTAGATACACAGTTACCGTCTAAAAAGTGGGACTGGCGAAACAAGGCACAAACAGTAAATGTGCCTTGTTTCGCTCTCATTCATTCGGTGGCCGCGCGCGATTGATAACGTCAGCGATGCCGAAATGCGTAGTTTATACTTGTAAAAATGACACACGTAAAGTGCAAAAGAAGGATGGAATGTCATACTTCCAATAAGTATATCTTTATCTTAATTTATTAGCGCATTTTTATGAGTAAAATACTTTTATTCATATTATGTATTACTAAAATATCAATTTAAAACGCTTGCGTACCATGCCACGATGCGTAACGCATCGCATCTATCTCTTTCTGTCTCGAGTGGCTCACTCATAGGAAAAAATAGCACAAAGCTAATGTTTCAGAAAAAGGTCAGTGGAATGATGGAGTCGCCTATACCATTTTTTGTGAATTTCTTTCTTTTTTTTTAGTTTTCCGCTTTCTTTGTTTGTAAGGCTCGGCAAAATAAAGGTTGAGAAACCCTGTCTTAATAAAGTCTGTACTTTCCTTAGCACCTAATTCTGCAAACTTCTTGGTTTATGTTTAAAATGTTTCCGTACTGTTAAGATAAGTGTAAAAAAAAAAACTAAGCATCTCCACTGCTGTCTATGTTCAAGTAGGATGCGATAAGACGCGAGCACAATATTCGGAGTCAAATGGAACATAGGAGCATTATTATATGAAATGAATTTGTGCTTAATTGCAACGGACTAAGGGCTTATTATCCAATATATTTGTTTTCAAATATGTGTTGTTCATTTCTGATTTCACGGCATCATTATATCATCGAAACCAGAAGATAACATGTAACGACCTTAACAAGGATTTATTTTCATACTTCATTACGTTACTTAAGATTTAAATTGGCTTAAATTATATGACACTTTAGAACTTTTTTCAAAATTGGTACTATAATATACATCTATTCTTCTATGTATAGACGCGGGGTCGATATTTTGTTTGATTTCCAATGGAATTGTGTATCTACAGAAATATATGATCGAAGGTAACCTAATAAAAATTATATGTTAATTATCTTTGTTTTATTTGTCTGTCTCTGAGGTTTTTATTATTAATTATTTGTAATTTTGTTGGCCACATTGTCCATTGAAAATCCCGAGAAGGTCCATATTAATATCAACGTTTCGATGCAAGTACGCAATTATTCTATTTATTAACGGCCTCTGATTATTACAGTATCTGTAATGAGTTTATCGAATTTTTATAATGATGATTTTTCGGTATGACTGGCATGATATGGTAGTGAAAGCATATAAGACTTGCAGAAAAAAACATATATGACTAGGAATAATCTAGTAATGAGATTAGTACACTGATTCCAATTGACGACTCTGTTGCAATACAGGGATAAAAAAAATAGCTCTTCCTGTTTCTTTCCAGTGCCAGGTCTTCCACCGTAGACTTGGGAACCATTGGCGTAGCATCTTCGACGTGCAAAATTAATTGTAAAACTCCTATTTGAAAAATACATTTTATATGTGTTTTCTATACTAATATTATAAAGAGGAAAGATTTGTTTGTTTGTAATGAATAGACTCCGAAACTACTGCACCGATTTCAAAAATTCTTTCACCTTTGGAAAGCTACATTATCTCCGAGTAACATAGGCTACTTTTTATCCCGGAAAATCGACAGATCCCACGGGATGCGTAATAAAGGCTTCGCTCAAAAACTACTGCACAGATTTTCATGCAGTTTTCATCAATAGATAGTGTGATTCTTGAGCAAGGTTTTGTGGTATTTTTTATCTCGGAAAAACGGATAGTCCAACGGAAAGCGCGATAAAACTATCGCGCCATAAACCGACTTCCGCGCATATGTAGCCGTGGGCAAAAGCTATGACCCCTAACCCTCTATAAACCCAATCCCGAAATCCACGCAGGCGAAGCCGAGCGCAGAAAGCTAGTAAAATATAAAATAATAGCAACGAATTCAAATTTTAAATACTATTTCCATGCTAGTGAATAAAATGCAATTGTGTATTCATATTCCGAATGACAAACGGTTTTTTTTTTGAGTATATGAGTTCAAAAGACATTTTGGGACGATCATAATAATATGATTTTCTTACTTCAGTTCAGTGTAATATTTTTGTAATAAAACATATTTGAGGTTTATTGAATGCAATACCAATTGTAGGTTATTGTATTTCTACATGTAACACAGTGTACGTTCTCGACTAATTAGTTACAAAACATATGTAGTTAATCAATATTAATTAATTTTACTGCCAGTCCTACATCTGAAATATGCACATAGCAGTGACAGAATTGCTTCTAAGCGGTAGGAAACGTAAAATATTGAAGACAAAGTATCAGCTGCGTTCGATTATTTATTAAAATCATTTGGATATCTATTAACAGTGTATGAAAATGATTTCAAATTACGGAATCATTCTCGTATATTTCGTTGTAATGAAACCAAAGCGAATGTTAGTAGTGTTAATTTATTTTCTCTTTGGTTTTTTTTAATCGCGCTTCACACTAGAATTTTTTGTCCTGTAACGTGGGTGCAGTTACAAACATAGAATGTCATATGTATAAACGCCTAAACTGGTTATCTTCTGCAAGTCATATTAAATATTAGTCCCATGCGAGAATCGAATCCGCGATCCGTTGCGCAGTAGCCGATCACTCGATCGCTGCGCCAACTGTGTGTACTTTGTTTAAAATGGACAACGTTTCTAAATACATGACTTATGCAAATATTTTGAATATATGACATTCCTAAAAAATAATTATGCTCTAGAAAAGCCACAGAGTACGTTGCGAATATGTGTCATAAGTAGAAATCGGATAATCGGATGCATATTTACCTAAAGGTAATTGTTGGCTCACAAATTATGGAAGCGGCTTTTTAAAATACATTTTGTTAAATAAAAATCCCGGGAAAATACGGGACTGCAAATTTAACGTAGTGATATTGTTTGAAAATTACTAAATTAGCACGTGGTATTTATTTTCAAAAGACAGAGACTCCGGGTTCGTTTATACAATTATGCATACGTATTTACATGAAGTTTAGTTTCAGTTCCCCGTGCGATTTATGAATGTACGATTTATTACATGAACAGTGTTATACGAAAGTAGTGAGCTAGTTTGACTAAAACAATAATCAATTAAATAATTGAATAAAAAAACAGAAATTGTGAAAAATTTTATTTAACAAAACAATAAAAAGCCGTTTCCATACTTTGTCTTAAACTAACTTTAGGTAAATATGCATCCGATTATCCGATCTCTAGTCATAAGATGGGAAATATACAATATTCAGCAACTTTAATGCCAATCTTATTCTTTGAATAGTAACAGTAGCAATGCTAAAACTACTGGTTCACCCAGGTAGTCTTCGTAGAGAATAATCTGCTTGCGGTAAAAGTCAGAAAGAGCATGCTGTCAGAAAGAGTCAAAGTACTCAAAGAGTCAAAGAGTCTGAAGTACTGTCTGTCAGGAGTGTAATAAGAAATTATATTTTACATTTTGCCAAGTTTTTGGTATTTAAACTCTAAATACTTTCCCTCACGATTTGCCTATATGGTTCTTAAAACTTGGCACAGGCACAGGCGGTGAGTTTAGTCGGTAGGTCATGTGGTCAGGGGGGCAAGCGCACTAACAAATCGCAGCTGAAACGAAACCAAATCGTTCCACTCAACTAATCCGAGAGCTAGAATATCACGTCATCGAACAGATGACGTGATATTGTGGCGTTCGGATTGGTTAAGCCAAACGGTCCGGTTGCGTTTCGCTTGCGATTTATTAGTGCGATAGCTCCTCTGATCGCTCTGGTCGCGTGGAGTCGTCATAACTTTCGTGACACTTGCCGTTGTGGGGGTATCCTGGGTACGTTTCGTACTCCTTGTGAGGATTCCTCTCCTGAGAAAAAAACATCTAAATACTTGTTTGTTTTTAATAAGCATTACTTTGTTAGAAAAGTATTTCTTTTTACCTCAAATCGTTTTAAGAATTGCACTGCTAGCACGAGTCTTATCTGAATTTGAAATTATTGTACTGGTACAGTTAAGATTTTGAAATATTTAGTAGATTTGTAATTGCTGTAAACTCTCAGTTAACTCTCGATGATGACCATTTCTTTCAAATATATCTTTTTCAAAATCACACGGAGTTTTCATACTGATTAAGTTGCACAATAGAGAAATTGCTATAAAGAAAATATTCTATATCAGTATTCAACATCAGATGTGATAGCATATTATAACTTAAAGTTACTTCATTTTTTCGGAGTACAAATCAAGTAACATTTTATGTGATGCCGTATCATCCGCTCTGTTTATTGTCGGACATATATCATACATGTCTATTGTGATATGACATATATTGATTTGTGATTGATCATTGATCTGAGATTTAAAAAAACCCTGCCGGTTCATAAAATTTTATTAGTTTAGAATAGAGGTTCCGAAACTTTTTTGTGTTGTAGAGCCTTTACCATGTTTTTCAGTTTTGGGTAACTTATTTGATATTGAAAACCTACATCCTACAACTTACAACTTTTAGGTACTTTTATAAACGGGAGGGATCGACACATTGCCACCACTGTGCATCCGACCTCGACTCGGCCCAGGACACGCTGGCGGAGTGCCCCGCGTGGGCCTCCGAGCGCCGAGTCTTGGTCGCAGAGATCGGCCGAGATCAGTCTCCGCCGGCATTGATTGCGGCAATGCTGGCGGATGAGGGAGGTTGGAGGGCCTCCTTCTGTGAAGCAGTAATGCTCCAGAAGGAGGCCGCCGAGCGGGGTCGGGAGATGGCCGATCCCGCTCGAAGGAGGCGGCGCCGGGCTCGGTGGCACAGCTGCGGCGCCGCCGCGGGTCGCTGGCGGGCGCGAGGAAGTCGCAACCGCTACGGCGACCCGGGATGGACCACGCCCCTTCCGTGGCCGAAGGGCGTCGTCGGTGGAGGAGACCGGGGGATGTAGTGTAGCCACCCCCGAGGAGGGCTCCCCTGTATCGACGGGGGAGCGGAGGCTGGGGGTTCCCGGAAGTAGCTTGGTAAGTTCCCGGGGGCTCCCTTCATGCCTGAGGAAGGCCATCCCTGAGGTTTTTAGTGGGTAGGCCTCCCCCTTCTGGGGAGGAGAGCCCCACATAACCGCCGGCTCGCCACAGCCGGGGTATGCAATTTAATGCATTTTCCTCAGGGAAACAAAAAAAAAAAAGGTACTTTTATAAATAATTTTGTCTTTATATTAGAAGATAGTATAATGTAAATAAATATCGTGGACCCCCGTTTTCATTTCATGGACCCCGATATTTTTGTGTCGTTGACGTAGACCCCTTGCAGGTTGTCATAGACCCCTAGGGGTTGATATGGACCACTTTGGGAATCACTGGTTTATAACTATAGATTAGGTCCTCTTTTTTTTAAAATTTAAAATAGGCTTGCGTTTGTACACAATCTCACCTGATGGTAAGTGACGATGAGGACTAGGATGGAACAAGTTTACCTAGCAAATGCCTATTTACTCGTGACTTGAAGACCGTAAGATTATGTTGTTCCGGGAACACAGACGTTTAGCCGTTCGTATTAAAAACGAATACTGGAACCGTTTTGTGCGT